>OY998255.1:75981413-78381413 GCA_963922045.1 Persicaria maculosa | reverse complement strand
ATATTTGGGTTATTTTATGATTTTAGATTCAACAATTAATATTTTAAACTCTTTTTCAGGGAAAACAGCTCAGTGTAGTTACGCAATCAGCGAAATATTACCATACATTTTCCAAGATGAACTCGCAAGTCGCAAACGAAAATTAATAAAAAAATCCTCAGTTACTCACCTGATGTTCTTCGTTTCTGGATCTCTAGCTAATTTGAGATCTTGGCCTTTCAAGTTTCAGTTCTGCGAAAATAACATAATACAAATTCCGATTTAATATTGGAAAATTGATAAGCGAGCTTACAAGCTGAGGCAGCAGAAAGAAAACAAGATCTTCAGAGCTTCAAGAAACAGATCAGGCAGAAGTGAAACTCATTGATCGAATTTCTTCGCAGAATAATCGCTCAATCGAACTTCCAGAATCGCGTTCAAGAAACTCATAATTACAATCGCAAGCAGTTCGCCGTAAAAATTCGAAGCAAGCAAAGATGAAATTGAATAAAGGAAACTGAAAACAGAAATTAAACAAGGCATGCAGAAGAGCTCAGGAATCATCAAAACCTAACCAGTTCCACTTCACGGCACTTGCAAGTTGCAATCCAGCAAAAGGAAACACATCGGTCAAATTGAAATTCGAAATCACGCGCGCGGAGACGAGCGAAAACCTCAGAACACCGAGAGAAAACGACGAAGAAGAAAGCAGAAGCAAAACGAATTCTGTAGGCCTCGTAGCAAGATAGAAAAAATCGATGTACCTGAAGAAGTTGATCAACTCGTGTCTGCAAAGCAGCTGAGAGCCTCCCAGCCAGGCAGCCAGTAGAATCTCAATCCACCACGGCTCCACGAGAGAGAGAGAGGGAAAGAGAAAGAGACAGAAAGAGAGAGCACCTCTATGCAGAGAGGAGATTTGTGATCGAAATTGAATAAAACTGAATAATTAATACTTCAATAAAAGGATTTGTCTTTTTTTCTTTTTGCAGCTTAATTTCTTACCAAAAAAATGAAGAGGAAAACAAAATGTGAATATTGCTGCATTAAATTTTACTGTTTTCTTATGAGATGAGTGATTTGTTTTTAATTAAAAAAATACTAATTCAATGCCTACATTTTTTAATTCTATACAAAATTTTAAATTTTCAAAAACTTATTTTTAAACAAGAGTGGTTTTCTTTTCTCAAAACTCTTTACCACATAATGTTGCTGTAATGTTGATTAATGACATGAAGTCATAGCCATGCTGGCTTTTTCTCAAAAAAAAAGTCCGTAAATTTTCGGCATAAAATACAGGCGAAAATACATAAAATCACCTTTTATTTAGGATTATTTGCAAATAACCATCATTTATTAAAAAATTTACAAATAACCACTCATTATATACAACTTGGTTGCAACTAACCACTCATACCGGTTTTTCTTGTTAAACCTCACTTAAGTTAATAGGAATAGACAATTATACCCACAACTTTTTAATGTTTTACATATTTTTTATATTAGTCACAGCCAAATCAAATTTCCAGTCTAATTAGCCAAATAGAGAGAGAGAGAGAGTATGAGCGACCCCTCGAACAAGACTTGATGAACATTAGGAGGTTCCACTAGAGGTCGTCGTTGCTGGAGACGATGAACAGCATGAGGCTCTAGACATTCATCACCCCTTTTATTAAGAATTGAAAAAAAAGTTAATTAGAATTAACAAGAAAAGTGGGCATGGGTGAATAGTTGCAACCAATTTATGTATAATGGATGATTTTTTGTAAATTTTTTAATAATAGGTAGTTTTATGCATTTTCGCCCAAAAAAAATAATGATACAGTGGAAACTGGAAAAGTCTTGGAGCTGAATGGCTGGTTCCCTACACAACATGGGCCAAGGAAATGCCAGAGGAGGCCGAGTGAGAATTTTTGTTTTTTGTCTTTACTGATTGCCCTTTGAAATTTGGAATTATTACGCAAAATGCCATGCTGTGTAACTGATTGAATGATAGGTTTGATTAGCTGGCGACTTAAGTGGCTGTCTTCAGTTACTCACTCACTGACTGTATTGCGGTAATCTCAAAGTTTGAGCCTTGTAAGTATTTTTGGGGCTTACCAATTTTGCAACGTCAATTATTGCCCGTCTTGCAATTTCCCGCGTTTTCCATGTCCTTCATTATTGGATAGGTTGAAAACTTGAAATGTTGAATAGCTGATTTGACTTTGAAAAAAAATTGGTTTAATTAAACTCTATTCGTCAAATATGTCGTTTATTTTGTTAGAATGATAAACAGTACTACCTCCGTCCAAGAATACATTGCATTTACTATTCACGCACGCTTTTTTAAGAAGGTAAAAACTATATAAAATATTTTTTTTTTTAATAATTACAAACTTATTGATAATAAGTTTGTAATTGTTAAAAAAAATTAATAAAAAAGTTAATATTTTATATAGTTTTTAACTCCTAAAAAAGCGTGCATGAATAGTAAAAGTCTATGTATTTTTGGACGGATGGAGTATCTTTTTTAAAAAAAAATACAAATTTGTTTACAAAAATGAATATTTTATATAATTTTTTTCATTCTAAAAAAGTTGACATAAATATTACGTAAGCAATATGTTTTTTCTAAACGGATAGAGTATTATTTACTAAATGAGTTTGTATAATGAGTATATTTTTAAACTCAATTTAAATTTATATTCGACTTGATTAAGCTAAAATTTTGTCATATTTACAATGAGTATTATTTACTAAATGAGTTTGTATAATGAGTATATTTTTAAACTCAATTTAAATTTATATTCGACTTGATTAAGCTAAAATTTTGTCATATTTACAAATTTTGTAAATTTTGTAGCTCGATCATGATTTGACTCAAGCTCACTCATATACTAAACAAATCGAATATAAATACATTTTTAAACTTGAGTTCAAATTTGACTCAACTCAATTCCAAACGAGCTGAATAGGCTAGTTTAACTATAATAACCTCTCTAGTTTAGAGTTGAATATGTTAATTTGGACAAAATTAGGGCTAATTTAGTAAATAATCCAACCTTGTTGTGAGCATGATAGATTACACATTTACATGTATCATGAAAACCATGAACTAGGTAAAATACATATGGATTAGGTTGATGGTTTATTAGGTATTGAACAAATCAAATAGGGAGCAACTCGTAAGATTTCTGTGGAATAGGTTGATAGTTGCATCATAAAGAATTAAAGACGGTATTTGGTAGTGGAAAGGCATCACACTCGGAAAAGGACTGGAAAACTTTTGGGCTAAGTAAATGGAGTTACATTACACTACAAAAAGCACTAAAACCTATTTCAGTTCTTAATCACAATACATCATCATAAACTGACTAATCACTGGTATTAAAATCCAAATTATAACTATGGATAAAAAAAAAATCCAAATTATAACTGCAAACACACCTTTATTTTTTGAAATCAGGGTAACCCTGATTTGTCTTTGATTTTCCGTGTATATCTGCAAGTTGATTCAGATACGACACCACATCAATAAGGACGTGCATATGCTTAATCAGGATTTGGGGTGTATCTAACAATACCCCTTTTTTAAATAGGAACTGATGAGCTTGTTTCATAGGCAAAACAAATTAACATGATGATGATGATACAAACTTATACATCATCATGTATCTTTGTTATTCCTTTTCCTTTGGAATCTTTGTGTTATTATACAGGGTGCAGGGTGTATTATAACTCATGATTCATGTGAATAACAGCTCTGCATTTTTTGGGTTCATGCTAGCAATTGGGCAGTGCATGTGGAGCAAGGCAGGATTTAGATCAGGCCTTCAGATTTCAGGACAAAAAAATCCAAGCTTTTAAGTATCTTTTTATAGCCAAAATGCAGACAGAAGAATTTAAAGATCATTACCTCAACAGCTTCTGGCCTACTGAGGCTGTTGAGGTGATGGCAAAGCGTCGGAAAGACTTGATGTTGCTACGAATCGACGCATATAACAGCCGGGTTGCAAACTCTGTTGCCCGCTTGATCGTTAGGTTACTGACTTGAGCGCGACTTCTCCTCATAGCGGTTGGAAATAGCTATTGCACCAGTGAAAAGCCAAGCAAAGCCAAGCAGTAAAGTGACAATCTTGAGCAATTAACTCAAGTCCTAAGCAAATTTACATGTTCAATTACACAATTGTCATTGCAGTGAAATCTGCGTTTCTAGTAAGCCAGTAAAAGGAAAAGTATAACAAAGATAAGCCAAAAGGTTTCAAATTTGAGACCTTCGAATTAGGTCGAATGACCACTAAACAGGGAGTTGGATCGGCTTCAAACTTTTCATTCTCCTTTCTCCTTGTGGTTCACTACACTCTTACCTCACTATAGGGTAAAAAAGACTCAGCAAATCTCTTCTATGGAAGCTAATCTTGTTCAGCCATTCTTTGCTTCTTCCATTGGAGAGCTTTTTGCAAGATCTGAAGATTGGGTGACTGGTTTTCCTCTGGGAAGACATAATCAATGTACTCCTCAAAGCTGCAACACGGGAAAAAGGTTAAGACACAAGTTTATAAAATGATGGATGGTTATTTTTACAATATTCAGAAAGTGCATGAGAAAATATAAATCATACCCAGCAGGGCCATCCTCGGTGGAAATTGGCCTCTTCCTCTTAAGCTTCTTGGGCATCTTAGACTGGACACTGCCAACGTCTCCAAGATCACCAAATCCTCTCTCCATGTTCAGCCACTCTTCCAGAAGCATCGCTCTCTCCTCCTTGAGTTCTGGGGCAGTGTTCCGGAAGTAATTGAGGGCTCGCTCAAAAACCCCTGAAGGCACAGAAGAAAAGATGGGCATTTAATGTTGTGTAATCCAAGAAATGCCATAGATATGTGGGAGGAAAGGGATTCTTTTTTTTAACATAAAAAGGAAGATGACTAGGTTACCTCTAGCACGTTGAATGCATAACTTTTTCTGTTCGATGAGAGCTTCTTGGTCATCATCCTTTGGGGGTTCCCCTCCATCATCTTCCAAGGTAGATGCCTCGAACTTTGCAAAACTAACCCAGACTTTCAAGTGTTTTGTGCGATCAAGGAGTCTCTCATAGAGTTGTCTTGTCCTCTCAAATTCACCCTCCGCCAGTTCAAAATCAATGTATGCCTATTACGAACAACCAATAAATACTCCCTCCGTCTCGAAAAACAAGTCGTTTTAGACTTTTTGAGTTGTATCAAAATACATGTCGTTTTAGGTTTTCTAGGTAGCGGGATAGTAATGATTTGTATTGGTTTTTGTGTTGTTGACTTTTTAAAAGAGTTTGATTGGTTAAAAAATATAGTGGGTATTTAAAAATAATAAAATTAATGGAAATAAGTTAGTGGAATAATGATGTTGATTGATGGGTGAATGTTTTATTAAAACTAGTGCACAATGCTAAAACGACTTGTTTTTCGAGACGGAGGGAGTATAAGTTACCTCCATACATCCAAAATACAGAGAACAAAAGAGTCCAAATATCAGATGGCATAATCATGCTTTGAATGAAGAGGTGCAAGACACAACTAATATATTTTCACATTAAAACCTGAAAATTGATGACATAGAATAACAAAATGAATAATGTGCACATACCTTCCATAAGACTTCAGGCATATCCAACGCAGGTTGAGCAATTGCGAGCTCAAATAATGCCCTAGCTCTATCAGTTTCACACAAAGATATCTCTAGCTCAGCATACTTTGTCCATGCATAACAGTTCTCAGGTGACCACTCCAAATACTTCTCATACAACTTTCGGCAACGGTCTATGTTTCCAAGTTGCAGCTCAATTTCAATATACTTCTTAAAAACCTATTGGCCAATGAGATGGCATTTAGAACAAATAAATTGAAGCCATTTTTAATTTAAAAGAAAGAAAAAGAAAAAGAAAAAGAAAAAGAAAATGGATAATTATAATTTGTATCAAGAAACCTATCAATCATACCTTATCTTTAGGTGCCTTTCCAATAGCATTACCCAAGATTTGGCGTGCTCCCTTCAGATTCAATTGTCTAATCTCAAATTGAGCAGCCATCAACCATACCTTTGCAAAGGAGAATTTCTCATGTGGAATCAGCTTCAAACACTCCCTGAAAATGAACGTATTGTCAATGTTATTATTATTAGAAACCAATTCAAAATAGTGAAATACAAACTCAACCTCAAAGCAAAAAGAAAGATCACATAGTTCTCAAGGTATTAATATAGATTATAGTATGTATGTATATAGAAAATTTCATAAACCCCTTGGAAGCTTCAGCTGCTAGTATTGCAGATTGATAACAGAGCATAGCCCTAGTAAAGTCAGCAGAAGCTTTCCATATTCAAGAATCATAATATAAACCATTGCGGATAGATTTTCCTTTACAAGAGTTCAGGAATATGTTTTATTTAGACAGCTAATATTATTATATATAGCAGAACTTCAAAGAACTGTAAGTTCTTCCAGATATGTCAACAGAAGCTTTCCATATTCAAGAAGCATAATAAAAACCATATGCAGATAGAGTTTCCTTTACAAGAGTTCAGGAATATGTTTTAATTAGACAGATAAGATTATTATATATAGACTATATAGTAGAACTTCAAAAAAACTGTCAGTTCTTCCAGATATTACTTTAAAATTTAGGATATTCAATTAATATGTTCTATTGAGGTAATTCAATCCACCAATAAAGGAATAATGAAGAGCACTACTCCATGCAAGATCTTCCAATAGATCTTAGGAATAAAGAGTATTCAATCCACACTAATCAGATATAACAGTACACTTTTCATGTGTCATGCCAACACTTGATAAATTTAAAGTTGTAAGTATAGATGAAGTACCTATACACCTCTCTTGTCTCATCTGCATCTTGTGCATCTAGCTCTTCATATAAAGCGTAATTAATCCTGAAATATTGAGTGCATGGTTAAGATATAATGAAATGTCTGCAGGTGAACAATGTTAAGATTTCATAGGGTAAGAAATAAAGTAATCAGATACTTACCATAAGTATATATACCGCTGCCAGTAGCGCTTCTCATCTGCTGGAGGAACATTTGCAATTGCTCGCCTATATACCTCCCTAATGCTCTCTTTGATGCCAACACTTTCTTCCAATCGAATATAATCAAACCATGAATCATAATTCAGAGGGTTCTTTCTAACCTCATCTTCATACTGAAACCTTCTTTTCCTTACAATAGCATCTTCAATACCTTCTTTGTCCCCATACTGCTTCTCAAAGGCAACAAACTTCTTGTACAGCTCCTCAGCCCGCCCCTTGGGTATATGATCAAGAGCAAATTTGTATATACACCTCGCTCTATCCGGTTCTTTGCACCGCTCCTCAAATTCAGCAAATGCTACGAATAATTGCTCAGCCTCCTCGTCATCACCCAATATATCAACTGCTCTTTCGTAACAATGCCTTGCCCGAGCCACCTCTCCCATCTTCATTTCAAATTTAGCATATCGAATCCAAGTTCCAACCCTTGGATGACATTGTACAAATCTCTCATATATTCCCCTAGCTCGGTCAATTTCATTATATTTAAGCTCAAACTTAATATATGACAACCATCCTTGTTGATCTGGCTGCCACTGCATCCACCTCTCGAAGATTTGCCTGGCACCAGCAACATTCCCCAATATTTGCTCCATGTGAATATACTTGTACCATAGCTGATCAATCCTGGGGAGTAATGCCACTGCACGATCCCATATATTCCTTGCATGATTCACGAACTTGTTTTTCATCTCCATCTCAGCATATTTTAACCACAAGGTATGGCTCCTATAATCAACTTCCAGGGCACGTTCCCATACAGATCGTGCACGGTTGAAATCTTTCTGGGACTCTTCCCATTGGGCATACTTGACCCAAATACTCACATTCCATCTGACTCTCCGGATCAGATCCTCAAACTCCTTGCGCTTGCGTAGACGATAGTCTGCTAGCTCAGTAGTGTCGGTTATCTTTTGCTTTGGAGGACGGATTTCAGACTCCTGCCTTTCACGTGCTTCACGGAGAATTTGCTCAGCTGTGATCTGAATTGGAGCAGGTGTTTTGTTCTTTACCCTTGTTGGTCTAGGCAGCTTGACTTCTGTTTCTTTCTTTGTTAAGAACCCCAAATTTGGGTCTGACTCTTTGTAGCCAGCCATAGTTGTCTACCAAGTAGCACTCACAAAACCTAGAAAATCAAAATAGAATGGCTTAAAACAAACACGAATAGATTGAATGCAGCAGGTTGTATTTATCAAATATCAAGTATTAGCATGCTGTCTTTAATAAGAGGGCATTATTCTTTCAATTAGCATATACATGTTATAAAACCCTCTTGGGTTACTCAGAATTCATAAATCATAACTCCTTTAATCCCAATTATCAGGAATTAGTGTCCTGTTTTCAATTTGCTAAAATCCTACTTTGACATGTCCAGTTTTACCTTTGAAAAACTTCCTGATGGCTAACACAAACTGACAAATCAAACAAGATAAGCCAATAGCCGGACCTGAGATTTGTAATGTCTGAGGCGAGATTTTAAAATAGGCCCTCTACTATTTTCAATAATAACAAAGCGAACATTGAACTATAAAAAAAAGTGATATTCATGTAGTGAGGCTAATGAAAACTAAAACATATACATATACATCAAATTTCAACGAATTCACAAATTTATTTCTCACAACCACAACCATAACCACAATTCCAAATCACATACCATGATTTATTTCCCAAAACCACAAATTCTAATCCCAATTTCTCAAAATTTACTATCAAAATCACCCAGCCTAATCGAAATTTCCCCAAATTGATTCTCAAATCCACAACATCTAATCTAAATTGATTTTAATCTCAACCAATTGAACTTAAAACAGCCAAATTAAAAGTAGAGGAACAAAAACTGACCTTGAAGAACGAAGGTTGAAGGTCTAGATTCTAGAAGAAGAGGAGGTCGGCGGCGGCGGCTGCGGGTTGCGGGAGACGGTGCGGGGGTTCGCCGACTGCCAAGGGGCTGGGTGCGGTGCGCCTGTGCCAAGGTCGGTTGAAGGTAGAGCTTTCGGCGGCGGGTCACTGGCTCGGGGACTCCGACCGAGTGATGGGTCTGTCTAAAATACTACGGAGTATAAAGTAGGGTCTTGATGTTTAAAAAAACTTACAAATATATACATCTCTCTCCAAAAATTATTTTCAAACTATAGATAAAATTAAAATAAAAATATTATTATATTCTTTCACATGATAAATAATTTTTTAAAAATATATAAAATAACTTAAAATTAATACAACATCAATTATCTGTCTATCTATCTATCTATATTACATATACTAAAATCGATGCATAGTGTCATATGTGGCACGCTGTGATTGATTCTCGGGGAAAAAAATCCTATGTGGCGCGTTGTGGTTGATCATAGGGGAAATATCTATATATCTAATATAATACTAAAGCAGATGCAACTTCTGCCACGTGGCGCCCTCACGTTTAATATGCCACGTGTCATTCTAATATTTAATCCACATCCCCTATAATTAACCATTCAATTGATACTTTATTTTATTTAACCATCTTTCATTTCATTATACAAAAATCGAATATAATAATCATTTTTCATTAAAACATAATCAATTACTAAGATATTTCATTTGATTTAGAAATAACAATTCATTTCTTCTTTTCTCCCTCCTGCAAACCCAACACACTCATCAGTCCTCACCTTCATCTCTTCATTCTGTTCCTTTGAAACACAGATCTGCGACCTCCAAGCACTAAACCGAGCCACCTCTTCTCGCCTATTGCAGCACCACCAAACCGCCGTCAAGCACCTCCCACCCTCTTCTATTTCTCTGCAGAAGCAAACCCATAAATCCTCCCCCGAGAACCTTCGGTTATCACAAATTTCTTGAAGCCACTATTCCATTCATCTCCGAACCTCCGCAGCTAGCTACTCATCCTCTTCCGACGCCCAGGACGCAGCCGGAAGGCCGACGACGCCGGGAGCCGCCAGCCTCTCTGTTCCGACGCCCAGCCTCTCTGTGCACATTATATAAAAATCATATGCATATTCCATGTCATCGAATCCAAATATGGATGACCAATCGAATCCAAACTGACCAAAAAAATTGCATTACAAGCAGTAAACCCGCAGATGAGCTGTTCGTCTTGCACCCTTCTCTTCTTCATCTGCAGCTCCAAATATGGATGGACTTCCGAAACAGCCTACAAAGAAGAGGCGAAAAGCAGATCGATTAGTTTCTGAAAAAACAAACAATTTTATTTTCTGAGCAAATTTTCTGGAAATTTTCGGGATATCAGCTATTTTCTTAAATACAAAACAAACAAATTTGGAGAAAATCTACAACCAACCCGATATTACAGCTGGATTTTCCGATTTACAAATCTCTATATATATCTCTATAATTTGATAATTAAATCAGCTATTTTCAACCAATTAAAATAAATTGGAAAATATTTCATAAATTAATATGCTTATCCTTTAATATGTTCAGAAAATTTTCTCAGATAATTGGGAAATAAAAAACAAACAGATTGCCTATTAATTTCCGAAAAAAACAACAAAATTTATTTTGTGAGCAAATTTTCTGGAAAATCAGCTATTTTCTTAAGTAAATAACAAACAATTTTCCATAAAATCTACAACCAACCCGATATGGAATCTAATGTTTTTTATTTTAGAAATTATTAGATAAACAAATTCATATGCTTATCTAATATTTTCGATTAATTTTTTATATTTAGATTTTTCGATTTACAATTCTCTATATATCTCTATAATTTGATAATCAAAGATACAATGAAATCAGCTATTTTCAACCATCTTCAACGGGTAACCCACTCTCTGCTTATTCCTGCTTCAATTTATTATCTACTTCTCCCTCAACCCACTTTTACTTATTACGTTTTACATTTATGTGTTTCAGCGCTGCCAATTCCCCTTCTTGCACTCTCTCGGTATCCCTTTTCCTTATTTTCATCTCTTTCAAAACACCTTATTCATGTATTAGTATTAATTCAAATTCAAATTTCTATTGTTTTTTTAGGTACGAATGAAGAAGATTATATATGTCGACGAGCTTAATCCCACCAACAGCAAAGGGAGCATCCAAGTCCGTATTGTCTCAATGTTCGACAACATTAACTTCAAAAATAAGCAGGAAATCATTTCAAAAGACTTCATATGTGTCGATGAAAAGGTGCGAGTCGTTAATTTTAATTCTTAGTCTGTTAGATGTGAGTTGTTTTCTTAATTTGGTGTCTTTGCAAACAAATTAAAAAAATATATAAAGAAATTAATACTCGGATTGGGTTGTGCCAGTATAGATTTAGGAAGGGCCAAGGGGCGTGAGAGGAAGGAGATTGATGTGAATTGTGATTCAATTGTCTTTGGAGGAGAGGCGTAGAAATTTTGACAACCGGAGATAAAGGCCATGACGAGACAAACGATGAATTCGAATAAACCTATACTTAACGGAGATTTGTAATACTGTATTACTATCTATATTTCTTATAATATCCACAGTTTATAATAAATGATATTGTTTTTTATTTTGTAGCATGATATGGCACATTCTGACCTCATCACTTTTGGACAAATCACCGAAGAGAGAGTATATAATTCTCACGTGCTATTTCGTATTATTCGATTGTGCCGTGTTACCAACTTTTTTCTTGGTAGTCATATTTTCATGTATTTATTGGATCAGCAGGTTATTCTCTTTCTTAATAAGTACGCAACATTATTTTCTTTCAACTTATATTTTTACTCTAAGTAACATACTTACAACTACTGCTTAACTTTCTATCGTTTGCTTTTCAACTTTCTATCTTATGCATTTCAGGGTGCGAAAATAGAGGCCATGGTTAGAGAGGATCTTCGGCTGAAATTCATTGATATATTACATGAACAATCAATTTACGTGATTTTTAGATTTCAATCTTCACCGAAGATTGGTGCTAATAAACTTAGCAACCACCGATTGTCAATTAATTTCTTGCCTAATACAGTTGTTTACCGACCAGATGATGCAATTACCCCCGAAATTCGTGTTTTTGGGTTCAATTTTATTGAATTCGAACCTATACTCGATACTCCTAGGATACATCGCAACTGGGTTATAGGTATATTATAATATATTATTTTAATTAATTAATAAGCAAATATTTATATACACTAATATTTCTATCTTATACTTTGCGATAGATGTCATGGGAGAAGTTCATCAACTATCTCCGACCAAACATGGTAGATTTGATCTTCTCTTGAAAAATAACAGGCAAGTTCATTATTTGTATATGCATTGATTTGTATATTTTGTTAAATTTTATTTACTTTCTCATATTTGACATTGAATTTTTTTTCCACATGAATCGTATCTTGAGGTGCTCTGTTGGTCCGGAATTATTTAATCAACTATATACCATACATCCGGATCTGCAAAGACAATGGATGGTTATATTCCAATTTTTGGTTATACAAGTTGATGGATCAGGTAAGTTTCAACTCATATTCACCTTATTTCTCAAAATTGTCAATAATTACAATTTCTTTTATTTTACATTGTCAACGTGTATTCTTTACTTTTATGTGTTTAACTTTTGTTGTGTGTAGGTGAGATAATATTAAAAACTTTAGCCGATGTGTCGAAGATGTATGTAAATCCGACTTTTCCCGAAACTAACGCGTATAGAAGAAGGTCATTCCTTATTCCACTTTTTTTTTTTTTTATCTATTATTACTTAATATACCTATATTAATATGACCTATTTTTATTTTACAGATTTCTTAGACCCGACGGTACCTCCAACCCCAAAACTGCGAAACGACGCCTTGAATTCTCCGACAATATAGATTAATGAAATTGTTAGGATCTACATAGCACCTTTTAATTATCGATCGACGATGTGACTTGAGTTTGCGGAACCCGTTTATTAGATTTATCATTTGGATGTTTTGATTTGATTTATTTTTACAATTATTTGGATGTTTCGATTTAATAGTATTTCACTATAGACTTTTTCATATTATCATAATAAATATTAAAATATATATATAGATAAATCGTGATAGTATATTCTAAAATATATAATATATTTTACAAATCCCGTGCGTCACGCACGGGTACTATACTAGTACATATACTAAAACCGATGCATTGTCGCCTGCGTGGCGGCGTGTGAGTGCATCTGCTGACGTGGCGGCATGTGAGTGCTTCTCACAAAACTTTTTCCCGTCAAAAAGGAAATCTAATAAAAATAATAGGATAGTTCTAATCTATATAATTAAAAATAATTATTTTATTTTACCATTAACTCATAATTAAATAAATAGAATATCTTATATAAAGAGTAAATATTATATAAGGAAATAGCTATATCAATATAATTAAACGCAATAATAATAATAAATTTGGCATATACAAATATACAAATTTCCATATAAGTGTATCTCCATCTGGATTATAAATAATTTATCCAATGGACGGTTTATATATAAATTACACCATATGGACGGGAGCTAAAAAAAAGAAAAAATTTGCGAAATAGGCACATTAATTGGACGTTTTTGCGAAATAGACGCGTGTTTGGACAATTTTGCAAAATAGACACTATATAACCCTAATAAACGCTCCCCTCTCTCTCCTTTTTACAGATCCACGGAGGAGGCGCTGAACGGACTACCTCAGACTCCCTCGGCCTTCGACTTCACCGACGACGTCGACTACCTCAGACTCCCTTCGATCTGAGATGTCCGCTCCGATGATGCTCGACTCCGTCCTCTTCCTCCTGGCTTCGGTGCTTCGATGGTGCTCCGTCCTCTTCCTCTCAAATTGATTGCAAAATCGATCTCTCAAATTGATCTGTTTGTGGTTGAATTTCAAAATTGATTGCAAAATCGATCTGTATATGCTTGGATCTGTGGTGAGCGAGCGCGGATCAAGCGAGCGAAAGGCCGGATCTAGTCGTCGTCTCCGGATGCTGTGAGCGAGGGAGCGGGCGACGGAGCGATTTCGGAGGTGGAGGCGGCGAGGCGGAACGGCGAGGTCGAAGGAGGCCGGAGCGAGCGATGCTTGAGGGAGTGAACGACGCCGGAGCTCGCCGGAGGCGGATCGGGATTCAAGTCCAGATCGGGGGAGGAAGGAGACAATATGTTTTTATTAAATTACAAAAATGACCCAATAAATATGGAAATTATAAAAAAAATATCTATATTTTATTACAAAAATCACCCAATGAATATGAGAAATTAAAAAAGGAAAAAATTTGCTAAACATGCACTTTTTTTGGACATTGGTGAAATGTCCACCTTTTTTGACAAATTAGCAAAATGTTCGCTACATTTACTAATTCAATTAGATCCCAATGCACAACTTAGGGTTAAATTTGCACAACGTACTCTTATATTTGCACGACGAAATGTTTAAAAAAAACAAAAACAACTAGACTTGGGTCATATTTGCACAAATTCCTCTTATTTTTGCTCAACAATAGGTTATTTTTTGCACAACAATCGAGACTTGTGACTTTGTTCTCAACATGATTTTATTTTCTCTCAATATTATTTTAAGAGTTGCACGACTCTGTTGTAAGAGTTGCACGACTATGTTGTAAGAGTTGCACGACTATGTTGCAAGAGTTGCACGACTCTGTTTTAAGATTTTGCACGACTCTGTTTTAAGAGTTGCACGACTATGTTTAAGATTTGCACGACTCTGTTTTAAGATTTTGCACGACTCTGTTTTAAGAGTTGCACGACTATGTTTTAAGATTTGCACGACTCTGTTTTAAGAGTTGCACGACTCTGTTTTAATAGTTGCACGACTCTGTTGTAAGAGTTGCACGACTCTGTTGTAAGAGTTGCACGACTCTGTTGTAAGAGTTGCACGACTCTCGTTTTAATAGTTGCACGATTCTCTTGTAAGAGTTGCACGATTCTCTTGTAAGAGTTACATGGGGGATTGGTGAAATTTTGCTCAACATTATCTTATTTTTATTCAACTATATGTTATTTTTGCACAACAATCGAGACTTGTGAATTTATACTCACCATTATCTTATTTTATCTCAATATATTTTCATACTTTCTCAATAAATTATTGTTGAACATGCTCTTATTTTTGCACAACATGGTCTTATTTTTTGCTCATCAATAGACAATAACATGAGGGATTGATGAAATTTTGCTCAACATCATCTTATTTTTGCTCAACTATATGTTATTTTTGCACAACAATCGAGACTTGTGAATTTATAGTCAACATTATCTTATTTTATCTCAATATAATTTTATACTTTCTCAATAAACTGTAAGTGATTCAGAATAAATTGAAACAAGTCTAGTTTTATTTTTTTATTTTTTTTTTAACATTTTGGCGTGCAAATATAACCGTAAATTGTGTAAATATAATAGTGTGTTGTGCAAAAATAAAAATATGATTATGGATCACGTAATAAAATATAGATATTTTTTTTAATTTCTCATATTTGTAGGGTGATTTTTGTAATTTTCATAAAAATGTCTTCTTCCCCGCGTGAGCCGCCATTGGAGGAGAGAAATCACAGATCCGGCCTCCGCCTCCGCGTCGCCGCTCCCTCGCCTTGCCGCCTCCGCGTCGCCGCTACCTCCGCGTCGCCGCTACCTCCGCCTCGCTCGCTCACGACGCCGCAACCAGGTCTGGAGGAAATTCAATCGATCTGCCTCTCTCGTTCACGACGCCGCAACAGATCGGAGGGAGGGAGAACGATGAGCGAAGCGGTGAGCGACGGCGAGCGACGGCGAGGACGAGAGAGCGAGAGGCCGAGCGAGCGAGATTGAGCTTCCGGAGAGATCGAGAGAGCGAGAGGGAGCGGCGAGAGGATGAGCGTATATATTGTGGCTATTTTACAAAAATGTCCGTAAACGTGGCTATTTCGCAAAATAAGCCTATTTTAGTGGCTATTTTGCAAAACGCCCCAAAGAAAAATTAGGTTCACCCAATTGTCATATAGACGAATTTTATGACAGGTCTTTGGGGTCTAGGCGGGTCTTGGTGACCTTGAAGGCCTTGGCGGAGGGGTGAGGTAAGGGGTTTAGACGGGGGTCTAGGTGGGCCTTGAATGGTTTTTTTTAGAACAGTGATCATAATTACCAAAAATATTAATAGTTACATAGTAGCAAATATTTGATAGGTGTTATTTATTTATATATCGATTATTTTTTGTGGAAATAATTATTTATATCAAAATTAATTATTTCATGGTTATTTTATTTATATCTATATTATTTTTTAGGAGAATGGGTTATTTAGATCTAGATTAATTTTAATCTTATATTTCCAGTTACTAGTTTAAGAAGTAATTTGGTCCAAAGGTCTTCGGCCTTTGGACCAATTACTAAATGTCCTAAAGGATTTTCTTTGCTAGTAAATGGCCAAAATATTTTCATAATACCAAGTTTACCCCTGTTTTAATTAAAACAAAACCCTCGTTGTTTCTTTTCCGCAGTCCAGGCTTGAATCTCTTCAACGCGTCCACCGGCTCCGTTCGACCTAGCCATTGGAGGCCTCCGCCCTCCGGTGGTAGGAGCAACGAGGCTCTGCCTCCCGAGGTGACCGAGAAGGTGGTGGAGCAGCTTCATGAGGCTGGGGCGGCGCCGACGGGTAGTGGCGGTGGGAGGATTGTACGATGGGGGGACCAAACCGATCTGAAATCAAATATCGCGGGTGAGTTCAATAGATCTGCCAGGTCCGATGTCCATGGCGAGTCTATCTATACCTCCATGGTTGAGTCCATCTCGGCAGAGGAGCTGTTGCAGCTATGGCCCTTATTCTCCATCGCCATGGAAGGATACGACCCGGTTCGTACATTCGACCCGTTTAAGGTCTTGCTGCCGCAGCTGATGATGCTCTTTTTTTTTGGTCGAAAAACACACAGAGGGCATGCCCTTCAGATTTATAGAAATGAAAGGAAAATACAAGCCATCAATCTGAGCAGATCAAGCGAGTCGACAGAACTCCTTGAGCGTCAGACGAAAGAAACTCGTGCCGACATGCTCTAACGCCTAAATATTTGATATTGCCAATATTGTGTAATTGTGAGTGGGAAACAGGAAAATCAAGAAGATAGGAGGCAGGAGTGTTTTTTTCCTTGCAATGCGAATCAAATGATCTCTGTCAACAATTGATTCACATCCCTTCCCATCGAATCTTTGAGTAGTGATCAAATTCTGATTTCTTATTGTTATTTCTTTTTATAGAAATGACCTTTTTTTTTTTAATCGACAAGTGGCTTTTTAAGTTTCATATAGTATTTTTTAAGTTTCATTGGATATGTGAAGTGGTTTGATTTCTCATAAAGTTTTTTTTTTTAATATTACATTTTAAAATTTGTGTTTGGTGACAGTCTGAAAAGGTAAATACATAGATGTGAAACCAATGTGCTTGGTGACAGTGATTACACTATTTTTACGGTGACACCACTAAATGAGTATTGAGCAACACATGCTTTTCTTTTGGTGACAATAGTGGTACATTGTTTTTAGGTATTGTGTTCTCCTTTGGTTACAAGGTTTTTCTTTGGTTAGAGTGTCTATGACCCTATTTTTATAGTGGTGACAGTGTTTATGACAATATCTATGACCCTTCTTTGATTACACGGTTTTTCTTTGATTACAGTGTCTATGACCTTTCGTTATAGGGTTTTTTCATTGGTTACAGTGTCTATGACCCTATTTTTATAAGTGATGACAGTGTCGATGACCTTGTTTTTGTAGCGGTGACAGTGGCTATGACCCTATTTTTATTTTGGTTACAGCGTCTATAGGGTTTTTTCTTTGATTACAATGTTTATGACCCTTTTTTCATAGTGGTGACAGTGTCTATGACTCTATTTTAATAGTAGTGACATCGTCTATTACTCTCTTACCCATTCATATATTAGAGGAGAATTGTCACCGAATGTATTTTGGCTTCTCATTAGCCCTTATAGGGTTTGTGCCTCCCTTGTCATAGAGTTTTCCTTTGATTACAGTGTCTTTGACCCTGTTTTCATAGTGGTGACAGTGTCTATAACCCTGTTTTTAATTTGGTTACAACGTCTATAGGGTTTCCTTTTATTACAGTGTCTACGCCCTTTTTTTCATAGTGATGACAGTGTCTATTATCTAGTTTTCATAGTGGTGACAATCCCTATGACTCTCTTACCATTCATATATTGAAGGAGAACTGTCCACCTAATGTCTTTTGGCTTCTCATTAGCCCCTTTAGGGTTTGTGCTTACCTTGTCCTAAGGTTTTCAATTTGGTGACAGTAATCATCTCTTAACGACGTACTGTACTTAACATTTTAGGGTTTAGGGTTTAGGATTTAGGGTTTAGGACCTTGGCCCTAAACCCTAAAGACTTAACCCTAAACCCTAAACCATAATGTGCATCACATGTTATTTTGGCTTCTCATTAGCCCTTTAAGGGTTTGTGCTTCCCTTTT
This sequence comes from Persicaria maculosa, assembly GCA_963922045.1. Lineage (NCBI taxonomy): Eukaryota > Viridiplantae > Streptophyta > Magnoliopsida > Caryophyllales > Polygonaceae > Persicaria > Persicaria maculosa. The sequence continues at coordinate 78,362,958 of OY998255.1, read as the reverse complement.
TATAGGGTTTTCCTTTGATTACAGTATCTATGAACCTTTTTTCATAGTGGTGACAGTGTCTATAAAGCTGTTTTTATTTTGGTTACAGCGTCTATAGGGTTTTCCTTTTGATTACAGTGTTTATTGCTTTGTTTTTATAGCGGTGACAGTGGCTATGACACTTTTTTATTTTGATTACAGTGTCTATGACCCTCATACCCATTCATGTATTAGAGGAGAAGTGTCATCACATTTATTTTGGCTTCTCATTAGGCCCTATAGGGGTTGTGCTTCCCTTATCATATGATTTCTCTTTGATTACAGTGTCTATGATCATGTTTTTATAGTGGTGACAGTATCTATGACTTTATTTTTATTACGGTGACAAAAGTAGTTACATTTTTAATTTTTTTTAATTGTGGTGACACTACTTTAAAAAAATCTAGAAAACTATAAATTAGAAATTAGAGAATAACTGTCATCACATGTATTTTAACTTCTCATTGGCCCCTATAAGGTTTGTGCTTCCCATTTCCTAAGGTTTTCTTTTGATTACAGTGTCTATGACCCTTTTTCATAGTGGTGACAATGTCTATGACCTTGATTTTATTTTGGTTACATCGTCTATAACCCTCTTAGGCTCTTACCCATTCATATATTAGAGGAGAACTATCACCACTTATATTTTGGCTTCTTATTAGACTCTATAGGGTTTGTGCTCCCTTATCCTAGGGTTTTTCTTTGGTTACAGTGTGTACGACTCTGTTTTGATTTTGATTACAGTGTCTATGACTTTATTTTTATAGTGGTGACAGTGGCTATGACACTTTTTATTTTGATTACAGTGTCTATGACACTCTTACCCATTCATATATTAGAGGAGAACTGTCGCCACATTTATTTTGGCTTTTCATTAGCCCCTATAGGGTTTGTGCTTCCTTTATGATATGATTTTCCTTTGATTACAGTGTCTATGACCATGTTTTTTTAGTGGTGACAGTATCTATGACTTTATTTTTTTTATAGTGGTTACAATAGTAGTTACATTTTTAATTTTTTTTATTGTGGTGACACTAATTTAAAAAAATTTAAAAAACTAGAAATTAGAAATTAGAGAACAACTATCACTAGATGTATTTTGGCTTCTCATTAACCCCTTTAGTGTTTATGCTTCCCTTTTTCTAGGGTTTTCCTTTGATTACAGTGTCCATGAACCTTTTTTCATAGTGGTGACAGTGTCTATAAAGCTGTTTTTATTTTGGTTACATCGTCTATAGGGTTTTCCTTTTGATTACAGTGTATTTGACCGTGTTTTTATAGTAGTTACAGTGTCTATGATCCTATTTTTATTTTGCTTACAGCATCTATGACCCTCTTAACCATTCATATGTTATAGGAGAACTGTCACCACATGTATTTTTGTTTCTCATTAGCCCCTATAGGGTTTGTGCTTCCGTTATCCTATGGTTTTTCTTTTGATTACAGTGTCTATGACTTGGTTTTTATAGTGGTGGCAGTGGCTATGACACTGTTTTTTTTATAGTGGTTACAATAGTAGTTACATTTTTATTTATTTTTATTTTGGTGACACTAATTTAAAAAAATCTAAAAAACTAGAAATTAGAAATTAGAGAACAACTGTCACCACGTGTATTTTGGCTTCTCATTAGCCCCTATAGGGTTTGTGCTTCCCTTTTCCTAGGATTTTCTTTTGATTACAGTGTCTATAAACATTTTTTCATAGTGGAGACAATGTCTATAAAGCTATTTTTATTTTGGTTACAACGTCTATAGGGTTTTCCTTTTGATTACAGTGTCTATGATCATGTTTTTATAGTGGTGACAGTGTCTATGACCCTGTTTTTATTTTGATTACAGCGTCTATATGTTTTTCTTTTGATTACAGTGTTTATGACCCTTTTTTCATAGTAGTGACAATGTATATGACATTGTCATTACATATGTATTGACAATTTTTTTTTGGTGACAAGTCAAAAATAAGGTAATAACCCATATTTTGCAACTAAAATGATAAGAGCTCTAGAAATGTTCAAGTAAATCACATAAACTGCATTATTCAATTTCTTTTTGTCAATACTAAAAGTGAATTTCAAAATGCATCACGCAAAAGTGTGTAGACATCTAGTGAGATTTCACACAGATTCAAGTGTGCACAATCAAGAGGGGGATTAATATAACTACAACTGGAATTTAATTTAGAAAAAGAAAAAGAAAACATGCTACAAACAAAGGCCGATCAGGCGCAGTGGATTCAACTCCACCAAGTTGAGGGGGATTAATATAACTACAAGTGTGCACAATCAAGAGCCACTCATGCGCAGTGGATTCAACTCCACCAAGTTGTTGAGCAGCGGCCACAAACAGGCCACAAACAAAGGCCGATCAACCCCGGATGCCAGTACTACCAGATCTTTAGCGTCTGGCTCAACTTCGATTGGGGTTCGATTTCGGCTTCCTCCTTCTAAAATAGCACCTTTGGTGGCCGGATCTGATCGCCGCCGTTGGATCTCGGGGCGCGGTGGCCGTGGCTGCAGCGGAAGCTTCTGAGGGGGAATGACGGTGAAATCAAATTTGCAACCAATTTCAGAAATCAAAATCGAAATTGAGAGGGAACGATGGTGAAATCCCAGATCCAAGTGCATCTTCTTCCTCCCGAGCGCATCTTCTTCCAGCTGCCTCTGATCGGTCTCGTTCAGCGCCATGGAAGCTCGGAGGGGAGCTCGGAGGAGCCTTCAATGGCGGAAACCAGTGAGCGACGCGGGAGGGCGAGAGGGAGCAACGAAGAGGACCAGATTGGGAGGGAGAGGGAAGGGGATCTGGGAGGCAAATCCGAGGGAAGGAGAAGGAACCATGGGAGCGGATCGATCGATCGATCAAATCAGTGAATTAGGGGAGCCATGGGAGGGAGAGCGCTGGGATTTTGGAAAGAAAATCAGTGAATTAGGAGGAGAAGAGAATAATAAGGCAGGGGTATAATTGGAAAATGTGGACACTTGCCTAATATTGCCACCCTTGTGGCCTATGTCTTAAAAATTGACCCAAAATGGCCACTTAGCAAAAAATCCCTTAGTTTAATTGTCATAATGTAATTCATATTTATTTATTTATTTATTTTCTTATTTATAATAGGATTTTTTTTATAGATAATAAATGTAGTTTTATAATATTGTATTAACATATTCCCGTGCAGGGGACGGCCACGGGGCATACACTAGTTACATATACAAGCCACAATTAATCTATTTATATATATTTTTTATATAAAGTTATATAAGCCACAATCTATCTATATATATTTTAGTTAATTGAAAAAAATATAAATTAAAAATATTTTATAGTCATACTTACCAAAAAATATTAGTAGATAAATATATAGTATATTTGATAGGTGATATTTTATTTATATCTAGATTATTTTTTGGTGGAGATAATTATTTATATTTATATCTATTATATTACATGATATTTAATTAATTAACTATGGATTTGAAAAAAATATTTATATATAATATGTCGATCCAATTTTATTTATATCTATATTATTTTTTGGTGGGAAAATTTATTTATATTTAGATTATCATTTTTTATTTATTAGAATCTATATAGAATATTTATAATATTGTATTAATGTATTCTCCGTGTACGGGATGAAACCTACACTAGTATATAATAAAGGAGAAGTCGCCTGAAACATCAATTTTTATTCTAACTCTATGTAATCAATATATCTATATGTAATCACACGGAACAATTTTTTTTTCTATAGAAGTTATTTGGTTTTAATATATAATAGATATACTATGGTCTATGGGCCCCTAAGCTGATTGAGCCCGAAGCGAATGCCTGTTGGGCCTTGCTCAGGACTGACCCGTTTGAAACTTGCGGTTCTAGGTCAATTTTGCAACTCCACCGATTCTCTCTGATTCAAAATGGTTCATCTGTTTGGCAACACAAGTAAAAATTTTTTTTTGGAGCTTTTGGTTTTAATTTTATAAAGTCTTCAATGAGGTGAATATAAGATTTTAATTTAATTGGGGCTCCGTTTGGTTTAACACGGGAATAACCAACACGGGAAGAACTATCCTGAGAAGTTACTTCCCGGAAATTGAATTTCCACAAATTACACTTCTCTAGAATTGATAAAATATGGTTGGTTGGGTTTTAGATCGTAGAAATTAAAATAAGGAAATTGAAATTTTCTAATTATAAAAAGTGGAATTGCAACTTATTTGGGAGAGTATGTTCCTTTAAAAGGGATGAATTTAAATTTCTAGAAATTTAACTTTTTAGGTTTTTTTGTGACAAAAAAAATCCAACCAAACACATATATTTTATCTATTTTATGAGATTTTCTACTCTCTGAGTTTTTTAATTGTCAACCAAACGAACCCTTAGCCTTTTCATATTTTTTGAGGAAACAACTACTCACCTAAAAAAAAATTCGTAATTTTTCTTTCTTTATTCACAAATCTATTCATTTTATTATTTTTCACCGATTAGTTTATATCAACTTCCCTTAATAGGCTACTAAACACCCTATTGCCTTGGGCCTTAGAGCACCCACAACGGACATACTCCATTGGGTATCTTATTATATTTTTTTAAAAAAAAAGAAAAATGCAAACTGACACATAAGTTTCTAGCAGTTGAAACTAAAGGCAAAAATTAGGACACTCAAGTCTGCCACAATCTGACACGCGCACCACAAATTTTATGACTTTTTTTTTAATCTAAGACACCCAACATATAAGCTATGTGGATGCTCTTATGAACAGTAAATCAAACACCTTAATGCCCTATTACCCTATGAACAATTTAATCTAACCCACCTAATCAACCACATGTTACCAAATTAATCCTTGATCCTCTACCAGGAAGAGCATCCAGAACCCCAACACCCATTGAGTTTCTATACTTAAAATGAAAAAAAGAGAATTAAAAAAATTCAGAAAATATCAGATTATGGGTGTCTTAAGTCAGAACAAATATACTCTTGTAATTAATTCACTAACACATTTAGAAACAAAAATTCATACTCCCTCCGTTCGGTAAAACTTGTCATTTTAGGGTGTTATTTTTGTTCAAAAAAACTTATCATTTTAGATATTTTGCCCTTCACTTTACAAAAATACCCTTAATATGATTGATGGTTTGTTAGTTGTAGTTTTAGATAAAGTAAAAAAGGAGGATAATAATTGAGGGTAAATTAGTACATTTGTTAATTGCCTTAAAACTTGTGAAAAAAGCTTAAATGTCAAGTTTTGCCGAACGGAGGGAGTATTTTTTTAATCACAAGCTAGTGTAGTGGTTGTGATTTATGAAACTACATTACATGTCAAGAGGTTCGAAGTTCGAATCCCCTGCAAATATGGACTCACGAGTCAACCCCTTAAATAGTACCCGATCGAACTGGACTAAAAAATATATATTTTTTTAAAAGCAAAGACACCCATAAAATGAGTATGGCCTTTTGACTGTTTCGGTTCGGCTATATACACCCCAAATCATGCACGTCCTTAAGGACGTGCATGATTAAAAGCGGTTAATTTCTTTTTTTAAATTTTAATTAGACACAAGACTTGCACGTCCTTAAGAACGTGCAATTTTAACCTTGTGATTTGTGGTGTATCTAACAACGCTCGAAGTGTGACTTGGGTTTACCAAACGTGCAGTTTGAATCCCCTCACTCAACTCCGCCCTAAATCCTTGGGGTGTGACTGGGCACAAACTATGCGCAAGTTTTGCATACCCATACGATGCGAATCGAGGAAAACATTTTCTCTCTCCAAAGGTATCCAACGAACTCGATCGGATTCAGGAAATCACGGTCACTGCGGGACTACCCACGAATCACGATCGATTTTTGGCATATTTCCAAAACGGGAATGTTTTGGTTCACTTCTAATCTTTATTTCTGTTCTCATAAACCTTTCTGCATTCTGATGAACACAGTTGAAAGACATCAAGAGCAGCAATGTACACGTTTCAGATGACCAATTTACCACAAAAAGAAGAAGAAGAATCAAGGAACCAGATTTTGATCCCCTCCCAAGTGCGTCTGTAGACATTCTGTTGATCGACGGCTTGATCTTCCTCCTTTCAGGTGATATTTGCCTCACAATTTTGAATTCTCCCTTCCCCCCTTCTGATTTCTCTAGGTTTTCCGCATTTCGACATTTCATTGGATTTGAGCCGGTGCAATTGATTTAGGAATTAGGTTTCTAAACTGATCTAATTCCAGTATGTACTTTGAATTTGTTTGATTACCGGCGGAACTTCAGATGGGTAGCATTGTAATTGGGGGAGGTGGGATGTTGGTTCATCTTAGATTGATATGGTAGCATTGTAATTCAGGATGATAAATGCTCCACTTTACTTCTAAATTAGAACTTCATTCTCCTCCTGGTTATTGACTTGATATGTACATTTTGTAGCCTCTGTTGGATAATTAATTGAAGAATTTGCTGCTGAGATTTTGTTCAAGCAAGTTCATTCATTATGGATGAGGAGTGCAATGAAGATGTGGCTGCCACTAGTAGCACATCAAGGGACGATCACATTCTGCTCGATACAGAGAGCAATAATTTGTTGGGATCACTAGATACCAGCATCCATAGGAGCTCGACGCAGGAATTTATGGGTTTACCTGAAGGGAAAAGCACAGACGATAATTTAAGTTCAGTCCATATGTCTCTACACTCATATAGTAGTTCTGCAGAAGCTCCTAAGGAGAGGATGCAGGATGATTCGTGTCATGTGAACAGGCCAGCTGCTGGACCTGAAGCTGGAAGTTCAATGCGACATGATGTCTCTAATGGTGGTTGTGTAAGCCCCACCAAAGTTTTACCTGGACAGTCATTTGGCCATACTGATAAAACAGTTATGGATAATGCTTATTCCTCTGGGGCTACAAGGTCCAGGACTGTATCTAAAAGCGCATTTGCTGAATACTTTGTTAAGGGTTCTTTGGAAGGTAAGAGGCAGGTATGCAGTGGCGATCAGTTGCGTGCTTCCTGTGCTGAGCTTAGGAGTCAGCATGAGACAAAGACTGCTGCAGCACCTGTCGTATTACCAAGCTGGAAAGCGACTTAACCTGGCTTTTGTGCTACTCTAGATTCTAGTTGCAAAAGTTTGAGAGAGTGGCTGAAAACTAGTGGCAATAAAGTGAACAAAGTTCATGGCTTGTCTATTTTTAAGAAGATTTTGGATATTGTAGGCTCCTTCCATTTGAAGGGAAATGTTTTAACCGACTTAAGGCCATCTTGCTTCAAGCTCTTACCTTCAAAGGAAGTCAAGTACACTGGGCGAATTAGCGGCCTTATGGCTGATGGTATCTCAGGTGTGCAGACTCTGAAGAGGCCAGCTATACACTCTTCTTATGCTGCTTGTGAAAAGCGAGAAAAGCTTGATGAAAATGGAATACCCAACAGGAAAATGCAACCGTTCCAATTTGGATATGGCTTAATACCTACTAGAATGAAAGATTTTGGTGTTGAGCTCAGTGCTTCAGTAGCCTCTAGTCACAACTCTCTTAACGGATTGTATTCAAGTGTACGCTTTGAGAGCTGTGGCAACCCCAGCAGGTCTCATCTGCTTAATGCAGCATTGCAACTGGCTTCTGCGGTTGATAACGGTGAAGCCATGTGGTATTTAAGTCCCGAGGAGCGCTCTGGGATGGTTTGCACTTCGTCGAATATCTACTCTCTTGGGATTCTTTTATTTGAGGTGATGACATTAAACTATTTCTCTCACTGAAAATTCCACAACAAGGTCATGGAGTTAGTTATTTTAGCTTCCTGCATCTTCACTGAAAGGTATTTATGAGTTTTTTGTTTGCTTCTTTGTTTGAACTCAGTTGCTTAACAGTTTTGATTCTGCAAAAGAACATGTGTCGGCAATGTCAGAGTTGGGTCATAGGATTCTTCCCCCAAAGTTCCTATCAGAGAACCCGAAGGAAGCTGGATTTTGCCTTTGGCTGCTTCACCCTCAACCCTCGCTTCGACCAACTATATGGTAATGAAGATGGATAATTGCTACTGATGCTCCATTTCTGGGTAGCAGTAATGTTTTAAGCTAGATTGAAGACGGTAAAGTTTGAATCTTAGTCTTCAATATGAAGTAATTACTTATTCTCCGGCATCATTAACGGCTATGGTGCAACTTGCTGACAAAACAAGAGCTAAAACACTATTATTTGACTTACAAAGATTGACAATTGTGCCTTTGTTGTATTCTAACTATTTTGCCGTGTGCACATTGTAATTTCTGGATGTCAGCGACGTACTACAGTCTGAAGTCGTAAGTGGATTCCAGAAGATGTTGGAGGAGGACATGAAAGCTTCAATTTCCGTAGATGAAACAATGTCAGAAGTACTACTGCATTTTCTTCAGTCAGTGAAAGAGCAGAAGGAAACACATGCCTCCTTATTGGCAGAAGAGATTAGGTGTATAGAAATTGATATTGAAGAAGCTGAGAAGAGATCATCGCTAAGGTTTCCCTTGATGCCATCTTGCTCTCAATGGGATACAAGAGAAAGGCTCTTAGCTCTACCAACTTTAAGCAGAGATGGCTCAAGGCAGCTTAGTTGTGTTAGTCAACTTGAAACTGCTTACTTCTCTGCTAGATCTCAACTGTCACTTATTGAGGAAGCTACTGAAATACGTCCAGACATCCATGTGCTGAGTAACCGTGAGAACTCTTGTACAATCCCTAGTGAAAAGGAAAGCAAGGGTCACCTTGATGTCGTAGGAGCTTTCTTTGACAGCTTGTGCAAGTATGCTCGCTATAGTAAGCTTGAAGTATGCAGAACTCTACGAAATAGGGAGTTCTACAACTCGGCAAATGTGATTTGCTCCTTGAGTTTTGACCGTGATGGAGAGTATCTCGCTGCAGCTGGGGTCTCGAAAAAGGTTAAATTGTTTGAGTTTGATTCCCTCTGTAATGGTGATGTTGATACCCATTACCCTATAGCTGAGATGTCAAATAGTTCGAAACTCAGCTGCGTTTCTTGGAATGCTTACATCCGGAATTATTTGGCTTCAGCCGACTATGATGGCGTTGTCAAGGTCAGCATTATTCGCTATGCTTTCTTTTCCTTGTTTCCTGCATTACTTTCTTTCCTCCTCATATATATGCTCATTCAGCAGTTGCTTTCAGATATGGGATGCAAGTACCGGCATAGAAGTTTCCGAGTATGTGGAACATGAAAAGAGGGCTTGGTCTGTCGACTTCTCTCGGCTGGATCCTACAAAATTAGCCAGTGGAAGTGATGACTGCACAGTGCGAATTTGGAGCATCAACGAGGCAATCTCTATCCCTCCCTCCTCTCTCTTAGATCCATTCAAAATTGGATTCAAGTTTGATCTAATTCATTGTCAATTTGGTTTTATGTTGACATTGCATTTTTTGCATCCCTTGGCAGAGAAATAGTCTTTGTTCAATAAGGAACATGGGCAACATTTGCTGCGTCCAGTATTCGGCCCATTCGTCTCATCTGCTTGCCTTCGGTTCAGCTGACTACAAGATTTACTGCTAGGATCTTCGGAATGCTGATCTGCCTTGGTGTGTATTGGCTGGCCATGGAAAATCCGTGAGCTACGTTAAGTTCTTGGATTCGGAGACTCTTGTTTCCGCCTCCACTGACAACACCCTGAAGCGTTGGGATCTCAAGAGATCTAGTTCCATTGGTTTGTCCGAAAATGCTTGCAGCTTAACCTTTACAGGCCATACGAACGAGAAGGTACGAAACCAGTGTTATGCTTGTCATGATAACCAAATTCATGACTGTATGCTGATTCTGTTGTATTCGGCGCAGAATTTTGTAGGATTATCCGTTCAAGACGGATACATTGCTTGTGGTTCCGAAACCAATGAGGTAACTTCATGGCTTGAATCCGGTGGTACGAAATGAAAAGTCGTTAATTGTTCCCTTGTGTCCTTCAGGTTTACACTTACTACAAGTCTTTTCCAATGCCAATGACTTCCCATAGCTTCGGAGGCATTGAACCGGTGACCAAAGAAGAGTCCAACGAGGATCACGGGGAGTTCGTTTCAAGCGTCTGCTGGCGGGGCGCCTCTAATTTCATGGTGGCAGCCAATTCCACCGGCTGCATCAAGGTGCTGCGGATGACATGAAACGTCAATCAGAATTAACATACAAATTTGTACATGGCCTTCAAAAGGTTCTAAAGGGATTGTTGCCCTATATAATGTTTGCACTTGGTCACTGAATTATCTTGTTTCCTAGTGGACTGAACGAGGCATACAAAGCTAAATACAATGAACAACTGATTTCAACACTGAAATCAAGTTATGAAAATATATATCTTGATTGGATTGTGTTTAATCCATGAATTCCACTAAATAAGTAAACATATATCATGTTCCTAAAATTGTACCAACTTTTTTTTTTTTTTGAGGTAAGGGTTTGGTGAAAAATAGCAATAGCATGAACTATTGAGATTGTAATAAATAACACTGGATATGATTTTTTATTTTATTTTTTTTCATGACGAGGAACTCAACTTCGGTGGTACGAACCGGGACCTCCTTACCACGTTACTTGCTCCATAAACATTACACAGTATCACCTACATTGGCTTGATCCATGGTTGAGTGATAAAGAAAAGTGATTCAAGATATCAAATAACCCTAATAGTTCAAGAGATTGAAAAAATCATATTAAAAGACTCAGAAAGCAAGAAGCACATAAAAAAACCCAAACAAGGAAGATAAACCATCAAAATAGAAACATATGTGACAAATTTTAATTGTTTTAAATGGATTGTACTATATACACCGACGGCAGGTGCTATATGCACTACATAGGACGGATCTATGATCCGTCCGTTGTAAATTTTTTTAAAAATACACGGACGGATCTAGGATCCGTCCGTAATATATATATACAAAAAAAAAAAACAAAAAAAAGCTGTCCAGCAGCTTTAAAAAAAAATAATAATAAAAATAAAAAAAATACAAGGGCCGGATCTAGGATCCGGCCTTGTTTAGTTTCATCCAAAAGTAAAAGCTGCAGTGTGCAGCTTTTACTCCTTCTTCTTTTTTATTTTTATTTTTTTTAATAGTAATACATAGGACGGATCCTAAATCCGTCCTATGTAAATTTTCATTTTTTTTTATAATGGACGGATCTATGATCCGTCCGTGTATTTTTGTAAAAATTTATAACGGACGGATCTATGATCCGTCCTATGTAGTGTATATAGCACCTGTCATAGGTGCATATAGCCATCCCGTTTTAAATCTGGCACCGAAGGAAAGATATTGTTAGAGCAATGACATAAGCGTGAAGTTCTCTACGAGCAAGTGAGAGAGATGACACACACAAACTCTTGGAAAACAACCGTCAAACACAGAATATGTGTGATGTTTGAATTTTTTTTTTTATTAGGTAATAATTCGAGGTCCAAACAAATCTGGCTCCTCGAGATGCCGACTTTACAACATATAATAAAAATAGTGCAATACAAAGAACGGTAAACAAACGCCCCCAATCGAACAAACGACCCTAACCCAAAAAAGCTGAGGACAACATAGACAAAACTCGAAGCCAAGCACCACCAAGCGATGACACTGCTGGCCAGCCGTACGTCAGGAGTTCCTGTGGGTGACGAAGACGAACCTCCAAGGAAATTTCCGAAATACGGAGTCACCTCGATGCACACCGCCTCGATCCCAACAAGACCCGACAACGGACGCCGAAGCTTCAACTCAGACTAGGACCGCCACAAACAACTGGAAACGCAGCCGAAAACCACAAAACTAAATAACCAGAAATTAAACTTTCTTTCAAAGACCATCCATTCAAAATCTCTAAAAGTTAAATTATTAGAGTTTATTTATCAAAGTTAACCTTATGTTTACCAAAAAAAATAAAAAATCAAAGGGCTCTAGCCTAACCAAAAAATAAAATAAAATCAAAGTTATCCAAGTTAGACTAAACCAGATACCTGTGTATGTAAAATAATGATGATTCAATCAATATATTTAAGGCAAGTTAGACAATACTATCATTTATTTTAACCACACCTCAACTCCTTGATTGACTTCTCTAACGAAATGAGAGCATTCGATGTTATCAAAAGACTAAATCAATAGGAGCACATTCGAAATCAGTATCTCAATCTCCCAATGGTAGGTCTAGAAGTCATTCAAGGTATCGACCATAGTCAAGCTATCACCTTCGCCTTATATGCGTGAGATCCTAGTCTCTTAGCCATGACCAGACCCAAGTGAAGACCCAAAGCTTCCGCGTGAAGGGGCGAGCTCGAACTGCACAATTGACACGCGATAAGTCGCCCTTCATGATCTCTAATAACCCATCTTGTAGACGCAACTCCAGATTGGGAACAAGAGCCGTCAAAGTTGAGTTTGAATCAACTTTATGGTTTTTTTTTTCATCTTAATTTTTTCCTCATTCTTTATGAGGTGCATTTTCTATCTTTTTTGTGTTTATATTCCATCTATGTTTATATTTTGTTTGTTATTTTCTATTTTTGCAATTGTTGCATAATTATCTCTCCCAAGAAACTCTAGAGAAAGTTTAGAAGTTACTTTTAAGTATAAAAATGAATATGTGTGATTATTTAAAAGAAAATATGAAGTGCTAATTTATGGATTTAAAAGGGGTTGATATATACAGTTATATACCACTTATTTTTACTGAATATACCGCTAAACTCCACAAATTGTCAAATATGCTCAAAATTCAAGATAAAAAAAAAGTTTAATATGAGAATTCCACAACGTATTAAACACTTTTCTTACGCCTCAAACAAGGTAATCAACATTGCAAAGGAAGATTCACGAGGTGTATCAAGTAAAAATCAGCGATGCGAGTTACAAAAAAAAAAAAAAAAAAAAAAAAGAGATTCTTGAGCAAATGACCACTGGCGTGCTGGACTGAGGTCTGAACTCTGAACATATTTACTCCCCAGTACGCACCTCACTGTAGACGGGCGATTTCAGAGATAACCGAGAGAGCTGAAGATGCAGTGGTACTTCGTCGCCGCTCTTCTCACGATCCTCACCAGTTCTCAGGTCTGCTAATTTCGATTCTATTGTTCTCTCTAATGTCGATCTTTCTTTGCTATTTCCCCTTTTTTTTTTTTGGCTGATTTCGAGTTACGGAGAACATGATATGCAAAACTTCAGTTGAGTTAATCGTTGAAACAGTAGATCGATCTTGTCCTTGTCCTTGTAATTGCAATTGTGGCTCTTCCTTTTTTCGATTGAGAGATTCTTTTTTCCATGTTTGAATTCCAAATCTGAAATTCGTCGAATTTAGGTTTCGTTTGGCTGGTTTATTTGTGCCAAAATGTTTCAATCGAAAGCGATTGGGTTGCTGCTGGATGTTATTTTTGGGCGCTGAGATTAAATTTGGCAAGTTATTAACGAATTTGATGGAAATTTTGAGATTATATGATGTGAACACTAGATGCAAAACATTCCTTGTACCGCTTCCATTCTCCATTTGGAAGTCTAATTTATCTGGTTTTTTTGTGTTTTCCTTGATAAATTGTCCTTCTTACTTGTGTGGTTTGATTGGCAGGGCATCTTAACCACTCTTTCCCAGAGCGGTGGAGGTTACAAGTATGACTACGCCACTGTTCCGTTCCTTGCTGAGGTTTTCAAGGTATTTTTCACGCTACTCCATTCTTCGATCCGCATTTGTATCTTAGTGGAATATAGGTTCTGCTTGGTTTCCTTTCTTTTTTGAAGTGGAGTTTATTTGTCACTGATGCTGGTGTTATGTCCTTGTTCGAAGTTAATAGTTTCGAGCATATTTCTTTGGAGGGAGTTCAAGACTTCGTCTTCTGTGAGGATGACCACTGATTGGAAGACTGTTCGTTTGTTTCCCATTCCTAGTATCATCTACCTGGTTCACAACAATATTCAATTTGCTACCTTAACATATGTGGACACATCAACATATCAGATTATGGGGAATCTGAAGATTATCACCACTGGGATACTATTTAGGTCAGCTTTTTAGCTCTTGAATGTCATTAGTATTTCATTATATGGTTATATTCATCAATCTAGGTATAGGTTTGCTTGTCAATCTGCTAACTGTTAATGAGTTTTCATTTGTGCCTTTTGCCTTAAACAACAATTCCTTCAGTATGTAACTATTGTTCCACTTAACTTTTTTCCTGTGTTAAAGCTTAAAACCCCTGTATGTATAAAGAATGAGACGATAGTTAATTTATCCCATTTATCCTTTCGTAGTAGTGTACCACTTATCAATGCCAAAATAGAGTCTGAAACCTAAAAGGCTGTAATTGAGCTGATTAGCTTAGAGATGCTTAGATGATGCAAGTATTATTGGAAATTTAAATTGCATTTATCAATTTTGCTATCTTTACTGTCAGATTGCTAAAGGACTTTAATGATATCATTTAGGATATTTTTAAGAAAGAAACTATCAAACTTGCAGTGGATGGCTATTATGCTTTTGGCAGTTGGAACTACCACAAGTCAGGTAAGAATACAGACTATTCTTTTAGTAGCTAAAGCTTTCTTTTCTGTGTTTAGAGGCTAAACAAAACTTTCTTGGGTCAAGATATATGGTGGCCAACTTGGTTAGTTCCTGGATAGCATAATTTAAATAAAAAGATTGCTACATGTGTGAAAGTCACTAGAAAGTTTTACTAATAGCACAAGGGGCTCTAAGCTATTCTTGCTTGCTTTTAAGCCATATTGAAGCCTTTGATTGCCTGTTTTTGGCACTTCTAAGTGCAAATATAACCAATGGACTTGCTACATGTGGTGAAATGCAAATCATAGTTCACATGCCCCTGCTTCAATGATGTACACTAATTTTCTCATTTTCATCATAGTATATTATTATTACATCTGGTGGACATAACTAATTCATTACCTTGTATGGTCAATACAGGTCAAGGGCTGTGGAGAGGCATCTTGTGACTCTCTTTTCTCAGCACCTATCCAGGGCTATATGTTGGGCGTTCTATCTGCCTGTTTATCAGCATTAGCTGGTGTTTACACAGAGTTCCTCATGAAGAAGAACAACGACAGTCTATATTGGCAGAATGTACTTCTTTATACGTAGGTATCCTTATCTGTGCATATTTAAAACTTCAAATAAGGGGTGCTTCCTGACTCTTCAGTAAGAATAACATTGTATCAGCATTGTCTTGTCTTGAATACAAATCCTTCCAGGTTTGGTGCAATTTTCAACTTGGTACGGCTAATTGTAGATGATTTCAGAAATGAGTTCGAAAAGGGACCTTGGTGGCATCGTATTTTTGATGGCTACAGTATTACAACCTGGATCGTAGTTCTGAATTTAGGTTCAACAGGGTTGCTTGTTTCATGGCTAATGAAGTATGCAGATAATATCGTGAAGGTAAATCCATTATAGTTTCCAAGAAGAACGCATATTATTTTTTAGTTGTTTTGGAAGTTGCGAATTTGGATTATGAAGTTACATATTCATTTACTCTAGTTCATTTGAATCTATTAAAACTGGTGAAAAACTGTAATATGTTGTCAAAGTTTCCAGTTCAAGTGTAGTGGATTCCCAACTCTTCCATCTGACCAAGTTGCTTACAGAATCGACATCCATCCTTTACTTTCTTTCAATTTAAAGGAATACTGACCTTCACTTTTAGATATTACAGTTCTCCCCGTTCATTCTATATCCTTTCCTTTATAGCATTTTGAAGCCATCATCGCTGATTTAAAAACATTGCCCTATCTTTCTTTTCTTCCTAAATTAAAAACATTATCTAGCACTGGCATTGATTTGATGTATATTCTCAGCTTGTAGCACAATTTCATTTTCAGGTTTATTCAACATCAATGGCAATGCTACTAACAATGATTTTATCAGTTTATTTGTTCACCTTCAAGCCAACTTTGCAGGTTCTTCATCTATGATCCATTAACCCTTCATTTCTACTACACTCCTAGTCCTACTGCCTGCATTCCTCTTTAAATTTCTAACAAGTTTTACTTGTGCTACAACAGCTTTTCTTGGGTATTATAATATGCATGATGTCTGTGCACATGTACTTTGCTCCTCCAAGCATGCTTCTGGATTTGCCTGCAACCACAAAATCAGATCCGGATACCCTGAAAGAAGTCACTGTGGAGAGGACGAATTCCTGATCTGCCTGCCTATACGTACACTAGTGTGATCTTATTTCCATCCTGAGTTCACTGTCAAGCATTTTGATTACGATTCGCAAGGAATTGATATGAATTTCTAAGCATACAACAGAAAAAGGTATGCCACTATGAAACTTAGTCGGAAAATCAGGATCATATCAAAGAGGAGCCGTTCATCATCAGTTAACCGTGAAAATGTTTGACCAAAGCCGTTCATCATCACTATGAACTTAGTCGGAAAATCAGGATCATAGCAAAGACATTTTGTTGTAGTTACAGATTTACAGTTCTCAGTTGTGTAAGTTTTCCATACAGAATTTTTAGATTACTTCCGTTTGTTTCCCCTTTTTTTTTATTTGCTGACAAACTCCCATGTTGATTTTTCTGTACATAAAATTACTCGTGAATTTAGTGTTGGAAATTCTTTACACCATGATCTTGTCGCAGGGCTAGATTTGTAGCATTTGCGCTTTAGTTGAACTTTACTATTAATTTGGCTGCTACTCCTTGAATGTGAATATCTGATCAACCTCGTGTTGTATTTTTATTTATTTATTTTAGCTTTAACTCCTATAAGCCCATAATACCCTGCTAGAAAGCTAGATTTTGAACTGGCATTGAAGGGATAACGTTAGTTACCCATAAGGCCATAATACCCTGTTAAAAGAAAAACACCAAAGCAGGGCTGGTTCAGGCCAAACTTTGGCTTGAAACCTGAATCAGACAGAGCCAATTGACAGATTTGGCACCAGGCAAATGTAACAAGTCGATATCACAAACAGTATAATGTTCAATTGGGTTATGGCAGTACACCCGGATACTGAATTCGTACAGGAGTATGGCATTAATCTGTATTATCTGTTCATAGTCAACGAATTTTGTGTTAAACATTCATGGCTATCATATTTCTGACGCTGGTAAAACAGTGCAAGCTAGTTTGCCCATAAGAGGGAAAAGAAAACATGCTTAAATGTGATGTTCTTCTGGAAAAAAATTTGATTCTCCCTATTTTAGCTATCAACACAACATTGAAAGCAAGTTCCTGTATCAGGGAGTGTATGTAGCCTCAGAGTGCACTTCAATCTAACAAGTTCCCGACTTGAAAATTGGAAGAAATGTGAAGAATTAGATACCCACGTCACAGTTGAATTCTTCAGGTTGAAAAAAAACAGTGTAACTGTGTAACACTACTTCTTGGCAACTGAATCTGCCTCCTTTGACATCTGATCAGCTAGTGAGAATTTCTTTACTTTCTGTTAAAGAAAATGCCACAAAGAACAAAAAGTCAAGCAAAACTAAAGATGTCATAACAGCTAAACATGTCATAGAATCAGTCTCCAGGTTTTGATGCAGCAAAAGTGTAAAGCCACTCAATTCTCAAAAAGTTGAGATAAACACATCATCAATTCATCAACACTAAGAAACTTTTATGGATTGGGCCGTCAAGTAAAACTTAGAATTCATTATGGCCCTTCATATTCATTATTCTACTTGGTTTTTGGTCACCTACAAGTCCTATCCATTCAGCATCAAGATGAAAAGAAAATATGAATATGGTAAACCACAAACAAAAGTTAAGTGACAGAACCAAAGGAAACCAAAGGAAGCCAAAGCCGAGTATGAAATCAAGAAAGTATCTGTATCAGTCAGCAACTCAAGCATCAGGTTGCAATCATTTCCAAGGGCTTATGGCCCAGAAGCAGTTCAGCAAGAACACGAAAAATCCATGTATTAGAAAGAATGAAGTATATAAACTTCTTTTATTCTGATTTGGTATTCAAAAAGAGAGCAACCACATTCAGCCATAGCAACATCAGTGGCAAGTACATAAGCTGTTTAACAAAGGAACAACTGCCCTTAATACACACCTAAGCCAGCTTTAGCGACAAGACAGAAGTATTTCTTATTCTGATGAGTTAAAGACAAGATTAGCAGCAACTGCTTACTGATTTAGGTACCAAACTCCATTTCCAGTAGAACAAATGTATAGTTGCATTGCAAGCTGAAGCATTACCACAAGAGTATTATCAAAAGCATAGATCTACTTTAACCCAAACCTTACACCCAAAATTTCAACCTATTGTACAGCACAAATCACCTCAAAACAGGCTTCGAGGAAAAAAAAAATAGTCAGCAGATGAGTATCTATCAGCAAACCAAACAGCTGTAATCTCAGGCTATCAATATGCTACAATCTCCGAACAAGCAACCAAAAATTCAATGGATTTGAGAAACAGTGCAGAACATCAAAATAGGGACCAAGCAAAATCTGTAACCAAACACAAAGTGGAATCGAGATCCAAGAGAGAGATTATCTTCACCTTGTTGAGAACGCATTCTCGAAGAGACAGCAAGAGGCGAAGGCATTTCTCCTGGTCGAAGTCGGATCCGGTTACGCAGTTGAGAAGCTCCAAAGCCTCCTGATCGCAAACGGGTTTCTTAGTTTCCATTTCTCGAAGTTTCTGGGAGGGACAATCTTGAAGTGGGGATGGCGAATTTGGGGGTTTAGGGTTTTGAATAAATTGAAATATGGTGGGTTTTAGGCAAAAGATGGGTGGACTGTGGACACGGACGGGACACCTGATTCCGAAATCTCTTTCCTGTGTGCCCTGCTACTGATTTCTTTCTTCCCAAGCCAAATGGTCCCAAGTTCCCAACTCCCAAACCATTTGAATCTTTTTTAAAAAACACAGTACGAAATTATAAAATAAAAAAAATGTTTTTTACTCTATTTTAAAATGTCTTTAAAATAATACGGAGTATTGTTGACAAACTGCGAGAAGTCAGATTGCGTTGGTTCGGACATGTGCAAAGAAGACCTAGATCGGCCCCGGTTCGAAGGTGCGAGATTCTGGATCTTGGAGCTTTTCGTAGGGGGAGAGGCAGACCGAAGATGAGCTAGATGGGGGCTATCCGTTAGGACCTCTATTTACTGCAGCTTTCAGAGGATATGTCATTGGATAGAGACAACTGGAGGAGACGCATACGGGTAGCAGACGTTTAGTGCTGGGGAGTGGTGTTGTGTGCGCTTGTCTTGTTTTCGCTCTGATTTTCTTTTGCTTGCGCCGTGACTTGATTTGTGCTCATGCTTTACTAGGGTTCTTGTTTCATTTCGTTCTGGGTCTTTCGAAAACACTCTCTCGGGCTTCCCGGGGTAAGAGTGCGTACATCCCGACCCCCCAGACCCTGCTTAATTGCGGGATACATTGGGTTGTTGTGGTTGATTATAAATTATGTTGATTAATTAAATTAAATTAATAATATAATTATAAACTTTAAGCATTTGATTAATACTGTACATTTTATGAAGTATTTTATTTAAAATTTACAATATTTTAAACATATTGTTAAAATTTCGGTGTATTGCTATTGAAATGTTTTTCCGTATTAGTCTAGTGACTTCATATTTCTAATGATTTGAACTTTGAACCTACGCACTGATTTTTTTTTAAAAAAAGGGTAGGCGATTTGGATTGCAAGTCAATGGACTCGCAATCCAAAGGTATTCTTGCGAATGGGATCTTAAAGCACGGGGTCTTGAAGAAAGTCGTCAGCATATGTAGCCCGAAGGAGATGTGCGCTTCTGTCAGCAATTATGTTGGTTTTCCTGAACACGTGTCTTACACGGCCAACCACCAAGTTCTGGCAAAGAAGTCTGCAATCTGCAATCAACATTTTCACTTCCCAACGAGGCTTCCAAAGCCCTATAAGGTAGTTGATGTTCGTAAGACAGTTGCATTCAATACACAACTAACCTAAGTCTAGCTCTTACGCCTGCCTAAAGACAACACAATCCGTGGTTCATAATAATAAAACCTTCCGAGACAAAATCATTATGGGATTTAGAGGAATCTAACGTTAATTTTAGCACTACGATATAAAATATAAATGTAAAGTCACTAAAATCTCTCTTATAATATGTAACTTTTGCTGTGATTGTTAATGTGTAAAATGGTTAAATTTTGCTGTGATAGTCAAACGTGGCGTGACGGTAATTTTTACCACTGTAAAAAAGAAGAACATATCGTGATTAGTAATTAACTGTCAACCTTCTTTTTTTAACCTCCACATACCTGCCATTAATCCATTCAACAACTCATTAAAATTGGCATACAAAAAACTAACGGTTAGTAAAGGAAAACCAATGCAACAGAAACTGCAAATTAATCTCAGCCAACGCCTTAATTTAGAAAACATAGGCTATTTCTACTAACTCAAGATTCATTCTCCCATTCAAACAAATAAATATTTTTTTTAAAAAAAAGAAACATCCCAAGGGCGAATCGATCGATCATCTTCGTCAGAAGGAAGCTTAATAAAATGGTTAGGATGGAAACCGCTTCCTTCTTGTTAATAATCGCAGTAGGGTGTTTCATGGTTCATTCCTCTAACGGTCTTATACACATCGTTGGTGGCGCCGCTGGCTGGGAGATCCCTCCCAATGCAACCTTCTTCAGCGAATGGGCCGCCCCTCGTACTTTCGGTGTTGGCGATCAATTAGGTAACTTTAACATACTACAAGTCTCAATTTTCTATTATTTCTGTAAAGAAGATAGAATCCATCTTCTGATACAAAAGTTTAATCCAATGTGCAACAACATCGACTGATCTTATTTTGTATAAGATAATATAACATTGGATTTAGTTTAATCTATCTTTTTTTTTTTTTATTATTTCTTGTTGCGCACGTAAAAGTTGATTAACCTGTGTGAAAATCGCGGAACACATTTAGTGTTCCCATACAGGCCAGGGGGACACACGGTGCACCAAGTGACGAAGGAGGATTTCGACAAGTGTACTCATGACCACGTGATCGGCCAATGGGCCGATGGGCCAACCCGAATGCCTCTAAACACAACCGGTGACTTCTACTTCTACAGTGCGGTGGGGACTCATTGCGAGATGGGACAGAAGCTCCACATTGTCGTTTGCGACAAGCCTGGATCGGATGGGATCGACTGGGTGGCAGTCACCAAACAGCGAGCCCTAGCACCTGCTCGGAGGTTATTGATGTTGTTGCCGAGCCAACAAGTGCTCGAACACGCCCTCTAGACGGCGAAATAGCTCAACCAAACATTTAAAAATACTCTTGGATTTGGATATATGATAGTTTATTTACAATTCAAGAAGATTTAGGTGCAAAATTTGTAGAGTGGATAAAGTCATTATCATACCTCCTTTTACGTTTGAGAAAAAACTCTTAAATGAATTCAGTGGCAATTCACTCACAAGAGTTGTTTAAAGCATAAGATGATGTTAAACATATGTTCTATATTTTGTAACTAGCAAGTCATTTTGTGATCGTAATAAGAGTATTATTCCTTTATTTCCAAAAATTGTACACTATCTACTAGTCTCTAGATATATCATGATCTCAAAGTTTATATCATGATTATGCATCTAATTCCATTGTATTGGTGTTTGGATGTAGTAATATAATTGATTATATAATATATATAATGATATAAACTATTATGCAAATTCAACCAAGTAAATAACCTGTTTATACCCATGAACCACTCACCATTCGCTATCCTTGATTTGCCAATTATGAGGTGAATTTGAGAAGAATTAAAAAAAATATATATATATAATAAGCACCAAGGAAACGAATAATATATATCCCGAAAAGAAGCAGGGTCTGGGAGGTTGGATATAAACATCCTTTCTCCGGTTTGAGCGAGATAGTATTTCCGAGAGATCCAAGTGTAGGTACATGATAGCCAAAGAGAAAGGGAAAACTAGACAAAACATATTTTAGGTATTACTACAGACAGTTTGGATCTCGTGGAGTTTAACTCCGTGAAGTTGGTAGGATTAACCAATAGAAATGCATCGATCCTAAAAAAAAATTAAAAAATGGCTAAAGGTATTTAAATCTAAACCATTTATTTAGAATTAAGTGGTTATGATTTAACCAACTTTATATGGATTTATTTTACCAACTTCATGAGATCCAAAGTATACTACGGAGCATAATAGTTGAATTTGTTGATGTGTCCCTGTTTCGGCGGATTTGCTCAAGATAAAAACCTAGATATACCCCAACCTGAATTTTTTCAAAATCAAAACCCATTTTTTCTTGGGGATTTTGTTGTTTTTGGGTTCCTTCTCCTGATTTCAGTTGTCTCCAGGCCACTGCTACGCCTTCGGTTTGTCCGCCCAGCCTCAGGCTTCGTCGATGCCGGTTGGTGGCTGCTGCTTGGTTGGCGGCGCCGGCTATGGCGTCTTCCTCGGCCTTGAGTGCTTCCTCGGGCTTTCTAGCCTTCTCCCTCCCTTGTCCCTGCTTGGGTCGTCAGCGGCCTTCCGCTCCGTTGTCGTGGCCGCTGTCAGACCTTGGTGTCTGCCTCGACCTTGTTTAGCTGCCTCGTACTTTTCGGCCTTTTCCTTATGTGTCTATCCCTAGGTGGAGTGCTGCTCATGGAGGCTTGGGATTTTCCTTGGGCTTTTGGTGTTTCGAGCTTTGTTCTTTGGGCCCAAGGAAATTTCTTGGGCCCGAAGCTGGCTAAGATCGAATTTTTTTTTTAAAATATAATAAAAAATATTAATAGTTATGATAATTATTTATTTATATGTCATTTATATAAAATCCCGTTAGGGCTCGGAACACCGCTCGGAAGAGTTTGGAATAAATCTCGTTTGAGCTTGATCGGTCCGTTGTGACCGGTCCTTTGAGGTTTGCTTTGCTCGGGTGGCGTGCGCTTCAGCTTTGGTGCGGTTGGGGGTTCTTCTACGTTGGGGTTTTGGCAGTCGGAGTCGGGTCTGGCTGGGATTGAGGTAGTGTGTACGGGGCGACTCCATGTGCGGGAAGAAGCTTCCTAGAGGTTCGTCTTCACTACCCACAGGGGTTTCTGATGTATCGCCGGCCAGCGGTGCTGTTTTGGACGGTGCTTGGCTTTCGTCCGTAGTCTACGTCCCCTTCGTGTTAGATTTAGTTTTCCTTGACTCGTTTTCCTATAGGGTGCGTTGCCACTTGTTGTATTGCTCCGCTTTTTGTTTTCGCTTTAGTTTGTATGTATTGACGGGTTTCCGTCTGCCGACTTGTCGACCATCGAGATTTATGTATATCTGATCTCGAATGATTTTCTAATAAAAAAAATGCATTAAATTATATAAAAATTTAATACGGAGTATAGTTTTATCTACTTGCAAAAAAAAAAAAAATGGTTGATATTGTTGATTGGAGGAAGGTTGTGTTTGGATTCCATTGCATTTTCATTATAATGCAATTATTTGACCTCGTTTTATGTGTCCGTTTGGTTATAAAATTAAAAATCTCGTAAAAACCGAGGTAAAACCGTAATTTAACCAAATAATTATATAAATCGAGATAAAAATAATTTTATTTTAATTAATATATCGTGGAATCTAAAAATATCATAATTTGAACGTCATAAAAGTTTTGTTAACCAAACACCACCTTATCATTTTACATTATAAACATAATGCATTTGGAATCCAAACACATTAATGGTTAATGTTTTAGGGCTCATTTGGTTAATTTTTTGGGAATTGCAATTTCTTCATAGTCAAAATCAGGTCAGCCTATTAATTAATTTTTTGATTGTTAGCTCAAAGCAAATATTGAGGCGAATCAATCTATATCTATAGAGTGATCTCTCTTGGTGAAGTCAGAAGCACTACAATTGGATGCCCCTTTCAATTCCGCAATATGGATCTCAGACCTATGAATCGATACATTTCTTAACCTCTTATAATAAATATGGGTGATGATATCTTCACCGCTAATTTTAACTATTTCCACCGCTAATCACCGCATAGGTATGCGGTGGTCTTAATCCACTTTTTTCCATCCGTTGACCGTATATAAACCCACCGCATAGGTATGCGGTGAGTTATGGCGACCGTATGCGGTCAGTTTTTAGGCAATTGAAAACGGTTTGTAGAAGTGATCCAAAACCGTCGCCATAACCCACCGCATACCGTATACCTATGCGGTGGGTTATAGCGACGGTTTTGGACTGTTATGGCGACGGTTTTGGCTGTTATAGCGACGGTTCAAACCCACTGTATACCTATGCGACGGGTTATAGCGATGGTTTTAGATTGTTATGACGACGGTTTTAAACTTGTATACTTCTCGACCCACCACAATACTTTGCGGTGACTCACCGCATATGTATGCGGTTGGATCGTTGACTGTCATTAAACCCATCGCATACCTATGCGGTGATTAGCGGTGGAAATAGTAAAAATTAGCGGTGGAGATATCGTTTCCAAATAAATATATACATGCATCGCATCAAATTCTCAATTCCTTTTTTTTTTGGCTAAACAAACTCACAATAATTCTAATAAAACTAATTTGTTCATAAAAAAGAAATGACAGTCATGTCTCATCACGTATCTCCACTTGTCAGTAATTAGAGAAATTTTCTCCTACCTTTAAGAATTTGAAGAATCAAAATCAGAAAATCAAATGCTAGCCAATCCTAAATTAAGCAAGTAGTGATTAATTAGAAAACACAAAACCTATTTCTACCCCATCATATAGAAATCACTCCCCAGTTGCTCAAATCATTTAGACTTAATTAATAATAATTAGCCTTCCTTGAGAATAAGACCTCTTCAAAGAGACAAGAAGGAAGGTTACAAACATGGGAAAGATGCAAATAACCTCTTTGTTGTTATTGTTTGCAATCGACTCTTGTTTTATAGTGCAATCCGCAAACGCTCGCGTTCATGTTGTTGGTGATGCCTTCGGCTGGGACGCCCCTCCGAGCCCTAATTTCTACGCCGAATGGGCCGCCTCTCGCTCCTTTGGCATTGGCGACCAATTAGGTGGGTAAATTCGTGCGTTTTGAGTTACAATGTACGTTGGTTTCTTTCGGAATGTCGAATATAACATTGAAATTGTCTAAAATTGGGGACAAAATGCAGTATTTCAATACGTCCCGGCATCAGGGAATGTGATGCAAGTCTCAAAGGAGGATTTTGATGGATGTGGTCAAAATAAGGTGATCAACCAATGGATGTTGGGTCCAACTATATTGCCGCTCACTCATCCTGGTGACTATTACTTCTATAGCGGACTAGGGAATCAATGTGATATGGGGCAGAAGCTCCACATCAAAGTTGGCATCCTCGCGGGAATCCTTCGCCTCCTTCCAATCAACCCGGAAAACCTTCCAATCCATCACACTCGGAAATTACTAGAGGATTCAGCTCCAGCACCATCTCCAGCTTCATCTCCGACTCCAAGTCCTGAGTATGATTTCTTTAGCCTTAAAGATCAATCATCAAACTTCTTCTTATACATGGATAATTAAAAAAAAATTTATATACAATATACAACTTAAAAGTATGTTTACATATACATAATTTATTTATTTTTCTCAAAATCCTAACTATCTCGATATAGGTGTACAGATTAAATATACTAGATAACCCAGAAATTTTCTTTTTACAGGTCTGTAACTCGAAGGCTGCTAGAGGATTCAACCCCTTCTCCATCTCCATCTCCATCTTCATCTTCATCTCCAGCTTCAAGTCCCGAGTATGTTTTCTGTGGCCTTAACAAGAATCATCAACCTTCTTATTGTACATGCATACATAAAAAAAATGATATACATTATATAACTTAAAAAGTAGGTTCACATATATATAATTTATTTTTCCTCATAACCTAACTATCTCGATTTATAGGTATATTGATTAAATATGATAGATCAACCATAAATTTACTTTTGCTAGATCTGTAACCCGAAGGTTACTAGAGGATTCAACTCCGTCTCCATCTCCATCTGCATCTCCATCTTCATCTCCCGCTTCGAGCCCCGAGTATGGTTTCTATAGCCTTAAATGAATCACCAACCTTCTTATATATGCACACATAAAAAAATGATATATATATAGCTCGAAATTATAATTACATATATGTCATTTTTTTTTTTCGTGTAATCCTAACTATCTTGATATAGGAGTACTGCCTAAAGATGCTATATTAACTAAACAAAATTCTCTTTTCAGGTCAGTGACTCGAAGGTTGCTAGAAGATTCAACTCCGTCTCCATCTCCATCTGCATCTCCCGCTTCGAGCCCCGAGTATGGTTTCTATAGCCTTAAGATGAATCACCAACCTTCTTATATATGCACACATAAAAAAAATGATATATGTAACTCGAAATTATAATTACATATATGTCATTTATTTATTTTTTTCG
Organism: Persicaria maculosa; assembly: GCA_963922045.1. Lineage (NCBI taxonomy): Eukaryota > Viridiplantae > Streptophyta > Magnoliopsida > Caryophyllales > Polygonaceae > Persicaria > Persicaria maculosa. The sequence goes on along the minus strand of OY998255.1, from coordinate 78,336,618 downwards.
TGTAATCCTAACTATCTTGATATAGTACGTGCTGCCTAAAGATGTTATATTAACTAAACAAAATTCTCTTTTCAGGTCAGTGACTCGAAGGTTGCTAGAAGATTCAACTCCGTCTCCGTCTCCATCTCCATCTCCATCTCCATCTCCATCTCCAGCTTCGAGTCCTGAGTATGTTTTCTTTAGCCTTAACATCAATCATCAACCTCCTTCTTGCATGTACATGCATACATTAAAAAAAAAACACTATACAACTTAAAGTATGTTTACATATATAATTTAATTTCCTCATATTCCTAACTATCTCAATATAGGCATGCTTATTAAATCTCCTAGCCGGATTAACCCATAAATTTCTTTTTCCCAGGTCTATAACCCGAAGATTGCTAGAGGATTCAACTCCTGCTCCATCTCCATCTTCATCCTCATCTCCAGCTTCGAGTCCTGAGTATGTTTTCTTTACCTCATATCAAATATCAAGTGTCAACCTTCTTCTTGTACATGCATACATTAAAAACAAATGTTCACTATATAATTTAGAACTTAGAAGTATGTTTACATATACATAATTTATTTTTTCCTCATAATCATAACTTTCTTGATATAGGTATATTGATTAAATATAATGGATTAACAAAAAAAATTTCTTTTCCCTAGGTCTGTAACCCGAAGGTTGTTAGAGGATTCAACTTCGTCTCCATCTCCATCTCCATCACCATCCTCATCTCCAGCTTCGAGTCCCGAGTATGTTTTTATAAGCCTTTATATGAATCAACAACCTTCTACAATATATGGCTTAAAAGTATGCTTATATACATATACAAATTTATTTTTCCTCATAATCCTAACTTTCTCGATATAGGTACATTGATTAAATATAATAGATTAACCAAAAATTTCCTTTTGCTAGGTCTGTAACCCGAAGGTTGCTAGAGGATTCAACTCCGTCTCCATCTCCATCTCCATCTTCATCTCCAACATCGAGTCCTGAGTATGTTTTCTTTAGCCTTAACATTAATCATCAACCTTGTTCTAGTACAAGCATACATTTATTCACACACACAAATATATATAACTTAAAGGTATGTTTACATCCATATATAATTTATTTTTCCTAATAAAAAATGATATATATACACACACACAATATATATGACTTAAAAGTATGCTTACATATACAATTTTTTTTTCTCATAATCATAACTTTCTTCATATAGGTATATTGATTAAATATAATAGATTAATTAACAAAAAAAATTCCTTTTCCTAGGTCTGTAACCCGAAGGTTGCTAGAGGATTCAACTTCGTCTCCATCTCCATCTCCATCTCCATCTCCATCACCATCCTCATCTCCAGCTTCGAGTCCCGAGTATGTTTTTATAAGCCTTTATATGAATCATCAACCTTCTTCTTATGTATATGCATACATTAAAAAAAATGATACATATACAATATATGACTTAAAAGTATGCTTACATATACAAATTTATTTTTTCTCATAATCATAACTTTCTAGATATAAGTATATTGATTAAATATAATAGATTAATTAGCAAAATAATTCCTTTTCCTAGGTCTGTAACCCGAAGGTTGCTAGAGGATTCAACTTCGTCTCCATCTCCATCTCCATCACCATCCTCATCTCCAGCTTCGAGTCCCGAGTATGTTTTTATAAGCCTTTATATGAATCATCAACCTTCTTCTTATTATATATATATATATATGCATATATACATTAAAAAAAATGATACATATAAAATATATGACTTAAAAGTATGCTTACATATACAAATTTATTTTTTCTCATAATCATAACTTTCTTGATATAGGTATACTGATTAAATATAATAGATTAATTAACAAAAAAAAATTCGTTTCCTAGGTCTGTAACCCGAAGGTTGCTAGAGGATTCATCTTCGTCTCCATCTCCATCTCCATCCTCATCTCCAGCTTCGGGTCCCGAGTATGTTTTTATAAGCCTCTTTATATGAATCATCAACCTTCTTCTTATCTATATATATATATATATGAATATATATATATATATATATATATATATATGCATACATTAAAAAAATGATACATATACAGTATATGACTTAAACGTGTGCTTACATATACAAATTTATTTTCCCTCATAATCATAACTTTCTCGATATAGGTACATTGATCGATTAAATATAATAGATTAACCAAAATTTTCCTTTTGCTAGGTCTGTAACCCGAAGGTTGCTAGAGGATTCAACTCCGTCTCCATCTCCATCTCCATCTTCATCTCCAGCATCGAGTCCTGAGTATGTTTTCTTTAGCTTTAACATTAATCATCAACCTTGTTCTAGCACATGCATACATTTATACACACACACAATATATATAACTTAGAGGTATGTTTACATCCATAATTTTTTTTTCCTCATAATCTCAGCTATTTCGATATAGGTGCACTCATTAAATATGTTAGATTCAACTTCGGCTCCATATCTAACTTCCTTTATATATATGCATGTGCATACACACACAGTATATATGACTTAAAAGTATGTTTACATATTCAAATTTATTTTTCCTCATAATCATAACTTATAGATTAACCAAATTTTTTCTTTTGCTAGGTCTGTAACCCGAAGGTTGCTAGAGGATTCAACTCCGTCTCCATCTCCATCTTCATCTTCATCTCCAACATCGAGTCCTGAGTATGTTTTCTTTAGCCTTAAAATTAATCATCAACCTTGTTCTAGTACTACAAGCATACATTTATACACACACACAATATATATATATATATATATATATATATATATATATATATATATATATATATATATATATATATATATATATATATATATATATATATATAAATTAAAGGTATGTTTGCATCCATAATTTATTTTTCCTCATAATCCCAGCTATTTCGATATAGATGCACTCATTAAATATGTTAGATTAACCAGAAATTTCCTTTTGGTAGGTCTGTAACTCGAAGGTTGCTAGAGGATTCAACCCCGTCTCCATCTCCATCTCCATCTTCATCTCCAGCTTCGAGTCCCGAGTATGTTTCCAGTAGCCTTAAGATGAATCATCAACCTTCTTATACATGCATGCCTTAAAAAAAATACATTAAATGAGTTACAAAGCTAGTATGCATACATATACTTAATTTATTTTCCCTCATAATCCTAACTTTCTTGATATGGGTATACTAATTAAATATGCTAGAATAACAAAAAATTCCTTTTGCTATAGGTCTGTAACTCGAAGGTTGCTAGAGGATTCAACTCCCTCTCCATCTCCATCTCTATCTCCGTCTCCATCTTCATCTTCATCTTCATCTCCATCTTCGAGTCCCGAGTATGGTTTTTGTATAGCCTTAAGATCAATCATCATCCTTCTTCGTGTACATGTATAAAAAAAAGATGAATTTTACATAAAGATATATTTATATAACTTGAATGAATTTTACATAAAGATATATATTTTATTTTTCCTCATAATCCTTACTATCGTGATATAGGTGTGCCGATTAGATATGCTAGATTAACAAAAAAAAATCATTTTTTCGGGTCTGTAACTCAAACATTGCTAGGGATTCAACTCCGACTCCATCTCCAACTTATAGTCCTAATTATGTTTTCTCTAGCCTTAAGTTGAGATTATGTTTACATATACATAATATATTTTTCCTTATAATCCTAACTATCTCAATATAGGAGCAATGATTAAATATGGTTTCTTTAACCTTAATATGAATCAGTAGCATTCTTGTACATGCATGTATATATATAAGTTTGAAAGGTTGTTGACATCATTTATTTTCCCTCGAAATCTTATCTATCTAGATATATGGTGTATGAAATATGCTATATTCACTCAAATTTCCATTTTTTTCCAGGTCTACAGAGGATTCAACTTCGTCTCAATCTCCGGGTTCAAGTCCTGAGTATGGTTTCTTTACCCGATCAATTCAATCATCAACCTTCTTCTTAATATTCATGCATGAATTAAAATTGATATATAACTTGATTGTTTGCATAACATTATTTTCCCTTTAAATGCAAAATATCTCAATATATGGGATACTGATATTGGGACAACCTTAAAATAAAATCTAGTTATCAATTTAACTTATTTTCTCCAATTAACTTGTCCTCGATCTCCTACTAAGTTCAATAAGATTATGGAAGAATAAAAAGAATTTTATCGAATGAGAATGATGATGATGATGATAATGTTGATGATGTAAAAATGTTACGAAATGACAATTAAATGTGGTAAATAATTGAAAGTTTTTCTTTTTTCAGGTCAGAATTGAAGTGAAACCTTCTTCAAAACTATTCATAGAGAGGCAAATCCTTTAAATTGAACAAGAAATCATACTTGAGCAATGTCACTAGCTCATGGAGCAAGCAGAATGAAATTCGTTTAGGCATAGCATATATAACAAGAAGTAAATTATTTTTAAATTTTTATATAATATAAGTTATTTAAATGTAATATTGTTTGAAGTTTTCGGCTTCGGACTCCATTGCAACCTTATATCCATATATGATTATGGTTGCATATTTTTGTTATTGATGAGATCACACATGTATATCTAATATTAAAGAAAAAAATATGTATTTTTTTTTTTTGATTAAGTAATAATTCGGATGCGAACCGCTATCCGACAGCATCCTTTCGGATGAGGTCAATAAGACCTGGGTCAGTGTATAAAGAGGGGATGGAGGCAATATGAGCAAGGTGTGCAACCTTATCTGCCACGCAATTGCCGTTACGAAGAACGTGTGAAAACGAGACTTCGTAAAACCCCGTAAGTAGAGTGCTAATATCTGACATAATTAGTTCAATTTCCCATGGACATTTGCTTCTAGACTGTAAATGATTGATGATGGTCAGTGAATCTCCTTCAATAATAATTTTGGGGATTTTCATCTCGAGAGCCCTCAGAACGCCCACTCTCAATGCCAAGGCTTCGGACATTAAGGGGGACTGGTGTCCAATTAGTTTACTTCCCATTGCTACTGAATCCCCTGTGTTGTCTCGAATGATGTAGCCTATCGAGCTTTGCCGTTGACCAGAGGCGGAACCATCGAAATTTAGTTTCAATCTCCCAGTTGGTGGTTTTTTCCATTTTTCCTTCTTCCTAATGCTCACATTTTCCTTAGAGGCATTTACTCGATGTTGTATTTCGTTGTTATCCTCATCATTGTGCTCTCCTGCTTTCCTCCATTCATTAATATATGAGTTGACAAGTTTTTCAAATCCTCTTGCATTTGGCACTTTTTGTTGTTGGAAAATCAGTTTATTACGAATACTCCAGATGGTCCACCAGTGGAATACCAGTTTCTGTTTTTGTTGTGAGTCAAGTAGTCTGTCTAATTTTGTCATTAATGCCTCAACATTTCTTGATAATATGATATTGTCTGAAATTTCTGATTTCACTCTTGGTGATAAGCTTGAACAACAGAGTGAGAATTTGCATTCAAACAATAAGTGGGTGGTATCTTCTTCATGGTGATTGCACAAGGCACAATAAGGTGGTATTGCAATTCCTTTTCTGGCGAGACGGGCAGCTGTTGGGAGTCCATTGTGACAGACTTTCCACATGAAATTCTTAATTTTAGGTGGAACGTTCAAGTTCCAGATCCATGCATTATTGTCATTATTAAGTTATGTTGTTCTTGTATTAAGTTTATACGCACTAGACGTCGTAAACCACCCTTTTCTGTCTGGCCACCAATACATTCTGTCCCGTATTTGATTTATCGGGAGGGGAACCTCTGCTATCTGTTGCGCAATATCATTTGGCATTATCATTCTAAGTTTTTCCAGATTCCATGCCCCATTTTGAATGTACTGATCAACAGTTTCTTCCCAGTTGATTTTTGTCGGGTCGAGACAAGTATTATGAATATTCTTAACCGGAGCCCAATTGTCATGCCAGAACTTGATTGTTTTCCCATCATCGACTGACCATGCTAGACCTTCCTTAAATGGCTTAATAAGTTTTCTCAGTTGCGTCCATTGCCATGAGGCATTTCCTTTCTTCTCAAATTTAAGTATTGGCGTTGACTTTAGATACTTATGGTTGATAATTTTAACCCAACAATTATCTGGTTCAGCAATAATTTTCCAAATAAGTTTCATTTGTAGTGCCTCATTCATCTCCTTTGTTTTCCTTAATCCCATTCCTCCTTTCGCTTTTGGTCTACAAACTTTGTCCCATCCTATAAGGGGTTTGTATTGGAGGTCTTTATTCCAGAATAAGGTCCTATTGATTTTATCTAATGCTGAGTGAATTGTCACCGGGAGCATGAAGCTTTGCATAGCGAACAGTGGTTTAGAGGCTAAATTTGAATTAATTAACACAGACCTCCCATGTTGAGATAGTGAATCGGCTCTCCATTTTGATAATTGATTAGTTGTTTTGCCAATGATTTCTTCAAAGGTGCTTTTATTTGCTCTACCATCAACAATCGGACATCCCAGATATTTGTCCAGTTTAACGTGCTTAGATATACTTAAACATCCTTCGATATTTGCTATTCGCGACGCAGGTATCCCCGGAGAACCTTGAAATGCAGATTTGTTGTAGTTTACTTTCTGTCCTGACAATTGACAGTATTCATCAACAATTTTCCTAACTCTTTCACATGCTCCCATGTTGCCTTTTGTGAAAATGATGATATCATCAGCAAACGCCAGAAACGGGATTCTTGGTCCAGATGGACCAAACCTGAAGCCAATGCCAGATTGGTTAAGATGGGACTCTGCTGTTAGTTTTTTAGCGAGCACTTCTGCACCAAGAATGAACAGAAACGGAGACATGGGGTCGCCTTGTCTTAATCCTCTAGATGGTTTAAACACCTCGGTAGGCCCATTATTAACCAATACAGAAAATGAAACAGATGTTACACATTCCATTATTAAGTTCACAACATATTCGCTAAATCCAAATTTTCTTAATACTGTCTCTGTGAAGGTCCAATCAACTCTATCATAGGCTTTCTCCATATCTAGTTTAATCGCTAACCAACCTTCTGACCCTTTTCTCGTTTTGAATGAATGGAAGATTTCATGTGCTATCAATATATTATCTTGAATTGCTCTATCAGATACAAATGCTCCTTGAAATGGGTGTATTAACTTACCAGTCACCTTCTTGAGTCTCTCTGTTAGAATTCTCGATATTATTTTATATACTGTTGAGCACAGACTAATTGGTCTATAATCTGAAGTCTTCGATGGATTGTCACATTTTGGCAGTAGAGTGATGAATGTATGATTAATCTGTCGGAGTATCCTGCCAGAATGGAAAAAAGCTTTGACGGCTTTGATGACATCGGTACCGACAATGTCCCAGTAAGACTTATAAAACTCCGCTGTCATTCCATCTGGTCCCGGAGATTTATTGAGACCTAAAGACCATACCGCATTTTTTATTTCACTATTAGATGGTTGTTGGCTTAGCATCCTATTTTCTTCTTCCGTTATAGCTTGTGGTATTAACTCTAGGTATTCATTGAGAAGTGTCATGTTAATTTGTTCTTTGGAGAATCTTTTTTCGAAATCATTTTTAACTTCCTCTCTAATATTTTCTTCCCCCACAATCTGTGTTCCATAACTTGTCGTGATATTTCTAATAATTTTCCTATTTCGTCTCCCAGAAGCTACTCTATGAAAGTATGTTGTGTTTGAGTCTGAGAGTTTGAGATGTTTTGATTTTGCTCTCTGCCCCCAATATTCTTTTTGGAATTTTAATAGTTGCTCTTTTTTCCTGATTAATTGTTTTTCGACTAAATAATCTTTACACGTTCTGGATATAGTATTTGATTGGATACTAATCAGTTCTTTTTCCACAATTTGTATTTGACGAAAGACATTCCCAAAGGAGTTTTTGTTCCACTCTTTAGCTTTTCCTTTCAGAAACTTTGTTTTGTACATTAATCTGTACATTGCTGAGCCCGTACACCTAACTCTCCAAGCTTGTTTGACAACGTTCCTGAAGTCCTTTCTCTGTAGCCACATGTTTTCAAATTTAAACGGTGGGGGCGTAAATTCTCTTCCAGAAGCTAGGCAAATAGAAATGGGACAATGGTCAGACCCTGTAAAGGCTCCGTTGAATGTTGCTAGATCAGGGAAGGTCTCAAGGAACTCGTGTTGAACCAGTACTCGATCTAGTTTTTCCCAGATATTATCCTCCCCTTCCCTTTTTTTCCTCCAAGTAAATTGATTGCCCCAGGATGGGATCTCAAGCAGAGAGCATTGATTTTTGAATTGATTTAGTCTAAGATATCTAGCTTGACTATTTGCTACTCCGCCGAGTTTTTCACCGCTGCTACTTATTTCATTCAAATCTCCTATTACTAGGCATGGTAGGGGCTCATCTGTGACAATATTCGAGAATTCATTCCAGAAGACATCTTTGTCTGACTCGTGAGGGGGTGCATAGACAAAAAATATTATTCCTGTGAAGTTTTTATCTAAGCATGAGTATTTTACCCGAATTACTCTTGGTAGTACCACATCGACCTCAATTGATTCATTTTGAAGAACGTTCTCATTCCAAAGGAGTCCTATTCCTCCCGTTCTATCATTCCCTACCGACCATATAGCATTATTGTATCCACTTGCTTTCCAATTCTTTTCCTGAGGAATTTTATTTGTTCTAATCTCTGCAATTGCCATTAGCGAGATGTGCTCATTGATTCGCATTGCTTTAAGGTCTGTCCAAATATTCGACTTTCCTATGCCTCTGATATTCCAGAAACCCGCTTTCATTATTTGACTACCCAGTCCATCAGAAGCCGAGGGTGCAGCTTCTGATAGAGATAGATTATTCACATTTTTGTAGGTAGTTAGAGGTTTATTTTCCACAAGTCTGATTCTCCTTTGCTTATTTATACCCTGACTTTGTTCTGTAGTCGAATAAATCTTGTGTGTTATGGCTTTTCCTAGTGTTTCTCTTTTATATTTAGTCCAAACGGACCTTCGTACAAATCTATTCCCATTTGAGCTATAGGTGATGACAATCGATCGACCATACCACATGACACCTGCGGTTTGTTTCACAAGAGAGAATTTAGTCATAGATGTTTTAACATTAATCTTCATTTTAGCTCTTCCTAAAATAATACATACATTGCAATGTTGAGCTGGACCTAGAAATGAGACACCTTGTTTAAAATATATGATACACTTGATTGAATGGGAGCCAACACCGGTCATCTTATGCTTGCACTGAAAGGATACATACTTGGGGGAGGTGACTGGATTTTTAATAATTACACAGTAGCTAATTTCAATTGACCCAGTTTCACGAAACCAAGGTTGCACCCAAGAGAGTAGTGTATAACACAACCCACACAAACCAATTTTACAATGAATAAGGCAGTAAAAACTAATCAATAAGCATAATCTTCGATTCATTAGATAGTTAACCAATAATATACCCAGAAAGGATAACACCTGCGAGTTCTGTTGATTATCCCTACATTGAGGAGCATCAAGCTCCCACTGTAGACATGTTTTTAAAAACCAAATCTCAAGACTAACATATTTGATATAACCAAGAAATCTAGTCCGACATTTAGAATTCTCAATTTGGCAAGAATTACTTAATATGACCAACACAAGGTTATAGTTATTCATACATATGGGCTGCCATAACCATAGCCAGACTGAATGACAATTACACCAATACTTACCTCCCAGGGATGCCACTTTAAACCCGTAAACTTGACAGATAAGGTTCCAAACTCGCCATAGCCGCATAGTAGTTATCAAACAGGGTAACAAGTTAAGCATCCAGTACACCATGCTACATGTTAAATTTCTCCGGTCAACTGTTTTCCTGTAGTGTTTAATCGAAAAACCCTTCAACAAGGATATCATATCACTAGTTTTTCTGGGGCTGTTCAAACACCACCAGAGTTCCCACTTGGAAAGCTCTATCATCCTTGCCAACCTCAACTGATACATCTCCAAGAGAGAAATATCAGGAGCGGCAGAGGGTGCACACAGGGGAAGATGAACCCCATTTGGCCTGGCTTTTTGATCCAAGGAAGCAATACCCTTAGTGAAATGCAGAACAGCCCTAAGAACAACCATTGCTGCCATACCCTTATTCACATCATCAGAGTTTGTAAATGGTACCCACAACACATAAAAAATTTCCTTCCACAGTGTTATGCACAACAATATCAAGTCCAATGACCACCCATAGGAGAATGATAGATCAATAATCATAAAGAGACTAAGCCAAATTAAACAAAGCATTGCATATACTTTGGAAATTCTTTTCTGTTTTGTTTTAGAACTGATGATTCCTTTAATAAAATGAGATCCAAGTAATGCCCTGTTGCATCTTATCTTTTCGTCGGCATCACTGGAGAATAAAAACTCCTCAACCTCTTTGTTGCCAATCAAGTTTTGTTTACCCTTTCGTGAGGTCTCCACAATAACACATTGCATATCAAACTGATTAGTTGTAATAGTGGTAGACAGTAACTTATCCACTGGGGATTTCCACACGTACCTGAACCGACTCTGGATCACCATGGCCACCATTGGTAAGCCACAGGAAGCCAGGGACCGAGAGGTGCGAAAGATAGCTGGTCTGCTTTCCATCATAGGTCCTAGCCACGAGATCAGTGGTATCCAGTTGATTACGAGCCACCAGAACATCATCCCAGTGCTAAATTTCAATTTCTTATTCTTTTTTCCATCATCGGGGCCGAGATGCACCTCAGGAAGTTTATAGCCCTCCGGCTTTGTCAAACCCTTACGGGGGGGTACTCATTGGGGAGACAGGATCATCTGTTCCCATTAATTTTTTCCTTTTATCAGTCTCAGATGTCAACAACAGAGACACAATTAGGCATATATTGTTAGCCAATAGATAGATTATCAAAGGGAAGTAAAGGAAGGAGAGCAGAGAGGACAAGGGGGTGAACCGATCCTCACCACACCTCCGGGCAAGAGGATATGAAAAGGAGAGAGAAAGGGAGCGAACCACACCGGATAAGAGATCCGGCCACCAGGAGGGATGCGTGATGCAAAGAGGAGGCACCACCACCCAAACATGGCCATAAGAGAGAACGCCAACGCCCATCAGCGACACCGCGCAAAGAAGAGCCGTACACCACGGATTTGGCCACAGCGGAGGCCGATTCGACTGGGGCTCAACAAATATCTTCATACGCGCCTTCAGAAACACAGATCGGGTTCCCACTCCAAAGGATTCAGGACATAGGATTGTCCAAGAAGCAAACCCCCAAATCATATTGACCAGATTATTGATCAAGAGATTGCCAACCCACCACCCACAAAGGCAACCGGCAACAATCAATCGACAGGAGCCAATTGAACTCCTCTTCCATATAATCTCCTTCTTCCTGACTTTCTTCCTTGGGAATTTTTGGATTATGGGACTTGCTGAGATAAGATCGAGCCCATAGAAGGAATTAGGGTTGTGTTTTGATTTTGCAACGATTGCCCAAGAAACGGTGATTCCACCGTTCAAGGACGGTGCGCAGGGACGAGGTCGGCATCGATAGGCCTCGATTTCACTGGATCTGGATCTCACAAGAGGATTTGAGAGGAGATTCACACAAATTTGGGGCTGATGAACAAGGACGCACGAGGGCGGATTGTGGGAGAATTTGGGGGCGCGTGTAGCGCGTTCTTCACAAGAGGGTTTTCCCATTCATATATATATATCCCTACTAAGAAAAAAATATGTATGGGCATTGGAAGGACTCTTCAGCCTTATTATTTATAATTATTACACTTCACTATAATGCATTTTGTTATTATTTAAAACCATTATTTGTAATTAGGTCCTAGGTAGGGCATGAGGTGGCTCAAGCCCCCCTAGCTCTAAGGAATATGTAAAAGAGTATTTTTCGTAATTTTTTATAATTTAAGGGTTAAAAGAGTAATAAATCAATAAGGGTATTTAACTTGGGAACTTGAATGGTGAGGTTTTGAGTTCCAATTCATGTAGCTTTATTTTATGGATTTTTTCATCTTCTAACCTTTTAAAGTTATAATAGCTATTTAAATTATATATTTAATGTGTTTTTTATTATATTTTTTATAAAAAGAAATTGTATCGCATATATATATATATATATATATTAAAAAAAATCCCAACAACATAGTTGATCCCCCTTCATTTTTTTTCCGGCTTCGGCCCTGGTCCTAATGTCCCTAGCTTATTGATATTATTGCTATTATTATTAAAAAAAAATGTTTAAAGCCCGAATCAGTATACAATCCACCCTTATACTTATAATTTTAGAAGCAACGTCTTCACAAAAAATTGAGCCATGTGTCAACCTTTTGAGAAGCCTAAGAAACTACTTTCTTCACCCACGATCTTTCAACTGCTCATATCCCCTTCCCTCTCTCATCTTCTCCTCGCATCTGAAATTCTCCTCGCAAGTCACAACTGTAACGGTAATTCCTCGATTTTCCCTAATCGGTGGTGGGATGATCAGATATGGCCAAGATTGAACACTAAATATTGAAGTAACCATGGATTCTATAATTGTTCTTCCTCAATTCCTCAAATCGTTGTTCCTCAAATGCATTTTCTTCATCAAAAGTAATTTCTTTAGTCTCCCCTTTACTCTCTTAATTACGGAGTATTATTTTTTGGTCAGCGCCTTTACTCTCTTAATAAACGTTTTGTTTCTCTCTGAAATCCTTCCATTGTTCTCACCGCTCTCGAAGCCAAATATGAAGCTCTCCCATAGAATCTCTTACTTGCATCTCGCTCCCGACGACGAATTTGGAGGAGTCAAGCGAAGCCCAGACACCGACTTTGGTGGCGCAAAGAACCGGATATGGGTGTGCATGGTACATTCCAGCGGTTGGCGATGATGCTCTTGCGCTGCCCTTCTTCAATTGCTCTCCCCTGCCCTTATTCAATTGCTGAAATTTTCTTGATTAGCTTTACAAATTGCATATTATTAGAATGCTCTTGATCTGATTTGTTTGTTGGTTTGTGTTTGATGTGGTGATCAGTCGTGATGGCTGAATTGGTGGCTGGAGGTGGCAATCAATTGCAATTGAAGGCGGGATCCGTCAAATTGAGGTAAAACACTCTCTATTCGCCCTTTGCTTACCAATTGGATCTGTATACTAGGTTGATTAAGTTAGAAAATTTTGGGTTAATGTATTGCACACAAGGTGTTCGATGAAATGCTTATTTGGTGAAGTTTTGATTTGTGATTGCTGGTAGCTCATGTGAATGTGATTGTGATTTGTGATTGTGATTTCATAATCCCGTTTTGAATTTTGTGTTGATTCATTTGAGTTTATGGATGAGCAAAGGGAGATAGAAATGTGTGATGACTTTTATATCATAACTATGGTCAAAATTGTTGCACTCACTAAGATGACTAAGTCTAAGTTTATACAGAAATATGTGATGATTTTTAGGGATGCATTGCTTGACCTCTGTGAATATTACACTTATGTGATGGTTCCCCCACTCACTAAGATGTAACCTTCTATAGGTTTCTTATTGATTGTGTCAAGAGAAGAAAGGGTTATTATATGCCAATTTTGTAGCCGAAATGGCAAAGAAGTGAAGTTGTTCTAAAATCTCAACTTTGATTTCCTCTTTTATGAATGAAAGTTTTGCATTTTGCAAATGAGAGGTGCTTTAAAATCTCAATGTTGATTCTAAAATTAGGACAAAAGGTTATTGGGATGTCTTTGTTCTGATTTTTGATGTAAACTGAACTAATTTATGAGTTGGTTGAGCTGCTTTCGTTGTTCAGAGTTAGTGTGACACGTGATCGATTCTTTATTTTTGACATCGGTTGTGTTCATTTTGCCGAAACAGAATGGTAGAATAGGTTTAGTAATATCAATAACTTGGTATTTTTTGTTTGATTTAGGAGCTTGAACCTTCAAATGTTAAACCTACCACAAAATTTCAATTTACATAGCACAATGTGACAATCTGATTGGGAAGACTTCACTTTATGTGCAAATATTATATGAATATAAGTTTCTAAGTTGAATGAAAATAGAAATCATGTATCATATGCAATCTGAGTTGATCATATGCAAATATCATATGAATATAAGTTTGAAGTTTCTAAGTTGATCAGTCGATTTCACAGGCTCCCAGTGAAACACAACATGGGTGTATTATTTATATCCACTCATTATCCTTCTAAAATGTGGCCTTAAAATGATTCATCATGTATATCCATGTAATTTTGTTTTTTTAATGTTGCTATTTTGGGGGAAATTTCATTTTGGTGTGATTTTCTCATGATATTTATTATTTTCAGCATCGACAATGGTAATAAGCCCTACTACCGGTCTTACCCATATTTTTCTTAAATGCAATTCAAATTCAAAGATTGCATGAATAAACCAAGTATTTCCAAGAGAATATAAAATAGAATATATTATCCCCACTTTTTTTTTATATCATTTTTACTAAAATCCACCCCTTATACTTATAAAATTAGAAGCAATGTCTTTGTTAAAATTTGGCTCACGTGTCCTTCTATTAGCAACCTTATGCATCACAGTTTTGAGCCTTTTAGCCCTTTCTCAGCCACGTTCTCTTCTTCAACCGCTTATTTTTCCCACCTTCTATATTTCTTCCTCACAGTTATCTTCTATTGTTGGTAGGAGATCCCGTCTGTTTCGGTGGTGGAGATCGGGCAATTGGGGCGGAGACGTTGCGCAAGGGTGGTTGCGGATCGGGGATCTGGGTGTAAGACCCGGGGTCTTAAGAGGCGCCAGCCCATGCCACCTAGCCCTCTCAGGTCCGTTGTCCTCACTTGGATCCTAAAAAGGAAGAGCTCTTGTAACATGGGTAGGGCTTGAATCACTTATAAATCACTCCCAACATCCTTATGATATCCGATGTAGGACGGGGTGTTACAATCTCCCCTACTTAAAGCACTGACGACCCCGTTAGGCCCAAGGGACTGCCCTCCGGGAGGAGCGTACCCGAGCATACGGTCGGCGTACCTCTGAGCCCAGAGTCGGCTCTGATACCATCTGTAAGACCCGGTGTCTTAAGAGGTGCCAGCCCATGCCACCTAGCCCTCTCAGGTCCGTTGTCCTCACTTGGAGCCTGAAAAAGAAGATCTCTTGTGACATGGGTAGGGCTTGAATCACTTATAAATCACTCCCAACATCCTTATGATATCCGATATGGGACGGGGGTGTTACACTGGGAGGCGGCGCGGCATGGCGCGGCGCGGTGCGAGGGTGGTGTAGGACAGGAAGTTGGCGCAACCCAAGTGTGGTAAAGGACTGTAGCGAGGGTGAGCCCTCCTTCTGGTCCAACGTCATATCCGTTCATCCAGTTTTCGGACCGAACATGGGGACCGGTTTGTCGGCCGCCTCCGCTGAAGATCCGCTCGGTTCTCCACTGCTTCAATCCGCTCTCTTCGCCAGATCTGCTTCGTCTTCCGTCTAACTCCTCTCTCTCCGCCTCTAATCTCTTTACTTTGAATTGCAGGGACCTGCGAAAAGAAACGATCATCGGGCTCATCGGACTCGGATCGAATCCTGGAGTTAGGCGGAAGACGCAGATAACTGTTTTCCGACATTTATCTCGAAATTGATCCTCTACTTGCCCTCTCCACAATAGGGAAGATGATAACGAGGACTACAACCCTAATTTAGTTCGGTTCGAGGGCTTGACGAACAAGAGCAAGCTAGATCTGTTAGTTTCCTTTCACAAATTTTGCTTCTTTCCTTTTGATTTGATCTAATTTCTATTTTCCGACACTTTTTTTTTTGTTTAGTTTCCAGAAATTTTGATTGCAACCTCCGCAGTTAGGCCTCAGGCTAATATTGCTTATTGTAGTCACGCCCTTGCTCGACGATTAGGCAAGACGAGGAATAGGACGGTATTCATTTTTCTTTACAGAGATTCATATATATCTTTTACGAATTTGTTGTTCCTCAATGCCTTTTGCGTGTGATTCATATGTGGTTAGCACTCTCTGTTTTCTGTCTTACGTTTTCAGTTTCTATTGTTTGGCTGGTGTGGTGTGGGCTACTGCCCTTGATGGGGAGGAAGCACCCGCAGGAAGGGTTCGGTTATGTTTTATTGCTCTTCTCAATTTCTCATGAGGTTACCATTGTGCCCAGAAATCTGCTTTCTTGCTGTTGTACGTAGGATGCTGTGTCTAGGTGAAGGGTTTCCACCTGATCTGATACAGGACATGTTTCATATCAGTAGATGGGCAACGCTGCAGAAAGGCCTAGACATCTGAAAATAAATCGTCTATTGTATATGAATTTGGAATAATTGTATTTTCATGAAAATACACATTGCTTTAAAACAAGGAAAAACATAAATACAATGGGAATAACAAATAGTCAAATAGCTAAAAAGAAATAGTCAATTAGGGGAGAAAATTGAGTAATTGGGCTCCGATAAAAATACATGTGACTTTAAAACGAGTAAAAATACAAATAAATCATTCATTTTTCTACAACCCATTTCGCAAGCATGGTGTGAAATCTATTATGGGTATGGAAATTGATTTTCAATATTAAATAAAATGGGAATAACAAGTACCAAAAATAAAAAGAACATCTAAAAAGAAGTCTATTAGAGCAATGGAAACAGAGAAAGATCGGGATAGAGATCGGAACAAAAGTCCGGTAGTTCCCAATGCTGACAGCAAGGTCAACATCAGTGGGCATGTCAATGGGGGCGCCAGTGCAGAGAAGGGCCAGGGTTCGCAGGGAATGATCCGTACATCCGGTGGCACAGGAATCAGCTACAAATCAATGTTAGTGTCGGGAGCAAATGAGAGTTATTCGATGGTTCATACTCCCTCTGGAAACCAAGATATTGATGTAGCAGAGTATCAGGCGGAGGATGACATACAACCGGAGAATGATGATCCGCTATGCCCAACCATCACGCTGAGCAAGGCGGAGAAGGAGGCGTTGTGGCGGCCTTGGAAGGATACCCTGATAATCAAGATGTTCGATAAGGGTTCGGGGTTCATGCAGCTACAAAGGAGATTGTCTCAAAAATGGGTGCTCAAAGCCCCGTTTGCTCTGATCGATCTAGGCAACGATTTCTACGTGGCTCGCTTCTCAAACCAGGCGGACTACAACCATGTGCTGATGGAGGGTCCTTGGATGCTTGGGGATAACTACCTGACAATTCGAAAATGGGTGCCGAGATTTGATGCAAGTGCTGCAAGCATCACCAAGTTGATGGTGTGGGTGAGGATCCCATGTCTTCACATCGAGTATTTCGATGAACGGTTCCTCCGACTGATTGGCCGAAAGATTGGAAGAGTCCTCCGTATTGACAACACAACGGCTTCTGCAGAGAGGGGTCAATTCGCAAGGCTCAGTGTCGAAGTGGACCTCACGAGGCCGCTCTTGTCGAAGTTCCGACTTGATGGGAAGGTGTGGCCGATCCAATACGAAGGACTCAGAATGGTCTGTTTCAAATGCGGGAAGGTAGGTCATGTAGCTGACGCTTGTGAGGAGAAGAAAGAGGCGACCATGCCACCTCAAAATGCTGGAAATACAGACATAGGGGATCCTTATGGAGCCTGGATGCAGGCGAAGAAAGCTATCCGGCGCCGAGGGTCCAAAAACATGCCAAATCAGGGGGTGCAGGGGGAGACCTCTGGGGAAAGAGAGGCCAGCAAACGTGTGGCGAGGGAACAGAGAACTGATAGCCCGCTGGAGAAGATCACGGTTGAGCCGGATCGGAGTGCATCCAAGGAGAATGAAACGAATCACGAGATCTCGGGAGATTTGGGATTCGGAAAATCTTCCAGATTTGCAGTTTTGGGAGATCTTGAGGAGAGCCAGGAAATCGGGAAGAATAAGTTAGAAAATAATATCTTGAAGGAAAATACGGATTTATCCAGAAAAGAAAATCTGGTGAATCAGTTGGGAGATATTTCAGTTAGGGTTACCTCCCAAAGGCGATTGAAAGAAAACATTCCTCCCAAGGACTCGGGCAAGCTTACGAAGAACCGAAATTCATTCCTTTCTACCAAAACTCAGACGTTAAACAAGAAGAAGAGCAGGACTAGAAAGATTCTGGGTCCCATCCCATTGGAAACGGACAAGCTGGAGACCCTTACTCAAGGCCGACAATTGCCCTTCCAAAGCCAACTCACGACCATCACAATCCACCCCAAGTCACCCCTCCGAAAAACTCCCTTTGCCACACCAGTAACCAACCGAAGCACTCAAAAATCCAGCCATACGCCCGCCCTACATCCACCGTCAACTGAAACTCTCCCGTGGGGAAACAATGAACCAGGGTCCGGGGATCACGGTCGTACCGGTCCGAGATCGGAGGAGTTTCTTGATGTCGAACCACCGGATAGGCCCGTTTCTGGTTGTTCCGCCATGGATAGCAAATCAAGTCACGATGGAGTTGCAACCAATGATCACAGAGCAACAACCAATCTTATGTCGGGCCTGGATGCCACGAGCTCTCAATCGGACCATTGAGCGTCTGGACGAGGCGGCTTTTGCCTTCGCAGATGCTATGCAGATGCTGAGTACCACAGTGATTAGGGCCTTAACACATACCTATAGCCATATGAATAATTTACGGATTTTAGCTTGGAACACTAACGGCGCGGGGAGCAATGCTTTCCTTGTGGCGCTTCAAGACATCATCAGAAATCATGATCCGCAGGTTCTGATCTTGGTGGAGCCGAGAATCAGCGGCGATACTGCAGACAGAGTATGTCAGAGAATCGGATTCGATGGGTGTGAAAGGATGGAGGCCGTGGGCTTTTCTGAGGGTATTTGGGTCCTTTGGCGATCCGCGGAAGTAGTAGTGTCGACTATTGTTCGCCATCCGCAGCACATTACCCTTGACATTCACAGACGAGGAGAGGAACCTTGGGTGCTATCAGCCATTTACGCGGCCCCATCTCACGAGAGGAGACTTGATTTGTGGAGAAGCCTCATTGACTTTGCAAGTCAGATCACTCGTCCGTGGGTCCTGGTGGGTGATTTCAACGCAACTTTGAACAACCAGGAGAGAACGCCGGGATCGTCGATTGGGTCGAACAGGTCAACTAGAGCGTTTGGGGAATGGGTTGAGTCAATGCAATTGCTGGATTTGGGTTACTCCGGAGCTCCGTTCACTTGGTGGAGAGGACGACAACCTACAACAAGAGTGGCGGCGCGGTTAGACAGAGCCTTATGCAACTCGAATTGGCGACTTCGCTTCCCGGAAGCAGCTGTCCGGCATCTGGTTTCATCATATTCGGACCATGCTCCATTTCTCCTTGAGACTCGGCCTTCAGTAGGGAGAAGAGGGGGAGATAAACCTTTTCGATTTCAATCGGCTTGGATGCTTCACGATAATTTTGCGGAGTTCCTAGAGGCAAAATGGGCTAGAAGTAAGGGAGTGTGTGAGGCACTCAAGCTGTTCGAACAGGAGCTAAATACTTGGAATAAGGATGTCTTTGGAAATATATTCTTTAAGAAGCGTCGTCTTGAAAAGAGAATAGAGGGGGTGCGAGTTAAACTAGCAGCGAGAGTGACTGATCACTTATTGGAGCTGGAAAATCAACTCTGTTTTGAGCTCGAAGAGGTGCTTCAACAAGAACAACAACTATGGTTTCAAAAATCTCGAGCAAATTTCCTTATTGAAAGAGATAGAAATACCCGCTATTTTCATCTATCCATAGTTGTCAGAAGGAGGGCAAATAAGATTTGTATGCTTCAGAATGAGGCAAATGAATGGATAGAAGATCCTATGGCAGTAAAGAATTTGGTAGTGGATTTTTTCAAAAATCTTTATACGGCAGAGGCAACCGGAGAGGGCCAGCTTCCCACCACCAGCCGACATACCTTCCCAGTCCTACCCGAGAGGGCTGTGGCAGCTCTTGCAGCGCCGTTTACGGCATCAGAGGTTTGGCCGGTGGTGAAGAAGATGGGACCCTATAAAGCACCGGGTCCGGATGGTTTTCCAGCCCTATTTTACCAGCAGCATTGGAGTACAGTCGGCACCCAGACATGTGATTTGATATTGAAATTGCTCAATGAAGGACAGGGGCTAAGATCGCTAGGTGATGCTCTCATGGTGTTGATTCCTAAGGTCTCAAGTCTGACGTCCCCAAAGCAATTAAGGCCGATTTCATTGCTCAATGTGCTCTTCAAAATAGCCACTAAGATGGTAGTGCAGAGAATGAAACCAGTCCTCCCTCTTCTTGTGTCGCCAGTGCAGTCGAGCTTTATTCCGGGGAGACAGATTATTGACAACATTGTGGTAGTCCGGGAGGTGCTGCATTCGATGACCGAAAGGAGACGAAGAAAGTGGATGATTGTAAAGGTTGATCTTGAAAAGGCTTACGATCGAATTAGTTGGAGCTTCCTCAACCGAATGCTCGAGAAGGCCCAACTCCCACCAAAGATGACGGAGTTCATTATGCAATGTCAGACCTTGGGTTCGACTAAAGTGTTGTGGAATGGCGAAAGAGCTGGGAGCTTCAAGCCTACGAGAGGAATTCGGCAGGGGGACCCGCTTTCGCCTTATTTATTCGTGATATGCATGGAGTTTCTTTCACACTTAATCCAGGACGCGGTTTTGGAGGGTCGATGGAAGCCAGTGACGGTTGGTGGGGTGAGTTTGTCACACTTATTTTTTGCTGACGATTTGGTCTTGTTCGGGGAAGCATCGGTTCAGCAAGGAAAGGTGATGCGTGACTGCCTAGAGAGATTCTGCAGCGACTCGGGAGAGAAGGTGAGCTATGAGAAGAGCTCTATCTTCTTCTCTCGTAATGTTCCTGCAGGGATTAAAAGCGAAATCAGCAGCGAACTTGCCATGCCCATTACGTTGGAATTTGGCAATTATCTAGGAGTACCAACGGTAGATAACCGGCTGACCTCGGAGCGATACTCATACCTCCTTGAGAAGGTGACATCTAGGCTGAACGGCTGGAAGCAGAGGACACTTTCATTGGTAGGGAGAGTGACCCTCGCAAAGTCAGTCCTCACGAGCCTGCCCTTGTACACTATGCAGTCATGTCTATTACCGAGGAGGGTTTGCCACGATATTGATAAAGAGGTGCGGAAATTTGTTTGGGGTTCATCGCCGGAGAAGAGAAGGATACCTCTACTGCGGAAAGAAACTCTGTATGCCCCGGTAGACGAAGGAGGTTTGGGGATTCGACCGATGCGAGAGACGAACCAAGCCACTCTTGCAAAGTTAGGATGGTGAATGATTCAAGACCCAAGTACCGTATGGAGCAAAGTTATCAGAGGGAAGTACTGCGGGGGCCGAGCGGATGTTGATATATTTGCATCGCATCCTAGAGGATCCCAAATTTGGAAGGGACTGGTTCATGGCGGGCAAATTCTTACACCCGGACTTCGAGTCGACATAGGCAACGGGCGCCGGACACTCTTCTGGATGCACGCCTGGTTACAGGAGAAGCCGCTGATGGACGAGGTAATCTGTGAGCTCCCGGAGACGGAGATGGGCTGTACAGTCGAGGAGATGTGGGGGGATAGCGAGTGGAGATGGGATACAATTCGACTCTACCTACCAGAAATCATCATTCAGAAATTGTATGCTGTCCAAGTGACCCCGGGCGAGGAGACGCATGATAAGCTGTATTGGGCACACACGACGTCAGGTAAATTCACCACAAATTCCGCGATGGCTATTTTAAGAGGAGATCAAGGCACGATGAAGACGCCTAATTGGAGGCACATTTGGCGAAGCCCGTCTCAGCAGCGTGCTCGCACCTTTACTTATCTCTCGGCCCACAATGCCATGCTCTGCAACGCTAATCGAGCCCGCCGTCATCTAACCCAGTTCGCAGCTTGCCCAAGGTGCGGACTAGAGGAGACGGGGTTGCATCTTTTGAGGGATTGTGAGCCGATTAAGCAAGTGTGGGCTCTGTTGGGAGACAATAGACTTCAGAGATGTTTCTTCGACATCATGGACATTCAAGAATGGATCTTCATGAATGTTGAGAACGAAGACAGATGGGCTGCGGTGTTCGAGACGATGCTCTGGATGACTTGGAAGACTCGAAATGAGTTGGTATTCCGTAGTAATGATTGTGTGGAAGGGATTGCAAATCGGGTTTGGCGACAAGTGTCTTCATACTTGAGGACATCAGAGAAGAGAAAGGGCACAGTACCCACGCTCATTTCGCAGGGGGTTCGAGAGGTCAGCTGGGAACCTCCAGACGAAGGATGGATGAAACTGAATACCGATGGGGCTTCAAAGGGAAATCCAGGCTTGTCGGGGGGAGGCGGCATTGTAAGAGACCACCACGGGACCTTTGCTCGAGGGTTCGCATTTAAGTGTGGTCATTGCTCAGCTGAGAAGGCAGAGACGTGGGCTGCTCTTAGGGGCCTACGGCTTGCAAAAGACATAGGCATCACGAAGCTGGTGCTCGAAGTGGACAGCGCTAGCCTCTTCTCGCAGCTGTTGGATGATGGGGATCCGGTAGGAGAGAACGGGCAACTCATCCGCCAATGTCGAGCTATCGTCGAAGGCACAGGATGGGAGGTTAAAGTTAGACAGGTAAGGCGGCAGGCTAACAAGGCTGCGGATAGGTTAGCCGATCTCGCGGTTAGGATGGTAGATCCTTTCGTTATGTTTTACGATATTCCGGAGTGCATCCGTGAGCATGTACCCTCATCCTCCTTGGGTGAGGCTTTGAACTAAAGTTATCTTTCAAATAAAACGGGCTCTGCCCACCCTTTAAACCAAAAAAAAAAAAAGAAGTCTATTAGAGGGAAAAATGGAGTAATTGGGCTCCGATTAAAATACAAGCGACCTTAAAACGAGTAAAAACATAAGTCATTCATTTTCTGCAGCCCATTTCACAAGCATGATGTGAAATCTATTATGGTTATGAAAATTGATTTTAAATATTAAATACAATGGGAAAAAAAACCAAAAATATTCGATGCTCGATCTATCATATATTTAAGCCGAGAGCTTTGACAATGGTTCCAATATATTTCCGTTGGAATTTTTTTGGCCAAAATATTTAGATAGCAATGCATAAATTGTTTACTCCATTTATGAAATTTGTGAAATTGAAGATTATAAATTATCGATCAAATTTTATCATAAGATATTGATGTTATTCAAGTGAAATAGAAGGTTATAAATTGTGATTTGATGAGTTTAATCATTGCATCTAAGATTCTAAGTATTTAATCATTGTGATTTGACGAGTTTAATGTTTTAGCCTCTTAGGGTTCATACTTAAACATAGAATTTTTTTTATTTTTTTTTGGTTTCTATAGAATACTTTTTTCTAATTAAGGGTCTAAGACATTATAAAACACACACACTAAATATCATTTTTTATTCTTTAGCTACATAGGGTTTATACATTTCAAACTTAAGGTATCTTTATCAAATCGGTTTATAATTCAGACCAATTTAAAAGGTGTAACATGGGGTGTAATAGATAAAGTATCACAGATGATCTAAGCTCGATTTTCTTAAGTAAAAAACTACAAGGTTTCTTTTCTTTGACTTCAATTAGGACGGGTGTTAGGAGAAGCGTGAAAGAGACTGATTTACTATTATTTGTCAAATTTGAAGTATAAATCATCTCAAGAAAAAAAAATTTCAAAGAACAACATGACAAGAATCATGGTAATATACTAATAATGTTAGTAGAAAACTGATGTGTCGAATATTTTGTTTAATATGTAAAACTCGATCGAAAATATTATAAAAAACACGTACACGGTACGACGTTATTGTATCATATTTGGGGTAGTAACTGGTAGCATGAAAATAAATCAAATCAAATGTATTCATTGTATTTGAGGAAATAACGGCGTAAATGTCATGAAAAATAAAAACCCGTACATAGCTATCAATTGATCAAAATCCAAAGTTTCATTCACATCTCGTTGTTTCAAAACCCGTCATACATTTGAATTTGAAGTTCAAAAAAAAAAAAAAACTCCATATCTAACTCTTTTCCTACTCACCCGCCGTTAACAAAACCTGCCAATTCCTAATCAAATCAAATCTTAGTGCCAAACCGGTATTCCTAATGCAGTCTTTTATGCTTCCAGCCTCCATTCTAGGGGAGCTAGATAAGGTGTACCGTAATTTTTTTTGGAATAAACATGATCAGTACACACCTTTGATAAGGTGGGATAAGATCTGTACCGACACGATCAACGGGGGTCTAGGCTTGTATAAAGCGGAAACGATGAACGTAGCATTACAGTTGAAGCTCCTATGGAAAATCATAGCAGAACCAGACAACATCTGGGTTAAGGTGGTGTCAGCGAAATATCTTAAAGGAGTTTCTGTAAGAAGTTACACCAAAAAAGGGAGTACTTCCTGGCAATGGGGCAAGTTGTGTACGTTGCGCCCTACTTTTGAAAAGGGATTACGTTGGTCTATTGGTAATGATTCTGACGTTGATTTCTGGCAAGATAACTGGGTGTTGGAAACACCACTAGCGACACGGGCAACAACCACTCTTACAGAGCCTATACTTAGTTGGAAGGTCGAGCGTTTCATCCTAAATAACAATTGGGATGTAAACAAGCTTGCTACAGACCTTAACGTGATTATAAATCCAAACATGATTTCTCAAATTGCAGATATTCCGCTGCCAGTGTCTGCCTTAACAGATCGTCTATACTGGGGGCCTAATTCTTCGGGATGGTTTTCTACTAAATCGGCTACCAAAATTGTCGCAAATAACAAACCGAGCACATAGTTCGACTGCAATTGGATTTGGCGCCTTAACATCCCGCCGAAACTACAACATTTCCTGTGGAAAATTGCTACAAATAGTCTACCGACAAAAAAACGCCTACAGACAACCCATATTAGTGTGCCTATGGGTTGTGTCTTTTGTGACTCCTTCTGTGAGACGCTACAACACCTATTGATGGAATGCCCGTTCACTAAAAAGGTCTTGTCTTTTATTCCTAACTATAACACTAGGTTACAAACTCATACTTTTGATGATCTGAAACCAAATGTTGTGCTTAATACTATCCATCTGAAATATTCGAATACGACTATATTAGATATTTTTTACTCCTGGTGGGCCGTCTGGTTCTTTAGGAACCAAATAGCTTTTGGTCATATACAAAACATCACTATTAACCAAGTACGCATACATATCACAACGACCAAGCATAGCTGGTTTGATGCCGCACGTTATGATCTCGACTCGCAAGACTTCCACAAAAAACAGGTTAGTGTGACTAGCTCTAACCGCAAATCTGCATATGCACGATTGGAGAAGGGATTGCCGGCAGGTTGGGCGGCTCCTACAGCTCCGTTTAGCAAGCTAAATTTTGATGGGTCGTACAGAAACTCAGGTGAGGCCTCGTACGGCTTCATCATTAGGAATACAGAGGGACTTGCGGTTTCAGTGGGTGCGGGACAATGTAACGATACGTCTGTTCTGTTTGCTGAAGCATTGGCTCTTCGAAATGGGGTTATACGGGCCCGGGACCTGGGGATTCAACATCTCCTGGTGGAAGGAGATAATCTTCAAATTGTCAATTCCTTACTGAATATTTGGATAACCCCTTGGTGCATCGAATTACTACTGTCCGATATTCGCACTGTTGCTACTGAATTTGATTCGTTTTTCATTTGTCATATTTACAGGGAATCCAATGCTGTTGCCGATAGGATCGCGTACCTGGCCTACAGCATCCCTGCCGACGACGCTCTGCTAGCTGATCCGGTTCTGATGGATCTCGTCCGGAAGGACGCTCTAAGATGGCGCTTTCTTCGTTAAGCTAGCTGCATCTTAATTCCTTTCCTGTATTCAAAAAAAAAAAACCCTGCCAATTCCTCGGCACAAGAAAAGGGCGAAGAATCCGGAAGGCGCGGACTTCATTTTCAAATAGCAACCAAAGGATCCGACCCGAATATCTCCCCAATGTCGACCATAGGCTCGTCGGCGGGCCAAGTAGTACCCGAAATACTTGACCCGAAATCATAGCTCCAAGAAGGAAGGTAGGCGTCGAAGATGAGGCTTCCAAGTTCACAAGCGTCGCCCTGATGCGACGAACAAGGATCCGCGAACAAATCGAGCACCGACGGGACGATCAAATCACAGGCGAAGAAATCGCTGCAGAACAGAGAATCAAATGACCCGGTGAAGCTCCCCAACGAGCACGCATTCGATTTGGGATCGGGTTCGTCGGCCTGCGGTTGGGGGAAGGCGAGGTTGGTAACGGCATCAGGGCTGCGGAGCTGGACACCGTCGGTTAAATTCGTCGCCAAACTATCCAAAGCCGACGAATTCGTTTTACTTTTGCCTCCACACTTTCCCCGACGCCGCTTCCTCTTCGTCGGCTGACGTCTGGAAGCGGCGGTGATAGTTGTGGTCAAACGGCGCTCAATGTTGACGTGGCTGACGAAGCGCTTGACACGACGTCGTTCAGAGGAGAAGCAACGTTGCCCGTCGTCGTCGCTGGAGGAGTCAGTGGCGTCAGCGTCAGTGACGGAAATCCGTACAAGTCTAGGGAGGTGTCGCCGGAGAGTGGGAGAGGTGGATTTAACAACAAGGCGCTCAGTTGTACTCACCATAGCTGAAGATTTCACTCCAGGTTAAGCTCGCTCTCGGTGGTTGAAGGAAGAGATAAAGAGAGACAGAGAGAGTGTACTGTGCGGAGATTTAGAGAGAGAAAAATGGATAAAGAGAGGTTTTGGGGGGAAGGAAAAGCAGAAAGTGAGAGAGAGATAAGGCGAGCTTTAGACAAATTCTTGGCCTTCTTTTTCTGTAAAAGAAGTTAAATTTCTCTCACGGGGAGAGATAAAGAGCTTTTGGACCGGGTTCGGTTGGGGCTGTGCTGGACCGGTTCGCGGGTTCGGCGTTAAAAAAGCAAATTTGGGGGCTTTTCAGGAGAAAAGTAGATGCAAAAATTAAAATTAAATCCTCTGTATTTAGCTCAGAGGCAGTCTGAAAGCTGAATTTCCCGCTTTCTCGTTAAACGAACAGAAATTTAAATATACAGAAAATTTAAAAAATATAGAGTGATTTATTTACTGTATTTAAGTTGATCAATTAAGAGCGTGTACATATTTATTTAATGAGAGGGGATTAAATAAAATGAATAAAAAAGGTAGAACAGTGAGCATGTGAGAGATGCCGTTCTGTGTCCGGCGGACGTTGTAAAAGGAAGTCATCCAACGGCTAGTGAGTTTTGGGGCTGCTCACAACGTACATCATTTAATGGCAAGCAGCTACTGCTCTTTAATTCAACAAAGAACATAACACAGTTACATTTTGCAATTGCATCTAAAAAATACTCCTACTGACATTGATTTTAAGTTCCAATTTCTTATAGAGGAAACCGGTTTAACAGCATCATACTATGAATGACTAACCCATAGCGTACATCTGAGTCCAGCTCCGAGCTGTTGCTTCATATTTGGCCCTGTCGGTCTTGTACATGTGCGCGATGTTAGGCATAAGAGGATAATCGGGATGGGGGTCCGTCAACAAGTAGCGAAGCGCAGCCAACACCTGCAAGTTATAAACAATATGTGGCATGTGTTAATAGCAGCAGGTGCAGGGATTTCAGTTGAAATAAGATCACGTTGGGAGAAGACGGGACATTTCAATAGAAACCAAATCAACTACAAAGTGTTTTCTGTCATAGATGGGCATGAAATATACAAATAGCATGTGGGAGTGTGAGACATCATCCAAACATGTATGACCCAGGAGCTAGGGTAAGTCATTAACCAGTTCAGTGTTCATGAAAAAGAAGTAAGGGGTTGTTTGGTAACGATATCAAGATATCGATATCGGGTGATATTTTGATATCAAGATATTGGTATCAAGATATCGATATCGGACGATATCGATATCAAGTGATACCTCCCAAAAATGAGTATATCAAAATAGGTCATATTTGATATCTAGATATCAACTAATATCGATATCTGACTATTACCAAACACAGATATCAGATATCACTTGATATCAAATGATATATTATGCATACCAAACACTAGATATCAATATCAGTTAAAGTGATATCGATATCTAGCCCTACCAAACACTAGATATCAGATATCTAGCCCTACCAAACACTAGATATCAGATATCGGGGCTGATATCCGATATCTGATATCTAGATATCAATACCAAACGACCCCTAAAGATTTTCAAAACTAGAGAAATCTCAATAAAGTGAGATTGGCTTCTTTCATCTGCAGTCAACCACCTGTGAACCAACTAGGGGGTTCGTTTCGTTTCTCATTTCGCTAGACAGTACTCCCTCCGTTCCAAAACATACGGTCTTTACACAAATATTAATAAAACACTTTCTTTCTTTTTTTATAAAAAAAACATCATTTTACCAACTTTTTCATAAATTTTATTAATTTTTAATATCCATTACACATTTTAACCAATCACAATCTTTTAAAAAATCAACATCACACGAATCAATGGAAATCATTACAATCCCCTACCTGAAAACATAAAAACCCATTTATTTTGGAACAACTATCATCTAAAACAGAGGTTAGTAGAAATCATACCGATGCCAATGCCATCGCATAACTCGAAATCGATGGGCTGTGCTGCGTATCCATCGCGCTGTCTTTAATCCGCTTGTAAACACACCAAGCACGGCGGACCAGGCCCCCTGCATTCAGAAAGAACCCAAAGCTTCAACATTGTCATCCAACACCAAATCAAATAGCTGAAACAAACCACAAAACGTGAAAAAGCCGATCCATGACAATACGACATACCTTCCCCTTAAACAGTGACAGTACTTGCACCTTCCGGAAGAAGGCTCCTCAACGGTAACCTCGGCCCTAAGATACAAAACGTCGTCGATGAAGTACACACTATCCGAGGAAATGAATAAGTGCCATGGCATATGGAAAAGGTTGGAGGCCGTAAACGTCGTGTTGCCTTTGAATTTCAACCTGCACTTGTATAGTTTCAGGAATTTTGCCGCGGGGTTTTGCCTCGCTGCAAATTTGAACTGCACTATGGCGGTATCATCTTCTTCGTCGCCTTTGACCTTTCTGCGCAAACGCATGCCAAAAGAATGGTATCCGCCGTTGAACTCAAGGCAAACCTCAAGGCAGAACCGTCTGCTACCAACACGGAAATCCTGAGAAGACATTCGATCCAGATGCTCACATTCTTCCCTCTTCAAATCCATGTACACGACGCACTGACGGACAGGAGCATCGAACTCTATCACTTTTATCGGGAGTGACTGATAAGCACGCTCCGTGTAGGAAGGCTTTGCTTCCATCAGAGCGCGTTTTTGATCAAGCCTCTCTGCCTTGAAAAACAAGGCTTCCAGCACTGCTTCAGAGGTCAGATTCGGGTTAAGATTGCTGCAGGTCAGTACCTCCCTCAACTTCTGGCAACTTTAAGTAAGGTAAACGAATGCATTCAAGGAGCTGAGCTCTCAGGACGTCTGGCTGAGCCTCCGAGGTGGGAGAGTGGGTTGCGGCCCACTTTACAACAAAGTCGTAAACTTCGTCTTCTGATGCTACTCCGACATCATCGGTAGAAAGAGCTACCTTGACTCTATCTAGTGGCAGCTTCGTGGCTTCTTGCTCATACCTGAAAAATAATCCTTGACAAAATGGTGTTATCTTAGCAAATACGGGTCGGAATCCACTTTCTAACGCAGAAGCTTAAGCAATGTGTAAGCTAAAGCATTGTTTTTACTCTTCTTATTTTTGATGTGGGAGGGCACTCCCATACCGTGGAAAAAATAAATACAAAAAATAATAATTTTTTTTTGTATATATTTAGTATTTTTAAGGTAATATAACATCTTTAAATGATATTAAAACAAGAGTGCTATATAACTCAAAGTGGTAAAGGAATAAAGGAGAATCAAAAGGTCTTAATAGTTCAAATCCCACTACTTCACTTTTTATATTTGTTTTACTATATCATTAATTTTTCTTGATTCCTCTCTATATGACCCAAATCATGGCTCCGCCACTGCCAATACCAACCCATATTCAACAATATTATTCTCGGGAACATAAATAAAAACCCAAAAAATCCCTGTAATTTTGGGTTGCAACTTGCAAAACATACGCGAAGTCAAGCAAGATTAAGAGATCTTACGTGTTTATGTTCTTCGAAACCTTTGAAAGGAAATCCTTTGCATCAATTACCAGTTTCGACACACCTTCATCTGCTAAGGCACTAGAAGGGAGACCCACAAGCGACAAAGCCAGTTCACAGGTCAAGGGAAAGGCTTGTAACAATAAGCTGCAAGATCTAACACATGAAGTGACCTTGTACTTGTCTGCGAGCATGAGCACATCCAATAACTCAGGGACCGTAGTTGCTGACAACTTATTGCTGTACGTAAACTGGAGGAGGTCCATGAACGCAGTTTTTTCTGCACAAAACCAATAAGCGAATAATGGTATTTCAAGATGCAGGAGATGTATTGAAGATTTAAAGATGAATGGCAAACGCACCAAAGGCATGAATCTGGATGGTTTCTTTTTTCTTCTGCTCAGACTTTCTCCCGTTCGAAAACATCTTTTGAAGACAAGACAAACAAATCAACTATATGATTATCAAGTATGGTGAAGAAAATTGTGAAGAATGCGAAGGTACACCTTGTAGAAGAAGGGGCTTTTAGCAGCCAGAACCAGATAACTTAAGTGCACAGTCTCGACTTCAAGAACGGTGGGGGATCCTGAGATAGATGATAAGCTGACATCATGTGTTTGATCAAGTTCATCACCTGAAATTTAGAATTTCTTGATATGAGAAAATAAAGAATGGGATGGAACAACCCAAATCTGCTGTCTTGTAATCTCTACCGCCAATTTACATAGAGCGAAAACATCCTATAATTGACACTGCTAAACAATTCATAAGCTTAACAGAAGATGATGAATGTGTATACTATAGACTAAGTTTCAATTTCATTAATAAATTCACCTAGCCATATATCTGTAGTTCTATAAATCATACTGAAATTCGATACAAGACGACAGGAAGAGAGGAAAGGAAGCTTATGACCATGAAGCGAGTAATGTTTCATAGTTCCAAAATCTTGAATTATCCACAATAAATATTTTGCACTAATAAATTCTCTTGTTGCACAGGCATGACACTTGTAGAAAGCCCTAGGGTTATCCATGATAGGAAACACAACCAACAATTAGAAGTGCAAGTTAACAAACCAACAATAACAACAACAAAATCCTCAATTTATCCCGCCTAGGAAGAGTATGGGGGGCCAAGCTGTAGTGCTGTATCTCTTTCCCCAACTACGTCAAGAGAGTGCAAGTTAACAAACCACCTATCTAAAACATAAATAAATAGAGAGTGCAAGTTAACGAACCAACAATAACAACAACAAAATCCTCAATTTATCCCGCCTAGGAAGAGTATGGGGGGCCAAGCTGTAGTGCTGTATCTCTTTCCCCAACTACGTCAAGAGAGTGCAAGTTAACAAACCACCTATCTAAAACATAAATAAATAGAGAGTGCAAGTTAACGAACCATCTAAAGCATGCTCTGAACTCCGGCTGCAGATGGTGAAAACTGAAAAGCCAAAATTTGTCAGTCAAGATAAACTGAATTAGACATCCTAGCAAGAATTCACAATGTCTATTTATCTTAGAGGCAAAAGAAGAACACAATTGATTGGAAAGGTAAACACAAGAGCTGGTTTTATGGAAACGGAATATAGTGATTCAAGTTTTCATAGAATCATAGGTAAGATTCCTCCACGGTGAAGATATTAATTAGAAACTGAAAATGAAATTCATGCAAAACAAACGCTAAGCAATGTAACTGAATAGTTTCATTGTGCAAACTCGATTCGAGTATAACCTATCAAGATCTTCTGACATCCTCAAAGGTAATAAACATTCAACTGGTTAAAATAAAGGATGGTTCAGAGTCTGAATACCTGATCCCCAGGCCCAATCAGCCAACTTAACCTCCAGCGGGTCAGGCAAGATCTCGATGGTGAGAGTCCTGTCAGAGAACATAGGATCGTTGAACCCAAATCCGAATTCGAGATCCGAATCCACGACTTTACCCACCTCCATTGCTATTTGCTAGTGATGATTTCACTTTGCTGAATCGCCCCAAAGACAAGAGAAAACTCAAGAACAGCACACTACAGTGAAGAAATGAAGCTTTTTCAAGCTTTGAAGAGAGCAGTACCAGTAAAGTAGTGGTTTTCTAATAAAATATGATCAATGATTATAACTTCAGCAATGATTAAAGCATCAGTAGCCAATGAAAACTTGGGTCATATTCCCCAAATTTTAAATTATGATTATAGAGTTACTTATAGAAGTTGTATTTTAGTCTTTGTTTTTATATATTAAAAAAAAACATTTCATCACTTTTTTTCTATAAATTATGATTATAGAGTCAAACCCAACGAAGTGCTGGGTTTCAATTTATGGAATTGGAAAAAGACAACTGCTGAAACGTCTCATCTGCCTGCTTCAACGACCAACTGTCTCCGAAATGGAAGCAAGATTCAACGAGTCCTGCTCCAATTCTTCAATTTTCATCATTACAGTGTCCCCAGAGAGGAACCCAGGTTGGTTTGGCGGGTCAAGTCGGATAGATCCATTACTGATCATGGCTACAACGTCGGAAATAGAGGGCCTGTCTGATGGCTTCTCTTGTGCACACAAAAGACCAACATGAATGCACCTCATTGCTTGTTCCTCATCACATGAACCAACAGCTAGAGTTTCATCAATCAACTCCAAGCCTCGGTTCTCTGTCCACAGCTCCCAGGCCTGCAAAATAGCCATTGAATTCCAAGATGAGTATGTTATATGTCAACAGATATCAACAAATGCTTTCATTGCATTGCAGTTTTTGCAGTAGCATGCTGACAAGCATACTAACAAGGGGCAAAAACGAGACAAAAGATCAACTCTGAGAACAGGATTCAAACACATGACAAGGATGTCTTTGGTAAAACATCTGATTACCATCATGATTCCTTTATCAACACACTGTCATCTTATCAATTTCTTTATTGGCGGCGGCGCTGACCAATTACATTGTCATTGAGTCTTACTAACACACCCTTCAAAGGTATGTTTGCCAACTTGTACGTTACAGTATAAACTAAGACAAACAAGTATCTGGGGAGTTACTGTGCTTGCAACACTTAGCAGGCATCTACCAGTTTATGCCAACAATGTGCCAAAAAATCGAGTTATGTGGGAACTCACTAGTCCAATGAGGTTGAGAGGGCGGTCTGGGTGGTATGAGGCATAGTTCTTCTTGCCACTTATGATCTCTATCAACAGTACTCCAAAGCTGAAGACATCAGACTTTGCTGAATACTTGCCACCCATCATGTACTCAGGTGACATGTAACCACTATATTTAACCAATGAAATGGATATGTTAGCATGTCAGAAGCAGGTGCAAAAAGTACAAGGGTGACTATTTGTGCTAGATGTCCATTTCCTTACCGTGTTCCCACAATCCTTTTGGTTTTCACTTGCGATTCATCTTGGCCAAAGATTCTTGCCATGCCAAAATCTGAAATTTTAGCATTCAGTTGTCCATCAAGCAATATATTTGCAGCTTTCAGATCTCTATGGATTATCTTCAGTGACGAGTATTTATGTAGGTACAGAAGCCCTTGAGCAATGCCTTCAATAATATTGAAACGCTTCTTCCAATCAAGATACGCTCTTCTATTAGGATCTGTGTAGAAGAAAAACTAGATCAAGATAACGATGACTGTTTGCCAATAATGTACAGCTAGGTGTCTCACAAAAGCCAAGGGGAGATGGGAAACACTAACCGAAGAGGATATAATCTAAGCTTTTGTTGGGCATATACTCATACACAACTATCTTCTCTCCTCGTTCAACACAACATCCTATAACCGTGACAAGATTGGTGTGCTGCAGCTTGGCTATTAACTTCAGCTCATTCTTGAACTCCATTGCCCCTTGTTTGGAATTTCTTGAAAGTCTCTTGACTGCTACTTCTTGGCCACCTTCTAACTTCCCCTGATGCACTGAGAATTTAGTCTCCAACTATATAAACTACACAAAACCACCTACAATTTAGCCCATGTAGCAGAAAATCACTCACTGCAAACAAAATTGTACTAGAACAATTATTAGATCATACCCATTTTACCCTTCTTCAAGCATTAAGACAAAAATGAAATATTCAAGATGTTCCCCACTTGTGAAAAAACTCATAAAAACAAGTATGAATAACATATATTGGGGATATTTATGCTTTTTCTTAACATGCAACTACATTACAAGTGTTTTTGAGTAGTTTACCCTAAAATATTATCACAGTACATGCACTATTTTACTTTAAATATATCTGCCAAGGTCCAAGAATGATACCTTGTAAACAGTGCCAAATCCTCCTTGACCTAGCTTATTTGACGGTGAGAACCCATCTGTGGCTTGAGAGAGATTTTCTAAAGTAAATAGCTGCAAGCCATGGCTCTTGTAGTAGAGTACTTTGAGCTTTCTCTTTCTCCTTATAGCAGAGTATGATGTTGTAGTCCCAAGCTCAACAAATGATGTCCGGTCATCTGTTATGTACCTCCCTGTTGAAGAAAGCATGTGGAAATTCATATGTGAAATGCTAGATGTTAAAATGTAGGAAATTTATTTAGTGCAGAGGCTTTACCTATTGCTCTGACTTTCTTGCGAAGAAAGTGAAATAGTTGCCGTACTAAAATCCCCACCTTCAGTTTTATCCAGATGGAATAACATATGTATGCTAGAAACAAGACTGATATGAAAATGGTAGTTCCAATAATTGCCCAAAACCGCAATAATCGCCTGTCTGTTTATAACTCAAGCAAGTCAGTTCATTGAAGATCTTTCAAAGATAGCCAACCAATCAGATCGGGATTATCACAATTTTCTAAAAAGATAAACTCATGATGGCTCATGAGATCAGATGAAGAAATGTTAGGATATAGTTTATTTCATACAATTTGCAAAAACTAGAAAGATGCATACCATAAGCTGTAAAATTTGTGAATCGGTATATATATCAGTTTTTAATGCTCTGCGAACCAGAGAATGCCCTGTGCATACACAGATATAATCCGCAGATAAAGCGAAGGATAATAAAAAAAGATGCTATTGCAAAACAGCAGTCTGTAGGTAAGAAATAATAATTACTCCCTGTGTCTCAAAATATAGGTCGTTTGACTTTTTGTCACGTTTTTTAAAGGCTAAAAACTTTAAAGAGATGCATACCATAAGGAGGAAGTAATAAGCTATTGATCAAAAAATGATAAACACCAGAATCCCAACTATGTCAGGGGCAAGTCAAACAGGAACTATAAAGAGATGCATACCATAAGGATAATCAACAACATAAAACGTCACATAGTCATCGTCATGCGGTATATCACTTTCTTTTATACTGCTACAAAGTTGACACCCGGTACCATTTTGGTATTGAGAAGCATAAGCCACACAAGAGCAGTTCCGCAAACACATGGATTCACAATCAGCAAGACTCAAAGTGAGGTTTCCTGCATAACTGAAGCAATCATAAACCATGTAACCGTAGCTGGATCCAGAACCCAGCCCACTTCTGCATTTTGGCAACTTGAAGTCCACACATCCACGGCCTTCTAGATTGCGACAATTAACAAGAGAATCCATAGAGAAATCTGACGATTCTGACCCTTGGGTCTTATGCAACACCCCACAGTTGTCCATCATAACTGCTGGGAATCTCACAGGCCGATCTTGAACTGCAGATAACGCTAAGTTGAAGAAACTTTCTTTCATGTTTGACGTGTACTCAAACCCATAGGTAGGGTCATAAAGATGCTTGAACTGACCACCACTCCAACTGCCACTCTTCCAATAAATTTCCCCTCTTTGCCAGATTATAAGCTGATCTGTTCCATTGGGATCAACGCCAAGGGTGAAACTTCCTCGAGCAGGAACCACTTCACTCACCCATGAAGTAATTGCCCATTTTTGCCCCGTTTTCAAGTTGAACCCAAGCCTCATTCCAGGAAGGAGTGTATCAGTGGGGTAATCAAAACTTTGCCACAAAATCCGACCTCTTGATCCGTTTAGACCCTGCTCACTAAGTACCAAATTGCCGGTATCCATCAGAACCATGCTTGTCTGTTTTAAAGTAATTTTGGAGCTCAACCCAATCAAACTCTTTCCACCTTGTATGATATCCAATCTACCATCCTCATCGATCCTAAGGCTCCCAGATGTATCCGAGATTGGGCTGTCCCTATTGGCAACCCATACAGGCTTCGTGTCACCTATGCTAAGGCCTCCAAGAAGACCAAAAGAATCCTGGATTGTGCTTACCTGACTGCCAGTCCTTGCATGATTCTGGCCACCTTTTCTTTTATACCATATACCCAGATAACGATTGTGGCGGAGAAGCTCCGGACTTATGTAGTAAGGACGATTACTAAACTGTTTTTGATAATCCCGGTCTCTGACTCTGGGGTTCTTCCTCTCGTAGTGATCATTCCTCTCTCTTGGAATGGGAGAAAAGAATCCAAGAACAAACACCTCTCCAGCTGAAACCAGAAATTCACCATCCCTTAACTGATGGCCCTGCAATAGACTATCTGATTCAGCACGAGATGACAGTACGGAAACAAAGACAAAGAGGATGAAATTTGCTCCCTTCATACTACGCCCTTCAGAATTCATTGGAAGGATACTACATATTTCAACTCTTCCATAAGCAGTTTGACTATTCTCCCCCCCAAGAGTTCAACTACTTAAGGCTCTCTTCACACAATCAGTTTGACTATTTTAAATTATACGGTTTCAAGTTTTGAGCATAACACGCTAACCACAGATTACAGCTAAAAACACACATTGTTGTGAAACTGTAGGTGCACTACACACATACACAATTGGGTTGTCGATCCCTTTCCGCACTGAAAACAACCAAATCATTTTCATTGCGTTATCATATTCAAACTCACCGCCCCATAGTTCAACTAGTCAAGGGTCTCTTCACCCAATCAGTTTGACTATTCAAGCTCGTCACAGATTGCACCAAAAAACACACTTTTGAAACTGTGAATGCATTCAACACAGACATAACTACATACCTGAGAGCAATCGCCATTGCCAGAAACGTCGAGCAGCACAGACAATTTGTTTCTCCAATTGGTCTCACTCTGGAGAAACCAAACCCTAAAGCAATTTTCAATTCTTCCAGAGAAACATCCCTAACCTCCATTTGCTTCAATTTCTACCATAATACCACAAATCCATCCCCCATTTCGCCATCATTTCCAGTCTCCCGTCGAAATCCCAAACTCATCATCGCCTGAGACCTTCACTTCAGTCTCGAGTTTAGAGATATTGGCTTTCTTCGGACCTTTTCTACGGGGTTTTCATCCGGTTTGTTTTCCTAGTGTCATGATGTGTGATTTTGTCCATCCCACATCGAAAGAAAGAAAGAAGAGAGCGTTGGAGTGGAGTATAAAAAGAAGGTGATTAGGAACGGGAAACATACTTACCTGGACGGGGTCAACGGGCGATCAAGAAGGCCTGTGGCCTGGGACGGTGCCCTCCATTGCACATTGCGGAGGGGTGCCGGCCTAACATCTCCCTATAATGGGAGAGTGTACGTCATAATTTGTGGCAGTGGGGGCCAGCGTTCGCGCGGCCCCTTCCTATTCAGTTCTAATTTTTCTAGAGCTTTCGTCCTCAACATACGTTGGTCTGATGGCCGAATGCGGAATTGGAATAGGGTTACACATTCAATTATTCTTCTATGGTTTCACCATTTAGGCCAAGGAAATCTATTTATAATAATATATCTCCATTTAAAAATAATATGTGAAAATATTTAGGGCAAATCTTGACAATTATAAAATTAGTGGATAAATTTTCACAACATTTAAATTCTGTCAACATATGGTGTAAAATCAACACTCATTCTCCAACCTTTCAATACCGAGTTAGCTTTAATGAATTAATTTGCATTTTAGAAGTTTATTTTCCGGTTTAGAACACTTGGTGTAAAATCAACCCTTTGGTTTTAGCAAGTCCAAAATGCTGTTAAAAAAAAAACATTTGGTTTGAACTTTGAACCTTTAATTTCTTGTTCGATTGTTCCCCAAGCAAACGTTTCCGGGCTGGGCCAATCATCCCTTCATGTTTCAACAAGTTGGGCTATGTGGATTCAGGCCCAAGTTGAACTATGTAGATTCAAAAATGGCCCAACTTGGGCCTGAATCCATATATAGCCCAACTTAGCAAAATAAAAAATTTGAAAAAAGATTCCTTTCATTCCATATCTTCTTCCAAAACCATACCAATGTCATATGGGAGAGTGATTGCAAAGAAAAAAACAGTCAGCAACAAGATTCAGCTCAGATAACAGTCATACTAGTTAGTAAGTTAGACAGAAAATCAAACATAGGTTTTATTTAAGAGTAAATTTTTTTAGCTTGTCTCCCATGTTTAACATTCATATCAAATAGGTTTTTAACTTATCAAACGATTCATTAACCATATCCAAATGTTTATATCAGAGTTCATGAGCATTAATTCCTTCCGTTAAATATTAAACACTATGTTCTTTAGAATAACACTTGTTAAAAACTCAATCCTATTTTGCTTCATATTTACCGTATCGGAAAAAAAAATCATGTTAGTTCAAAAGGAATAAAATAAAATTAATTTTAAAAGAAAATTCAATTTGGAACGTACCTTTTTTTTGGTCAAGAATTTGGAACGTACCTACATGATCATTTTTTCTCAATATGACGCAAAATATGATTGATACAGTCAATTCGATCGAGAAACTGTTTAAAATTTAATGAAAACATTATCCATAAACTCGGGTAAAAATACTAGGGGCGTAAATTAGTCGTTTAATAAATTAGGGGACCTAATTGATAAGAGTGCCAAACTTTAGGGACCAACATAAAAAAAAAAAAGTACTCTTTAACTAATGCGGAAGTCCTCGCACAAAAGAACCTATACATGCATATATGGGTTCGTATGGGACAGAGTTAATAAACAGACTAAAATTATAAATAGGGTAAAATTTATAAACGGTTGGTAAAAGTAGTTAAAAATTTAAACAACAAGATAATCTCCGTATGTGACGAAAAACAGTTTATTTGTAAAACGTGGAGTTTATTTGATTGTTTTTAGGGGTATTGTGGTACTTTCAAACCAAATAAGATAAAAGGGAAGCGGTAAAACAGTACTTGTACAAAATAAACATCCAAATCACCTTCCTTTTCTAGCTTTTTTTAACACAATTTTTTAACACGTTTTTGTTTATTTTGGTCATCCAAACAACCAAAAAAACTGTTTAAAAAATAAACACCCACAAATAATTAATTTTTAACGGTTTATTTTTTAAACCATACACACCCTATATGAATCAGTAAATCAGTCTGCATTAGGGCTGATATATGAGCTAACGAGCTCGAGTAGTGGGTGTTCAAACTCGGCTCGTTTACAAACGAGCCGAGCTCGAGTTACTCACAAAATGTAGATTTGTGATTCAAAGTGAATGGAGTCCAAAAGGCAAAGCGGCTGACAGATTCTTTAGAAGAAGAGGTTAAATAAAACCTAGGGACAGAACTGTAATTTCACCTACGAAACGAGATATACGTCCTGTTTACAAGGGGTTAAATAAAACCTATTTACATGGAACATTAATTTCACCCATAAAATGAGCTATACGAGCTACTCGAGCCGAGCTCGAACTCAGAATTCTGCTCAAGCTTGGCTCATATTTAATTCGAGCGAGCCCGAGTCGAGCTTTTATCGAGCCGAGCCCGAGCCGAGCTCGAGCTACTCGGCTCAAGTAACAGCCATAATCTGCATCTATTCACTATTTGTAATGTTTAAAACTTCCGATATACATTATATTTAAA
This sequence comes from Persicaria maculosa, assembly GCA_963922045.1. NCBI lineage: Eukaryota > Viridiplantae > Streptophyta > Magnoliopsida > Caryophyllales > Polygonaceae > Persicaria > Persicaria maculosa. Next base: position 78,296,742 of record OY998255.1, on the reverse strand, counting down.
GTCCAAAATTATAAAAATAGAGCATTAACATACCAAATTAATTTTGATGATTGTCACAAAAACCTGGCCATATCCTCTGCAGGTTTCATCATTGAAGTCCATTTGGGTGACCCTATTATGTCAAAGGAGCTCAACTTGGTTCAAAGAATGTTAGTGAAAACTCTTTCTCTCAAGTTTGAACTCTTAAACGTGAAGGAGTTGGGTCTCCCACGTACTCTGATTGAGGGAGACAGTGTGACAGTGTGACGGTGATCAACGCCCTTAAAGGATTTTGGACGTGTCCATGGGAGATCGAAATCCTGATCTCAAATATTCTCCTCATCCTACAACATTTCGAGATTGTTGGAATCTTCCATATCTTTCATAACATCAATGGATGTGCGGATCGCATTGCTCGTCTCTTTCTGTTCAGATGTCTCGATCGGCGTCTCCTCTTCATGATAGAGATCTTTGTATTTGGATTCGTAAGGATGTTATTAGATGGTGGCTCACTAGGGTGCTAACACATTCAAATCATCAATTGTATAATTGTATTAAAAAAATCATCAATTGTATAAAAAAAAGGAAAAAAAAAAGAATGAACAATTAATAAATAAATAAACGTTTTCGCTATATACACCCGATTAAAGTGGGCTAAATAAATGTAAGGTACTCCGTATATTATTACTGTCCTACACATCTACTGCTGTTGCAAAAGTCTCATGTTCATTTTGGCTATTTGCCCTATCAAGATATATGCTCAAAACACCTATGATCTATGATGTTACAAGGTTGCTTTTTAATAAAATTGGGTTGGCATTTTTTTGTCTTTTTTAATGTCACTATATATAATATATTAATATATTATCCTTTCTTTTTATTCCCAATTTTTAAAGAAAAAAAAATAGGGTGATGGCTTTCACATGAACATGTATCATCAAGCAAAAATAACAGCTCATGTTTTAACTTTGTCTTCTCTTCCTTAAACATATCATATGCTCAACCACAAGTATCTGATGATGATATTCGCCACTTCTACAAGGCACCTCAATCATCTCATTAATTGCTCTTACACATCGCACGGTCCAGATCTTGCCACGTCGATCTCAAAACCCCTAGCTGTTGTAAACCCTAGCTATTTTTGACAATGACAGGGTAAAAACTATAGGAGGAAGGTGAAGATCATAGTGAACTTGGTGATCTCTCTAGTACTTTCTTATTAATAATGTAGACTGTAAATGTAATCCCTTCAATTATCTTTCCCATCATCCTATTTATATAGGGTGAATGACTTTTTTATTTAGTACAGTGGCGGAGTCAGGATTTTTGTATGGAGATGCTATAAATTTCGTGAATTTTTTTTGGTGTATACTTATTAAGAAGATTTTATAAAAAAATATATTGAAAAAACACTAAAATTGTGATTTTTTTTTTATAATTTTTTGTATTTAAATAGTTGAGACTTTGAGAGTTATCAAAAAATAGAAGAGAAACAAAAAATATAAAAAAAAGTCACGAAAAAAATATTTTTAAAACAATATTGAAATAAAAGGTTAAATGTATAATGTAAATATAAATATGACATTTTTTAATGAAATAGCTGATAGAAACAAAAAATATAGAGAGAAATCAAGAAGAATTAATGTAATAGTAAAGCAAATAAAAAGTGAAGAACTTGATAATTAAACCCAAAACCTTTTGATTTTCCTTCCTTCCTTCTTTATTTCCTTTACCACTTGGGCTAGATAATATTTTTATTTCAAATATCATTTAAAGATGTTATATTACCTTAAAAATACTAAATATATGCAAAAAAAAAATTGTATTTTTTTGAGCACCCCCTAGCTCCGCCACTGGTAAGTTGGTATCCACGGTTTTTCTATCTTATACTCTTAAGATATACAATAAGAGTATTAATTTGAAAATATTTTTTAAAATTCGGTCTTTTATCTTATTAGGGACAGACCGAGGGGCGGGCTGGAGCAGTCTGCCCCATTTTTATAAAAATAAAATAGTAGGTAAAAAAAGTAAGGAAAATTAATAACAAAAATCATTTATTTATTAAATTAAGGGTTTTGTTAATAAAATTATGTGTGTTAGAAAATTTTAGCCTACCTAACTCACTCGAATTTTAATTTCTGGTTCCGTGCATGTATCTTATATCCTTAGGGCATAGGATAAGATCCTAAATTAGGAAAGATTCCCTACCAAAAATATATCGACCCTAGGAATCTAATTAAAAGAAAAGCTAAACCGATTAAAATCTAAAAAACATTTCCAAATTAGTACTCTAATAGAAAAATAATTGAAAATTTAATTAGCTTAGCTTTTATTTCTATGGTCAATTATATTTTTTTTAGAGAATCTTTCTTAATTTAAAATTTTATTCTATGTCGGCCCTTAGAGCATAAGATAGAAATACAGTAATATCTATTGAGCGGACATGAGTAATAAACTCAATTAACCTGTCATTCATGCACATGTACACGATAAGTTTACTAACAGACATATTGTGGACAACAACAAAATTAACCCTGACTCATACACCTTACCAACTCCGCTATGATATAGGGAAAAAAGAGGGTTAATCAAGAAATGACAATCAACTGTAAATCTTTTTGAATAAGGGTACTTTCATTGACTAGATCTACAAGAAAAGAGAAACAATGAGGATTTAGGGTTTAGTATGAAAACAAGTAGGAATCAAAATAGTCATGTAATGCTAATTAGGGTATGAATTAGAATATATGTACATTGATAAAGAATAAGGGAAACAAACCTTGTGAGCTTAATCAATGATACAAGCTACACTTTCGAACTCTTCGAATATATATTCTCTTGATTATAATCCTACATTCGGTTAGGATGTCCTCAACCGTACCCTTACCGTACATGATTTTAGCGCGCTCCAACATGAATTCTAAATTGAAATCTAGGAATCGATCATAAAATAAAGAGTTATCTTAAGATTTCAGGGAATTCTGATCAGTATTTATAGGTTCGAAACACGAGTAAGGACATACTAACTAATGAGAGTTCAATATTTGATTTACTCAATGCACTTCCACCAAGAGTTTAAGAGTTTAAGCCATCACGGAGATCAAATTGAAAGGCGGAGTCGATGGACAAACAGGTGAACGTGGGCATATCATTCTAGCTTGTTAGTTTCCATAGAAAAAGGGCTTTCAAGTACAAAGTATGTCAGAAGGTTAATTATCAATTCAAAGGCACAAATTGAGGTAGAAAAGTGTCAACAGATTAGCAACTTCTAAAAATTTTGAGATTGATTATCTTAATATAAACAAACAATGGGGGCAAAAGGCATATTTGGTTATGTAATTACAGTTTTTTAATCAAATTCCAGATTATATAATTGATTTTAACACCTTGTGAAAGTCCACAATGTCATGCGCTCCTTAATTTGATGCCTAATATGGAAAAACAATGTTGTGAACAGTGCCTTTGTGTTGAACACCCTAACATGGCATGTTTGCCTTGGTTAATGCAAAATTTAATTTTAAATTGGGAAATCTTCAAGTTGAAAGTACAGCCTTGAAATTCTGATCACAACTCAGTCTAAAATTTCATCTTTTTAGTTTTTTATTCATATAAATGGCGGCTTAATGTAATTAGTTAGTTTTGTACGTATAAAATTTTGAAGCTAAAAAAATGTGTAATTTTAGTTTCTTTTATAACTTTAAAGGAAACAAATAAATTAAATATGTTATAATTCTCTTGTTTTTTTTTTTTGACGAGGAAACCATATTTGGTGGCAAATCCCGGACACGTGTCTCAGCCGACATGAGCCACGCACCAGGTAAACCGATTTGCGCCGACCGGCTTGACCCACTAATAAGGCGCAAGACAAATCTTGAATTTTCACCCACTGATAATAACTAACAATCCACTGATAATTACTACTGTAGTATAATACTATAACAATACTTACGTATAAACTAAAATACATATAATAATAATTTTCTTTTAACAAATATCACACTCTAAAACGAAATATTTTGATAAACAAGTATATACGACATACGTATATATTACCTCAGCTCAAAAATTAATGAAAAAAATATTATTTTACATAATTTTTATCGATCTTCTTAAAAAAAAAAGTACTAAAAAAATTAGTGTATCTATTTTCGAACCGAGGGAGTATATTATTTTTTGGGGGGGTGAAAAGTATATTATTTTTACATATGTTAAATTAGTACTTTTGTAATATGTTTTGATAGGAAGGAGGGAGAGGGAAAATTGTTAAACACAATCCCTCAAAGTATAGCAAAAGAAATTTTGGATATCCCCTTTCATATGAATACGTTTGAGAACAAACTTTATTGGTGGCCGGATAGAGAGAGATGGTTTACAACAGCTAGCGTCTACAAACTGGTCACTAAAAATAACAATCAAAATGAAGACAACAATTCTTGGACTTGGAAAATCGACACATCACCAAAAATTAAGAATTTCCTTTAGAAACTTGGCCAAAAGGATATTTCAACGACTACCCGTCTATCCCAGAAAGGGGTCTATGTTCCAACAACTTGTGTACTTTGCAATAGTGCTATCGAAGACGAAATACACGTATATCTTTTTCTGGAATACCAGTTTTCTAAAATCCACTTTCCATCAACCTTAGGTACAAATCAGCTATAATCAACATGACTGCAAATTCGAGAGATTTCTCTCCTATCTTGTCATTGATTGGAAGCACTCTTACAAAATTGAAAACAGAGAAATTAGCGGTTATTTGGTGGACGATATGGTACATTAGAAATCAAACAGTATTTAGAAATGAATCCATTTCAAATCAGGAATACGTTAAACACAACATATCGTTCGCTTGGAAAATTGGAAGAAAACTTTTTCCTATGACAAGGAGGATGATATCCAGAGTTCTCAGAATGTTAATATTACAAATCACACACAGCCAAGAATTCGGCATATGATTGTTAAGTGGAAAAAAGTACCTATTGCCTATTGGCACGTTTAAATTAAACTTCGACGGATCCACGCTTAATAACAAAAATAGCTCAATTGCATAATAATCAATTGTGACTGGAAGGGAGAACGATACACATTGGCTATGACGGAATTGGCAATCAGACTCCGCTGAAAGCAGAGGCATTGACACTAAGACATGGTTTACTCCAAATTCGTACACTGGGTATAAATAGATTACAAATTGAAGGGACTCCCTTGTAATCATAAATCATTAAAACCTAAATTCTACATGTCCATATATGGAAAATTGAATTGGTGATGTCCGATATCTGTTGTCGAGTGTGAGAGAAGTCTTCTTTTCTCACGTGCTCCGTACTGGCAACATAGTTACTGATAAGGTTGCACATCTTTGCCGCTCTGCTAGGGGTCTTAACATTTACTCTGATATAGATTTTCAAAACTTCATTCATAAGAATGCTCTCTAGTAGAATTATTTCACCCGAATTATTACCTAATAAAAAAATAAAAACAGCAAGAAAGGGCAAAAAGGCAGTTTTGAAAGATGAAGCAAAAAACTAAGCTGGACATTGAAAGGAAGAAGAAATCAAGAAAAGAGAAAGCAAGAAACGATGGAGAAGGAAAAAGAAAGTGGGCAGATAAACAGCAAAGGCAGGTCTTTTTTTTTTTTTGGGACGCAGATAAGAATTAGGAAACACGCCAACGACCCGGCCTCTTTCCTAGCGCGTCCGAACGGACGAGAACCCGAAGTTCTGGATCATCTGTGAAGCTATCATCGGCAGGGACGGAGTAGGCCAGATGTGCAATCCTGTCGGCCACCGCATTGGAATCCCTGAAAATATGACGAATAGCAACATGAGCGAAGGAATATAAATCAACAGATACATCAGCCATCAGCAGCTCAATCTCCCAGGGACTGGACCAGTCCCCAAGCAGAGCCTTTATGACAGCCAAGCAGTCCCCTTCGATCAGAAGTTTATTAAAACCCATTAATTTGGCCTTGGAGACCCCCATACGAAGGCCCATCGCCTCTGCGAAAACAGCATATCTATCATTACATTGTCACGCACCTATGGACATGATTGTTCCTAAATGATCTCTGATCACAAAACTGTAGGTACCAGCACCCGACTGGCAGTACGATCCATCGAAATTGAGTTTGTAATAACCTATCGGTGGCTTATGCCAAATCTGCGACCTGTCGGACTTTCCTGTGTTACTATTAGGCTTGCCAGTGGTAGATCCTGAATTTCTGTCTTGCGTTCTGCGGTTTACCGGTTCTGCGTCAACAATTCGAGCATGCCAAGTTTGGTATGTTGAATTGCAGAACACAGCGATAGCCTGAACCGAGGCATTGTTAATATGTTGAAAGACTATCTGGTTGCGAAAATACCAAACACTCCACCAAGCGAAAGCCAGAGTAGTGAAAGATTTGGTGCCAAGATTGTTGTGAATATCGTGAAGCAGCCTGTTGGGCTTCATGTCTAAGTCGAAATCCTCCTCCGAAGGGTGGCTTATATTCAGCGTTTTGGTCAAAGACACCGTCATGGGGCAACAAACCAGAATATGACTAGTAGATTCAATTGTACAACTGCAGAAAATACACCCTGAAGGAACTGAAACATGAGATCGTTGTAGCCTGTCAGTGGTTGGTAGTCCATCACGAGCAATTTTCCACAGGAAATGTCTGATTTTGTAGGGAATGTCCAGTTTCCATATCCAGTTACAACCGAAATTCTGGTCGCCTCCATGATTGGGTATAATCTTAGTTGCAGATGTCGTTGAGAACCAGCCATCTCTGCTAGATCCCCAAAAAAGTCTGTCTGAGAACCTATTATGAGGGAGGTGAATCCTTGAGATTGAGGATATGACATCTGTGTTAAGAAATCCTGAAGCTCCGTATTAAGTTTGTTAATATTCCAGGTGTTATTGTCGTTAATGAACCTGGCAACCGACCATGTTGCCATCTCAACCGGGATTGGTTGGTTAGCCATGTGAGTGAGTGGTTTGTTTGTGACCCAATTGTCAGTCCATAACTTAACGGTTTGTCCGTCTCCGATTGACCATCGTAGTCCCGATTTGAAGAGATCAGTGATAGAATTTAGTTTGGCCCACTGCCAAGAAGTATTTCCCTTATGTTTGTAACTTAGGAGTGGAACCCCTTTAAGGCATTTCCCTGCAATCACTTTTGCCCAGATATTATCTGGTTCAGCGATAAGTTTCCATAACAATTTCATTTGGAGTGCTATATTCATTGTTTCGGCTTTATAAATGCCCAGCCCCCCGTTGAGGGTATCTGTGCATATCATATCCCAACTCACTAGAGGGGTGCTATTGGTGTCTTTGTTCCAAAAAAAATTTCTGTAGATTTGGTCAAGTTCATGCAGAATCGACGAAGGCAATAAGAAAGCTTGCATGAGGAATATAGGTTGGGCTGACAGATTTGCTTTAATAAGAACTTTCCTTCCTTCAGCAGAAAGCGAGGATGCTTTCCATTTAGTCAGTTGAAGCTTAGTTTTCAGGATGATATCCGTGAAAGTGTTTTTATTGACACGGCCATTGATAATGGGACAGCCTAGATACTTTTCTAGGTTATTTGCATGTGGAATGCCCATAGCAGATGTTACCGTTTGGATGTTTGTGGCTGACGTGTTTGGTGACACTTGGAAACTGGACTTACGGAGATTTACCTTTTGTCCAGAAATCTGACAGAAACGTTGTATTATGTTTGAGAACTCAAAACAAGTAGCTTGGTTGGCTCTACCAAACAGCATGATATCATCAGCAAAGGCCAGGAAGGGGATCTTTACCCCACCCCGACCTAAGGTGAAACCTAAGTCCCTTGAGATATTAGATCTTTGCTGTAGCGTTCTAGCTAGAACCTCTGCAATGAGAATAAAAAGGAAAGGTGACAGAGGGTCCCCCTGTCTGAGGCCTCGTGAAGGGAGGAAAACAGTGGATGGTTCATCATTAATAAGCACCGAGTACGAAACCGTTTGAACACATTCCTTAATCCAACTCACAAATTTAGAGTCAAATCCGAATTTAGTGAGCGTCGAGAAAAGGAAGGGCCATTCGATACGGTCATAAGCCTTCTCCATGTCTAGCTTGACAGCCATGTAACCTGTCTTGGTTTTTGTTTGTCTGAACGAGTGGAAAATTTCGTGAGCAATGAGTATGTTGTCTTGTATCGACCTACCTTTAGTGAAAGAACTTTGTAAGGGATGGATTAGTCTGTCGAAAACTTTCGTCAATCTGGTTGTTAGAATCTTGGAGATGATTTTGTATACAGTCGAACATAGGCTGATGGGCCTATAGTGGCCCACATTTTGAGGGTCGTCATTTTTCTGAATAAGAGTGATGAACGTGTGGTTGATTTGTCGTAGCATCTTGCCACTCGAAAAGAAAGCTTTAACTGCTTTAACGACAGAAGGGCCGACAATGTTCCAGTATTTTGGGTAGAAACCTGCCGGCATACCGTCCGGGCCTGGTGCCTTGTCGGCACCAATCGAAAAAAGGGCAGACTTAATATCTGCGTTTGTGATGGGCGTTGTAAGCAACTGATTCTGCTGGTCAGAAATTTCACGGTTAATGACTGACAGATCCTCATCACAGGAAATATCGTGGTTGTAGGATGACTTGAATCTCTTCGAGAAGCTTGTAACAAATTCGTCCCTGATTTGGTTATGGTCTGAAAGGGTTAGGCCCGAGTCAGTGGTAAGGTATTTTACCATTTTCCTACCCCGTTTAGCTGTGGCTATTCGGTGGAAATAACTGGAGTCTGTATCATTCAGTATGATGTGTTTAACCTTAGCCCGTTGACTCCAATAGCGTCGTTGGAAATCAAGCATTCGCTCACGCTTGTTTAGCAAACGCTTATGTCTAGCGTTCAGTTCCTGGTTTGGATTGGCAATCAGATGTTGTTGTAACTGTAACAACGTTTCATCCGTCTCAAACAATTGTTTGTGGATATTGTTTAAAGTGCGTTTATGCCAACGTTTCGCTAGATTTTTAAGAAGGCTCGTCTTTTTAACTAGCTTAAACATGTAGGATCCGTTAGGATTCAATCTCCAAGCCTGTTTCACGAGGTTTGTGAATTCGTTCTTAGTTGTCCAAGCCATTTCAAAACGGAAAGGTCTCTTATTTATCTGAGACGGAGATCTCAAATCGAGAGAGATCGGAGCGTGGTCAGAGTTGGTGAACGGGTGAATTTTCACTCGAATGCCATCGAAGGCTGAAATGATTTCATTCTGAGCTAATAAACGATCCAATTTGGCGTAACTATTGTTTGGTTGATCCGATTTCCTTTTCTGCCAAGTATAACTGCCTCCATGGGTAGGTACTTCTGCTAGCTGAAGTGATTGTTTGATGTCATGGAGTCTAGTGAATCGTGCTGGGGATGGGACAATGCCCCCCAGCTTATCTTCTGGTTTGGAAATTTCGTTAAGATCCCCTATAATGCAGAACGGTATGCTCAAATTGTTTGCGTAATTGGTAAGGTTTTCCCAAAATTCGTCCTTAGAGCGACGGTCCGGCGGTGCATAAACCACAAGAATTGCTATCAATTTGTCGACTGTCTTGTCAAGATAATTAATATGGATCAGTCTCGGATTGACAGATACGAGAATAATATCACCCTTTGAAATAGGAAGGTCTTTCCACAGTAGACAGATTCCCCCCGAAAAACCCCTAGAAGGGTCAAAAGCCATGTGGGTAAACCCACATTTTTTCCAAACCGCTTCCGGGGGTAATTTATTTGTCTTGGTCTCAAGCAGAGCTAGTACATTAATGTAATTGTTTTTGCAGAATAGTTCTGTGTTAGTCCAGAAGTTCCTTCTCCTCATACCCCTACAATTCCATGAACAAATATTCATTTAAACCTTGTGATTTGTTATCAGTTTGTAACTCATAGGCCTTAGGCAGGTGTTTTAGTGGTGAACTATAATTGTTTATGTTGGTAATTATTATCAAAGAATGGGCTACGACGCGCAGACTTAAATGATTATGCAAGGCGAGTGCATTGCAAATCAAGGACAAGGTTTTAATGGATTCCATAGAAATGAGAGGGGATACCTCAAGCACCTGTACATTAATCGTGATCGGCAAGCCGGGAGACAAATCCTGGCAAACTATGGTAAATGCAGCTTTAGACACAAGTATACTGATCAAGTAATCCATGTTACATGGGCAATTACGCCATTGTATAAGACTCGTAGGAGTCGAATTGTTTGTACTATAAGGGCGTTGTTCGATCGTTGTAGCCTGGTAAGGCTTATAAATTGAGTGTTTCAGTTGGTCCAAACTAAAAGAAAACCAAAACCCATAAGCTTTGTATCCAGGCACCCCACCGAAGCCGGAGAGGCCCAAGAAGCGTAGCAGACAACACCGGCAAGGCACCAACACCCGCTGATGTAGTAGCACTCGCCTGGGCCACTTTCTTCCAAGGTTCGCTAGCACTAAGTTCCTGCAAAAGTAGAAACCAAGCAACAACAGAACAAAAACAGGAGCTGCAGACATATATAAAGCATCAAGTTGAGTAAACATATGTGCCGGTAGAGAAAATAGTAAAGGAAACTGAAGAATCCAGCTTGTCGGCTTTGTTCGGATTTGATGCAGGGCGGTTGAGAGCAAGTGTTTGAAAGTTACAGCTTGGGCTGCATTTTTAAGCCCTATTTGAAGGCAAAATGATGTATGAATGCTACTAGTAGTAAGGTTAGGTATTAAGGATGATAAACTCTTGGAGCTATTATTAGAGCGAGCTTTCATGAGAGAATGTGAATTCCAATTATAATAGGTCCATTGTGTATTGGACATTTGATCACTTTGAGATTGATACCGTAAGTAGTGGTTGATTGGTTTATAAGGAACAAGAAGACAGCTGACCTTAAAAAACCAAAGGTGCAATCCAAACAAGTATTGCATTGGTCCAATGTTTACAGCAATTAGTAAACGAATTGAACTAGTGTGAAGGGAGTATTGTTTACACTCAATCAGATGTGTTACAATGGCCTTGTAGGGCTTTGAGGATCGAAGAAGATCGTCGTATGAGGCTTGTGAGCCATTATTAGTAGAAAGAATAGTCGAAAGAAGAATTGGACAGCTGCACAGCGAAGCCAACCAACCCCAGCAGCAGCAGTGCGCGCAACCAAACCCAGCAGCACAAAGAGGCCAACTGCACACAAAAGAAGCCAAAGAACAGAGAGGGCGACACCCGCTAGAAAGCCAGTAAGTTGATAGAAACCAAACATAAACAATGGTAGGATGTAAAGTAGCAATCAACAACATCAAATTAGAAGTAAGAAATTGATGAAAATTACAAGGAGCGTGTGGAAACAGAGCCCAAAATTGATGAAATAGGACCTTGTAGATTGTACGCTAGAGGTAAGGCGATATGCCCAATTGCACCTTGTAAAGGTGATTAGAAAGAGTCGATGCAGGTAAGCATGAGAGCCCTGGGTTTGTGCAGGAGTGGAGAGAGAGGGACTTACAGTGTAGAGTTGCAGAGCAGAGAGCGAGAAGAACATCGACGGACAAGACACCCACGAGAAAAGCCAGGCACGCCGAAGAGAGAATTGACCGGCGCCGTCCGGCCAGCACGACACCCTCTCCCAAATCAATAAGGCCTTGTAACAGGTCATGAGAGCACTGCAAGGAGCCCCAATAGAGTCAGGCCAGTTCCAATTGAAGGGATAACCCTCCCAATTGAGGTCCGGGCTAGGAAAAACTCCAAACGGAGGGATTTGGTGAAGATGGCCACTGCAACTGAAGGCACGTCCTTGCAGGCAGACGAAGAGACCTAAGGCGATTGGGTTCGATGAGAGGGGAATCGGGCGCTGGTGCGGGATGGCCAAGGCGGAGGGCAGGAGATGGGCATGGCGGCCGGTGGTTTCCTCGGGGCAGAGAAAAGGACGCGTGTGAGCGCGTTGATTTAGATGAACTAGGGTTTCCATAAATTCGGTGCGTTACATAAATGTTTCTTTCGTAGCAAAGGCAGGTCTTTTCATGGGACAACCCCATTTGTCCAATTCCCTTTCTTTTTAATCCTTTTTTTTTTTTATCACAACTTCCACAAATTTCTCTGCTTCCACTCCACCGCCTGCAAATGCAATTCCCCATTGGAAATTGGTCATCTGCCACTCCTCCTGCTCTGAGTGCTCTTTCTCTTCGTCCCTTCAATTTTACTACTCCCTCCGTTCGGCAAAACTTGTCATTTACTATTCATGCACGTTTTTTTAGAACGATAAAAACTGTATAAAATATTCATTTTTTTATAATTTTTTTTAACAAGTTTGTACTTATTAATAATAACTACGAAGTTGTAAAAAAAATTATTAAAAAAAATAGATATTTTATATAGTTTTTATCTCTTAAAAAAACGTGCATTAATATTAAAGTGTCAAGTTTTTCCGAACGGAGGTAGTATAATGAATTGAGATTTTTAAGAAGCTAAAAAGGGGGCAAATTTCTTGGCTATGTTTCCTCCTTCTAAATGGCTAAAGCATATAGTATGAACATGGGAGATTAATTAATTATCTAAATTCAAAGTTTATGATCGATTTGTGAGTCTGTGACCGTAGTCCGTACTTTGTTTATTTTCCTAAATAATTCTGCGAACTCGGTGAGTCTGATCCTCGCCTTGTATCAAAAAAAAAAAAAAAAAAAACCCACAATTGGCACAACTGATCTTCACTGTTGGAATTAGATGCGGAAACTTGCCTCCTTGTCAAATGTGAACTCCTAATTTCTTTATTTCTATCTATGTGTATTAGCTATTGAGTTTCAAGAAGTGATGAGAATGAGTTTGTGTATTACATCACTTGTGATATAATGAATCTTTAGGTGAGGCTATTTACAAATGGAAAAATTATTAAATGCCTCTTGTCAGCATAAAAATTCAACTAAGTTAGAATTTGAACATTCTGTTTGTCAGAATAAAAATTATAAATGTCAGCATAAAAAATACAAATGCTAGCTTACTGTCATATTTAGAAGCGGACAACCGTTAGAGCGGACAACAGTTAGAACTTACAGTATTATACAGACTGTGAAGTACTCCGTAGTTTTTTAGTAGAAAATAATGTAAAGGGACTAGTAATAGTAGGAGTTGTAAACGAATCATTGAGTTAGAGTAGAGTATTGGTGGATAAACACATACAAACAAACACAGAGTTATGGACTTGTGGAAGAAGCAACCGGCCAGAGGTGGGAAGAAATGAAGAAAGAAGTGATGGATGGATGGATGGGTTACACAATGCAAAAGAAAATTAGCTCTGATTGGACACAAATGAAATGAAATGCCATCGAGAATGGAAAAATTTGTCCAATTTACTGTATTTTTTTTATATCTAGATGGGCATGCAGCCTTTAATTTGACAAGACTGTGATATAACTCAGAATCTGTGCTGTGATATGTGAATTGCAATTTTTTATACGAAGTAGTACGTACTAACTTCTAATTACTCCATTCAATCTTTGACTTTTGTGGATAACATAAGGTGGTGGCTAAACTATACTCACATTAATAAATACTCCCTCCGTCCAACAATACATTGCCTTTTAGCATTTTGCACAAGTTTTAATAAAACACATTACTTTTAAAAAAAACATCATCATTGCACTAACTTTTTCATAAATTTTATTATTTTTTAACACCCACTACACATTTTAACCAATCAAATTATTTTAAAAAGTCAACAACACACAAACCAATACAAATCATTACAACTTTTTACCTAGAAAACCTAAAAGACCATCTATTGTTGGACAAAAATTTACATCTAAAAGTCCATGTATTGTTGGACGGAGGGAGTATAGTTTGATTAACAATATTTATATTTTTTTTATCAGGTAATAATTCAATGGTCAGACAGACCTTACTCATCGAGAGGCCGACAGAGTCGACAGACGGCGAACCGTCAAACATACAATCATAATAATAAAAAGGTTCATTACAAAGACGGCAAACAAACAGACATTAGAAGAACAGACGATCATAATCCATAAAAGCTGAAGACAACGAAGACAGAACGGAGCCAAGTGCCATCAAGAGATAACACCGTTGGTCAGCGGTTCATTAGAAGTCCCCCTGTGGGCGATGAAGACGAACCTCCGAGGAAATTTCCGTAATACGGAGTCGTTAGGATACACACCGCCACGACCCCAGCCAGACCCGACACCGGACGCACGAGCCCCAACTCATATCAAAACCGCCAAGAACAACCAGAACAACTGTCGTGAACCACCTTCGTAGAGAGCGCACCTGCAGCCCTTTCGGGAATTTGTCAAGACCCTTTCGGAATTTTATCAAACCTTTTCGGGTGGGTTTACACGTTATTCCATATTTGAGAATTAACAATATTTATACAATGTTTTAAGAGGATACATTAATTTGATCACAAATATAAAAAAATTGTAGAATTTTTCTTTTATTTTTCCTTTAAATGTCACATTAATAACATTGTCGGACTTTCCATAATGTTTTTAAAACTTGTCAAAAAAGTCAAGTCTTTTATTTCTCATCGACTATTTTTTAAATAAAAAATTATTGACATTTTAGTTTTTTTTTTTTGAACCGGAAATAATTTGGCGACGAGGGAAACTCATACACCAAGGGCATCCAAACGGATGTAATCGCGAAGCACGGGTGGAGATGCGATAGCTGGTCCGCAACTCGGTTTGCTTCTCGTAAAATGTGACGAATCTAAATAGAATGAAAAAACCGAAGAGAGACTAGACTGTCTGAGACAAATATTTCAGAGTCTCCCGAAGGTTTTCCTAATTATGATGAGGTTATCACCTTCGATAATTAGTTTTGTTATGTTGAGTAGTCGATATGCGTTTATTCCATTCCAGAGGCCAAGACCCTCAGCACCCCAGCCCATAATAGACGCAATAGAGGTCGGGCCAACCCCACAGTGAATTAGTTTTCCTGTGTGGTCTTTGATGATGTATCCAAACGAGCCACCCGAACTGGGTGAGAAGGCACCATCAAAGTTAAGTTTATAGGTGCCTAATGTGGGTTTTCTCCATTTAGCTTTTTGTCGTGTTCTCTTAGGTGTTTTTTGATGGTCATTGTTGCTGGTATTAGGATGTTCTTCATTTATTGACATTTTAGTTGAAATGATGCATTCCATCTTATCATATACTACCTTCGTGGTTTTAGGCTTCAGAATTCTTTCCCTCGAGGTTTCTTGATTTCGCACTTCACCTTCGTGTTGTTGTCGCCCACCACCTCCGCCTCTGGCACATAATTAGCTCATCGGAGGCTTGTTCGACTTGGTTCCGACTAATCCTCAGGTCTCCTTCTTCCTACCTCCCCGAATCCTCTTTCAATTTGGGTTTTAGAAGCCCTCTTGGCCTCATCATGGTGTGGTTAGGTTTTGTGGCTTTAGGCTTTCGTGGTGGATTATCTGATTTACAAAAACAAAATGATTTTCTATCAAATACAACTTCCAAACATCCAAAAAAATTTGACAAGTTAATACAAAATCAAAGCCAGAGTTGGGGGAAGCTGCAAATAAATCTTGCATTATGGAAATGACCCGGGTTTGTGAAAAATAAATTTCGATGATTCCTACCTCCAAACAGGAGAAAGTCTGATTGGATTCATCAGTATAAATAAGCTACATAAAAAAAATACAATAAGTTATAAGAAAATTGGTAGAAATTTGAAACTTTTAAATCGATTAATCTGGCTTCCTCTTATCTGGCTTTTTTTATCATGCATAGTTCGATCTGCTATTCTTGGTGAAGTCGATGATTTTGGTGTGCCAGTGTTTAGTTTCGGAGGTAGTTGCAGTCTCGTGCTTCCTATTGATTAAGATGATCGTGACAGTGTTCGTGACTTTCGAATATATCTCATCTAGGTGGGGATCGTCATTGGCCCACACTTTTCCAGAAAACATTACTTTTCTCGTGTTCCTGCTCCAGTCTCTTTGATGGTGAGACGCCCTGGAAGCTTATGGCCTTATGGGTTTCCCCATGTTCTTCCTATTCACAGTTTCATCCCAAAGTTAAGTCTCCTTCGGTTTTACTCGTTTATCTAACCGTTCTTTGCTTTGTTCGATTTGGATTTGGATATTTATGTTGTTGTAGTTTGTTAGTTTCATTACAGTTAGTCTGTCTGTCATTTTTTTCGATCCTTCGATCTACTTGACACTGATATGTCGGATATTTAGAATATTTAACTTGATTAAAAAAAAGTTATAAACGAAAATAAATTAAAGTAGTAGTAGTATCTATAGGTGGATTTCATTTTCCGCTTTCACATCATGCCACCCCATTGGCTATTTTATACTAACACCACTCTTGCTTGTCTGATTGTCGGTTGCCTAGTTCCATATTCCCTCCAGTTTTTACTTACCTGCCCTTTCTTTCCTATGATTAACCTAATCCTCCCTCTGATAAAAAAAAAAACAAAAAACAAAAAAAAAAAAACCTCAGAAGTTGTTTTAACTTTGTAAAAATTTATGTAGAATTTAGAAGTAAAAAAACTCTACACCATAAGGTTTAGGAATAGGGAGTTGGGATAAAGAATTTGAGACCCATAAAATAAGGCTACAAAAATTAATTACATGTAAGTTGTTTAGATTTTTACGTATCTCAATAGTTGTTTTTTTTTAAATAAATTTTAACTTGTTTTTAAGTATATATTTTTAATATTGGTTATCTGCTTTGCACATTTATATTTGTAATTATTATAGATTATTATTGGAGATTTTCACTAAATTTGGAAAATAGAATACGGAGTAATAATTATGGATATGATAATATATTGAATATTTCCTTTAAAATAGAGTGAGATAATTCATAATTATTTAAAGGGTGAATTACATTTTTGGTCCTTAACCTTTACCATTTATTTCACTTTAGTCTCCAATCTTTGAAGCGTTTCAAAATAGTCCTTGACCTTTCTATTTCGTTTCATTTTAGTCCCTAAACTTTCAAATGTTGTAAAATAGTTCGTAACCTTACATTTTTATTCGTTTTAGTCCCTGATATTAAAACATTATTTGAAATAATTATAAAAAAAACCACCCAAAGTTTATTTTAATGTATATAAATGAGTAAATTACCCGTATAGTAAAAAATAATTATAAAACAAATATCCAACTTTATGCATTTTTTTTTTAAAAGATCTCTTTTATTAGTCAAATTTATAAAGATATGGATAAAATTATCCATAAAAGTCAATATTTTAAAAAGCTACTCATAAAATCAATAGAAATCAAGAATATGAAAAAAAAAATGATTTGTTATGTCTTCTTATTATTTTCCCATACATAGATTTAATATATGTATATTACAATAGTAGTAAATAACACCCAATCATTAAAGAAACTACGAAAAGTAAAATTATTCATTTATTTTACTTAGGGGTGATTACCTCGATGTCCATAATTTTGGACTTTATTAGAAAAATGTCCACCACCCTCTACATATTAGCAAAATGTCCACCCCTAAAATAAAGTTGCTCAAACTCCTCTGCTAACCTCTGTTTCAGCAGTTTTTTTTTTCCGCTTTTTTTTTCGTTTTTTTTTCCCACATTTCCAGAGTTGCTGAAACCCCTGTGCTACCCTTTGTTTCAGCAGTTTTTTTTTCGCTATTTTTTTTCGTTTTTTTTTCACTATTTTTTTTTTCGTTTTTTTTTCCGCTTTTTTTTCGTTTTTTTTTCGCGTTTCCAGAGTTGCTGAAACCCCTGTGTCACCCTCTGTTTCAGCAGTTTTTTTTTCGCGTTACTGTTTTTATTTTCACGTTGCTGAAACCGGAGTTGCTGAAACCCCGATTTTAGCACTGTTGTTGATGCCGAAATCCCGATTTCAGCACTGTTGTTGATGTTGAAACCGGGGTTTCAGCAACGTTGTTGATGCTAAGTACACGGTTTCAGCAACGTTGTTGATGCTGAAACCCCGATTTCAGCAACGTTGTTGATGCTGAAATTGTTGTTGAAACCATGTTACGAGATATAAAATTTAGCATATGTGGGATTCGAACCCACGTATTTGCGCATAGCACATCGCTCTACCATTGAGCTAAGAGCCTTTTAAAGGAGATTTAAAGCAAGGAACATCAAAATTCATTGCAGTCCGCATTTCAGCAATTGCTGGAACTACAATCCACATTTCAGCAATTGTAGAAATTGCCAATATCCAAACCCAAACCATGTAAAAATCAAGATAATCCATTATTTTTGTGCAATTTGATAACAATTCAAAAATAAAATATTATAAGATGCTGAAATAAGCAATTAGCATGGAGTGAATAAACAATTATGAATCAATTTGCACAAATTTGCAATGTATTTCAGCAAAATAAAGCACGCATTCATATTTTGATCCTTGATTTCGATTTTCCACATGAATTCAACAAAATAAAGCACACATTCATATTTCAGCAAAATAAAGCACGCATTTCAGCAAGATAACTCATACTTGGAATCTAAATGTAATGAAAACATATAGATTCAAGATGCTAACTTGCTCATTTGACGAATGTGAGCTGAAAGCAGCTTGTATTTAAACTCAGCCAAACTTATTCACGAGTGTTATCACTTGAATATTGGCTAAGGACTCGAATTCTAATCTCCATTTCACAACCCAAGGATAAATCACACAATCTATACTGGATTGAAAACCACTCCATCTTTAGTATCAAAAGATGCCATCTCCATCTGATCTTTGTTCTCCATTCAAGAAAGAAATATGCAATATCAAATGACACTTTATCAGACAAATCAGTGATACAATAAACACTAAGATGAGAAATCAAATGCCATATTAAGCTCAATTCATATCAAATTCATTCCAATTTGATTCCTTTATCTAACTTATTATTCATTCCAATTCGTTAAAAGCCACAGACAAGATCAAACTTAATCAATTCAGCAAGAGAGATTTCCGAAGTCAAGAACCGATTTACAGACAAGCTAGATCAGACTTATTCATTCCAATTCCGAAGTCAAGAACCGATTTACCTCGAAGTCGGGAAATAGAGAGTGGAGAGAGATTTCCGACGCCAAGAGCCCTGGATTTCAGCACATCTTCTTCCATCAGGCCAAGAGCCCTGGATTTCAGCACATCTTTTTCCATTAGCAATGATGACAGAGGATGGCGAAAGTGTCAGAGTCGACTTCGGTCGATGCTTCCCTTGAACCAGATATGAGATCCACCTTCGATCTGAGATCCATCGAGCCATGGAGGAGGCGGAATCGGAAATGGTGTCGGCGTAGGTGGACAGAGGCGACGAAAATCTGAGATCCACCGTCGATCTGAGATCCGCCATTGAAGGTAGGATCGGAAACGGCGCTCAGAGACCACCACCGCCACCGCCATCACTACTGACGTTCCACTGCCGACGGCGTAGGTAGATGTAGAAGAAAGGAAACGGCGCTCAGATCCACTGCCGACGGCGCTCAGATTGAAAACGACGTAGGTAGATGTAGAAGAAAGGAGGCTTCAATGGTGTATAGAGGCAGTGAGAGAGAAGGATTTAGATCCACTACCGACGTCGTTGGAGGCGTCGGAAGCGATCAGAAGAGGAGGATCGGAAGAGGAGATCTGGCGAAAGAGGAGATCTGGCGGAAGAGGAGATATGGCGGAAGAGGAGGAACCAGTTAGCAGTTTGAGCGAGAGAGGCGATCAAGAAAGAGGCGGTGAAGAGGAGATTAGGTTTAGATATGGTGCTGAAACGGCAATTGATATGTGAGATTAGGGGGGTAATTTTGTCCAAAAAATTTTAGGTGGACAAAACCCTAATTTTACAAGGGTGGGATACACTCTCAAAATAGAGGCCTAAAAATGGGTCCGTTGGGCAAATTTTCTCTTTTACTTATCAACTAGCAAACCTCATAATTAATCACAAGATCTCTATATTTTATGAGAGCTTTTGTGGAAAAAAAGGTTATGGATAATTTTATATAATATGCTTTTATGACAAATACTAAAACATTTCAAGTATTTTTTAAAATTAAAATTATAGAATTAGATGATTTTATATAAATTTTCTTTGTATAATTGTACGAATGATTTTATTTAAATTATGATAACTTTAGAGTGGTTTTTTATAATTATTTCAAATAATATTTTAATATCAGGGGTTAAAACGAAAAAAAAAAGAGTAAGGTTAGGGACTATTTTACAAACTTTGAAAGGTTAAGGACTAAAATGAAATAAAATAGAAAGATGAAGGACTATTTTGAAACGTTTCAAATGTTGGAAGCTAAAGTGAAACAACTGGAAAAGATTAGAGACAAAAAAGGTAATTCTCCCTTATTTAAATTCATAAACATTATAAACTCAATCCGAGTCAATCACATGGAGTCCAAACACAAACCAAAATTGTTACTGTATATACTAGTTCTTAAATACGGAGTACGTGAACGTGATTACGGTACTCCCTCCGTTTGGTAAAATATGTTATTTTATGGTGCTATTTTTGTTAAAAAAAATTGTCATGATAGGTATTTTGCACCTCACTTTACAAAAATACCCTTGTTATGATTGATAGTTTGTTAGTTGTAGTTTTCGATAAAGTGAAAAAGGAGGATAATAATTGAAGATAAATTAGTATATTTGTTAATTTCCGTAAAACTTGTGAAATAAGCTAAAATGACAAGTTTTGACGGATGGAGTAATAAGGAGGATGGAATAGAAGCTCTGATTAGTGCTTAAATACGGAGTACGTGAACGTGATTAATTATTGAAATTAAATTAACTAAAATCGAGCTAAAAAGGCATTGCTAGCCTAGAACTGCACATTCTCTCTGTACTTGCTGATGACCTGAAAACACGTGTTAATACGTAATACGTAAATGATTATAGATTCTGTTTCATAGACCTCAACCAAGACGGAGGACATACACCAAGGGTACGTAGGTGTATCTTTTTTACATGTGTAAAATTTTATAAAATTTATCTACTATTTTTAAAATTGTAAAAACTAACCCTAAAATTTTTCTATAAAACTCAATTATACCAATATTATAAGGAATAAACCTTAAAAATTTTAATAACCACTAATGATACCCTAAATTTTAAATTGTGAATCCTAGAAAAAAAAATTTCAAAAAAATAAAATTAGTGTATACATACACCGAGTGTATGTGTAGCCTTTTCCCCCAAAGACATGCTAATTGCGCAGTTAAAATCTCCTACAACACTTTCCCCCCTTCTCATCTCTGTATCACATAAGGATTTAGGGTAAATTACACATAACCACCCATAAATTAGATTAGTTTTTACATAACCACACATAAAATTATAAATTATAGAAAACCACCCATAAATTATATTTGTTTTCAAAAGACCGCCCATTTGTTAAATGTTCAATTGTTTTTTTTAGTAGGAAAGAATTCGGACGAGCGAGCTCTACCGGGCAGCATCTTTACGGATGAGGTTTAAAAGACCAAAATAGTTGTAAATATTGACACCCCAGACAGAGTGACAAAGGTGTGCAATTACAAATCTCTGCCCTTCACATTGCAAATATGATGCCTATATATTGAGTCGAGCATTTATATATGTTCTACAATGATTAAGTTCCTTGCGTTTTTCAAGATAAAATGTCAAAATAAATCATAAAATACATACAATAACTTTCCTAGAGCCGGCAAAACCCGACCCGAACATGAAAACCCGACCCGGTCGACCCGAAACCGATTGTCCTGAACACCAACCCAATCCGACCCATTTTGGACCCGAAATCCGAATGAACCAAACCCGATTCAACCGAAACCTATTAAGACTCGAACCCGTTATAACCGAAACCCAAAATAACCCGAATTTTAAGATACATTCTATTAAAAAATTTAAAATGAATATTTTAAATAATGAAAACTTGAGACAATCGAAATCCGAAATAACTGAAACCCGAGACAGGCCTGACACTTCGAGTGACCGACAAAATCGACAGACGGAAAACCGTCAAAACATACAATGAAAATAACATAAATGTGCAAACTAAACAGTTACAATCAAACAATTTCGGGCAACCTAACAAACCTAACCTTAACACGTCGGAGACAACATAGAATACGAACCGAAGCAAAGCGTTTGTGGCTGAAACCCTGTGAGTCTGTGACTCGGAAAAAAAAAAATTGGTAATTTTTATTCATTTCAAGAATAAAAGATTTTAAAAAGAATAACTTAGTTGATAAAAATGGGTTTTAACTTCTTCTTTTTTATATATAATTTGTTTTACTAAAAATGGCTAATTAATTTCTCAATTCTTGATAATTTATTAAAATATTTTTTTTACTAAAAATGACTATTTACATATTCCAAATTTATGTTTTTTTTCAATATATTTAAATAAAAATATTTTTCATATATACATGCAACTTTCCTCTAAAACAATTTTTGGATCCATAAAAAAAGTAGGTGATTTGCTGTTTTGCCTTTGGTCATTACTTTAATGTTACATCTAATTGTTTCGTTTTTTCTAGGCATTTTCTTTCAATAAAAAATTATTTCTAAATAATAAAATATAAATCCTAAAAAGATTTTAAAAAATATCATTAAAAACAAACATAATCTACATAAATATATTTATAATAACTAAAGCACACCAAGACAAGCATAAATGCAAAGCAATCCATTGCGATTAAATAACAAAATTAGTGCTTCTCCCTTGATCAAAAAAATAATAAAATTAGTTCAATTTGGGCATAAAAGATGCGTGTATTGATTTTTCTGGGTAGGGCAACATCTCAATCTCTTACCAAAAAAATTATACTTATTATTTTGTGCCCATACCTCCCAATTTTTCCAAAGGCAACGGTTCTTCCTCTTGTTAATTGATTTTTCCCCTCAAATATATGATGTAAGTTTGTATAATAAAGGGGATAAAGTGCCCCAGTCGGGGTGGCCTAGTGGTAAGGAGTAAGGGGAGGGGTAAAGAGGTTCCGGGTTCGATCTCTGCCTCCGCCTCTTTCTTTGGGTGAAAATCCAATGTTCACCTTGCTCCATACCACTGGGTCGATATGTGGCTCTTGCCGGCTGAGTCACGTGCTCGGGGGTTGACATCGAAGGTGGATTCCTCGTCATTAAAAAAAAAACAAAAAAGGATAAAGTGTTCCATTATAGAAAAATATTACGCTCACATAAGTCGAAGTCCAAATATCTTTTTTTTTTTCGTTTGAGAAGTCCAAATATCTAATTTAATTAAGAGTGAAAAGTCCACAACTAATTCATAAAAGTGTAGATTGAATGAACAATATATATTAAAAAAATGAACAATATATATTAAAAATGAATTTTCTACTCTATGTCTTAAAAGTATATACTTAATTAAGCATGGTAACTTGGGTAAGATTCCACCAGATCCACCGTTTAGTCAAATTTGAATTTTTTTTAGGGCTCACTCAATTTCATTTAAAATTCGTTATCCTCAACTTTTATGGATTAAGCCTGTCTGTTCTTTTAGTGGTTGTCTATTTGTTGTCTTTGTGTTGCACCATTTAATTTTATTATTACGATTGTATGTTCGACGATTCGCCGTCTTCCGACTCTGTCGGTCTCTCGATGAGTCAGGTCTGTCTGGCCATCAAATTTTTACCTTATAAAAAAAACATATTTAAATTATATCAACGAGGTATAAGTTAATTAGATAACCCGCATTAAGAAATATAACCAAGTACCAATCACAAGTTGGTGTAGTGGTTGTGAGGCTACATCCCATGTCAAGAGGTTCGAAGTTCGAATACCCTTGAAAACATGAAGTACCCGATCCAGATGTAGAGCGACTGAGTCGATCGAACTGGACTAAGATTTTAAAAAAAAAATATAAGTTATTTTACAAAAAATATTCTCCTCTTCCATACCACATAATTAGTATCAGTCTTTCTACTTTTAGAGAAACAAAATCAAATCCATACCCTACTTGAAAACACTTGCCTATATTAAATCACATTTATCTTTACTAACTAATTTAAAAATCTTTAGAAATTAATTGAGATTCTATATATGTAAACTACTCGTATATAATCATATATAATACAAGTAACTATAACATATATGATGAAATGTGAAACCCTAAGTAGTCTTGAATTGGTAAATAAAGAGCGGCCATTCCGGGGTTCGAACCGGGGACATATGACTATTATCCACAAGTCCTTTTCGGTGAGTCATTCCAGAATGGTGAAACCCTAAGTAGTCACACAAAGGCAAATGGCAAAGTAGAGGTTAATATACTTTAATTTTGCTATAAGCTCTCAAAACCCTAATTGCACCGCTGTTACAGTCCTATATTTATATATTTACCACTTTATTGTATTATCATTATATATATATATATATATATATATATATATATATATATATATATATAGTTTTTAATTTGTCTTGATTTAGATTCCTTGTAAGACTGTAAGTTATATCTCGGCTATAAAAATGGCAGTTCCTCTTCTTGAGTTATCTATCAGTTGCTTCCCTTTCTATCTTTTTTCCTCTCTCCTTCAAATCCCTGAACCCTCCCTCCTTCAATTTCATCAAGGACTGACCTGTGACTCTTTTTTTTTTTCCTTTTTTTTTATCTGTTCTTAATTTTACTGTTAATCTGTCATTCTTATCTCTTTAATTTTACATTTCCTGCATCTAAGGGTGTATTTATGATTTTTTCTGTCTATATTTTTCATTTCCTGCATCTTTTTGGTGTTTATGAATGATCAGTGGGGAAAAAAATTCATATCAGAGAGAGCTTTCTTCAGTCCACAATCAAGAGGGGTTAAGACTGAATTTGCTGCCGAGTCATTCATCCAAATGCTGTGTGCTTTCAAGCTTGGGCGAATACCGATTGAAGACGGAACTGTTTACTATATATTTCACCCAGCAAATGAGTGAATGAAGCGGGAGACAAGTCGGATCTTATGCTTCTTGTTCTTGGACTGAAGGGAGCTCCCTCCATTGAAATTCCCAATGAAGAAAAACAGTTTAATTTTCTTTCTGCTGAATCTTATTTTAATTAGGGCACTTGATTTCTTCCAAAACAATGCCCTATTTTCTGCATTTTTGCTTGTTAATTAAATTATATACCTTCAATTTCTTCTTCATCTTCTTCTTTTCCACTGATTTAAATCTCAGTGGGTATTGAAGAGCAGTTGTTGTTCATCTTGCTGTATATTACTCCGTATAGTATTGGTGATAGATAGTGCTGTTACTGTACATTGACTTGAAGTTATGTTCTGTCAACTGCTGGTTTTAACTTGTGGTTATTGCTGTATTTTGCGTGCGTGCAGGCGGTGGCCGCTTGGGAGGCCCTTTCTTGGGCGTGCTGGCAGGCTTCAACAATTTCCCAAGCCCGTTTGGCCGCAGAAATGGTGCAACTCCCAACACTTTTTTTAATTTCCCCCTTTTTCTTTTTCTTTTTAATTTGAGTTCTTGATGTTATGTTGTTCAGTGGCCACAACAACAACCAGTGATAAATCACACCAACCCTCCATCTAGCTCTAATATGAGAGTGAATTTTTGTAACAGTGTATTGGTTGTTACTTTTATGTAATTTTTTTGAATTACAATTCATTTTTCTGTAATAGAAAACTCCATTTCTAACTCATGTAATTTTTAAAATTATAATTTTGTTTGTGTGTAAAATAAAACCTTGGTATATAGAGCAGTTGATGTGTAAATTGTGAGAACTTAGCCTTGATATATAGATGGTTGTTATGTTGTAACTTGCATACATAATTTGACTCTCTCCATTAACAAATTTCTTAATTGCTAAAGTTGCAGCTTGACTTGCAAAATAAAGCTCTTGTGAAGTTGTGATCTTGTCATGAAATCCATCATATTTTTTTTGGTAGGAACCAGTTAAACACATTTGCTGTAAATAATTCAGTATTTCTCATCTCTTAGATTTGCTATGATTTGGGAATCAAATTAGGGTTTATAATCAACAATGCCCATTAGGCACTAGGCCACCATAGTTTTTGCACTTGTACCTCGCACCAGCGTCTTCTCTATCGGTTAGGGGCTGGCTGATCATTCGGTGACTCCAGTGCACCCTTACATCGGAATCGGATCACCGTTACAGCCAACTTTGCACTATACCTAATGGTGAAGGAAACAACCACCTTCTCCTCTCTTAACCACCTGATCAGTCATTACAATGTCATGGTGGATTTGAGCTATATAATGGGGCTTAATCCTTTACCAGTTAGGCAGTTAGGTTATCAAAAGCGACGAGGATGACCCAACTATATAAGTTGACCCTTCCACTCACAAGGAACTCTGCACTTCCAAGAGACAGGTTAACAAAAATAACGAGGATAACCTAAAGGTTGACCCTCTTACTCACAAGGAATTCTATAGTTTCAAGAGACGACGCATCCTTCGATGATCATCCATCAAAAGACTCCCATTAGTCCCATATGGTCATTACCTCGGGTAAAACCATTTCGAGATGGTTCGGCTGGAAAATACTCGTAGTAGTATCTAAAGTCCCTGGTTCGAACGCCAGATGGTCACTCTCTATTTTCCCAAATCAATGTCATTACCTTGGGCAAGATAATATCTCATTGTTGTCCCTATAAAAATATAGCCATATACAACAGGTGTGTTTGTTTGGCAATGAGGAATAATTATAGGGTGTAATCCAATAATTTATCCGTATTTGTGTACTTAAATTCTTTCGTAGCCTATGATGTGGAAAATCTCAGAAAGTGTGAACGTCCTTTATTCTATGGGGACCATATGTTCCAACCCACTGGGAAAAATTATTGTGCAGTGGAAATTAGATTTGTTCGCTGTCATCAGTTTCTTGGTCTAAGCATCAGTATATCATAATTACCACAATGATATGATATAAAGTAAATATATAAATCCAATTTATTTAGTAATTTATACGGAGTACTGTATATAATGTAAGGTTTTAAAAGCAAATGTAAGTTTTCCTTTTAAAACCTTACTTTAACTAACTGACATATTCCTTAATTGCATATACAAATCAAAGATGCCGGCAAAATGAATCTCAAGTACAATCCAACTTTTTTGGTTTTGTTTTAAAAAAGAACCTATCAATATTTAGTGCAGCGAATCAATTTATGTTGTTTGGTTAGTTGGCCCAAATTGGCCGGTTCTGAAGCTTAACTGGGCTGGGCCGATGCTGCAATGTAATGGGCCAGTCCAGATCCATCCAATTACTATGGGCCCACCACATCAGCCGAAGATAAGAAAAAACAGCTTCCAAGAGAGCAATGCAGGATAAGCACATAAGCCACAGAACAGATAATGGTGAATTCAACCCATGGAGGAGCCACCATGCTAGAGCTGTTTGAGCTAGGCCCCTGTGAAAATGCTCATCAGCGGGGCTACCGAATCGGCTGTCGGTTCTCGTCCCTCATACAAAGTAGGCTCGCATCGGACCTGATCCTCCAAGGCCAGCTCCGCCCTTTCGCACAAAGCCAGCCAGGTCAAAAACTCATTGAAGCACTCACTAGCATGAACCGGAACAAGTTTCCGATGTACTGGGATGAGATTGAGGGCACCGCGGAGGGGAGTGGAGTCCCTCTCCTTGATGTACAAACACCAATCTCCTACTAAGTATTGGAATTCAGGAGCCTGAAATGTTATGTTTGATGAGTTTATTGGTTGATTGCAGATAGTATTGATCAACTTCAGGAAAGAGATCTTACCATTCATTCCAAAGGAAGAGAGTGATCTTCATGAAGATATGGCGGATGATTGTTCAGATGTCATGGTGGTGAGTGAGAGCATGGCGGTTATAGCACATAACGAGGATGGCAATGTCGCGCTCATTGGTCACACGTAAGCCTGTGATTGTGTTCATTCATGTGTTGCAATGTAGCTAAAAGTGATGGTAATGTAGAAGGAAATTTGAACGTTGCAGGTATTTGATCAAAGTGAATCTTCCTGATGGCCAATCTTTCACAGCATATACATATGCAGGGGAGCTGCCAAGCTGTGCATTCGGTTTCAACAGCCATGGACTGGTAACTTTCTCTCACTAACAACCGGTTGTGAACCGTATTAGACCATGTCCAATAGCTTCATAAAATTTCTCCAAAATGGGAAAATAAAATATATATTCTCCAAATTATTTTTACTCAAAACTCCAACAGTTTTTCCATCCGAAGATTTACTATAGATTTAGAAAAGCTTCTCTATTTTTTACGTTGCTTCCCTAGTAGAATGAAATGGATAATCTGTTAGGAAAAAAAATGCTTAAAATTCTCCAAAAACTCTCGTAAAGCTCGGAATCCATCCTCTAAAATAAAAACTTAAATGTGTTTTTCTTTTCAGTGTTTGTAGTCGATGTGATAGGACACTCTCATACCAAACCTGTCAAAATAAATCATTGTAGCTTCACTTTACAGGCAAATACAAGATATATGATCCTGCAAAATTAACTTTGCAATTAGAAATCCATTTTAATAAGAAATCAGCTGAAAGGAAGGGTCTTCATTTTTTACTTGAAGGCTTTTACTCTGGATTCGGTACCGCCTACGAAGGCAGAGATTGAGGCTGGAGGCATTGCCCGGAACTTCATTTCTAGAGGCCTGCTTGAAGCTAAAAGCATTGATGATGCTTTGAGGGTAACAACCACTGTTAACATATCATATGTCATACACAGTACTAATCTAAGAGGTATATTTCAAGCATAAGATTTTGCATCTGCAGATAATCAGCTCACCGGAAGTGTCAGTTGGACACAGCTACAATCTGATTGACATACCGGGACGAAGGATCATCAATGCTGAAACCGCCTCGAGGGGCCGCATTTCGGTCCAAGAAATCAGCAAAGATCCGTTCTTCCATGCTAACATGTATCTTCACCTTCGTGTTTCCCAGGTGAAAATATTACAATTCAGTGTTATATGCAATGAACTCATAACATCTCAATTCCGGGGATCTTAGAGTATCTCTAACAGATTCTCCATTTTGGGATTTCGGGGGTTTTTGAAGAAAAAAAATAAAAAGAGGCTTTCTCAAATCTATAACATTCTCCAAAATTAAATGATTCTTCACATTTTTTAAACAAAAAATAATTTGAAAAATATGTACTTTATTTTTGCATTTTAAAGAAAATTTGGAGAAGTTGCTGAAGATGGTTTTGTTTGCGTTGTGAAGGTAGAAGACGAGAACTCGAGAAGCAGGCAATGCAGAGCAGCTTTGGTATCAAAACAATCAAAACATGACTTCCTCTCACTTTTAGGAAACACAGATGACAAAGAATACCCCATCTACATGAAAGGTTTTATTGATCCCGACTTTACGATTCATCCATTTAATCAGTCAGGCAATGACTAGAGCTCTTCCTTTTCAGGGCCAACGCTCTACACATTGTGCACAGCTGTATTCGATCTAGACGCACAGACACTATCTATCATCGAAGGAAACCCAAAGAGGCAGCAGGTGGCCTTCCTATTTCATATAACGACGGAGCACCTCAAGAGATCTACATGATTTTTTTGTCACAGTAATTCTTATGTTTTCTTAGATGAAATATTTTGTTACCGAATGTGTCGCCAATTCATCGTGCTGGACTCGACGTTAATTCTCCCAATGAACGAATCTTGAATTACTCAGGTAGGCAGGACAACAATTTATCATCAAACTGAACAATGCATTATAATTAATCTTCAAGATTAGGGATAAAACAGTTTACTTTCAGTGTTAAATGTCTTCTTCTCAGATTATCTACATGAGTAATTCAAGATGTTCTTCTGCTCAGATTAGCCAATCACCGAGGATTGTTTGTAACATAGAGTGCATGTACCTAAGATGGGTCGGGTTGGGCAGGCTTGGATCGGGCTCATGTGCATATCTTGGCCCATCTTTGCGGATCAAGCCTGGGCCAACTGCTTTGCTCAATCTCGTCCACACGAGCGGACTGGGTAGCCTGGTGAGCCGCCCATTAAAATTTAGCGAACTATTATTTTTGTTTTCTTGTTTTCATTGGATCTTATATTATATAAGATGTGCTAAGTATCACAAAAAAAAATAAAAAATAAAAATGAAATTTCATACAAAATAAAGGTACACAAGTTTTAGTGCGCTTCGTTTTAGTGAAAAAACTCTTGATTGTATTCTTTAATTCATATGTGATTTGAATACTATTAGTTATTTAATATTACTAATAAAGCAGTAGATGTAGAAATATCACTTATATATTATCATATTTAGTTATTTTAATACACATATAAATATAAATTATTAATCAATATATAAGCAGGTCGGGCCTCTGGCCCACTTGAGTTTGACCCTTCACCCAAGCTTGGCCCACCGGCCTTACCAATTCGTTTGAACCAATTGTCTTACCCAATCGTGTAAATTTAATCGGGTGAATTGGACAAGGCGGATGAGTTAGCCCATGTTTATCTAGGTGATTTCAATTCGATCCTTTGGTAGAGTTTCAGTATGGTGTTAAAATCTACCTTTCAACATTGTCAACATAAGTTTGATGATATGAATCACTTCAATCTCATGCCTTGAACAGTTGAACTCTTAGACCTATCGTTTTGTCAACTTAAATATGAACTCAAGCCTATTTGTAGCACACACATGTACCTAAATATGAACTACTTGACCATTTTTTCGTGCTATAGGTTAAATCTACATTAAAAAAATCAAACCTGATGACATAAGTATGTACACCAATTAATCATTATCCTTATTATGGCCTTATCATTGTTGAAAACAAATATGAAACCGAATTAATTTTTCTTTTGCACGAGTACTGAATTCACCTTTCAAACTTGTCAACATAAGCGTAAATGCAAGTTCCTATCCAAATATCGGAATCGGTTCAAGTGATTCCCACTCAATCCCTAATCAATTCCGAGCATCGCGCCAAACAGGGCATAACAATGGAAAATTAACAACCAGACACGGCTGACACGCAACCAAAAATTAAAATTCAGATGGACTAGGTGGTAAGCTAAAATTTTCTTATATATATTATTTTTATTAATAAAACCTTTAAATGATGTTTTCCAAGGGTTGTTTTCAGATGGACCAGTTGAGTCTTAATTTGATCCGTCCCGGTAACAACCCTTTGAAAACCCACTACATTCGACACTAAAACCGAAAATCTAAACGAGAACTGAGAAAGACAAATTAATGATGTTTAACAGGCCGAAGCTCAATTAGATCAAATTAAGACTCAACTAGTGGCTATCTCGAATTTTGTAAAATTTGTCAAATTTTCTCCAAAGGTTACTATACGTCCATAAGCAAATAAGAGTGTTCTAAACAAGCCATATACGACCAATCACTTTACTAAACAAACTAAATACATTCAATAACTAATGACAAACTAGTTCAGTTCAAATAACATCCCTAAATTTGATTATTATAACCGGTAGTGGTGGATCCCGGTGGACGGGTGGAGGCCTTCTTCAGGGGTGCGTCGAATTATTGATGGTGCAAGTCAGAGACGGACCTAGGGGTGGGCTGATCTATGCTGCAGCCCACCCCATTTTACAAAAATATAAGTAATATGGGTACTTTAAATACAATGTTGCTCTGTTAGCCCAATTGGTAAGGAGGGCTGAGTAGGGGAGCTTAAGGCGCGGGTTCGAATCCTCCCACAAACAGCCCACCCAAAATTATAATCCTGGTTCCGTCCCTGGTGCAAGTAGTGAAAGGTATGTAGCGAAAGTAAAGCGCGTGGTTCTGGTTCGGAAGAGTTAGAGAGGATCACCGATGCTTGGTTATCCACCGGATGACGTCCATCTCAACATTAATTAACATAGATTTACAGGTAATAATAACAGTAACTTTACTATAGTTTATTTATAGATGCAATATGAATATGATCAATCAAATAGAGAAGACTTTTAGCATGTGTTGTTAATTAATGAGGCGATCATGATTTTTTGACACGTTTTTTAAATAGTTAAAAATTATTTTAATATTATACAGAGTATTTAATAATAACTTTTAAAATAATAATATATTCTTTTCGGTCGGAAATATTAGATGTTTTAAGAGGTTAAATTTGACCACCAATATTTGATGTTTTAGAAGTAATAATTATATATTTTTCTTTACTTTTACACTAATATATCAATAAATTGTACTTTTTTTTTTTTGCGTTAACCAATTATATTTGTGCTTAATAAATGTAATAGAGGGGTAAAAATTATCTGATGGGATATTTAAAAGTGAAAGTGATATTTCTTAATTTCTGTGCATATCTCCAAAACATTAAATATTTCCGATCGGAGGGTGTACTTAATAATAATAAATATAATATTATTTATTCAAGAACCAATATTAATACGAACGTTACAAACGTACTACCATAAATAATACGGAGTACAAACTATTTCACATTGAACCAATGTTGATACGAAAAAAATTCCGATCAATTTTTCAGCCAAACTTTTGACGTCATAATCGAACGTTCGAAAATTTAATAACGTTGCATCACGTCGTTAAGCGTTCAATGTATTTTATTTGTGAAAAAACACCAAATTTGAGTACAAATTAATTAATTAATTAATTAAACTTATAATCCTGTTTGTATTGATAATTAGTTTTTATTTTCAAATATTATATTTATGCATTTAATAATATGATGCCACGTCATTGAAAATTTTAACATTTAGTTGACACGTTGAAAAATTAGCCGAAAAATCGACCAGAAATATTTTCGTATCAAAATTGGTTCAGTGTGAAATAGTTCGTGTTATTTTTTATAGTTTTTAAAGTTCGTATTAATATTGGTTCATGACTGATAGTTTGTATTATTTTTGATAGTTTTTAAAGTTTGTATTAATATTGGTTTATGGCTGATGGTTCGTATTATTTTTGATCATTTTTTCTTTAAATACTTATAATATTATTTTTCAAAAATTAATAAAAAAAATTAATAATATTTTTAAAAATCTTCGACTAATGTGGAGTGGGACCCATCTACCTTTTGACTTTTTTTTTTTTTATTTTACGTGGACAAGAAGTGGATCAACAAGCGATCCTGAAGTCATCCGAAGATGACTTGTTAGACCCTACGCAGAGGGTCGGCAAACCAAAGAAAAAAAAAACAGAAAATAAAAAATAAATAAATAAATAAATAAAAAAAAAAAAACTAGAAAATTAAACTGCTGGTTCTTCAACATCAAAACTGCTGGTTCTTCAACGTGGCTTGCATCCAAGGAGAGGGAGTGTAGACATGGAAGTTTTGGCTTATAAAGGTGAGGGTTTTGCTTATCTGTGGTATCTGTTGAGATTTTGGTTGAAATTTTGGATTTGTATTAAAGATTGAGGTTAATTTTGACTTGTGGAGGATTATAGGCAAGTTTTAATATCAGATCTGAAATTTGGAGAGCAAAGAGGGAAAGGGAAAGAGCTGGCGAGGGATGGCGACGTCAGTCACCAGGGCCACGGAGGCGAGGTTGTCGGCGAGGATCATCGATGACTTTGAATGAAGCTTGGCAGGGGAGGAGCGTGAAGGGAGGCACCGGGATGGAGTGGATGTCAACGGAAGGCTCGGCAGAGGAAGAGGATGCCGGTGGAGGAAGCTTTTGAGACGGAGAATCGCCGGAAGCTTGGCCGACGGACACCGGGGACAGCGGCAACGGCGTGAGCTGGGCGGGTTCCTGTTGGAGATGGAGGCCAAGGGCGGAGCCGCTCAGGCCGACAGAGACTTCAGGGATGGAGGCGGCGGCGGTTGGAGATGGGGCGGCCAAGCAACCAGGAGGTCGACGAGGGAAGGGACCACACCGGCGAAGACGTGAGGGTCGTCGCCACCAGGAGGCCCGGCCGCCGAGAGAGCCCACCAAGGGCGGCGGCGATCTGCAGGAGTAGTTGGGGTTGGCGGCTAGGGTTTTATGTGGGAGTTTTTATTTGGGAGCGTTTCAGGGTTTTTTTCAAACCCCCTAAATTCATCTACCTTTTGACTTTGAAAAATACTCGATCTCAAGTCTCAACCATAGTTGAATTTTCTTCTTTTCTTTTTTAAATAGAAAAAATAGTTCTTCTCGAGAAATTAAAATGATAACAACGTCAATAGTCATAATACGTCGACATTTGGTAGAGTCTGAATCAAAATACAAAGATGAGACTAATAAGCAGCTCTATTGCCCTTAAAATATCATGTGATTTGAGCGTACGTTAATTGCATGAGAGCTAATTCTTATCGTAAGTTTAACACATATGTCATTTGACTTGGATCTTTCATTATTATTTTTTAATGTTCCAAAAATGATAACCAATGATCGATATATTATCATAATCTCTAGTCTCTGCCAAAAAAAAATGTATATTATCATAAAGTGATAATTAAACTATCTATAGCAATATTTTATTTCTTAAACAAAAATAAGGCCTCGATTGGTTAGTCCGTTAAAAATCCAAGAAGTTTAAAAACCCAGAAAATAAGATATATTCCTGTGTTTGGTTGACGGAATGACACATGAATTCAACTTCTCAGGAATTTCAATTCCTCCAAATCGTAGGAAGTTCACTTACTTATGGGGACTAGGTGAGTTCAGCTTCCACCTTTTTTAATGTGAATTTCTTTATTTTCCTATTTATATTTATAAAAAAACAAAATTTAACCAACCAACTTTTTTCAATTCATTGGAAGTGCATTTCACGGGAATTCAATTAATAAGAAGTAAGTTCCCGGAAATTGTACTTCCCGCATTCAACCAAACGAGCCCTAAAACTTCCTTTGTATTCGAATAATTTACTCTAATTATCTAATTTTAAACATTTTAAGAAAGTTAAAAATAGAAAGAATAATAGTTAAAATTTTATGAAATATATAATGCTATAAAAGAAACGGTATTTCTATCCTATGTCTTAAGGGCATAGGATAAGAACCTTAATCAGGAAAGATTCCCTACCAACAAAATAAGCGACCCTAGGAAATTAATATTAAGAAAAGCTAAAAATAATTTTAATTTGGGAAATCTTTTCTAATTGAGCTTGTTATCCTATGTCCTTGGAGCATATGATAGAAAATCCGTAAAAGAAAAAGTTGTTGGTTCTTACCAAAAAATTATAAAAAATATTGGAATATGGGGTTGTCCCACGTTGAAAAGATTCAGATATACTCTCTCAGTCCTAAAATAGATGGGTTTTTACTTTTTAGCATATTTTGTTAGGAGCTAAAAACTATATAAAATATTTTTTTTTAAATAATTATAAATTTATTTTATAATTATTAAAAAATTAATAATAAAAAAAGTTACTAATATTTTATATAGTTTTTAGCTCTTAAAAATACATGTCAAAAAGTAAAAATTCATCTATTTCAGGACGGAGGGAATAATAAACAACGTATAAATTTGACAGACCACTACTCTCATTAATTGCCAACTGATTTTGAACTACTACTGTAATTATTTGGATATGGTATTTAATACTGTAGGTATGATTGGATGAACGGAGTGAGTACAAGTTATGGCAACTCCCTAATTAATCAAGAATTTACAAAGTCACTAGACTCTGGACTTGTGAGTAGTACTCATAGGTCATTGGTTCGAATCCCGGAATGACCGCTCTTTATTTACCTATTCTTTTTTTTTTTGGTCTAGAAGCGGACAAGGCCCGAGTTTTATTCCATTAAAAACAAATCAAGTAGCAGAAGACAAGTTTTCAAAATTAGCAGCTATACATGAGGGTGGCAAATGAAATTCTTCAAAACTAGATTCTAATCCTAACGACCATTGAGCCAGAGCATCTGCGACAGAGTTCGATTGCCGCCGTATCCAACGTAACCTTACTTGGTAGCCGCTGCCCTCCATCAGTTGGCGGCACTGCTGTATCAAATAGGCGTCCGGGTGTGCGCTCGGCAACGCAACCCTCAGTAGATCCACATCGATCTTGGAGTCTGTTTCCACCTCCAAACAGGGAACCTGGAGCTTCATTCCCATCTTTAAACCATGATACAACGCCCACAGTTCAGCTCTTAGCGATGTGCAATCACCACATCGAAATCCAAATGCTCCTCTGAAACTTCCCAAGTGGTCTCGGAACACACCGCCACCTCCTGCCGGACCCGGGTTCCCTTTCGATGCTCCATCAACATTCAGTTTAATCCATCCTTCCGGTGGTCTGGACCAAGTTGCAATCAGTTCCACAGTTTCCTTTGCTGAATCTGTCGGCAGTTCCAGTTTCTCTATCGACATTGCATAATGTCTCGTGATCTCCAACGCTCTAGCAGCTATCCCATTGCACTCATCTTTCTGCTCATGAATTAACTTATTCTTACATTTCCAAACAAGCCATAGCATGTTGGCAAATGTAGCACAATCAACTCCTCCTCCCGGCTTTGTGTAGCTAAAGATCCATTCACGAATCTCGGCAGGGGCAAAGAAACTTCTTCTTCGATCTGCCGTGAGGATCTTCAACCATTCCTCCTTCACCCCAGGGCGATCCCGCAACAGATGCAGCCCGGTTTCCGCTCCCGGACATCTAGGACAAACCTCCGATGTTGCTAGGTGCCTCCGGACCTTTGTGCTGTTGGATAGGAAAGCATTATGAGCGGCCAAGTAGGTGAACGCTCTAGCTCGCTGCTGCACAGGCAATTTCCATATTCTCTTCCAATTCTTCGCCTCGTTTACATTCGCAGTGGTACCTCGGATCACTTGGAGCGCTGATTTAGTACTAAAGATCCCGGATGACGTCGGTGCCCAGTACAACTTATCCCTCGCATCCTCCTCATCAATGACCACTATCGATTGGAGTTTTGCCAGTATATTCTGAGGGAGTCGACTTGCTAACGCCGGCCAATTCCACGAATTTCCTGTCCACATCTCCTCCACCGTAGCGCCCAACAGTTCCTCTGGAACATCCGAGCTCACAGCGTCACTGAGTGGCTCCTGAGTTAACCACGGATGCAGCCAAAAGAGTGTCGATCTTCCGTTCCCAATCGATGACCGAAGATTTGGTGTGAGCACCTCGCCCCCGTGCAGAACCGCCCTCCAGGTTCTAGATACTCTTGCTCTCCTCTCAAACATATCTACATCGAGCCTACCTTTGCAATACTTCCCACGCAGCACCCTACTCCATAAAGCCGATGGATTTTGTAACATCCTCCAACTGAGTTTCGCAAGTATCGATTGGTTCGTTGCTCTCATTGGGCGGATCCCCAGACCCCCCTCTTCAACCGGACTTGTAATCACAGTCTGATTAAGTAGATGGATCTTCTTGCTTTCACTTGTCGATCCCCAAACAAATCCCCTGATTTTCTTGTCGATTGCATCGCAGACGTCCCGCGGGACAAATGTCGATTGCATTGCATATATCGGCAAGCTTGTAAGCACAGCCTTGGCTAATGTGACCCGTCCTGCAAACGACAGTGTTTTCGCCTTCCAGCCATTCAATTTCGATGACACCTTCTCCACCAAATAATTGTATCGATCCGCTGTCATCCGCCCACATGCAGTAGATACCCCAAGGTAGTTCCCAAATTCAGCAGATATGGGAACCCCCAGCTTGGCACTTACTATCGGTTTGACAACAGCAGTAACATTCCTCGAGAACACGATACTACTCTTCCCATAGCTTACTTTCTCACCCGACATCCCACAAAACTCATCCAGAATCTGTCAAATCAGCCGAGCTTGATCTACTGATGCCTCTGATAGGAGTACCAAATCATCAGCAAAGAAAACATGTGAGAGCTCGACGTCCCCCATCTTTACCGATTTCCATCTCCCATCCTGGACAGCCCTCTCGATCAAATGCGATAGCCACTCCATACACAATACGAAAAGATAGGGCGACAGTGGGTCGCCTTGTCTAATACCACGCGTGGGGGAGAACCCCGTGGTCTTATCCCCATTCCATAAGAGCTCGGTCTGCCCCTCTGTTTGGCTGCGCATAATCACCTCCCTCAACTTGGGCGGTATCCCTGCATCGATTAAGATTTCCCGAAGAAACTCCCACTTTATGCGATCGTATACCTTTTCTAAATCGATTTTAACCATCATCCACTTCCGCCTTCTCCGTTTTGTCATCGAGTGCAGAGCTTCCTGAATAATGACCACATTATCTATTATTTGTCTACCCGGCACGAAGCTCGCCTGGGTTGGTGCAATTAGTTCGGGCAACACTGGTTTCAGTCGGCTTACGATAGCCTTAGACATGATTTTGAAGATGACATTGAGGAGTGCTATAGGACGGAATTGCGCAGGGGACATTGGATTCTAAATTTTTGGTAACAAAACCAGCAGCGCATCACTAATTCCCAACGGAAACTCTGCATCATTCAACATGCTCAATACCGTGCTTGTGACTTGCGACCCTATGACCTCCCAGTTTCTTTGATAGAAGACGGCCGAGAACCCATCAGGCCCGGGCGCCTTAAATGGCCCCATACTCTTGACTGCATCCCAAATTTCCGATGCAACAAAAGGTTCCTCCAATATCTCCCGCTGAGCAGCCCCTAACGGCGGGAAGTTCGATCGAGCCATCGTCGTGCCTTGCACACTTGACAGGGGATCTGCCGTATATAGTCCCTTAAAGAACTCTACCACCATGTTGCGCACTGCAGAGGCTTTCGTAACCCATTGCCCTTCGCCATTTAACAATGCCGACGTCCTGCTAGCCTTTCTTCTCGCCACCGTCGAGATGTGATAGAATCTAGTGTTCCTATCCCCCTCGATCAAGAAAGATGCTCTTGACTTTTGGAACCATAAAGCCTGTTCCTGAGCCAACACCTCTTGCAGCTGCTCGCTAACTTCTCTTTCCAGCTTCAAGTAATGGGAATTCGGGCTTTCAGCAAGTTTCTTTTGTATTCCTTCTAACCGACCCCATAGGTTTCGCTTCCTTTTAAATATATTGCCATATACCTCCTTATTCCACCTCAAAAGGTCCTCTGTCAATCTGGCTAAAGCATTACACGTTCCGACATCTCTTCCCCACTTAGCATTCATCATTTCTCTAAAATTTTCATGTAGCATCCACGCAGCTTGAAACCTGAACGGGTGGTTGCTCCCCACCGGGTCACTGTCGGACCCCAAACAAATCAACAAGGGGCAGTGGTCCGAATGTGGGGCGGTTAAGTGGTCAACTCTAGCATCCGGGAATCTCTCACACCAGTCAGGCGAACCCAAAGCCCTGTCCAATCTTGCAGATCTACGATTCTACGCCGATCGACCGTGATTCCATGTGAACGGGACACCTGTGAATCCCAAATCCACCAGTTGAAGCGCGTCAATGTTCTGCTTGAACCTAACAGATTCCCTGTTCGACCCAACCGAGGAGCTCGACCTTTCTTCA
The DNA here is from genome assembly GCA_963922045.1 of Persicaria maculosa. Lineage (NCBI taxonomy): Eukaryota > Viridiplantae > Streptophyta > Magnoliopsida > Caryophyllales > Polygonaceae > Persicaria > Persicaria maculosa. The sequence continues at coordinate 78,257,605 of OY998255.1, read as the reverse complement.
GGTCCAATTGTAGCGTTAAAATCCCCCGCGAGTAGCCACAACAACCCATTATTTGTCGCAAACTCCTCTAACGATTGCCACAAGTCCAGCCGACGGGCCGGCACCGGGGCGGCATACACCGCCGACAACACCCATGGTTCCTCTCCGACTCGTTCAATCTTGGCTGTGATATGATGCGGATTCAGATCGAGCATCGTCACTGTAACCTCTGCAGCCTTCCAGAGTAACCAAATTCCTCCCGAGAAACCTCCAGCCTCTACTCTTCTAATGCCATCAAAGCCCAACCTTGCACATATTCTGTCTGCCGAATCCCCGCTAATCCGAGGCTCGACCAAAGCCACCACCTTTGGGTCATACAAGCGAATGAGTTCTCGAATAGAGTTCAAAAACTCGTTACTTGCCGCCCCACAGACATTCCAGACCAAGCTGCTTAAGCTATTCATAGGAGATATGATATTGTGCATATTACGTATAATTTCTCGATGACTCATTGGATGATCCATTGAGTACGCAGCAAGAGCTTCAGTGAGTCTATCGAGTGCTCTGTCCATTGATGTCGGTAACTACACCTTGCATAACATCGACTTTGTTTCCGCTATCATCAGGAGGAATCGCACAGCACCTTGTTTGCTATCCGTGGGGGTATGATCTGAAACGGACCCATCCGGCGGTCTGACAGGAGGACGCTCGTTGCGCGCTCGAAGTGAATCATCTGGAGCCTTGGGATCGGTTCCATTGTTTGGACTGGTGTTGACAGGTGAAAAGGGGATTCTGGTCGTGATCGGTACTATGAGGGGCGTATAACTGTGGATATTAGGGTTAATATTTTGTTGATTTGGAAATTGAATTGGTTTAGTTGAAGTGGTTGAAATTTGGGTGGGCTTGTCGGCTGTCATAGGAGCCTGGACTTGATTCGGGTCGGGTACGGTGGCATGGTCAGTCTTGGGTTGGGTCGTTTTTGGGTTCATTGTGGCGGATCCAGTTTTCCCTTCAACAGGATTTGAGCCGTTATTGTTGTTGCCCCGTCTGTGCTTATCAGCCCCTTGATTTTCTACCTTCTTTCCCGGATTTTTACCGCTCTCCAGATTTCCTTCCAGATTCTCCAAACCAACCTCCTCCGAAGACTTCGGGATCTCCTCAGCCACGCCCAAAGCATCGAATCTTCCGGAAATCACAGCGTCCCTTGCTATTCCGGTTACCCCGGCCTCACCGGAGCGCCCAGCCGCCGATTGGGTTCCCCCGAGATTACCAGTTGAATCCCCTGGAGACTGGTTCCCATTTCTGGCTTGTCCACCTGCAGCTTTATTCTTTGGCGGGGCTCGTCGTCACACTGATTTCTTAGCTTGCATCCATTCCCCATGGGTTGAAGTTTCGATGCCCTGTTCGTCGGCCTGTGCTAGAAGCTTTTTAGACTTTTCCTCTCCAGTTTCTGTATCCTGGTTTACCGCTCCGCATCCGTCAATGTTATGGCCGACTTTGCCACATTTAAAGCACATCATACGGAGACTCTCGTATTGTATTGGCCATATTTTCCCGTCCATCTTGAATTTCGAGAGCAGAGGCTTCGTAAGGTCGATTTCCACACTCAATCGAGCAAATCTACCTCTGTCTGCTGATGCTGTAGTGTTGTCGATTCTCAAGACCCGCCCAATCTTGTTACCTACGCGTTTCAGGAAACGAGGATCAAAGTAGTCGATGTGCAGACACGGAATACGGACCTAGACTGTCAGTGTCGTGATCCTCTCGACATCAGCGTTGAACCTAGGCACCCATTTCCGAATTGCCAAGTAATTGTCCCCCACCATCCAGGGGCCCTCCATCACTACGTGGTTGTAATCCGCCTGATTAGAGAAACGGGCAATGTAGTAGTCGTTCCCAAGGTCAACTAGTGAGAATGGTGCACTCAGCCCCCACTTCTGTGATAAACGTCTATGCAGTTGCATGTATCCCGGCCCCTTATCAAATAATTTTACTATCAGAGTGTTTAGCCATGGCCTTCGCAAATCCATTTTCTCCTCTTTCTTCAGCACAATTGTGGGGCAATCAGGGTCATCTTCTTCTGGCAGGATATCATCATCTGTGAAGTATCCTTGCTCCACTCCCGACTCTTGGCCTAGTGAGTACTCACCCCCTACCAGCGCCGTCTTGTAATTTGGGGGATTAGCCATTCGCTCAGCGCTATTGCTGGTGCCAGTGGTCGTCTGTGGTGGGATTATGGGTTCACCAGTCTTTTGTTCCGTGGCCGGTGTTCCCCCCCCCCCCCCCCCACCAGTGTTGTCGTCAGTTTCGATCGCCCCACTCTTCTGATTCTCATCCGCGGGGGGCGGAGGGGGATCTGGTGGATCGTTGCCGACGGTCAAGGAGTGCCGGCTAGGGCTCCGAGATCTCTCTCTTCCGCTCATTATTTTGCTCAGTTTTTTTTTTAAAAACGGATGGACTAATTAGCAGGTGATCGATCACCCACTCTCTCTTGATGCTCAGGTTGAGTTTTGCATGAGGAATAAAATCAATTGCTGTGAAAATGTGAAATTCATCAACGGTTGAACGTTTGGATCAAATTTGTACTGTTTTGATTATTTTGTTAGTTAATTCCTTTATTTACCTATTCAATGAGTAAACTTTAAATGAAGAACCGATCATACCATTAATTAAATAATTAATCAAGCACCCAAAAAAATGGTTATCGTAAAATTTGGGCATGGTTATAAGCACTTGCCAAGTTGCCAGATATGTGGTGATTGCCAGTAGTCTTGGCATTACGTACCTCGTTTACCGGTCAAACAATCTTGGCATGAACTTGTTTAGTTTCCGCCTTTCCAGCGAAACAGTCTCGACAGTTGGAACCAACTGCTTAAGCCTTAAGATGCGTCCATGCATGCTTATTAGGTTTGGATTATTTTAACTCTATTTTTAAGGCCCAATTTGGTAACACGGAGCTAATGAAGGTAGCAGAAGCTGATATAGTAGCTAAAGCTGATGAATTAAGTGTGATAAATATATGTTAAATTAGATTTTTCATAAACTAGTAAGATGTTTGATTGGTAACCCAACTGATAGAGTAGATGATACAAACTAGCTGATCAGATATGAGAAAATGAATAGAATTCTAAAGAGCTTGAGGTGAGTAGTTGTTAAAAATTCAATTTTAAAAGCTAATTAAATTAAAATCTTATATTTAACTTATTTAAAACTATAAAATATTAAAATCAAAAGCTCTGAAAAGCTACTTGCATTGCCAAACGGACCCTATTAATTATTTTTAGTCTAATAGATTTCCAATCTCATTTTTCAAAATGAAAAATCAAGAAAAAGAAATGGAAAGAGTTTGTTGAATCTACACCATTATCTAAATCTTAAAATTAGAAAACAGTTAGAGTTGAAGCAAAAATAATTTAACACGGAGTATATATTTTGCTTTTCTATTTTGAATAAATTGTTAAAATATTATGTAGCCATAATATGTAGCCACAATCCATCGATGCATAGATTAGCTCAAAATCAATAGATCTTCGTAATGATTTTTTTTCCTTTGATTAAAATATGAGGTTAATATTCATATTAAAAATTAATATATATTCACGATAAGATTTTATTGTTCAAATGATAAAAAAAAAATGTAATTATTAGTGAAGGTGGATACATAAGATGACATGTGACTTAAATATATTGAATCATCATTAATTGACGTGTTAAATACAATTGGGTAAGATTGCACCAGAGAATGACACAAAAGAGAATTCTACCAGAACCTGACACATAGGAATCCACATCTCTATTTTAGTATTTTATATATATATATTGATATTGATATATATTGAATTGACTCATTGATATTGATACTATAATTATATAATATATAAATATATAATTGTATTGTTATAGATTTATATAAATATCAAACAGTTAAAAATAAATATTTTTAAAAAATCACATTTGACCTTTCAAAAGAAGAAGCCAAACTAAGCCTTTTATTTTAAAAATAGGCCAAAAAAATAAAATGTCAAATTATGTTTTGATCTATGGTAGGAGCAAAAATAGGTCAAAACTCAATTTTTATCGGAGATGACCTTAATCAATGGTTATTGAACTTATTGTACATGCCCATAGGTAAAGCCAAAATTTTGACTTTCTTCTTTACTTATGGTTATTTATTGCCAAAGAGTAATATTGACATAAAATTTAACTAACTTTTTTTAGGAAAAAAATTAACTAACTGAAAACTTACCTTTAGGTAATAATTTTGGAAGATAAAAACTCTACAAAATGATATTGCTGGAAATAATGATTCGAAGATATATATTTTATATGTTTAAATTGATTATTCAAGAGGTAATCTAATAGAACAATTGTTTATTTTTGTGGTCATCTCATTTACCCTATATCCAACTTTATTAATAATAACGTTCTATAATAAATCATTATCATATCTTGACTTTTTTTAAATAATTCTAATTCATTTTGATAAAATAAGTAATATTTTAATTATAAATATATTGCAAAAGCAAATTTTTTTAAAAAATATTAAATATATTTAATTAATTGTTATTTTGTGGGCATAGGCATAAAATTTAATTACGTATAACCTTTTTTTTGCATAGGTATAAGTTAGTTAAAATATAGGTATATGATTTTGCAAAATAAGTAATATTTTTAAAAAGATATTAAAAACTATTACGTGGGCTTAGGTATAGCCGTATATGGAGAGTCGCTATTTCAAACAGCCACTCTCCATATATGTTTTTTTTTGTTTTTCTTTGTTTTTTTAATTCAAAATAATTTTTTTTAAAAAAATACGGGTAAGTCGCGGTTACAAACCGCGACTTACTTATTTTATTAATTTTTTAAAAAACTTTGGGTAAAGTCGCTGTTTTACCCTATTTTGGCTATTTCCTTAAAATCTTTGAGAACTTGGCTATTCTCATAATAACTTTACGTTTTTTGGCTATTTCGAAAAAAAATTCGTATTAATTAGTTAAAGCTTCTGCCGGCTCGCTGATCCAGGTGGAAGGACTTACTGGATGAGGGTCGCTTCTACCGGCTCGCTGATCACAGACGCACCAGCGAGGACTGTTAGGCCGGCGTCACTGCTGATTACCTGGCTTGGTACGCATGGCAGAGCCGGCCGTACGTGCTTCCCACCACGCCACCCCATCCGGACCCTCTGGTGCCCGTCCAGCCATCCCTCCAGAGGTAGCAACCCGGATGCGGGAGATAGAGGGCTACATACAGGCCCTGGCTACCGACCCTCGGATTCAGCAGATTTTAGATGAGGTTACTGAGATTTTGGATGATGATGTACGCCATCCACCTGGACATTGATGTACATGTAGTATCTATCTTTATATTATACTTTTATGTTACAACTTTTGTATCTATCTCTATATTTCTGTCTTGAGTAGATTCTCAACGAAATGGCTAATCTAGACTCCTCTCATTTCTTCTGAGTCATATTAAACGAAAACGTCAAGAATGAATCTCTTGTATCAATTGTTATCTGTTTCGATTGTATCGGAAGGGTAGTTAGGGTTTAGTGTCAGGGTTTGGGTTAGGATTTGCACGTCGTTAAGGACGTGCATATTATGCACGTATTTAACGACGTGCAATGCAATAATCCTAGCGTTCTTTTGACGCCTAACTGCCTATTTGAAGCGGAGCGGGATAGCTTGAATCCGCATCCTCCAAAACAAAACAAAGTCCCACGTAGTTCGATATGGCCGAGTCACAAGGCAATCGTCGTCTCCAAGTTTGCCAGGTACGGATACGTTTCGTATAGTGAATATATTTCGTATGCCTTGCATTTTGTTTATATTTCCACTAATTTTATTACAGTTTCGAGACTTCACCTCTGAGTTCTCGGACCCAAGGGTTTGGAATGACCGTAACGAAATGGTTACGCATTTCAAGGACTTGGGTCTGAGACACTACATGATTTTAGTAATCAAGCGGTCTTGGACGGGGGCGTCGAACCGTCCAGGTGGAGTTCTTCTTGCTTGCGAGCAGTATGGGGAGTACCGACAACGCGAGAGGAAGCTCCGAAACACGCAATCGAAGATAAACAGTTGTCCATTCTCTCTACACGGGCACGAAGCTCCGCCGGGTCACTGGGCTATGACAGTAACCCATGATGTTCATAACCACGGGCTTCCCACGAGCTTGAAGGGTCACACCATCGCCGGATAGATGACAGACGGGGAAAAGAAGATGGCTAGGTGGATAAAGGAAATTGGTACTCCTCCAAAAGCCATTGTGTACGGATTGAGACAGTTAGATGAGACAAGCGTCACGTCATCGTGTTCCCTTACCAACACGCTCAACATGATGGTCGCCGAAGAAAGGGGTAGTCGGACGATGACCCAAGATACCCTGCATCGTCTGCGGAAAAGAGGGTACTACTACGAGTTCAGACGACATCCGGATGACGACAACGTCTTGAGTGACCTCTTCCTAGCGCATCCTGACGGGATACGGCTACTCCGAAGGTTCCATTACGTCATCGTATTGGACAGCACGTACAAAACAAATGCGTAAGTTACTTAATTACGATTACATTATTGCACATATAGCCAATTATAAAGTATTGTACATGTAACATATTTACACTTGCATATATGGGATTCCATTGTGCGAGGTGGTTGGGTTCACACTCTCAGGCAATACTTACTGCATCGCCTATGCCTTCATGTCGCACGAGAACGAAGACACATACGCCTAGGTGTTGCGTCAGCTTCAGATCTTGCTTGGGACGGTTCAACCTCAAGCTATTATGACTGATCGGGAGCTAGGTCTCTTGGCGGCGCTAAATGTTGTCTTCCCCAACGTCCAACATCTCCTTTGCTGAAGGAGGCACTGCACTCATCGACTGGTGACTTTTGCATCGTGATCGATGCAATCCATAGAGTCAACGATTGTCAACTGCATGAGCTGCAAACTGCTTTGGAGATCGACCGCTTCAAATGGCCAACATCGGCGTATAAAGTCAACCTTTTTGATGAGGTAAAGACTTTAATCTCCAAAAAGTGATTCGATTATCTGTACAAGATGTGGCAGGATGTCGTGAACCAAAACACCCACCCGTTCTGGATAGATTTGTCATGGACTAACATCGACGACACCCCACTGTCGTATGAGCTGTCATCTTCATACACGGCTTCCAACGATGTATGCGACGATGAGCTCCACCCATCCTCATCTGCAAGTGTCCGAAGAAAAGGGAGGCCTCGGGGGTCGAGGAATGCCTGCAGAACCAACCCGTTGCCATACAAGGAGTTAAGGAAAAGATTTGAGAGAGAAGAAGCACGTGCTGCTCGAAATGCTGCTCGACATCGTCCACAAGCGACCTCAGCTCGACGTGGACGTGATGATGTGTTCGGAGGGTTCAACTGGGGTCGAAACAATGTTGATCCCTTCATGCTCGGTCATATTGAGGGTGTGAGGGACACTATTGGAGATGGTCATTGTGGCTACCGTGCTTTGGCGTCATTGACACCACCGATCGGCGAGTCTGCTTTTCCGGAACTCAAAATGTTATTATGCAATCACTTGGAGGATCACGCCCATCTATACGCCGATTGTTATATGGGAGGGTACCCATTCCAGCAGTTCGTCGACTACCAGAGATGAGCGGGACCTGTGCATGGTGATAGGAGAAGGTGGATAGAGCTACCCATCATGGGTTTAGTATTTGCAACGGTATATCATATTTCTCTCGTCGTCCTAGCTTGGCATCATCCGTTCACATGTCTCCCTATGACCTCGCTGACACCTGCTAACAACCCTCAATCAGCAACCCTTCGTTTAGCCTGCATCGGAAACCAAGACTATTTTGCCACGGTACGACTTCAAACGTCTTATTTTATTACCTATTCTTGCTTTTCATCTATATGTCAATACTCTAACTCTAATTTTCCGTTCTCATAGATCTGGTTGCGTCCTAACGCTCCTATTCCGCCGCCTGTGCCAGAATGGGTCGCACATCATCAACCGAGCGTCGAAAGATGGGATGCTCCGTTTCAAGCTCAGTTTGAGAGATTTCGAGCCTTACGTGTCGAGTCCAGTCGCCCTTTACACTTTTCCTAGATTTTATTCCACCAGTTTATTACAATTATGGATGCATGTAAACCTTTTTTTTTCCGTTCCTTGTAACATTATTCGCATATTATCCGAATGAAAACCTTAACAATTATTGCTTGTCATTTAATTAGACCCTAAATCCTTAAACTCCACTAGCTAAACCCTTCAATTTCTTTCAATTAACGCTAAAAAACCCTCGGAAAACCCTAAACCCTAAACGCGAAACCCTAACTAGGGTTTGCACGTCGAAAATAACGTGCAATATTTGCACGTCGTTAGGGACGTGCAAATATTGTAACAACTTGCACGTTCTTAAGGACGTGCAAATATTGCACGTTATTTTCGACGTGCAAACCCTAGTTTGCTAGTCGACGTGCACAATTTCACACTTGCACGTTGTTAACGACGTGCATGCACGTTAATAAGGACGTGCAAATCCTTAACTACAATTTGCGGTGTATCTAAAAAGACCCTTCCTAATCTATATGAGCAAATTCAAGCTCTCAACGTAGCCACAAACACGCTGAATCTCGACATAATCATCTCCTTTCTGCAGCAGAAGCAACCCTTCCTCTTTTGTTTCAAGGTTGTACGCTGAAACCACACCCACATACATTATTAATTTCGTACTTCGTATCGCCTAGAAGTATGAAGGATAAATTCTTCACCAACCACATCAACACATCACCGTTCTTCTTGGGATAAAAACATTGTTATCCCACATTGATTGTGGGTGTTATAACAAACCAAAATATAAGGAGAGGTGAATCCCCTACACAATGAAACATTGTTATCCCACATTGATTATGGGTGGTATAACAAACCAAAATATAAGGAGAGGTGAATCCCCTACACAATGGCTTAAGCTTTTGTGTAAAGTGGTGGATCCCGACCTTATAAGCAAAAATAAAATAAACTCGACATGACTTCCGATTGATACTACCCGAGTCGGGTCGGTTTTCCTGGCTTCGGGGTAGGCTATAAATAGATTGAGAGTCTCGACCCGGAAGAAAAAATTATTCCTTGAGCTTTTGCATGTAAAGTGGTGGATCCCGACCTTATAAGCAAAAATAAAATAAACTCGACACGACTCCCGATTTGATACGGCCCGGCTCAGGATTCTCGATTTCTCATACTTCTTATGGTATAAGAATCGAGGGACCTCCAGAGAAAAAGAGTTGCGTCGGATCCAATAGGCAGGCTCGCTTTCAGCGCCGAAGCTATCCAAAACCCATAGGTTGCCATGAACAAAATCAAACATTGCTAGCGTACATCTATCGTCGACCAAAGTGAACCAAAGTGAGCGACCCACACAGATAGTATAAGAATCGAGGGACCTCCAGAGAAAAAGAGTAGTGTCGGATCCAATAGGCGGGCTCGCTTTCCCCGCCGGAGCTATCCAAAACCCACAAGTTGCCATGAACAAAATCAAACATTGCTAGCGTACATCTATCGTCGACCAAAGTAAGCGACCCACACAGACAGTATAAGAATCAAGGGACATCCAGAGAAAAAGAGTAGCGTCGGATCCAATAGGTGGGCTCGCTTTCAGCGCCGGAGTTATCCAAAACCCACAGGTTGCCATGAACAAAATCAAACATTGCTAGCGTACATCTATCGTCGACCAAAGTGAACCAAAGTGAGCGACCCACACAAACAGTGTAAGAAACGAGGTACCTCCAGAGAATGAAACCAAAGTGGGCCAAAAGGCCCAAATTCATTGTAACCTATATATATGTTTAATCAATGAATGAAACCCTCAAGGAGGACTTTACAATAAATCTCATGATCTTACATGGTATCACAACGCTAAGATCCCTAAACCCTAATTTCTTTTTCCAACCCTAGCCGCCGGCCTCCTCACCCTCCCCCTAGTCGCCGGCCACCCTTCCTCTCTCGGTCGCCCTCCCCTTGCCGTCGGCCTCCTCCCCTCTCGGCCTCCTCTTGCCGCCGACCCCCCCTCTCGACTTTCCTCTCTCCCTCTCGTCCAATGGCAGAAACAACCACTATCAAGCCACCCTTCCACTCCGCTCTCACGATCACCAACATAAAAAACTGCATCCCCATCATCCTTGATCATGAATCCAGTTCCTACACCATGTGGTCTCACCTCTTCACGACCCATGCTAAGGCTCATAAGGTCCTCCACCACATCGATTCCTCCATCGATCGCCCCACCACTAAGGACGACGATCTCTTCGCTCAACTCGACACCATTGTGCTTCAATGGATCTTCAACACCATCTCCAAAGATCTCTTGACAACCATCCTCGACCCCAAAGACAACGCCTTGGGTGCCTGGACCAAGCATCAGAATCTCTTTCAAGACAACAAGTCCACCCGTGCCATCTACCTTGAGCACGGATTCTCAAGTTGCAAGCTTGCGTCTTTCCCGTCGATATCCGCCTACTGTCAGCATATCAAAACCCTGTCTGATCAATTGGGCGCCGTCGACTCCAAACCTAGCGCTACTCGCCTTGTCCTCCAGGTACTCTCGGGCCTTCCCTCTGAATACAGTGCTGCTGCTACTCATATCCAGCAGACGGAACCTCTCCCCACCTTCGAGAAGACCTGGTCTCAGTTGATCCTGGAGGAGACTCGCCTTCACCGTCAGACCACCGATGCTGCCAAGGACAAAACGGCACTGGTCTCGTCAAGCGACATTGACGAGACCTATGCCCCCCAGTGTAGCTGCAACAACGACCAACCTGCGTCGAGAGGCGGCGACCGCGGCCGCAGCAATGGGCGTCGGCCGCAGCCTTGGTCGGATGCCCCTCGCACCCCCCGGTCTCCCGTCCTCGGCTTCACCCCTCCCTGGATGCCCTATGGATACTCGCCCTCGACATATCACCCACTGAGCCCGTATCCTCACCATCAGCAAGGAGCGGGCTTGTTGAGTCCAGCTCCTCGATCTGTCGGACACCAGGCCTACCCGTCTTCGTCTGATGAGGCCTATGCAACGACTGATGTGCACCACTGATGACATCTAATTTAGTCATATTTTAGGGTTGCATTTGCATATTAATTTAGATCATTTTCATGCATATTTATCATCTTTTATATTTTATTTAGTTTATTTTGCATTTTCGGAGTCCACACCGAGCTTTTATTTATTTCAGGCATTTTGAGACTAATATTATGAAAATTTAAGAGTCAATACGGAGCAGCGAGAATCATTGAATCCGACCCTGGAAGCTAAAGTGCAAAAATTGCTAAAGTTGGATGATGGTTTGCAATTAGAATTGAGTGTTGGGTTGGATTTTAAGTATTTAATTTCATGGGCTGAAATTGTAATTTCATTAAATTTCTTTATATATAGAGTGAGGCTAGAGGTAAGATGTCCGAATGACTATTGACAAGATAATTTCAAGTAAATTGCACGTATGTCCTTTTCATTTTTTCCGAACACATTGCAAAAAGGCCCAAAACTCTCTTTTCTCGAATCGAAACCCAAATCTCTCGAACGAATTGTTTTGATTGAAAACAGCCTAAAATCGATGAAATTAATCAAAATATCTATTGATCGACACACGAATTGGTATATCGCTCGCTTTACATGGTTGTCGAATGGCGATTTTGGTCTTCGTTCGAAAAACCGTCGAAAGAAAGAGCTCGGCAGGTAGAAACGAGGTACATGATGGAGCTCGGCAGGTTTAGACGAGCCTTCATCAAAGCCTCGGTGAAAGAAGTGGAGCCTCCATCATCACCTCGGTGACAGAAATTGAGCTTCCATCATCAGCTCGGTGACAGCAATTGAGCCTACTCGACGCAGACAACAATTCACGAGATATATGTCTGGCATAAACGACATCAGAAATCGCACCCAAATCGCAAACAAAACAACCAATTTCTTTCTTTTTCGTTCCAATTTGTACTCATAATTCAACTCAAACAATACTCAAATCAACGACAATCAAACAAAAGACACAAAAAACAACCAATTTTATCAATTTGAATTCCAATTTCAAACCCTAAAACACACAATTTCTTCTCCAAAGCTTATCAAAAACAAATTATAATGAAATTTCTTACCTTAAAGTTGATATATCTATAGAACTCTCTCTCAAATGGACCTCAAAAATCCAAAATATTGCTGCTCTTGGTTGCTCATTGAAAGCACACAAGATGTTCTTGGTAGCGTTAAATGGAGGATGACGTTCCATGGAGGATGGGTTGGAGATCGATTTTTGTTGGAAAGGACTTTGTGTGCAATTGTTTGAAAAAAATGAAAAGGACTGTGTGTAATTTAGGTGAACTTATCTTGACAATATCCATTTCTCCATCTTGTCTGAAGCCCTTATAAAAGCTTTTTTGGTTATTACGTGGGCAAAATTTTTTTTATGCCCCAAATAAGGTTTTGTTTATAACGAAAATAATGAACCAAATTTGCCGGCATGAAGCACAACAACAACAACAACAAAAATTGTTGGCATGAATAATATTAGATAGATTTATCTAAAATCATAAGTTTTCTATCTAGTTAAAATATAAGGTTGAAAAAAAAACTAATTAAGATATAAGGTTATATTGGATAGATTCTTTTATCTAAAAAGATAATACCATTTTAATGTAGAATATAACACGTATGCAAAAATAATCCCGTTTTAATCCAAAAAATTCCACGTATACAAATCGCAAACTGACCAAAATTTAACGGTCCTATATAATATATAGATTTCTTTTGTAATACAAAATTAATTTCAAATCATTGCCCACGTATACTATTTATCGTTAAAGATTTCTATCATTCATTTTATTAAAAATACGTATTATGATTATTCATTTTATCTAATTAAGATATAAAGTTATATTCGATAGATTATTGATCTAAAAAAATAACTTTTTTTTACCTAATTATATTGACTTATTAATTGATGTGGCCCAAAAAGATAATACCATTTTAATATAGAATATGACACATGTGCAAAAATAATCCCGTTTTAATCTAGAAAAGGTTGCGAATCGCATCAGATGTCGTCTCGGTCCTCTGTTTTGATATTTTAAAATAAAAAAATCTAGATTTAGTATTTTAATATAGATATAGATAGATTACTCTATCTAACAAACAAACACAGTATTTTTTTTATTCAAAAATAATAAAATTTCAATTAATCTATCTAATTCCATTCCGGAAAATTAGATAGAGGACAATTTTTGTTTTTGGGCTCGAGAGGAACTCTATTTAAACGGGGCAACTCTGCCCCTGATAGTAGATTCGTAGTGCGCTCGTTTACAGCACTCGTTTTCTGCGGCGTTTTCTCTCCTTTCCCTCTTGTGATCGTCTGAGATTTTGCTCCGAGATTTGCTGCTAAGTCGTTCCAGTATAGATTTTGCGGACGGAGATTCAGAGGATTTTTCAACAATGGCGACTTTCAATTAGACGATTAGCTACCCGACCGAGTTTCTTATCGGAATCAAATTAAGGTCACAGATCTCTCTCTCTCTCTCAAACTTCAAGTCCAGGTCGCTGATCTTACTATATTTCTAGCACAAACTAATCTAAACTCAGTACTTAGATTTAGGTTTTTGTAAATCGAATTGTTTGCGTTCAACTCACCAGGTCTGTGGATTTCAGTTTGAGATTTTGTTTTTTGTTTTACTTGCTGTTATCGTAACTACACTCAGGTTTATTAAATTGAGATGATCGATCACGAGTCAACTCCGTGATTCGTTGCAATTCCTGCTAATTTCTGTTTGTTTGATATTTTTGGATGATACATTACATTTGATATGGGATATGACATCGTAGGATCATATTTGATTCATATCGTTAGTGTTCTTCTGTCGATTTTTGATTTCTTGAAAGTTGAGCTGTGATTTTTTTTTGTTAGGTAGATTGTTGGAATTTGAGGGCCAAGAATTGTTTTTTACAGAAGAAACAGCAATTCTTTTTGTATTTTAGTTTCAAATTTTAATTTCTTCACCGAGATAATGACGTCCTCCAGCAACTTTACTCTCCCTTCCTCATCCCTTCACTGCGTTGGGATGGAAACAGATTAATAGTCAAAAACCACAGGCTAAAAATTAACAGAGATTGGGTGAAGTGTCTAAATTTAATGACAGATTTCATCGGGGTACTTCGGTCATTCGGTTCTTGGAGGCAAGGAGGGTTGACTAGATGCAAAAAAAGGATTTATTATATGCCCGTGGAGCTCGTGTTTATGTGTCTGTCATTAATTACGAAATACTTTCTTGTTTTGATACGTTTTTTGAAATTACTGGTAGTTGAGCAAAACCAATTCATGGAAATAAAAAAATTCAGTTGAGTGCTGGACTTTTCTGGTCTGGTGGACAAGCTCAAAGCACATGAATGTCTATTTTGTGCTAATTCTTTGCGTCAATCGCTTTTCCTTCTGTTTAGAGCAGTTTTAGTCCAGTATTTTACTCCCTCTTTAAAAAGGTGCTGTAGTTGCAACTCTGATTTTGAAAGTGTTTTACATATGTTTATATTATTCATCATTTCCTATATTGACTAAAGTAAAGTCTTTGTTACAACAAAAGGTATACTTTTGTTTGTTTGTGTTTCTTTTCATTTTAGTACCATGTAACTGTAGGCTTTAAGTCAGTGGCTTAGCGGCTCAGAATAAATCAATTCCCAGTAAGTGCAAAGTAGTGGTGCTTAGCAAAAGGTTGACAGTGGCTTGCTTACTTTATATACCACTTCAACCTCCACGGCTCTAGCTACCATCCAACTTTGTCGCGAACTCTCCGGTAAAGAACACATGTAGCTTGCTTATATAATCAAGCTAACAAAAGAAAGAAAAATTAGTAAAGCTCATAACGTGCTACCTTAATTTGCTGGATATCTCCACATTTGGTGGTGTATACTCTGTTTGCCTGCATTTCTTTATGGCATAATGTCTTTTGAACTTTTCTTTTTTCATGTTATATTCTCTATATGAAGGCTGTTATGTTTATGGCTTTAAAGGAAGTTTGTTGTTCAATTTTAAGTGCAGATAACTAGCGCAGAAAGAACTCTGTTACTTTGGGATACCAGTTTTGAGCTTTTTGATTGAACAATGGCTTCAAATGCAACTGTGTGCCCTTCGCCTATGAAGGCTACGTCAGATGGAGCCTTCCAACATGAGAACCCTCTAAACTATGCTCTCCCACTGGCTATTCTCCAAATATGCCTCGTGCTTGTGCTTACTCGAACCTTGGCTTTCATTCTTAGACCTTTAAGGCAACCTCGTGTCATTGCAGAGATGGTGGTAAGTAATCTTTGGCTTTTCTTAGTTACTTCAGTCTTGTAAATTTCCTTTCCATACAATGGCTTATTCCTACTAGCGGAATGGGATGAGGCCAATGAGCACTTGTGCCCTTATTTTTCTTCTTCCTTCTCTTTATATATATTACTCATGATGCATCTGTTAATGATTTGAATTGTTGGATATTTGAAGAATCATACTAAGATATGATGAAGATCATTTTTTGCCAATATGAATCCGGTATCATTAATGATTGATGCTTCAATCGCTTTTGATACGGCGCTTAGAGAGTGAAATTGTTAGGCATATATGCCCTTTTGCTTTCAACCTTGCATATTTCTAATTTTGCAACAAAAATCGTAGGTGATCAGCACTTTGCCCGGCCATTGTTCTTGTCGTTTATGCAAATTACTTCTCGCTAAAACTTGAACAATGCAATCATTTATGAAATAACTTTGATTGCCTTTCATTGGCTGGAGTTTGGGGAAAAATAATAATTGCAAGTACCTTTGTTTATGCATTGATCTTTGCCGTTATATGTTTACATATAACATTTTTTTTTTTGAGCATACATATAACATATTTATGTATACAGTATACTGATGTAGTAGACTTGGAGCTAACTGTAAAATGCTTGATTCTAATTTGATACCAATTCTTTCTCTTCTCTTATCAGGGTGGTATATTGCTCGGTCCTTCGGCTTTTGGAAAGAACAAGGCCTTTTTGCATACTGTTTTCCCACCCAGAAGCCTCACAGTAATGGATACTCTAGCCAATCTTGGTCTCCTATTCTTTCTCTTCCTTGTAGGCCTAGAGTTGGACCTGAATTCCATAAGAAAAAGTGGGAAAAAAGTCTTAAGCATCGCACTTGCAGGGATTAGTATACCTTTCATTCTAGGTATTGGAACATCATTTGTTCTAAGAGGAACCATCTCCAAAGGTGTCTCCGGTCCTCCTTTCCTTGTCTTCATGGGGGTGGCCATCTCTATCACCGCCTTTCCTGTCTTAGCTCGTATCCTGGCTGAGCTCAAGCTCCTGACAACCGATTTGGGTAGGTTTGCCATGTCCGCTGCTGCAGTCAATGACGTGGCAGCGTGGATTTTGCTTGCCCTGGCCATCGCTCTCTCTGGCGCTAACTCTCCATTGACGTCATTGTGGGTTCTACTTTGTGGGATCGGCTTTATTCTCGTGTGTATCTTCTTGGTCCAGCCAATCTTGAAGCAGATCTGTCTACGTTGCCCAGCCGGAGAGCCTGTTAAAGAGATATACATATGTGGTATCCTTGGCGCTATTTTGGCAGCTTCATTTGTAACCGACGCCATTGGGATCCATGCCCTGTTTGGAGCTTTCGTGTTTGGAGTTCTCGTTCCTAACGAAGGACCGCTTGCTAGTGCACTCGTGGAGAAGCTTGAGGATCTTGTGTCTGGTCTCCTCCTTCCGTTATACTTTGCCTCCAGTGGGCTGAAAACTGACCTCTTTACCATACAAGGTGCAAGGTCATGGGGACTCCTCCTGTTGGTTATAGTTACTGCTTGTGCTGGCAAGATTGCAGGCACAGTAAGTGTTGCCATGTGCTTCAAGATGCCTTTCAAGGAGTCTCTCGCTCTCGGCTTCTTGATGAACAGCAAAGGTCTCGTTGAGCTCATTGTGCTCAACATCGGCAAAGACAGAAAGGTATACATCTTAGAATACGTAATTTCATTCGAAAAGTATGATTTGGTGCTGAAATTCAGCATCAAATATAGGGACGAAATTGTTATTAACAATCAGGATAAACTGTTTTGCAGGTACTGAACGATCAAACGTTTGCCATAATGGTCATGATGGCCCTCTTCACAACCTTCATCACTACCCCATTGGTTATGGCAGTCTACAAGCCAGCCAAGCAAAGCCTCCGCTCGTACAAGCACCGAACCATCCAGCGCAAGGACCTGAGCACCCAGCTCCGCGTCCTGGCTTGCTTCCACAGCCCCAGGAACATCCCCACCATGATCAACCTCATTGAAGCCACTCGCGGCACAGAGAAGAAGGAAGGCCTTTCTGTCTATGCAATGCACCTCATGGAGTTCAACGAGCGTTCCTCTGCCATCCGAATGGTCCATAAAGCTCGAAGGAACGGCCTCCCATTCTGGAACAAGAGTGCTCAGTCCAACTCCAACCAGGTCGTGGTTGCCTTTGAGGCCTACCAGCAGCTGAGCCAGGTCAATGTCCGGCCCATGACCGCCATCTCTCGCATGTCCGACATCCACACAGACATCTGCTCCAGCGCCGGTGACAAGCGAGCTTCCGTCATAATCCTCCCTTTCCACAAGCACCAGCGGATTGACGGGTCGCTTGAAACGACCTGCCATGACTACCGTGCTGTCAACCGCAAGGTGCTCCAGGAAGCGCCCTGCTCAGTCGCGATCCTCATCGACAGGGGCTTCGGTGGGCCCTCCCAAGTGGCTGCAAGAAACGTTGCCTCCGTTATCACTGTTTTATTCTTTGGCGGGCCTGACGATTGTGAGGCCCTGGCCCTTGCAAGGCGCATGGCAGAGCACCCAGGGAACACCGTCGATGTGGTGCACTTGAGGGCCGGGGAGGGGGCTGCCTCGGGAGCCGACACTGCGGTGGACGTGCGAGGGGACGGTGGAGACGAGGAGGTGATGAAAGAGGTGAGGGAGGCGGCAAGGGAGGACATGTCACTGAGGTACGTGGAGCGGGTGGTGAAGAGTGATTCGGAGGCAGCGGAGGTAGTGAGGGAGTTCGCTAAGAGCAACATGTTTATAGTTGGTAGGAGCCCTCTGGGGCCTGTGGCTGGGTTGATCAAAGTAAAGAGCGACTGCCCGGAGTTGGGTCCGGTGGCGGGGCTTTTAATCTCCCCAGAGCTGTCGACCGTGGCCTCGGTCCTAGTGGTGCAGCAGTACCGGCGAGATTTCCAGCAGGGTGTTGCAGTGACGGACTCTGAGGACAACGGTAGTACACCGGAGTCTGAATGAGGTTTTCGTTTCTTAGGATCGATCTTACATGTTTCGTTTCTTAGGATCGAGCTTTGTCGGAATAGCGTCTATATACGTCTTTTGTATCTTACGTAGGATACCCACGCCTCGTATGCAAATTATCCTAATCCCAAATAATGTCTATAAATGTCAAATTTCAATGTTTATAGAAGCTAATGTTGGTTTTTTAAACGACGAGTAAAAAACACGCAAATGTTAGTGGTAAAAAATCACAAGTTACTCTCATCTTCCACCATAAGGTGTAAAATGAGTTTTGACGTTTTTTTTTTTTCCCCTCCCACCATAGCCAATTCCTAAAATGTTGGTCAACTTTGGCTTTGGAAGGCCAAATGTAAATTTGGCCTGTTATTTTATTTTTAATTGTTTGATATTAATATAATTTAATTACAGATCATACAATTAATTATGTATAAACTATCTAATTATATTTTTTTTTATCAAAACTAAAAGTTAGAGTATTCTAAAAATAATGACTAGTTATTCGATATGACTATAATATTTAATATGTTTGGATTATCTTTGCATAGATAATATCTTTAGTAAAAACACATTCATTTTTTATTATCATATCTTCATCAAAACCATAACTCATAAATAAATATCAAGCTGCATAAACTACTATGTACATTTGAAAGTAATTTAAAAAAAAAAACACATCAAAATCATAATCATATCGAATATTATGGCAAATCCGCATCACTCTCTCCAAAACCAAAACCAATTCTTGTTCTGAAGTCACAATTTTATTTGTCTTCATGCACATATTTTTCATTGCTTATCTAAAGCTACTAATTATAATTTTGTGAATAACTATCAAAATTTCCATAATGAGATGCAACTGGTAATTTACTTTGGAACTGGTTAAAGTTACCATATTCAAATGTAGTAGGTAGTGTGAAGAATCAATGAAAATGTGCATTAATTTATAGATAATTTTAAGAATTTTAGTTCACCAAAATTGTCTTACGTAGGAAACTAAAATAATGAACGATAAGTCAAAAGATACAATAATATTTTATAAAATATTTCATTTAATAGGCTATTTTTTGTTAACTCGACTACGCTCGGTGGGGTCAAGACGTTGGAGGAGGAGATCGTGTGTGCGGGCCCACATACGGGAGACACGAACAATATATAAATCCAACGGGGTTCCATCTCAAAACCAATTGGCAATAAGAAGAGTAGTCTTTCAACCTTATGTGTTGTTCAAGCATTCTCTACATTACCAATGTGGGACAATCACATTCCAACACGCACCCTCAAATGCAACGACATTTTTACCCAACAAGTTGCACTTGCCACATGCACTTAAATGGGAACCAATGCCCGCGACATGTCAACAAGGCCAGCAACCTCACTAATCCGAAGCCCATGCCGCAACTAGTCAAACTCGGCTCTGATACCATGTTAACTCGGTTGGACCCGGTGGGCTAAAGACGCTGGAGGGGGAGATCGTGCATGTGGGCCCACATACGGGAGACGAACAACACATAAACCCAACGGGTTCCATCTCAAAACCTTGGTTTTGAGATGGAACCCCGTTGGATTTATGTGTTGTTCGAGTCTCCCGTATGTGGATCCGCACACACGACCTTCCTCCAGCTTGTCTTTAGTCCCACCGGACCCAGCCGACTTTAACATTTTTCTTTGCCAATTTGACCTACGGAATATACCCTAGTAAGTTTTGGTCACGGTCCAGATTTCCCAAATGCCAAATGAATAAACTTCAATTGAAAGTGCTTGTTTTGGGCTTTAGGGGCCCATTTGGCCATTTGCATAAACACTGGCTCCTTTTTATATTTTGCGGTTTTTTTTGGTCATAGTATCGTCAGTGCATCTATTACCTCAAGTTAGGCTCCACTTTCCAGCTCAAACACGGAGTAGCATCCGATTGCTGATTACTTGTTGTCGATCGGAATTAAATAATATAATTAAAGAAAAGATTAGTGTAGTGGAGGACCATTAGCAACCTTAAAGCATATCAGCACCGTTAATTTTTGTTATTTTTATTATTGCCAGATAATTATTCCTTAAACAAACAATGTCACCCCTCAAAAGAAATAATATTTTTTAGCCGAAGAATATGTCAAGGAAAGTGCGGTGCACCTACGTGTTTACTGCATATGGTAAAAATCTTTACCAAATCTAACGCAATTATAAACTTGACAATATTTGTCGTATAGGCAAGATCTTATCTGATAATTTTTATTTTAACGGTTAAAATTTTATCAAATCTATCAATAGAGTTTTTTTTTAAACTCTATGGGATCCAAATGGTATAATATATAGTAGGAACTATAAGTAACAATTATCCTACTTTACTATATTATATTTTAGAGGTTGCTAGTTGAAAAATTATTTTATGGCCATAGGCCCATAGGTACGGTAGACATATCTACTTCTGATGACTGAAAAAATTGAACTTCCTATGGGATTTGATGTCAATAAGGCTCTAACAAGATATCCCAAATCGGCAAGTCACTCCTGTGATCCGCCTGCAAGCGAGTAATCTCCAGTTCTTTTGACACCTACATCCAATGTTGATAATGTCGTCACCAACATCGACTTCCAGGGTCGTCTCTTCACAATTTTCTTCAAGTTTTGTCAACTCTGAAAGTTGACGTTGACTAGACCTTTGTCAACATCATAAGTAAAAAATGTATCATGTATTTAGTGATATTAGATCGTCCGATAGTCATCTAATATGTAATTATCAGTGGAAAACAATGTTTGATGGGCAGAGAGAATCTAAAGGAAACTTTCTTATTGGTAATTATATTATAATATTATATTATATTATTATTATTATTATTGCTATAAAATATATCCCATACATGATTGTAACTTTTGTAAGGTTACACGTATGAATATTAAATCTGAGCTTGTTACATATAGAGCACTAGATTTTGTGGGTCCTAATAATCTACCACCAACCTGTAAAAAAGAATTCGATCGTGCAAATTGGGGGGAGGGGCAGAGCGGATCCACTTGCTTCCCTTCCTATCTCCTGTGCCTACTTACAAAATTCTCCCTTTACTTGTTTTATTTTTTAAATTTTAATCTTTTTCTTTTTTCTTTAATTAAGGGGATGGGAGAGGTGAATACAGGTGATCCCACCGGGAGTGGAGACTCTTGTGTGTATATTGAAGCAAGTTTCAGTTGATAACCATTTTCGGCATTTAAAAGAGTTTATAATATTTGTGTTCAATTAGAATGGTGGATGGTGAGATTAATACAAAAGTATCATATTTTTAAGGAAGATAGGTAGGGCTGTTATATGAGCTGAACAGCTCGAGCTCGGCTCGAAAAAAGCTCGACTCGAGCTCGTTCACTTACCTAAACAAGCCGAGCCTGAACATGAATTTAAGCTCGGTTGAAAGCTCGGCTCGTTCGATTTAGGCTTGAATAGCTCGAATTCTATGGAATTTCTAAAATTTATTTAAGTTAATATGTTATGACCAAATAAAACTACTTAAAGCTCGAAAAAAGCTCGGCTCGAGCTCGTTCATTTACTAAAACAAGCCGAACTTGAACAAAAAAGAAAGCTCGTTTAAAAAGTGGGCTCGGCTCGGCTCGAGCTCATTTAACAAATGAACCAGTTTGAACATGTTAAGATCGGCTCGTTCGGCTCGAATAACACCCTAAAGATAGGTTAGATAAAAAGCAAAAACAAAATTGGGGTGATGAAAATGTTTACTGTAGTGTTGTTCCAATGTCCAACTACAAGTGCATTCAAAAAAATTGCATTGATTCATAATACGGAATAAAAGAAAAGAACCCGCATCTTCAACCGGATATTCTCCCATAACGCAAAATGCCAAAACCCTTCGATAATATAAACGGGGTTTCAACCCAATCAAAAAAAAAAAAAAAAACGGGGTTTCAATATATATCCTTAAAATATAGTTATTTGGATTAAACATACTATTTTAGTAAAAATTCTACTAAATTCACAAATTTAGTTGATTTTTAAATACTTTTTTGAAAATTCACCTATTTTCATTTAAAATTATTTTTCCTAATCAAATATGGGTAATCTATTACTATACATAATACAGTACATCTTACATACTTAAATTTGGATTTAACCATTGAGACTTGAGATTCCTTTATTAGAAAAATATTATAAGAAAGATATTAAGAGAAGATCTAAAAATTAATAGAATGTATTTACTATTTAGTAATCAAATTACCTTTTCTTGCCATCCCATGAAAAAAACAAGAGGAATTGAAAAAAGATCGGGACAGGACATGCAAAATGGATAGTTAGATTTTTACGAGCCTTTAAAGGTGAGGCGAACCATACCATATCTCATTATCTCCTTTCATCAACAACCACAACAAAAGAAAAGATATTGCATTATCTCTATTTTGACTTTTTTTTCCCGCCAGCGAGTTAATAATTATTTTTATAGCATCCTATTGACTTTTCAAAATAATTTTTTTATCGTTAAAATGTTTAATTTAAAAAGATTTTTTAAAATTCGGTTGTTCTATCCTATGCTCTAATCTATGCCCTTAGCCTTAGGACATCGGATGAGACCCTTGAATGAAAAAGATTTCCTAATAAAAAAATAAGTAATAATAAGAATCTAATTTAAAAAAAATGGATTTTCTCTTCTGTGCTCCAGACTCCAAGGGCATAGAATAAGAGCTCAAATTGAGAAAAAAATTCTCCTAAATACACCCCATTTAACCATTTTTAAATTAGATTATTAGGTTCACCCATTTGTAAAAAAAAATTCTTTCCCAATAAAATATTCTTATTCTATGTCTTTGGGGCGCACAATAGACAAACTGTTAAAAAAAAACTAATTAAAATTAAAAAAAACATTTATAAATTAGTAATATTATCATATATTCCTGAGACATAGGAGAAAAACTGTTTAAAATTTAATTATTTTTGTCTTTTAAAAAATAATTTTCTATAATCGCTAGTTTGTTTTTCTAGTTTGATCGTGATGTCGATGAATATATCTCTTTCATTTTTAGGTTACCGAAAGCAACACAACCGATCAATCGAGGAGTTGAGATGATTCATATCACCTGTTTTTAATTCTTGTACAAAGTACATGTCAATTCCATTCAAATGTTCTTTCTTTAATTATCACAAATTTGGATTAAAAAGGACTACTGATTTATTCATTTTAGGCAAATTTTTATCCACTGCAATAAAGCGTGAAATTACTGTTTCAGATCGAATAGCATCAACTTTAATTTACGTAATAGTGATTTCGGGAGTGGATATACTTGTATGAGATTCGCATTGCATTTTATTTTATTTTTTGTCAGTGCATTAAAAATACCTTAGGCGTGGAAAAAATAGGAAAATTTTAATGTAATATATATCATGTTAACTAATACTCCATCCATTCATTCAAACTTGTTACTTTATAAAGTAAATCTTGCTAAAAAAAATCTTGTCATTTAATGTATTTTACTATTTTGTCACTCATTTTACGAAATTGTCATTATAATGATTAAATAGTTGTTAATTGTAGTTTTTTACATTATAAAGTAAAAAAAAAAAAATTACGAGTATAAGTGTATTTTTTATTTTAATTAACGGAGGGAGTAATAATTAATAAAAAAATAATTAAGACTTTAGGTAGCAGTTCAAAGATGTTACAATAAGTATGAAAATTGTTGCCTAGAGCTTCTTTATGACGGATTTTAAACTTAGGTGATTTTATTTATTATTAATTTATATGTATAAATTACAAGTCTGTAGCTATTGAAAATTTAAAAAATCTATATAAAAGAATTGAAAATTTAAAATCATTTCATATTTGGATAGGTGAAGTGGTGAACATATAATTTAATGCTTTTAACGGGATAAACGTTTTCAATTGTAACAATATTTCTGTAAACATAATTTTGAGCATTTAACCCCCTTTTTTTTTCAGGAAAATAAAATTTCTATCGCATTCCATTAACTCAATTAATCGAAAGCTACTGTACAATTTTACAACGAAATGAGAAAAGAAAAGAAAAAAAAGTCTGAAATATCGGCAAAGATAACGGCTGAGATTCGTTCTTTGAGTTTATTTAAATTTTGTGGTATGTACCGTAGTAAGTATTTTTGGAGTTGAAAAGAGCAACTAGCAAGGGATGCGTGTGGACCAGAAAACGGACCAAATAAATAGCGGTGACGGGCCGCTGCCCCCATCAGTCACGTCAAAAGGCGGGTATTCGATGAAACTGACCGGGAAACTAACGCCAAACGCCGATATCGATTCGCCACGCGGAGTGACCCTTTCTATAACGAAAGATTATTTTATTTTAGGTTTAGCTTAATTCGGATCCTCCGTACAAGGATCCAAATCTTTTGTCTCCGGTTCTTGTCCCCTCTTCCTGACCCTCCTCACATCTTTCTCTTTTTTTATTTGTTTTTATTTTTGTTTTTTATTTTTAATTTAATATATTTTTATTTTTAAATATACATTTATGAGAATGGAACATGGGAAAGGGACAAGGAGGGGGGACAGATGATTTGATTCCAATAAATAGAGGTGTTAAGATTTTCGTTGGGTAATTTTGCTGTTTCGAAATATTTTGGGTTCGTCCGTATGAGATGGAGTTAAAAAAGTAATTAAAATTTAAAAATAATTAAAATTGAAAAACAGTATAAAATAAAGGTTGAAAAACAGACGAAAAATACATTTCTTTGTAAAAAGTGAAGTTTATTTGAGTATTATTATGATTATTATGATAATTTCAAACCAAATAAACACCAAAAGGCTTGTTGGTTTAGCTTTTTTTTTTAACTATAAACTAACTAAAAGGCTTGTTGGTTCGTTGTATTTTTATTTGCTTAGACGGTTATCCGTCTGCCGACTTGTCGGCCATCGAGGTTCAGATATGTCTGACCTCGAATTTTTTCCTAATAAAAAAAAATAATAATAATAAACTAGCTAATTCAACTTTTTTTTTATCTGTTTATTTTGCATCTATACACAACCTTTGTCTCGTGCTAATTGTGATTTAATTTTAAAAATTAAACGTTTCCATTATAATATTATGCTCCCTCCGTTCTAAAATATAAGGGCTTTAGTCATTTGCACAAGTTTTAATAAAACACTTCACTTTAAAAAAATATCACCGTTCCACTAATTTTTTCATAAATTTTATTACCCTTGTCTCATAAAAATATAAAAAATATTAATTATTTTATTAATATTTTAAAATAATTTCATACTCAATACAATTGTCTATGAAATTATTTTTAAAATTTAATATTTCATAGAGTTTTTAGGTTATTGAAAAACATGTTAAAAAGTCAAACAATAAATTTTGTGAGATGGAATTATTTTAAATATTCACTCTACATTTTAACCTATCATAATATTTTTAAAATATAAAAGACCATCTATTTTGAAACAAATCTAAAAATTCATCTATTTTGAAATGAAGGGAGTATAAAATTGAGAAATTATGTGGTTTTTTTTTAAACTCGAAGAAAATCTTAAAATCCATCTAAAATTATGTGGTTACCTCCTGAAAAACCCATTATTTTAAATTGTTTGATTTTTTAATAGATTTTTTTAAAATAAAATTTTAAACGGTCTAAAATATAATTTTTTTTTAATTATTCAATGAAATATAGTATTTATATACATTTTAAAAAATTTATATAAAATATTAAAAATTTAATTTATTTATTTTTATAATTTCATACTCATTATTTTTTTTAGTGTAAATTTGATACTCGTACTTATTATTAATAATTTTTCAATTAAAATCTCATACCCTACATGATGGCCCTATCTTTCCTCCACCCTCATAGTCTTAAAGCTCTTATTTTTTTTGTTTTTAATTATAAAAAAAATCAAAATAAGTACGAGATAAATTAAATCTAACTAAATTATTGAGGTAGAAAGGGAGAAAAAGCGGAATACGATCCATACCGGGTGGGTCAAATCTAAATTTGGTGCGCATATCAACTCGTTGATATTATTGTTCGGATTTCGGGTCGGTATGCGATCTTCGAAAGAGAGGAGGAGAAAAAACGAGGACCAATTGGAAAAGTCGCAACTCGGAAAAACCCTAAGCTAAGCAATTAACGTGCGCCGCCGATGATAAGATGCGCACCCTAAGCTCCACGTGAAAAATCCACAAAAGCAAAATTTTGTTGTCCACTCAGCGTCTGTGGTTCATCTGGTATTTATATGGAGCCTGTTTCTCTCTCATCTCATCTGTCTCTGCCGTCGCTTCCCACCACTATCGTTCTCTCTCTATATCATCTCTGTGTGCCGTCTCTTGATGAATTGACTGATTTCCGCCGGTAATTCGTCTCATTGTCTTCTGATTTTTGATTATCTGTGGCGAATTTTCATCGCGCTATAAGCTGTTTATTTGCGGCTGGTGATTGAAATTGAATTACTCAGAATCTAGATTTAAGGTAATTTTCCTGTTGGTATAGCAGTTTTTCCCCCCAGATTTTGCAGGACTCGGTTTGGTGTTGATAGATTTGAATTTGATTTGCGCTGGTGGATTGATCCCCCTTTTTTTGCTGGCTTTCAATTTTCGATTTGAAGGTTTATTTTTATGAATCTTACTGTGGAAATGAATTCAGAAAGTTGCTAATTGTCTTTGTACTCGTAAGCGAATTTTGATCTCTGAGATGCGATTGGCGTCCCTCTTTTATCGAGAAGGTTGAAATTGTTTGTTGTCCCCGAGCTTTATTAGAGGATTTACTTTAATTCAAGGCTATGTTGAATCCATTAGCTAGCTTGCTTTTCATTTTACTTCTACTGGGAGCCGTGTATCAACTTGCTACTCTATTGATTTATTGAGAGTTAGATGTTAAATTAGATTGTTTATCAATTTACATCATCTTCATCATATACTTTAATGCTCTGTATATGTATTTTACTTGTGAGATCTTAAGAAAAAGCTTTATATGAATTGGATTTATGCTAATTTATCATACAGCTTGATTTTTTAAATGCTGCTTATAAGAAGATTGTGTTGGTTACTTTTGATTTTTGAATTGGATTTATCTCTGTGCTTTTCGAGTATTTTGTTATTGTCGGTTTTTTCCCGGATTATATGTAAAGGTCTAAAAGATGATGTTCTTCATTGGGTTACTTGATATGCAGAAAATCTTTAATTACCCAGTTACACTCCTCTCGACTGAACTCTTGAAGCGTTGAGAGAATCTCGTGACTGATCAAATTGAACTCAATAGTTTGTTGTCATCAGGTTCGATGGTTGAACGCATTTGTTTGATAGTTGGCTTGTATTCTTATGTGGGAAGAATTATTCGTGTGATAGTTTTGTGAAGTACTTCCAATAGCTGCATATAGTGTATACATTGCATTTCACTTGTTTATTGTTTGTACTTTCCTGATAATGATTTGTGATCTTAGAAAGTGCTTTAGGTCCCTCTTTCTCATTCACTGACTGTAAAGATGAAGATATTTACTTTGGTAGGCATATGTATTTGGGTCTGACCGCACTGTGTTCTTGTTTTGGCTATGAAACAGGATGAACTGCACGGTTTGCACCATCTTGAATTGTGAAATTTCAGACAGCTGTCTTTAATCACCTCACCATTCACTAGGGTTCACTTCCACCTATCTCTACTAAGCAAATGGATCGTTGTGACACATCAGGATTTGTTAGCGGTGGCAGTGCTTGCTGTTACAGAGTCTTTTAATTGTAGCTTTTAGTTTTGTAAATAGTAATCTAAAACCTGGAAGTCAAGGAGACTGCTTTATTTGGCTGAGATCTCTATTTGATAGCTTAATCAGTTGTATTGGATGATGGACATTGAGTTCCCAGGTTTGGGCTTTGGTGGGAATTGTTCCTCCAATGCATTTCAGAAACATGGAGGTTTGTTGCAAGGAGGTGATTTCACTGATTGTGTGGATACAACGTTGCGGCTGGATTCCCTTGCTTCCAAAGCTCCGCATTATCCCATATCTAAGGGAGTTAAGAGGAAGTGGGGTGGGATTGACGAAAACATGAGCCAACAGGTTAAGCGAACATCGGGTCTGGGCCTTGGCCATCGATCTTCTAGTTCATCCGAAAGCAAATGCAGCTCGGTAATTACTTGCACTGGAATGTCGTCTGCCAAAGAAGCTGAAGAACAGTCATCATTGGATCTTGTTCTAGACTTTTCTCTGCACCTTGCTACTGAAAAGTCTCCTATGACAAACAAACCCCCTGGTTCAACATTGGTACCAGTCAGTCCACTAACGAAGGTTGACCTGGAGTTGAGTCTCTCTACTGTGTGCTCTGAACAGGATACTACCAGTGTTCACCAAGATTCACCTCTGATGCAAATCGGTGATGAGGTGCCAGTTGGAATCGGAGGAGCACAGCTTGCCGATGCTTCCCCTTCATCTCTTGGTAAAACTGGAATTGTTTTGCCACCATTCCTGGTACCTGAGATAAAAGAGCCTGATTTTCTTTTCAAGCCAGTTCCTAGGAGGATTGATTCAGCCTCATCAGACCTCTTAGCAAGCGTAGTAACTGCACCAAAAAGCTCCGTCACCTGTACTTCCGAGGGGGTACAGCCACAGCTGCAGTCACAGTCGCAGCGTACTAGTAATTCAAGATTGTGCAAGTTCACTGGCTGTTCAAAGGGTGCAAGAGGGGCTTCTGGTCTATGTATTGCCCATGGTGGTGGCAGGAGATGTCAAAAGCTGGGATGCCATAAGGGAGCTGAAGGAAGAACTGCTTTCTGTAAGGCCCACGGAGGTGGACGGCGTTGCCAATCCCTTGGCTGCACAAAGAGCGCTGAGGGGCGTACAGACTTTTGCATTGCACATGGGGGTGGCCGGAGATGCACCCATGAGGGTTGCACCAGGGCAGCCAGAGGGAAGTCTGGGTTATGTATCCGTCATGGTGGTGGGAAGAGGTGCCAGTGGGAGAAATGCTCTAGGAGTGCAGAAGGTTTGTCGGGTCTTTGCATTTCTCATGGAGGTGGTCGTCGGTGTCAGTATCCTTCGTGTACCAAAGGGGCCCAAGGGAGCACAATGTTATGCAAGGCCCATGGTGGAGGGAAAAGGTGTACGGTTGAAGGATGCACCAAAGGCGCCGAAGGGAGCACCCCTTTATGCAAGGGACATGGTGGAGGAAAGAGGTGTGCGTCTTATGGCTGCCCGAAAAGTGTCCATGGAGGTACCTCTTTCTGTGTGGCTCATGGAGGTGGGAAAAGATGTGCTGTGCCTGATTGTACCAAGAGTGCAAGGGGGAAAACGGATTTCTGTGTTCGTCATGGTGGTGGCAGACGATGCAAATTTGAGGGTTGCAGCAAGAGTGCACAAGGCAGCACCGACTTCTGCAAAGCACATGGGGGAGGGAAGAGATGCTCTTGGGGACAACCCGGTTCTGAGTATGGAAATTTGGCTGCTGGCTCATGTCGGTCATTTGCCCGTAGTAAGGCTGGCCTTTGTGCAATGCATGGAGCCCTGGTTCAGGACAAACGGGTTCATGGTGGCATCACTTTGGGGCCGTTGGTCTTGGATCCCAAGCCTACTCAACTTATACACCCCCTAATTGTACTTCCCGAAGGAGATACAAATGGCGATTATTCAAATGTTGGATGCAATGAAGCAACTTCAGTAGGCAAGGGTGCATCCGATATGAACCATGATCATTGCCCCAATCGGTCATCCTCTTCTCGAGCTCCGGAAGGCAGGGTCCATGGAGGCAGCTTGCTGTCATTGTTAGCTGGTGGCTCTGGACATAGCTCAAGCTAGATGAACAACCATATTGATTAGCCATCAAAGCAAATGAACTCCATACAAGGACACAACTCTGCATTCAGATCCATCTCTCTATGGTTTTGCTCTGTTCTCTTGTACGTGTCATCTAGTTTGTCAGTTTGTGTGTTTCGGGTTTTCGTCTAAGCTCTCTTTGTTCCGATGATCAGTACAACTTTGTAGTAATAAATCATTCTAGCCCCTGCCCTTCAGTAGTCAGAAAAGATAACAAGCTAGTGAAGCGCAGCCGCGCAGGTCTCCGCGATAGCGTAGAGCAGGTTAGTTCATTTACATTTTCTTGTAAATACTGTCAATTGTGTCTTCACCATTAAGTTGTATTGTATGATGGAACTGTCTATTGGTTAGGCATCCTCTCCTTGTGACATTTCATGTCCTTTTTCATAAATAAGGTCTTCTCTTGCTTGTTCATCTCCCAAGGTAAACTGCTCTTTGTTTTTTATGTTAATGGCCGATTGATCTTCAATTTATACACTTTGGGTATCAATTTCTCTGCACCTTAGACAACTCGGGCATCCTTGCTTAGCTAAGCTTGTATTGAAACTCATCTAACCACAGATCAGCGAAACAGACAACTTCTTTCGCTACTTACATCAGACCATATGATTCGATATTTCGATGAGTATTTGGCATGAACTCCATCCAGTGGCTTTGTATTGGCTCACTGTCAAAGAAACTCAACGGTCCACGATTAATAGCTGCTATAAAATGGTATAAAACGGCGCAGAAAACAAATATTGTATACGCAATAAATTACTTCTCAGATCATCACTGTGGGTTATGTGGTGCTCTCTTTTTCAGCTGCCGCTCGTCACGTGCAAATATGCAGTAGATGGTGGCATGGTGCCGTGGATGAGTCTGATTGTCTCCTCCATTGTTTCATCACGCATGGCCGCACTGTTACCGGCCCCACTTAGCAAAGAGGTCCAAAAAAAAATACGGAGTATTTCTTTTTGAAAGAAAATTTATAGTTTAATAGATGAATCAATCAAGGTTAGTGTGGTTAATCAGTCCATAATACCTTGATAGAGTGATAAGAGAAACTCACCCTCGGATCGCGTAACGCGTGGGAATCTGCCGAACAGTTTTAGGTGGTCTGATCGCTTCACTGACCTATCGCGTGGTAAAGGACTAAATAAATAGGGTCGATCGATAGAAGATTCTTTTGAGGTCGTCTTTATCGCACTTTTTATATCCTTTCATTCATGTGGTCCGAACATCTTGTAACTTTGTGCTATAAGACGGCGGGATAAGACAATTTCTTCTTCGGATTTCTATACGAAAATGGTTATAGACATGCAAATAATGTTGCATTCAATTTCAATATTTTTTAATATTAAGTTTAATACAAGCTCTCTTATGTTTGACAAATTAGCTAGCTTTTCGAAGATTTTGGTTTTGATAGTTTAAATGAAATAAATATAAGATCTAAGTTTAATTATTTTTTTGAAATTGGAGTTTTTAATTTTCTATTCACATATTTACATTAGCAACCCTAACAACTATGATTTATCAAATATCATACTAGCTTATTAACATATATTTAACACAAATAACCAATCAGCTTCAGCTACCTAATTAATCAACTTCAACTAATCCATCAACTATCCTATTAGCTTCTATTACTCAATTAACTACCCTTTTACCAAACATAGTCTGAATTCTTTTTATACACACGGTTAAATAAATATTATTTTGTTTAGAATGAATTTCTCTCTCTTTTTTTTTCCAAAGCAAGATAAGAGTTAGGGAGGCTCCCGACAAGCCGGGGACCTTCCTAGAGCGTCCAGATGGACGAGATCAGCCAGCAGATGGTCCGATGAGCAGCTATCCTCGACAGGGTATCCGTAAGCAAGACGAGCAATCCTGTCTGTCACAGCATTTGATTCCCTGAAGATATAACGAATAGCAACATTAGTGAAGTATGATAGATCAACCCTGGTATCTGATTGTAGCAGAATGAATTTCTCTCTACTCAAAAGGACATATAATTTTCCCATCCTATAATTTGAAGAAAAATAATTAAAAAAAAAAGCAAACAATTTGCTGAAAAATGGATGATAAAGTGGATCATAAACGGCCAAACGGGCCAAATTCGGATCCTCCTTGTGAGAACTGAGAAGGCGGAAACGCAAAACGGGCCTCACAGGCTCACACCATATAAATATCTTATTTCCTGCTCATTGCTCACTAACACGGAAACAGAAAACAAAATTCAATTTCTCGAGTCTCGAGGGAACAGCTCGCACTGTAAAAGCGGGAACCGCCTCAAGCTTCACCCTCCATTTCTCCTTCCCCGCTGCGCTATCACGACTCTCCACGACTTTCCTTTCCATCTTCCTCTACCTCCGCACAGCTCTCTCTTCATCCTCCATCTTGAAGACGAAGCCTAAAATTGAATTGCTCCGATCAAGAACAGAGGCTAGACAGGGAGGAGTTCGAGCTTTATTTCGAAGTGGAGGACGACGTCGGTGAAATCAGTAAGCGACAAGCTCTAGATCCTGTTGATGATGCGGATAACTTTTCTTCGATTGCATATATGAATCTTAGTATTTGAAAT
This sequence comes from Persicaria maculosa, assembly GCA_963922045.1. Taxonomy (NCBI): domain Eukaryota; kingdom Viridiplantae; phylum Streptophyta; class Magnoliopsida; order Caryophyllales; family Polygonaceae; genus Persicaria; species Persicaria maculosa. The sequence continues at coordinate 78,225,035 of OY998255.1, read as the reverse complement.
TCACGTCGATGTTGTTTCTTCCTCTTCTCTAATCTGACTGTTGTTGATTAGATCGATTTGCAAACAAGATAATCTTCTGATTCTTCTCCCGTTTGTTTAAATATCGAACAGTTAGCGTCCACCTGTTTTACGGAAAGAGAGAGATCGTGTCGCTGATCCTTGATAACAGGGAGGAGTTGGAGTTTTATAGCGAAGTGGAAGACGACGTCGGTTAAATCGGTAAGCTATGAGGTTTAGATCGTGTCGCAGATGTTGATACTTTAGCTTCGATTGCATATATGAATCATCTTTGGAATTCATGTCGATGATGTTTCTTCCTCTTCTCTAATCCGACTGTTGTATTGATTAGATTTGCAAACATGATCATCTTCTACCGTTTCTTTGAAAATCGAACAGTTAGCGTTCACTAGTTTTACGGAAAGAGATAGATCTGTCAATTTCTGAGCAGCAAACAGTCGAAGTTTTGGTGGAAATAGTCGAAGTTCAGTGTTGTTTGATACGATCTGTGAATTTCTGAGCAGCAAAACCTAATTACCTTCTACAATCAAGGATGGAGCAGAAGCACTTCCTCATGTCCGCATTGGGCGTTGGTATCGGCTTCGGAGTCGGAGTTGGACTGGCTTCTGGACAGGCGGTGAGCAAATGGAAGGGCTCCACTCCGACGTCCGCGGTTAGTGCCGAGAGGATGGAGCAAGAGATGCTGCATATGGTGATCGATGGCAGAGAAACCAATATCACCTTTGACAAATTTCCTTATTACCTTAGGTACCGTTATTTTCCTTTTAAATCTTCCAAAACTACCGTACATCATATGCATATCATTCTATTTTTGGATAATCGTCCTATTTATTGTAATTATATTTTATTATTCGATATCTTGATGTGGTAGATTTCAAGTTTAATTTATAATTGAATTTAAACATTTTTTTTGAGTAGTGAAGAAGTGTTTATAGTCTTGTTGTCTAGAAAGTAGTTTTTGCATAATTTATTCCCGCATTATTCTATATTATCATTACTCTGCATTACCTTCAAAGCTATTTTGTGTATGTTGGATTGTATTATTAAGATTTACATACAATAATAAGATTGAGGTAGATATTTTCTGACACGCTCATTTAATATTCAGATTTCAGAACACTTGTGCGTTGCAGAACGAGGCTGTTCTGTTTAGGAACTGATTTAGGTGAAATCTGTCTATGAAAGTAAAAGATAAGGAATATTGTGATTGTTGATGCAATAGTTGGATTCACAAGAAGAAACAAAATGATATTTGATAATATCACTTCCTAGGGATCTTTCTTTTGCACGTCTGGTATAAATCCTTGCATTGACATTTGATAGCCATTGATCAGCTGTTTGACTTGTTTAGTAGCATGGACTTGTTCCATGTCAAATCTTGTAAACCTTCGATTTATTGGTTGCATTTTCAGTGAGCAGACAAGGGTGCTGTTAACCAGTGCCGCATGGTTCTATTTGAAGAAAGGGGACTTTTCGAAGTACACTCGGAACCTTTCTCCTGCAAGTCGAGCTATATTACTTTCTGGACCTGCTGGTTGGTTTACCTTTCATATGAACAAGATGTAAAGATTTTTAAAAAAAAATCAGTTACTTGGTAGATATTAACTGAACATATTTTTTTGTTCATGTTGAAGAACTTTACCAGCAAATGCTCGCAAAGGCTTTAGCACATTACTTTGAAGCGAAATTGCTATTGTTAGATGTGAATGACTTTGCACTGAGGGTAAGACCGATCACTTCCCTTTTCAAACACTATATTGCTAATTGAAAGGGAAGGCCTAGCTGATAGATTGATTTGCTACTAATTTTCTTTCAGATCCAGAACAAATATGGAAGTGAAGGCAAAGAGTCTGTAAGTCACTTCTCATATATGAGCGTTACTTTTGGCTTATTTTATCCTGCTCAATAAGACCTCAACTGTAAATTCATAATTGACGTTTCTTTCGATAGAATGATTTGGCAATCGTCACTTGTAGTCAATATCCCAATCACAATATCTAATTCATAAAAGTTTGTTAAAATAAAATTGATTGTTTAATTTGTTCATGTTTGTCATTTGGTTTTGTAGTCCTTCAAGAGAACCATATCTGAAACTACTCTGGATCGACTCTCTGGCTTATTTGGATCATTTTCGATACTTACTACCACGGAAGAAACTAAAGGTATTCTCTTCTCAAGAGGTTGAGGCATTTACTATCACAGGAAGCTATGAATACTGTTTCTTGGTTTAATTATCTTTTGTTGAATTATTTTAACCCTTGTGTAATATTATGCAGACACATTGCGTCGCCAAAGTAGTGGGGTGGATATGGTTTCAAGGTGAGTTACTGCATCAAAACTAAAACAAAGCTATGATGAAATATACATAAACCAAGAATTTACTCTCTAATTGACATTTTCAGGGGAAGAGATGGTTCTCCTAACCCTCCAAAGCTTCGGAAATACTCTTCTGTTTCTTCCAATCTAAGTGATATGTCTTCCCAATGCAGCCCTGGAAACCCAGGTTATCTCCTGTAGACTTGCTTCTCTTGCTGATGGTAGTCGGGTTAAGATTAAAAGATTAAATTTGATGAAACATTACTGTCTTGATATGCCAAAGTAGAGTGACAACTAGCTGCGTCAGTAACGAACTTCATAGTGTTGGGATATGACTGTAGAAAGGTTTAGGTTGTATCCTTGTCTCTCTTGACATCAAATTTAGTTCATGTTGATGCCTAGTAACATTGGATTTATATTTATGACCGTTGACCATGACCCTCGTGTTCATGTCTAAATTTTAACAAAGAACACTAGGATTACGAGTGCTCAATAGATATCAAATACAGTATTATGCTTTGAATTATCATAGAAATAGGCCTGTTTTGCTTTTTGGATGATAAATAAAGGCCATTACTCTTACTCTTTGGGTATCTTAATAGCATGCTTCTAACATGCTTCTAACCTTGTAAAGTGACTGTATAAGAAGCTTCTAACATTTGTTTCTTGGTTTTTTAAGCTCCTCTCAAGCGCGCAAGCAGCTGGTCTTTTGATGAGAAGCTTCTTATACAGTCAATTTACAAGGTTTGCCTTCAGAGTTAAGTTACATGTTATCCACATGCCACAATATGGAGGACTGACAGACAAAATTACTCGATTTGCTTGACAGGTTTTGGTGGATGTGTCAAAAACATATCCTATTATTTTGTACATTAGAGATGTTGACAGGCTCCTTTATAAATCTCAGAGGATATATAACTTATTCCACAAGATGATGAGGAAACTCTCCGGACCAGTTTTGATCTTAGGATCACGGATAGCTGATCTGGATACGGATTATGGAGAATTGGATGACAACCTGTTTGATTTATTTCCCTATAACATTGAAATCAAACCCCCTGAAGATGAAACTCGTCTGGTGAGCTGGAGATCTCAGCTCGAGGAGGATATGAAGATGATCCAGGATCAAGATAACAGAAACCATATAATTGAAGTTCTTGCATCTAATGATGTTGAATGCGATGATCTTGGTTCAATTTGTGCCTCTGACACATCAACTCTGAGCAACTACATAGAAGAAATCGTGGTGTCTGCAATTTCTTATCATTTGATGAACAAAAAGCATGAGTACAGGAATGGGAAACTCATCATCTCACGAGAGAGGTAAATTGGCTCTACTTTTTCACTTCACCCGGCTTCTTTTCCTTAACTCTTCGAACTAACTGGTTTTACTGTGGAACAGTTTGGCCCATGGTTTAAATGTCTTTCGGGAAGGTAAAACAAGCAATGAAGATACCTTAAAGATGGAGGCCAGTGCAGAACCTGCCAAGGTTCAGTTCAGTCCTTATCTATCCAAGTGGTTGGGACAATATCTTCACTGATTTTTTTTTGTCACTGCAATCACAGGAAACGCGTGAAGAAGGGAATGTTGGGGTAAAACCAGAATCAAAACCTGAAAACGTGACACCTGAAAAGAAAGATGGAGCAATTGCTGCATCCTCAGCAGCAAAGGATGACCATAGTCCTGTTGCACCACCAAAAGTCCTGGTTAGTCATCACCTCAATGGATTTGTTTTAGGATTACCTTAATACCGTCTCTTGGTTGATGAGTAGGACAATATTTGAAGGTATACTATTTTAAGATCAAAACATTTCAAGGTAGTAATCCCAGTTCTACAAGAGAACATATAGAGAGACACCTCCAACTCTCTAAGATGTGGGATGACTAAGTGATTTAAATCAGATATAGAGTAGTGTAGGTAAAAGACTTGAATGGTTCATCCGAAACTTCACTGATGAAGATTTTAATGTCACCCTTCTGTCCTGTTTGTACTTGTATCCAGGAAGTTCCTCCAGACAATGAGTTTGAGAGGCGTATAAGGCCTGAGGTGATACCCGCAAATGAGATCTCTGTCACATTCGCTGATATAGGAGCCCTGGAGGACATTAAAGAAAGTCTACAAGAACTAGTAATGCTCCCTCTCCAGAGACCTGACTTGTTCAACGGAGGCCTTCTGAAGCCCTGCCGTGGAATTCTACTATTCGGACCTCCAGGCACTGGCAAGACCATGCTAGCAAAGGCGATTGCTAGAGAAGCGGGAGCAAGCTTCATAAACGTGTCCATGTCCACCATTACTTCCAAATGGTTCGGCGAAGATGAAAAGAATGTCCGAGCTCTTTTCACTCTCGCTTCAAAGGTTTCCCCGACCATTATTTTTGTCGATGAGGTTGACAGCATGCTTGGACAGCGAAGCAGGGTCGGGGAGCACGAGGCCATGAGAAAGATCAAGAATGAGTTCATGACTCATTGGGATGGTCTCACAACCAAACCTGGTGAACGCATCCTAGTGCTAGCTGCTACCAACAGGCCGTTCGACCTTGATGAAGCAATTATTAGGCGTTTTGAAAGAAGGTAAACCTTGTAACAATGCAAAGTTCTATACAACTGCATCTCTATCCTCTTGATATTGGTCAATTAGATAAATCTTGATTCGTTTGAATCCCTTTGTGTTTGTCAGAATAATGGTTGGGCTACCTTCTGTGGAGAACCGAGAGATGATTCTGAGAACTCTGCTGTCGAAAGAAAAGGTTGAAGAAGGCCTCGATTTCAAGGAGATCGCGAGAATGACAGAAGGATATAGTGGAAGTGATCTAAAGGTAACGGATTCCTTATTTCCATAATCTTCTTACTCTCCCCTGCTTTAAGATTCCAATGATGGTTTATGACTTGATGATTCTTATCTCTGTATACATGTTGACGTTGGGCACATTTCTGAGAACAGAACATCTGCACAACTGCTGCATACCGTCCCGTGAGAGAGTTGATTCAGCAGGAAAGACGAAAGGATATGGTAAATTCGGCGGTCTTTCATTTTTGGGATGATTTTCTCATCGCTTCAGATTCAGATTGTCAATTCAATCTCTGCCCTTATTCATCAAGTTCTTTGTGACGTTTATATGTAGCAGGATCAGGAAAAGAGAGCTGAAAAGGACCAGATTTCCGGTGATGAGACTGATAGCAAGGAAGATGAAGAAGGGAGAGTGATTAAGCTACGACCTTTGGACATGGAAGATTTTAGGGAGGCAAAGAATCAGGTAAACTTTTTCCATACGATGTTAATTTATATCCTATCGTAATAACGGCTTGACTTGATATATATGGCATTATATGGGATTAATATTTCATAATTACCCGTTAATTATGTATACACTTAACGACCGATTAAATATGAAATTATAGAAAATCACCCGTTAAATGGTTCCTTTTAACAAATCATCGCCCATTTTTTCAGTAACAAATCATCATCCATAGTTTATTTTCGTTATGGCTTCATCAAATATATTTACCTCTTTTCGCCAATAGATAGCACATCTTTTCAGTAACTAAAAATTAATTTAAAAAAATTATTTATATAGTTTTTAGCTCATTAAAAACATGTAAAAAAAGTTAACAATCACCTATTATTGACGAACGAAGATTATGATATTATAATATTTTAAGCTTTATATTTACTTTAGAAAATCAAATAGATTTAAAAATATATTTGACTATTTTTTTTAAAAAAAACTTGACATATATGAATAAATTCTGATATTTTATTACTAAAAATGATTATAAATTTTAAAAATATTTTATAAATTACTTTTAAATAAGTTTATAAATCATTAGCATTGCTTAAATTTAAATGTTTTTGTACTAAAAATTAATGTCTCATTTTTGTTCATTTGCAAACACTTACACTATATACTAAACAATTAAAAAAAATATCTAGATATTTTGTTAAAATATTGCCCAAGCTCAAAAGTATTTGTTTCGAAGTTTGTTTAAATTCTATATTTAGATGAAGGGTGAGGATTCTAAATATTGAAAACTTTATTGAATTTTATTTGGAAATTTAAGCGAACTTTAAAAAAAAAAAACTTTTTAGCTTGGAAAATATTTTTTTAAAAATATCTAGATAATTATTTTTTGTTTTTTAGTGTAGATGTTTACAAATAAAAATGAAAGAAAATGAGACATTAATTATTAGTATAAAAATATTTAAATTTAAACAATGCTAATGATTCACAAACTTATTTTCATTTTGATTAAAAAGTACATTTATAACCATTTTCCAGCAATAAAATGAGACATCAAGTTTAAAAAAAAATATATGTTTTTAAAAAATAGTCAAATATATTTTAAATTCTATTAAATTTCATAATTTAAATATAAAGCTTAAAATATCAAATATATTTGACGAAATCCCGACGGAAATAGACAGTGAGAGGCGATTTGTTAAGAGAAACCATTTAATAGGTAATTTCTAGTATAATTTTTTATTTAATGGATGATTAAGTGTACAAATGCATATTTAACTAGTGGTTCTTTGTAAATTTCCTAAGTATAAATATTAAAATATAATATATTCATAAGAATTTTAACAATAATATGTGATGGGTGGTGTTTTGTTGACAAAACCTATTTAATGGATTGCTAAATGTAAAAATCTATATTTAACGCGTGTTTTATTTAAAATTCCTTAATATTTAATACTTGGTAACCTTGATGATGAAGGTTGCTGCAAGCTTTGCAACTGGGGGTATGATTATGAACGAGCTGAAGCAGTGGAACGAGCTGTATGGGGAAGGCGGATCTAGAAAAAAGGAGCAGTTGACGTACTTCCTGTGAGGAAGTGTACACAAAGATAAATATCAAGTGTTTTCATCATAAAACCCAAACACAAGCTGCAAAAATCAACACATTTTGTTTTACCTTTTTCAGTTTATTGTTTTTGCAAACTGTAAACTTCAGAGGCTAAAGGCTAATCCGGATGTGATTTGTTTTAATTGTGTGAACAAGTCATAACTTTGATGTACAAAATGCACCTTACTATCTTCCGGTCTTTTTTGTCAAGTAATTTCTTCAGGAGTATAAGATTAAAATGTTTGACGTACAAGCTTCTAAAAAAAAAATCTTAAAAACTGAAACTAAAAGGTTTTAGGAAAGAAAGTAACTCATAAGCTGAAAAAATATCCGTTTTTAGTCTGCCATGTATGACAGGAAAAAGCTTGCTGAACCTGACCAAAAATATTTATACTCTAGCTGCTGCTTATGGAAGGGAAAAGGATGGAAACCTTGATGAGGAACATTTACCCCTAGCACTGACCAGCAAAACACCTAGTCTCTCTTCTTATCTTTTGGCGGTCCCACTGGGATCTTGCTCAAAACCTTTTCCTCGAACACTAAATAGTGCTTGTGGAACTCCGCCATTGCCTTCTCGCCATATGCGTCCACCTGATCTTCGTATTTCTCATACAGCATTGGCAAAGTGTGAAGTAAAAGGAAGCCTAAGACAGAAAATGAGATCACAGATTAGGACAGTCACTGTGTAGTGAAATAAGTAAAGAACAGATATGAAAATGCTATCAACTAACTTAGGTAGAATAAGGTCAAGAAGTTGAAGCAGCTGCCCACAATCGAGATAAACCACAGACCAGCTATCACCTAATGAACAAACAGGAAAAAAGCGGAAATTCAACTTATGGTCATACAATGTAAAGACAAGAGCTATGGAGCAAAGAAATGCAGTATAGGTTCAATGTCATAGAATACATACAGTTAAGAATCTCTTCAGGTCTTTTCCTGATGCAATATATCGGACAGTAGCAACCGCTTGATTAATCTCATAGATCAGAGCAGCTGTCACTTGCAGGACAGCTCCTTCTGGAATGACGACATCAGGAATCCGAGGTGGAGCCCTATAAGAACATTAAATTAACAAATGATATGACAAAATAGTAGTATATACTATAAACAATAACAATCCACTCCTTTAATATACTTACTTGCTGATGAAGTTTGAAGCATTTGACCACAAGAACAGTACGACAAGAGAAACTATAACGGCGTGACATACAAAAGTAATCAGGTGGTAATCGAATACTTCAAACAAAAACCATATGGAAGTGACCCCGCCGAGGATTCCTGCTGAGATTTTCTTATCCCTCCATAAGAGAACGTCAGCAGCTGCAACAAAACATGAATATATCTCTAAATTGATTAACAAACATGTATGAATCACTTCACATTGAATATGAATACCTCCACAATAATCAACAAGGATATATGTTGATTCCACGATTAGAATCACTACACATTGATTACTGACAAAAATAGGTATAAATCTATCACTGCAACAGTTAACTTCGGAGGAGTCCACAGGTGATCATTTGAAGTACAATCATCAGAAATTCAACAAACTGATCACTGTACAGCCACGAAACACTGTGCCGTTTCTTAGTAAATATAATCCAGAAACTTCTATGCATCAGTAGTAACAAACTCACATCCCTACCAAATTAACTAGGAGATCATTCTTAAACCGCCAAGATGACTAGATCTACATCGTTAATCAGACATTCACAAAGAGGAGCTTACAATTTCCAAATGTCGCAAGAAAACATGAAGCGACCAATTGATGATCATCCACCCAAAAATTCCAAATCCTAAACTCAAACTGAATATACAAATTCACAGATCATATGCGATAACTGAATCGATCAAATTAAACACCACAATTTTCTCTAGTTTTCAATCTCGTAAACCTGAACGAGTCCAGAATCACTTAGAATTATAATGTCCGGCTACAAAAATGATTTTCTCATCTCATACCAAACAATCGACAGATCAAACCATCAGTTCCAACAAAAGCACAAAACGGAATGAAAAATAAGATCAGAAGAACAATATAAGAAACCATCACCACAACAAACAGAACAAACGAAAATCGGAAGGCACATATATGATGATTCCCCTATAAGAATCACTCCACATTGAATATCCTCTTCAGGCTCCACATTGATTAACAAGTATATATGATGATTCCACTATATGAATCACTACACTGATACTGAAAAAAAATACAGTAGGTAATAAATCTGTAACAGTTCATCTTTATACTGTATCATTTTCCGCAAGAAAAACCAGATAGAGGGAGGAGGAGGCCACAGTTGATCTTTTGAAGCACAATCGCCAGAAATTCAACATAATGATCACCGTAAAGCCACGATCACCGTGAAACTTCTTAGTAAATACAGTATAATCTAGAAGTTTCAATGCATAACACTAACGAACTCATATTCTTACCAAATTAACTAGGAGATCGTTCTTAAATCGCTAAGATCACTAGATCTATATCGTTATTCAAATATTCAGGCATCCACAGAGAGGAGCTATAAGTTTCCAACTCTCGCAAGAAAACACGAAGCGATGAGATTGATAATCATCCACTCCAAATCCTAAACTCAAAATGAAGATATAAATTCACAGATCATATGCGATAGATTAGCCGAATCGATCAAATTAAACACGACAATTTTCTCTTGTTTTCATTATCGAACACCTGAATAAGGCCAGAACCGTTTAGAATCAACAATGTCAGGCTGCAAACATCATTTTATCACCTCATACCAAACGATCGGCGGATCAATCCAGCAGTTTCAACAAAATGCACGAAACGGAATGAAAGAACAAAATACGAAATTATCACCACAACACACAGAACAAACGAAAATCGGAAGGCACATACGTTTTCCACCGCCTAGGACCTTGTGAACGGGATTTTCCCTCCCGAACAAACGGTAAATCTTGGTTTTCAACGACGGTGCCGGCTTGTCGTCGTCGGAATCGGAGGAGGATGAATCATCGTGGATTTTCTCTGCGATCTTCTCAATTATCGAATCAGCCTTGGATTCATCGTGCTCCGCCATTGATCAAACCCTAAACAACTAACCTTCGGGCTCTGTGCGTAAAACTCTGATGGCGAATTCTCTCTTTCCCCGCTCTCTGAAATACCACCACAATGCCAAATGAGGACATCTCGCTTGTTTTATACAGGTGCACATTGAAACAATCCCCCTTGCCGTTTAAGATTTAATCGCATCCGTTAAAAATCTTTTGGGCCGAAACGGCTTCTATTTGGGCCGCTAAATGGACTTTTCAGTCACCTTGTTGGTTCTTCTCGCATGAACGACCCGAAAACCCGATTCATTAATCATGATACAACAAAAACGAAGCGAAAAATCCACCCTTTAAAACTGATTTCTTTGCGAAAAATAATAATAATAAGGGATATAATTAAATTTCCACCCACTTTAACATTTAATTAACAAAAATTGAGTGATGGGTGTGACTTTGCAAAAAAAAACAGTTTTAAAGGGTGATTTTCCGCAATTTTCGTTTTAAGGAGTGGTTTCACGCAAAACAGCCTATTTAAAGGGTGGTTTTCTGCAATTTGGAAACTATATACACCGTAGACAAGATACAACAAAAACGAAGCGAAAAATCCAAAAATCGAGTAGCAAATAAACCAATAACATCTGGTCAAAATAGCAACAAGGCGTTGATGTGAAAATCGAAGAATACTCGAAAAAAGGAACGTGAATCCTAAAATGGGGCTTAGTGACATAAATTTATTTTGTAAATGTGGTTAGTACTTCAATTGTGTTTTTTCGATTTATAACATCCAAAACATGAACTAAAATTGATCCATAAAACCTAAAATTTTCTGTTTAGTTGAGCTTCCCGCCAAAAAAGAAGTGACAAACTAGTGTTCTATCAAGAACAGTTTGATGTAACTAGATGCGCAGCTAACATTATTGCATGTTGTCAATCCCGCCTCTCCATGTGGAAAAATGCAAGTCCCATGGATAGACCGGATCGAACTGTTAGTAGATAGTAGTACAGTCTTTTTTTGTTGGAGGGTGCTGAGATTTGGGTATGGTTGATGACTTTGCTTTAGGTTTGAGTTCTAGTTGTTGAGCAGCTCTTGGAGTTAGTTGGGTGTGGTATAGAAGAGGTTGGGTATAGTTTTTTGTCTCACTTCTTACGTGAGACCCTGTATTTGGTCTCACTCTTTTGTATTTTGGTGTTCCCACCACATCTATATATTTACTATTTCGGCCAAAAAAAAGTGAAGAAAACACAAGACAAAAATACATGTTGAGCAACATATATCATATACCAATAAGAGATGAACCTATGGAACCAACAGCTCCATTACATAGGAATTAGGATCATCATTTACAACAAATCATATCCCTCCACCTCACCTAATATGAAATTTATAAATTAGATTAACAAAAGAAAACATAGTATGTTTGTATGTAGCCAACTAGCCATGTAGGTGTATATGTATATCAGTATATAACATCTTACTCATCTGCGTAGCCCTTGAAAGTGAAACTGTAATGGCCTCTTCACCAGTGAACTAAAACCATATTCATTTCTTTAGCTTGATGTATGCAATATATCTCCGGTAACTTCAGACGAAAATTTAGTATACCCTTATCCTGTACGGTTGTAGTGTACCCATCTCCATATATTCGAGGCGTGCATCAGTTTTGTCTCTCCATTTCCGATCTCCTTAGGTCCGTCAAGAACTGAAATCCTTAGTTGTTAATGGAAGGATCAAACAAGGAATTGGAGACCATTTTTCTTAGAAATGCTCTTTGTGAAATTCGAATTTCGTAGTCCCTCTTTGGTTGTATTCAAAGCAGAGCTGCTTTAGTTCTTTGGCGAGGATCGGTGCCCCGCAATAGAATACACCTACATTCAAATGAATTAGAGGAAATGATATAAGAACTGAAAATTTTAAAGTAAGGCTAAAAATGTTCATAGCTTGACATACCTATCCTTGCATTCATATGTTTGGAGCCTACTTTGGAGAAAACTTTCTTCCAGTTTGGCTTTGCGAAATGAGTGCGTACCTGCAAGGAAATTGAGAGGTTGAATTAAACAGGGCTATGTGCAAAAGACCGAAGGAGATGAATCAGATGATAGCTTGTTTGCAAACGTTTTTTCTCCTCCTGAAGTGCAAGTAGTACAGCAAGATGTTTGATTATGAAAACAGAAGAAGCTAAGGTGTACTAAACACTTACTGCTGTTCCGGAAACAATATCAAACCCGTTCTTGGCGTGGTTGAGTGCTTGAACCATGGTGATGAGAGCTGACCGGGCATCACCTTCCTCATAGACACTCGTCAAGTAATTATGCATCTCAATTACACCCTATTCCAAGAGAAATTGTCGGTTAGCGATTTTTTGCTGCTGCTTGAACTTACAAGTAGGTGTATATTTTTTTTTTGTGGTATTTGCTTGGTAGTTTTACTCACCCTTTGGTCAATCTCAGCAACTTCATTCATGACCCCCTTGAACCAATCAAATGAACCTTGCTCTCTGGTTACCCAGTAGAAGTAGGCATTTGTGGTCTTCAAAGGCTTCCTTTCCTTGGGGCCTAGATTATTGGCAGCAGGAATGTTTGGCACGGTATAAAAATCCGAGACCATATCCTGCAGAAGTTAAACCAGAATTTTGTTGACGATCATGAATGCGTGTTCAATAAGATGTGGCAACAGACTCAATAATGCATCATATTATGGTTTAAATCACTTACTTCTTGCTCCTCACTTCTGACCATGTTGTTCAGTAGGTCTTTGAGAATACTAATAAAAGGTGTTGCTCCAATCCCGAGACCAACAAGAAGAAGAACATCATATTTTCGGTAATCTTGTGCTGGTGCTCCATACGCTCCATCTATCAACAACTTAGGTAAACTGAAAGAACAAACCGTTTCATGAATTGTTATATGATATATATGATGAAGCAGCTTGTGAAGATAACAAGAAAATTGACAGATGGGAAACCTCTTTTGTGTTGTTTCATCAGCTCTAAGCATCCCACTCTTCCCAGCGACAGGAGCCTCGCAGACCGCTGAGAATAACTTCTTGAGTTCGCGTGTCCAGTCACCTAGCTGGCGTATATGAATGCTGAGGAAGTCATCTCCAGGAGCTGAGGTAATCGAAAATGGATGCCTAGCACACAGAAAAGTGAGCAGCTAGATAAATACAACTAATCAAATACATTAGGTATTGCCAAAGGCTGCATAGATTTAATTTAGAAAATGATAGTGCTGCCTCACCATTCAAAGGGAGAAACAGCAGGGCACTGAACAAACATATATTGTCCACTCTTGTAACGAAACTGGGGAGGCTTGGACATTTGTAAAGTGAGAACATTTCCCGGATAAATGGCCACCTGATTTCAACATTTCATGAACGAAAGTAAGTATTCATCAAAGAAGAACAAGAACAATTCTTAGATAACAGAGAATAACCATAGGTATCAAGTCCATGGAGTCGAACTTTTTACATTGCAGATATGTTATGATCATAAATTAGTTCTTTCTAGTTTCTACAAATATTTCATTCATAGTTTGACAATCCAGTAACATGGACTATCTAAGTTCAGTACTACCTTCAAAAGCTGGACACTGTAGAGGCCAGAGCGGAAAATTCGCAGGGTTCTTTCCCCTGCATAGAGGAATATGGGGACGGCAAGATACATCCATGTCTGCAAATTTACGAAATGTGAGTTATAGATGAAATTAGTTATAGCATCATATATAATTTTCAGCTTACAAAAGTATAAAAATATTACCGTTTTACGATACCACTTGTGCACCATATACAGTTTCACTCCATGAATGATGAACAAAATGTATACAATGATGAGCAGATGGTGTGAGTACCAGAAGGCATTAAAACCTGTTAGCCTGTCAAAAGGCTTAGGCAGCTTAATTAGGCTGCGCCTAAAATACCGAGTTGCAAGTGTGAATGCAATTGCCATTAAGATTAACATTAGGATCCCAGTCACTCCCTCATAGCCTCGGACCAGGTCCCAATAAGTTGGTTTTGGCTCACCAAAGTCATTGCCCAGATAAGGATTATACTCAACTGTAGATGATCTTTCGAGCCTCACAAAATCACATGTAAGATGATTTCCAACATGGAGAATAATACCAACAACAATGGCTCCAGCGATAGTCTGAAGAAATCCACAACAAATTTAAAGGTAAGCAGATTGAAAAACAAATGCAGAAGGTCAATTACTCAATCCTAACTCCTCTTTACGTACACAAACCGCAATATTAATGTGCCTGATGTCACTAGGATCAAAATGGCCAATTAGACAGTTAAACACATACATGCATATCCACAAAGCTTCCATTATTAGCACAATTAACAGTTACAAATGTTATACACGTGATTCCTTTGGCATAATGCAAATCAAAAGACACTCACTTTGGGGTATACTTTCTGAAGAAGGCACAATATTGTGGTATAAGCTATTTACACAGCCCTTGAAGCTTAACAATAAAATATGCATCCATTACTAAACAAGACAGGCATGCCTTATTAGCAAGGAGACTGCCTTTAATGCTGACTTTTATTTGTATTAAAGTTATGAAGCATCCCAAATATGGGAACAAAGACCCATAAATAACAAATTTATGGCACAACAACATGAAAATAACCAAAAAGAGAAGGCAAGAGGGTGGATTTTACTTTTACCTTGTGAAAGTTGATATTATCGTCAAAAGGTACAATGTAAGCCAGCTTAGTAGAACGGAGCCAAGTTATGGTGTTCCTACAAACAGGGAACAAAATAAGGGCCATGTTGAGCTTCAAAGTTTCTGCAGCACCCTTTGCAGTAGTAAGGCAATAGCCCATCACTTTGAAGGCATTCCTGTTCTTGTACTGGATGAATTTCCAAGTGAATAGCCCAATCATTACCAAAATCCACAAGGATAGCACCCATATCCTCTTCCAATTATCTTGGAGGAAATAAAGCAGTTTTGTCCTCATCCTTTGTATCGGACTTCGGTATCTCAGTCCCTGTAGGTTTTGACTTAGGGCCTGGCTTGTGTAGCTAAGAGCCTGGCTGTAGCTTAAGTAGGTGTCTTTCTGTAGAAGAAGTGTCTCCAGTTGCCATAGCTGCACCATCACCCATGAAGATATTAAGGCCCTTTTAGTAAGTGCTCAGAATCAGAATATGATATCTTTTCCATAATAATGGATAAACTAACTGCTATTTCTACCAACTGATTTAGGAGCTTGTATTTGAGGTGACCTAAGCATTCAGTTCACTCAAAGTGCAGTAGTATTTTCTTGGATTAGAGGATTATGGTGTATATCTGAGATGACTTTGTGGACCCGAATAATCTCAGAGGCTAATCTACCATGCCCCAGTAAACCCCAGCAGCCATTCGTGAACGCAAAAAGACAATCACACTAGTATTTTCTTGATATTACATTAAATTCAGATGGGGGTATTAATGTGGGTATCACTCATCAAATGAGAACTGAAAACTGAATTTTCCAGGACAAGCAACAATGATAAGGATCAAGAATATAAAGTGGGCTGGGGCATCAATATCAATTATTGACATTGTGCATATGTTGGTGATGAATAGTGAGTAACTGAGTACTGGTATAATCCGGTTCACAGTCTTTTCGAGTGGCAAAAGAAAACACTTGATCTTCACGTCACGTGGTAGAAATATATACAAGAAATTTAGCAAAAACATAGTAGATGGTGAATTTTTTTTCACCCAAAAAATAATGTTTACAAACTATAATATTTGATTCCCTTTACAAAAAGCATGTACTATGTAAAGATGATAAGGTTTGTTGAGATCATTATCACAATCTTACAAAAGAGTTGGTGAACATGATCAATCCTTCATATAGTTACCAAATCAGGACTTTTTTCTTTCTTTCTTTCCTTCTTTTTTTTCGAATTGGCCTGGGCCTCTAAAAACATCCTTCGGTGCGTGGAATTTGACTTTCATGGATAATTAATATTCCTTTTCCTTCCTGACCGATTCATCTTGTACATCATCTTCTAATGAAATTAACTATAATAACTAGTGGTTTGTTATACATGAAAACGGGCAGAGAGAAGCAAATGTACAATATGAAATATATTAATCCTATTATATTATGCAGCAATTATGTGAAAAGATTTAGTCCTGTTGCCATGTCATGAATATTAATTGGGAGTCTCACCCTCCCCCATTCCCAGCCAAAAAAGAGGTCAAGATTATTGTGTAAAACTGGACACACACACCTCTATGTATCCAAGGCCTTCAGGGTCCAGCTCCTCCATAATCAGAGCTGCATATTCCTCCGCTTGATCCTTCAATCTTGATAGTTTGTTTGCAGATGCACTAAGCATTATGATCTGTAATTTTCAGAAACAGACTTCAAATAAATTACTAATTAACCAAGAAAAACAATAGCTAAGTTTTTCCCTTTTTAGAACAAAGAAAAGCTATTTTACACGGTATGCAAAAAGATGTCAAACGATTATATATAATCAAATTTTATTTTGAGCTTAGGCCCTTCAGGTAAGTTTTGTTTTGGGTTCCGCTCAAATTCTAGTCATTTCAGTTATTAGTTCAAGTCTGATTTTCGGATCACGGTTTATCAAGTCGATCGTGATCGAGTCCATTTTCAAGTCGAGTCGGACATGGGTTCGTACAAGTCGTGTCTTGCCAGCTCTACTATACCAGGCAAACCCGTGTTCTCGAGGTCCAAGGTCAAAACTGTGGCTGATGACAGTGAAATGGCCAAATTGCAAGAAAGGAAAATGAAATCGACAAGGACCCAATTAACCAACGGGCGAAAATACCCCTCACCAACTACCTACAGACCAAAACCACGTCGTTTGATTTTCAGTCACTGAAAAATAAAGGTTCTAGAAGGTGTCGTGATGCCCCCTCTCTACCGAATCCAAAAACTACATAAGCTGCCAAATACTACAAAACTTAAAACTAATTAAATGTAAATCAGGTAATGATTCAACACCAAATATAAAATATTCTTCAATCATGTGAAGAAGAACAAAACGCATGTGAGAAGCTGTCCAAAAATAAACTGCAAGACATGGTTTTATGAAAACGTTTCCCCACAGTAGGTATACTTGATTCCAGGGATGTTATTGCACGATGAATATATATATACCTCCAGAGTTTTAATCATTAAAAGACAAAATGATGCTTTAAAATCTTTATTCACCGAGAATTATTTGTTTGACAATCCAAGCCCTAAGTTCAGTGCTACGGTGCCAAAGACTAAGACTTAAGACTAGTTATAGTATGCCTACATTAATGCCTCAAAGTAGTGGGTTGTTTATGCTAGGAAGAAAATTGGCCTAAGTCGTGCGTGGGGCAGTTCTTATTTAACCAAACACAAGCCCTTCTCCGTAATATTAAATTGTTAGGTGTGTGTTTGACAAATTAATAATGAATAAAAAGGAACGGAAGAGAAAATGTGTCAAGTGATTAAAAAGATAAATAGAATGAGATGTGAGAATCTAAAAAAAAAAACATAATATTTCCATGAAAATTAGTTTCCATTATATTTTGAGAGTGTGTTGTCATTGGTTGAGACCTTAAATTTGATTTTCACATTCAATTTCATCAATTTGATGAGATTCATTTGCTTTTAGTTAATTTCTTACCAATTGGATGTCTATTTTTTCTTTGTTTATAATCAAATCTCTCCTTTATTTATTCAACTAAGATAAAGTAATTCATTCTATTTCTTGATTTTGGTAAATAAAGAGCGGTTCTTATTCATTGAAATCTCATATTTGTCTTCAACTAAAGATGCTCTTAATGTAGAAACTTACTATCAAAAAAACGATTATTGACTAGTTGAGAACTAAGATGACTTGTTTTCATACTTACCTCTTTGACTTGTTCTTCTGTAATATGGCCATCTTCATCTTTATCCACCCTGCACATTAAAAATTCGGAAGGATTAAACAAGAGGTGTCAGGGGTAAGCCAGAAATTTTCAATTGAGTTGTGCGTAATGCACCAATTACAGTTGACTATGAATGGATTAGGGGTTTAACAAACACAATTTCTACGCAATTAAAACTGGACTTACATGTCGAAGAAGATCTGAAGCCGCGAATCAAAGCTCTCATCAGTGATCTGAGACCAGTACTCATGGAGCTCGCCTCTGCTGATTTTATCCACCTTCAATCTTCTTCTCCTGCTCAGCGCATCGAACACCTCTAATGCGAATTCCTTGGAATCCTTCATCCCTGTTAACGATTTGCAGAAAATTAAATCAAGAAAACATTTGAGATATTGTTTTATGAAAACAGAAATCGAGAGCGGATTTGGACCTATGCATTGTGCGAAATCGGTGCGATAGAGATAACCGTCTTGTGAGAGCTTCTCGAAGTTGTTCTCCACTTCGTTCCACGCATCCATGCCGTTGGATTTACTGCTAATGAATCTGAGACCTCGAAGCGCCTTCTGCGCTCCCGGCCTGGTCCGATTTAGCTGTGCCAGTTGTTTCCGGCGATCCCTGGCGGCGACCTTCGAATCCGCTCCTCTGCCGCCGTTCTGCGGCGCTGACTGCGACGAGCCGGAGAGGATCCTCGCGGCGCGGCCGTGGCCCCACGAGAATTTCCGCAGCTCATTCCTCAGCTCCTGAGAGAACTGCCTTGCTCTGCTAAACGCATCCGCTTTAAGCTCCTGCGAGAACAGCTGCAGCAGAGACCGCCGCGTCGTCGGCGACCTCGAATTCGACACCGGCGTCTCCCTGCCGGAAGCGCCGTAACCGCTCCCAACGCTGAACGCAACGCTCGCCACCTCGGATTGAGGCTCAACGCTCATGCGAGCTGGCTCGACGCTCCGTAGAACGATCGTGTCATCGTCCTCGATGTCCAGTGTGACCTCTACGAACTCCTCCGCGGCGGTCGTTGAAGACAGGTCTGACGCCGGCGAGGAACCGGCGACACTCATCGCCCTAACTCCATTTACTCCGTCCAGCGACATCGAGTCAGACGCCCACCGCCGGCTGTGCCTGCCCATTCTACTCATACTTGCCATCCCAAACCTCCAATTAAGTGCAAAATTGAAACAATCCGAACCGAAAACTACCTATAATTCCTGATCTGAAAAACAAAAACCGTCTAGGTTTGTTGAAATTAGCTTGGTGCTCATCTATCTCACCTCAATGTAATTAAACTCTGGTGAGAGAAATCGAAAATCCTCAAAGCAATCTGAGAATCGGAATCGATACGGCACATAACAAAATCAACTATCCTAGAGTGATCGCCGGTTCCAGAGGCCCACGAAGGACTCCACCGGCAAGGAGCAAGCAATCGGAAACTGAAAATGCATCGGGATTGCTGCTTGTCACAGCAAATCCTCTGCGTTCTCGATCCGAATAATCTTTTTATCTTCAAATGCAAGATTCGTGAAAATCGACCAGTAAAAAGGAGATCGAAAGGCCGAAAATGCCTTCGAAAGTGGAAATGAGTGGCCGATCGACCACAAGGTGGGTGGCCGATCGATCTTTCGCCAGTTCCTGCCCCCCTCTCTCCCTCTCGTGTTGTGTATGTACTGTATAGTAGCTCTGGTTTTGTTGTCACATGAAATGAGAAGTTTTATTATGGAGTATGTTATACAGAGGTTAAAAAGAAATTATAATCAGCTTCACTTTTATATTTGGCTTTATTAATTTTTTTTTTAAAAAAAAAAGAAGTAGTGCCGTCGTGGGCCCAGTTCTTTAGACTTGAGGGCCATGAGTGACCAGTCCAAATCAAAGTGTTACCGTGTACAACTGTACAGAGAAGCTCGCGAGTCCACTGAATCAGACTTGTCCCACTCAAACCTTAACAGTGGTAACTTGCAAGTACGAAAGTATATACCCCGTTTAATTTTTACCGTATAGTATTTGGATTAGAATACTTTACGGGTGACTAATGACTAGGGATGGAAATGGATCGGGTTATGGGTGGATGTACCTATTCCATCACCCGATCCATTAAGAAATTTCCTCCACCCAATCCACCCATCATCCATTAACATTTGCATCCATATCCGATCCATCCATCATCCGCGGGTTATTGGGTGGATCGGGTCAAATATATGGGTAATAAATTTCATGTAAATGTTCACCTAATTTTCAAAATAGAAATAAAACTTAATAAATAAAAATAAAATTTTAATATATTAAATTTAAAATACTCATCATTCATAACTCACACAAAAAATAAAAAACTCAAACTATCAAATAAAGTTACATATAATATATAAGTTGCGTAAAAGATATGATAAAAGTTCAATTAATAAACAATTTTAGTGGATCGGGTGGTGGATTGGACACCCCTTCATCCATATCCGATCCGATCCATGATCCATTAATCCACCATCCACTTATTTATCCATTTATTCGGATTTTCATCCACATATTCGGGGTGGATTAGTGGATGGATCGGGTCTCCGCGGGTTGATTTCCATCTCTACTAATGACAGGTGTTATATGCACTTCTTATGGTGGATCAAGCGTCCGTTTCATCCTCAGTACGACACATATCCAGTAATAATTACAAGTTCTAAAAATAATACACATATGGATTTAGATCCGTCCGCATTTTGGAGTTACATAGGACAGATCTATTGAGTTGCATTTTGGGGGGGGGGGGGTTTATTAAGTAAGAATTCAAGATCAGACAAGTCCGAATCACGAGAGGCCGACGAATCGACAGGCAATAACCGCATAAACATACAATTAGAATCGAAAACAACACTAAGAAACAAGCAGTAATAACTCTGCAACAACAACGATCTAAGAAGAACTACTCCCAACAGTTGAAGACAACGACAAAAAACGAACCCAAACACCATCGAACAGTAGCATTGCAGACCAACGGTACAGCAGCAATCTATTAAATTTTGGGGTTATATGCACTCCTTATTCTTCTTCCTTTTTTTTCCAAGTGTTGCTCCATTTCTTTTCCTCTTCCCCTCCCCCCCCCCCCCCCCCCCCTTTTTGCCTTTTACTTTATTAGGACGGAACATTCTTCCTTTAATTTTTAGTTTTATTTTTATAATTGACGGATCATAGACCCATCCGTGTATTTTTTTTTTACAACTTGTAATTATTAATTGACAGGTGTCGTGCTGAGGATGAAACGGATCCTTGATCCATACTTTATTATAAAAGATAAAATTTTAAAGGATTAGTAAATCTAGTGAATTATTGCTAAATTCAACATCGGTTTTTCGTTGGGGCATAGGATAAGACTTAAGAGGCTACAAATAGAAATATTTTTGAAATTTAAATGATTTTAGTCATTTTTAATAATGCATTCCTAGGGTCTATACATCCAAATATAGAGAATCTTTGCGACCAAAAAAAAATATAGAGAATCTTTCCCAATATGGATTGCTTATCATATACCCCATGAGTATAGGATAGAAAAAACCGATTCAACTCCTTTAGAAAAATCCTTTTTTATTTTTATCTTTTTAAAAATCCTTACATGAATTTCCTTTCTCGTTTATGTCCTTCTTCTAAATATGATTCGGTGTGGGAATTGGGATTTAGTTGAGATTATATTTGAAGATTTGATAAAAATTTTTAATAAAGTTTAGTGATTCATAAAAGAAAATAAAAATGTGCATAAATAATCGAAGACATCTATTGATTTTGTAGGTAGTTCGCAAGTGTGCTGGAACATTTAAATTATAGTGAGAGTTGTAAAGTGACAATATGATGTTTTGAGAAACTTTTGTTAAAAAAAATAATGGAATTCGATACATCAAAGACGTCGAAAACATCGATGACAAACTAATCAATATTAAAACAAGAAGAGAGAAAAAAATATATCAATACAACAACAACAACAACAACAACAACAACAACAACAACTATCCAGTGTATCCCACGCTTAAATATGGTTTGGGGTCGGGATATTGTACACACTATTTTCCCGAATACTCGGGAGAGTATTTTTTATAGACCCAAAGATAAGTGGAAACACTTAGCAAGTCATAAGCAACACAAACCAAAGCCAAATAGGGACGCAAAACAGTGTCCATAAGGAAACTATGAAAACAAGAAAACCAAGGCACACAAATATAAAACACAATTTAACATCTTTTGTCTGAATTTGCCTCCTTCAATAATCTTGATCCATGACTATTTCTTCGACTAGTGACAAGAGTATCAGGTCCTGTCAAATCACTTTCATCCAACTCTTATTCCTCTTCTGAAATCTCTAAGGTCTAACCTCTCACACCTACGCACATGTAAAAACATAAAGCTATCATCAAAAGCAATAATAAAAAATTGGGAAGTAAGTAGGTTTTTTTTATATATACAGTTGGGAAGATTTTGCTAAAATCGCAAAACACTTCCTTGATCATCTTGCTGGATGATGTTACAAAGATCCCTATTAAAAGAGCATGGACAGATTACAGTTTCCTCTATATTTAGCTATATAATCCGCTACCTTATTTGCTTCTCTAAAACAATGTCTAAATTCAATATAATCAAAAGATCCAACAAGTAGTTTCATCTTCGCAATATGACGTATAATTTCCCATATGGCGCTACTGCTCTCCTTTACTGCCTTTATGAGCTTGTCCCCTTCGATGATTACTTTTCGAAATCCATTTATATTAATTGCTAGTTACATTCCTACACACATTGTAGAAGCCTCTATTTGGAGAATTGAGCCTTGTCATGACTCATGTCTCCTGATGAAAAATATCAACAACTTGACCCTCTGAGTCCTTGATGACTCCTCCCACATGCCACAAGCCAGTGGAATTAGCTGAATCATATTCCCCGATGACTCCTCCCACCTGGCACAAGCCAGTGGAATTAACTTAAATCATATATCTACATTAATTTTGAAGATAGCTCTCTGTGGTCTCCTCCATCTAGCTTTTAATCTTTTGTTTTGTTTTTTGTTAACATTTACATCTTCTTCTATCTTGTTCCAATTTGTAACATTATATATAACCTTTTGGATCAAAGATGCTATAGGTTCCAATTTATTAATGTTGCTAAAAATAATTCCATTTCTGATTTCCCATATGGTTTGCCAAACGAAGCAAAGACCTTCAAAATGAGAATTTTCTTTTCTAAGCATCATAATGTCTTCTATCGTTAGATTCCTAGCTTCCTCTTTAACATAGGAATGATTTCCCCACCGTTTGTTTATAGCTTGAGATTAACGCCTTGGTAAACCTACAATGCATGAATAGATTATGAGTATCCTCATTCTTAGAGTCGCAAAGGCAACACCGAGAGAGAACTTTATTAATGTATTTATTTAGTCTAACCTTTGTTGGTAGTCCATCAATTGCTATATTTTCCAAACTAGATTATGCCATCTATGTGGTATTCTTAGTTTTCAAATCCAACTGTAATACAAATCAACACGGTGCATTTGGCTAATTATTTTAGTAACGGACTTTGTTGTGAACTTTCCATTGGGGCTTGGTCTCCAAATCAACTTATCCGTCGTATCCCAATTTGGAATTTGAATACTCCGTATTAATCTATTATTCTTTGTATAATGTTATGGAAAGTAAGTAGGTTAACCTAAATAACACGCATGGAATATTTTTACCCTTACCCTTATATCATTAATTCTAAGTTGTACAGACCCAGGGCCAAAGTAAGAACATGCCATGGAAGAAGGAAAATAAAATTTCACATCATAATAAAAATTTCCGTATATATTAAGAAATCAATGGATTTTCTTTGTGAAAAAAATGATTTTAAAATGTGAACCACAATTATTATATCAGGTTCTTCTAAATATACATGATCCAAAATTGTGCTGTTAGACTCGGATATATTAAAATATACCTAAATCCAATAATTGATCTTAATTATTGACACATTCGACTTTAATTAACATTATTTCAACTAAAATCAACCATAAAACTCAAATGATTTACCGTCATTGGTATATTGATGAAAATTTTGGACTTACAAGTTGTGGCTTTTGACCGGAAACGATAAGGCTACTTTTCGTGTCATCGAAGCTACCGATTTCAACCTGAAAACCAACCCTAACCATGCACGTATCAACCCACCTACTTCGACGACAAAAACATTACACGATCAATCAAAATTAGCGATAGTAAATCAGTGGAAAATCCCGTTATTAATTTTAGTGGGAATTACGGGATTGGGTGCGAGTTTTTTTGGTGTGGCAACTCCCGCGGCCGATTGCGACTCAGAGGTGTGCATCTGTAACGCAAGGCCCATATGCTTGATGGGCCCACCCCGTCCGTTGAAGTCGTCGGCCCACCAACTCCCGTTTTGCTCTTCGGGAAAAGGACGTGTACCGTGCCCGGATACGTATATTACGAAATGAAATAACCTCGTGTGTTATTATTTATATTATTTATTATTATAAAATGGAAATACAACCTTTCGATTTTGTTATTTTATTTGTTTATGGCCCGATAGGCAATTTCCCCCGATTTATAGTTTCATAAACTATATGAATTCCATCCGCATAAATACAAGAGCTTGAGAAGAAATCGGATTATCGGAGCATATAACACTTCAAAGTTCAAATCAATACTATACTCCTTTATAATGAATAATGTTTATAAATAAAAATTTACTTTATGATCAAATCAATATACTCCTTAAATAGGTAAATAAAGAGCGGTTATTTCGGGATTCGAACCGGGGACCTATGGATACTATCCACAAGTCCTTTCCAGTGAACCATTCCGAAATGGTTAAATCAATATACTCCATTTATTAAGCAAAACATGTTATTTTATAGAGTAAATCTTATTAATAAAAGATGTCATTATATATATTTTGGTTCATTTTACAGAATTACCCTTATAATTAATGTTAGTTACAGTTTTTTTAAAAAGGTAAAAAGCTAAAATAATAATTAGTAGTGTAAGTTTTTTTTTTGTTTGTGTTTATTAAAAAGTGTGAAAATGGTAAAATGACATATTTTGTTTAATGGTTTGAGTAAAATATTTTTTTAATTTTTTTTAGAGATTTGCCTACAAATTAAGAAAATACGTTAGAATTAAGTAGTCACATATACTATTCTCAACCAAAAAGTGAAAAAGGACAAAATGTATTTGTATTCCTCATTAATTATTAATTACCTATAATCTTTTATCAACCAATAAAATTTGAGGGGGAAAAGCCAAACTTTGAAGGGATGGAGTAATTAGGGTTTAATGACCGCTCTTTATTTACCAATTCAAAGAGTAATTAGGGTTTGAAGTTGGACCCATCAAATTAATTAGGTCGAGTCCAAACAACTATACGCCTAGCGTGTCCAGTCCATGCTGATTGCTGAAGCCCTGTATCCATAGAGCCATAACCTAACTTGACCCTGGATCCACCAACCATCGGGCCCATGGTGTGACTCGATGGGTCCGGGTCAACCATCTCTACCAAGAAGTTGCTCGTCTCATCTGAATTCGACCTGGACCCATGGAATATTGAATCGAGTATCAGTGGCTTCCAACCTGGATTATATTTTGTACTGATGTGTCGGGTTAACGAGGTGGAACCGTAGAAATGGGTCCAATCAAAAGTCTTCGTAGGCCTTTTTGACTTTGAACAATTAGCAGCATCCACGAACATTAAAATCACACCCCGTGCCTTACTTCATCAACAAACCAAGTACACACTATGACACTAAACACCGGTCCCAACAATAGCAATTAACAAAGGCTGTGGAAAATACTCCCTACTCTTTCTTTTTTTTAAATAAAATAAAGGAATTCAACTAGACGAGTAGACGGATAAGTTGGGTGAATAAAGAAGTCGAAAAAATCAAAAATAAAAAAAAATGTCATAAAAACACTAAAACTGAAAATATTTCGACAAAGAATAAATCACTGAAAACTCCTTTCATCTTATAATAAAATAGTTTAATTTTTCAGCATACTTTTAAAAAAAAATTAAAAGTTCTATAAAAATAGCAAATTTTATATTAAAAAATCTTTAAAAATATTTTGATTTTTGAATCCACTCTTCAACAATAGTAAAGTGATTACAGTATCAAATGTGATTACAATATCAAATGTCTCCTTTTAACGTCTATACAGAATCTCTAAATTGGATTCGACGACTCTATACATAAATAAATTATAAATCAATCCATATTTATTAGTGGGATAAAGATTTTTTTTATAAAGGGATAAGGAATTTTAGATTGATGGAACTTAATATAAAAAAAAAAAGTGAAAGGGAGATTTAAACTCATAGTTTATTCGTCATTAGATGTCATCCTTATAGTCGTCGATAATAATTAATTTTAATTTAAAAGTACACTTTTATATTGCTCCAAAAGGTGAAATTGCGACTCAACGGTAATAAGGATTTGGGATCAATGCTCAATATGCGCATAAAGAGCCCCTTGTTTGAAAGGTTGCTCCCACACTGAAATTGGTAAGACTCGATTCTTAATCTCTTACTCCAAATGTCACCCTTGTAACCGACCGAACAAAGCTCATACGGGCAAGTACACCTTTACATAATTGTACATCACTCAAACAACTTGGGTGGGTTACTTAGGCCCAAAAAAAATGGCATGTAGTTTGTTGGCCCTATCTACGATGGGCTGGTATTGAGTTACTGGGCCTCAATGCAACGTAATCTTATGATAAAAGTGGAATAATATATTGAATTGAATGCAACGTGGCTCACTGGCCCGTGAGGCAACAAAGTATCATTATTGAATAAAATGGCAGAAAAATGTCTAAATGGCAGAAAGTATCATTATTGAATAAAAAGTAATACAAACTTCAAAAATACTAAATTTATTAACAAATTATATTTATATTAAAAAAATTAATGATTTGAAAATTAAATCAAAATTATGAACAAAATATTAACGTCGCAATCGAAAATTATTTATTTTTTTTAACCGGAAATAATTTTTGGCAATAAGATAGGCCCTTATATGCCAAGAGCATCTATGCGGTTGAGATTGCGAAGCGCAGAGTCGTCATGTGTCGCAGAACCGGAGAAAACAAGGTCAAGGTGCGATAAGACCATCCACAATAGTTTTGTGCAAAATGTACACATTTGCACAAGATGTGTAAAAATACACATTACTTTTTAGCAATTTGCTCCATTGGTAAAATGTGCATTTTTTACACACCATTGAAATACAATTCATTTAAAACAAAAAGAAAAATAAAATTATAAAAAAATAAACCAATGAAATTGTCTTACTTTTTGTAAAAGTTTTTGCACATGGGGGATGATGTGCTCAAATGTGCACATTTGCACACACACCAAAAAACAACCAATTGAACTAAAAAATGTCTAAAAAATACACATTTGCACATCACCATTGTAGATGGTCTAAGCGGTCCGAAAAACAGTTTTGATTGTGACACAAAGTCACAAACAACAGAAATAGTTATATTGATTTGTTGACGTCTTCGGTAGCGTCGTCCTTATAATTTGATCCAATGTAGGCACGATTAGGCGCGTTGAGATAATTACTTTTGGTGCTGCCAATGGCAGCTTGTGAAGCAATTCAAACCCAAGTCCTCCAAAGTCTCCTAACGAGTGACGTGTCTCCATATTTGCATACCATATGCACCTAATTTAAAAAAATCCAACGAGATTCGTATTTGTGAAAATCACATTTAACTTGAAAATTAGTGAAATCTTTCCCTTTTTAGGGTGAAAGCCTTGATTAATTAATTTAATTAATTTATTCATTTGCCGACGTACTTAGGATTCCTAATCTCGCTATTATATTAGTCATTAATTGAATTGAATTATTAGTAGTTGTTCCGAAAATTGGAGGTTTCCAAAATGCCACGTAAGGGGCATCGATCGATATCTTGGGCTATGATCGATCTCCAACTTCTATGCTTTGAAATTCCCAACACATTTGAGTAATTGACCATGCTAAACGATAAATCCATACAGTGGTTAAATATATTATCCAATCAAGATATCTCACGTGTACTTTTATTATTCGATCATTTAAATGACGAATTGTGAAATGATTTGCCAAGCATGTGCTGAAGAACATGAATGGAAACGAATCGAGCCTGAAAAAGATTTCCTTTTGGGGCATCCACGTTATCGGGGTAATAATGGAGAATCTTCTGACCGGTGGCAGAGGCGGATCTTTTTTAGGGTCGGTGGTGGCAGTTGTCCCCCAATCGAAAATAAAATTTAACATACATATTACTCTCGTCGATAGTTTTGATTTGATATATTATAAACTCAAATCTGATATCTGAGCAAAAAGTTATAAGCGTTTCAAATTTCAGCACGGAATTACAATATTTCCTACATCATTTAGTATATTTTTATTGTAATTATTATCATTTATTAATTTCATATCTTAATAATACAATTATATCCGAAAACTTCAAATTAGGAGGTTATATTGAAATATTTTAAAACTATGAAATAAATCATGCAAGATTTATGTTTTTATTCTAATTACACATCCATGCATAATATTGATGATTTTTCGGAAAACAAAATTAGGGTTTAATTTAACATACAATATTTTTTCATCGTAATTTTTCGCCCCCTCAATCAACAATTTCAGGATCTGCCATTGCCGGTGGGCCAATAACGCAAACTAAATCCGAAATCATATGAAATACGGAGTAGTTGTTAGGGTTCGATTTCGATAAATCAACAATCAACCATTGGAGCTATAAATATGGAGTTGTTAGGTTAACCATGCGCTACTAGTCTAGCACATAAACTGGGTGATGTTTCATTCTAAAACCAATTGGCAAGAAAAAGGAATAGTTCACCGACTTATATACTAAAACTTGTTATGTTCAACTTTCGACGTGTGATTCTTTTGGTTTCATTTAGATCGATCTCTCAACAATAAACAACCGAATAACAAGTGTAGTATATATCTAACATAGAAACGAATTGAATATCTTATTAATCTTATATTCACATTCTTCACTTTATTTATAAGACTGGATAAACTGCTTCATTACGGATTTTTTTTTCTTTGGTAAAATAAGAATTCAAGATTAAACCAGTCTGATTCTTGATAGGCTGATAAATCGACAGATAGAAAGCTGTCGTACAACCTGGCGGAATCGATTGAGATGTGATTATCATTTTTCTTAAGGTGGGATAACAATAACTATATACATATATACTTTAATCTACATATGGTTTTGATCATTTGCTCTTTTTTTATCCGAAGAGAGGAAGATTGCGTTAACCATTCATTTTAGAGTTTAGACATCTGTCATAACTTGAGATGAATATTGTTTAAAGTTATTTTCTCAATTATTGGCTCTTTTTCGGCTATCTAGCTAGCAATGTTGTTAATCGTATTCGATATGTTCAATCGCAATTATTCGGCATATATAATTTCATAGACTAGGGAAATTCAATTGCCTTTCTAGCTACTAGAATTTCCTTTATTCAAATTTCCCAAGCTAGCTAGGAGATGAAAATTAATTATCCGGGTGAGCGGATGAGTGATGGATCAATTAAGCTAGGTACTAGCCGCATAATCCATCCATCATAATGATATATATAATTTGTTTACACAATAATGTTTGTATTATACTGTTAAATTACGGTGGGTAGACCTGTCAAACGGATCATTCCGGTCGGGTTCGGGTCGGGTCACTCCGGGTCTCGGGTAAAACGGGTCCCGGGTAAAACGGGTTCCGGGTTTATCGGGTTGACTAGAACCCGGGTTTGACCGGGATTTGGGCGGGTTCGGGTCGATTTCGGGTTTGTCAATTTTTTCTTTTTTAAATTAAAAAAATCATAATTTGATAATTTTGCGATAAATTTTAATTAAATATAAAAAAATTTAATTATATTTAATTATAAATCAACCGGGTCACCGGGTCAATCGGGTCGAAACCCAGATTACCCGGAAAATTTCCAGGTTTTCGGGTTCGGGTCGAAAAAAATTTCCGGGTCAAAATTTCCGGGTCTTGACCCAAAAAATTTCGGTCGGTCGGGTCGGGTTGTGTTTTGACAGGTCTAACGGTGGGTAATATACGACGTGGGGGGTCACACATGCATCACGCATTATTGTCAGTTGCACTTGACGACTTAAGCCTTAAGGCCGGCCAGCCAATTAAGGACCAGGAATCCAAACCACACCGCACTTAGCCGAACCTCAGCGCACCAACCAAGCCGAGCACACAAGCCGAGTGGGGTTCCATTCTAAAACCAATTGGGATTAGGTGGGGTAGCCGACCGACTTATATGCAAGGTTTGGGTTAAATTTTTAATCAATGTGAGATCTTTATCCCACAATTCAACTTATATTCTCAACATATATGAAGGCCGATTGATTTGCTTGTCTATTATTGTGTTGAATGAAACTATGTTAGGGGGTTGAGTCGAAAAGAATCTCAAGGTAATACCTGAATATCACCGGTTCAACTCCCGGATATAGCCGCTAGCTCTCTATTTACCAATCAGGACTTAGATAAACCGAATAGATAGATCGAATAATAGGAATTGTATAGTATCTAGCTTTCACCCGTCCATGACTTCATCTTGATTCTTCCCAAATTGGGATCACTGTGAACCAAACAATATATCGTTCCTAATCAAACGTCACTACCTAAGCTAGAAATGGACGGTGGAGGTTAATTAGTGGTTGTGTTAGTTCTAGCTTGGCTCTCTTTTGTCTTGAATTAAAGCCAAAAGGGTTAATTAATTTGACCAAACAATGGGAAAAACGCATCTTCAAAAGGTATTCAATATAATAATATATGCCGTCCACAAAATATATAGCGTGGTCACTCATGACTCATGAGTCATGACTAGCTGGTACCTCGTTCATTACTTCCTTGGGAATTCCCATTATTTAGTTAAAGGCTATATGTAGGTGGTAGTAATGTAGGAGAGCTAATAAAGTATTGGGTCGAACTCTTCTTTGTCGTTAAAAGTTAAACTTTATAAGTTTGATATACGTAGTATAAGTTAGCTAATTCTTATATTATCAATTGGTTTTATATAGTGGCAGAGCCAGAAAATCTGTTAGGGTGGATAGGTTAAGAGTCAACGTGAGAATAAATAAATTTATCGGAAATATTTTATTAAAATCCAATGAAAAGAAAAATTAAATGTCAAAATGCCCTATAGGTGAGTCAAACATGGAGCCTCATGAATTAATAAAACACTCTCTTATCACTAGACCATCTTAATACACATGAAGACTATATATATTACTTTCAATATATATATGTAATGTTTTTTTTTTCCAACCATCGATCTAATTAATCGAGTAGGACTTTGATATGATATAATCTTTCGATCTTGGTCTGAACTAGCTATAAAGAAAGAATGAGATCCGTGTATCAACGGACTAGATGAACATCTTACCAATCAGTTTTATGATAGCATTCGTCTTGTGTGCTAGATCTCTGTTGGGGTTTGTGGGTAAAGTCTCACATTGAAAAAATTGGTAACAAAACCAAAATATAAGGGGACGTGAAATCCCTACACAATTGCTCAAACTTGTGTTAGAAGGGCCAAATCAAACTTTATAGTACGTAGGATTCGTTTTTGGAGTTTGTTTTCCCTTTCTGTTTAATAAAAATACAATAATAATAATAATAATAATAATAATAATAATAATAATAAATTTTGTTATTAGTCATGATTGAGGCATTTTCGACATCTTAATATAATCTTGTTAATAAAGTTACCTTGATAATGGATTACGATAATAATTAGGAGTTGAGCTATTTCTTATATGCTGATTATTAAACGTTATTATTTCTTTCAATAAAGCGCATTAGAAGTGGGAAGAGCCCCGACTATCTTCATATAAAAAAAACAGTGATCAATAAAGCGCATTACAAGTGCGAAGTGCCGAAGTTTGATTAAGGCAATCTTTGATCAAAAAGGAAAAGAAGATTAAGGGAAGCTGCAGGTAACACGTGTGAGGGTATATTTCGACCAACATGCATATATTTCTAGAATTGATGATAATGTAACGTTGATTTAATTATCTTGCCATTTCAGTCTTGTCTTCTTCAATGGCGGCAACTATAATGCTGTTTAGTCACAGTATTGTTGTCTCGTAAAAAGAAGTAACCTAATCCCAATTAGGTGAGACGGTTTCCTCCTTCCTATATAATAGAGGATTATGATCGACTAATATATACTTATATAAAACATATATGTAAGATCAATATTATATATATAGGGGTGCGCTCCGGTGAGAACCAAAATTTATGAACTTACAGCAAGCAGATGCTGAAGTTCACAACCGAAATCCACCTAGATCTATGAGTTTGGCGCCATTGATGGAAGAGAGTTTTGGGAGAATTTTCTATGTAATTTATGTGTGTTTAACCAAGTTGTACAAAGAGCTATTTATACACATCTTAACCATAGTCTAAACTAACCTCAATCTAACCAATGAAGCTTACCCGAGTTGTAACCGAATCCTAACAAACTATATGCACACATATAGTCTATATCCCCCCCTCAAGGTGGGCGTGTAGGATGAAAAATCACGCCCAACTTGCAAAACAGGAAGAAATGTTGTTGAGCACTTAGAGGTTTAGTAAACACATCAGCAATCTGTAAGTTCGTTGGGACAAACATGGTCGAAATAAGACCTTCTAGGATCAGTTCTCGTATGAAATGGCAGTCCACTCTGAGGTGCTTTGTTCGTTCATGAAATACTGGATTCATGGCTAGCTGCAAAGCTGATTTATTGTCACAGCACAGCAAAATCGGTTTATCAAAATGTACCTTCAAATCATCCAAAATCCCTGTAAGCCACACAATTTCACTCCCAGTTTGTGACATGCTCCGATACTCACTTTCAGTGGACGATTTGGAGACTGTCTTTTGTTTCTTTGTCTTCCAAGACACAAGACAATCCCCAATGAAGATGCAATAACCCGTAAGAGACCTGCTAGTGTCTCTACAGGAGCCCCAATCTGCATCAGAATAGGCCCTAACAGTTACTGAACTTGCACTAGGATAAAATAGAGAACTGTGGACAGTGCTCTTGAGGTATCTTAAGAGGAAGCTGCTCTAAGGTGAGGAGCTCTAGGAGAGGTCATAAACTGGGTTAACTGTTGCACTGTATAGGCAATATCTGAGTGTGTCATGGTTAGAAACAGCAATTTTCCAACCAGACGCCTATAAGACTCTTGATCCTCCAATGCCTCTCCATCATGGGCACTGAGATGCAAATTTCTTTGCATTGGGAATTTAGCTGGCTTACAGTTTACCATAGAAGCATTGGTCAGTAAATCCATGACATACTTCCTTTGGTTTAACATGATTCCAGATTCTGATCTAGAAATCTCCATCCCAAGGAAATACCTAGCCATCCCTAGATCCTTGATGGTGAAGGCCTTATCTAGAGAAGCCTTAACTGTCTGAATAAACTCTTCATCATCACCTGTTAACAACATGTCGTCCATATAAACCAAGGCCACTGTAAATGAAGCTCCCACTTGCCTTGTAAACAAGGAGTAGTAATGCCTAGATTGAGAGAAACCCAAGGACACCAGATGCTTAGTGAGCTCAACATTCCACTGTCTGCTGGCCTGTTTCAAACCATAGATGGATCTGTTGAGCTTGCATACTTGCCCACTAGCAGCTTTGTCATAACCAGGTGGTGGAGACATGTACACCTCTTCATCCAGATAGCCGTGAAGAAAGGCATTATTTACATCCAATTGATGTAAATTCCACTGCCTAATTGAAGCCAGAGACAACAAGACTCTCACTGTTGCAAACTTGGCAACTGGAGAAAATATCTCCTTATAGTCTCTATCTTTGACCTGATTGAACCCCTTAGCCACTAATCTAGCCTTGTATCTCTCAACTTGGCCATCAGCCCTGAATTTGATCTTAAAGATCCATTTGCAACCTATGGCCCTCTTCCCAGGTGGCAAGTCAGTGACAGTCGAGGTATTGTTATGTTCAAGAGCATCCAGCTCCTGTAACATAGCAATTCTCCATTCCTGAACTTGCTTTGCTTGAGCAAAAGATGCAGGTTCAACCACCTTTAACACATTGAAGAGAGCATGAATGTAATCATGAGTATGGATGGACAAATCCTGAGGCTTCACTACTGAGAACACATCAGACCTAGAGGAAGATACATCTGCAGCTCCCTCTGCAAGCCTGTCTCTTGTAGGCAAATTATTGCATACAAAGTCCTGCAACCTTGCTGGTCTAGTGATCCTCCTAACAGGTCTGTCATCTAATTGCTGATGAATATGTTGAGTAACAGTTCTATCATTGTGGTCACTCAAATCTCTGAAGGTGGGCTCACTGTTACTTTGTGACTCAAGGGAGTCTGGAGCAACAGCATTAGTGTCATCCATATCTCTAATGCCTGAACCACTAATGGAAACTCTGGAATGAGCACTGCCCCCACCCAGCGCAATAGTTTCACCTTGCTCACCACCCTCCCTGGCTGATCTCTCCCTAATTTGGAGCATCTCATCCCCAAACATGACTCTAGGCAACTGTCTCTCAATGGGTATTAGATCCTTCAGACCTCCAACAGAATCTTTGAAAGGAAACCTGTCTTCTTTGAAAATCACATCCCTACTCACAAAAACTTTGTGAGTGTCCAAATCATAAAGCTTGTAAGCTTTAGTGCCTGGAGGGTATCCCAGCAACACACATGGTCTCCCACTGGCCTCAAGATTACTCCTATGAGTTCTAGGAATATGAGCATAGCAGAGACAACCAATCAGGGGCGGAGGGAGGGGGGCATGAGGTGGCTCGAGCCTCCCCCCCCCCCCCCCCTCTCGGGTCGGGGGAAAACGCAAAAAAAAAAATGTATTTTTTTTGTAATTTTTGATAATTTAAGGGTTAAAAATAGTTAAAAAGAGTATTGAATCAATAAGTTTGCTTAGCTTAGTTGGTATGGGTTGAGGAATAGAATGATAAGGTCTTGAGTTCGAATCCTTATAGTTTCATTTTAGTTATTTTTTTCTCCTTTTAGCATTTTAAACTCAAAATAGCTATTTAAATCATACATTTAGTGTGTTTTATACTATATTTCTTATAACAACAATTGTATCTTATATATATCTTATAAAAAAAAAACCCGAAAATTTAATTGAGCCCCCCCCCCCTCGGATTTTCTCTGGCTCCGCCCCTGCAACCAATTACTCTCAAACTAGAGTAATCCGGAGCCTTGTGAAACAAAATTTCATAAGGTGACTGCCACTGAAGCACATCTGAAGGAATTAGATTGATGAGATGTGTAGCTCCCAGTACACACTCCCCCCAAAATTTCAAAGGGAGACCTGCATTCAGTCTTATAGCCCTGGCAGTTTCTATCACATGTCCATGCTTTCTCTCCACCCTCCCATTTTGTTGTGGAACATAAGGCACAGACTTTTGATGACATATGCCATGAGCATTAAACAAATCAGCCATGTATTGGTTGATGAACTCGGACCCATTGTCTGACCTGACACTCTTCACAGTGGTCCCAAATTGATTTTGAACAAAATTCAGAAAATTTTGAACAATGCCACCCACCTGCCCTTTGTCTCTCATTAGAAAGGTCCAAGTGGACCTTGAGTGGTCATCAACCACTGTGAGGAAGTATTTTGCCCCACACAATGAGGCCACACCATATGGTCCCCAAACATCCAAGTGTACTAACTGAAAAGGCTGATCAGCAACAGAAGTACTTCTCACAAAGGGGAGTTTATGCAATTTTGACAAATGACAAATTTCACAATCAAAGGTATGCAAACTAGCACCAGCAACACAGTTTAAGTGCTTCATTTTAGAGACAGAAACATGTCCTAGTCGAGCATGTAGCAAATTTATTGGGACATCCTTATTCATGGAAGCTGCAAACCTTCCATGGAGAGACACATCTTCATCAGTAGTGACCCTCTTGATGCCTGTTGACTGCAAAGGAAGACATCTAAATCCAGCAAACTTGTAAATCCCACCTACTCGAGCTCCAGCTTCAATGATTTGCTCAGTTGAAATGTCCTGCAACCAACAGTTCCATTTGGAGAACACAAACAGAAACCTCCCATCATCTAACAGTTTAGATACAGACATTAGGTTGTACTTAATATTTGGCATGAATAACACATTTTTGAGAGAAATGTTGTTGCTCATCCTAACATGTCCAGTGTGTTGTACAGATTGTGTTAGACCATCAGGAAAGCCTATCACAATAGGTTTCACAAGAGGATGTAGTTCATCAAACATCTCCTTGTCACACACTATGTGATCAGACGCCCCTGAGTCCACAATCCAGTCCACAGATCTGTGACCACCACCTTTTCTCAGTGATGTTTCAAAATTCATACCTGCAAAATTGAGAGAGCCTGAGCTAGGTGCACCTTCATCAGCTACACCTTTCCCTTTCATAGCTCTAATCACTTTTGCAACCACTGCATTGACCAACTTCATGTCCTGTAAACCACCAGCCTGATCTCCTCCTGTGAGAGGAGTGGAATCCATCACCATGTCATGGACTGTAGCCACTACCTTTTCCTCTTGTGGACGCTTAGGTCCATTGTACCAGTCAGGGAATCCCACTAGTTTGAAGCAGGTTTCCTTAAGGTGTCCTCTCTCCTTGCAATAGTTACAGAAGAGCTCCATCTTCTGCTTCTTGTACTCCTTCTTCTGTTCTACTCCCTTCCATGAGGTGTTGTTGTTTGCAGGGGCCTGTCCAGCAGCTACTTGATTGGATCCTCCTTTGCTTCCTGAAGAACTAGCGCCGGAGTTGCTAGAATTTCCTTTGAAACCTCCAGATCCAGAGATTCCAAAGTGTCTTGCAGCCAAAACCTCATGAGTGGTAGGATTTGCACCAGTGATCCCTTTCTGGCGCTCGATTTGTATCACCATGTGAAACACGCGATTCACAGACGGGATAGGATCCATGGCAAGTATGTTGCTGCGAATTCCTTCATAGGTGTCAGAGAGCCCCATGAGGAACTGCATTAGTTTGTTCGTAGCCTCCCGATCTAGCAATTTCTTCACAATTGCACATGAACAAGCTTTCAATCCTCCACACAGACAGATCGGAAACGGCTCTATCTCCTGCAATTCATCCCAGGCCTTCTTTCGTTTCCCAAAGTAGTCAGACACCGAGAGATTTTCTTGCTTGATCTCGCTAATTTCTTTCTTCAATTGATAGATCAATGGCGCATTTGCTTCTGCAAACCTCTCACGGATCTCCTCCCAGAGTTCCTTTGCCGAATTGACGTACACGAAATGCTCAGCTAGATTAGACGTCATGGAGTTGATGATCCAACTTGTCACCATGAAGTCGCATCTGAGCCAGCGATCGTAATCCTCATGGATTTCGCATGGTCTTTCAACTTTGCCGTTGATGAATCCGAGCTTCATCTTAGCTCCCAGCGCCATCCTCACAGCTCGTGTCCAGCTATGGAAGTTCCTTCCATTGAATTGCGTCGCCACGAGCTACATCCCGGGGTGGTCAGAGTTGGACAGGAACAAAGGATCTCCATAGTTCGCTCCCAGATTCCTTGCTCCATTGTTTGCCGAAGACGATTCAGGTGTTCCATCATCCGTAGCTGGAATTTCTGCCATCTTCAAACGAATCCAAGCTCACACGATGTCTGTCAATCGTGATGGCTCTGATACCATGTGAACTTACAGCAAGCAGATGCTGAAGTTCACAACCAAAATCCACCTAGATCTATGAGTTTGGCGCCATTGATGGAAGAGAGTTTTGGGAGAATTTTCTGTGTAATTTCTGTGTGTTTAACCAAGCTGTACAAAGAGCTATTTATACACATCTTAACCATAGTCTAAACTAACCTCAATCTAACCAATGAAGCTTACCCGAGTTGTAACCGAATCCTAACAAACTATATGCACACATATAGTCTATAAAATTGCGGTAAAAACCTATGATGACCGGTTTTTTAGCCCGTTTCACTTGCTTTATAGTCCGGTTATGAATAGAACCGATCTATAAAGTCACAAATTTTAACCCGGTTCTGAATAAAACCGAGCTATAAAGTCACTATATAATTTTAAAACATGAGTTTTTTAGCACGATTTTTAGGCTTGATGGAACTATAAAATCATGTGTTATTTTAAAACTGGATATAGGGATTGAATCTGGTGAAAACCTCAAATTGTGGTAAAAACCGTGAGGACTACTTTATAGCTTGGTTTATTTGAAATCTGTGCTATAAACCTCAGTCACACGGTGACTTTACAACTCGGTTCAACCTAAAAACCTTGCTAAAAACTCCAGTTTTAAAATAACACATGATTTTATAGTTCGATCAAGCCTAAAAATCGTGCTAAAAAACTCAAGTTTTAAAATTATATAGTGACTTTATAGCTCGGTTTTATTCAGAACCGAGCTAAAATTTGTGACTTTATAGATCGGTTCTATTCATAACCGGACTATAAAGCAAGTGAAATGGGCTAAAAACCGGTCCTCACAGTTTTTTACCGCAATTTTGGTTTTCATCGGAGCGCACCCCCTATATATATATATATATATATATATATATATATATATATATATAATTATGTATGTTTCATAAATTTATGTGATTTGTTTGTAAAAAATTATAACTATTATTCTTCGACTTCTATATTCTTTTAACCATATATGTATTATATATTAATCTTCACCTAATTTGATTTGATCGATGCTTATCATGTAGATCAAAGAGATCGAGAGCCAGAGATTTGATAACTTTTTTCATATAAAAGGCGATAGCTAATCAGTGGCGGAGACAGGATTTGGGACCGTTGATTCTCCTTCTCTCCTTTCTTACTTCCCTTACCACTTGTGTTAAATAACACATTTGTATTTTTTTTCCACCACTTGTGTTAAATAACACATTTGTATTTTTTTTCCACCACTTGTGTTAAATAACACATTTGTATTTTTTTTCCACCACTTGTGTTAAATAACACATTTGTATTTTTCTTCCACTAGGGGGTGCTCGAGCACCCCAAACACCCCTTAACTCCGCCCCTGTAGCTAATAATCTATATAATACTTTAAAATAGAAGACATTGCTGATGTGTCGTCCTCCCCTTAATTGTAGCATTTTTTTTCCAATTACAATTAAGTAACTTTTAAATCAATTTTTATATTTAAGATTTTTACCCATTTACTAATTACTAACCATCTATATAATGCTTTAAAACAGAAGACATTGTTGATGTGTCGTCCTCCCCTTAATTGTAGCATTTTTTTTCCAATTACAATTAAGTAACTTTTAAATCAATTTTTATATTTAAGATTTTTACCCATTTACTAATTACTAACCATCTATATAATACTTTAAAAACAGAAGACATTGCTGATGTGTCGTCCTCCCCTTAATTGTAGCATTTTTTTTCCAATTACA
The DNA here is from genome assembly GCA_963922045.1 of Persicaria maculosa. Lineage (NCBI taxonomy): Eukaryota > Viridiplantae > Streptophyta > Magnoliopsida > Caryophyllales > Polygonaceae > Persicaria > Persicaria maculosa. Next base: position 78,185,540 of record OY998255.1, on the reverse strand, counting down.
ATTAAGTAACTTTTAAATCAATTTTTATATTTAAGATTTTTACCCATTTACTAATTACTAACCATCTATATAATACTTTAAAACAGAAGACATTGCTGATGTGTCGTCCTCCCCTTAATTGTAGCATTTTTTTTTCCAATTACAATTAAGTAACTTTTAAATCAATTTTTATATTTAAGATTTTTACACATTTACTAATTACTAACCATTGGGTTTAATTTAAAACATTGAATTAAATCTATATAATACTTTAAAACAGAAGACATTGCTGATGTGTCGTCCTCCCCTTAATTGTAGCATTTTTTTTCCAATTACAATTAAGTAACTTTTAAATCAATTTTTATATTTAAGATTTTTACCCATTTACTAATTACTAACCATTGGGTTTAATTTAAAACATTGAATTAAATCTAATGTCTTCTATTAATTTCTCTTATTATTTATTTTCCTTTTTCTCTTCGTCTCCTTCACACATTTACATTTTCTCATTTTTATTTTTTACCCATTTACTAAACATTGGGTTTAATTCAAAATATTGAATTAAATCCAATGTGTACTATTCATATATATTCTATATAATACTTTAAAACAGAAGACATTGTTGATGTGTCGTCCTCCCTTTAATTGTAGCATTTTTTTTCCAATTACAATTAAGTAACTTTTAAATCAATTTTTATATTTAAGATTTTTACCCATTTACTAATTACTAACCATTGGGTTTAATTTAAAACATTGAATGAAATCTAATGTCCACTATTTATTTCTCTTATTATTTCTTTTTCTTTTTCTCTTCGTCTCGTTCACACATTTACATTTTCTCATTTTTATTTTTTACCCATTTACTAACCGTTGAGTTTAATTCAAAATATTGAATTAAATCCAATATGTACTATTCATATATAATAATAATAATAATAATAATAATAATAATAATAATAATAATAATAATAATAATAATAATAATAATAATAATAATAATATATCAACAAAATATTTATATTTAAAAACCTTTTTGATGAAGCCTAAATTTATGGTAAATATTTTTACCATTTTCTTAAAGATTTCAAGCCTATCTTCATTATTTTATCCAAACTTTTATTAATATTTTATAATATTAATTTATTATGTTGTTAAAAATTTATTTATTAAAAATCGCGCCATGGCGCGGGAATTGTACTAGTTAAGTTGTTATACTCATTAATCAATTACTGTTTTATAGATAAGCAATTTTTTTATGATAATGTAATTGTATATATAACTTATCAACAATAATTAAACTCAATCTTTATCCACAAAAAAGCTACTTTTCAGCATAAATAAATTCCTTAATGATCAATAATTAATAAATTGCCAAAGTTAGCAACGCATGAACCAGGCCAGAGGTGGCCCTCATTTTTTTTTTAATATGGATATATAGCATAATTTCTTATCTATTTAAATAAATAATTTGTTTAAATTGGTTGATTGAATAATAGTACTTGTACACCTTTCAAATTTAATTTGTATTATATGTTACAAAACCGATGATGTTACAACTACATATATACCCAAAAACAACAGATAAGAACGAGAAAATTAATAAAACCCACCTCTAATTTTTAGGTCTGATTTTTTTTATTATCACATTATTATTATTATTATTATTATTATTATTATTATTATTATTATTATTATTATTATTATTATTATTATTATTATTATTATTAACCAATTACTATTTACAAGAAATTAGTGGGTAGCCGAGATACTATCTGGACACCCACTCCCTTAGCGATAATAAAACTGACTCTAGTAAAAATATATGCAGCAGCACAAGCCCCAACATCCTGAGATACGGAGAATTTCTGAATCCGCTTCAGCAAGGCAACCGCATCCGTATCTAACTCTCCCAACGAAGAGAAGGAGAAGGGTAGAAAACCATAACCAGTTGTCGTGCACAAATCTCGATACTTGGCACACTTACGCCGAGCAGCATCAGCAACAACATGATCAGGCACAAAGTCAGACATCCCAGACTGAGTCAAAGGGGAGGATCCTGTCAGATCGACACAAACATCCCTCCTTCTGTCCCAAGAATAAAGTAGCAAATCCGCCGGACGAAGAGGCTTGTCATGCCCATCAACCAAACCGATATCAACCTCCTTACCGGCAGAAATCCCAGACCTGTAGCAGATATCTAATAAGGTGTCGCGAACGAGGTTATGTCGATGTTTAATGCCCACGGAACCAGCGCAAGACACGGCATGGTCACCGTAGACATCACCATCAAAGACCCGAGAACAAGCGGGACAGGGTCTAGACACCGTGAACAACGGAACTCCCAATCGATAGCTAAGCACACTACGATAGGTCCTTCCATTCATAGTCTGCCCCAACCCAGAAATAGGAACTGCACGCAACCAGTCAGATGAGTGAGCACCTTGCTGAGACATCCATAATGTCACTTGTCGTGGAGTCAATGAGAAAATAGAGTCCGATGTAGCAGCAACCTTTGCGAAATATATATCTGCCAGTTTTTTCATAAGTTTGGGGGCAGCGATTTCACTAGAATCGCGTAGAAGATCAGAACCCGTGACCTCATTAAAAGAACGACAAGCATCATCAAAAGTAGGCCCAGCAGCAATGATACCAGAAGGAAGTAAGAACTTAGCCTGCAACTCAGCAGACTGCAAACGGGACGCCAAAAAGGCATAATGTAGGACATCCCCAGCAGCATACACTCCGAGCCCACCAAACTGAAAAGGGAAGGTGGCGAGGCGCCACTGCCAATCCCCAAACCTAGGCCCAGACGCAATAACAATACGCTCCAAGCTAGAACGGAGTGCCGCATCAAAGGATAGTTGGGCCGGCCGAAAGACATGCGGAGAACAAGTACGCAAGGCAAAGTAGAGTTTAGAAATACCCGTACAAGCCCGAAGCAGAAGCAACTCGCAGTGGGGGTCATCAATCCTCGCGAGAGAATCTATAAGTTCTATGGTCCTAGTCACTCTCTTTGCCACAAGCTCGCTGCTGAAAACAGGGGATACGCTGACAGGCCCACCCAGAACTTTGACACCGCGCGATGGCCGAGCAATAGAGGAGGGGAAAACACCAGGGAGCCGACTCCTAGGGTCTTCTATAGGCCAAAAAACCTCGGTCTTATCCACATTAAGATGAAGGCCAAAGCGGGGACCATCCTCCATAATCAGATCTAAGACCTTCCCCACAACCAAAGTGTCCACAACAATAGTGTCATCATCCAAGTACCAAGCCTGCAGACTCAGGCCAAATGAGTCTCTGATCTTGCATACCAAAGGATGTAACACTAAGGCAAAAAGCAGAGGGCCTAGAGGATCTCCTTGCTGAACTCCTCGACAAGACCATAAACTATGCTCCCCATAATATAGCCGGGCAAGACTAGAGTAACAAAACTCTACCCATCGGGATAGAACCGGGCAGTGACAGCGAACTTCCTGTAACATGGTCACACGATCAACTAAGTTGAAAGCATTCTGAAAGTCGACCATCAACAACTAGTATAACATAATTAGTATAACTAGTCACTAAATCATGTATTTATACTCCTAATTAACCCCTCTAGTTAACTACTCATGGATAGCAATAAACCCAATTACACTCGTCTTGAGTAGAACCACGTGGGTGTATCAATTAAAATCTCATAATTTCAAGCACACATTTATTTTAATAATATACTCTGTATCTAAGAAGTCCCTGTCAATAAAAATATTCAAATTATAGACCAAATCCTTTTAGCAATTTAATTAATTCACTGAAATATCCACTTTCCAAACTTTCTGGTCCGGCCTTGCTTTATCCTATAAATATCTACCACACGCTTATTTAGCTCTCCTAACTCTTCTACAAATTCAACAAGGAAATTAGTTTCCACAAGCATCAAACCAACTCTCGTCTAATTAAGTTCAGGAGCGTAATTACGATGTTTTCGTTGAGGTCGTTGTCGAAATCGAGATGGAGGTGCAGATCGTCGGTGGTGGTTCACGACGTGGAGAACCGAGCGACGGAGGCGGAGGCCGGGGAGGGAGAGGAATGGAGGGCGTGCACTTCGCTCACGGTGTGGAGGAAATCGCTGCTGTTAACTTGTAACGGATTCACGGTGATAGATTGCAACGGGAGTTTGAAGTACCGGGTCGATAATTACATCGGACGGCCAGGAGAGGTTGTTCTCATGGACGGATACGGCAAATCCATCCTCACCGTCCGTCGTCGCAAGGTATTTCATTTCCTTTTTTCTTCTTCTTTATTGTGCTCTTTATTGTGATTATTATTTCTCTTCCAAAGTATTTTTTGTCATGATTATGATCCTGAATCCCATACATTGGACCCCAAAAAATCATACTATATGCCATACACTAAGATTTGAAACGTTTTTAATGTTTTTTTTTTCTCCCGTTTAAAAGCTAAGCCTCCATATATCTATAGAGAAAGATTGCTTAATTTTCCTAATTAATATTCACTCTTGATAGGGAAATACATAACATTTTCAAAATACTCCATCTCCAAATTTAATTTTCCAAATTAATATTCATTCTTGATAGGTACAAATATCAGATTTTCAAAATACTCAATCTCCAAATTTAAGATACTTTAATTTTTTATAATTTACTTAAAAAGTTAAAAACTCTGTAAAATATCAAATTTTAATTCTTTTTTTAATATCATTTTTATTACTAATAAATATGAAATAAAAATAAAAATAATTTGATATTTTGCGGAGTTTTTAAACTTCTTAAAAAGTGTGTTAAAAATCAAACAATATAAATTACAAACAGAAGGAGTGTGATAGACCATATATAAAACCTTTAGGACTTGTTTGGTAGGTAAACGGAATGGAAACAAATTTGAAAAAAAAATGTTATTTTCGTATGAAAAATAAGATAGAAGAGATAGTGATTGAAGGAGTATAAGAGATATGGTTACCCCTTATTTAAACAAATGATTGAAATAATGAGTAACATAATCAATTTTGTATGAAAAGTTGAGATAAGAGGATAATTATTAAATTTTTTAACACTGTATTTTAAGCTATAAATAGACTACATTTATTTTTTTTTCCTTTATCTTTTCAAAATTTAAACCAGCACTTAAATATAATAACAATCTTATTTCAACACGCAATTTAAACAAATGATTGAAATAATGAGTAACATAACCAATTTTGTATGAAAAGTCGAGATGAGAGGATAATTATTAAATTTTTTAACACTGTATTTTAAGCTATAAATGGACTACATTTATTTTCTTTTCCTTTATCTTTTCAAATTTTAAACCAGCACTTAAATATAATAACAATCTTATTTCAACACCCAATTTACAGTACAATTGATTTTGTTTGGTTTGAATATATTATATCGAAACAGAATCTGAGACTACTAGATGAATGGCTCATATACGAAGGAGAAGCATCGGATGACAACTTGGAGAGCTTGACAAGGAAACACCCATCAAAGCAAACAAAACAAAAGCAACATAAACCAACTTACCATGTGAAGAGGCCATTGAGCATCTTACAACCAAATTCCAGCAGCAACGACACGAGCAACGTGCTGGCGCATGTTTATACGGTGGGGAGCAAAGCAGGCGATCGCCGGAGATCTCATCCGGCTTATGCGATTGAGGGCTCGTATAGCACGAGATCGTGCAAGGTGCTGGATTGCAGCGCCAGCGATAGGAGGAAGGTGGTGGCGGAGATTAGGAGGAAAGAGGCCATCAACGGCTGTGCCTCTTTCGGATTGGAGGTCTTTCATTTGATCGTGTGGCCGGGATTCGATCCTGCGTTCGCCATGAGTTTGGTTTTGTTGCTTGATCAAGTGTTCACGTGATAGTACGTACACATAGCAATTAGCAGAGACGTGTTTTCATCTCGGAAGTGTAATGTACTATGAGTTGAGCAAAATCTTGATACGGAGTACTTGATAGTGTTGAATCTGTTGATGTTCATACGGAGTATCTCTTTTTTTTATGACCGTTTATGTACAAAATTTGCCTATTTTCACGAATTTTTAGTTGGTTAAAAGTCCAGTACCTCCGTCTCGAAATATTTGTCAATTTATTTTTTGGTACGCTTTTTACGAATCTAAAAACTCTATAAAATATTAATTTTTTTCATAATTTTTTTTCATAATTTTATAGACAATTGCATTAAATATGAAATTATTTTTTTAAATTAATAAAATCATTGATATTTTATGTAGTTTTTATCGCTCTTAAAAAACGTGCCAAAAGTAAAATGACAAATATTGTGAGACGAAGGGAGTAGCTATGTACTCCCTCCGTTCGGCAAAACTTGTCGTTTACTATTCACGTACGTTTTTTTAGAATGATAAAAACTATATAAAATATTCATTATTTAAAAAAAATTAACAAGTTTGTACTTATTAATAGTAACTACGAAATTGTAAAAAAAATTATTAAAAAAATTAGATATTTTATATAGTTTTTAACTCCTAAAAAAGCGTGCGTGAAGAGTAAAACGTTAAGTTTTGCCGAACGGATGGATTACCTGCCCTTATTTGAACGGCGGAAAACAGTCATGGGAGCTGAAATTTCAATTACCGCATTGGAATTGTAATTTCAATGCAATGGTTTGTACAATTGTACTGTGTATAGTTATATGTTCTCTTTCAAGTTTGAATGATAGTCGGTACAATACTAAAATTGTATCGCGAAAACTAAATTCATTACAAATCACCACGTCCAAAATAACGTGGTGCCACGTTCTTAACGACGTACACTAATTCTTCCGTTTCAAGATGATTAAAAGCATAGTTAATTAAAAAATCTACCACATTGCCCGTAGTGCCACGTTGCTTTGAACGTGCGTTTAGGAAAGGGGATTTACGGTGTATTTAACAAGACTCATATTGCTCTTTTATGATCAAACTTAAAATATTTCATGTACTATATGTAGAGATTAGTCATCTATAACCAAAATTATTATCTATAAAAATATGTCCTTTTTCAAACCATTTTTTACTTTAAAAATTAAACTAACCATCCACTAGTAATTATTGGAACATTTCTACAAAATAAATACTAAAATGTCCAATAGAACGATCTAAGTATATTTACTTTGTTGCCAAATCAATAACAAGGACTTGCTGATCAGATCCAAAGCTTCAAGATCAACCTCCTCTCTTCATCTCCTCACAAAGTTAAGCATGAATTGTTATTGCTTGGGAAACTCTACACATTAACCATTTCAGAATGGCTCACTGAAAAAGACTTGCGGGTAATACCCAAAGCTCCCCAGTTTGAACCCCGAATATGACCGCTCTTTATTTACAAATTCAAGGGAAACTCCATTGGCTGGATAAAACTTAATACCAATGGTTCAGTGCATGAACCCTCCCATCTGACAATAGCAGATGGCTCTTGCATAATTCTGATGGGGAATGATTATCCGGATTTCCATGTAATTTGGAATCTTGTTCGGTTCCTATAGCTTTACTTTTGGGGATCTTTCATGGGCTTGAACTTGCATGGTAATGGTATAGCAGGTTTATAGGATAGTTGAAGTGTAGGTTGATTCGGAGACTATTATTTTGCTCATTTGCAATGATCTCCTACCCACTCATTCTCTGCATCAGAGACGGACCTAGGGGTGGGCTGATCTATGCTGCAGCCCACCCCATTTTAAAAAAATATAAGTAATATGGGTACTTTAATGACAATGTTGCTCTGTTAGCCCAATTGGTAAGGAGGGCTGAGTAGGGGAGCTTAAGGCGCGGGTTCGAATCCTCCCCAAACAGCCATTTTTGCTACTGTCAATATCTCTCCATTTTCTGGCTTTCTTTCTCCCTTTTTTGTCTTTTTTTTATTATCTTTGATCTATTATTGTTAATTTAAATATAAATATAAATAATTATTCTTAATTTTTAATGATATATCTTAAATAGAAAAAAATTAAAAATTATATGCAAATTCAGCCCACCCAAAATTATAATCCTGGTTCCGTCCCTGCTCTGCATAGCCTGATTTTTTCTTGTCAATGCTTGTTGCGTATAAATTAGTGTATCCAGTTTCGACATGTGTACCAAGAAGCAAATCGAGTATCAGATTGGTTGGCAAACTACGAACTAACCCTTCCATTAGGACTATACTCCGTATCATTTTGTTTCCCTATCCTCGGGATGTTTCTCTATACTATTAGACGACATGCGAGGGGTCGCCCTGCCCCGATGTATTCCCATGTATTAGCAAAAGGTTTTTTGCTTATATGTAAATATAAACAATGCTTTCAGATAAAAAAAAATACCAATGACAAGGGCTGGAAAGTGACGCTTGTTTAAATTGATAATAAGAATAACTCATTTTTAGTAGTAAACTCGAACATATGATCCAACTAATAAGTCATAACTCCTATTAACCCATCACTCTTTATCATTGAACTGAATCATCAGGGCAATATTGGTTGAATGACACTTGTTTAAATGACTCTTTCTTTGACTGACATCACACACATGACATACAATTAACTAGGCCCAATTGAATTTGGGCTTGGGCCGAATTTAACACAGTTTTAGCCCACCAACAAGGTCCAGCAACATGCATGTCAACTCAGAATGGTCTAATGGCCGGATTTTTTAAAACTTAATCCATCCATATTAGATTTGTTTTCAGCATCGTTTTTAAAAAAGTTTGTAATTTTATTAAGAATACAACAACAAGCCCAGTATATCCCGTTTAGAGCAAGATCTGGGGGGTTCCATTGTACGCTCTCTTTCCCCGACTAAGTCAAGAGAGAGTTTCTAAATGACTCGTACCTGCAAAAGTATCCAAGCCAGACAATACAAGACACACTAATATGAGAAATAGAAATATAGGAGTATAGCTCATAAAAGGATACTGTATCGGAAGGATAAGTCTATCCCTCGTTGACCCTGATAGCATCTCTCCACTGTCTGCGATCTCTCGTTAAGCCCTCGGGTATGTTAAAATTTTATTAAGAATGTAAAAAAAAAAAAAAACTCAAAAAATAAAGTGACTTATATTCTATGATGGATTGATGGTATTACTGTTACATATTTCCAATAATCATAGAATTGTGGGCCAAACGGAGTTGATAAAGGTCTCTCTTAAGCTAGACGAGTGCGAGAAGGTGTTTGATAGTTTAAGGAAGGAGAGGTGATGTTCTTCGTGTGATGAGAACTAAGAAGGCCGAAGGCACGACACAAAGTTAACTAATGTTTACTCATCTTAGTTGGTGCATGATGTAACCCGAGTTTATTCATTAAGGCATGTCATTTGCCGTTCTTATCACATAGGGGTTCTGTTGATTGTGTGTTTGGTGCTTGCCTCTTTTGTTTGTCTTCTCCATCTAATTTATTCCGCCACTAGTCCACTATCGCCACCTGCTTCCAAATCCCACGTACGTACCAACTTAGTGTACAAGGATTGAATTATTAATTATACAATAAGTGTTATTCACTATGCCAAATTACATCTCAAGCGACGGACCCAATTCGTCGCCTGAGAGGGGTTTTTCGTCGCCTGACCACTCAGGCGACGGATATTCGTCGCTTGATCCGTGGTCGGCTCGATGCTGTCCCTAGAGTATTCAGGCGACGGATGTCATGTTGCCCGTCGCCTGAGTAACCTCAGGCAACCAAAAACATGTTCGTCGCCTGAATCCATTGTCAGACCCAAAAGGGCTTTCTAAGCCGAGCCGAGTCGACTACAATTCAGGCGACGGATCGATCGTGATATGTTCGTCGCCCCAATTTGGTTTAAAATTTTATAAAATAAATAAACGTGACTCAGGCCACCATTATATCAGCTAAGTCCGTCGCCTGAATATGAATTGATTTTTTTTATAAAAAAAATTAGGCAGCGAGTTATGTCAATGTTCGTCGCCTGAGTATGGTTTGATTTTAAAAAAAAAAATTGAAAAATGGCCGATGCCCGGTTTGCAATTGCACTAAAATTGTGCATATTTTGTGCACCAAAATTGTGCACAAACCTGTTTCATTACACACCAAACACAAACCTATTCACAACATTGTGCCAAGTTCACAGCCACACACAAATTCACAAATCCAGTTTGCAGTCACATATAAATTCACAAATACAAAACTATTCCCAAATCCAAGTTCATTACTTAAGAGGAAGTAGGAGAAGAGTGCTGGGAGATACCGGCTACTGCTGCGCAGATGAGGGCTGATCGAGGAGCCGAATCATCCTGCGTATTCAAAGGCTCCGTATCCAGAGCAGAGATCATTACTTGTATGATTTCCTCAAGAAACTCCTCACTGGAAAGTTATCTACAATAAACAGTAGTTCATATATGAGTAACAAACAGTGGAAACTTATCTATATTTTACATACCGCCCATCAAAAGTTGGTTTCATTCTAAATCACCCATTTAAAATGAAAATTTGCATTAAGATACCCTTTTTGTCCCTTGGGAAAACACCATATTGGACTGGAATCTAGGACCACTAATCCCATTTGCCCTTGGTTATTATTTCATATGAAACTAGTCCAATTTATAGTATATCGTGTACAAGTGTACAACCGATTATGTTATGAGTTAGATAATATAGAGCATTTCCAACAATTTCTAACAAGATTTTAATTTATTTTTTAACTATTCTATAAAACTCAGTGTTCTAAAAATCGCGCCTAGGCGCTAGGCGGGACGGGACCTGGGAATTTTTAAGCCTAGGCGGACCTCTAGGCGGAAATTCGTCCAGGAACCGCCTAGTCCCGCCTAGGCGTCGCCTGATCCCGCCTAGGCGCCGCCTGGGCTCGACTGGTCCCGCCTAGGCGCCGCCTGGGCCCGCCTAGGCACCGCCTAGTCCAACGATTATTCAATTTGAGCTTCTAAGAATATGATTAGTTGACTTAGGGTTTTTTTATCCTCCATGTCGGGATGCATTTGCTTTTCAGTCGAACTTATAGTTTTGGATTTTAGGTGGTTTAGAGTTGTTAGTCAGACATGTACTTTTGGGTTTATTTACTTTGGTGTTAGTTAACTGCTACAAATTTGGGTTTATAGGTGATATTATGGATTATTATTACATTATATGAATTATTGACAAGTGTTATTCGTCAAAATATAAGGAAATAATCAAGTTTGTTCTAAGTCCGCCTACGCGCCGCCTAGGCACCCGCCTATCCGCCTAGCGTCTTTTAGAACATTGATAAAACTATAGAAAATATTAGGGTATGTTTGGCAAAAGCAAGTAGCTTTTCGAAGCTTTTGGTTTTGATATTCTATAGTCTTAAATGAAATAAATATGAGATTTTAGTTTAATTAGCTTTTGAACTCTAAGCTTTTCAACAGCTATTCACCCAAGCTTTTCGGAGCTTTTGGTTTTTTATTCACAAGTTTTTAACAACTACCCTAACAGCTAGGTTTACCAAACACTGTACTAGCTTATTAACATATATTTAACTCAAATAATCCAACAGCTTCAGCTACCCAACAACTTCAGCTCCTCCAACAGCTACCATTTTGCCAAACACACACGAGGATTTGACTTTCTCTTTTATCAAGCTCTCTATTTTGGAGAAAACTTTTGAGGATCTGTCAAAACAGAACAACCAAAACCTCCTCTAAATTGGAGAATTTTCAAATTTTATAGCCTTTGTTGGAGATGTTAAAAATGAGATAGTTGAGAAAGGGCTTCATGAAAACATTAGGAAGAGGTGTTCTAACTTTTTATATGTTTAAGAAATACTATTTGATAAAAAAAAAAAGGATCCACGTCAAGCACCTAACCATTTTAAAAAAAAAAAAGGTTAAAAAAAGGAAAATTGATAAAAACTATGTATTTTTAATAGAATAAAAATTTTGTTAATAAGAATTATGAATATATGAAAAATTTAGTCTATTCGTTAGCCTGTCTAAATTTTATTTTATGGTTTCGTGCATGATCTACGTCGCCGACCTATTAAGGATGGGAAGTGAATAGACATTATGCTAGCTATATTATCAATGCACGAATAGGCGGGCCAAAAAACAAAGAAAACCACACTAACAATACACTGTATTAAATTGATACAAAGTGGTAAAACTCCAAACAAACACACACAATAAGAGTAACTTTATGCAATTTTTAAAAAATAAACATACCATTTCTTTTATTAGGAAATAATTTGAGGGTGGACAAACCCGACACCTTAAGAGGCTTTGTCGACAGACGACGAACCGTCTAAACATACAACGTAATAAATAGAAAAAAAATAGTACATTACAAACAGTAAAAAATACACAAAAACAATCAAACAAGCGAACCAATCCAGATAAGTTGAGAACAGCATAGACTAAGAGCCCACGTCAAACATTCACACTAAGCCTAAAAAAAGTCCACATTTTAATAGTGGTAAATGTGCAAATAAGCCTAAAAAAAGTAGAGTAAAACTAAAGAAAAAATAGGAGTTCAGAGAGTAATACAACTAAACATAGAAAGACTACAAGTCGAAGGGGATTGTAAGATCATCATAGATCACCTGAACAAGAAAGCCAACTGTCCTTGGGAGATCGAGTTAATCCTCTCTGACATTCAAGTCCTGCTATCAACAGTGAAGGAAGTTGAGTACTTCCACGTACCTCGTTTGGGCAATAGAGTGGCGGATAAGGTTGCACACCTTTGCCGCTCTGCCCAGGGACCTGATATTCAAAATAACCCTGATCTACTAGACCTCATCCGCAAGGATGTCGCCGGGTAGGGCTTGCCCACCCGAATTATTTCCTAATAAAAAAAAAAGAAAAATATCTTGATATTCCGCCACAAAAACGTTGACCAGAGCAAACAGGTCACGTGCAACCATCACGTGATCTAGGGTTATTCTTTTCCTCAAAACACCAAATAGAAGGTCGAAGGGGTCCCACCGTCCACCCACCGTGCCTGCTTCTGTTACGGAAACGGATTATCTCAATAAATCCCATCCCCTTCAACAGAAACCCTCCCTTTCTCTGTTTGACTCGTTTCGTTTTCTCCCCCAAATCCCCCAATAATACCACCGCCCCCTCCCGCTGCTTTGCCCTTATCCCTTTCTGACCAACCAAACGCGGCCTTAATCTCGCCGTCGCCGTTTTGCCTTTTTTCCGGCGAGGTATCGAGGGACTTTAGGTTAGAAGCTGTTAGGATCTTGTCATCTTTGGCTGATCGGACGGTGGATATGGACGAGACGGTGCTCGATGACATCATACGGAGGCTGGTGGACGCGAAGAAGGGGAGGACGGTGAAGCAGGTCCACCTTTTGGAGGCGGAAATCCGGCAGCTTTGTACCGCCTCCAAGGAAATCTTTCTCAGCCAACCGAATCTTCTCGAGCTCGAAGCTCCTATTAAGATTTGTGGTATAATTCATAAATCTTGATCTTCCGTTGTGATTTGAATTTGAGGTTTTCTGATTGATTGTTTTCGGAGATTTTCGTCGGATAAGGGTTTTAGAGTTGATTGATAGGTTTCAAGTTTCGGCCTGAAACTCAAAATTTATGAATTGTGGTTATGGGGTTTCGGCATGTGGCTTGTACTTTAATCCAAATTGATTTTGATGATATTACAAACATTCCACATCTATGGTCAGTTGCTTCATTGCTTGCATGAGAATAGCTTTCTGTGGTGGTAGTGTATTATGACTTATGAGACTGTGTTTATTCTGAACCTGCAAGTTAGTTCCTTCATGTTTGCGGTTCACTGTTTGTGGATTTCTATCAGTTCATAGATCATACCAATGAAGTTACTAGTGAAAAAGTAATTTGCTAATTTGCCAATGTACTGTTGGAATACTGGAACTTGTAATACAACTCTCTTATGAAGAAGAGGTTTATTTAGGTGTCAGGGAAGGAAGGGTAGCTTGCTATAGGTTTCAAACGTTCAGATGAGTCTTGAGGGCTTTTGTCGAGCTATCCTGACGGATTTCCTGCCTTTGCTGATACTCGTCTCTTTGTTAGTAGATAGTTCCCCTCTCTAAACTTTAGGGTCAGCCGTTGGAGCTTGGTGAATTGGGTAAGAAGTATTTATCAGATTTCCACAAAAAGGTTCACTCTAGATATTGATAAGACAATTGTGTGTAATATGGAAAGAAGATGTTTAGACAGAATTGTTACCATTAAGAGTATACAGAAGTAGGAAAAATTACTGTAGAAGAATTGATATCTCTAGGAATTTATGGAAGAGTAAAGAACAAATAATACTGATATGCCAATTCAACATTTTTAGGTTGGTGGAGTGCCTGTTTCATGTTTCCATGTATTACCATAAGATTGATGTGACACATTCCTATGGTTGATGTAATGTATTGCCTTTGCTTGATCCTCAATTTAATGTGGAAGGGGGATGGCCGAAGTTACATTCGTAGATTACAATTTATAAAGTTTCCCATGCCCCCACCTAATTAAGAAAGAAGATTGGCGTTTGATTGTCTTTATTTTTAGATGGTACAATCTGCTGAAACAACATGCAAACCTTGATTTAATGCCATTTTTTTTTCGTTTTTCTTGACACAAACTGTTTAAACTCCCTTGAGAAGAAGTTTCCCTTTCAGAAGTTCCCTGTCACTTTTTACAGCACCCTGTTGCAGTGTTGCTCCCCTGGGAGCTGTTATTTTTATAAGTTATAAACACTTGGGAGTCCAAATTTGTGTTTGTTTCCATGCCTTATATGACATGTTCCTTTCATTCTTGATAGGTTTAGGATAGTGAACTTTTTTAATTGCTTTATGTTTGGCTCGCTTAGAGCTGTATCCTCAACTTTTTTTGGTATAGGTAGAACTTCCTACAAGTACTCTTTGTGCAAAATAATTAGTCGTATAGACTGAAAGCAAGCTGTTCTCATGCCTACATTTTGTGGCAGTCTTGGGTTGTGTAGGTAAGCCCTTTCTCTATGACTGATTTGCGTGATATGTGCCAGAGAGGATATTTATCTTTTCCTTGTATTATTTTATTTTTACCCTTCTAGTTCTCTTGAGTCCAGTTATGAAGTGCACCTGGATAATATGTGAGATACCTTCTGCGGTTTCTTGGTTTATAGTAGTACTACTCTTTCTTCATCCAAAAAGAAACATGTTCTCATAGATGTGGCAATTTATCTCTCTCTCTCCACCAAGATATTATGGGCTTGCTTTTATTTACACTTTGAAATCGTTATTGAATGTCGTAGGTGATGTTCATGGTCAGTTTTCAGACCTTCTTCGTTTGTTTGAGTACGGAGGATTCCCGCCCGAGTCAAATTACTTATTTTTAGGGGACTACGTGGACCGTGGAAAGCAGAGCATTGAAACAATTTGCCTTCTCCTCGCATACAAGATAAAATATAAGGAAAACTTCTTTCTGCTTAGGGGTAACCATGAATGTGCTTCCATTAATCGCATATATGGGTTTTATGATGAATGTAAGAGGAGGTTTAATGTTCGCCTCTGGAGGGTGTTTACAGATTGTTTCAATTGCTTGCCTGTTGCTGCTGTAATTGATGAAAAGATCCTTTGCATGCACGGGGGGCTATCCCCAGATTTAAAGAACTTGGACCTGATTAGGAAAATACCTCGCCCGATTGATGTGCCTGATCAGGGTCTTCTCTGTGATTTACTGTGGGCCGACCCTGATAAAGACCTTGATGGATGGGGGGAGAATGACAGGGGAGTATCCTTCACATTCGGAGCAGACAAGGTCACTGAATTCCTTGAGAAACATGATATGGACCTCATATGCCGTGCTCATCAGGTAACATCAAGGGACTTAATATTTCTTATGTATAGTCTACTAACAAGTAGAGTTCTTGCCCTCTCGATTTACCATACAATGGTTTTGTCTGGTTTGAATTCGTGCCTACTTCCCAAAAAAAAAAAATGAAATGTTGCCTGAAATATGGGCTTTCAATATTTATTACTTTCTTTAATGAAGAAATGATCTTTCAGAATATCCACCCATTAATAGGTGTTTCCAAAAGAATCAAATTTTATTTCAAGGAAGTTAAAGCAATGATGTTTCCGAAAATTGTGTTTTAGTATTGCTTTTCCCATTTCACTATTATTTTTTAGAAGATTATGGAGTTGTAAGCAACTCAAGCCACTTCTCTTCAGCTACCATATGAACCATTTTCTTAAAAGATTATTTGGTAGTTGCTGGCTTGCTGCTTCCATTGGTTTTCTGAAACCTTGCAGTTAGCTACTTAACTTAAGGTGGTCGCATGTTTAATGTATTGGATGTTTCCAGGTTTGAATAATGCTTGTTTATCTGGGTATCCATGAAATAAATGTAATAAATGCATGTTCAGGTTGTGGAAGATGGTTATGAATTCTTTGCGGATCGTCAGTTGGTGACCATATTCTCTGCACCGAATTACTGTGGCGAGTTTGATAATGCAGGAGCGATGATGAGTGTGGATGAGAGTTTGACTTGTTCCTTTCAAATCCTAAAAGCTTCTGAGAAGAAGGGTGGTAGATTGGGCTTCGGTAATAACTCATCTAGGCCTGCAACTCCACCTCATAAGGTATTGCCTCTTGAACCAAATTTATGCAGTTATGCTATTACTGTTGTGCATGAATGTTCTAGAACATCTAGCTTCATTGCGAAGGAATGTGAACTCTCTGTCAGAAGATCTGGATGCAGCTCTGTTTTTGGTTAATGTATCAAAACTGAAGTTACCTTCCATTTATCTGATGCCAAACAATCGTCTGCTTGTTTCCAGGGAAAGGGTTAAGACTGGTTTGAAGATTGGAACAAATGCTCAAATGGGAGTACATTTGTAATCATGTCCTGGCGGAGTACCATTATGTATCACCCAGAATGGTTTCTTAATCCACAGTATCTGTTTCCATAGCCAAAACGAAGCGGAAACTGAATTGTGATAGGGATGGCAATACAATTGCTTTCGAGTGCAATCCTTCCATGGCCACTTTGTCATGTCAGAGTTTCACAGATTCAATTTTCTTGTAATTTCTAATCTTTGAACAAATGGCCGCCTTTTAACCTGCATCTGGACGTTTGGTGGAAGTGCCAATTGGTAACTTAATCGGGGGTTTTGCGCCTTTTTCTTTGATTAGTTTTGCAGCCTAACCTTTCCAAGTGCAGGTGTTTCCAGCTGGGTGAAAATTCCAATTTTGAGTTTGATGGTTTAATATTCTGTGGTTTACATTTGTATACATACATACATGTTTCTCTCATTCTGCAGTCTACACATTGACAAGTCTCCATCTTTGTGTATAGTTTTGAAGTGTGGTCAATTGATGGCCTAAATCACAAAAATCTGTCAGCACATTCATGCGTATCACCATGTATGCAAGATGTACACTGTTGAGATCTTGATGAGTGACTTGTGTGTGCGCGCGTGCGCTCGTAATCACACCTTAATCGTCCTATAATTAGGAAGGCATTGTTAATTTGTTAGTTATAAATCTGCCCCGCCATGTGACTTGTTTGGTATGACATAATAGGTACAGTAATTTCGGGTGTAAAATACTTTTTTTTAATACGGCGGTTGAAGCACCACCCAAGAGCGGTCTGACGGACGACGGCTCTCAACTCAGCAGGAGCACTTTCGGGTGTAAATTACTACTTGTATAGAATATTAGAATTCCAAAGTGAAGTTAAAAAAATGTTGGATATCCTTCGCCTTTTTTTTATTAGGTAAAAATTCGAGGTAAGATATACCTGAACCTCGAATGCCGACCGGATAACCGTCTAAGCAAACATAAAAATACAAAGAAGGTGCAAAGTACAGGTCGGAACTCTATAAAAGCGAAACAAAACACGACTAAACCGAACAAGACGAGAACGTATACGAAAGACGAAGTCAAGTACAACCCTGAAGCAGCACCATAGACCATCGGCACATCAGGAGCACTAAAGAATAAATAAATATTCTTTCAAAAAAAGTGGAGCAATAATAAAGATTGCGGTACAAACAATCTTTAGATCTTGTTTTTCCTGACTCATATCTAAGTTTAGGGAGCAAATTTAATCATTTCCACCATTTTGAAAAATGTTTTTCCCTATGATTTTTGCATTGAAATCTAAATAATATTTTCCAATTTGATTTCTTTATTTTGGTTAGACCAATTTGATTTCCTTATCTTTGTTTAAAAGTGTGCTAAAAAGTACTTAATCCGTTAATTAAAACATTTCATTTTTTAAGTTTGCACGTTTTTGAAAAAAACAAAAAAACATACTTATACCCTAATCACTAATCTACATTTCCACTTAATTCAAACCTAACTCTAACATATTATAATCATTACTAGGGCAATTTTGGAGGGTGGACACAAATTACCTAAAATGATACTATATCCATTCGTTAAAACATGTCATTTATTATTCATGCACGTTGCTTTAAAATGATAAAAACTATATAAAATATTTATTTTTGTATATTTTTTTAATAATTCAATAGTTACTATTAATAAATATAAAATCGTTAGAACAAACTCCCCTAATGGTTGAAGCCTTAGCTATTGGGTCTGGGATCATGAAAGCTCTCGAATTAAAGATTAATAAGCTCATAGTGGAAGGAGATTCGCTTATTATCATTGGCTATTTGAAATTAGGAGCAAAGTGTTCATGAGAAATCGACATGCTAATGACAGATATCAACACTTTGCTTCTGGGGGTTAAGGAAGTATCTTTTTCTCACATAGTTCGTAATGGTAATTTCGTGACTGATAAGATCGCACATCTTGACCACATTACCAATAACCCCTATTTACTTCTTGATTCAGGTCTTCGTGACCTCATCCGCAATGATGCTATCGGATAGCGATGCGTTGCATTTGAATTATTACCTTATGAAAAAATCTTTAGAAAATTTCTTAAAAATTTATATTTTATGTATTTTTTTTTTATTATTTTAAAAAGCAAGCATAATAATTAAATGATATGCTTTTTCGAATGAAGAGAGTATTTTTTTCTTCTTAACAAAATTTTCTACATAAAACGACATATTTTTCTTATCGGTTGAGTATTGATTAATACGAGTCTATTTCATCGGCCCGGGTCGATCCGACCAAAAAAACACAAATACTCGGATCTCTAAGAGCACCCACATTGGGGCGTTGATAAAAACAAGGAACTTAATAGTAATAGAATAATAAAGGAGGGATGTATTTTGTTAAGAAATGATGTGATGTGTTCGCTGGTAAGAAACCCTTAAAAGCTCAATAAAGAAATAAGGTTGGAGAGGGTAAGAAAGATAAAAAGATGAGTTTGAGGTAGATGGTGGGACTATTTTTTTTTTTTTAATATATTTTCGAGTTTATACTCCATCCATCTAAAAATTTAAGTCGTTTTAGGATTTTACACAAGTTTAAAAAGAACTCACATCTCAATCTATATCATCGTTCCACTAATTTTTTCGCAAACTTTACATTGATTTTTAATACCCACTGCATTTTTAACAAATCAAAATCTTTTAAAAAAGTCAACAACACACAAATTGATACAAATCACTACTATGTACTATTCTCTACATAGAAAACCTAAAATGACATCTATTTTGATACAAGTATGTAAAGTCTTAAGAGCATCTCCCATGGTAAGCCAAAAAATGGAGTTTGGCCTAATTTTACTCCTACCCTAGGCCAAAACTCATTTTAGCCTTTTTGTTTTTGGCCTATATCCAAAACAAAGGCTAAATTTGGCTTCCTCTTTTGGAAGGCCAAATGCAATTTATTTATTTATTGATTTATTTTAAGTGTTTAATATTTATGTAAATCTATAAATAATACAATTATAAATCTATATATTATATAGTTATGATTTTTAATTAAAAATAAAAGTTATAGTATTGTAAAGATATTCATGAGTTCTTCGATATGAATATAATATTTGACATATTTAAATTATCATTTCATAAACAATATTTTTAGAAGATGACATTAATCTTTTTTAATATAGATTCATCAAAATTATAATAAAAATAAATATTATGTTGCTTAATGTATTAAAGATAGAATCAAGTGACAGAAATAAGATGTAAAAGTTCTAAATTATATTAGTATTTATAGAAAATTTAGCCTACTAAAATTGGCCTACGGTGGGAACAACAAAGTCGTATTATAGGCCAAAAGAGAATATTCTATAAAATATTCTCTTTTGGTAGGCTATTTCCCCTAGCCATTATGACTTACGGGGGAAGATGCTCTAAAACCACATAAATTTTGAAATAGAGGGAGTAATAAAATGAGTTGTAAAGACGTGGCTAAAAAATTAAGTTGAATTTTTTAAGGGTGGAAAAAAATAAAAAAGAGAGTTAAAACTTAAAAGAACCGAATTTGGTCAGGACTCAGGGATGCTCCAACCATTTCCCGGCATCCCATTTGTTTCCTGTAGAAAATTTGGAAAGCGGAAGGAAGAGCGCGACGCCAAATTTGGGGCGCGCCAGAGAGAGAAAGAGAGAGAGAGAAAGAGACTAGCGATTGTAGATGAACGGTGCTGCGATTCCGATGCCGGGCATGTCGCTGCCGCCGAATTCAAACGCCGTCGCCAACAAGGTAGCAGGTGTTAACTCCTTGCGAATATCGGTCGTGCTTGACAGACTCGCCACGTGCCTTTCCTCTCCCAAGCCCACCGAGGTTACCTACTTCTACAACCTCTGCATCTCACTTTCCAGGTTTGCTTTTCCTCTCCTTTGCGAAACCCTAATCCCCTTTTCCGTTGTCCGCATTTCGTCGCGTGTGGTGCTTTATATTTAGTTCGGTTAGTGTTTTTATTTTGCTCAGTTTTTTAAGGGATGGTCGAAACTAAACCCTAATGTTGATGTGGTAGCTGAATAAGGGGCGTCTGGAATCAGAAATCGATTGGGCATTTGCGAAAATAGCCCTACTGTTGAACGCAAACAAATTGCATGTCACTTTTAACCAAACGTTTAGTTTTGTAAATTGATTTTTAAGGACTCAGTTAGTTTAGCAGATCATTTTGAAGTTCACACATTAGGAATTTAGGATGCACTTTTGTGTGCCTCTGTGTTTAAATGATACACAGTTTGTAGCATAGTTGCTCTTGTTTGCCGTGAGTCTGCTATGGGGATTGGTGGACGGGGAGGGGTAATTGTTTTGGAATTTCGTAGTGGAACAATGCTTGCCACTCCGTGCTCAGATCTGGAGCTTGGGATGAGGTTTCGCATTTTTGATTTCACGAAAAATTGTTATTTTGGTGTACAAGTAATGTACGTAAGTTAAGTCGTTATGCATTTATCCTACTTATGTGTTTTCCTAGTTAAAACCCCACAAAAAAATGATTTTCTATTTAATACGGTGTACAAAATCACAGGTGGGAGGGTATGGAAGAGGGATTGTTTATTTCTTCCACCATTTATGCTTACTTTGTTTATCTTTTCTGACTATCTTTATGCGTGATTAATATATATTTGAGCAAGCATTTTGATGTTGCTGATATAATTGACATTTGTTCCTCCTGGTTAACTTGGCAATGTAGGGGAATAGATTATGCCATCGCCATCAATCAAAAACCAACTGAAGTAAATATGCTTCCACAGATCTGCAAGCTGGTAATTTGTTATATCATGTTCACGAGTTGTCTTACTTTAGACTTGGCTGTTATGGCTGCACTCACCTCTCCATTTGCTGATGGCTAATTGGTGCCAATCAGTTTATATGTGTTTTAAATGTTTTTTTTTTTAATTCACAAGATACACAGTGTATAATTTTAGCCAAGTGGTGAAATGCCATTTATATATATAGTAATGAGGTGGGAGAACTGATGCTTAATGGTGATTTATTACTTTCATTTTTCCTGAACGAGAGTGCCCATCTGATTTTCATCTCCTTGATGTGTAGGTCTGTCAGCGAAGAATGGATTCTTCTCTACAAGCAGCTATGATGGTTCTAATGGTGACTATGAAGGTAATTGGATTTTGCATACAACAACTACCCAGTATATCATAGAGGAGATTGTTGTGCATTTTATCCCCTAGTTTTTTCAATATTGATGTATTACATCATAGAAAAGATTGTTTAAATATATTTGGCTTAATGTCTGCTGTTTTGTCACTAAGCAAAGAAAATTAAAGAATGAATAAGTGACCTGAAATATGGTTTTATATTGGTTAATTTCTTTCCTCATTACTGCCACATCCCTTCTATGATGAGTTGTGGTCTACCAAGTATGAGCAACATCCATTTTTTGGTGATATTGGTATCTTGGAATGTAAGTCTTTTAAGATCAATATTCAGCATAGAAAGTTGCAGAGTTAATCATCATTATGGAAGAAAATTCTGCATTTTTTAAATATACGGATGAAGGTCATCATAAATTATTTCATAAATTGGATTTGTGTTTTGTATATCCATTTTTTTTTATCTAGGTGCAAATGGTAAAATATTAGTACTTAACGAGGATTTGGTGTTGGTTTGAGTAATGAACTGATAATTTAATTTTTGATATCGTTTTTATTTTCTACTTTTGAAAAAAATGAGTTGATCAACAAGAGGAACAAAACCATGTGTCTTAGCAAACTACCAGTGTTTGGATCCTGGTGAATTTGGAATTTTATATCTTATCTATTGAAATGCTGTTAGATATAATTTTGGGATCTTTTGCACATGAAACATTTGGCCTAAATGTTTTTGGGACAGATAGAATTGCTTTCATACTGAAAACCTTTGTCATCCTTACCAAGATTTATTGAAATCTAAGAAATAGTTATTGGGCATTTGTGCCAGAGTCTTAATTGCATGCATTTGATTTGTAGGCAGTCAAAGCCCACTCACTTTTTCTCACTCGTGCCTATCTTTTTCACATTTGTCATGACAGAATGCTTGCAAGGCACATTGGTTTTCAGCTGAGGAGTCTCGAGAACTTCTTGCGCTCGCTGATGAGGTTTGCTAACTTCTCCATCTCCATGCAATTTACCATTAAAAGTGTATTATCCAATTGAACACATATTTAATTATTAATTTATTGGGTGCATTTATATATTTATTTTTACAGGTTTGCAGAATCTTCAATACACCTGCAGGGTTTAGTTCTGAGCAAACCAATATTATGCCCATTGTTTCACAGATAATGTCCAGGTACCTGTAGCTTCATTTTGCATTCTGATTGTCTCAAGTGAAGTTTTTTATTCTCTTGTTTTGCCACTAAGACACCAACTCACCATCTTGTCTTCTTGTTCAAATCCCTTGTTTGTTGGACATGATTAACTAATTTCTTCTGCAGATACTATCCACAGATAAAACTGGGCCATATACTTGCATGTATTGACATTAAGGTAGACATAAGAGCCATATACTTTTTTGTATAAAATTGCTTTTCTTGTTTAATGGTTCTCATGAATTATTTCTGTTTAATTTGTTCCATTAAGAATCTGTGCAAGTAAATATATTTTTGCTTGATCATGCAGCCTGGATTTGAGACATGTGCATTGGGTTTTCCTATCTTGAAAAGCATGAAGTCTTCATCAGGGGGGAATATTGTAAGTGTTTCTCCTTTACAAAATGCTTTAATTTGTGATCCATACCGTGTTAAATGAAGAAACCGGTAGTTCTCCTCCCAGCATTGATTCTCATGGCAGATTCTCACGGAAGGTTTCTAAAGTACCTATATGTTTAGATTCAGTTGACAAAAATACACGGAGACACGGAGTCTTGTTTAATGATAAATGGGGACCAGCGTATCTTTCTATCTTTGTTAAATCAAATAGCAGCTTCAATCCATTGCTTTTTGTGAATAGGATCATTTTCAGGAAAGGGCCATATGGATTATTTATTTGTGGTTCGTAGTCCAGGGTTTGTACTATTTGAGTTGTCTAATCAAACATCTGCTTTTAGTCCATGCTCTTTTCAGTTTTTCCTTGGTTGTCTGACTCATTTTAGGAGCAATTTTTCTATGGTGTCTCAAATCAGGAGTCATGACTACTAAAATTTCTGCCCCATGGCACGATTTTTTAAAACTAAAATCTTAATAAAATAAAGAAATTAATAGTATAAAGTATAAATAAAAGTTAAGATAAAGTCATAAAAATCTTTACCATAAATATATCTTATAAACATTTGAGAAAATTATTGTTTTTAAAATCTCATTTAAAGTAGCATACATAAATATAAATATTTTAAATCAATCAATAAAATAGCAATAATATCATTGTGACTTTGTTTAAATGCGATGTGGCATAATCAATATCTAAAATGATATTGGTTATGCCACATCATCATAAAGACTTAATAGTAGTATATATAGATTAATAGTAAGCATTAGATTGTATTAAATTCAATGTTTTGAATTAAGCCTACTAATTAGTAAATATGTTAAAAATAAAAGAAAAAATGTGATTGGTTTAAAGAGATAAAGGAAAGAAGAAGAAAAATTAAAGTAAAAAAAAGAGATTGATTTAAACTGCTAAAAAAGGTTAGGGATGTCACGTAGGCTAAAACTCTACTCTTTTAAGAATATATATAGTTAGTAAATGTGTTAAAAATAAAAGAAAAAATGTGATTGGTTTGAAAAGATGAAGGGAATAAGAAAAAAATAATTAAAGGAATTTGTTTTGATTGATTGATTTAGCCTACTAATATATATATTAGATATTAGATTGAATTCTATATTTTCATTTAATCCCAATAGTTTTTTTTTTTTTTTTTTTTTTTAATTTTTACAGTAGGCGAAAAATAGGTGAGCCTTACTGAAGTAAGGCGAAAAAACTTGATTGGTGAAAAGAGAGGATTAAAGAAAGACGGACACGTAGGACACAAAGAATTCAATGTTTTCAATTAAGCCCAATAGTTGGTAAATATATTAAAATAAAAGAAAAAACGCGATTGATTTAAATAGATAAAGGGAAGAATAAAAAAAATTAAAGGAAATAAATAATTAAAGAATGGCGAAAAAACTTGATTGGTGAAAAGGAGAGGATTAATGAGAGATTTTCCCATTCCTGGGATGCTTTTGCGTATTTAGAGTCCTTGGATTGCCTCTGCTCAATGTGTATTTTTCACTATCTTGATTAAATCAGTGTGTGGATCGCTTAATTTCTCCTTCTCTAGTGGTGTAATGTTCTAGTATGCTTGTATCATGGAGCCTAATGCTCAGTGTTTATTTTTACCTTGCAGCGGTTGCTGGTTGCTATGAAAGACAACATAGATACATCTGCTTGTATTATAAATCCCCAAAAAGTGAGGTATGTTTTATTTTGTAATTACTTTTATGTTTATGGTTTTGAATTACATGTTTTCACTTTCAAGGATTAAATGTTCTTACCCTGTACACTTGTCAAGCTTCTTGCTTAATGGAAAAGGTGTGGTCTGGAGGATGGTTGGTTACATGGTATGTATAGCAGCAATTCTGTTCTCAAATGAAACAATATTGTGCTTCTTAATAACTGTCTTTTATTAACATCCACTTTCTTTGACAATTGTGCTTATAAAACAGGAAATAGGACCTCAGCTCCCAACTGATGCGACCTCTATGCTCAGATATGGAACAAATCTACTTCAAGCAATCGGGCATTTTGAGGGTACGCTTACCCATGCTCATTAGATGATAAAGCTTAATCCTTGTACTTTTGGTTCCTTTTACTTTTGTGTAGTTTGGTTTTGACACATCTTCATTCCTGTGTAGCTCACTGTATTGTGCTTGTTGCTTTCATGAGTGATGTACCATCATCTTTCCTTCCAGTTCCTGAAGATTATGATCAACCTGCCAGTGGTACCGTAGAATCAGGTATGCTCTGAGGATAATTGGGTAGTTATTGCCTTGGCTATGACTTCAAACAGGGGGATATATCATTTGATTCGTTATAAATTTCTATGTCAAACAATATTTCCACTCATATTGTGTGCATTTCTATATTTATATCATCTTTCAGGATTTAAATATTGCCCTTAATTATCTAAACGATTTCTTACATGCAAAAGGATGAAGTGGATATATGGAAGGTTTTTATCTTGAGTTTCCTGTTTCAAATATAGTTTCTGTATTATTACCTGTTTACTGCTTTATGATTTCAGTTGTACGAGTGATCTGGATGTTAGTCTTTTGTGGTA
Organism: Persicaria maculosa; assembly: GCA_963922045.1. Taxonomy (NCBI): domain Eukaryota; kingdom Viridiplantae; phylum Streptophyta; class Magnoliopsida; order Caryophyllales; family Polygonaceae; genus Persicaria; species Persicaria maculosa. The sequence goes on along the minus strand of OY998255.1, from coordinate 78,159,581 downwards.
GGATTGTTTGGTGAATGCATAACTGATGTTTCTGTTATGCAAAGTATTCAAGAGCGACGCAATTGTGTATCAAGTTTCTTGATCTATAGTTGTTTTTGTGCCGTCATCATCTTCTATTCAAGGTTGACTTGCTGAATGGACATAGCAATTATTTTGCAGAATCTTTCTTGTTTTCTATACAGTAAGCTAGTTTTTTTCGTGCATCTTGTTAGCTTAACATATTTTCTTTCTGACATGGTTCAAATAGTAGATCATTGCCCTACATTAGAAGATATGAAATATTTGGCATGATTGTTAAGTTAGGTTTTTTTTTTTTTAAATCAAGTGACTTTCGGAAACAATACAAGTGTATTTAGTTGTTTATGTTGACTATGTTAGATGTGGTTGGTATGAATTAGATATTTTTAGTTTATTAATATTTTCTTTTACCCTGAAACATCTATTAAATTTATGTTAACTTCAAGGACCCATACTTTGTTGGTGGCTTCTTGTTAAATGCCCCCTTGCTACTTGTAAACCAACCAAGGTTTTTTTAACCCTTTCCTTTTTTTACCTTGATAACTATGATTTCTTGTTGTTGGATGATCTCTGGTTCATTGAAATGTTTAATTAATGCTTGGTTCTTTTTACCGAAATTGATAGATGCTGAAGTCATTGAGGGGGCATCAAGGATAAGCCTTAACTGCCCAATTAGGTGAGTGTGCTAACTGATGGTTGCTGCTTTTTAGTTTATGATTCTCACACCAAGTCACAAATCACCCCTCTGCGTAAAAATAAAACCGATATCTGTCTGTTTGCTCTTATAAGACTGACGATAGTAACGATAATTGTAATTGAGAAGGTATTATTAGTAAGAGTTTATCCGCAAATTGAGATAGTTACAGAATGGGAGAACAGTTTATCCTTGCCGAAAAGATTTTATTAGAAAAACTTCCCATAATTGGATCTGGTAAATACTACTACCATGAAAACTCTTCATTGATATAATTCCTTGAAACATCATGAAAGATCCTTCAATTTGCTGAAACTAGTCACACAATCACCCATTGAGTGATGGGAGATTTTTAGTTGAACCACTGAAGCTGTTGGATTTTAAAAGAAGGCATTTCTACTAGGCAAATGTATAATTATATTATTAATTTTATATCCTCTTGAAGTGGAATGGATATATATCCAATCTTTAAGAAAGGATCTCAATAAGGCCATATATGATATATCCTTATCATTATTGCGTTGGTTTTATAATCATTGATATTTTTGCATTCTCAAAATTCAGACAAAATGCATATATTTGCTGTTTTGAAGCAATATTAGGAGGAAACTGAACATATTCCTTCTCTCTTAACAGCTTTTCTCGCATTAACAAACCTGCTAAAGGAAAGCTGTGCAAGCATCTTCAGGTGCTGGTTTCTACTTTTTCGACATGATACCTAGACATGTCCATAGATGCTGCTACATGAAGATACACAGAACATTCCTAGGTTTTTTTTTATCCGATTTGTTTCTTTGATTGGTATCCTCAGGCTTCTCCTTGGGTTGATATATTCTTGTCTTTCACCTTATATTCCTCTGTTCTTCAATGCGTTGTACCACTTTACACTGTGATTCCTATGTGCGTGTTTTATGTGACTTTGGGAATTGCATGTTAGGGAATTGCATGTGCTCTTTATTGATCATGCTTGCTCATTGCTAATGTCTACTCTCTCTGCTGTTTGTTGAGGTTCTTGGTTTATCTGTTTTTTTTTCTTTTTTTTTTCTGGACAAGAGGTACATGTCAATCTAATTACACAGGTCTTATGACTATATTTGACCTTTTTTTCTGCTGTAGTGTTTTGATCTCAGCAACTATGTTGAGATGAACTCTCGCCATCCCTCGTGGAGATGTCCGCATTGTAATCAGCCAGTCTGTTATCCCGACCTCCGTATTGACAAAAAAATGTCGAAGGCAAGTAGATATGGTTAGCTTATGATGTAAAAACATTTTGTTTATTCAAATTGATTCCTTATTTTGGACTGTTTCCAGATCCTGGAAGAGGTCGCGGAAGGTGTTTCAAGTGTGATTCTTAATTCAGATGGTTCTTGGGAAGCTGTTTCAGGTAGCGATGAAAAAAAAGACGAGTCACCTAACAAGCCCCCTGAGGATCTCCAGGGAGGATCAGAACAGCAAGCGGTTTCTGGATTAGCAAATGAGCCATGTAATGTTTATGATCTCACTGAAGGAGATGACGAGATGGTCATAATAGATGTTGATATGCCTGAAGATATGAAACCTACAGTACAAACTGATCTTCTCAGCTCATCCACATATATGAGCCATTTTCCACAATCAGCGATGGGAGATCCTTCCGAAATAAATCGAAATTCCGCAACTCAAGTTCATGGCGGCTCCGCACCGATGCTTGGACATTTTACTTCTTCGCCCGTGTTAACGGATTCTGTTCCTCCAACTGCAAGACGAGAACAACAGGCTTTTCAGGGGAATAATCAACAGTCTGGTCCTCTTACTTCAACACCTTCAACTAATGCTTTGCAGCAACAGCAGGCACAATGGGTGGGCAGTGAATATCCAGGTCTTGCACTATCAGGAAGTGTACTAGTGCCAACAGCAGTTCAGGCTCGCCCATTGCACATGCCTGTGTCAAATTCTATGACGTCTACCAGACCCGTTATAAATGGTACACCTGCTATAAACAACTTATCGGGAAATACTTCCTCTATTCCTTCTCGTACTCCTCTGCCATCAGTCCCCTCAATTAGTGTCAACACAGCACACAGGAACTCTGTCCAGCAATCACATATTTTAACATCCCAGTCGGCGCAACATTCACCAGCTCAGGTATCATCTTGTAATTTTCAAAATTGTAACTGCTTGGTGCATATTTTGATGGATGGACAAATATGATTGGTACTGAATTACAAAATTAACTAAAATGCCTTGTATTGTAGGTTAAATATGCATCTCTAAAATATCTATTTTAGATCGAAGGGAGTAATTGTTATTGGTCTTTTAAGGTGAATTGTTTTTCGATGTTCCGCAGATAAGGGGCCTTTCAGCTCCTACTCAAGCTCCCAATAATGGTTTTGGAGCTACATCTGGCCCTCAAGCTGCAAATCATCAGCAGCGACCCCCAACCCAGATGCCACCTCAAATGGTTAGCACACCTCAAATGGTTATAGATCGGAGGGAGTAATTGTTCTTGGTCTTTTAAGGTGAATTGTTTTTCGATGTTCCGCAGATAAGGGGCCTTTCAGCTCCTGCTCAAGCTCCCAGTAATGGCTTTGGAGCTACATCTGGCCCTCAAGCTGCAAATCAACAGCGACCCCCAACCCAGATGCCAACTCAAATGGTTAGCACACCTCCGCATCTAAGAGCAAGAACTCAAGGTCCACCAGGAGGGGCCCTAAGTGGCGGCATGCACCAATCGCCGTTATCTGGCCAACCTTACCGTCCTACGCCTGCTGCTCTTGCTGCTCAGCAAGCTGCTTTAAGGACAAGACAACTACCCACAACGCGTATTCAGATGCAAACATCCAGGCCATTATCAGCTTCGGTGCCACCAAGGTCTGCTGATGGGACAGGCCACGCCACTGGCCAAGTGCGAATGGTACAGACGGTCTCGAGAACTCAGGATCTCGTAGGCGCGCAATCAGAGCAGGACTGGCGGCCTACTGGGCGAATGCGGGGAAGCCTTGCAGGACGAGCTTATTCAGATGCCCTTAATGAGTTTATCATCCGGCCTACCCAACAGACAACACCAGCTCCAACCCCAACCCCAGCTCCAGCTCCGGCCCCTCCTGGCCAATTGCCAAACCAGAATGAATTAAGGTGAAGTTGTCGTTTCGATCGACCAGAGCTTAAGCTTCAGTAAGTTAAGAAGTTGCTGGATGTGATTATTATCTTGACTCGGTCTGCAACAGAACTCGATTGTGCTAATTTGTTGTAGTTTAGGCCTAGCCATGTTTGGAAGCACTATTAGCTTACTAATTATGTATTTTGTGGCATGTAATATTATATTAGTGTATGATCCTAAACTGAAATTAACCATGTTTAAATTGAGCTACTCAACTGCTAAAAACACTAAACCATGAAACTCGAATTAGGCTTTGTTTGGTAAAATACTAGTTATGGGGTAATTGAATCTGATGGGATAGCTGAAACTAAATATATGTTAACAAACTAGTATGATGTTTGGTAAACCTAGCGGTTGGAGTATCGGATGAAAACTTGTGAATAGAAAATCATAAGCTCTTAAAACAATCTCATTTCAAAAGCTAATTTAACTAAAATCTTATATTTATTCCATTTATAACTATATAATGTCAAAATCAAAATGTTAAATAAGCTAGTTGATCTTTTTTGTTTTTTTTGCCAAACGGAGCCTTAACCTAATTAATGTAACACATTGCATGATAAAACTTAAGACAAGGTAAAATGTACTTACATTTAACTGAAATGTATATTTACTGAAATAAAAATATGGATTAGAAACCCCCATTACATGTAAACTAGTTAATCTTTTGGTAACTTCACCATTTCAGGGTTTGTATCATCGCTATTTGCGAGTAATTAACACCGTTTTCATGACTTGTTAACGAACTAGGCTTAGTCTAGAATTTGGCGAGGAACTGAAGCTGCTTTAGAAGAGGAGCTAGGGTTTCCATGAGCTTCTCGCTCGGATGGTTATGGACGCCTTCATAGGTTGTCACGATGATGCTCGTGTCCTTGGAAAGCCTCTGTACCTGCTTCTTCACGGTGCAGGTGTGGTACGTGCAACGGTAATAACTCCTTCGAACCGTTCCAAAACAAAATTACGATTATTGTTAGCATTTAGTATATTAATCGGATCCACAAAGTGAATCAAGATAAGCATACTAATTTGAAGAGCATATACTTTTGTTCAGTGTTTTTTTTTGTTAGGAAAATGATTTGAAATATCATATAAATTCTTGTATAGTAAATTGAGAAGCTGAAAGATCGGCATATGAGCAAACCGTGAAGATGCAATAAAAGAAAAAACAAAGAAATTACGATTATTGTTAGCATTTAGTATATTAATCGGACCCACAAAGTGAATCAAGATAAGCATACTAATTTGAAGAGCATATACTTTTGTTCAGTGTTTTTTTTTTGTTAGGAAAATGATTTGAAATTTCATATAAATTCTTGTATAGTAAATTGAGAAGCTGAAAGATCGGCAAATGAGCAAACCGTGAAGATGCAATAAAAGAAAAAACAAAGAAATTCAAGACGATCTGAATAGAACAACGATCAGGCAACCGGCGTGAAAGTCGATAAAGACATGGATTAAGAGCTTAGAAATGTATTTGCATCAATAAGATATTGTATACTACTATGATTTTATTAAGTTTATTAAGGCACTGTTATTTACACGGATAATTTCTCGCCAAACGCACGACCTCTCCACCGACTCCAAAACAACACTAAATTCCCTCTTGGCCTCCGATACAGGAAGTCGGTGTCAGGCTGTCAGCAGTTCCACCATAGCACCAGCATTACCCTCCCCCACCAGCACAACACCACCAACACCACAAATTGCCAACATGAGGAGTTGGTATCGGTGAGTTCGCCGTACGTTTGACAAGATCGAACCGTCCCCATAACAAGCCCATTTTATTAATGTATACCCTTTAATTTCTCCTTTCAATTCAACAAAATTTATTGAGCTCGATTTATATTCCTTACATTTACACTAATTAATTCTTAAACGAGATTTTATTTCAAAAACAATTGACAATCTATACCATATATGAGAAATAATCACAATTAGTTTTCACAAAAATAGTTTATCAATAATAATAATAAATTAATAATTACCTTGGATGGTTGCTATTTTTTACGGCCTTTTGTCCATATTTCCTCCACTTATAACCATCATCAAGAACATCATCCACACTTCTCGTATGAAACGCAACCCTCTGAGTCCCCCCCGCCGCCTTACTCCTCCCCTTACCGCCACCGCCGCCACCGCAACCTCCGCCTGTCTGACGTCCCACCCCAACCTGACCTGAAGCTCCAGCAGCTCCGCCGATTCCAGCAACCGACGCGGACGAAGCCGGGGGTTCAGTTTCCGCGGTGCAGCCGGAGAGAAGACTGGCCCAGTCGATATCCAACGGCAGTGTCTCCTCCTGGTCGAGGGGAGGGAGATTGTAGTGGAGGCCGGTCGACTGGCCGGCGGGCAGCGGTGGCGGAGCTGGTGACAAGAGGGAGTCCGGAGGGTAATTACAAGTTAGATGATGTGGATTGGTGGCGGCGATGAAAGATAATGGTGGATGTTGTTGTTGAGCTTCTCCTCCCTCCATTAGTGTATGTGGTTGATCTGTTTCTCTTTTCTTATTTCCTTCCAACAAGTTAAGTTTTATGCTTTGGAGTTGCATCCAAAGATTTCATGAAAATGTCTCCTATGGTGGGTTTTGTATTTATATGTGTAAGAAGGGTTTGAGATAACGTTTTAATATACATCTTTTTTCTTTCTTTTATGTTAGGTCACTTATATGTTAAGACCTAATTAAAAAGACAGATTTTATATCACATCGGAAATGAGGTGTTGCTAGATAAACCGCAAATCTCTCCTTGTACAACTACGTTCATTCCAATATGGTAGAATTTTTAAAAAGATAGATTTTATACCACGGTGATTTGGACATGGTGATTTGCTGTGTATTTAGTTCCGTGTCAGAAATATAATTAACTCAACTTTTAATATAAGGTCGGCGAACTACTTTTACTGTATTATTAAATAATTTTAGGATGCAATTTATCGATTATATATGTGCACACAATAAGCCTCCGTGTGTATATATATACACATTTGGACATACAATTTGATATCAATATAATTAGTACAGTATTATTTACGTGCATTTTTTAGTATGATAAAAGCTACGGTATGTAATAGATAATAGTAATAATTAAGTATAAAATCATTAAAAAAAATGATATTTTTGTTATAATATTATTATATATGGATGTACAAGATATATGCATATTTACTTAGATAGAATTTTACCTTTTAGAGGAGATCTTATTCTTGGAGGCCAAGGAGATTACTTCTCTATATATTGTATTTGGTGAATTCCACAGACACACAATTGAATACAATCTCTCATTCTCCTCTTGATTCTTCTATTTTATTATACGTTATCAGCACGAATCGCTTTCGTTATACTAACCGTCCGTCATCCACTCGGAACCTTGCTCTCATCAATTCAAAACAAGGTGTATCCTCCATGTAAATTGAAACCCACCCTTGTTTTCCTCCATGGAAATTGAAGCCCCCGCTTTCTTTCCTCCATGGCTATCCTGACTCAGGCTCATCGTTGACCCTCCTCGGATCTGCGAATCCATGAATCCAGTCTTGAAGCCAGAGCACCACCGATCATGGAGTACAACCAAGTCTTCAACACGCCCAAGTTCGATCCTTTGTTCCCGCAGGCGATTGGTGGCTCCTCCGATCAAGATTGGTGGTTTCCGTCTTGCCTCTTCGACGGCCCTCCGACCACGAATCAGGAGGATTACTTCCTCACCGATCAAGAATGGGGGCATATCTACGACGCCCCGACGGAGCCACGTTTCGACGCTCCACCGACCGATCACCTCCTTGCTGATCGCGGAAACACTGTCTGAAAAACCCCAATGCGAAAGACCACCATTTTCATGTGGGGCCCGGGAACCTACTTAATGAAGTGACCGACCTTCACAACGGACTTACCTGACCCGCGTCGATTTCTTCGACGCGGCCCAACCTGTGCCGTGGGAAGTTATGCTAATTGATTTTAATTACGAAGGACGGTTCCCTTATCGAGTTTTTCCTAGACAATTTGGAAACTTGACTTGCTTTACCTGTCGTCGTTGAATGTCTTGAGATTTATTAACGTCAACCTTTAATAGAATTTTACACTAAAAACGGACAGGTTTTTCATCCGTGGAGTTTGACATTGTGAATGATGTAGACTCTCTTCAATTTATCAGACTTCTTTCTACGCGTATGATTGCTTTTTGATCCTTTTTCTTCTGGGTTCACTATGTCTTGTTCCGCCCTCTTCCCTTTCCTTTGTCTCCAAAAAGTCCCTCTCTTCTATGAAGTTTTTCCCCTATTTATAGATTCTTGACTCTCTTGCATGTTACGCCACGTGGCGCTCAACTTTCAACACGTGTTATACTCGTGGGAAGTGAGCATGGTTGCCACGTATCTGTTCTTTTTCATCCGCGGACGATTTCCCTTGCGTGGTTTTTTGGACTTTTGTCCGCGGATAATAATAAAATGAGTTTCTTGTTTGTTCTTTATTTAATTGTTTGGTACTTTTTATGTTTCGACAGATGTTTTTAGCACTGGTTTAGTCACAGCTCCTCGGGCCGTGTTGATTATGTCTAGTAATTGACGCGGATCGACAAAAAAAATATAAACATCTGTAGTTTTGTTGCTGTTATTGACTTCGATGGGGTTAATGGGCATTTCCTTCATCAAGTCATGGCCCAATTTGGGCCTATTAGGCCCATTTATGTTTGGAATTTCAAACGTCGGTAATTTTTCTATAAGTTACCCCGTTCCGTTCTCTTTTTCACCCAACATTTGTCTTCTTCTACTTTCCGCAATCTTTAATCCTTATCTTTTAGCTTTCCGGCGGCGGTTTTCTAGGGTTCCGGCGGTTTGTTTTGAAGTTTCTGGTGGTTTTCTTCAGTTTTTCAAGGTATTTCTTCTTGCTCTTGGCTGTTCTTGAGTTTTCTTTGTTGAGTTCTTTGATTTTTTGTCCTTTAGATCGTAGATTTGGGTATGGAATCGTCTCAAAGGTGTTTTTTGGATGAAATTTTACTTTGTGTGAGTAAAACTTCGTACAATTTTCTTCTAGTTTCTTTTAGAAATGGCTAATTTCAACAAGGAGGGTGACTCACTAGAAGATTTTGAGAGGGATGAAGGATGGAGAGGTGGTGCTATTTCATCCTCTCAAGCGCGTCCGTCTCCGGAGACGCTTTCTACCTCCTCTGGGAGTTCTTCTTCTTCCTCTGATGATTCCTCGTCGGAGTCATCTTCTTCTACATCCGCGTCTACCCCGGATCGAATTGGTCCTAATGGTAGCCCTATTAAGGTGAGAAGGCGTCGGAAGTATTCTGACCCTGATTACTATTCTTCACCTTACTCAGTTTCTTCTTCTTCGAAGGGATGCGCGGATGGTGAAAATCCAACGGCCGTGGATGATTCGGGTGCTAGTTCTTCTGTGGACGCGGGGACATTGTCCGCGTCTCAGTCGGCGAATCAAGAGTCGGAGGAAGTTTGGATTCCTTATGAGCTTCCTCCTATTGGTTTAGCGGAAGCCCCTAAGGTAATTCGTTCTAAGGAGAATTTGAGTGACTTGGACACCCCTGTGTACGACTTAGGGGATCTTGATTCTTGTCTCTTTTTGGGGAATTTCAAACCTCTTCCCCCTCCAACCAGCCGTCCACCAGTTGTGCTTGAAAGGGTTCATCCATGGAGGTCCCTAGTGAGTAAATTGAGGGGTTGCACTACTCTATTGAACCTTGGAGATCTTGATGCTCTTTCGCAAGTTTTCCCATGGCCAGCGGGTGTTGAATTCTGTCTTCCTGAGGAAGGAGGTGGTTGTCTGGACGCTTACGAAGATTGCTTAGTTGTATATGCAGCTAGTCTATCTCAGGGTTTCCGACTTCCTCTTCATCCCCTTTTCTCGAAGTTTTTGGAGGAGTATAACCTGAGTCCTGCTCAGATTGTTCCCAATGGTTGGATGTTCTTTACAAGTTTTGTTATGAGGTGCAAGGAGATTGGTGTTGCCCCTTCATTGAAGTTGATGCTCAGTATTTTCTCTCTGAAAAAGGGGACTCAAGACACAAGATTTTATCAATGCAACTCAAGTTGTAAATACATGGAGAGGTTGTCTAGTAAGCCAAACTGGAAATATAAGTGGTTTTTGGTCCGCGACAGATCCGGACAAGGCTTTAGTTGTCGAACGGTGCCAGGGCCTTTTTGCTCTGCTTCAAAACCAAAAATTTCCAATCTTTCTCAGTTCAAGCTGTCCTTTTCTCATATTCCTAGATTTCCATGGGATAAAATGTTATCCGCGTTTCGTCTTGAGATGGCTGGCTTGAGCATGCCTCATCCGCGACTAGGTGGCTTCTTTGTTTAGTAATTTGCGCTTCCATATTTTATTTTTCTTAGAATGGGTAACTTATTGAGAAATGCATTGTGTTTTTCAGACAAAATGGATTTGGATGCACTTTTGAAGCGGCACAAAGCAAAATCGGGAAAGAAGAGGAAATCAAGTTCGGTAGCCAATGATCCTCCTGCTCCTCCTCCTGTTTTAGAAGTGACATCAAATGTTGATGTGAGTGTCGCGGACGAGGCTGGCGCTTTAGTTGAATCTTCGTCATTGGTTCCTGCCCTTCGAGAGAAACGCACTGGTCCATCTGCGCCGGAATCTTCAAGATCCAAAAAGAGGAAATTTGCCATAGCTGTCGGGCCATCTGCTTCAGATAAAAAGGGGGTCTTTTTGGAGGGTGTGGCTACTCTTCGTGAATTCCCTATCCCAGGTTTCGATCCAATTGACCTACAAGGTCTCGCCTTTCCAGCCAAGAAACGTTGCTTCCCGGAGCAAGGATATGTTAAACGCTTGGACTCTGTCTCTCTCTCCGCTAACTTTGATCGTTTAATTCAGTGGGTAAGTTTAAATCCTTTGGTTGTTTCCCATTAACTTTCTTGACTTTCTTGACGTGTTCTATTTTCAGATTTCCTTATTTTTACTCCGATTTTTATAGTTAAGGGTGATCCAGCCGGATGTTGAGAGACGCATGGTATGCGGAGAAGAAGACCTTAGGAAGAAGGATGAAGAAATCAAAAAATTGAACCACCAGCTTCGCATATTGGGGAATACAGTAGGGGATCCAGCTTTAGTGGAAAAGTTTAAGAAGAGATCGGTCGACCTTCACGAGGAGGTGCAAAATCTGAAAGAGGCCATGGCTGTCTTACAGAAGAAATACGATGATTTAAAAATTTCTTCAATCTCTGCCGCCTCCCGCGTCAAAGAGCTGGAGGCTTCTGATGGTGTCTCGCAGAAGCTCCTTCAAACTAAACAGGCTACCATAGACAAGATGGAGGAAGACTTTTCCATTCTTCGCGAGGAGCTGTCTATTACCAAACAGGAGCTTGACATTGTGAAGGCGCGATCAGATCAGGACGTGGCTCTGCAATGGCTTCAGAGTCCTGAGGGTTTGAAGCATCTATCCTCTGAGTGGATCAAAACTGAGGCTGGTCTCTCTTTCCTATCTTCCGCGGCAAAGGCATGTCTTCAGACTCCAAAAGTTTCCAGTATTCTGAAAGACAAATGTTTTAGTTATTTTCGGAAGGGCATGGTTGCAGGGATCAACCAGAGTGTGACGCGTTCATCAAACAGCCCAGGTATCCCTTTGGAAAAATTCGAGCCTAGCTTGGAGAGTGCTGACTGGGGCCTCTCAAAAGAGGAGATGGACGCGGATGACTCTTATTCTGAAGGTGATGACGATGATGAAGCGGAGGAAGAAGTTGAGAAGGCAAACTCTCCTTGAAAGACTTTAGTACTTTGGGTTTTTTTTTTTTTTTTTTTTTTTGTGTGGTGATGAAACATTGGGAATCTGTATATGGTTTCCTGGTTTTTGGTGTATTATTGAGATACTTCCTTTGTTTTGAAAATAGGTCGAAGATCTCTCTGGCTAAAACATTTGCGTTACTTGCATGCTTTGTTCGTAGTAAATATTTATATATTTATATTCCGGATCTTCCAAGTGTTGAACGGGTTTGTCCTAGTGTTCATGATTCGTCACCACTTGTCTTTATTCTTTCGGATGAATTTCTCTTTTTAAGGCTCCGATCTTTATCTTTTGTTATCTCTTGAGTTGAATTAACCGGTCGCGCTACTGCAAGTATCATGTCCTCCGGAAATTTTAATCCTTGGGCCTTTTTTCAAAAGATTGAGAATGTGGAACAACTTTCTCGGCTAGTGAGTATCTTTTTGATTTTGTTTTAAATGAAGTTTGAGCTTTCTCAACTTAAGCCTTGACTTGATTCATATGTAGGTTATGCCTCCTCAATTTGAGGCCGAGTATGGACCTCTCCCGCCTCGATGGGCCTTTCTTTCGTCTTATCTCGTCCGCGATTTTCCAGTGGCCGTATCATGGAGTGAAAACGGTCTTTTTCAAATTGATAATGGTTGGGATGAATTCCTCATGCTTCATCACTTGGGAGTAGGGAGTGCGATGATGTTTTTTCATAAGGGCAATGTCTCCTTTCAAGTTTGTCCGCGTCGTGAAGTCGTGGATGAACCTAAAGCTACTTCGGACCCAGTCTCTTCATCGTGCAGTTCTAATTGAGTTATTTCCGCGTTGTCCTTTTGTAGTTCTTCGAGCTTGTCTCTTGATATAAGCTTTTTAGTGGAACAAAATAAAGCAAAAAAGGGAATCCATGATTTCCTTACTATTTTCACATGTTTTCTCAAACTAAAATAAAAGGAAGGGATCTTTATTATTGATAATAGAAACTGCGTACAGAAACCTTTCATAGGGGTTGGATCCCTTTAAGCTCGTTACATAATTGACGCGGAGAATTTATTGAGAGATCAAGGATGGCTTATCTCTCCATTTTCTTCGCTATCTGGGCTGACAACGTCGACTTCAAAGATAGAATCACCCATGTAAGTGAAGATCAACGCGGACCCGACATTGACTCGATTTGCTTGTGTGAAGTCGCGCCACCCTTGGGTTAGCCAAAAAAGGCCATCTTCATCTTTGTCTACCTTCACCTCGTGTTCCTGGTTGGAGCGGGACCAGAGTCTAGCCTGAGTATGAGCGTCTTCATCGATTAGGACATACATGAGAGGGAGGCGAAGGGTTTGAAGTTGTTCTTCCCTCATAATGACTCTGTAGAAAGCCCTAGGCTGTGGGTTTGGATCCATTTTGTTTTTAAGTTTGCTCTTTACTCCTGGATGTTTTGGGCGAGTTTTATACTCGTCTCGTGAGGTTTTCCTGTCTTTGGTTTCGTCGCTTTTTACCGATAAGTAATTTTAATCTCCTTTGAAATTTTACTTTTATCGATTCTGGGAAAAGATTTAACATCTGATTAATTTGTCTCGAAAAAGTGGGACGCGTGCCCTTGGTGGTTGTGCCACCCGTTGCATGTCACGCATGTGTTTCTTTTTCTTGTTTGACTGTCCCCCTGTGGCTGATAAGTAAAGGGTTTTTTACTGTTTTTTCCAACTTCATCGAGATGCGGGGATCTATTATAGTTCCTCCCTTGTCTTTTAGGGCAGACGGGGTTGTCGAGTTGGAAACCCGCTGGGCTTTCTTTCAAGCGATCGATTATCCGGAACAGTTTTTGCAATTGGTGAGCTAACTATATTAGAAGTCTTTAGAAAACTTACTTTTAACTAATACTTTTTTATTTTTTAGTTACTTCCACTTCGGTTTGAGGAGGAGTATGCCGACGCTATCCCTGGTCAGGTTTTTCTTTCGTCCTATCTATTGCACAACTTCATGGTTTGCATAGAGCGGCGTAACGGTGGTCTTCTTTACTTTGGCCGCGGATGGAAGGACTTTGTAGATTCTCATGGCTTCGAGCAAGGGGTTTCTATGATTTTCACTCATATGGGTGAGGCTCATTTCGAAGTTCAGGTGGTTGATCCGCGTGGGGGAAATAACGAGGATCGGGCTCCTCCTGAAACAATTTCGAATGGTTCTTAAAAAATGCTTAGTTCTGAATAAGGTTTTAGGCTCTTTCAACTGTTTCGTAATGTAGAGGTTTAGCCAGCTTATGGCAATTACTCCTGGGAATCTCTCTGTTCATGCATGTTAGTCTTTCGAGGTTTATTTGTCATGATGTTCACCTCACAGGATCTCTGAGAAATTCAGTAATAGTGTTTACTATTTATCTCATGCATGGTGCCTGTGGTTTTTGTCTCAATGATGTGACATTTCAAGCTTATTTGTTCAATACTTTCAGTTTTTCGACACATGTCTGGATCTTTGTTATATAAAAAGGAGAGTGTAAGAAAGAAACCATTGAACTCATTGCTGTGCTTTCATGATGCCTTCTATGGATGGTTTACCTTGGTCCTTCTCTGAGAGAATTAGTTTTCCTGAGCAACTTCTCCGTCTGGTTAGTTTGTTTGTTGTTGATTTTTACTTTTTATCAAGTTAGTTTATCTACTAGCATCTCTTGAAATCTGTTTGTTTTTGTTAGTCCTTGCCCCTATGTTTCGAAAATAGACTTGGGCCAGGTCTTCCCAGGAATATCCTTCTGTCTACTAGGATTCTTCGTGATTTCCCGGTGGAGATTACGCGTGGAGACTATAGGGTTCCATTTTTGAGGGGTGGTTGGAATGACTTTGCTGAGACTCACAACGTCCACATCGGTTCTTCTCTTACCTTTATTCATAAAGGTGAGAATCGCTTCGACGTCTAGATCTTAGATGCTGTGGGGGATGAGGTGGACGCGGAGTGGGCCTCTTCAGAGTCAGATGGTCCCCCTTCAAATGGATTTCGTTTAAGTCAGGGCAGAACTCGTATCATCCCAGGGCGTTTTCCGCGGATATAGGTTGAAGGATGCTTGTTTTAATCATGTGTCAATCGCTGTGATTTCTTTCAATAATTATGATACTTTTTTGGAATCCCAAAAGAGTATCTCTTTTGTAATATTTCAATTGTGGTTCACTGATGAGTTTGGTTCTTGGAAAGGTTGACCATACTTCAAGCACTAATGATCTGATTAATAATGAAGTGTCATCTTTGAGAGTACGGATTTAATTAGAGACCTGTTACGGAGCCGAGCTCCAGCGTCTTAGGACTTTATATGAAGTATTATCTCTGAGAATGCGGATTCGATCAGAGGCCTGACGCGGATATAAGCTCCAGCGTCTTAGGACTTTATATGAGGTATCATCTCTGAGAATGCGGATTCGATCAGAGGCCTGACGCGGATATAAGCTCCAGCGTCTTAGGACTTTATATGAGGTATCATCTCTGAGAATGCGGATTCGATCAGAGGCCTGACGCGGAGCCAAGCTCCAGCGTCTTAGGACTTTATATGAGGTATCATCTCTGAGAATGCGGATTCGATCAGAGGCCTGACGCGGAGCCAAGCTCCAGCGTCTTAGGACTTTATATGAAGTATCATCTCTGAGAATGCGGATTCGATCAAAGGCCTGACGTGGAGCCAAGCTCCAGCGTCTTAGGACTTTATATGAAGTATCATCTCTGAGAATGCGGATTCGATCAGAGGCCTGACGTGGAGCCAAGCTCCAGCGTCTTAGGACTTTATATGAAGTATCATCTCTGAGAATGCGGATTCGATCAGAGGCCTGACGCGGATATAAGCTCCAGCGTCTTAGGACTTTATATGAAGTATCATCTCTGAGAATGCGGATTCGATCAGAGGCCTGACGCGGATATAAGCTCCAGCGTCTTAGGACTTTATATGAAGTATCATCTCTGAGAATGCGGATTCGATCAGAGGCCTGACGCGGATATAAGCTCCAGCGTCATAGGACTTTATATGAAGTATCATCTCTGAGAATGCGGATTCGATCAGAGGCCTGACGCGGATATAAGCTCCAGCGTCTTAGGACTTTATATGAAGTATCATCTCTGAGAATGCGGATTCGATCAGAGGCCTGACACAGATATAAGCTCCAGCGTCTTAGGACTTTATATGAAGTATCATCTCTGAGAATGCGGATTCGATCAGAGGCATGACGCGGATATAAGCTCCAGTGTCTTAGGACTTTATATGAAGTATCATTAAGTGCGAATCATCATAGAAAGCGCCCTCTAACCGCCTTATTTGATTCTTGCGGGGGCGACTCAGTTTTATATTTATTTAGCTGTTTAGCGATTACACATAATACTTTTTTAGATTGTCCGCGTTCCAAGTCTTGTTCAGGATGATTCCTTCGGGAGTGCTGAGTTTATATGCGCCTTTTTGAACTTCTTTGATAATTATATATGGTCCTTCCCAGTTGGGATCTAGCTTCCCCCCTGATGTAGCTTGTCGTAGCACTAGATCTCCTTCTTTAAGATGCCGCAGGGAAATTCGTTTATCTTGATACTTGGAAAGCCTCCTCTTGTATTCTAGCTCCTTCAAAGCAGCTGTCATTCTGCGTTCTTCTATGAGATGGAGCTCAAATTCCAGTGCTTCATCATTGATGTCCGGGTCATAGGTCATTATCCGTGCTGACGGTATCAATCTCTCCACTGGGATAACCGCGTCCATACCAAAGACTAAAGAGAATGGGGTTTCTCCTGTGGGAGTCTTTGCTGATGTGCGGTAGGACCAGAGTACTAATGGTAAAAGTTCTGCCCAACGCCCTTTTGCTGTGTTGCCGAGTTTCTTTTGTATCCCATGTAACAACTGTCGGTTGGTTGTTTCCGCCTGCCCATTCGTCTGTGGGTGAGCCACAGATGAGATTTTAAGATTGATGCCCAGCCCCACACAGAAATCTCTGATTGTTTCGCAATCAAATTGTGGTCCATGGTCTGTAATTATTGTTTCGGGTACTCCGAAGCGGCAAACAACATTTTTCCACAAAAACTTTCTCACCTTTTCCGCGGTTATTAATCCCATCGCTTCGGCTTCCACCCATTTGGTAAAATAATCAACTAGGACCAAAACATATCTCAACTGTCCAGGAGCAGTGGGAAATGGACCGAGAATGTCCATTCCCCAAACGGAAAAAGGGAAAGCTCCGGCTATACTCTTCATTGTCTCAGAAGGACGGTGATTTAGATTTCCGAACCTTTGGCACGCGTCACATTTCTGTACATAACTTTGGACATCATGTCTCATAGTAGGCCAATAATATCCTAGCCTGATTGCTTTGGCCACAATAGCTCTCCATCCCTGGTGATGCGAGCAAACCCCATCATGCAGCTCCTTCACCACTTGACTTCCTTCTTCTGACGATATGCACAATAGATCTGGTAAGCAATACCCTCTCTTGTACAGTTTTCCTTCCCTGATAGTGAATCGAGAGGATTTAACGAGTATCTTCTTAGCAGCGGCTCTATCTTCAGGTAGGGTACCTTTGCCTAAATAGTCCGCGATTGGTGCTCTCCAGTCTTCCATCTCCATTTCTTGTACTTGATAGATTTCTTGAATGAGTCTTCGGTTACTCATTCTTTCAAGAATCACCTCTTTTCCTACTTCCTCTGGCATTACAACTCCCAAACATGCCAACGCGTCCGCCTGCTGGTTATCATCCCTAGGAACAGCTGTCACACAAAAACTCAAAAAAGCTTTGGAAAGTGCTCGCGCTTTTCTCTGGTAATCTGGCATTAATCCAGTTCTTGCTTCATATTCCTCTGTTATTTGCCGCGTCACGACTTCTGAATCGGTGTAAACTGATACTTGCCTAGCACCTTTAATCAAAGCTATTTCCAGTCCAACTAGTAAGGCTTCATATTCGGCTTCATTATTGGTAGTTTGGAACTCCAACTTGTAGGCATAATTGTACTGCCGTTCATCAGGTGCTGTTAACGTAACCCCTGCTCCACATCCATCTTTGTTAGCTGCACCATCTACCCTGAGTGTCCACTCACTTCTTTCCGTTAGAGAACTCGATTCGAAACTTGTCTCGCTGATGAAATCGGCCAGAGACTGAGCGAGGGTTGCTTTCCGCGGAGTGTACTCTATCTCAAATTCTGTGAGTTCGACTGCCCACTTCATCATTCTTCCTGATAAACATGGTGAGTGAAGGATCTGTCGCATCGGCAAATCTGTCATTACTCGGATAGGATGATCTTGAAAATAAGGCCTTAGCCTTCTTTCCGCGAATATTAAGCACAAGATCATTTTCTCCACTGGTTCATATCTTGTCTCCGCGTCCTGAAGAACACGACTGATGTAGTAGACCGGGAATTTTTCTTCTCGCGTCAAGACTGCACTGATGGTGACATTTTTTACAAATAAATACAGATGGAGGACCTCTTGTTTCTCAGGTTGGTGAAGGGTAGGAAGCGATGTCAGAAAAAGTTTTAAATTTCCAAAAGCTTCCTGTAATTCAGGAGTCCACCGTATCGGTCCCTTTTTCTTGAGCAGAGCAAAGAAAGGCAACGATTTATCCGCCAAGCAGGAGCAAAAACGACTCAAATAGTTCACTGCTCCATTTAGAGATTGTAACTCTTTGATCGTCCGCGGTGGTTGAAGATTGCTGTAACTTTTTCAGGATTTACGTCGATTCCTCTATGGCTAACCATAAAACCAAGGAATTTCCCAGAATCAACCCCAAAGACACATTTTTCTGCGTTTAAATTCAAACCTCCTTTTCGAAGAGAATCAAAAGTTTCCTGTAGATCCGCGGCGTGATCCTCTGCTCTTTCACTTTTGACGACAATATCATCAACATAAATCGAAACATTCCTGCCAATTTGATTACGGAAGATCCGATCGACTGTTCTCTGAAACGTTGCCCCAGCATTTCTGAGTCCAAAAGGCATGACGCGGTAGCAAAAAATTCCCTGACTGGTGATGAAAGTCGTAGCTTTTTTGTCTGAAGGATCCAGGTTTATCTGATTGTATCCTGAGTAAGCATCAAGAAAACTAAGGACTTTGTTCTCCGTGGTTCCATCGACCAGCTCATCTATGGATGGTAGTGGGTAACTATCTTTTGGGCAGGATTTGTTAAGATCAGTAAAATCGATACACATCCTCCACTTCCCATTAGATTTCTTCACTAGAACTACGTTTGAGAGCCATTCAGAATCTTCCACTTCCTCTATGAAGCCCGCTTCTAAAAGTTTATTAGTTTCCTCTCTTGCCGCGGCAGCTTTCTCTGGTGCCATTTTTCTCCTCTTCTGCACTACGGGTTTCGTTCCCGGACGAATCCTTAAAGTATGTAAAGCTATCGCAGACGGGACACCTAGCAGGTCTCGAGGACTCCACGCAAAGATGTCTCTTGACCTTGTTATGATTTCTAAAACTCTAACTCTTTCTCTTGTTTCCAGTGCTTGTCCCAGATAGACTTTTTCCTTTGGGTTAGGAAAGGGTGTAAATGCAATTTTCTCGTCCGCGGTTGACACCTTGACTTCTGTCGGCCGGACCTCTAGTTCAGCTTCTGAGAGTTCGACTGAGTCACTGTCTCCGACCTCGGATTCACAATTCTCACTTATACACATTACTTCTTTATTTTTCTTGATGGAGGTTAAATAACAGCTTCTACTTTCTGGTTGTTGTCCGCGGACCTCGCCTATTCCTCCTCCTGGTAACGGGAATTTTCCCAAAAAGTGGTAGATTGAAACTACCATTTGGAATTTGTATAGTGAGACACGGCCCAACAAAGCATTATACACAGTGGGAATCTTCACTACTGTGAACACAATATTTTCCATACGTCTGTTAGGAGGCGTCCCCAGAACAACTGTAAGCTCGATCGTGCCAGCTACTTGTACTTCTCCTCCTGAAAATGTGATCAACGTTCCTGGATACGGTTTCAGCGAAGCCGCGGAGATTCCCATTTGAGAAAAAGCTTCCCATGACAGGATGTCCACAGAAGACCCAGTATCAATAAATACTCTTTTTACGGTTTTGGCAGCTATCTGTGCGTGAATGACCAGCGGGTCTGAGTGCGGCATTCTTATTTCCTCCGCGTCTTTCGGAGTGAAGGAAATATTCTCATGCTGTGTGAGAGAAATTCTTCTACTTGACGCGGATGGTGGCTGTCTTCCTTCCCTTTCATAGTTTCTTTTTTCCTGCCTACTGGACTCAGCCATAGACAAACCTCCTGCAAGGGTGTTGATGAAGCCTTCTGGTTCTGGTATTTGACCTCCTTCTGTCTTTCGAGCTTCTCTTTGATTGACAGATCTCTGGGCTACTGGCGTGTTGTTGTACCTTCCTCCGCGTCCTCTTCTTCCTCTCCCCCTTCCCCGGTTGTGGAATGGGAAATCTCTGCGCGGATCTTGTTGCCTATCAAATCGTTCTTGTGGATTCCGAGATTCGTCAAACCTAGGACCTCGGTCCTCCCATCGAGGTCTGTGATCGGGTCGGTTCTCCCTCCTAGGCGGAGATCTCATATCGCGATTTCTGTGTTGATTCTCTCGTGGATGATGAGGACGCGGATGATTTTCCCTACGACAAGATCCTTGACCCCTTTATAAGTTCATATGCACTTCATCACGGTGGGGACGGAAATCTATTGCCTCTGAATGATGTCTAGGAGGCTTGGTTTTCTCTTTTCTGAATTTTCCTACCAATTTCCCAAAAGGTCCTGAATTCCCAGTATTCGCCTTTGAGCTGGACGCGGCTGCTTCCTCTGCTTCAATCTGTCTAGAGACCCGCTCTCTTAAGTCATCATAACTTGTGGGCTTTTTTCGAAACAAATATGTCTTGAAATCCCCTTCAGCCAGATTGCCCATAAGTATGATAATAGCCGATTCGTGATTGAAGTTAGGGATTTGGACCACCATACTGGTGAATCGAGTGAAAAAATGCCCCAAGGACTCCCCAGCTCCTTGCCTGATGGAATTCAAATCGAGCATAGTCTTCTTTCTTGACCGCGCACTCCCGAAATGAGAAGTGAAGATGTGGGACATTTGGGCGAAATTGGTCACGGACCCCTTGGGAAGGTTGGTGAACCAAGTTAGCGCGATCTTTGTTAAGGTTGAAGGGAACGTTCTGCATAACATGGCGTCATTATACTCGTTTATCCCCATTGCAGTAGCAAAATGACAGAGATGATCTTCAGGATCAGTTGTTCCATCATACTTCATGAGGTTCACATCTCTCCATCGCTTTGGTACTGTCGCGGAGCAAATCTCTTGAGTAAACACTGATGGGAAACCGGCTGGTGCATTTTCATTTCTCTTCTCTACAGAGTCAGATTTTGTAGAGGTAGAAACATCTGTTGACTTATCCCCGCGTCGATGTTTATTTTCTCTGTAATAGTGATCATTTTGCCACGTCTGGTATGGCATTTCTTGGTTCTGAAAACCATAGTTCCAGTTACCGGGATTTTCATAAGCAGTGTTACGTCGATCAAAATTCCCATACTGTCCTTCTGGCCTATAATTTCCTTGCTGACGCGGATTCTGCCCCCATTGATCATAGTAAAAGTATTGAGCCTGCTCCTGTTGAAAAGGGTTTGGCTGTTCATGTCGCGCTTCATAATACCAGAAGTTTTGTGGGATGAATCCTCCGTCTAGTCCATACTGATTACCATAGGGTTGAGGAGGAGTTTCAAGGTTCTGTTCCCCCATTTCAGCATTGAGATTAGTTGGGGGCGTCAGCGGGACATACATGCTAGAGGCTTCTTGATCTTGGTGATCCCCTTGACTCATGTTCTGAGTCTGATAATTCTGGCTATCACTCATTTCCTTGCTATTGTGAATCTGTCTGTCGTCAGAAAGTTCGATGTTAGATATCTGAAAACTTGTATTTATAGATTTTAATCAAATTAATAAGGAAACCCCTTAGTGTGAGGGGGTTCCCACAGACGGCGCCAGTGAAAAACCTCGATGCGAAAGACCACCATTTTCATGTGGGGCCTGGGAACCTACTTAATGAAGTGACCGACCTTCACAACGGACTTACCTGACCCGCGTCGAAGAAATCGACGCGGCCCAACCTGTGCCGCGGGAAGTTATGCTAATTGATTTTAATTACGAAGGACGGTTCCCTTATCGAGTTTTTCCTAGACAATTTGGAAACTTGACTTGCTTTACCTGTCGTCGTTGAATGTCTTGAGATTTATTAACGTCAACCTTTAATAGAATTTTACACTAAAAACGGACAGGTTTTTCATCCGTGAAGTTTGACATTGTGAATGATGTAGACTCTCTTCAATTTATCAGACTTCTTTCTACGCGTATGATTGCTTTTTGATCCTTTTTCTTCTGGGTTCACTATGTCTTGTTCCGCCCTCTTCCCTTTCCTTTGTCTCCAAAAAGTCCCTCTCTTCTATGAAGTTTTTCCCCTATTTATAGATTCTTGACTCTCTTGCATGTTACGCCACGTGGCGCTCAACTTTCAACACGTGTTATACTCGTGGGAAGTGAGCATGGTTGCCACGTATCTATTCTTTTTCATCTGCGGACGATTTCCCTTGCGTGGTTTTTTGGACTTTTGTCCGCGGATAATAATAAAATGAGTTTCTTGTTTGTTCTTTATTTAATTGTTTGGTACTTTTTATGTTTCGACAGATGTTTTTAGCATTGGTTTAGTCACTGTCCAGCCGCCACCGCCACAACCAGTCCGCAATTCCGAGCCCTCGATTCCGACTACGGCGCAACAATGGTGCGATTTTCGCCTCGAAGAACCAATCGACGAGTTGGAATGCGCTGTTACCGCGTCCGGGTGGCAGATCCTCGCGAGACGCCGGTACGCCGACTTGATCTCGTCGGAGGTAGCTCCGATTGGGACTTCGAGCACCTGGTAGAACGAATTGGCAGAAAGCGAATTGGCAACAATCGACGAGTTTCTGCAAAACCATCCCGGAAGAATGGTCACGGCGAGTCTCTTCGAGGAAGCACCAGAACCCGACTCCGGCGAGCTCTGCAAATTCACAAAGAAGACGATGATGTAGTTTTGTATTAATTACAAAACCAACCATGAAATTATCAAAATTGCGGAAGGGCATGTACTTTTCTGATAAATAACAGAAAAGACCCAAACTTTCAGGGTTATAAGTTTCGCCCCTCGTGAAGCGATGAGTGGAAAATCTCTTCCCAGAAGCGATGAGATTTAGTGAGCTAAGTAGATAAACACATCCCCTTTAGCGAGCTAAGTAGATAAACACATCCCCCGAAGAGGATGTATATATAAATTATATCAATCCCCGAAGTTGGCCCTAAAGTTATGCGTCGTCGTGGAGTTGAGGTAAGTGCAATTTGATTTTTCTAATTTATTATTTTGTTTATAAATAATTTAATTGGTCTTCCGAAGTAGAAAATATGTAGAAAATATTAAATCCCTCGAAGTGGATGAAGAAAGTAAAGAAATTGATATTATGAATCACTTGATGTGATTGATAAATTTCATCCCCGTAGTGATGAAATAGTAAGTATCATCCATGTAGCGATTAAGAATGATTATTGTTTTGTTTTGTTTTATTTGCATATTATATGTTCATCATCATCTCCTGAAGTATAGATGAAAAGTCATATCTCTCGAAGTAGATAGTGAATTAAGATAGATTATCGCCAATTGGAAAGTTAATCAAAATAATTAGGCGTTCTGATAATATTGTAAATCTGTTTCGGAATGTTATTATGTACGTGTTGATCACATAAGAGGTGTTGATCATATAAGAGGTACGTTGACTTTCCCTACTTGATTTTGACTTTCCCTACTTGATTAATTAGAATTTCAAAAGGTTTAAGGCCTTATACATACGGATGGATAGAATTATGTTATATGGTATGTGTTTTAAATAAACCATGATTATAGTTTTTTAATATTTTGATTTGGTGATGGGTGGTGTCATGCGAGTGAGCCTATTTGGGTTAGGCTCAACTTTAAGGCTCGTGATGGAGTTGGACCAATTTCTAAATATTGGTATATGCGATCGAGCTTGCGCTCAGGTAAGCCTAAACATCATATATTTGAGTTATGATTTTTGTGCATCTTGATCATAAGTGATTGTGTATATGTGTGTTATGAGTTCATCTCGTACATTAAATATGGTTTACCATTTAGTTGCTAATTGCAATATGACGTTATTGATTGCACATATAGATTTTATATCATAAATCATGTCATAGTGCTAATATATTTTGATATATAAGAATTTAGAGCATTGATAAATTATGTGCGGTTGGGGATTGACGATGCATAGAGATATGGTTATTAGATAAATTGACCATATATTGGACGGATACATGATAAATGATATCTATATGAATTGATACATTGATAAGTTGATGAATAAATAATGGCATCATGCACCGATTAAAATATTAGCCACATCTTTGTAGTGATGAGCTAAGATGATATTGTCGATTCCATCTTGTACTTGTAACTATTTGTTTCATATATGATTTGTTTCAAAGAAGATGAAATATAAACTCCTGAAGTGGTTAAACTTGTTTGATTCTTGGTCACCAGAAGTTGACATTATTTATGTATCATGAAGTTGATTTGTATTATATCCCCAAAGAAATTGGATGCAAATAAGAAAAGACATTTTCTCTCATAGATGGCGATGAAATTATTGAAATAGAAATTTGAGATAGTTATTGAACCCACAATATTTGTGAATGATAGTGTTTATTGAAACAAGTGATAAATATCTGAATTGATATCCACCTGAAGTGGCCGAATAAATTTTAATTATGTGTAGTGCATTTATTTTAATTTACTGAGATCGCTTTTATTATTTACTTGTGAGGTGTACATATTTGAATTTACTTTTGCACAAAACTCAAAGTGTTTCCAGAAGAAACAACTTGTTAAGAGTTGGTATGTCGTAAACATATGTGGTTTTATATTATATATATTGTTTGTGTTAATAAAAGTTATCTCTTGAAGTAGATAAACTTATCTCTACATATGAAAAATTATCAACGAAAGAGCCTAGATGATCCAGCACCTTTGATTCTGCAAACTTGGTTGTATTTGGTTTGTTATTAGTATAATTTGGTTATTTGAAGCTACATGGAATCTATGTTTTATTTATCTATTCGATTTGATTTGCATTTTATGTATATGTATATGTATTGGAAATGTTTCTTGAAGAAACCATTATGGGTAGATGATGCCAATTTTATTCAACTAATGCTGATTTGGGAGAAGAGTTTGAAGCAAATCCTTGTTAAATCGTGTGAAATCGATAAATTTATTCTTGAGAGCCCGAAGACTCTTTATTTTGGAATCTTGTTCTTAATCTCCTTGGATATGGTCGAACTCAAATAAATAGCTAGCTAAATGACCTATGGTTCATAACAACCTCTTTTATTGCCAGATGTAATATATATTGTTACCTCTAGCAGAGGACATAAAGAGGATACGGTGTGCGCGACCGTTGTTAGGATACTGTTCATAATTTTGAAAATGATTATAGATAATCATGTATGAGTCGACTCCCACATCAAGGAGAATGTGGAAGAACAAGTCAAAGATGATGGTTTACCTATTGGATTTGTAATCTCCCAAACTATGAATGAATCATCACATGAAAATGTTAGAATCGTTTAGAGCTTGGTACTTGATGAAATGGAAAACCTGGAGTTTTCAGGATGAAATAACTAATGAGTATTTGTATAAAGTCTATACTTGGTATAATTAAACCTTATACATATCTCCAGAAGAGCGTCAAAATTAGTCATCGAATGACTGTTGATATAATCAAGCAATAAAGTCATATGAGAAATTGGCTCTAGAAGAGCGTCAAAACACTCTAAAGAGAAGGAGTGATGACAGATAAATTGGGATTGTGAAAGCTGATAATTGCCAGAAGCGTGGTTCTCCTCTAGTCGAGGATGTCAAAATAAGATCCAACACATAATAAATAGATTACCCATGTTGGCAATATGGATGTAATATGGAAATGCTATCAATAAAAATTGATATGTTGGATAAATGAGCATTGAGAAGCTGATGATTAAATCGACCAAGTGAAGTCGTTACTTATGAGATTGTCATTTAGGATAATGCTAATACATGAGATGACCCGGTAGAGTCATCAATAATAGCTAATAAGCAGGCATGAGTATCAAGAGCTTGATTCGATTTTGGTCAACAATAGAAGAAATTCTCCTTCTTGTAATTTATCTCCAATAGAGAGCTTGATGTTTACATGTTCAGTATAGGCACCGAAATCTCCCCAAATTACACTAAGTTGTTATAAATCAAGAAAGTTGATGTATATGGAGGATTGGGTCCCCATAGATGATCAAATACATAGAGTTTATCACGGATGATAAAATGCTTGGTATTAAGGGGGAGAGGAAAAGGAGATCAAGAAGTAATATATTGCATGGAACAGAAGTGAACCAATGCACTAGCATGATTTAATTTAGATCGAGGTTCTAGTGGTGATTTCAAACAATGGTGATATGTCCACTAGTATAAAACTCTTGAAGAGATTTCATGAACGTTGACAATGTTAGAATTGATTATGAGTGGTCTTGAAATGACCAGATCATTGATTATCCAATAAACAGAGGATTAGTTGAAAATTATTTGAAAGTTCTAAAAATATCTCGACTTGTAGTTCGAGTGTACAAAGAGAGACATATTACAATATGAAGACAAATGATCTTTTCATCTTTGATTAGATTGTGAAATGATATTAAGTCCAGAAGTACCATGTATTTATAAAATTGGTGATTTATGTGCTAAATTCAGGGGGAGAAAAGTTGTACACTTTTCCTTAACTTTGGTTTTTGTCCCATTTGGGTTTTTTCAAAGCAAGGTTTTTAACGAGGCAACTCCCCTCACAACGATACATGGTATAATCCCAAAATCTACAAAGAGAGAATTCATGCAAATATGGATTATTTAAGCATGAAGTTTTTGGACCTGTAGCTCCAACATTGAAAAGTGTAGTATCAATTGGTTTAAGTGGGTGTTTGTACAAAGGAAAATATAAAGCCAAATTGATTGCACAAAAGCCTATTAAAGGTTACATGAGAATGTATTCACCAGGTGTGAATATAATTTTGGCTCCAAATGTATATGAAGGACATTGTAGGTGCATACCCATGTAAATGGAAATAATCGATTGAAAATGCCTGAAGCATTATTATCAAAGTATTGTCACATGCAGTTGGTTACATATCCTTATTAAAGTACCTGAATTACCTATATTTGTGAAAGCGGTGACATTGCATTAGGTCCCGAAGTACCATACAATGTTGTACTCTTTTCCTTAATCTTGGTTTTTATCCCATTGGGTTTTTCCAAGTTAAGGTTTTTAACGAGGCAACTTAAGCACCATTTAATACATCAGACCCCCCAGATCAACAATGAAAAGCACACTATGTCCTGAAGTACCTTATGCGTGTGCATCCAAAGCAGCTCAACACCAATACATGCAAGTCAGGCACGTCAATGTCAATCACGAAGACATTCCAGTTATACACATCAAAGAAAATGTTGAGATTCGAACATGAGCTCATGAAGACGGCGACCTTAAGAGGAATGAGGAGACTTCGAGGAGGATGTTGAATTCAGGGGGAGTATACACGCACTGCACTCTTTTTCCCTTCGATCAGGTTTTATCCCACTGGGTTTTCCTGACAAGGTTTTTAATGAGGCAGAACAACAAGAGCTACAGAGAAGGCTGCACTCTTTTTCCCTAAGCTATGGTTTTGTCCCATTGGGTTTTCCTAGCTAGGTTTTTAACGAGGCAGTCAGCGACATAAAGATTGTACATCCAAGGGGGAGTGTTATAATATTATTATATATGGATGTACAAGATATATGCATATTTACTTAGATAGAATTTTACCTTTTAGAGGAGATCTTATTCTTGGAGGCCAAGGAGATTACTTCTCTATATATTGTATTTGGTGAATTCCACAGACACACAATTGAATACAATCTCTCATTCTCCTCTTGATTCTTCTATTTTATTATAATTTTATAATAAAGTGACATTTTTTTTTATAAAAGAGGTACTAATGTTTATTTTTCAATTTTCTTTTATTGTGCCCAAAAAAGGTAAAATTATAAAGTATTTCCTTTAAGATTATAATAACCTTATCATGATCAAAGTTCTTTAAAGTTAAGGACATGTTTGGATAGGGTTGATTATGTAAATTTTTTCAAAATTAATTTAAGATACAATCTCCCAAGGACCTTTCTAGTTAAGTACAATCTACTTCCAGTCCTCCACGCTTATGGTGTTGTTAATTACCCAAGTTGTAGGAATGAATCTCTACCCTAATTGCATTGTTAATTTTATGTCATCCTTATAACCGTTGATAATAATTAATTTTAACTTAAAAGTACACTTTTACATTGCTCCAAAAGGTCGATAAAAATTAATTTAAATTTAAAAGTACACTTTTAGGGCTCGTTTGTTTAGATAACTAGGGAATGTCCTTGGGAGATTGTATCTTAAATTAGGGTAACTAATACCTCTAGGATGAGCTAATTAAGTATGAATGTAGTCCATATTTAAGTAATGATTACCCCTATGAATGTATATGATCATCATTTTTTATGAGCTTGGAGGAGAGGATGAGTGGGATTATTAGCCCATCTTAGAGGTATTAGTTACTCTCCTTCAAATTAGGGAATAGAAAGGTAACACATTTGTATGAAAAATGAGAGAAATAGGGAAATGATTAGAATAGTGATCAATGTATCATAACTTAAATATGGACTATATTCATAGGGGTAATCATTACTTTTCCCTACCAAAAAATAAACGGGGGGTTAAACTAGTTATGGAAATCCAAATCCACGACGGTTGAAAAAGGATCATCGGGGGAGGAGCTTGTGGCTTACAACAGAAGAAGAAGGTTGAGATATGCAGACTTGCAGAGGGGTAAAGCCAACAATACTGTACCTAATTTTCTGTTGAACGGCAAAAACTCAAGAAAATGACTACACACTAATCTTCTTTTTTTTTTTGGTGAAAACTAATCTTCTTTTTTTAATCAACAAATCATGCAACTTTACTCTCCCCGTACGGTAAATAATTGAAACTTTACTTCTTTTTTTAATCAACAAAACATGCAACTCTACCTAGTTTGCACCTTTTTTTTATTGTCTTGGTATATTTTGACAGTTCGCCATCTGCCGATTTTTTCGGCCTTTTGAGGTGTCAGGTCTGTCTAACCCTCGAATTATTACCTTATCAAAAAAGAAAAAATTACAACTAACTATATTTTTTGGCCCATTTGAAAAACTTTTTTGGGGGGGGGGGGGGATTTTAGATTTTTATTAAGATAATAATATGAAAGGGGTCAGCATCTGCTAGTTTACCAACCAATGACATCCTTGCAGATGCAGATCCAAAGTTCTCTATCCTGAAGTGGATCTGCCACAGTCTAAGTCTGGAACATGCGAGCAATACGATCTGTGCACCGGTTAATTTCCCTAAAGATATGGGAAATCGAGATGATATAAACTTGAAGGAGCAGATGACGGATGTCGGAGAGAAGAACTTTGATCTCCCAGGGACATTGCCAACCGCCATTAAGAGTATAACCACTAGGTTTCTGCCCTCTACCATAATGCGGGAAATGCATGCCTAACTCTTTTGCCTTAAGCAGACCAAACCTTGGGACAAGTGCTTCTAACTCTAAGGAGTTCTTAGGCCCAAGCAGAGCACCACCGACCACAACTGAGGAGCCCGGGTGGTTTCAGATAATGAAGCCTGCAGAGGAAACTCCAGAAGAGATGAGACTTCCATCAAAGTTTAGCTTGTATATGTAACCGCATCTGGTGTTTTTTCCCATCTCAAGTTTCTTTTTCTTCTAGGTGGTGTTGTATTGTTTTGCAATTTTCTTGTTATCTTTGTCAATAGTTTTCGTTTTATCCCAACTTTCTAGCGTCTATTTCGTAAGCATTTTCATATTCTGGATTGTTGTAGAGTTGCAATTGTCAAATATATATTTTCTTTTTTTTGTTCGCCCGTATACTCCACAAGATTGTTGCAAGCTAGTGTTGTACGTTCTTTGATTTTTGTTTAGTTTTCTAAAGATGAAGTTCATATTGTCCTTTATATTATCGTTGTTTGTGTCAACACCCTGTATCACCTTTTCTATTTCTGAGTCTATTTTTCTTATTAGCGTCGTTGCACAACAACACTTGATGAAGAGATGGTTAGGGGTTTTGTCGAATCGATCACATAATTCACAACTTTGTTGGTATTTGAACTCCCTTATTACCAGTCTCATTTTTGTTGGGATTCTGTTCAAATATAATTTCCATGGAAAGTTTTTTTTTTTTTTATGTATCTTTGGTGTCATTTCCAGTTCCCATATCCATTTGGTTTTGTCATTATCATTCCTATTTGTGATAGACCTTAATATGCTAGCCCTTCTTTTTTTTTTTTTTTTTGCATGTTTTCAATATAATCTATCCTTTTTGAGGATAGTCAGGTATATATACATTTTCAATTTTTTTGGACTATATTTGTGGGTTATAAGTATCTTATCAATTTATATTCATCAATTTTCCATTTTCAGATGTATGTCTATAAATTTATCCATTTTCAATTTTCCATTTTCATTGTCTAGCCAATTATCCTTCCAAAAGTTGAATGTTCTCCCATTGCCAGCTATTTGCCGTATAAATCCCTTACAGAATTTATCTTTTAGTGATATCGATTTTGCTCATTGCCATGATATGTTTCTTATTTTTTTTGGTATTTTAATATTTCTTATCCTTTTAGATATTTGTCTATTTAATATTTATTTAGCAAAACAGTTTCAAAAATAATCATATATCTTTCCATGAAACTAGATCAAAATATTTCTTTTATTTATATTTATTGAGATCGAGGCAGAAAGTGTTAAAGCTTAATTAACAGGTATGATATCCACACAACGAGTTTTCTCCATATGCACGATGAGTGGGTATCGAAACCGGCAGGAAGAGTTAGCAAAGGGGATGGGGCTTGTTGTGGCCGGAGTCAGCAAAGGGGATAGGGTTGGTTTTGCTGACATCGATAGGAGGAGTCGGCAACGACAAAGGGAGTAATTGTGTTATTGTAGAGTCGGAAAAGGGAGAGGATTAGTATTACCGACACCGACAGGAAGAGTCAGTATCGATAGTATCAATATCATGTAAATTCGCCGTGCATATAACAACAGGTCCCTTGCCAAAATCTATACATACATCAGGACAAAAGGCAACTAGATTTTTATGTTTTTTTTATTCGATCAATTTCTTTTGTAATTATATTCAAAAAATTGAAACTATAGTATAGTGGGCTTGAGCATACTCAAAAAATTTAATTCATACAACATCAGTGTAATTTATTATTATCATTCAAAGTTCTGTACGTTCAGGGAAAAATTCATGTCATTTTCGTAATATTTGAAGGGGTTTATGATATATTGATATGGGCTTATATATTCTTATATATCATAAGTGTGAGTGCATAAATCTGCTCTCAATGATTGTGAATGGAGACCGATCTTGATGATGATCTCAACACGAACCTAGCATGTGAAACAAGAACAAACGAGGTCGGGGCGGGGCTTGTCTCCCCGGGAGGACCCTCCGACGCTCAAGTCAGTATTGTTCTGATTCATCCCCCACTATGGAGGCGTATCTCATATCTTATAATCAAAATTAGGGTTTGAGGGTGTTACCGTAGGAGAGACAAGAATGCCTCTGGGCCCATTGGGCTTGCTTAATTTGGTTCTCTCAATTGCCCCTCGGGCTTCTTTAGCACATATCGGTGGTGAAGGAGGTCGATAATTTCCTATTATTGGGAATCTTTATGCTCATGCTTGGGCCTTCCCTTTGATTACTCAGTTAGTCCTTGATCTCATGGATTGATACTTGAATAACACGCTGCGCAAACTCTCTTGATTGCCAGTGGTTGCACAGTATTGACCGTGATTGGTGCCGAGATTTTGGCCTGCAAATGGCGACTATTGACCTTAATTGGCGTCCATTGTTTGGCATCGGGGTGGCTGTTGTTGGACTCACTTGAAGATCGATTGAGTGGCCTATGAATGGCTTAATAGGGGCCGAAATTGGCGAGAGATTGGTCATGTCGCAGATTTATTTCGACCGTAATTGGTGAGAGATTGGTCCTATCATGACTTATTTCGGTCCTAATTGTGATGCATAAAATCTGCATCATAGTGATGGATGATCACCTGAATGGCCTATGGGTGGCGAGAATCGGCCTTAAGTGGCGAACTGTTGGCCCTGAGTGGCTATTTTTTGGCCTTGATTGGCTATTCGTTGGCCTTCATCGGCTATCCGTTGGCCTTCATCGGCTATTCGTTGGCCTTCATTGGTTATTCGTTGGCCTTCATTGGTTATCTGTTGGCCTTGATTGGCTATTTTTATTGCTTGGTTTTGACTTTTGTTGACCCTTAACGGTGTTATTATGGCTTAAGATGGGCTTTAAGTGGCCGTAAGTGACGATTCTTTGGCCGTAAGTGGCGATCTATTGGCCTTGATTGGCGCTAATTTGGCCCTGAATGACGTTCTATTGGCCTTGATTGGCGCTAATTTGGCCCTGAGTGGCGTTCTATTGGCCTTGATTGGCGCTAATTTGGCCCTGAGTGGCGTTCTATTGGCCTTGATTGGCGATCTTTGGCCATGAGTGGCGATTCTGTAATTGTTTTTTATGGCTTTGATATAATGTTGTTCTTTTTTTTTGGTGAACAAAAGGAGGGAAAAAGCCCCCCTTATATAATGTTGTTCTACATATATGGATGCGTGTATAAGCATTTCAAAAAATTATATGTCGCTGATTAAAGCTAGAAGTCAAGATGCAATTAACAATGTAATATGACTAATTGATGAGTAGATTTTTCTTATCAAAATAGGACAAATAAAACTTAGCTTTTGGGTCTCATATGCTGGACCGGTCGGGCACGATGCATTGCACTTCCAAGAGAGATATCGTGTCTTAGGAAAGTTGAGCCTTTTTTCTGCAATTATCTTAAATGCATAGGCTTAGCTGCAATTTTTGTGAACCGTGGGCTGATTTTGTAAATCTTGAGAACTCCGGGCCAGTTTCGTAGTTAGCCCTAATTGTGCATCTTCCTTGTTCAGATTTCCAAATCGCAGACAACGCCACAACGGCGGCGGCGAAGGCTTTCTGCGGTTGTGCCTGTTGTTTCGACGCCAAGCGTGAACCGATAAAGGCTCGACGAACCGTGGAGATGGCGTGGACGTTGCAATCCGTAGGAAGGGCGGTGCTTCGCAGCGGCGCAGTGTACCGGGCGCCCGTCCGGAGAGGCGGCAACGGTGAATAGAGCTGGCAATACCCGACCCGATCCGAAAAAACCGATCCGAATGACCCGGTACTGAACCCGACCGACATCTGAATAAATTTTAAAAAGTTCAGAACCGAGACCGACCGATCCAACCCGAACTCCGCCCGAACCCGATAGCAAACCGAATCCGATATTAACCCGAATCCGATTATACCCGAATGAACCGACCCGACAACAACCCGAAGACCGAATCGCCCGACCCGATTATATCCGGCACCCGAAATCAACCGAACTCGATTATATCCGACACCCGAAATCACCCGAACCCGATTATATCCGACACCCGAAATAACCTGATTATATTCAAATAGTGAAATAACCTGAATATTTCCCCTCCAAGTTAACTTAATTCCCTTTAACATTATTTTTCCCCTCTTAATGATTCATTTTTCTACCTTATATCAATAATCTTATCACAAATTAAATACTCCACGTATTTTATTGTCTTAGGCTACTAATTAGTCCATCAAACTCAATCACAAAAAGCAGATTGATTTGAGAGTGCTTCTTGTGTAAAGTAGAACCTAAAATTAAAATGAATTCAATAATTTAGTACGGAGTA
Organism: Persicaria maculosa; assembly: GCA_963922045.1. NCBI lineage: Eukaryota > Viridiplantae > Streptophyta > Magnoliopsida > Caryophyllales > Polygonaceae > Persicaria > Persicaria maculosa. Next base: position 78,126,117 of record OY998255.1, on the reverse strand, counting down.
TTTTGTAAAATTTTAAGGTAAATGAAAATGTATCTACGGTACTTTTCTTTCTTTCTTTCTTTCTTTAATTATTTGACTTCCCTCCTAAATTTTTCATTTTTTTAGTTTCCTCCCAAAATAAAATTTGCTTTTATTTTCCTCCTAAATTTTGGGTTGTTCTTTTGGAGTACTATATAATTTATTTTATATCTTTTTGTCCTTTATTTAGTTTAATGATCATTTTAGTAATACACATTCTTGATTTTTTTTTGTTTTTATTCTTTAACTGACAAATATTAAGTTATAGTTATAAATAATTTTAAATTTATTACATTTTTTTTGCTATAAATTCTCTTCCCGAGGATGTACATTTGTCTATTTTATAATTTGTATTCATTTTTAAAAATTATATATTTAAAAAATATTTAAGCTTTTTAGTTGTTATAGAATATAATCTTTAGCAATAAATTTGTAAGTGTTCTTTCTAGAACGATATAATGGAAAGTATAAGTTAAAATATTTTAGTGGATTTTTCATTTTCTATTTATCTAGGAATTCATTCTTTAGCAATAATAGTTTTCAACTAACCGTTCAAAATATACTATATACTATAGTTATTGAATCTTAGTTATCAAATTAGATAATATGAAGTTTGGATAAATCTTACTTCGGACCAATATCATAACATTTGATAGTTCTCATTTAGATGGCAGAAATCTTGCTTTGTTTAAGTGGTGTACTAATATTTTATTTTTAATAAAGAAAAGACTACCTATATAAACCAACTTCAAACTATATTCTATAACACGTTATAAATTCACAATATTATTATATAGTACAAATACACATTATTATATATATAGAGGGAGATAGAGAGAGATCGAATTGATAAGAAATAGCTTATGTATAAAAAGGTAAATATCTCATATATAAATTATTATTATTATAAATATGACTAAAAATCTAAAACATATCGACTAATGATAAGTTACAACTTATAACGCAAAATTTGAATCAAATTGAAATTTCAATAAATAAAAGTTTGGTTTAACTAAAATTTATTTCATTTATCCAATTTGAGTCATACGGTGGATTTGATAGAAACTTAATTCAAGTGAACATCAATATGACGGAAACTCGATTCAAAACAAAATCAGGTTCAACCAAAAAAAGAAACTCAATTTAAGCGAAATTATGTTCAACTAAAACTCCATTTAACCGAAAAACTGTTTCAACTGAAACCCGATTCGACCGAAGCCTAGTTTGACCGAAGCTCGGTTCAAATGAAACCCGATTGGACCGGATCCTGATTTGACCGAAGCCCGGTTCATCCGAAACCCGGTTTGACCGAAGCCCGGTTAAACCGAAACCTGATTTGTCCAAAATCCGAAATTGCTCGATTAAATTAAAATCGAAAACCCAATTGTATCCGAAAAAATAATGACCGATTGAACCCGACCCAACCCGACCCGACCCGACCCGGATTGTCATAACACTCGATATCAACCCGAGTCCGATTTATCCCGAAACCGAATAACCCGACCCAAACCCGACCCGACTCGCCCGATTGCCACCTCTAACGGTGAAGGAATCAAGTTGGAGGTGGTCTCGGCATAGTCCGGCGGTCTTGTAGAGAGAGAGACGGAGGCGGCCGAAACTGACGGCTATTCCTGCTGTTAGGGTTTGTGAGCGATGGCGAGAGGAGGCCAGTCGATGGAGGCACCCGACGAGGGGTCCTTGCGGGTTGCAGCGACGACGATTGTGGCCGGCACGGCGGAGGCTTCTGCGCTGGTTGATTGGTGCAAACATCCAAGGCTATGGCGACCGTGCCCCAAGCCATGAGATCTGCGGCTGAGAACCTTGTCGAGGGACGGCTCCACCGTCGATCCGTTACTTCCCTTCACAAGCTAGAAATCTGGTTGCATTTGCGGCGGCAAGCATGATTACTCGTCGTGCCCCTGGCCCTCGGCGACGGTAAGGCTCTTCGATTTCCATGGCTGATCAATTGGTTGGTGTTTTCCTCGACGGCACTGGAAAAGAGATGGAGAGATGGCGGCACTGGTGAGCCGCGCCCCTCTGCCTTGTGGTCCGAAGCCGCCGGCACCCTCTCTCCTAGGGTTTGTAGGGTGAAGGCCGAGCGCCCACCGGTTCACCGTCACCATCAACAGTCGATTTTTTGTTGCTTTTCAGATTGGGAGATCCGATCTCATGGCTTTTTGATCGAATCCCCACGGACGGCGCCAATTGTGAGTGCATAAATCTGCTCTCAATGATTGTGAATGGAGACCGATCTTGATGATGATCTCAACACGAACCTAGCCTGTGAAACAAGAATAAACGAGGTCGGGGCGGGGCTTGTCTCCCCGGGAGAACCCTCTGACGCTCAAGTCAGTATTGTTCTGATTCATCCCCCACTATGGAGGCGTATCTCATATCTTATAATCAAAATTATGGTTTGAGGGTGTTACCGTAGGAGAGACAAGAAACTCGATTCAAAACAAAATCAGGTTCAACCAAAAAAAGAAACTCAATTTAAGCGAAATTATGTTCAACTAAAACTCCATTTAACCGAAAAACTGTTTCAACTGAAACCCGATTCGACCGAAGCCTAGTTTGACCGAAGCTCGGTTCAAATGAAACCCGATTGGACCGGATCCTGATTTGACCGAAGCCCGGTTCATCCGAAACCCGGTTTGACCGAAGCCCGGTTAAACCGAAACCTGATTTGTCCAAAATCCGAAATTGCTCGATTAAATTAAAATCGAAAACCCAATTGTATCCGAAAAAATAATGACCGATTGAACCCGACCCAACCCGACCCGACCCGGATTGTCATAACACTCGATATCAACCCGAGTCCGATTTATCCCGAAACCGAATAACCCGACCCAAACCCGACCCGACTCGCCCGATTGCCACCTCTAACGGTGAAGGAATCAAGTTGGAGGTGGTCTCGGCATAGTCCGGCGGTCTTGTAGAGAGAGAGACGGAGGCGGCCGAAACTGACGGCTATTCCTGCTGTTAGGGTTTGTGAGCGATGGCGAGAGGAGGCCAGTCGACGGAGGCACCCGACGAGGGGTCCTTGCGGGTTGCAGCGACGACGATTGTGGCCGGCACGGCGGAGGCTTCTGCGCTGGTTGATTGGTGCAAACATCCAAGGCTATGGCGACCGTGCCCCAAGCCATGAGATCTGCGGCTGAGAACCTTGTCGAGGGACGGCTCCACCGTCGATCCGTTACTTCCCTTCACAAGCTAGAAATCTGGTTGCATTTGCGGCGGCAAGCATGATTACTCGTCGTGCCCCTGGCCCTCGGCGACGGTAAGGCTCTTCGATTTCCATGGCTGATCAATTGGTTGGTGTTTTCCTCGACGGCACTGGAAAAGAGATGGAGAGATGGCGGCACTGGTGAGCCGCGCCCCTCTGCCTTGTGGTCCGAAGCCGCCGGCACCCTCTCTCCTAGGGTTTGTAGGGTGAAGGCCGAGCGCCCACCGGTTCACCGTCACCATCAACAGTCGATTTTTTGTTGCTTTTCAGATTGGGAGATCCGATCTCATGGCTTTTTGATCGAATCCCCACGGACGGCGCCAATTGTGAGTGCATAAATCTGCTCTCAATGATTGTGAATGGAGACCGATCTTGATGATGATCTCAACACGAACCTAGCCTGTGAAACAAGAATAAACGAGGTCGGGGCGGGGCTTGTCTCCCCGGGAGAACCCTCTGACGCTCAAGTCAGTATTGTTCTGATTCATCCCCCACTATGGAGGCGTATCTCATATCTTATAATCAAAATTAGGGTTTGAGGGTGTTACCGTAGGAGAGACAAGAATGCCCCTGGGCCCATTGGGCTTGCTTAATTTGGTTCTCTCAATAATCATGTAAAACCGATATATATGTGTGTGTGTATTTCATGCCCATTTAGCTTTGAGTCAGTACATTCATGACCCACTTCATTAAATAGTACAATAATATCCATCCAAGTTAATTTTCTAGTGTGTACGTAAAACTGAATTAGTCGCTAGATTGTGGTCACTTTTAATTTGTATATACCTCTTTGTTTGTTTTTAGCACTCTAGCTAGAGTTACGTACATCTTTGTGGAGGTGAGTAGGTGATGTTCAACCTTTGAGTACTGCAGGAAAAAGATTGGTGACGTTGAATCCACAATGTTTTTATTTATATTGGAGACGAAATAGCATCCTTGCGTGTTCACACTAAAAAGAAAGCGATTGACACATCAATAGGACATATGATAATGGGTTCGATGGTTAGTGAATATTAGATCTGTTTTTATTAATCGGTTATAAATTAAAGTCAATATAGATGAATTGGTGGTGAGTTGTAAACAATACTGTACTACATACCATAAGGGTGGTTTTCCATATGAGATGGATAATAGATAGGGAAATTTACAGAAAATCACCTTTTAAATATATGTGTTTTTACTTAACCACCCTTTAAATTTAAAATTATAGAAAACTACTCTTTAAATGGTATTGTTTACAACTCACCACCAATTCATCTATTGTCATTAATTTATCATTAAATATATATTATATTTTAATATTTTTAAACTCAAATTTGATTGAAAATATATTCAAATTTTGAATTTAAGGGCTCGATTATATTTTAGGGTTTATTTTATATATTTAAAAAAAATCAATAAAGCCTAGAATTGTGATCTTAATTTATATTTGAAAATATTTATAAATTTTTAAAGCATTATATAAATTACTATTTTCAAACATAAATTAAGATAATAATTCTAGGCTATATTTATTATTATTTTTTAAAATAAATAAAATAATCACTAAAAATAATTGAGCTCTTAAATTCAAATTTTGAATATATTTCAAATCAAATTTGAGTTTAAAAATATCAAAATGTAACATATTTAATGATAAATTAAAAAAAAATAGATGAAGGGATGGCGAGTTGTACACAAATACCATTTAAAGGGTGATTTTTTGTAATTTTGAATTTAAGGGGTGGTTAAGTGGAAACATAATCACCAAATTAATATCATTATCAATTATTGTCTTGATTTTAGCACCAAAAAAAATATTGTCTTGATTTTTTAAATACTCCATCCATTTCATAACTTCAGTAGTTTAATTTTTAAATAATTTTTATAATGAGTTAATTTTTTTATAAAATATTAATTTTTATTTATTTAAATATAATTTCATACGTAAGTACAAAATTGATATTTTACTAATAAAATTAAATCATTAAAATACGTGAAAATTAAAATGACTTTACCGAAGGAAGAAAAAAAGTAGGTGATCTAGGGCCTATATGAATTGCAAATTTGGTGGCCCACCGCCCACGTACAGAAGCTTCTGTAACGCGTCGCCTAGGATCATTCCCAAAGGCTTTTGCTATGAGAGACTCATTAGATTTTGGAAATCTCAAAACCGAAAATTTTAAAATTTTGGTTAGGTTCGGTCTTAAATCGAACCGAACCAGGCTAAATTGAACTGAATCAAAAATCTCAAAATTTAAAATCGAACCGAAAGTATTACGTTCGGTTCGATTATTTGCTGGTTTAATTTGTGTTCGGTTCGATTTTAACACAATTGAATCGAATTTCAAACTCAAGCGTTGCCACAAACCTTGCATATTGGTCGATGAGGATCTCGAAGGTTGACAAGTAAGTTATCACTCTTCAGATCAAAGTGGACAATATTTCTGGAGTGTAAGTATTCCATCTCGAAGGTTGACAAGTAAGTTATCACCCAATAAATATAATTTTTTTAATAAATCACCACCCATGATAAAATTATGTCAAGGTTTTTTCGGAAAAAATATTATAAATGACCAATATACCCTTTTTGAGGAATTGAACATCCGCATTTATACATATTAGATATGCATATTTACTGAAATTTTGCAAATTTAAGGTCTTATTGGTGTATGAATTATGACGGTGGGATAAAGAAATACTTTCTAATTTTGGTTAATTATAAGTTTGAGGTGTTTCAATGGATATGAAAATTAGAAAATTTGATTCAAAAGTGGAGGTAAATTGGTCATTTTTATTGATGTTTTGATGGAAGTTTTTGCCTGGGTGATGATTTGGTAACGTATCCTATTTAAGGGTAGTTTTGTATAATTTCAAATTTAGTGGGTGATTAAATTAAAAAAAATCAATATTTAGTGGATGGTTTTCTTGTAATAGCATTCAAATTTCACATGTATTCAGAGCTCAATATAGGGGTTGTTTAATCCCTACAATTAACTTTCACTCTAACAAAATAAAACTATAATTAACTAATTAAGTTTTAATTCACAAAAATGCTAACGGAGTTTTACTGTTTTGTAATATAAGAATGTATGTATTGCCCATAGCCCCATACAATACAAGCAACTCAATCGACAATGGAGACTGGAAGTTGCTGTTTAGCATGGCCTTGCTGCACGGAGTTCAATATATTTTTTATATATATATATATATGCTGATTAATATTTTCTAATTTTATTATACATAAACATATAGTTTGATATATTATATATTGATTATATTCTAATTTTATAAGGATATTAATATACACCATAAATATTAATTTTATATTTGAATTAGCGTCTTATTTCGAATAGCACCGGAACCTCTGATTTAGCTTTATTGAGTCTCCGAGATCCATCAATTAAGTGGCTATGTATCCTATACCAATGACCCCTTGCCTTAAGGTAAGGGAGAGGTAATTCATTGGCGTCAGCCTGTCTGGTGGCGGTCTAATTTACCGGTTCGCAGTGTGTCTGGTGGCTTGCCGCATAACTTATCGGTTCACGTTCTTTGCAGGCTAGGATTTGGACCCGTGGGGGATTAGTCGACAACCTCGGAACCCCACGTTAAAAAAAAAAGAAGTGGTTATATATACTATGGATCAAAGAATTAAGTTAAGTTTGAATTGGTAAAAGAGTATTCGATGAGTTAGTTAGAACTGATGAATTATTTGTGTTAAATATATAGTTGAGTGTTAGAGTTGCTAATGAAATCGTGTGAGTAAAAAACCAAAAGTTCCGACAAGTTTGGATAAATAGTTATTGAAAAGCTCCGATTTTAAAAATTAATTAATGCCAAACAGAGCCTTATATTTAATTATTTTATTTAAAATTATATAATATCAAAACCAAAAACTCCTAAGAACTGGGCAACGATACAATTTAATGCCAAACAGAGCCTTAACTTATGATTTAATCAACAAGAAATACAGGAGGAAAAAAAAAAGCAAAACAAAACATATCTAGATATCTTGTGTACAATAGTAAAACAAAAAAATATATGGTAGCTAGCTGGCTTGATGTTATAAACTGGTACTATCAACACTGGCGGTGGCGGAGGAAGAGAACTTGGTGAGTTTCCGGCCGGCGAGGGAGCGCCGGCGGGTGGGAACCGGGTGGGTGTGTTCGCCCATGTAGGTTACCACGTAGGCGTCTGGCTCCTCCTTGCTTTGCTCCACTTGCTTCCTTGCTTGGCACCCTCCTCCACTGCTGCATCTGTAGTAACTCCTATATATATTTATATATAATTAATTAATTAATTAGAAAATGAGATTAATAGAAACCATTTTTTAATCCTAATTAACCAAATTAATTAAGGTACCTTGGATAGGGAGATCCCTTGATGGATTTCTGGCCATACTTTCTCCAATTCCATTGATCCATCTCCGCAAGATTTTCATCGTCGTCGCCTCCTCCACCGTGATATATCACTTTGAGCTTTTGCCTGTTTTTTCTGCACCATCAGATCTAATTATCAGCTAAGCTAGTAAGGCTTGAGTAAACTACTATATGTGTATGTGTGAATGTATATCTACCTTCGTTTACAAGAAGCTTTTTTAACTGCGACACTAGGCTTCTTCAGCTCTACCTTCTCGACATCATCCTCTTCATCGACACTACCATAAAAATCGGCTTGAGAGGGCGAGGAGGCTTCCGTTTTAGTCGGAGAAACAGTGCATACAGGAGGTTGCTGCAACAAAAAGGGCTTGTAGAGCAACTCTAGCTCATTCAAAACCGTCGCGGTGGCCTCCAACTCATCGGCGTCAAACCCTCCGAATTCAAGCCCTAGCGATGGCGGATCCGATTCGTAGTAGCCGGGTGGTGGCGGTGGTGACGCCTTCATCACATCCGCCATGCTGTAGGCGGATCCGCCACCGCCCCACCCCCGAATAATTGCCTCCAAATCCCAATCATTGGTGAATGTTGTAACCAAATCTTCCATCATCGATCTATTCAGTTATAGCAACTCAAACTGAAATATTTAATCAACAACTCAACTCAATTTATATTTATTTATACAGTAGTGGAAGCTAAAGGACTCAATTTATATACAGGAAGTAAAGAGGAGGAAATTAAATAGGACAAAAAATGTCAAGAATCTGAACTGTAATAATGTAATTCGGCGTTCTGATTCGGCCGACTTATTAATTATCCTTTTTCTTTTTGGCAATCTTTAGAATTTAAATTAAAAAATGAGTTGACTGATCCAATTTGTCAAACAGATCAAGCCCAATAATTATATGCAATTTGATTTGAATTACCAAAATCACAAGTCATATGAATACACATATAGACATACAGTATGTAATTTGACTAAAATATGCAGATGAAGACACAAAGTACCTTAATTAAACTAGTTGTATTTATTATAGGGAAATTTACAGAAAATCACCCTTTAAATACGAGTGTTTTTACTTAACCACCCCTTAAATTCAAAATTATAGAAAACCACCCTTTAAATAGTCTTTGTTTACAACTCACCACCCATTCCTCTATTTTCATTAATTTATCATTAAATATAATATATTTTAATATTTTTAACTCAAATTTGAATGCAAATATATTCAAAATTTGAATTTAAGGGATCGATAATAATTCTAGGCTATTTTATTATTATTTTTTAAAATAGATAAAGTAATCCCTAAAATGTAATCGAGCGCTTAAATTCAAAATTTGAATATATTTATAATCAAATTTGAGTTCAAAAGTATTAAAATATAATATCTTTAATGATAAATTAACTAAAATAGATGAAGGAGTGGTGAGTTGTAAACAAATGTCATTTAAAGGGGGGTTTTCTGTAATTTTAAATTTAAGATATGATTAAGTGAAAATACCCATATTTAAGGGGTGGTTTTCTGTAAATTTCCCTTTATTATAATACGCGTAAATTAGATTAAATAAATTAACATATATAAGTAGTTGCGTTTAAATGAAGGAAAAGGAAGCACGTAGTAATCGGAGGAGCAACTGGGATGATGTTGGGTGGCTTGTTTTTCTTAGACGTGTGAGGAATTTAACGCTATAGTTTGCTTATTTTCAAAGGGCCGTACAAGTTGGCATGGCGACCGATTGATACTTTTATATATTCTTTGGTCAAATTTGAGGGGCTAACTAATAATCGAGTATTTTTTTTCAGCTGCGTTTTTGTTCTTTTTTATTCAACTTGTATGGTTTTCATATTTTGATTTGAAGGGCAATTTGTTCATCAATTAAGCATTCAAAATTTCAAACCATTAATTCCTAAAGTATTTAAGGGCTTTTCCATACAACTACTCTTTATTAGGAATTATATAAAACCTCCCGTAAAATAATAATCTTTCAAAAAATCACCTACGACAGTGACGGATCTAATGTTCTAAAGCTAGGTGGGCGAAATATTTATTATAATGACAAAATTTTACAAGCAAAATTAAATTAAGGAAACTTTACCCTCAAACCAGTAACAACTCGTTTGAGATTTTTATAACTCTTAATTAATTAAACTAATCTAACACACTATGAAAAAGGTCTATCGATTTCCAGATCTTTAAAACAAAAAATCATAAATGCAATTCCCAAGAGTCGAAAGAACGACATGTAGAAAGAAAGTTCAACATCTCTTCACCGAACTATCATATTCTTTGTTCATCTTTTGTTTTGATTAAAAATACACTGAGATTATAATTATATTTTTGCCTTGTAAAATTATTAATTATTTTTTTAACTCCATCTAAAATTTTCTACCCAGCCGCAACTAGGTTTGCTTACACTGAGATATGCCTGTGCTACCGGCCATTTCAGGGGTGGCTGTTGTTGAAAGGATTGATAACTTATGGGTGGATTTTTGTAATTTCCTAAATTACGGATGGTTTTAGGAAAAAATCCTCTAGATTAATACTCCGTATTAATTAATTGAATTTAAAAATGACTTTTTCCAATTAATTTCAGCCCTTCTTATCATTTGCCTTTCTATGATCGATCAAAAGCAACCGTACATATAATAAGTACAGTCATACACGATTGTACAAACTAGGAAAAACGTTGAACACGAGTAAAGAGGATCGATCAAAGTTTCAAACCTTGCTCCATTAATCAAACCTCACTCGTTCCTTGATTCCATACGATCGATCGATCAACGACTCGTTTTTATTTAGTACTGATTGATCTTTGGGATTATTCACAATGTGTGTTGAAGGAGTTTGTATAAAGATCAGATAAGATAAGAAAGGGGTGGGGGGACCGTATAATTTTCGATGTCTGTGTCGATATGAATTCGAATCGATTCGAGAGGAGATGTTTTAATTTTTATGTATGGAAAGTGACTAAAGAGTGCATATTGTCCAAATCAAACGTACAAAACCCTATTCCAAGTGACAATAATGACAATAAGGCTAAGCTATCAAGAACACTAGGCATTTGATCAAAACTATAAAATAAATCCATTATCGTCTACTTGTAGTTGTAGGGTTGCACTTGCACTATAATCTATTGAAGGGCTTCAATTCAAGATAGCAAGATGGTGAGATTAATTTCTTCCATCTATTGCCTAACAAAATTTGAGGCGTCTCACTTCTATTAGATAATGATCTTTCAGAATAAATTAGCTTTATACTCCATCCGATCTAAAATAAATAGTTTTTTGGATTTTCTTATCAACAATAGATGTGATAAAATAATGAATTTATTTGAAAATCATGTACAATATTATGTACATAATGATCTTTCAGAATAAATTAGCTCTATAGTGTATCTATCTGATCTAAAATAAATAGTTTTTCGGATATTTTTTCTAGATTTGATAAAATAATGATTTTATTTGAAAATCATGTACAATATTATATAAACTTAATTAAATACTCTTTTTACTAGCTTATATAAGTGTTTATATAAAATAATGAATTTGTTTGAAAATCACATCCAAGATTATGGAAATGAAATCGAGGGCATGCAACCAAAAAAATAATTTTATCCAAAAAATCCAAAATATATAAGAGAGAGCATGAGGTAAGAATGTAAGATTAATAAAATGAGGGTTAATAAAACATAATTTAAAAGTGGATTATATTCAATGAAACAAATCTTTCTTTTCACTAGCCACGTGCCAGCCTCTTATTGGGCTGGGGCTGCTGGCCCAATTCAAATTTTCACAATCCTATGCTTTTAATTGGGCCAACTCACCTGGACCCAATTAGAGGTGATTTTATTATAAACTTTCTCTAAAGGGTAAACCGTAGAAACCACCCCTTAGATATGTGATATTGCTTAAAACCACCCCTTATATTTATAATTGCCTAAAACCACCCATTACAACTATTCCGTTATCAATGAACCACCCCATTCAACTTTTCATCCAAATTCCCGTTAAGTATCATTTACTTTAATGTATTTTAATATAAATGAATGCATTTTTTTTATTTAAAAAAAATAAAAGAAAATAGAATATAGTACAGGTGATGAATTTGAAGAAATCAGATGAAATTGGATTTCTGAAATCGCAAATTGAAGAAGGCAAAATAGGAAGAGAAAGGTGGCGTCATCGAAAAAAAAGGAAGGGAAACAATGGCGGTGACTTGCATATTGGAGTCGGCGGCGGCGGTCTCGAGTTCGGTGTGATGACGACAATGACGGGGGTTGGTCTGGGAGCATGTTCCACCTTTGTCTTCTTCGAATCTCAGCTTCTTCTTCTTCTTCTTCTTCTTCTTCTTCTTCTTCTTCTTCTTCTTCTTCTTCTTCTTCTTCTTCTTCTTCTTCTTCTTCCTGAAATTCTAAAATTCTTAGAGTAAGTTCATGAATCGGACTCCATAAACTTTGAATCTGAGTTTTTGGGGTTCGAATTTGTAGATCCGGCTTCGGGTTTAGGGGTTGCATTCCTTTGGTCCTTTTGAGTTTCAATCTGGGACTTTTCTTTGTGGTATTTGGAATACAAATTTAAGTGAGTCGATTAGGATGGTCGAAGGCAGCGATCGGACCTCTGATTTGAGATGGGTGGCCGAGGTCGACGGTGGTGGCGTTCTTCCTCTCCTCGAAGTCATCAGCCTCGAAACAACTCAGTCTTGTCGAGAGTAATTTCATGAACCGACCCCATCTCACACTGAAATTGGGAAGAGAGTGGAGAAAAAGGAGTTTTTGAGGCGATTTATGTCTTTTGAGATGGGTGGAGATTCAACCCAGATCTTGAATAAAAACGTGACAAGTGCTTCAACTTGTTGAGATCAGCAACAGGGGTTTTGATCCGGAGAGGGTTTTGATTTTGTTTCAGATATGAGGAATTTTGTGGCTAGGATTCGGAGGCGGCGGTCATGCTCTTGGCAATGGCTAGGGTTTCTGATGGGTTTTGATTTTGTTTCAGATCTTCAACTGTTCTTTCTTCCTCAGTTATTTCCTTATTTTTTTTACTTTTTATAATTGTTTTCTTTCAAATAAAGTATATTAAAAATTGAAGGATATAATAGTAATTTCAAAATTTTAACAGAATATTTGACGGAAATCTAAGGAGGGTGGTTGATTGCTAACGGAATAGTTATAATGGGTGGTTTAAGGCAATTGTGAATATAAGGGGTGGTTTTAAGCAATATCACATATTTAAGGGGTGGTTTTCTGCAGTTTACCCTTCTTTAAAACTTAAGGAATATACTGTTCGAATCTCATGTTAAACTAAATCTATAAAATATTTAATATATTTTAAATCTTAATTTTTATTTATATTTCTTTAAAATTAAATGAATTATAAAAGACCTATGCACATAACATAATGCAGTCTATTATCGATGAGTCAGGCCTGTCTGAACTTCGAATTTTACCTAATAAAAAAAAAAAATAAAAAATAAATAAAATGCAATCTATAATATCATTCTCAACGAGAATCAATAGTTTTCTGTCAAAGTAAAAAGGATCAACAAAACCTACACGACTTTAGTTGTTCGGTCAATTTCATTGTTAATCTCTCTAAAAACATACAACATCATAACATTACAAAATATAATAAATTTAGATGGAAATCCGAAGTTGCCATTTCAATTTCTTGTAAACATTTTCAAATGCCACATAGAGCGGTGTATACAACAGCAACAATCTCAATAGGTCTCGCTACAAACAGGTCTGAGAACTCGAATTACACACTATTTCCTCGACTATATCGTAAGGAGATTTCCGAATGATCCAGAATAACTATTACAAATGAACATATAAATAAATAAACAGACCGTGTGAATAACCTTGTAAAATTATTTGTTAAACTCGTCATACTGTTACTTTATTGCCGGAGTATAAATTTATACAATTGTTTTAAAACATACGAAGTATAATCTAAATAAAATATTAAGGGTGTGCTTGGATTTCATTGCATTTTAATTATAATGCAATTATTTTACCTCGTTTTATATGAGTGTTTGATTTTAAAAATAAAAATCTAGTAAAAACCAAGGTAAATCCGTAATTTAATCAAATACGATAAAATAACTGAATTCAATATATAATACTAAAACAGAGGTGTTGAAATCCTATGTGGCGGGCTCTGGTGCGATTCGCTTACGTGTCGTTCTCTGGTGCAATCTGGCCCGGGTTTTACTGACATGTCAATTAATGACGATCCAATATATTTAAGACACGCCAGACGATTACATCATCTATTTATACACGTGTCATCATATGTGTTTATTTTAATTGAAGATTAAATTTAATTTTTAATACAAATATTCAACGTCATATCTTAAGTGGGTACAAAACCTATCATTTTTAATATAAATATTAAGATTAATTTTCAAATTTATCTCACATGTTTGAATTGTTTTGGATTTATTACGTATCTTTTTTATATATATATTTTTATCTACAAATTAAAGAAATTTATGTATGCCTGACCGATCTTATCCAAGCAAAAGTTCTATCTTTCTTACTATTGATTATTGAAATTTGACCTATTCAGTATATCTTATAAGCAAGAAGTTTTTTTAATGAACAAATAAATCTTATGTATGTATGTATGTCATGAAAAGATTAATCTCCAACATACTATACTAAATCATTTAATCGGATTACAATTTAAATCATAAGAAAATTATGCCTAACCTTTAGATAGTATATCTCTTTCCTTACTAAAAATAGATAATGTATCTCTTAACTCTAATTATCCATATATTAGTTCGTTATAAATCTTATTATAATCAACAATAATTATTTACATCTTAGTTTGTATATTGATTTAAGAGCATTTAAAACCTTTATAATTAAAAGGATTTCAAATAAACGGTTTAAACCATCATAATTTACTAAAAAATAATAAATATTTTTAATATAATAAAATAAATTAATCAACCGCACAAGCGTGCGGGTAAAATAAAACTAGTTATAATTAATACTACATCGTAAAATCTAAAAACACCTTAATTTAAACACCTTGAAAATTGTATTAACCAAACATCACCATTTGCCAACGGGATATCAATATAAAATTTCCAACGGGGTTTCAGCTGATTTTAAGGGCAAAGACAGTCCATAGGCAATTTAGGCTCGAGTGCCAGGATCATCCCATCGCGCTCCGATCTGTTCACAGTTGGAGCTCTCTCTGTCGGATTCTTGAAGATTGATGGGGTCTATGCTTGGCAATTTGCCTTCTTACGATCCTCACAACTTCAGCCAACTCCGCCCCTCCGACAAGGATAATCCTTCCGTAAGTCCTTTTTCCCCTTTCAACTGTTCGCTGGAGCTTCTGATCTCCAATTTTGAGCTCAATTTCTCCTTTAGCACTGCTGCAGCACCCTTTTTGGTTTTGATCTTTGATTTTTCTTCACTGGATTCCGAGTTTTTCTTTCTGAAAGACCGATCCATAAAGTTTCCACAGTTGATGCCGCAATGTGGTCGCAATTTAGGGTTGTACTATTCAATACCGGGGGGCTTGGCCGGAGACCTGGCCTTTAAATTGGCAGAAATTCTGCGGATCTCATGGGATGCCAGTTGTTTAACCTCTTTCTCTCGTTGGCGTAGCCCAAATTCTTATGATTTGTGGATGTATGGCTCATTTCCCTTTCAACGGAAATCAGTTTGTGTTGATAATGTGATCCTTTTTCCCCGATTCACAACAAGAGAAGAACATACCACATCAGTTCATAGTTATGGTTTTACTTAGTATTCAATTGTTATGACTATTACATCATTTAAGAAATGGTGGTGCTTTAATGATTTGAAAATTCTCTTTATGCTTCACCTGATGGGGTGTTCTCTTGCTGCTTAAGGGGGATTCTATACTTGATTGCTTTCATAGTTGGTGAACAAATGGATGAGGTAATCTGGGTGTTTTTGTAAATAGTTCTGTGCTTAGGTGAATAATGATGAATTGCACTGATATATATGGTTATGTAGAATCACACATAATGACCAGTTTTATCAGATTCAATGCCTGGTTAACATATTGGACAACGAATTCTATTTCCACTTTCCAGAAATGGTGCTCAAGGATCCGAATTGGCCTTCACCAGTTACCTGAGAATTTATCTTTTTTTTTTTTTGTGCATCTGGGTTTCTTTGGTTGCTAGTGCAACTATGTTTGGACTGCTCATTCACATGTGTTTCAAGGGAAAAAGAAATTATGTTCCTAGAAACAGTGTTGGCATCTTTAATCTTCAGGTAGAAAGCACAAGAGTTTCTTGTGAGCTCTAGAAGCTAAGAATAAAATTCGCTGAAAGGTGCATGCAGTTTGGAGTCTGTACTGGACGTGTTCAAATTGTTCATAGCTTAAGTTCTGCTTGGAGAACCCTTGATCATAATCTGGGTACCATTGCTGAGTAGTGCAATAACCATGTATGGATCTGTTTCCATATCCCAATTGAAGAGATGTATTTTTTTTTTTGTTTTAGAAGAAGTTTCTTATATTTACTAGATAACATCTCATGTTTATTCCCTTTTATCTTTTGTTTTTTTGGTGACGTATTCCCTATTATCTGTTCATACATTGAGTGCTCGCATTGTTATGATACTGTCTTCAGTTTCCGGGTTGGGAGGTTGAAAGGTTACGAGGGGTATAATACTTACTGTTTGTTGCCAATAACTTCTACCCTATTATTTCTTCTTTGCTGATTGAGGTTTCCTCGCTTTTCCAAGCAGAGACCAACACCTACTTACCATCCTACTCATAACAGGACTCTTCCACCACCTGATCAAGGTATTACAAAGAACGCTGCTTTTACATTATGCTCTGATGCTTGCTCTTGGAAATTCTTCTTAGTGCTAATTTTAGATAGCTATACACTAACAAATGGTGAAATGGACCTCCTTCCTTTATTAGTATAGCTTGTAACATAAGAACATTCTTTTAAGGGTCCTTTGTTGGTCTGGACTTGAAACTTTTTTGTAGATTGATAGTCTCTCAATTGCTTTGTTCTTGTATTGAAAAGGTTGCTCTTTTTCACTGAAAACTGAAAAGGTTGCTCTCAATTGCCGGTTTTTGGAGTTTTCTTCTGTTTGTTTTTTTATATATGTTAAGACTCTTGGATCAAATTATCACCACCTCTAGAGAAGTTCCCTGGAATTGATTTTTTGCAGTTATATCCACTGAAAGCAAAAACATCCTAATCAGGCACTTCTACAAGCATGCTGAGGAAAAGGTATTGTTATAACCTATAGCTTTTACACATAGCTGTAGTGTCCATTTGTGTTCATTCTCTTGGCTCTCGCTTGTTTTTCTTGTACAGCTGAGACCTAAGAGAGCTGCCTCAGAGTTCCTAGCACCCGAGCCTGGTTCCAAGCACCAAAGGCCTTCAACCTCATACAGCCAGCAGTGAACACTTTATTCCTCCTCTTGTGTTAGTTGTTTCTTATAAACGCCATGCCAATTTGTCTATTCAGTGTTAGTGAAAATTATAGTATTCTATAAATGCCACCAGTGCGTTATCACTAGGTCAATTTGCTTGGCATGGTGTGTGTATGTGAAAGCTGTATGAATTTTCATTGTGCATATGATGAAATAAGAAACCTGTATAGTTCCTGTATCTTGACTATCAGGGGAAGGAGAAAAATACCCAGCAGAATTTAGTGTTTCGGTTTATGATTCAGACCGACATGTCTATTTGTATCCGTATATTCAACCCTCTTCTTGCAATGTAAACAGCTGAATGATGTAGCATTGTAGTTTTCAGAGAGGGGAAAGATCAGAGTGATCTATAAAAGCACATTCTCAGTTTCTCACAGGGTACTTTCTTGTTTGATTCTGTTATTAAATAAAGAATTCTGGGTTATAGTTAGGGCTGTTATTCGAGCCGAACGAGCCGAGTATTGCTTGTTCATATTCAGTTCATTTAGAATATGAGCGAGTTCGAGTCGAGCCTATATTTTGACTCGAGCTTAAAAATGTGCTCATATTCGGCTCGTTTAGACAATTATACTCACTCATTATACAATAACTTTAAGAAAATTTTAGAAATTCCATAAAATTCGAGCTATTCGAGTTTAATTCGAACGAGCCGAGCTTTAGACCGAGCTTAAAAATGTGCTCATACTCGGCTCGTTTAGAAAATGAACGAGCTCGAGTCGAGTTTTTATCGAGCGAATACGAGTCGAATTCGAGCTACTCGTGTTCACATAACACCCCTAGTTATAGTTTAGTTGGCATTGGATGGCTAGCTAAAGAACTTCCATTGATATCACATCACAAACAAAAGTGGAAGTAATTCAACAGGAAATTTAGATTGAAACCTTAGCTTGGAGCCCAAGCTTAAGGAATTTTGATATCAGGAAGGAAAAAAAACACGTCAAATTTGGGCCTCTTTAACATCAACCCAAATTTCTCATAACAGATGCCCCTTTCTTTCTGGCTCTAATCTTTATCTCCGTCTTCAATCGCCCAGCAAAGGAACTCCACACAGTTACAGGTACTCGGACTCGATTGAGCTTTTCATTTTCTGTTTCATCCCTTAATTTCTGATAAATATTTTGAGATCCCCTTTTTCTATGCTTTGATTGAATTTTGACACTGCAAGCTGAATCCTTTTTTAATTCTTTGATCCCTCCTAATTTTGAGATTTATTTATGTGGTTAATTGCAAACTTTTCCCGGACGATTGATTATTAGAATCATTAGATTGATACTCCTATATAAGTCAAAGTAGGTGCCTTTTTTTGCAAGAGGGATCGATTACAGATTCAGACTAAAATTTTATTCAATTTCCTCACTCAGATTTCAGATTTACCTCCGCACCAGATCAATCAATCATGGCTGCTTACTCAACAATCGTGGCCGTCGTAATCATCCTCCTCTCCGCCGCCACCTCGGCCACGCGTGACCCTCACCTCATCAAATTCAGATCCCCAAATCTCTTCCCGGAGAGCGCCGCCTGGGACCCTGCCGCCCAGCACTTTATCGTTGGCTCCTTCCGCCATCGCTCCTTCCACTCCGTCACCGACGCCGGCGTCATCTCTACCCTCCTCAGCGATTCCTCTCTCCCCGAAAACTCCACAATCCTCGGCCTTGCCGTTGACTCCGTCAATCGCCGCCTCCTCGCCGCCGTGACCTCCGCCGAGCCTCCCTTCAACGCCCTCGCCGCCTACGACCTCCGCTCCCTCACCCCTCTCTTCCTCTCCCGTCTCCCCTCCGATCCCGCGTCCAAGTCCCCCGACGTCGCCAACGATGTCGCCGTTGACTTCGAAGGCAACGCGTTCGTCACGAATTCCGGCAACAACTTCATATGGAAGGTCAATTTCGCTGGCGATGCCTCCATCTTCTCAAGATCCCCGCTTTACACGGCGAACGATCCTCTAGATCCGGCCTCGCCGTATGCCGCGTGCGGCCTCAACGGCGTCCACTACGTCTCCAAGGGCTACCTCCTCGTGGCCCAGTCCAACACCGGTAAGCTATTCAAGGTCGACGCCGAGGACGGCACGGCGCGCAGGGTCATCCTCGATGAGGACCTGTACCTCGCCGACGGCATCACCATGAGATCTGACGGGAACCTGGTGATCGTCTCGCCGGTGAAAGGCGCGTGGGTGGTGAGAAGCGATGACAGCTTCGGCGAGGCGAGGGTTGTGGAGAAGATCGCCGTCGACGAGGAAGGGTTTCCGACGGCCGTTTTGGTCGGGGGAGGCGAAAGGGTATATTTGTTATATGGGCATATGGAGGAGGGTATGAAGGGAAATTCGGGTAGAGAATGGTTTAGGTTAGAGGAGGTGAGAGAGAGTAGTGGAGATGATAATGTATGGGTGTTTGTATTGCTTGGGCTGGGCCTCGTTTATTTTCTTATTTGGAGATTTCAGATGGGCCAGCTTGTTAGGAATTTGGATAAGAAGGTCCAGTAAGGCCCAATTGTAAATTTATTATTTCTTATTTTTCGTTCTGAATTTTTGTAAGAGTTTGAATTATTTTAGTAGAAATATTTATGTTGTTGCAATTTATAATGTTGGGTTTTGTTTTTTTATACTATATGAGCCCTTGCACTTATGCTAGTACATTATGTGTAGTCTAATGTTGGCTTGTTGGGGGAGGTTTATAAGAGTATATAGTTTTCTTCAAATTTAAAAAATAATCTCCATTTTTTCTCTCCATTCTCTATTTTGGAGATTGTAATGGGGAAATTGTTTGACCAAAATCAATCTTAATAATCTCCAAAAACTCAATATGGAGAATTTGCTGGGGCTGCTCTAAAAGAGGCTATTGTACAAAAGGTCAATTTTTTGCTGAATGCACGGACATGCACCGATTTTTGATGTTGGTATACATCTTTTGTTTGAAAAAACCTTGCCGATACTGACTTTCCGTATCGATAAAAATGCAGATATATTGCCGACACGAGAAGTCAATGTCGGCAAGTATTTTTTAGACTAAAAAGTTTCCCGACATCTGAAGAAGGTGAAACCATATTGCAGTTGGCGATATAAAACCGTGTGTATAACAAACCAATTATAAAAACACTAGATTATATCAATTCGGTGTTATAGAACAGTGCGTTTGACACTCTTTGAGGTTCAAATTCAATCAAAATTTATATCAATCTGATGTCGAACCCTACTAGATCTAAAGTTAGTTTAAATCAAATTTTAGTTCATGTTCTTTTTCTATGATTTTAGTTTTTGTTGGTAAAAAAAAAAGGTTGAAACTTGAAAGTATTGAATTCCCACTTGGGGTATGATTTGTGTGACTCTGATGTTTTGTTGGCTCTCCTCACTCAACACTTATGTGGGACTCTCCTAAAGCTTTCACTTTCCATAGACTAACTGAACGACGCATAAATCATATATCACATTCTCATTCAATAATTTAATCTCCTAATATCCCCAAAGTAAAATTACTTTCACAAGTAATGTTATTTTACATAAATTTGTGACATTTGATTTCAGGACTGAAGCAATTAATCTAACAAACTATCAAAGTCCGACTCGGAAAATCAATTGACAATAGAAGGAGTAGCTCACCGACTCATATACTAGGGCTTGATATGTTCAACTTTCCGATGTGAAACACTTTGGTCTCATTCACATCTCTAACACAAACAAAGAAGAAAAAACATAGAACGTGGCTCCCTCAACTGCACATCCAGTACATACCTATGTAGAATGAATCAAATGAAATGGAATTCAGTACATAAAAATTGCTTTTATCCCTTCCTTTATGGGAATCAAATCCTATGGACAGCTTCAGCTTGACGATTACACTCTACCTAACTATTTAAAACAAACATAGAAACGAATTATTTTGCCGTTCCCTTCACTATCTCATCTCTAGATGAGAGGGTCATTTGCAGCTCAGCAATGTCCATACAAACGTCGTCGTTTGACAATCAAAACCAAACAACACACACATCAACCAAAACTTGCATCACAATGACCGTGATTGTGCTGTCATATTGCCTTGTGTGTACGCGCGACTTAATCTTGACATCGACCCCTATACACCTTGACAAGCAAATTGAAGCATGTGTTCGTTGAAAAATTGATCAAGAAACAAAATCCAGCAAATTAATATTTGATTTATGTATCTGTGTTACAAAAAACCGTTCTTATCGATCTGAAACCCTAGCTTATCTAGAACACGAGGATCGTTCATTCATCGAGAATTTAATAGAAAAGAAACCGATCGAGATCGAGGGGATTTCGATTCGGATTGGGGAGGGGTAAGTCAAGAAATTAATAAGATGATCTACATTGAGAGGCTTTAGTTTTACACATTTGGGGCTGATCCTTTAGCAGCTTGATCAAGCATGTCCAAGACCTCGACTCGACTCCTTACGATGCGATGGAACACCTCTCGGATCTGCTTCTGGAGCGGGCCGAGCCCTTCCTCCATCCGCCTGCACGCATCCGCCAGCTCGGATGCGTGAGCCGCCACCTCCGCCTCCTTCGGATCCTCCATCGGAAACTGGAATTGCGACAAGGACTCGATGAGGGATTGTGAGGCCTTCTCTACTTTGACTACCTCCTCCATGAGGCCGGCCCCGCCCTTCTTCTCCTTCTTCTTCCACTCGTCGGCGATCTTCTCCTGGATGCCGGACATCCCTTGGGCCCAGCCGAGCTGCTTCGGGATCGGTATGTTGGGCCCGAGGCCGGCCCGCTCCTGGCACGGTATGGCGGCCACCAGCGTCCATGTGACGAAGGCCAGGACGACGTTCATTATGTAGACGGTCATGGCGAGGCCGGTGGACTCGGCGCCACGTGGCGCGTTGAGATTGGAGGAGATCGCTTGGATCTGCTTGGCTGCTGACCAGTTCTTCGACACGCTCCAGGATAGTGATCGGAAGTTTGAGATGGGGCGGTCCTTGTTGGCGGTGGCGGTTCCGGTTCCGGTTCCGACGGGTCTCCGGCCGAAGGACCACGATCGCTCCGTGGCCTTCCCCGAGCTGGATTCCTTCTCGTCGATTACGATTGAGGTCAGCACTGCCGCCAGCGCCTTCTTCGCCCTCCGAACCTGAGGAAGAAAAATTGGGGCAAAATTTTGAAATTAGGGTTCCACAGCATCTGAACGAAATTGGATTGCGACTGCAAATTGGATGAATAATCAGTCGATTTTTCGAAGCAATTGTGATTCAGGCATGAAATTTCAGCGAAATTTACATTCCGAAGAACGGGATTTTGCAATTGGCTCCCAATTTACAGGACGGGCGATTTAATTAACAGTACCTGGCCATCGGTGAAGGGCCGTTCCTCCAGGGAGGTGACGGCGATCTCGGCGTGCTTCTGGACGAAGCGAATGGCATCGACACCGTGGGTGATGGCATTGCAGATATCGAGGGCCTTGACGGTGCGGTCGAGCAGCTCCGGAATCAAGCGATCGAGCGGAGATTTGACAATGTGGGAAGGGTCACGGCCCATGAGGAGGGTGGCCTTGAACTCGGCCTCGCAGCATAGGAACGCGTCGAGAAGCTTCCGGAGCCAGGCGATGGACATGAGCGCGTCGGAAGCGTCGGGGGCCGGAGACGGGTCGGCGTCCCCATCGGTGTCGTTGGAAACGTCGGCCGAAAGAGGCGGGAGTGTGGAGTGGTGGGGTGTTGATGTTGTGGAGGAGGAGGAAGGAAGGAGATCGGTGAAGCGCTCGGAGATCTTGCGCTGGAAGAACTCCAGGTCCTCGACGTCGCCCTCGGCGGAGGCCACCTGGTTCCGGCGAATGCTGATCCTGCCCAGGAAGTTCCCCTGGCTCTCCGTGCTTGCCCACATCCTGTTCGACGAAATGCCTCAAAGAGAAAGTCGACGATCGGAGAGAGAAATCAGGGTATGAAAGAAAGAGACAGAGAAGGAGAGAGAGAGGGTAGCAAGAGAGAAACTTTTGGGGAGATGGGAGGGGAGAGAGAGAGGAAAAGAGGCCAGCTTGGTATTGGCGATGGAGAGAGGATGGATGGGATCGATGATATGTGAAGAAGAAGGTGAAGAAATGGTCAAAACTCAAAACGCATGAAATATTTTTGGGAAAAATAAATAACAAAAATAAAAAAAGGCGGGGAATAAAACAGGGAGCGGTTGACAGTTACTATCATTGGGAAATGCATTTTGGCGGTCATGGATGTCTGGCTCCCTTTCTTTTTCGTTTTCTTCCTAAACTACCCCTTTCTTTAATCTTTAGTTTATTCTTACATACACCACAAAAATTAACATTTTTTTAAAAAACTGAAAGCAATTATAATAGCTAAACACGATTAGTAGTCCATTATATAAGAGCAGCCTGTGTAATTCTCTATCCGTTCAAAAATATAAGTCATTTTAGACTTAGATTTTTGTTTGAAAATATAAGTTCTTTTAGGTTTTCTAGGTATTCAGATTTGAGAATTGTTACTTTTTGACTTTTTACTCAAATTTTATGGAATGATGAGAGTTGTGGATAATTAATTAGGGATATAAGTAGAATAAGTTTACAATTTACTTAATTTGTGTACAAATGTCTAAAATGACTTATATTTTTTAATGGAGGTAGTAATTTCTAACTAGTCATGCTTATAATTAGGCAACAGACAAAAATTTTAACGTGAAAATTTATAACATTGATTACTTTTACTTTTTCTCTTCTCAAATGATATGTTAAATTTATTTTGTGTGATTTCATTGGTTAAAGGAAAATATTTAGTTTAGGAAGAAAATTTTGTTAAATTAAATAAGTCATTTTATTTATTTCTGTGTTCAGTTTTCAAATTTGTCTTTTTAATTATTAAGAAATATTAGTTATAATTTTTAATAAAGTTATAAATTAGAGTAATAATTAGAAGTATAAGTATTTTTTATTTATTTTCTTAAAAAATGTGCAAATTTCTAAAATAACAGGTCATGGAAGAAGTATTCTCGAATAATTGAACTTGAATCTATAAGAATGTATTATACTAACTTGTAATTTATATGTACTTCAATAATGTAATGTTGACTCTCTTTCAAAGTAGGTAGTAATTAGTGATAATGGTTGAAAATTAACACATATATCATATGAAAAAACATACACGCAAACCTTTTATATAAAATGGATAAATAGAAGCTATGTTTAAACTAATCTATATGGAGTACATTGACAAGAGATCTACCAATGCAATTTAACTAATTGGCTTTTAGTTTACAACCTACTTGGTACTGTACTAACCTTTATAAAATATGGGAATCTTGCATTGACTGTGCACCAATTTGAAAAATATTATATTGTAACTTTTATTTGGGTCCTAAATATTAAATGTGACGTATTAAATGTGAAGTAGACCTTTTGTTGAAAGTAAAAAGGCAATTTGTTGAAAACAATTTCGGTCCTTATCAAGGGAGACAAGATACATACGCTTCCTTGTACGTATCGATCGAGTTCGATTACTTTTCATTTTTGTCAAATATTTTTATTTACTGTATTTATTTAGGGGTTAATTTCAAATTAAATTTCTCAATAAGAGATGTAACACGTGAATATCATTTAAGGAGATATATATATATATATATATATATATATATATATATATATATATATATATATGTATAGAACTCTTAAATACATATCAATATGATTGGGGTCGTGTACACGGGCGCATATACGCTAGTAGCCTAATACACAAGTCGAGTGAGATTCCATTCTAAAATCAATTGGCAATAGAAGGAGTAGTTTACCGACTCATATACTATGCCTTGTTATGTTCAATTTTCCGATGTGGGACACTTTTGGTCTCATTCACATCTCAACAGGTCTGCATGTCGTGATCATGCTGAACCGTAGAAGAAATCACCACTTGCATTCCTAAAATTAAACTTTGATAGGTCATTCTACGCGTCTGGAGATGTTACTTACGGGTTCGTGATCCGTGACTCGGATGGATCTGTACTGACGTTAGGAAATGGAATTTGTAATAACAGCTCCGTCCTTTATGATGAGGATTTGGGCCTCATGATGGGGGTTCTCAAAGCAAATTAACAGCTTCAAGTAGACAACCTCCTTATCGAGGGTGATTGTCTAGTGGTTGTAAAAGCTCTTTTGGGTGACTCGAATTGTCCCTGGAATAGTGAGCTTCTACAATCTCATATGCTCTTAGATCTCTCTTCTTTCTCTCATGTTGCTATTCGTCATATTTACAGGGATTCAAATTATGTGGATGACAGGATCGCTCGTCTAGCTTACAGTTACCCTCTCGATGATACCTGAGAGACCGATTCAGAACTGCGTGTTGTCGTCCGCCTGCTGGACGCTCTAGGACAGATGCCTGCTCACCGACGTCTCTCCTAATTATTATCCTGCTTCAAAAAAAAAAATTAAGGATCAAATTATATTTTCAATATGGGCGATGAGAAAATAGCCAAAAAATAAATTTATATTTACAAAAAGTGGTTAATTATAAAACCATCTGCAACAATAAAGTTACCCTTCTCCATTTTTTCTCCTCTCTACTTGTAATATTTTGAAACCTCGTTAAATTTTTATTTTGAATAATTTTTCACTTTATCAACCTCTTTCTTTAAGATTTTCAAATTTTTACTCAATAACCATGAGTTTACCTCATCTTTATCTTTCATATAGTTTCAACCAATTATAATATTATTAGTTAAATAAAAAACATAAACATAAATAAAAACGTGCATCATGCTTTTACACATGGTTCAAGGCACTCTCTGCCTCACCATATCAATGTAACCCCTTTCATCCTTTTTTTTTTACAGTAGGCAAACATTATAGGAAGACTTTCCTAAAAACGCAAGACACTTCCTTCATCATCCTGCTGAATAATGCTACAAAGATCCCTATTAAAAGGGAAAGTGGATAAATTACAAATTTCTCTACTTTTAGCGATATAATCTGTTATCCCTTTAATCCCTCTACTTTAAGATTTTGCCTATAACTATGGGATGACCTTATAATTATAGTAAGATAATAAAAACCCTTTGTTGTGGATGGTGTAAGCACTAACGTACGCAACTCTTTGAGAGTTAAAAAGTAATATATGTATAGATTCAAGTAAAAGTATTGAAAAGGTCCACATATAATTAAGTTTATTTATATCCCTCAATTTGTATCTCTAGTCTTGTAGCAATGATAGGTCTCCATCGATGGACCCTGGAATCATTCAACCTCTCGATAGAAGTCATGGAAAATTCGACCATAGTGTGAGCTGTGATCAATTTACTTATATATTCATCCAAAATACATGATGACCTCTATGGCTCTATCATAATCATATCATAATCATCGTTACGTATCCAAAAATACCTATTCATTATGACATTATGTTGATCAATTATTACAGTATCTTTTAGAGTAATATAATTTCCCATAGTTCAATCTTTTTTTTAAGAAAATGAAATGAATTCAATATGATTGAGAGGCTAAAATTAAATTTGGCTATGGATAAACCGCTATAAAAAAAATCTTAAAATATAGATTATTTTTTTAATATTTATGTTTTTTAAAAACAAAAAGCTTCATAAAATTCTGTTTTTAAAAATAATTTCATACTCATTACCTATACTTTAAGGCAGACAGAGTATAAAATTCATAAAAGAGTAAATCCAATATTAATTAGGAAGAAAACAGTCTGATTAAAATACAGGATAACTAGTGATACAGTAACGCTAGCGTAGCTGATCAATATGAAACATGAAACAGACTAATAAAAAATGTGTGAGAATTCTCATACCGATTTTAGAAAAAAATACAAAATTTTAAATCTTCCTAACTTTTTTCGCATCAAATAATTTTCCACCATTGAATGACAAATGAAATTTATTGTAGAAAGTAACATCTTAAAAAAAAAAAACTTACAATGTGTTTTTTTCTTTTGAAAGGCCGGCTAAGTGCTCGTTTGGATAAATGTAGGGAGTCTACTTTTCGGAAATTTAATCCCTGAGAAGTCTACTACCCATAAATTACACTTTCTGTGATTTTATAAAACATGTTTTGTTGAAAAATTGAAGATGAATTTGTGTTTGAATTGAACAAAGAACACTCAATTGAACGAATCTGGATTTGAGGTTTCCGCCATTGATGAATGTGAGACCCCTCTACTAGGTAAGTTATAAGATAAATTATTTTAGTTTAGTTGAAAGGTCTTAGTTCGTTTGGAATCAAGCAGATAGTTTAAGTATTTTATTTAGGAGAACTATTTGGTTGGGGTGGGTTATGTGGTGAGTTAATTGGGTGAAGGGTATTTTTGGTAATTCAATTTGGATTATATGGAACCTAAATCAGCCGCAGTAGGAAGCGACCTCCCTTTTCTATCTTCCCTTTCATCAAGTGAATGAACCACCTTCATTTTAGTCTCCGTCGGTTACTATTGAGTTCGCTAGCTATCGATCGTTCTTTAGAGCAATCGAAGTTGTGAGGATTACACATCTGAGTGGTGCTCGAGAGAACGGGTAAGTTGCTATATTTCTTGTATGATATGGAGGGTGCAGGGGCTTAGGTCGGGGTAATTGAATTGAATCAATTTGTGTATAGAATTGGGGGTGTTGTAGCTTAGAATGAAATTCATGGGGGTGGAGGCAAGTTTCAATTGAATTTTAGTAGGAGCTTATATCGGTACTCAAAGGAGGGAATACAATCCTAGTTTAGATTAGGGGAATAATTTCAAGTGCCAGTTGAAATTTAGGGGAATAATTGCAAGTGCTAAATTGGAATTTAAGGGTGCTGCAGTGGAATTCGTGGAGTAGATTCAAGTCATAATTTGATTTAGTGGAATATTTGCCGGTCTGGGCACCAAGGAATGTGGTAGTCTAGAAGGTTACAAAATGTTCTAGCAAATTGGGGGAAATGGGGGATGCACAGTAGGTTACGAAGGAAAGTTTAGTAGTGTGAGGGAGTAAGCTAATTAGATGAGTTAGATTAGTCTATAACTAGTTAGAGTATTATTCTATTAACTACATAATGATTTGCTATATTGTACAATATAGGAGTGGAGGATTGAAGTGGTGTGGTGGGTAGTGCGAGCCTCCAACAACGCTATCGATCATCTATCAGGCAAGTCTCGTTGGACTTGTTTAGCTAACTATCATGTTACTTTTCTTGCTTGTGAGTTACGATTGCGGTTATATTTCTGGTTGGGTTAGCTTGCAAGTTGGTATTTAAGAGTGTTATAATATAAGGGGATTATTATATGAGCATCCCGTATAAGGGGAACAAATATATTGGCGTTCCCGTAGGCCTTCGAGGGGATATATATGAGCATCCCAAACAGGGGAACTAGTATATTTCAGGCGTTCCCAGGGTCGTAAGTCTTACTCGAGGGACTTACTTCCCTAAGATGGTACCATCTTGTGCGTGAATAAGGGCACATGCATTCTCACTCCCGAACCAACTGTATTTCTGTTGTGAGTTGGAATTCTATGTTTAGGGGTGTATACATCGGTTGAAGTTCCTTACTAAGTTATATTATATTTTCATATTGTGGTAACTAATAGCTCTTGTACTCAGTTGGTGGAATCACCTCTTTATATTATCATAATGCGAAGTAGCTAACCCTTGGTTTGGGCTGGCCTTGCCTTGGCATCGCCAGCTGCAGGTAAGAGAGCGGCACAAACTGAGGAGCGTACCGGTGACGTGGTTCAAGCTTGACAACTGGCTGATTTAGGACATGGGTTATGCTGACTTTGCACCAATTGAATTGTGTTATTTTCCTTGCAATTCTGTCGAACTCTTCCCCTTGATTTACTACTTTGTGCACTATTAGAATTGAGATGGTGAACCTACTCGTTGGCTTGGTTGTCTGAGAGCTTGGCTAGAACTTATCTAGTTATTTTAAGCATTTCTTACTATAATATTTGAGTGTGATTTAGTTCTTGTGTCATTTTTGTTTGATTCATCGATCCTTGCCGGAATGGGTTCGTATGGAGCCCATGGCACTGTGACATCCGGGTTGGGGTGTTACAATGAAGTGGGAAAGCTCTCAACCGAACTTCTCTCTCAATTGAATGAATGAACAACAACCAACAGCTCAGCTCCTTATAAGGAGCGTGTGTTCTGTTACAAGGAGAATTATCTCATGAGACGCACCTATACAAAGTGTCCTAGGTGCTCAATCAAAACTAGCTATATCAATTACCTTATGTTTGGTTGAAAAATGAAATAATGGTGGATTTGATATCGTGAGATAAATAAAGGATTTTTATTAGTAAGAAAAGGGTGGAAGTTGTCTTACCATGTACCCCTGGTAATTCTAATTCCTGTACGTATTTCACAGGAAGTTAAATTCAAGAGAATTTCAATTCCTGGGTTTTTGGAGATGATTTTTTTTTAACCAAACACAGATATTCTATCAAACTTATTGAGATATTCAACTTCCTCGGTTTTTCAAACCAATCCAAACGAGCACTAAAACATTAACTATTTCCGATTATATGGCTCCTTGCTGAAGAAGAAAAGAACGGCCATTAGCCAACCTCATTGATATCATATCTTTAGGAATAACATTTCAATCAATGTTCTCACTAGACGTTAGATCGATCTTGTACAAAGTATTTGAAATCGTCGATATAACTTATGGTAAATAATCCATTATATATCTTGTATACTTGATAATATTTTATTATATACTTGTGATCAATATATATTATGAAAATTGTTATAGGGAAACAGTCAATAATAAAAGAGACCTCTAATCTCCACTATCCACTCGTGGATGGGTTATCATGGGAGTTTAATTAGAAGTGGTCAAAATGAAGAAATTCACGGTATGCTGATAGTGATAACTAGGTTATCACATCTGGTGGGTTTTT
The DNA here is from genome assembly GCA_963922045.1 of Persicaria maculosa. Lineage (NCBI taxonomy): Eukaryota > Viridiplantae > Streptophyta > Magnoliopsida > Caryophyllales > Polygonaceae > Persicaria > Persicaria maculosa. Next base: position 78,096,247 of record OY998255.1, on the reverse strand, counting down.
TTCTCTTCAAATTAGTTATTTAAAAAAAAAAGGAAATAGTCAAAATTGGAAAATATTTTAGAATTTAGGTAAAACGAGGCTAGAATGTTGTTTTCGCAATAGGGATTTGTCACATGTTGATAAAAAAAAATAAAAAAATGTTATAATCGAGGTTGGTAACAACAGACTAGACTTTTGTTTTTTTCTTTAAAAAAAATAGAGTTTAATATACTTAAAAAAATATTAAAATTTTCAAAAATTAAGTGTATAAGTCGTTGTTTGAAACATCGAGCAACTCTCAATCTCTCTTCTTTTCTCTTATTTGAAAAATATTAAAAATATGAGATATCCCATATTCCCATATACAAGTATCGTGGAATTCATTTTAAAATTAATTAATAATTAAAAAAAATGTAGTTCATCCATTTATATATTAAAATAGGATTATTTCCCATTTTTATATGGGACTTGTTTGTATCCTTTTTCATATGTCAACCGATACACCGAGACGGATCGTGGCTGCTTCAACACAAGTCACACGACTTTTAGGTGCTTACACTTTACACTATATGTCCTATGTAAACGGAACAAAAATTAATGAGAAAATAAATAAATAAACAAATAATATTGTGTTATTAGTTATTTTTAGAGTGGTGCGACCTGGTCAAACAAGAAAAATAACAGGGACTACTAAACTAGGACGCGCTCGCACGACTAGATCCTTTCTCGCACGGCGAATTATTCCACTTCATTATCATAGCTTCCACCATGGGCCATTCTAGATTGCATTCTTGGACTTCGTTAAGGGCTGATCCGCCCAAGCCCAATTAGGCACAACATGAAGCCCAGACCAATTAGGCCCAATCTCTAGTTTCCACATCCCCATCCACATCTCTTACATTTTTTTTTATCTAATACTCCGTAGATTTTACATTTGATTAATGCAAAATCTATAACATTTTTCAAAACTAGATGTTTCTTCAAATCGATAACAACTTTCTAGCTCAATTCATAATAGGTAAAATAAGTTTTCTTGTTTTGGGTATGACGAAGCCTGATTTTATCATTCCATTCCCTTGGATTCCGGGATCAAAAGTTGGACGTGGGCGGCGGGCGAGCGCGGACGATCGGGCTTACCTGAAATGCGCGACGAGATTACCATCAACGCACCAAAACCTATGCCGGCCCGAGCTCAAGTCATCCGCGGACCACCGTTCTCTTAGGGCTCCATTAAGTATCGGTTTCTGCTAGCCGAGACTAATTCCGCTCGAAAAAGGGGCGCCTCAAGGCCAAGGAATCCGGCATAAGCCTTCCGAGATTCCAATTTCCGACCCCCCGTTTTTAGGCTATCAAGCCTTATTTATAGTGATAGCTTCATATGCCACATCTCACACTTGTCGCCAACCCGACGACAAGTGTCGTTCTAATTCGAGACAAGTGTCCTCTAGGTGGTGTTTGATGGCTTTTCATATGTGGAGATCGTGGAAAAATCCACTTATTTTATTGGCTCATACTGTTATAGTAGATGCGGGTTAATTTAATTATTTAGCGGGAATCAGTTCATTTATTCGTGATATTATATGATTATTAGAAGTAATGTCAGTGTATCATCAATTTGTCAACATTCATTATCCATTATTAATACGGATTATATTTTATAGTAACTCGGTATTTGTTAATTCCGTTGAAAATTCTATTTTGGATTGAGAATGGAAAATGGATAATTATGAATATCAACTCATTATACATCTTAGTTTATTAGATAAGATTTTTTAACCTATACCCTAAAGACATAGGTTAAATATTCATATTGGGAAATATTTTTCAAATATTAAACATTTTTAGCAAATTTTAAATTGATTTTAAGGTAATTAATTACATTGAGATTTGGGAAATCTTTTCCCATGTGGTTACTTAACCTATTAAAACATCTCCAATAGATTCCTCATTTTGAAAATTTTATAGTTTATGAAAAATTTTAAGGCCTTTTTGGTCTAACAAATTCCCCATACCACCTTAAACTCTAAAATGAGAAAGGTTCACCAAATCTGCAACCTATTTTAAAACTAAATAATTCGTCGAATCTTTGAAATGAGAAAGCTATTAGAGTGGTAGTAAAAATAATTTCAAAAAATCTTTCCCCAAATGTAATTTAATTAGAAAGACAGTATAAAATATGCTTCTAAAAAAAACTTATTAGATATGCATCATTATAAATTATATAAATGAACATATCATATCAAACATATACCCCTTTTATAAAGAACGTACCAGAAGTATTTTTTTTAATGACGAGGAAACCCACTTTTAGTGGCAAACACTGGGCGTGTGATCGACCCAGTCGGTAAGAGCCACACACTGAATAAACCGGCTTATATCTAGCAGTTCAACCCACCAATAAGAAGCAAGACAAACATTTAATTTTCCAGGCAAGTAAAGGGGCGAAATATATTATTTTTAGCAATGAATTGAAGCTATTTTAATAGTAAGTGATAGTTAACTTATGGTAGTAAGTAATTATACAATTGGTTAAGATTAATACCATATATGGAAGCACTATTAATAGTAGATATACCGGAAAGATTGGGACATGGGACCAAGCATGTCGGATAACACTACTACAACTAGAATAAAAGGCGTAACTTTAAGACTTGCTACTATCATTATGAGCCTTCCAATGAAGGAAATATGCCTTTTTTCAAATATATATATTTTTTTAATTAAAAAGTTAGAAAACATTATCTTTGATTTGTCTAGATTTATATAATTAGTGAAATGACCGGTAATTTCCCTAATTAACTTGCCTTTATTTCAATTTCATTCCCATGAGTCCTAAAAATGATGATGATTTATTTACGGTGAGTTAAAAAAAGAACACAAATTGAAAAACCAAAACTAATTTGTTCATTAAAAGTCCAATTATTGTTTATTAATAAGTGTGAATTAAGTTTCAATGTGTAAAAGATTACTATATATAGTAATAATTTCATGCAACAAAATGATTAATACTCCATCCGTAACAAAATAATTGTCCATTTGGGATTTTCACACTTCTTAAGGAACCTAAAAATAAAAAGTGGAATAGTTAAAATTTTAGCAAAAAAATAATGAGGAAAAAAAATGGACCAATGAAAAAAAATAGTATGAGAAGTTGGAGTATTAATAGAATATCTTGAAAATCAAATACAATTAATGATATAAATTGATAAAATTAGAAATTTTTGTCATTAATTAGCTAGGTTCAAAGGGATAAATATTTTGTTACAAGAAAAAATAATCAAAAGGACAATTATTTCGTTACGGAGGGAGTATATATTCATCAATGCTAATGTGACAATAATTGATCAAACTCAACTTAGTTCAATCTCATTCCCACATTGAAAGATAGAAAACCATATGTAAGTTCTATAACTTGTTCTTTGGTTCACAAGAAGATACTATTGTTGATTAATGAATGAAGGGTTTTCCATAAACAAATAAAAATAACTATATATATAAGTTTTTTTTTTTTGTTAAATACATAAAAGACAATTTTTTTGCGCACGTGTTAATGGGGATAATAGAGATTGGTGAATATATAAAGTCTCATCCAGCCAGTCATCATCTCCACTTTTCAAAATCAGTGGCTTAAGCAACCACATATAATTAAATATGGAGTGCCTTTTTATCAAGCAAACCTTGAGTATAATGTAATAATTGCTTAATTTAAACTTAAGTGGTCCTAAATATTTGCAACATTGTGTAAATTAAAGATTTTTCACTCAATTTAATGGTTTTATGCAATAAAATTAATTAATGACTCATAATTGACTTCATTTCCTATAATTATAATGTCGGCATCATTTTTATTGTAAAAATGCACAAATTTAGCAATATATAGAGATGTTATTTTGGTGTACACGGACCTTATCGTGTATGCAGAAATTATTTCTCTATTTGCTCATAATTATTTGTCTATAATTAATTATGTAATTATTCGTCTATACAAATAGTTTAAAAATATGTAAATTTTATTCTAACGAATAATCGCCCCATACCACCGAATAATTTCAATCCATCGAATAATCTCTTAACGCCAACGAATAATTATAAGTTACTTTTAATCTCATCCGTTGATCTTATTAATTTAATGGTTAAGTTAAGACTGTTAACATGATACACAATAAAAGTCATGTAAATATGATTTTCTCTTTATATATATGGAATTGTTATGTAAAGTGGTTAACCTTATGAATAGGAGGTTTATCAAAAAAAAAAAAGGGAAATTCCGCGCGGTGTCCACGAACTTTTGCAAATTCCGCGTGGTGTAAAAAGTTTTGAAAAATTCTGTGTGGTGCCCACGAACTTTTGCCAAAGTCTACATGGTGGCCACGAGTTTTTTCAAAAGTTTATGTGATAACAATAATGGGTTTTAATATTGAAAATTTGAGATTAAAAATTATATTATTGTACATTATTTGGAAAAAACTTAACAAGATTGTGTATTTAGTTTGAATCTTTTTAAAAACTAATTTTTTATATACATTTTCTTACCTATAAACTAACCAAATTTTTTCCTCAAAAATCTTACACATTTAATTTTAATTTGTTCTTAATATTTAGATTTTATTTATAAGGAAATGAGTAAAAAATAATAAGAACTATGTAGTAATATTACCTATTTACATTGAACCAATATTAATAGAAAATTTGAAAATTACAAGAAGATATACACATACACTTTTCCACATTAAAACAATTTTCATATGAGATAATTTGTGTAATACACAATTAAAAGTTTCACATTTTAATTGAGTATTAAAAATAGGAAAATAGTATGACACCACGTTCTTAAATGCCCAATTTTTATTTTTATAAAATTTGATAAGTAAATAATTAGCTCTAAAATACGATTTATAAAATTAAATTGGTTAAATTTAGTTTTAACAAAAAATTGAATTTTGGGAATTTATAATGTCACACCACGTTATTAAATTCTTCAACCCCGGTTACTACGTCAAAAAATTCACCGAAAATTATTTCATATGAAAGTTGGTTTAATGGGGAAAAGTGTCTATCTTCTTGTAATATTTGAAATTTTGTATAATTTTTTTTCAATGGTGAATGGGTAATACTCCGTAGTTATTTTTTCCCCTTGTTTCCTTATAAATAAAAAATAAATATTGAGAACAAATAAAAATTAAAGATGTAAGATTTTTGAGAAAAAAATTGGTTAGTTTATCTCTAAGAAAATTTATATAAAAAAAACTAGTTTTAAAAAATATTCAAACCAATACTCAATCTTGTAGAGTATTATTCTAAATTATAATGTACAATAATATAATTTTTAATCTCAATTTTTCAACATTAAAACTCATTATTGTTATCACATGAACTCTGTGGGCACCATATGGACTTTTGCAAAAGTTCGTGGGCACCACACGGAATTTTTCAAAACTTTTTACACCACGTGAAATTTGTAAAAGTTCGTGGGCACCATGCGGAATTCCCCAAAAAAAAACCTTATGAATATATAGGAGGGTTAACAATGACATTTTTGTTTGCTCCTCCGTAAAGTTAAGTTATAATTTTAATCATTCAATACATCTTTTTGACCTTTGTTCTCTGCCGAATCTTTTAGTGTTACTTTTTTTTCCCTAAATGATTTGAGAATATATGTTTAGTTTGCTATTCGTCTAAGCAACAGTTTAATTGCTGATAAACAAAAAAGATTTCCCACAATTTACATCATATCAAATGGGGGTTGGTGATAATTTGCATCAAGCAACAGTGACCCACCTTGATAATTAATTCTAGATATAACTTAATTATATAATCAAATATTAAACACCTATCAAATATTGATAAAGTAACAAAGAAATAAAAAAGGAACTTACATTTAAGTTGGAAATAATTATTTAACTTAAAATCCAAGAAGTCCAAATTTGAAAATATGTATTTCAAAACAAATCTAATTTAGAATTGTCAATATCCAATAATTCAGCTAGCCAGAAGCTTTTAATGTTAGGAGAAACACATTTTATAATCAAGAAATTGAAATTATAACATGACTTGTATTGTAAATAACTCTAAATTGAATGCTACACTAATTAACATCAATTGTCTAATTATAATAATGACTTTGTTAATTAATAATATTTCCTTACATATCAAATTAAGAAAATACCATATATATGCATGCCTTTTTGTGTGTGTGTATTTTTCACTTTTGAAGACTTCCTAACTAATTACACACTATATTAAATTTTATATTTAAAGCTTGCTCCATGTATAGGATTTCATTTTCTTGGCAATTTCGATTAAAATAAATAACATAAAATTAATAAAAGACTAGCTAGCCAAATTAACCAAAATCCGATTTAGAAATTTGACTTCGTCATCTGCCGACTTTATCGACCTCTCGAGGAGGAAAATCTCAAGATGAAAATTCAATATATAATTTGACGTATCATTCAACATTATCCAAATTGTAAAACCATGTTAGAACCACACTCTTTAACACAAAGTAAATGCTCAAAACTATCTTTGATTTAAATTAAAAACATACTTTAAATCACTCGTTCAATAGGTAAATTGTTCTCACATATATACTACGGACTCCAATTATAAAAATTATCCAAAACCACCTATAAGACATTAGTAAAATGACGGTTCTTATAAATATTCTTATTTAATGGATGATTTTAATCAAGCATTTATCAAAGTAATAGTGTGGTTTTTAACAATTTACTCTGTTTAGAAACATTTATATGATCATTTATTATAATGCATAATGCATAATATTATATTATAAGTTATAATTAATGAATTAACATTCATACCAACCCTTAATGGTTTGCTACTCTAAACATACTTGACTAGCTATATATAGTATATACTATTATAAATACATCTGTCCAGCTAGCTATATATATTCATCCATATGTATAGAAGGTACGTACGTACATAAATATATGTGACTTTGGGTGGTTACCTATTCAGTACTCATTCATCATATCTGAACAAAAGCTCTTTGATGTTGAATAGATCGATTTAATATATAATTACGACGATCTCACTATTCCAACCACTAATCAAATAATTAAGTAATATTAGGGCTGATATTCAAGTCGACTAGCTTGAAGCCTTGAAGTGGGCTCGAAAAAAGCTCGGCTTGAGCTCGTTCAAATATAAAAACGGATCGAGTTCGATCTCGTCACGAGCCGGAGCCAAGCTCGAACTTGCTCGTTTCAGGATGTAATGACATTTTTACCCCCTCTCCTCTTCTGTTTCACTCGCTTAATCTGCTCGTCTTTGCTTCTCTCTCTCTCTCTCTCTCTCTCTCTCTCTCTCTCTCTCTCTCTCTCTCTCTCTCTCTCTCTCTCGCTCTACTGCTCAGTCTTGCTCTCAATCTCGCTGATCAGTCTCTCACTCTCAGATTGGTTTCAGATCTCTCTCTCTGTCTTTCTCTCTCGCTCTCAGATCTAGTCTGAGAAATCACTCTTACTCTCTCTATCTCGCTCATCTTCCATTTTCTAGTCTCTCTAATATTTGGTCCACCTGACCAGCTCGTTACCCTTGCTCGTGGCGGCTCGCTCCTCGCTCTTCGTCTCAGATCTGATCCAATAGCTCACTAATTCCTTGTATACGAGCAAATGAGCTCGGCTCGAGTATAAGCGAGCTCACGAGCGCGGACTCGAGCACCCTTCCGAACTCGAACACTTGCTTGAACTCGTTTCAATAGGTGTTTAAGCTCGGCTCGTTTATTACTCAAGCTCGTTTGCTCACATATATATCACCCCTAAGCAATATATATAAATTAATTAAAAAGATACTCAGTATATAGTATATGTAAACTTTAGGACTCCGATCCCTTCGTTTGAGGACAGAGGAATTTTTACTAAAAACTATATCATTTTAACTTCTTTTACAAATTTTAAGAAAATCACTCCATATACTACTATATATACCGGTACCCTTAATCATTATAAGTGCATTTTCGTAATGTAGATATCAGCCCCGTGCTTAAGGCGGTATTATTATATTAAGAAGGGTACTTTAATTAATTAAAGCATTTCCTCATTTTCGACACTCTTTGAGAGAATTAATTGGCTCATCTAGTTTTTACAATATTACTAGTCACTTCTTTTAGTCACACCGTATTTCGTTCCTCAAAAGGGTCTATTAAATTCTTACAATATTTTTAGTTAAAATGTGTTTTTTTATTGAAAAAACGTTTATATTACTTCTTTTTTTGTCCTTCAGTTAATTTTATAATCTTCCAGCTAAAAATAGATTAATTTATTTATAATCATTTAAGATTTTCAACCTTTTCCCTTCTAACTTTAGAATTTTCAGAATTTTAAATCATCTTTCAACTGAAAACATGCATTTATTTGTAATAAAATATCAATTGCTAACTATAAAATGTGAATCCGTAACTTGATTATCCGAACATCAATTTCTGATTAAAGAAATGATAAGGGTTTAATAAATTTTCTAAATAGAAGATAGTTGAGTAAAATTATTACTAACTAGTTTTAAATCAGATAAAAAGATAATCGAGCACTTTAGTTAGTTGAAGGGCCTAAAATTATAGGAATCTAATGCTAATTAAGTATGTAAACTTTCAATAATGTTAAGACTATAATATTCCATCCGTCTCATAATTTAGGTTAATTATTTGACCTTTTGGCACGAATTTTAATGAATTAAAAACTCTATAAAATATATATTTTTCAAATTTTTTTAAATAATTTCAAATTATTACTAATAAGCGTGTCAAAAAATTAAACGACTTAAATTATGAGACGAAGGTAGTACAATTTTAGAACAGGGCCTCCAAAATCAACGGCACGGCCCTGGTAGATATCAAAATACCTACAATGACATATTTTCTTGAACAAAATAAATACTATAAAATAACATGTTTTTCCAAATATGTCCGGATGGAATACAAAATAATAATTTTTTATTCAAATTTCAATACAATTTTATATTTTTTTGTTTCTTAAAAAACGTAAATTGTATAAAAAATGATTTTAAAATTATTATTTTATATATAATTTTTAACTTTTAATTAACCTTTAAAACAATAATTTTTTTTTTATCTATTATCAAACGAATATTGTTCTATTTTTTCCGTGTGTGTATTTTCAACTAAAACTAGTTTATATGTATATATGTAATGTGCGCCAAACGCTCATTATATATATGAAACTTTAGGATTAACTATGCAGTGGTCAATTGGACTAATTAAAGTCACTAATTAAGCTATAAAGAGAGCTAGCTAGATTATATAGCTAGAGCTAGCTAGCTAGTTTAAGTAGAGGCTATAGGGGGTTCATATATGCCGGCCTTCATGTATGATTAGTTTCTAAGCTATGTAATAATGTAAAACCCTAATTGAAGTATGAAAATGACTTTCTTTTTATCCTTTTTTTGTCCTCCATGAAAAATTGTTTGGGGTCTAATCATGGAGATGTTTGTGGATCAACAACCGAATTTCTGTTTAGGTTTTTGATGACGTCCTCAGTCCTCACTGCACTCATGCTACACACTATACATATAGTTAATTACGTATCCCTTAATTACACTATACATATATTAACTCAATTGCCTAACTAATCTTCCTCCGATTATATATCCATTAATATGTTGTTTGGAAGTTTAATTAAGTTGTGTAATTTTTTTTTGTTTCCGTGTTTTTCTAGTTTATCAATTTAATAAATATTTTTAAATTTAATTTTGTGATTTTTTTTATTTTAATTATATGTATTAATATTAATATTAATAATATCATTAAAAAAAATTCAAGTAAAATAAATCAACAATTAGCTTAATAAATAATAAAAAATTATAAAGTGAAATAAGAGTCGTTCGACTCTCTGTTGTGAGTGAAAATGATAAAAAAAACTGAAATGTGATTCTATAGTAGGAATAATTGCTCATGTGACTGAAATGAGTTAAGAGTCGTGTGATTATCTGTTGCACCTAGTCTTAGGTATGTACTTTAACCAATTAATAAAAAGATAGATTTTCTTAATAAGTGTAAAACATCAACTATATATATTAAAAGACAGAAATACCCCCTTTTCTTATTTTGGTTCATCTAAGTTTAGTCAATTAATCAGAATTTAGAACATGGCCATTTTCATTCCTACCGTTTTGGAAATTACAAGAGAATTTACATATATAATACTGCCCATATATATATATAATAATTAATAACAGTATGTGAACGTTATTAATTGAATTCGAAATGAATATCATCTTTGCCCACAATATTTAGTCTTCGAAAGGGGATTAATATTATCAACACCAACAAGGGAAAAAAATATTCTTACTGGTTATGATGCAAAGGAGTAGGTAGGTAGACAATAGACCTATCATATATATATATATATATATATATATATATTTGTGGAGTTTGTTATTTACTTACTTACTTACTACAATCGATCGAAACGTATCTTTAATCAACTTGATGACGTCATCGGTCGTGGTGATAGGGCATGCATGTAGAAAAACTAAAAACGAAGCGCAGTCAAATAACGGGAAGCTACGTCAAGTTGTTACTTGATACTACATGTGTACGTAGAAATTTAGAGCTATCCGCGACACCGGTCGATACAACGTCGTTTTAGGGGTTAGATGTGAATTGCTCCGCGGGCCCCACCTTTGTTTCTTTTCCATTCCCAACAACTTCCACTCTCTCTCTACCTCTCTCTCTATATAAATCTCCATTGGAGCTCCTCAGTGTCAAGCTGATCGATCTTCAATTCATCAAATTTGGGAATTAACAAAATATGTTACACTAGAGAAAAGGGGGGAAATTGAAATTGATTTAATTTATTATAATTATTATATAGAATTGATCGAGATCGATGGGGCACCACTCGTGCTGCAACCAGCAGAAGGTGAAGAGAGGGCTGTGGTCGCCGGAGGAGGACGAGAAGCTCATCAGGTACATCACCTCCCATGGCTATGGCTGCTGGAGCGAAGTTCCTGACAAAGCCGGTTAGTTAATTAATTCATTCATTTTTATCATTTTATGTGATTTTTGTTGCTCAATTGATCCTTTAATGTGAGACATTATACTATTGTGTATGGAAAATTAGGGCTTCAGAGGTGCGGAAAGAGTTGCAGGCTGAGATGGATAAACTATCTGAGACCCGACATTCGACGAGGAAGGTTCAGTCTTGAGGAAGAAAAGCTCATTATCAGTCTCCATGAAGTAGTAGGCAACAGGTTCCCATTTCAATTCCCTTTAATTTGTATCTCTTCAATATATTCTTTCAAATTGATGAATTGATTAATAAGAGCACATCACTATGAAAGGGAATTTTGATTTGATTTAAACACTCCTACTTCCATTGAAGTTGATATTTTGGCAATTAAGCATCAAGACTTTCTCTAGTCTATAGCTAAGAGCAATTAACTTTAAAACAAAGTTAACTACCAAGAAACTTCCATCTATATCATTACCAACTTTGATTATTTATACTCAATTAGATGTTTTACTAATGAGGATTTCTTCCACACACCATTCAATAAATAAAACCAACCATTTACAAAATGGTTTCCCCTTGAAAAATATTAGATTAGCATGAAAAAGGATCAGTATCCTCTCCTAACAAATATTGCCTAATATCTTCCTAATGACTTGATCACAACCGCACAAATAATCCAATGGCCAGGATTTATTGCTTTTAAATTCAATTTTTTTTATAATAATTTTCTAATTTCTTCTATCTCACCATGCCTCTCTACTTTGCAACTACCTAGCCATTCTACTCCCCCATCAGGCCTCATCGTCTAGCCCATCGGATTCATGTAGTCGTCATCCCTATCAAAATGAAAAACATCGTTGTAAGAGATGCTAAATTTTTGGCTTCTACTCAATTGCAGCAACAAAAAAGACACAAAAGAAATTGGATTTCAATCAGCAATTCTACGCCCCCATATACGGTGGAAAGTTGAAGCCATTTACTGTAAATCAACCATCAAAGTGTTTCCTAACTACAATTGCATCTCAATTTGGTGAATTGGTTATATTTTAATCTCATCCAAACCAGAATATGAATATATGATGGTAAGGTTATGGAGTACCCAAAATTACTCATCGTTCTTCGTAGATACAATTAATTGCATCTTAATTAATTAATTTTCTAAATTGTGAACAATTTGATCACAATTTGATCTCATCCAAACTAAGGCATCCTCAGACAAATTAGCTTATAAAGTATGGATGAGTTTTGTTTAACCCCAATATAACACAAGTCTGACGCCTGCCCAGTGCCGGAAGGTCAAGGAAGTCGGTGACTAAGGCATGAGAGATCAAAGCCTCGCCACTGACTTCTTTACATAGTTTGGATGAGAGTGGTGGAGAGTGGTGGAAAATTGCAATGTGGTTGCAACGCACTGGCCTATCTCATGAGTACGCAGAATTGCGAGAGAGAAGGGCAGGAACGTGGCACGGGTTGATCTCTTAATGAGAATTACTGGGAGAGAAAAACGCGCACTAAGGAATGAAGAAATTACGAATTAAATTAGGGTTAATTAGTGTGGAATAAATCTTGACTATTCATCTATTTGAATGGTTAGGATCTGATTATTAGGAGCATATTAGGAAGCTCTCCATTAGGAGAGGATCCGGATCCCATGAAAAAGCATCAGATCTGGTCCCAAATAAGAGATAAATTAGGAGAAATTTTAATACGGTTCGTCTAAACTATGTTTTAAGACACGCATAAGAAAGATTTTCTAAATTTAAATGCAAAAACCTTAGATTTTTTTTTTCTAAAAAAAAAGCCCGAAATCTGATTTCTTAACTCATGTCTTTACTAAATTTAATTAATAAATGGAGCTAGACTAATATTTTTATTATTATTAAGTAAGAGTTCGAGATCATATATACCTGAATCTCGATAGGTTGATAAGTCGGCAAATGGAAAACCGTGTATATTGTATTTATATATGCAATAAATTTAATTTATATATGTCATCTCAACGCTTTTCAGTAGATCAACAACTTGGATGTAGACACAATCCATGTATATTGTATTTATATATGCATACATGATGTTATATTGTATGAACACACCTTCCTAATTTTGCACGCGTTGTGTGGCATATGTTTGATAGATGGGCCCACATTGCGAGTCACTTGCCAGGAAGAACAGACAACGAAATCAAGAACTATTGGAACTCGTGGATTAAGAAAAAGATAAGAAAAACTTCCTCCTCATCCTCGTCCTCCTCTCCAACGAACAACTACAACAATAATGACAATCAATTGATCACCAGCTCTCTATCCGACAATTCAATAAACTTCACCACGACCACGAACATCAACCGACAACTCCGTTTCCTAACCCAAGACACCAATAGCCCCCCAAACCCTAAACTATCCTCGCGAGAAACCCTAATTTCCCCCTCCTCGGCCCCATTTTTCATGTTTGACACGAGTGGACCCCTCATTTTCGAAGGCACGAACACGAATACCGAGGCAACATGGAGCTTAAATCAGCATCAACTTCAAGCACTTCCGGCCTCATCCATGACCTTCACTGCCACTAATAACACTAACAGTTGTGCTACAATGACAACCTGCAGTGACTTCGATTCGAGTAATTACAGTAACCTGCCGCCATTGATCGACAACATAGAGAGCTTGGTACCGGTACTGGAGGCGCAGCCGTCATGTTTGAGTTCCGCGGTGAAAGGGCAAATGGAGGAGCAACTCCATGGATGGGGTGAGGAGGAGCAACAGCAGTTTTTCCCAATGAGCTGTTTCCCCTTTTGGGATAATCTTGTAGATGGAGTCCATTTCAATGGGGAGGAAGCCATGGGAGCTCATTTGCTGTCTTCATCTTACCCTTCATCCATCTAAACCTCTCCTTTTCCCAAATTTTTTTCCTAATTTTGGGGCTTGATTTTTTTTTTTTTTTATTGTGTGAGTTTCTAACTCTTTGCTTACTTATTTATGTTGCTGATTTTGCGCAATTGAATTGTGGATGAGTGTAACATAAGAGTTTGCTGTGTGATGCACATAAAAGTTTCTGTTTTTTGGTTATGTTGTTTCTGTAAATCAAAAAAGAGGAAATGAGAAGCAATAAGAGAAGGCAAAAGAGATTATGAGATCTTGCAAAAAGGGCTGATAAATTTTTGTGTGTATATGTTGAGATCATACACATTATTATGCTTATCTATAGCAACAATGTATTTATGTTTGACACTTAGATAACTCCAATGGTTAATTAAGTGTCCAAATGTACGTATTTGTACAAGGTGTTTAAAAATACACACTTTTTGATATTTTACTTCATTGGTGAAATATACACATTTGCACAAGATGAGCAAAAATACACATTACTTTTTAGTAATTTGCTTCATTGTTGAAATGTGCATTTTTTACACACCATTGAAATACAATTTATTTAAAAAAGAAAAAGAAAATAAAAACATAAAAAAAAACGAATGAAATTGTCTTTTTTTTAAAAAAAAAATTTTTGCACATGAGAGAGATGATTTACTCAAATTTGCACATCACATGTTCAAATATGTACATTTGCACACACTCAAAACCACCAATGGAGTTAGAAAATGTCTAAAAAATAGACATTTACACATTTGCACACAACAATTGTGGATGATCTTAGATGTGTATTTTATACACATCCATCTCTAAATATGATTAAATTAAAAAGGAAAAAGAAAAACATAAAAACAACCGATAGAAATGACCCAAACTTTATTGAAAAGTAATAAAAAAAATTGCACATGGAAGAGGTGATGTGCCTATATTTGATCACTTTGTGTGTAAAGTGTATATTTTATACACTCAAAAGTAACCATTGGAGCACAATTTGTATCAAAATGTGCATATTTAAGCATTTGTACCATACCATTGGAGTTAACCTGTCGCCTTTCGAAGACATTCGCCCCTATCTCTAAAGGGGCTTACGACTTTCTCGAAGGTAACGTCAATTGTAGTCAGTGCCTAAAAGCGCTATCATTATGGTAGTGTGGTTAGCCTACTGGATAGAGAGTTTAGTTATTAGCCTACTGAATCGGGAGTTTAGTACCAGTACCTAAAAGTTGGAGTTGGTACCTTTCCTTTAAGTCGAGCCAGTTGCAAGCGGAGGCTCCCTGACGACTGAATATATATATATAGTTCATGTTTCTCCGTTAGGTGGTTTATTCAATTAAGGAGGAGTCGGCTTAGTAGTGAATAAACGTGAGGCTGCTGCTTAAGAAAACTGAATCCACGGCTTATGGAGTTAGCCTTATGTATATGTTCCATTTCCACTGTCGACGAAGGGCATTAGTTAGTCAGGCATGGAAAAGAAATTACAGAATGAAATTAACTGAATAAAAACAGAAATTTTAAAGCAATCACTGAAAGTTGAAACATCTAAAAGAGGGCTAAAAAAACTTGGAAAGTTGCATGATTGAACAGAAAATAAAAAGAGGGTAAAGAAAGAGTGTACTTGTACTTGATTGGAATTGAAAAAGAGTGAAAATTAAGCTCTGTGGTTGGTGGTGGAGATGACAAGATAATAAATTGAAATCGAGTTTACACACACAAAATCAAACATTTTAACATCATTTTAATGTACATACGCATGGTTTTGGACTTTTTTGGATCATAAAAAATTGAGGATGCTGCAAATTTTTAGAGAATATATTTACCTTTATTTGTTTTCCAAATTAGTGAATTCCAAAATTTTAGAGAATATGTTGAAGATGAACAAAAGATAGAGCTTTTATTACATACAAACAAGCAACTGATTTCACACACTTTTATAACAAAAAGGAAGGAGCAAAATCACAAGACCATTCACAACATTACATGGATCCTTTGCCTCTCCATCGCCACACTGCGCTTCAATCAACCTCCTCCATCTTGCTCTCCTCGTTCTCGGCCTCCTCAAGAGGCGGCATCTCTTCGTCGTCACCAGCCTCTTCCTCCTCGATGTTCAGCCCAAGCTTCAGCATCCTATGGATCCTTGCTGCGAAGGTGTTCGGTTCATCCAGGCTGAACCCAGACGTGAGCAGGGCAGTCTCGAACAGCAGCAGCACGAGGTCCTTCACCGACTTGTCGTTCTTGTCGGCCTCAGCCCTCTTCCTCAGCTCCTCCATGATCGCATTGTCCGGGTTAATCTCCATGGTCTTCTTGCTCGACATGTAGGCGCCCATGCTCGTGTCCCTTAGCGCTTGTGCCTTCATGATCCGCTCCATGTTGGCCGTCCACCCGTACTCTCCCGTGACAAGGCAGCAGGGCGAGTCCACGATCCTATCGGATACCACGACTTTCTCAACTCGGTCCCCTAAGATCTCCTTGATCGCCTTGCAGAGGTTCTCAAATGACTTCTTTTTCTCTTCCTTCTTTTTCTTCTCTTCTTCAGTGTCTTCGTCGAGCTTCAGACCTTCCTTGGTGGCGGAAACCAGCTTCTTTCCATCATATTCTTTCAGCTGACCGACTGCATACTCATCAATGGCGTCAACCATGAAGAGGACCTCATAGCCTTTCTTCTTGAGGCGTTCAAGGAAAGGAGAGTTCTCCACCGCCTTCCGGCTCTCGCCTGTGATGTAGTAGATGTCCTTTTGCCCTTCTTTCATCCTTGTCACGTAATCCTTCAAGGTTGTCATGTCCTCACCGCTCTTTGTCGAATGGTACCTCAGCAGATCAGCGAGTTTTGGGCGGTTCTGGCTGTCCTCATGGATGCCCAGCTTGAGGTTCTTGGAGAAGGCGTCGTAGAACTTGGCATAGTCCTCCTTGTTCTCTGCAATCTCATTGAACATTTCAATGCACTTCTTGACAATGTTCTTCCTGATCACCTTGAGGATCTTGTTCTGTTGGAGCATCTCCCTGGAGATGTTGAGGGGCAAGTCATCAGAGTCGACGACACCCTTCACAAAGCCAAGATACTCCGGGATCAGCTCTTCACAGTTGTCCATGATGAACACCCTCCGCACATAGAGCTTGATGTTGTTCTTCTTCTTCTTGGTGTCAAAGAGATCAAATGGAGCCCGTTTTGGGACGAAGAGGATAGCTTTGAACTCAAGTTGCCCCTCAACAGAAAAGAGCTTCCAATGAAGGGGATCCTCCCAATCATTTGTGAGGCTCTTGTAGAAGGAGCAGTACTCTTCCTTTGTGACTTCCTCGGGCTTTCGAAGCCATATAGGTTTCTGCTTATTGATCAGCTCCCATTCATGGGTGACCTCCTTGACCTTCTTTTTCTTTTGTTTCTTCTCCTTGTCTTCATCTACTTCCTCGACTTTGCCCTCTTCCTCCTTTTTGGTATCTTCATCCTCATCATCGCTAACTTCCTTCTCAGTGGTCTTTTCTACCAAAAGGTAGATTGGATAGCTAATGAACTCTGAATGCTTCTTCACAAGATCCTTAATCCTCCTTTCCTCCAAATATTCAAGCTGCAGCACATATTTTACTTAGAAACTTCAAACAAACTCATATCAGAAAATTATCTGTTTATGACAGTCACTACATTGCAACTCTGTAAGCTCATTACTCTGTCAGCATCTTAGAATCAACGACACATGATGGGGCTAAGCCTACTTTGTGAAACAATTTCATCCATAACTTCTTCGATCAATTTGAGAGATATAGCACTAATCCAGTTTATTCATCTTTGATTGCAATTCTCTAAAACCTTACATTTATAACATTAAAAAACAGCGATGCTTGGAAAATTAACATTCAATACCTGATCATCCTTGAGGAAGAGGGTGATTTTAGTACCCCTACCAAGGGGCTCACCCTCCACATCCTTTGTAACTGTGAAAGACCCTCCAGCCTGAGACTCCCACACGTACTGCTCATCGTCATTGTGCTTCGTTGTCACCACAACCTTCTCAGCGACCAAATACGCTGAGTAGAATCCGACACCGAATTGCCCAATCATACTGACATCTGCCCCTGCCTGCAAAGCCTCCATGAACTCCTTGGTCCCAGATCTTGCAATTGTTCCCAAATTGTTCACCAGATCTAACCAACAGCACCAATTTCTCAAAGCAAATCAGTATACAACATATGATTCGGCATAAAAAATATAAAATCCCAAACCCTAGCTCCGTGATTTTGAAATTGAAATTGACAAAAGCTGCGGTTAAATTACCTGATTTGGTCATACCGACGCCGCTGTCAATGATGGAGAGCGTTTTGTTAGCCTTGTCAGGGACGAGTCTGATGAAAAGCTCCGGCTGTGCATCGAGCTTGCTCTTGTCCGTCAAACTCTCGAACCGAATCTTATCCAGCGCCTAAACACAAAACGAAAATCTGAAATTTAGAGACCGACAGAAACAATTCAAAAATCCGAAATCGGAGATACAGAGGCCGAAACATACATCGGAGGAGTTGCTGATGAGTTCACGGAGGAAGATCTCCTTGTTGCTGTAGAAAGTGTTGATGATCAAGCTGAGAAGCTGATTAATCTCCGCCTGGAAGGCAAAGGTTTCCGCCTCCGCCATCTGTACGTCCGCCATGGATGCTTACAACCAACTAACAAACAGATCAAGATAAATCGAGCGCGCAAGAGAACAAACACAGATTTCGATCGCAAGATGATTCTGATAAGAGAGGGAACTGAGAAAGGCGATGCTTATAAGGAGGAGGAGGAGAGATGGAGGGGTTTCTGGAGAGTTCCTCTGTTGTTTAAGCGGTAAAGTTCGCGAGGAAGATGGAGAGATATGGAGAAGGTTTTGGAAACGGTTTAGCGCCTTCCAGAATCTCTATTATTGGGCCGGCCTCATTTTATTGGGCCCTAATATAGTCAATAGGCCCATAAACTCTGCCCAATAAATATGGTATATGACCTTATGTAAGCACTAATACACTTTTTTAGTTTATAATGCACTTAAAAAGTAATGGTTAAATTTGATTTCCTAATATATTAACTATAATGCAATTATTTTACCTCAACTTATGTATATGTTTTATCATATTGCTATTTTTCTTGGTTTTATACGATTTTTTAGTTGCATAACCAAATCCTGGTATTAACTTGCATAAACTGAGCTAAAATAATTAATTATAATTAATGTATTATGGAATCTAAACAAAACCCAAATGAGAGTTTGGATGCACTTTTGAGGATTACATTTTTTAGTTTAAATATAATCACATTATAATATAATTATAATTATAATACAATTTTATATTTCATGAAAAAAAACAATGACATTATAATGCATCCAAATAGAAACTTTCATTCATCAGTTTAAAGCAGCTGAAGTTGAACACATACACATAATAACACAACCATAGCCTTATACACAATCTATATATGACCATTTTTAACTGGTCCATTTATCACAACAATGGCTACATGAACCTCCGAAACGCGCAAGACTGGAGCTTGATGTCGTCGATAGGCAGAGGATCAGTCGGAAAATCGCACTCCTTAAGGCTCGGGATCCCTTGGTCCGCGATCTGACCACATGGATTGGGGCTGACCCAGCTGGATATCCCGGCTACGTCCGTACAAGCCCACTGGATCTTCTTCGGCTTGGCCGCCATCGTTATTGTCACGTTCGATATGCAAATCTCCGTGAACGGATCCCCCGCTATCCCCTCCAATCTCGCCGCCATCTTCACATCCTCCGCCACCACATCCCTTATAAAAACCAAAAAAAATATTATTAAAGTCCGTTGGAATTCGTGACCGAGCACCTGACCAGATTTGATCATTACCTGTAATTGATGTTTTGGATGATGGGGAGAGCGTGGGGATCGAACTTCGTATCGGGGTGGGACCCATAGTTGCCGGTCATCCAGAAGACCCACTTCATGGTGTGCATAGTCATGCCTCTAACGTAGACGTCCTTGACGTAGCCGCCCCTGCCGGCGGCGGTCTTGATCCGGACGCCAGACTCGGAGTTGAGGGCGAGAATGTCCTCGGCGCGGACGTCCTGGATGCCGCCGGACATCTCGCTGCCGAGTGCGATGACGGCGCTGGTGGGGGAGATGCAGGTGAGGCGGCGCACCACCAGCTGTCTGGTGGGCATGCCGTAGGCGATGCCGTACTCGTCCCATCCGCTCTTCACCGCCACGCAGTCGTCCCCTGACATTATGTAGCAGTCTTCTATCCTCGTGTTTGTACATGAATCTAATATTTTCCCAAATAATTCATACATCAATAACTAAAGTAAAGGTTTGTAAAGTTGTATTTTAATTATAATGTATAAAGTGTTTGTTTATATTTTATAAGGTGTTTAAAATAATATAAGAGTGTATTTGTATTCAATTGTATTTTAAACGTTATATGTGAGCGTTTGATTGTATAAATAAAAATCTCGTAAAAATTGATGTAAAACAGTAATTTAACCAAATAATCACATACATCGAGATAAAATAATTGCATTATAGTAATTAATACATCATGGAATCCAAGCACGCCCTTAATTTAAACACCTTAAAAATTATATTAACCAAACATCACCTTATTTATTTGCATTATAAACATAATATAATTGGAATCCAAACACATCCTAAATTTTAAATAAAATACTTCATAAAGAATTAATAGAGTAGCGGCGGAAGACGATAATTGATTGTGTTTCACCTCTAGGTTTTCATTACATTTGTAAAGATATTATATACTAGAATATTTAGCACTAGATTGGACCTCAATGGGCTATTACAATAGCATCTGTGTTAGGAGAGATATTGGGCTTTAGCCCAATGGTGCTGGAGTCCTCACTATGCCCCTTCGAGCTCAACGGGACAAGGCCAAGTTGAGTGCGCAGCCATTGAAATCTGGAGGAGACGAGAGGCTTGGTTAAAGCATCGGCAATCTGATCCTTTGTGGATATGAAGGACACCTGAAGCGTCTTGGCTGCAATCCGCTCTCGCACAAAATGAAAGTCGAGATCGATGTGTTTTGTGCGATGATGGTAAATAGGATTGGCCGCAAGATAAGTGGCACCTAGGTTGTCACACCACAAGCGGGGAGGCCGAGGAAGAAAGACACCGAGATCAGCCAGGAGGTGTTGAAGCCAAATTAATTCACATGTAGCTTGGGCGAGAGATCGATACTCAGCCTCTGTAGACGATCGCGCCACCGTTTGTTGCTTGCGAGATGACCAAGAGACAAGGGAGTGACCAAAGTAAACACAATACGCCGAGGTTGAGCGGCGATCGACTAAGTCCCCAGCCCAATCAGCATCACAATGGGCAGATAAGGAGATGTTGGGTGTGGAAGGGAGATGGAGAGACAAGGATATTGTAGCGTTGAGGTACCGAAGGATTCGTTTTGTAGCTTGCCAATGTACCTCCCTTGGAGAGTGCATAAATTGGCACACCTTGTTGACAGAGTGAGCAATGTCGGGATGAGTGAATGATAAGTATTGAAGGCTACCAACGACACTCTGGTAAAGGGAAGCATCAGGGAGGAGAGGTGAATCGGTGGAGTCGAGAGAGGGGTTTAGTGACATTGGAGTGGAGACGGGGCTGGAATTTTGCATATTGGTTTGATGGAGAAGGGTGGTGATGTATTTGGTTTGATTGAGGTATATGCCGGAAGGTGTTCGAGTGGCCTGGATGCCAAGAAAAAAAATTAAGGGACCTAGGTCCTTGACCGGAAAGAATTGAGACAAGGAGGAAATGAATTGAGAAGCTAGTATGGGTTTGGAGGTGATGATAAGGATGTCGTCTACGTAGACGAGGATGAATGCAATATCAGACTTGGACTTATATGTGAATAATGAAGAATCGGCGCGAGAAGCCGAGAACCCGAGGCGAACAAGTGTGTCACTTAACTTCGAAAACCAGGCACGAGGGGCCTGGCGCAATCCATAAAGAGACTTACGAAGTTTACACACATGATGAGGATACTGGGGATGAACAAAACCAGGCGGTTGGCTTATGTACACATCTTCGTCGAGGTCGCCATGGAGAAAGGCGTTTTGAATGTCGACTTGGCGCACCACCCAATTGAGCATAGAAGCAAGTGAGAGCACGATACGAATGGTCGAAGGCTTCACAACAGGGCTAAATGTTTCAGAAAAATCAACCCCGTGAGTCTGATGATAACCTTTGGCGACTAGTCGGGCCTTTCGACGCTCTATGGTACCACTGGATGAAAACTTGGTTTTGAATACCCATTTAACCCCAAGAGGAAGAGTTTGTGGTGGAGGAGTAACCAGTACCCAGGTTTGTGTTTGGATGAGAGCATCGAATTCGCGGGCCATCGCATCACGCCACTCCGGGAATTTATTCGCTTGAGTAAAACAAGAAGGCTCCTCTGGAATAGGCTCGGTAGTGGCTGAGAGGGCTGTTTTGTTGGTGGGCCACGGCATAGTGCCATCGGAGCGGAGGAAAGGCTTGGAGATGTGGTCCTTCGATCGGGTAAGCATGGAGTGTGTGTTTTGAGAATTTAAAGATGGAAGGGTTGTTGTTGGTGCGGCTGAGGTTTCCGGGGCAGGGGAAGTGGGTGAAGAAGGAGGGCTAGGTGGCGTTGGAGAATTGAATGCAGAGGAGGGAGGCTCATGGGCCGAAGGTAAAGAGCTGGGAGATGTAGGAGTAGTGGGCCGGTTAATTAAATGAGGAAAAGGAAGTGGGGGGACAGGGCTAGTGGTGTTGGTGGGCTGATTTGATGGAGTGTTTTGGTGGGCTAGTGGAAATTGTGATTCTAGGAAAATCACATCTCGGGACAAATAGACTCGTTTTGTTTTAAAATCTAGGCAAATATAGCCTTTATGATTTGGGGAGTACCCCAAAAATATGCAAGGAGTGGACCGAAGAGAGAATTTGTGGGTAAGGTAGGGACGAAGATTAGGGAAACATAAGCATCCAAAAACACGGAGAAGACGAAGGTCGGGGTCACGGTTAAATAATACTTGGAAAGGAGATTTGTTGGATAAAGTGGGAGTGGGTAAGCGATTTATGAGAAAGACGGAGGTTTCAAACGCGTAGTCCCAAAAGTGGAGAGGTAGGTGGGCATGGGCCAAAAGGGCGAGACCATTATCAACAATACGACGGTGTCGCGTTTCGATGCTCCCATTTTGGGAATGAGCATAAGGGCATGTAAGACGGTGGTGGATCCCGAACTTTGTGAGAATTGGAGAAAGAGGTTTAAATTCCGTGCCATTGTCAGTTTGGATCGATTTGATTGTGGTAGAAAAGAAGTTATGTACAAAGATAATGAAAGCATGAATAATCTGTGAAACCATGGATTTAGTAGACAAAGGAAATATCCAAATGAAATTACTAAAGTCATCCAGGACAGAAAGATAATACTTATGTCCTCTTAAGCTAGTGGAATGGGCTGGGCCCCATAAGTCCATGAACAAAAGTCCAAAAGCACTAGTAGAACGAGACAATGACGGGGGATAGGGTTGCGAGTGAACCTTCGCTTGGGCGCAGGCGACACAAGTGAAAGAATCAGCCGCCTTGGAGAAGGACGGGATAGACATAGAACGTAGAAGAGACTGAGTGACTCGAACAGATGGATGACCCAATCTAGCGTGCCATAAGGAAAGAGAAGCAATAGAGGAAAGGTGCGCTTGTGCTCGGAGAGGTGGTGCAGCCAAGGGCAATTCATAGAGCCCATCTCTAGTAACGCCTCGAAGAAGAGGAGCTCGGGTAACTCGATCCTTCACAACAAAACAATCAGGGTGAAATTCGAAGAAAACGGAATTATCGATGCAAAATTGTCTGACCGACAATAAATTGCGAGATATGGAGGGAACGTGCAATAAATTAGTAAATCGAAAAGGTAAAGATGGAGAAGATAAAGAAGAGAGGGATGAAGAGCCGTGATGCTGTATTTGAATGGTGGAACCGTCTCCAATGGTCACTTCTTCAGTGCCATGATATGGCAGGGGAGGCTGCGAGAAGTTGGAGAGTGATGGCGTAAAGTGGTATGTGGCTGCAGTGTCTGGTGTCCAGTTGACAGCTGAGTAGTTGGCCTGAATTGAGGGCGGAGCAGGGGCCTGAAACGAGTGGTTGAAGCGGTGCCAACAATTAAGGGCAGTGTGGCCGCGCTTGTCACAAACTTGACACACCGGGCGAGAGTCGTATTGACCGGTGAATGTTCGACCACCCCGATGTCCACCGCGACCTCCACCACGAGACTCGAATCCCCCTCGATTGTTGCTATGGTTGTCGTAGCCATTCCGGGGAGGACGAGAATCAAAGCCGCCTCTACTTGGAGGGCGATCCCGATTCCGGTTGGACTGGTTTGTGGAGGTGTTGTTGGCAGAGAGAGGAACTGAGATGGGAGCTTCGGTATTATTGACGCCGGGTAGAGAGAGGTTGGTCTGGGTTTGAAAGGCGATTCGGGCTTCGTGGTTCAGTAGGTGAGATAGAACCAATGCGGGGGTGGGAAGTTGAGTTTGGGTTGTGAGCGAGGTGACGACGGACTCATATTCATGAGGGAGGCCAGCTAGGACAAACACAATGAGTTCATGGTCGTCAATGACATGGCCAGCTGCGGTTAAGGAAGAGGCTAGGGTGCGGGCTCGGTTGAAGTAGTCGGTAATGTTGTCGTTTCCTTTCTTGAGGGAGGCTAACTGGAAGCGGGTTTGGACAACATGAGCACTCGATCGAGCAGCAAAGAGGTCATGGAGGACATCCCAGATCTGCTTAGACGTCCTACAATCGATGACTTGAGAAAGGATGGATTCGGTTAGAGACGAGGTAAGAACGGCCATGACGAGGTTGTCTTTAGTGATCCAATCCTTCTGAGATTGAGTGAGCTCAGGGGAGTTGGAAAGAGGGAATGAGTTTGAGCCATCGACGAAGCCGATAAGCTCTTGAGATGTGAGGTAAGGGGTGACTTGAGTTTTCCATAAAATGAAATTGGTCTGGGTAAGTTTAATGGTGATAAAATTGGCAAAAGCCGGAAGAGATGTAGATGAGGAGGGTTGTGTTTGAACCGGGAGGGCGGCCATTTTTGGATTTCAGAGGAAGCTCTGATTTTGATTTGATTTGATTGACTATTTTTTGTGGGACGTTAGTCCTGAACAAGCTCTGATACCATAATAGAGTAGCGGCGGAAGACGATAATTGATTGTGTTTCACCTCTAGGTTTTCATTACATTTGTAAAGATATTATATACTAGAATATTTAGCACTAGATTGGACCTTAATGGGCTATTACAATAGCATCTGTGTTATGAGAGATATTGGGCTTTAGCCCAATGGTGCTGGAGTCCTCACTAAGAATGTTAAACACTCACTATTACATAAATTTTATTATTATATTATACATTTAATGTAACCAATTATCATAATTTACAATTTTACAATATATTTTATTTAAAATTTACGTTATTTTGAACACATTATAAAAATAACTAACTAAATATTATTTCCTTTATCTTCTTTACTATTTCATAATTTTTATTTCCGATGTGGGATAGCTTACCGGGGTTTATCCCATCGGTGTTGGGAGAGTTCAATGGTGCACTGATTGTGATGCCTTGGACAAGAATATTGCTGCATTGTGGAACCATCTCAACAATCATTAATTAACACATAGATGTGTATGTATGTGCGTATGTATGTATATTACAGTACCTGCTATAGACAGGGTGGACGTTCCAGGAGGGAGAGTTAACGAGAGTAAGGTTTGAGATTTGGATGGTATCAGAGTGCATCAGCTCGATTAAGTAAGGCCTCGTGTACTTGAGCTTTCCCTTGTGGAATTGTTGCCACCACGTTGCGCCTTGACCATCAATTGTTCCATTCTCTCCTGTAGTCGTCGTCGAAAAATTGATCAGTTGATTGAACTAGATGCATACCAAGTGTATTGAGTAGTGATTAAGGCTTTGTTGGTACATATTGATGTATATTTGATGTATTTACCGGTGATGATGACATCGGTGAGATTAGTTCCAAAGATTAGACTGATAAATCTTCCACCTTTGGTGTCCCTTCCTCTGCCATAAGATGGTAAGGGGTCGATGACTGGAAACTCATTCAGGTCCTAAAATCAGGGTAAGTATTATGAACAGTGGCGGAGCCAGGATTAAATCCAGGGGTGCTAAAAAAATTTCGTTAAATATTTTTTTATACCTTTTAAGAAGATTTTTACAAAAAATATTGAATAAATACTAAAATTGTGATATATTTATGATATTTTTAGTTAAATAGTTGAAAGAAACAAAAAAATTATAGGAAAAAAATCAAGAAGAATTAATTTTAAAACAATATTGAAGGAAAACATTAAATTTAAATATGACATGCCATTTTTTAATTGAAATAGTTTAGAAAAACTAAAAATATACAAAGAAATTCCTAAATAATTATATGGAATAATGATATAATAAAACAAATAAAAAGTAAAGAGTTTGAGATTTGAATCCAAGACCAGTTAATTCCCTTCCTTCCTATTTACCAATTGAGCTAGATAGCGATTCTATTGCAAATATCACTTAAAAATCTTATATTACCTTAAATATATGTAAAAAAAATTATTATCTTTTTGTATTTTTTTTTTCCGGCTAGAGTACCCCAGCTCCGCCCCTGATTATGAACACAGATACATAGAATTTGTGTAAAACCAATCTGTGTACCCCTTGAGAAACTCCCGTTTTTGGTGAAAACCCCCAATTGAGAAATCTAATTGAGAACCCTAGCCTCTAATGGCAGATTTATCCTCGTCAATCCTTCTCCCTCGTGCTCCAATCGACCTTGCCTTAGGTTGATTTTGTGTTTCCGTTCTCTCCTCTTCGGTTGTCGATTTGGGGATCGGAGTACGCTTGACTACCGATTAACTGTTGCCTTTGCTTCCGGGGGTTTAGCGCCGACTCGGCTCCGCCTTGTCTCGCCGGCGTTGTGGCTTCCTCCTCCTTCAACAGATCTCGTCGATCTGGGTGCCTTGGTACCTCCCTTCTTCTCGCTCGTGGTTTCAGAAGACTGGCGCCTTCGCAATCTCGGGCTCGTGTTCGTCGCGTCGCCGGCGTCCCTTGGGTCTTCTTCCTCTTGATTTGTTCCTCGCAGCGTCCTCCTCCCTTCGCCGGTGCTGCTGTCTGGCTGGCGTCTGGTCCGGCGCTTGGATCGATCGACGGGATTGTGCCATCCCCTGCAAATCTGCCCTTCGGTGTCATCCGGGCCCTAATGGCCCGTTTGGGCCCGGTCTTGCAGGGTCTCTTTGCGCTTCTTGGGCCCGAATGTGGCCCTCTAGTGTGGGAAATGGGCCTTTTTTGTGCTTCGGACCCAAGTCTAATGGCTTGGGCTCATTGCTTTGGGTCCAAGTTTCGGGTCCTTAGGGCTCAAGTTTCGGGTCCTTCGGGCCCAAGGATGACGAGTTGCTGTTTTGAAAAATTATTGAGAAATTATCCTTTTGGGTTTTATCAAGAACCCGAATCGGGTTTTTGATATTGTCCTGAAAGGGTTTGAGTATAACCACCCGAAAGGGTTTGAGAAAATCCCGCAAGGGCGTGTCGATACTTTTGCAGGTGAAAGCTTGATGGCGTTTTGTTCGAGCAGTTTGCGGCTCTGCTTCCGATGTTTCTAGGAGATCGTATGCTTGGTTGGGAGGCGTGGAGTCTGTAGTCGGGTCTGGCTGGGGTCGAGGTGGTGCGCTCAAAGGCGACTTCGTATTCGGGATTGAGTTTTCCTTGGAGCTCGTCTGCACTACCCACAGGAGATAGTGTCCTGCTGTACTACTGGCTCGCGGTGCTACTGTTCGGTGGTGCTTGGCTGCGTTCTTCGATGGCTTCCTCAGCTTTTCGGGTGTTTGGTCTGCTTGGAACGTTTGTTGTTGAGTTTATTTCTGTTTGGTTCATTACGTCTGTTATTTGTATTTCTGTTTTTAGATTACTCTGTTAGACGGTTCGCAGTCTGCCGACTTCGGTCGGCCTATCGATGGGTCAGGCCTGTCTGACCATCGAATTTTTACCTGATCAAAAAAAAAAAAAAAAAATGAACACAGATACATAAGTTAGATTTTTCCACCATCCAAAAAAAAACATACATATGTAGATTTAATTCAATTCATTTATTGTTAGTCCATCTCTTCTTAGAGAATTGGTATCCTTTGATCCCTGAACATGTGATCCTTTATCCTTCACGTGACACCCTCGAAGGATTGACCGATAGATTTAGTTATTAATTAAATTAGGAAAACAAAAATTCAATACACCATAATGTTGTAAAAGAAATATAAAATATAAAAAAAAAGTGTATTTGACGTTCAATAGTGATCAGGGGTAGTGTGCAAATGTGTATATGTGTGAATTGCCTGACACATCGATCAGACGAGTAAAGTTTCATGCTAAAACCAATCAATATAATAAACGACTTATTATGATCTAAAATTATTATGATCAATTTTAGATGTAAGAATATTTTGATCTCATTCACATCTCTCAATAGTGTAACACAAGATTTAGACTTTTTTTTTTAGAGACAAAATATATTGAAAGTATATTCACTGTAAATCAAAATTGATATGATTAACAAGAACGACTTTATATTAATTTAATAATATCAAAACCATATTAAAAGTTCTAGTGTAATAGAAAATAATCAAAATATGGTGTAATGGTGAATGAATATTATGTTATACAAGTACAAATATTATGTATATGAATATAATATTGTTATATGTTTGTAAGTATGAATATAATTTTATTTATTTTATATTATGTGATTATAAGTAATATCATATTAATATACTCATATTTACCTAATCTTTATATTCAAACAACCCAATATTCATATATTCATATTAATAATATATAATATTCATATAAATATAATATTTCGAGAGAGACGGTTAAGAACCTGAGAAGCCAAGAGAACAGCATCCTTGTGAAGGAAGAGAGTGAAGTGACTAGTGAGATTGAAGCTCCCGGTGAGCCACTTCCCCGGCGGCACAACCAGGATGGACCCACCATCGTCCTGGAACTGGCTGAGGTGCTGCACCGCCTCCCGAAACGCCTGGGTGTTGGAGGCGGCGCCGTCCCCGACCCCGCCGAACTCCGTTATGGAGGCGCTGTGTTTCCGGCAGTTAAGGGCCGAGTACTTAATGTAGTCCGGCGACGATGATCTCCGGATCGGCCTCATCATGTGTTGCTTGGTGGATGAACTTATCCCCTCTGCGCCATGAGCAATGGTGGTCACCAAGAGCAGCAGACCTATCCAGGCTCTCATCTTGTAAGCCTGCCGTTTTAAACACCATAGCAAAGATCAAGATCGAAGCTTTAAAGAAGAAGAAGAAAGTGATTGAGTTTTATCATTGTGGGTTACCTTGGAGGTTAATGGAGTCCAAGCTTCCATTTTTGAGGGAGTGTTTGATGTATCACAAGTTTGGTTTTTTGGTAAAGGATAAAGGAATTGTGTGTATATTTGGGGAGATACATTAGTGTGTATTTATAGGAATAAAGTTATTTATTTATGGCCGGTTTTTGGGGCATGGGATAACCGAAGAGGTTACAAATAGAAAAAAATTTAAATTCAAATGGTTTTAGTCATTTTTAATAATGTTTTTCTAGCATCTATATATTCAAATATAGGGAATTTTTTTCAATATGGGTTGCTTATTTGCTTATCCGAAAAACCGATTTATTACAGTCGATTTTAAATTTTGTAAAATTTTCCACTATCTTACCCTTTTTGTATGATAGGATAAGGTCGGATATTATGCAAAATACTTGCTTATTTTCAAAATACGATGTTCTTTTTGTTTGTTATCTATCTATTATCTATTATCTATCTATCTATTAATATTACTAATTTTGCTAGCATTTTGCCGACGTGTCACGCCCACAATTAAAGTTGAATTTTTTATTCAAATGAGATTTTCTTATTGGTCAAATTTTTTTATGGAAACTTTAAAATATTTGTTTCCTATTTTAAATATGATTTGAATCCAGTCCCTTTTTTTTCAGTTATTTTTTTTCTGATTGCAATATTCTCATAATTCATCTACATACATTGAACATAAATTTGAATCTTGGTATATTTTATTTTTGGAAATTTATACTATACATAGACCCATATCCAATTGTAAATTATAAAATGCTACGGACCATAAATTAACTTTCACATGTGTTCATATTTTCTCACCAACCATGCAAGTATTTCTTTTTCAAATAAATTAATCAAAGATGTATTCGGATTGACTGCATTCATTATCTTAACGGATTGAATTCATTTAAATATTTGTTTATTATATCACATTTATCCCAATCATTTTAAAATTTTCTACTCTCTCTATTCGTTTAGCTAAATATGTTGTTTAATATTCATTAACGCTTTGTTAGGATGGTAAAAATTATATAAAATATTATTTTTTCAAAATTTTTATAAATTAATTTCGATAATAGGTAATCTATTAATAATATTAATTCTACTATCATTTTGCTGATGTGTCATGCTCACAATTAAAATTGAATTTTTTATTCAAATGGTATTTTCTTATTGGTCAATATTATTGCTAAAATTTTAAAATATATGTTTTCTATTTTAAACATATTTGTTTCCTATTTTCATATTAAAATATTATTTAATTTGATATGTTGTATGTCAATTTGTGATCTATTTTAATCGTCTACGTACATTGAACATTCGTCAAGTCTTGGCTGATTTTATTCTTGGATATTGAAATTGTTGATTTATCATATTTAACCGATTGCAATATTCCCCACAATGTCTACATACAACGAACATGTAATAATCAATTTGTAAATATTCGATTTCAAAAATTAATTATAAAAATCAATTAGAGCAAAAAAAATGTTTTTTTTATAATTTAATTATTTTAGACATCTTAAATGACTATCGAAAAATAAATAATATTTTAAGACTCACAAGCATTAATAATGCTTATTTTGCATCTTGGATGAGGCTTCTTAGATCACTTTTCTACCTTTAAGGATCTTTTTTGTTTACCATCTTACCTTTATTTTCACTATTTATTTCTCTCTCTTTCTAACCATCTTTCTCATGAAAATAATGAATAAGTTATGTACATCTACATAACTTCAAAATTATTCACACAATCATGTGCTTATGATTTTTTAATATTCATACGGGAGCTTATATTTTACTTTTTAGATCTATGCTAATGATAATAATTATATATTTATTTCAAATTATATTAGGTGGTGTGTTTGAGTATTATAACTACTTTACCTTATTAAATTATTTTCAAAATTTGTATCGTATCTCTTTCCAACTAATTTATAAATTATAAAAAAATACTTTATACATATTTTTGTTGTAAACACGTATTTATATTAATATAGTATTATATAGATATATAAAATGATGTTCAAATTAAAATGGATCAAGCTCCCGTGCCTTTAAGGCACGAGTATTACACTAGTATGATCTGAAAGCTCGAACTCGGCTAGAAAATAACTCAATTTGGACTCATTTATTTACAAGGGAGGTTGATACCTTCTTATATGATCAAATGTCGCCATATTTGTTCATCGTGATCACATTTTTTAGTTTGATTTAAGTTGAGCATTGACTCAAGTAAAACTTAAATAACTTGAATTTTGTAGAATAAAAAAAATCTCTTACTTGATATAGGAAGTTGGGCTCTTCTATGCGCCAAGTAACTCGAGCTTGTCTCATAAAAAGTTCTCTTCAATCGAGTTTATCCATTTATTAAACAAACTAAGTATAAACATATTTTCATATTTGAGTTTATATTTAGGCTCAATTAGTTCTTGATTAAGGGCTCGTTTGTTAAAAAATTTAATCATTACTCTCTTTTCCCAACTTTTCATACAAAATTGGTTTTGTTTTCCCAATTTCAATCACTCATTTAAACAGGTAATTATATACCCTACACTCATCTAATCATTACCTCTTCTATTTTAATTTTCATACAAAAATAACATTGTTCTCTCATCTAGACTTGCAAAATTTATATAAAATATATTTTTCCATAAAAAAATTATTTCTTTTGAGTTTATTTTTTATTTCTTTTGAGTCTTAAACGAATTCGTAATCAATTTTCGACTAGGCTGCACTGGCCCGCGGTGCTACTGTTCGGTGGTGCTTGACCTTGTTCTTCGTCGTCGTCTTCGACTTATTAGAAGTAGTTCTGCCTGATCGTCTTGTTGTAGGGTTCATTTCTATTTTATTTCGTTGCGTTTGTATGATCTCAAATCTTTACTAAATAATTAAAAAAAAATCCACTAGTCCATGACCCTACTATTTTCAGTAGGAGTAAAGAGAGAAATCACATGTTCCACACAATCGATTGCCCACTCAAATAAAGTAGTGTAAACCCCCTACACTCTCCCTCTTTCCCACCGCCCACCATCAACAAAACCGCCATCCGTATCCCTCAAGTCTCAAGCACTGCACCACCCACGCTTGTTCAACACCCATCGCTACATGTTAAGGCCCTGTTTGGCAGCTTCTGCCGGAGACCGGGAATCCTTAACATAAAGCAACATAAGGTCTGATTTTATATCTATATAGACTGAACTACTTTGGTCTTTGTCAGATTAAAAACAGAGCACACCGGCTCGTGATCACCACTTCAAAATTCTCATCAAAGCATCTTAAAGATTTTGGAGTTTTTTTTTAAAAAAAATTAAATGTTTTTTTCAGTTTAATAGATTAATCATCGCATTCTTTAAAATGTAAAAAAACGACAGAAAAATTGAAGCATGAATAATTTAAAAAATATGCATTTTATTTTCCATTTTAAAGAAATTTTGAGAAAATTGTTAGAAATGTCTCATATATAGCTAATCAAATTAGGCAAGTAGTTATCTTACATCTCAATTTCTTCATATCTAAAATAACCCACAAAATGGTGGATGATCGAAAATTGGTATTATGCTTTGATGCTACTCAGTGTATAATAGAGTTGAGTGGGATTCACCATAGTCATATATATATATATAAAGAGTGCAGGTTTAACTTTCGGCTGCCACAAACGTACGCATGCCTCCGTTGTTGCTAATTTAATTGCCTTAGCTTCCACTTCCACTTTCATTCATTGGATGGACTCTTTTTTTTTTCACTAAAATTGTGCTCCCTCGGTTCATTTTCACGACTCCCATTATTTACCCATATAAGAATGGTAAAAAAAATATACCATATCATTTACTCCTTTTATTCACTTTTCCACCTTAATTTTGCCTTTTCCAATTCTTCGCTACCTGACAATGTAGAGCTTCCTCTTCTCATTATGGATTTTTTTTTTAACAGAAAAGAATTTGGTAGTTGCAGCCTGCAGAAAGCAACTAGTCAAAGGCATCCCGAAAGATGACGTTGCCCAGAGCAGCGTCAGAAGGTAGAGATATATCGGAGAAAGGATATGGAAGATGAGAAAGTCGATCAGCGGCACAATTACTTTCCCTAAAAATATGATGAATCTCGAAGTTCGAAAATCAACGGAAAAAAAAAAAGGAGACAGTCAGATAGAATCATCTCAATCTCTCCAGAACAGGAGCATCTAGTCTTGAGACTGTTAATGATACTAAGATTATCACCTTCGATAGTGATATTATATATTTTAAGATCA
This sequence comes from Persicaria maculosa, assembly GCA_963922045.1. Lineage (NCBI taxonomy): Eukaryota > Viridiplantae > Streptophyta > Magnoliopsida > Caryophyllales > Polygonaceae > Persicaria > Persicaria maculosa. Next base: position 78,062,816 of record OY998255.1, on the reverse strand, counting down.
ATTGCCTTAAGAATCCCTTTCCAAAGGCCGAAACATTCAGCCCTAAGAACAGAAAGGATAGGAGATGGGCCAACCTCTGAGAATATCGTTGACCCGTCTGCATTGCGGATGATGAATCCGTAGGAAGAAGTATTCGTAGAGGATAAGGCGCCATCGAAGTTAAGTTTATACCACCCAAGTCTGGGTTTCGACCAACGACAACGTTTTCGGGTGGTCTATACCTTCTGCCTGATGCATATTTTCTTTGGGATCTTGTTCGATTTCTTTAGACTTGTTCCAGTTGAAGATATGTTCCGAGATGAAAGATAGTATTGCTTTTGGGTTGGGATCTATGTTTTCGAAGGCTTTTTCCTTTTCTGAAGTACCAGAAGCTCCACCAGGACACAGCTAGGGTGGAGAAGTCATGGACTCCTAAATTGTTTCTTTGTGGTTTTTGCATTGAAAGAATTATCTACCATGTCGGAGATATTCGGGAACAGTAGCTTTAGTGTGCTTTTTGATATGGGGCAAGTGAATAGAAGATGTTCTAAGTTCTCGTCGTTCATGTCACAAAGAGGGCAGTTCGTTGAAATACCCAAACCACGACGAACTAGTTTGACTGTAGTAGATATACTAGATGATATCCTTGGCTGATTTAGAAGTTCCTTCCCAGCCAAATTTTTTTCGATTAAAAAAAATAGTGCTAAAGATGAGTAACTCTATTAACTACTTTTGATTTATCTAAAAATATAGGGCTGGGGGAGATGATCAAGTATGGTCATTTCCTTCTACTATACAAACTAAATTTGGTTTATGGACTCACCTATTGGGCTTTGTTTGGGCCTAATAAAATGTATTGGCCCAAAACTAAACCATTTCAAGGCCCAGTTGCAACTTAATTTAAAACTTTGGAACGAAAATGAAGACAATCTCTACAACTGGAGGATAAAACTAAAGAAAGACCATAGTCAACTTGTTAAGCAAAATTTCCAAACTCTACAAGTGGAGGGTAAACGCCAAACAGTGAACACGACGTTATGTCAAGTTCAACTTTCTTGTTTGTTCTTTCCCATCTTTCAATTAGCTGTACAGCGTTGACCCATCCAATGGAGCCATTTATCAATGTTACGGAGTATTGTTTTGTATGGACCACATTAGATGATTCAACTATATTTGGGTAAAGTGGTAGCTTTACAAGTTACTCCGTATAATTAATTTAAGTATATAACACGGAATAGGTTAAGCTTTTGATGTTATAATAAACGTATTATATATGATTACTAAACCATCAATGGTACCTCATAAACATAAACAGAGATAGATCAAGAATTAATTAACATACATTGATCTCAACCTGCTAACTATAAAGCTTGACCACCCAATAGTTTTCAATAACAAACATATCTTATCAGGTTGCTTGTGAATTGTTTACTTGCCTCCATGGAACCACCATTGGTAGTTTAAACCTTTTTTTTTTTTTTTAATTGGGTATAGCTGCTAGCCTAAGATTGAACAAGGGTGCTTAACAATATTTATAGCTTCAAGTATTTCATAAATCACAGCCATGCCAGAACAAAGAATTGATAGTTTTTAAGTTTGTCAATTAAACATGCAGTCAAAAAGTTTTTATCATAGTGGCACTAATTTTGAAATTTTGGTTGAGCTGGTCAAATTTGACAAAATAATCCTAGAACTTGACTCCTGCAGCCACATTTTTTAACAGATAAAACTCTATAAAATATTTTTTTTAATCAATTTATATATATATAAATTAATACTGTACTGTACTTATTGATTTATAAAAAAAATTAGAGATTTTACTTACAATAACATTTATTTTGAAACGAAGGGAGTACTAATATATTTATTGAATTATTTTCTTCAAAGAGAATCTTCTACAAGTTCAAACACTCTTTCTAGAGGTCAATTAGTACATACTGCAATAATTCATTTAAGATGGCACTTTCCAAATGATTTTAAATATATTCTTCTACCAAAACATTATCTCTAAGAGCCCATGCTCACACTTAACCAAACATAAGCGTTGAAAACTCAAAGAATGCTGAAGAACTTACCAACTACTTAGGGAGTGCTGGAATTGCAGTACACCTCCCATGGCTACCAAGCTCTCCTTCCTCCTCCTTGTCCTCCTAGCAAGAGTAGCAGCTTCCGACAACACAACCATCGTCTACAACGGATTCAAATCAGCTAACCTCACCCTTGATGGCATAGCAACACTGACGCCAAATGGCCTTTTAAGGCTCACCAATGACACCAAACAAGAGAAGGCTCACGCCTTCCATCCCGACCCAATCCCTTTCAAGCAATCCCCCAATGGAACAGTCGTCTCCTTCTCCACCACCTTCGTGTTTGGAATCATCTCCCAAATTCCCAATCTTAGTGGTCACGGAATAGCATTCGTGATCACCCCAACCAGGGGCCTCCCTTACTCACTCCCAAGCCAGTACCTCGGCCTCTTCAACAAGTCCAACAACGGAAACACCACAAACCATGTTGTTGCAGTCGAGCTGGATACTATTCTCAGCAGCGAGTTTCAAGACATCAACGACAACCATGTGGGAATCGACCTCAACAGCCTGCAATCCACAATATCCGCCCCTGCAAGCTATTTCACCAATGCCTCCTCCTCTGTCAATGTTTCCCTATACAGTGGGAAGCCGATGCAAATCTGGATTGAATATGATGGATCCAAGAAGCAGATGAATGTCACCTTAGGTCTAATCAACAAGGAAAAACCTCAGATCCCATTACTATCCTTATCTAGAGATCTCTCAGATATTCTTAACGAGACCATGTATATAGGCTTCTCTTCTGCTACAGGGTCTGTTCTTACCTCGCACTATATCCTTGGGTGGAGCTTTGCCCTCAATGGGGCAGCTCCATCTCTTGATATCTCCAGCCTCCCCAAGCTTCCAAAAACCAAAAACAATCATGTCTCCAAGATCCTGATGATCACCTTGCCAATCATAATGGTATTCCTAACAGTTGTGGCCTACTATGGAGTTTCATATGTTGTTCAGAGGAGGAAGAAATTCGCAGAGGAGATGGAGGACTGGGAATCCGAATATGGACCACAGCGATTCAAATACAAAGATCTCTATGTTGCCACCAAAGGATTTCGAAACAAGGAACTGCTAGGTAGTGGCGGATTCGGGAGAGTCTATAGAGGAATTCTCCCAAAATCGAAGCTGGAGGTTGCCGTGAAGAAGGTATCCCATGAATCCAGGCAGGGGATGAGAGAATTCGTGGCGGAGATCGCCAGTATGGGGCGGCTACGCCACCGCAACCTTGTCCCGCTCCTCGGCTACTGCCGCCGGCAAGGCGAGCTCCTCCTTGTGTATGATTACATGCCAAACGGAAGCCTAGACAAATTCCTCCATGGAAACCCTAGCCCTGAACTCAATCTCAACTGGAAGCAGAGATTCAACATCATCAAAGGAGTGGCGTCGGGATTGTTCTACCTGCATCAAGGATGGGAGCAGATCGTGGTCCACCGTGACATCAAGGCGAGCAACGTCCTCCTCGACGCCGATCTCAATGGTCGGCTCGGCGATTTCGGCCTCGCGAGGCTCTACGACCACGGAACCGATCCCCAAACCACGCACGTGGTTGGAACCCTAGGTTACCTAGCGCCGGAGCACACGAGAACCGGAAAGGCGACTCGTAGCAGCGACGTGTTCGCATTCGGAGCGTTTCTACTGGAGGTAGTATGCGGCCGCCGACCGATCGATCTCCGGGCGCCGACGGAGGAGATGGTGCTGGTAGACATGGTGTTCGCGTGCTGGAGAAAAGGGGAGATCCTGAGCGTGGTGGATCGGAGACTGGGAGGGGAGTGCGTAGAGGAGGAGGTGGATATGGTGCTGAAATTGGGGCTTCTGTGCTCGAATGTAGAAGCGGAGGAGCGGCCGGCGATGAGGGAGGTGGTGGCGTACATGGACGGGGTGGCGGCAATGCCGGATCTGAGGGGATTGGAGTTGAGTTCCGGTGGAGTATATTTTTCCGGAGAGCGCCGCCGCGGGGAAGTGATCGCGGGGTGGGAGGCGATGACGGCGGCGGAGAGGGAAGGGTTTAGCGCTTTTGCGGCGTCGTATCCTTCGTCGACGTTCACGCGCTCAGCATCCGTCGCCGAGTCTCATCTGTCTGAGGGCCGCTGAGTAGTCATATGAGTGCAGGTTTAACTTCCGGCTGCCACAAACATACGCATGCCTCGATGAGACGATGATTATGTTTTGATGATATACAGTACAGTGTAGTAGTGATATTTCTTGTTATGTTGAGTATTTTTGTTAGTAATAATAGTTAAATGTTTTAAAATATGGGTTGATAAAAATATTATGGTGATATTTAATGTTATTGTGATAAATTTTTAAGGGTTATAATATCGTGGTGATAATATATTGTCATCAACCTCGTCACTAACAACTCTTACAACAACCTCACAAGGAAAATCATCTATTAGCAGAAAATAATCCTTTATCTCCGAAAAAAAGTTTTTTTTTTTTTTTTTTTTTTGATAAGGAAAGGATTCGGGAGGGATCACCCTACCCGGCGGCATCCTTGCGGATGAGGTCGAGAAGACCTATATCATTGTTTATATCGTCCCCTCGGGCAGAGTGGCAAAGGTGTGCAACCTTATCAGCCACTCTATTGCCCATGCGAGGGATATGAAGGAAGGTTATTTCCTTCACCGTCGATACCAGGAGTTGGATATCCGAGAGGATTAATTCGACTTCCCATGGACAGGAAGTTTTCCGTTGTAAGTGGTCAATAATGATCTTACAGTCACCTTCAATGTGGATCTTTTCTAAAAAAAGTGATATTGACCATTATCACCAGAAGAAAATCAATTGTCAAAAAAAAAATTCACTAGGAAAAAAAATCAATTGTCACTGGGAAAAAAAATCTCACAAATGACACTAGAAAAAAATGTCAACAAAAAAGTAAATTGTCACCGAAACAATTGTCACAAAAAAATATAGTCAGTTGTCACTAGACCTGTCAGTTGGGTCTAGTTCTGGTTCGGGTCATTCAGGTCCCGGGTAAATTGGGTTCCGGATCAATCGAGTTACCGGTCATTCCGGGTCGAGTCAAACTGGGTTTGAAGATTTTTTTTAAATATTAAAATTAAATCAAAATTAAATTGTAATATAAATATGCCAAATTAAACTAAATAATAATGTTATAATTAAATTTATAAATATCATTATAATAATATTATTATATTAATATTTTAAGAATAAAAAAAATCATATTAATACAAATAAGTGTTCTAAACATACTATAATTATAAAATATATAAGTTATTTAACTTATGAGTGACCTTAACGAATACAATTGCATGACTAATCCGTGTGGGGTAAATCTGGTGCCTTTGTGGCGTCTATATAGTTCTGACTCACCGGGTCGATTTTGACCCAACGGGTTACCGGGTCTTGACCCTAAAAATCCCGAGTAATTTGGGTTCGATTCGATTTTGGGTCCCAGGTCAAAAACACCGGGTTCAAACCAGTAAAATTACCGAGCGTACGGGTTGGGTTTTTCGAGTCGGGTCATGTTTTGACAGGTCTAGCTATAACCGAAAAAATTGTCACCGAAGACAAACATTAACCGAAATGATCAATGTTGACTAATCAATGTCAAAACTAAAAAAGGTCAAATAGAGAAGGAGGGTGGGTTGAGATAGGGAATGAAGAGTAAAAATGTCAAAAATGGACATTTACTTAATTTATTTAAAAAGTTGATATTTGCTTAATTAATTATGATAATTTTTTGGACATCCACTAAACTAAACCTATAATTTTTATCACGTTAAAAAAATATATAAACAATGAATGGCATAAAAAACGAATGGAATAATAGTTTGATTCGAACCCTGGATAACCGCTCTTTATTTACCAAATTCATGATATAAGTATTATTGGATCATCACATGAACGACTTTAGAGTAAAAAAAAAAACAGAGTGAGTGCGAAACTTAAGAAAGAGTGTAATTAATGAGTGTCAAAGATTATCGGTCGCAACTTGATTTTACCTTCTTCAATTTTTCGCTACCTGACAACGTAGAGTTTACTCTTCTCATCCATAATGATACTCTTCCTTGGGCTTTGGCTGATTTATAAGTCACTTGTTAAAAAGTTGGATCGGAAGTTTAGTTGGGAAACTTGGTTGGGTAACACATATCCATTTTGATTGGATTAGTGGATGTATGTAGATATGGTAGGATTGCTATATGGGGTCGTTAGGGATGGTTTGGAGGGTTAAGAGGAATCCTTTTATGGGAGTATAGACTATAGGTTACATTCAACACAACACAATGTAACACACACTTCACATTGTGCATTAGAGGTGAGGGCATTTTGGTAATTCTAGAGGGGCAACCAATTTGTATCTGTTATAACAGAATTGGTGCCCATCTCTCCCTTTAAGTTCCTTTTGCTGTAACAAACACAGATCTGAGATTTGAGAGCTTGAGAACTCATGGAATACGAAATGGAGAGTTTCTCCATGATCCACTTTCTCTAAATGGTATCAGAGCGCGTTACGATCTGGTGATTAGAACTATCGATTTTGTGACAGATCGGTGGATCTGGTGAAATTGATTGTGTAAGAATTCAGCAGCTACTTGTTAGTCGATTCTGAAATCGTCATGGCTGGTAGAGGTTCTCCAATTGGACAGAGCTATGCAGATGTCGTCAATGGAGCCGGACGAGGCAATTTCGTCAATGTGACGCCGCCAAATGGTGGAGCTGGAAGAGGATCAAATGCTGGCTTCAATGGCGGGGTGTAGTTTGGGGATTTCATGCAAGGTACGAATTCCGTTCATTACAATCCTCTATTTCTATCGAATTCCGACCATCCTGGGATGCAGTTGGTCACTACTGCATTCAATGGATCCAATTTCGTCTCATGGAGTCGTGGAGTTAAAATGGCGCTAGGAGCAAAGGCGAAATTAGGATTTATAACTGGGAGCTGTGTTAAACCTCCTTTTGTTCTATGATTCTTTTACTTTACATGAGACCCGTTGTTTGATCTTATATTTTTTGTAATTTGATAACTCACTACGTTTGTATATTTACCTATTCATGAATTATAAGTTACTTCCCAGCCAAATTTATTCCGATTAGAAAAAATAGTGTCAAAGATGAGTAACTCTATTAACTACTTTTGATTTATCTAAAAATATGGGGCAGATGATCAAGTAAGTGTATGGTCAATTGGTCATCTCCTTCTACTATACAAACTAAATTTGATTTATGGACTCACCTATTGGGCTTGTTTGGGCCTAATAAAATGTATGGGTCCAAAACTAAACCATTTCAAGCCCCAGTTGCAACTTATTTTAAAACTTAGGAACGAAAATGAGGGAAGCTGATGAAATTTTTGCCGGTTAGAGTAACAAGTGCAACGAAAGGTTTTACCGTTGCACGAGGCCGATGTGAGCTAACTTTTAAAAGCAGGGCGAAAAAAAAAATATTTATCATTTTTTTACATGAAAACAATGTTATATACTTATATGTATATACTTCTTAATTTTTTTTGTCACTAGACGACCTTTTTAAAAAGAATAATTAAAGAAATAACATACTCTCAACATAATAAAATTTTAGTTATTTTATTACTCTTTTTAAAAATTAAAGATTATATAAATATCAACTATATTACCTTTTTTAATTGTATCACTTATTATTATAACTAGTTCTTTTCCCGAACCTTGTTCGGGTTTTTCATAATCTTTCAAATCAAGTTTGACGTATTAAACAAAATATTCAACACATTAATTTTCTACTAACATATTGTCTATGCTTCTTGTCATGTTATTCTTTGAAATTTTCTTTTCTTGAGATGATCGATACTTTAAATTTGACAAAACGGTCGCTTCCACACTTCTCCTAACATCCGTTCTAATTGAAGGCAAAGAAAAGAAACCTTATAGTTTTTGGCTTAGGAAAATTGAGTTTGGATCCTCTATGATACTTTATCTATTACACATAGACCTGGCAAACGGGTCATTCGGGTCGGGTTCGGGTCGGGTCACTTCGGGTTTCGGGTAAAACGGGTTTCGGGTTTTTCGGGTTGACTCGAACTCGGGTTTGATCGGGATTCGGGTCTGATTCAGGTCGACTTCGGGTTTGTCAATTTTTTCTTTTTTAAATTAAAAAAATCATTATTTGATAATTTTGTGATAAATTTTAATTATATATAAAAAAAATTAATTATATATAATTATAAATCAACCGGGTCAATCGGGTCACCAGGTCAATCGGGTCAAAATTACCGGGTCAATCGGATCACCGGGTCGAAACCCAGATTACCCGAAAAATTTCGGGGTTTTCGGGTTCGGGTCGAAAAAAAATTTCGGGTCAAAATTTTCGGGTTCGGGTCGGGTCACCGGGTCGGGTTGTGTTTTGACAGGTCTAATTACACATCATGTTATACCTTTTAAATTGGTCTAAATTATAAACCGATTTGATAAAGATACCTTAAGTTTAAATATATAAACCCTATATAACTAAAGAATAAAATAATGATATTTAGTGTCTGTTTTTTGCAATGTCATGGATCCTTAATTAGAAAAAGGTATTCTATATTTAAATATGAACCTTAAGAGGTCATAACATTAAACTTATCAAATCACAATGATTAAATACTTAATTGCAATGATTAAACTCATCAAATCACAATTTATAATCTTCTATAATCTTCAATTTCACAAATTTCATCAATGGAGTAAACAATTTATGCATTGGTATCTAAATATTTGGCCCTAAAAAATTCCAACGAAAATATATTGGAACCCTTTTCAAAGCCCCAAACTTAAATATATGATAGGTTGAGCATCAAATATTTTTGGTTTTTTTCCCACTTTATTTAATATTGAAAATTAATTTTCATAACCATAATAGATTTCACACCATACTTGTGAAATGAGCTGCAGAAAATGAATGATTTATGTTTTTACTCAAATGATCGTGTGTATTTTAATTGGAGCTCAATTACTCCATTTTTCCCTCTAATAAACTATTCTTTTTATATATTTTTTTGAAAATATTTTGGTCCTTGTTATTCCTATTGTCTTTAATATTGAAACCTAATTTTTATCGCCATAATATATTTCACACTATGCTTGTGAATCAGGCTGAATAAAATGTATGTCCAATCAAGCCATACAACACAATAGCAAGCATAATATATAACACCCCATCCTGTCTCACTTTAGAGCCTAAGACTATCAATAGAAATATCATAAAATCAATTCCATAGTAGAAAGCTTTTTTATATTACTTAGCAAACATCAAACAAAAGTTGTTCACAACTTGAACCACTAACAAAATTCCATGGAAAACCCCTAATGGGCTCCAAACAACGCGCTTCACGCGCCCCCAATTCATCCCCTGAAACCCTTCCTCTTACTCCCGATCTACAAATCCATTCTCTTCAGATTTTTCGGTCGTTATCTCCGGTGGACTCTCCCTCCGGCGAGTTTCTGGCACTGGGGTGCCGGTCTCTTCCCAAGAGCGCTGTTCCGGTCGGAGCCCTCTCCGTTCCCTGTGCGAAGAGCGTTAAATCGAACCACAAATCAACCTCTTCTTGTTTAGCCCTGCTCGCTCCTGCCTATATGCATCTACGCATATCCAAATTTCCGAGGAAGCGTGTTAGGAAGAAGGAGGCTCATTGGATAGGGAGACAAATCGATCTGTTTTCGAGTGAGGAGTGGTTTGCTCAGAAGGGTCTTGAATCAAATAGCAAAAAGCTCAAATTTTCGGGGGAGGAATCTCGCTTTCTGGGGTGGCGGGCTCGCCTTCTGGGTGTCCAGTGGCGTGGGGTATGGCTTGGCAGTGCCGGTCCGGTTGTGCTCAAGGGCGGGATTACTGCTCGGTGCTCCTAGGGTTGTCTGCAGTGGCGTCTGTGGCCTGTTCGGTCCCGGTTGGGACGACCTCTTGGCCTTCGGTTCTTCCGGATTTTATGGCGGTGGGGGTCTCTGTTGTTACTCCTCTCCAGGTTGGTTGCGATGCATCTTGGGGAATTATCCTCTTCTATAAAAACCGGTGAGTTAGTAATCACCCTAACAACTTTCATGAAAGCTACTATTCTGTTGTTTGGTTTGGCTTACTTGTTGCTTGTTGCCTGTCGGTTAACCGTCTACTGGTGCCTAAAAAACCAGGTGATAGAGGTCTCCTCTTCACCACGTACCCCCGATTTTCGGGCCCTAAACAATCTGTGGATAGTGAGGAATTATTTGCCCCTATCTACAGTTTTGATGAAATACTGTCTTCATTGAATCCTGTTATTGAAAACATGTGTCATGCCTTTGTATATGTTTCTGATCGTATGAACTGGGTTTCGGTTGTGGTTGTCCTGATAATTATCCATGGTGTTTGGTTTGGTGCCTTAGTTAAAAAACACCCATTCCGGGTATGTATCACATATGATGGTAGTCAGGGTATTAAGAGGCTTAGAGTCATGTTGAACATGTTTTGTAATACTGGGATGTTAGGAAAAAGGCCTGAAATTGATGCAGGACAGAGGACCAAAAGGTTTGATAAACTGTTTGGTAAAAGCTCCTATGGAGTTATACTTAATTCGGGTTGCCTTAGCCCTGTTCTCACCGGCTCTTTGCCTCCTTTCTGGATAAATAAGGTCTCGGCTCCTATTAGTATGCAGCTGCTGGCTAAGGCACCCCAAAACTCTGAACAGCGCAACCGTTCCAGTGGCACTGGTAATTGGGTCTTGGTGTCGATCCTGTGGAAAGGATTAAAATCCTGTCGACTAAAGTTTGTTCACTACAGGTTTGTTATTGAGGTCATGTCTTTTATGGTGTACCTGGATCCCTCTTTTATGAGTCGGACAAAAGTCGAACTGTCTCATCTCAGTCCTATATTGATCTCAAGCTTCATTGTTATGTTCAGTATGAATTCTTTTTGTTTTCTCCCTGTTATTCTGAATAATAATTGTATGTGCGGTCTATTGTCGGACTTGGCTTTCCGTTCATCTGTCAAAAAGAAACAAAACATGGTGAGGGACAGTGGTCTTTCACTCAACAACTCCCGCAAGGGCAAAAACTCCCGAAAGGGCAAAAACTCCCGAAAGGGTAACAACACTAGTATCGACAAAGCTGATGAAGGGGTTAATTTCCCCTCTGAAGCCGGACACAATTTGATGTGTAACCTCTGTTCCGCCTCCCGCGTGCACTTTGTATCGGCTTTGTTCCAGCATAGGTGCTGTAATTTCGGCTGGGTGTTGAAATTTCGCACTTACTTTATTATGGTTTCTACTGAATTGGCTGTTACTGTAACATACTTCATTTCAATTCCGTCCTTAAGTCACCCTTTTGATGGCTTGTATTTTAAGTTCAACAAGTACCTTTCGGTACTCAGACCATGGGTTTATTGTGTTGATGAACTGATGCTCTGTAGGGATAATGACCGTAGTGCTTGGCCTCCTCCCACAGTCTCCTCTTCGGCTGTGTTGAGGTCTGAAAATGGTATCAAAATAAGCTCCTTTGCTGTCTTCAGTCACAGTGCTTCCCTTTGGAAAATGCAATGCCGCAGACACTCTGGTAAAGCCTATGTATTTCGAACCCGGACTGTATACTATGCAATTTTCTATGGGTCTGTTATGTATAAAACTGAGTATGAAATAACTCCCTTGCTCCCATTATTGGGTTCACTTATGTGTAGAAAGTTTATCTGTATGATCAATTTTGTATCCCCTTCTGGCTGCTGGCCTTTTACTCTGTTTAGAGTTCAGTATGGAGTTTTTTGGCTCGTATTCGACGCCAGTTTTCCAGTAAATCAACTACCTAGCGGCCGCGCTTGGCTATCTTGTACCGCCATTTGCAAACACATCCTTGTCGGTGTTTTTGTTTGTTCCTGGTGGTTGGATGGGACAAATAAATCAAGAAATGTTGAATCTTTCTTTAAAAACCCTCAGCCCCTGAAATTCCATTCTGAACTTGGTTTGACATCGGCTGTGTTGTTGAACCCTCTTTTGAATTGTTCTTTTTCTAGAACGGGTTGGCCTAACGCATTGGGTTACTTGTCGAGCCCTTATTGGTGTAAATGGCGATGGTTATATTGTCTCCTTGAGTGGTCTAATGGGGATCTTATTCAACATGCTCTCAATTATTGGTGGAAAACATATATCACATGTTATGAAAATTCACATTCCAAATTAAAATTACAAAATCTCTTCGATATAAGGACCCTTAAACCTTGTCCTTATATCATCAAAAGTTATAAATGAGGATCTGTTTTTGGAATTGTAGAGGTATAGGAAAAAAAACATTTTGGACTGAAATTAATACTTTGTGCAAAAATGAACATATTCAAATAATGGCATTAGCAGAAACTAAATCGGAATCTATTCCAGAAGACAAAATTTGGAAAAGTGCTGGCTTCGATGAAGCTATCTGGTCGCCTGCTAATGGGCGATCTGGCGGAATTGGTTTATTATGGAAATCTCACCAATTATTAAATATGTCCATTTCTATCGAAATCCACTTACCTCGGATTATTGGTCTCCGCCTCGAAAGTGATGATGATGGGTTCACTATCCTTGCCTTATTTGTTTATGCCCCTCCTGCCCCCAACGAGAAAGACTCGTTTTGGGAAACTCTAACTACACTTGTGAATGACTCACTCATCCCATGCATTGTATTAGGGGATTTAAATGAAATACTATGTAGTGCGGACAAATTAGGTGGAGCTACCACCCGCCCTTCCCGGTTTACTCGTCTCCTAACATTCAAAAATGAATGTTCTCTCATGGATCTCCCAACTTTTGGGAATCCATTCACCTGGAGGAAAAATCCTGATGAAGATTTTAATATTCGTGAAAAAATTGATCGAGTGCTTGTTCATCAGCAGAATATTGAGAAATTTCCTAACCTAATTACAAATAATGAGGCATTTTCTTCATCTGATCACTGCCCCATATCAATATCTCTTGAGAACAATTCTACCTTCAAAGCTCCTCCTTTTAAGTTTGAGAATGCGTGGTTGCAACGGAAGGATTTCCGAAACATAGTTAAGCAATCCTGGCGAGCTAGTTGTCCTGGCTCTGCTATGTTTCAACTTATATTTAAACAAAAAATTCTTAAGAAAAAGGCAAAAGATTGGAATAAGTCAACCTTTGGGAATATATTTCGTCAATTAAAAGAAGTGGAAATCGAGTTGCTTCACATTCAATCCTCACTATTAGTAAATAATGTACAAACAAACCTCAGTAAGGAAAAGTGTCTTATTAGGAAGAAGGAAGAACTCCTTCTTTTCCAAAAATCTTTTTGGAATCAAAGAGCCAAATCCAAACATCTCAAGCTTTCGGACTCCAACACATCGTATTTCCACCGCGTTGCGACAGGGAGAAGACATAGGAAACAGATTCGTAACATTACTACTTCTGAAGGAACTTTGATTATGGGTGAGGAAAATGTCAGAAATGAAATCAAGGGTGATTTCGAAAAGAGATTCAGACAAGAGTCTATTGATGACGAACTTCTAAATGAAATGTTGGATTTAATCCATCCATCAATAACTTCTGAGGAAAATGATTTCCTTATCCGACATCCATCAAACATGGAAATAAAATCTGCTGTCTTCAATTTGGGCAAAAATAAATCCCCAGGTCCGGATGGTTTTACAGCTGAATTCTATAAAAAATATTGGGATATAGTTGGTACGTCAGTAATTAGAGCTGTTTAAGGTTTTTTCCATTCTGGAAAAATGCTTAAACAAATAAATCACACGTTTATTTCCCTTCTTCCGAAACGAGACAACCCGACTACTACCAGTCACTACCGCCCAATCAGTCTGTGTTCAAATTTATATAAAATTATATCTAAAATCTTGACTGATAGAATTAAGACAATTATTGGTAAACTTATTCACCCTCTCCAGGGTGCATTTGTGTCAGACAGAGCGATTCAAGATAATGTTCTTATAGCTCATGAAATCTTTCACTCTTTTCGGTCTCGTAAGGGTCGTGAGGGTTGGCTGGCGATAAAATTAGATATGGAGAAAGCATATGATAGAGTGGATTGGAATTTCACAAGAAAGGTACTAGAAAAATTTGGGTTCCACGATACTTTCGTATCATGGGTTATGGAATGTGTTACTACGGTTTCCTTTTCAGTGTTAGTAAACAACGGTCCTACGGACTTGTTCCTTCCTTCCAGAGGTCTCCGACAAGGGGACCCGATATCCCCTTTCTTATTTATTCTAGGGGCCGAAATCCTGGCACGGAAACTCTCAGCTGAAGCAAACTCGGATAGAACCTCCATTGGCTTTCCTTTTGGTAGAAATGGCCCTCGAATTCCGTTCCTCTCCTTTGCTGACGACATCATTATTTTCTCAAAAGGTAGCGTGGATGCCGGGCTTAAAGTGAGATCAATAATTGATTCTTACTGTAAAATTTATGGACAAAAAGTTAATTATCATAAATCAAGCTTCCAAGCTACAAAAGGCATCTCGAACCATAGGATCTTAGAGGTTTGTAACTGCCTAAATATTACAAATGAAAATTCTTTGGAAAAATATCTGGGTTGTCCGATTATCAATGGAAGAGTAAACAAACACACGTTCGAAGATATCATCTGTAAATCTAAAGAACAATTAAGTAAATGGCGTGCAAACGCTCTATCACAACAGGGGCGTGCAATCTTAATCAACTCCAACTTATCAGCAAAGCCATTGTATATTATGTAGAATTTCATGCTCCCCGCCGCAATGCACAAAGAACTCGATCAGATTAATCGCACTTTCTTTTGGAATAAGGATCTTCAACATCGGCCGCTTATAAGTTGGGATAGGATTTGCAGACCAAAACAGTGTGGGGGACTAGGGATTCGAAAATCAAAAGAGATGAATGAAGCCCTTCAAATGAAACTCTTGTGGAAGATTTTGGCTGAACCGAATAATGTCTGGGTTACTTTGATTAGACACAAATATCTTCGCTCTGCCAACATTTTTTATTACAAGAAATGTGGGGCCGTCTCCTGGCAGTGGGCAAAGCTGACAACTCTAATCGACAAATTTAAGTCGGGGCTTATTTGGTCAGTTGGAAATGGAAAATCAATCAAGTTCTGGACAGATAATTGGATTACAACTTCTTCTCTGCTGTCTAGAGACGATTGCCCCCAAATCAATAACATGGAGGAAACTGTCAGTGACTATATTATGGGGGGTAGATGGTGGACGGAGAAGTTCCGAATTGCTTAGTAAATGAAATTCTAGAAATTCCGTTACCCGCTTGTCACTTTGAGGATCGGCTTTACTGGTGGCCCGATAGAGCTGGGTGGTTTACCACTAAAAGCGCATATAAATTAATAACAGCTCAATCATCTTTACACTTAGACAACAACGCTTGGATATGGAAAGTGAACATTCCGCCAAAAGTTAAAAATTTTCTTTGAAAGGTTTCTCATGATGGTCTACCAACTGCCTCTAGGCTTTCCTGTAGGGGTGCCTCTGTCCCTTCCACGTGTAGTTTGTGCAATGGCGCGGATGAAGATGAAGTCCACCTCCTGCTGGAATGTCCATTTGTACGCTCTATCTATCAACTCCCTTTTCGTGTACAATCAACTATTACAAGCATGATAGTTCATTCTCGTGATATTAAACCTATCTTGTCGTTCATTGGGAACGTTCTCAGTTCGTCGGCCAAGGAGGTGCTAGCCTTCTCTTGGTGGTATGTCTGGTATATTCGAAACCAACATTTGTTTCGGCAGGTCCCCATTACGCGGAAAGACATAGCTTTACGCTTGATTAACTCCCACATCGATAACTGGAGTAAAACAGCCTTGCTAGAGGCTAGTCTAGACGGGGAATTTCTCATACTCACACATAACTCTTACCTCCCGAAAAAGAAAAAGAACCAAAGAAGGATTTCGTGGCGCAAACCCCCAATGGGTACGCTTAAGCTTAATTTTGATGGATCATCGCTAACAAATAATGAGAGTACAGCGGGCGCCATAATCCGGGACTGGAATGGTCAACCAATACGAATGTGCTATCAAAAACTTGGTAAACAAAGTCCTCTCAAAGCGGAAGCACTTGCTCTCAAAATGGGAATCCAACACGTTCTTCAACTCAATATTGACAAAATCCACATTGAAGGCGATTCTAGTATAATCATTGATCACTTAAACAGAAAATCTAAATGTCCTTGGGAAATTGAGCTAATTTTATCTGATGTAAAACTTCTTCTATCGACTTTGAAAGAAGTTTCCTTCTTTCATGTGCCCCGTTTGGGCAATAGAGTGGCTGATAAGGTTGCACACCTTTGCCACTCTGCCCGGGGAGTCGATATTCACAACAATTTAGGTCTTTTAGACCTCATCCGCAAGGATGCTGCCGGGTAGAGCTTGCTCGCCCGAATCCTTTCCTAATCAAAAAAAAAAAAAACTAACAAAATTACATGAGTAGATAATTACCATGTATTCCTGTTCTAGGTTAAACTTGTAGTCATAGGAGAATGTAGGCATTAGATACAAAGTGATTATCCTTACCAAACATAATCGATTCATAGATCACAAGTGTAGTTGAAGTACATACTTCAAACAACCAACACAGCCATTGAGACATGAACTCAAACAACTCCAAAATAACTGAACATCTCATCCTGCAAGTCTCGTCTAAGAAGTCAGCTAAATCACCCTATAGGAGGCTGCATCGTATGACAAAAAATTCAACAACACTTTATGTAGAAACATCACCCAAAATATAGACAATTCCAAGACCAGAACAGCTCTAGAACATCCTTAAATTAGCCTTTTCCGTGAGGTGAAAATGCTGAAAATTCCAACAACATGTTCTCCATTAATATCCCAGTAGAACCAACAACAATCTGCAATCAAAAGGTTCAACAACATCAGCCGGAAATTGCTATCTTCCCAACATTCAGCAAACAACACAAACCCAAAGAAATCAACCAAAAATAGCCCTCGAATCACCAACATATATGATATCCACATAATTGTATAGGAGAAGGCATGATTGGAACCTATCAAGTAGCATTTTACATGGAACAATCAAATTCAATTTTGATTGAAATATGTACTCATATCAACAAATAAAAGCGAAGCACCTCCCAATGGACAGAATGGGTGCAACAATAAACGAATCCAAAACTAAAACAAAGCAGAAGTAAAATCTGGAAAGGAAATGAACCAAACACCACATTGATTGAAGAAGAAAACAACAGCAACTTTGAACCACGAAAACAGCTCAACCAACTCATAATAAATTAGTTCAATTTACATAAAAAATTAGAACAAAGACATTCCAATAACCTTTTGTCCTAATTTCATAATCAAAGTTGAGATTTGAGAACACCTCTCATTTGCTAAATGCACAACTTTCATTCATAAAAGAGAAAATCAAAGTTGAATTTTTAGAACAACTTCACATATGAAAAAAAAATTATTAGATGAATCAACACAAAATAAATTTTAAAGGTAATCAAATTGGAGGATGTTTGAGAGCCCTCTCACACAAGCCTGAGATAGCTTAGAGTTTAACCTAAGTGGTTCTTCTCTTAAATGGAACAAACTAACTGAATAGAGCACTAAAAATAGGCACGTCTTCAAGAATATGGAGAGCACATCAAATAAATTTTGAAGGGTGAGCATTTAAAGAGTCCTCTTGAAGGTTGCTGGAAAGAGTAACATTCATAGTATGAATCAATTTCATTTTCCCTAAAAACTTAGATAAATGAACACAAAATAAAATTTGAAGGTAATCAAATAATTATCTATAAACTTAGATGAATCAACACAAAATATACATATAAGCATTTCATCAAACACCTTGTGTGCATACAGGGGGAGGCTCTATCGAATGAGGTTTTGGATATTGTTTGGCATGATTTGAATCATTAATATGATTGTTTTGTTAATGCTGAAAAACATAACCCCAATTCCCATCAACAAATCTAATAACTAAGCTATCCATATGCAATCAAGCAAAGAACAAAACAATTTGAGCTTTTACGATCAATTTATCAAAATTATGAAAACCCTAGATTTTGGAATTTTTTTAAAAAAATCCCAAATTGATTCACACACCCATGAACCTCTTCAAATTCAATCAAAAAATCCATGAATACAACTCCCTAAACCCCAAATTTCGGAATTTCAAAACAAAAAATCGAACACATACCTGCTAGCACATGCAACCCGTCGCTGGTGTCGCTAACCTCACACCGCCTATGCTCGCCCTCATCGTACGTCTCAGCGAACGATATCTTCTCGCCACATCGTTGTCATCGTCTAGTCTCCACCATCTCCTTTTCCCTTTTCACTAATAGTGTTCATGGAAACGCTCATCTGCGTTCACTTGAAAACGGAGAAGGTGGGCGGAGAACGTGGGTCTTCAGGATAAACAACCTTTTTTTTTCTTTTTCTTTCGTGCCAATGGTTGGTTAAAAAAGAGCCACGTGGCTCAATATTTTACACTAACATTGCTTCTGAAATTATAAGTATAAGGGGTGGATGAGTAGTCACACAACAATTAAATTTAAATAATTAAATATAAAAAATTAGGAGAGTGGGGAGTAAGGCCTCCAACAAATTTAGGCCATGTGTGAACAGACAACTTGAATCGTCCACTAATCGGCTCTGTTTAGAATCCTCCTTTAACTCCAAAACCCTAGGTCTTATGCTAACCCATCAACTCTACCTAATTTTTTCGCTTTCCAGTAAAAGATTATCAACCCAACCAGTAGCTTCTACGTATCTTTTTCTCCATCGACTTGAAAGATCGATGTCGGTTCGATTGCAATACTAAAAACATTCTCACCCTATGTTATCAGTTTCTAATTCTCTGAGGGCCGAGTCACTCGAAGGTTCTTATATAGTTAGTTCAGGTCCTCCGGACGAGGAGAAGCCATGCGACCCTGTTGATCAGATTGATCGCGAGAGTGTTTGAAGTCATGCGACCCTTTTTGAAGTCATGCGGCCCTCATTTAGCTAGGGGAACATCGTGTGATCCATACTTCCCCAAGAGTCGTCATTCAATTCACCCATTGAGGATTTCTTCTCTACATCTTCTCAACGATGAGACATCGTGTTAATTAACATCAACTTGCTCATGAGCTCACTATCTGTATCTTGCTGCCGAGTCTCTCATCCTCACTCACCCAGATTCCTTCACATTTCATAGTCAGTGGGTTGTTTTTCTCCGTCTTGCATTGTTGGATTTGTTCAATGATTATGGTTGGTCTGTTTGTTCACATTGTATTATGACACTACACCTATCTAACATTCTTACGCCTTATCAATTTACCAGATTTATAACTGATATTTCGAATTTCTATTTAATAAAAAAAAAATCGGCGTCCACCCGACTTAAAAACAAAATTCTAATACAAGCAAATAAAACCTACCATGTGCAAGAGAGGGATATATAGCACTCAAATCAATTCATAGCTGTTGACTGTTGTAAGTATATTACACATACATGCACGTTACATTTATAGCAAATGAGTGCATATCGTCCACTTACATTATTTATTTATTTACTTACTACATAACACAACCCAAAACTGTGTACGTACGTCGGTGTGGTCTCTTACATCACACATTACTTTATTGTTTTATTTTCAGTTAACTATATCCCTTTCAAAGCCGCCAAAGCCTTTGCTATATATACATGTACTACATCCACATTTCATGTACACTTAAACAAAACTCACTCAAACTACACACACTTACCCAACAAAGTAATCCCCGTTGGAGTTGCGATTGGAAACCAGACAACGAGATCGATGAACAACCAAGTGCTAGGCAAGGTGGCCAGGACTGCGATCAAAGGAGGCGCGGCAAGTATGATGCGTACAACTGCGAGTTCGAGTAGGGGGCCGGTCCCTAAGAGAGGGCAGATCAAGTCGCGGATCGCGTCTCAAGCCATTCAGTCTATTGCTTCCGCTCTCTCTAAGGTGACTCATCATGGCCCCTAAGGAAACTGATTCGATTTCTCAGTTTTGCTGACGATTTAGTTATAGAATATATAGATTTTGTAGCTACTTAGTGTTTGTAAATTGAGACTTGTTTTTGTGACAATATATGGTTACCTTAATTGATTGTGGATCTAATTAAATACTATGTTTTTTCTTCTCTATATAGGTTTTGCATATGATCGGTGTGAAGAGAAAAATATAGTATTTCTCTCTTTTTTTTTCAAAGTAATTTATGTTGAGATAGAACCAACATTTTCACACCCAATGTTTTTTTCAGGTAGGATTTTTTTTGTGTTGAAATTAAACAAAAATTGATCTGCAACAGGATAAATATAAATTAAAATAGGGATCCAAATCAATCTTAAAAGGATATGTATGTGCCCTGTTTTCAATTTTTCATGTCGGTCAGTCCAAAAGACCAAAACAGCTAGCTAGCTAGTGCATTTTGGGTACTTCTAATTTGTAAAACTTTGTGCCGTTTTTTTTTTATAATGTAAAAAATTATATAAAAATATTATATTTTAAATTATTTTTAGGTTGTATAAAAATCATCAAAAAACCATTATATTTTATTTATTTATTTATTTGGATTTTGAGTTGTGCCTGGTCGAGGACTTTTTTTTTTTTTGAATTCTGAATGATCGCTCTCTATTTATCAAAATCAGGATATGTTAATTCATAAAAATGGAATATCTTAAAAAAAAACAGGTACCACAACGGTGAGTACCAAGTTTTATAAGCGCCTCTGTATATTTATGACATAAAATATATTCCTTAATTAATTTATAAACATTTTTGTAAAGAAAAAAGCGAGGGGTTCAACTAGAGTTACTAGATTCAAATTCTGTTTGCACAAAATGTGTATCGATCCTTGATTGGTCAAATTCAATTTATTAATATTTTACTTATAAAATAAAAAAGGTTTTTTTGTTTTTGTTTTTATTAATTCAAACATTTAGCAAGAAATGTCCAGAAGCCACCTTGACCCCGCCTAAATCCGATTCAGGCTTATAATATATCAAAACGAAGCTATCGATGCGTAGAACAAATATGATGATTCGTCGGATGAAAGGGGGGGCGTATGCTCCCGCTTGACCCCGCCTAAATCCGTCTAAGTATATATATATACCAATCATTCTTCTTATGGGTAGATCAAAGAAGCACTGAATAAGGACATGAATGTATCTACACAACACAATGGATATAGGAAGCTTCTATATGTGAATAAGAAAACCTTCATTGTACATATCCAGTTTTATCTGAAATCTGGGTTCCAGCCTAGCAACTTAGCTGGCACCATCAATCATAGATTCATAGCAATAACGCCTCTGTTTTTATTATACAATATGTTTGTGTATATATATGATGAATTCCAAGGCAAGGCAGATGCAAGAAATCATAGGTGTGTAACTTCGATATCCGAAGATTGGAAGCTGTTAGTTTTGCCTGCTTAAATAAGTTGAGCCATGGATGCGAAGATCCGCGTTGTTGTTGCCCCAGCGACAGCTGCATTGGCGAGGACACTCGAAGGAAGAGGCCCGGTTCCAAGGAGAGGACATATCAAATCAAGGATCGCGACAATGGCCTTCCATTCCCTCCTTCAAGCGCTCTCCAGAGCCTCCTTACACTAACAATGCGCGCTAACGGAAGGACTTGAGAATTTGTTGTTTTCAAGTGTTTTTGTTCCATTAATTGGAAATGTAGCTTTTAGGTGTGTAATATGTTTTGTTTATGTTGAGAATATATATGAGTTGAGTCGTGTGATAGATCTCACATTGATTAAAAAGTTAATCCAGCCTTACATATAAGCCGGTGGGCTATTCCACCTAACGTCAATTGGTTTTAGGATGGAACCCCGTGCACACGACCCCTGATCCCGAGTCCCACATAGATGTGTATAAGATTCAGTAATGTTTTTGGCATTGAGCATTGGATATCGTCGAAACAAATAAAGTCAAAAAATAGTAGCAACATCTTTCCTTTTGATTGTTAATATGATCTTCTAAGCGTCGTGAAAAAGTGTGAATCGTTTGATAAATTTGTGATTATTGCGAGCAGAGCAAATGTTGGTTTGATTTTCGATTGTTAATTTTCTATTCTAGTCGACGACGTGTCACACACTAGTATGATAGCAAGTTATTTTTCCTTCTTTGACCAAAAATTGGTTGAGTAATTTCATCGAACACCTTAAATGCAGTACAAGTTATGCCTAATAAACTGATCATGTGATGTAAATCAATGATCCACACAACTCATCTTTGAACAAAAATCCAATGAAATCTGTTCGTTCACGTTTTACATTGTCACGCAAATTGACAAAGCAACAAAAAGCAAATCCACTCAAACTCCTAAACTTGCAAACTTGATCCATAAATCCCTTAACACATTTTTCACCCATGTAATTTCGACAATTAACAGTAACTTCAAAATCGTTGTAGAACATCATGATATTAAATGGGCCCTGGTCGGCCCATTTTCTTTCACGACCAGCCCAATTACGGAAAGTAATGCTTATATACTCAACGAATATTATTAATTTAATTAGTGCTGAATTTAGTTCCGTAGTACGGAGTAGTTTCTTTGTAGGGAGAGAGACGTATTTATTTGAATGATTAAAGAGTAATAAACCACTAATTAGGTACAAATGTACAATTGTGTTTAAGTCTTGACATATATAGGTGTAAATTCAAGGCCATAATTACATATATTTTTTTTTAAATCAAAAAAAAAAAAGAAAAAAAAAAGAAATTGCAAACAAAATCATCGATAATAGGAAAGAAATTACTAGATTAATATTTTAGAGTTAGGTAAGCAAGAAAATATTCTTAATGAAAAGAGAAAAAAGAAATTCCAAACAAAATCATTGAGAATATGAAAGAAATTACTAGATACTTATAATAAAAAATAATTTCATTATTAATAAATGGGCTTACAAATTTAGAAGAAAAAAAAATTACCCTACCAGGGTTTTTTTAAAACTTCTAATTTTGTTTTCACCCAATAAGAGCTGGTTGAGCTCTCCTATAGATTAACATCTGCTACGCACCATTTGTATGGTATGATGCAACGAGGATTTTCTAGTCCAAAACAATGGTTCATTTTATAGTTGACTCACTTTCATTGGTGGAAAACCATTAAAAAGTAACCCCATTTATAGAAAAAATAACAATAAAAATATCATTTCAATCAATACATTTTATCATTTGGACTAGACGAACTTGTATGGGTAGGATGATATAATTTAAATTGTTTGGTTAGTTAAAAATACATCAATCAATTACATTTGATAGCTCAGTTGGTGAGAATTAATGAGCCACTTTCTTATAAATAACTTTCTTAATTATTCTCCAATAAGGATCCTCTACATCACTCTATGCTTCATAATATGCATCACAAAATTAATTTAACATAAAATTTAGTTTTCATAAAATTTAAAAAATTATATTAATATTCTAAACACCTATATTTATATGTTTATAAACTTTTATTTTGAAAAATAATTTTTTTAAAATATGAAAATTGAAAAAGGTGATTATTTGAAATATATATTTTTAAAATTTTTTAAAGATGATTTTTTAAGATAAAATTTTATAAATATATAAATATAGGTCTTTCAAATCTAAATATAATTTTTATTTTTATTTTTAAAATATATTTTAGTTCAAATAATTTTGTGATACATGCAGTGAAGCACCAAATAATCTCTCAAATTGATTATTCCCCCATCGATATTTTTTCATAAGTTTCGTTGACCACTGGTCTACTATGCATAAAATATCGATTTGAAAGTTCCACTTCTCACACCGACTCCTTCTAAGCCTATATTTTATCTTAAGAAAATAAAATATTAATCTTAATTAGAAATATTAATATTTGGGAGTCGGTGCAGTCCTAGTAACTTGTTGAAGGGTCCCCATAGGAACACAGAAACCTCCTGCCGCTGTTGGAGACGTGGAAACTATCCTCTACAACGCAGGACCACTCTTACCAACACCGCCAACCAAAACCAACCACATACATACCACATTCCGTGATTTGCGGTTTTTTTTTTTTTTTAATACAAGTCGAAAATTTGGGGTGGTCAACCTTGGTTGAACCACTGTTCAATAGCGTCGTTGCAGACGGAATCCTTGAGCTCGATAGGGCAACATGCAGAAGTGAAGGATGAGGACAAACCTATGTGCGTTAAAATGTCTGCAACCTGGTTGCCTTCCCGGAAGGCGTGAGAGAAGGAGACAACCTCGAAAGCTTTGCAGAGGTCGAGGGCATCGGTGATCATTATTTCAATAACCCACGGGCACGTACATACCCATAGACGGATTTAGGCGGGGGCAAGCGGGAGCATACGCCCCCGCTTTCATCCGACGAATCACCTATATTTGTTCTACGCGTCGATAGCTTCGTTTTGATATATTATAAGCCTGAATCCGATAAACGAGTAAAAAGTTACGACCGTTTGAAAGTTAAACACAAATTAATTGTTTCACGTGTCTTTTAATAAAGCATGATTCTTTTATATTTTACTTAATTTGATATTTTGGTAATATAATTCAACCAAAGAGCTTCGAAACAAGAGGTTATATTACTAAATTCGCTAATTATATAAGAAATTATACAAATTTAAAGTTTGTATATCTTGTTACATATTAGTGCATGTTAAGAGAACAACAAGGTGCATATTGACTTTGTATGTTTCAAACGACATATTTTTAGACGAAAAAATGTTGTTATCAATTAAAACGACATCGTTTTATCGTTTAAAGAGAAAAAAATATAAAATAACACAATTTTAAATTAAAAGATCACCGTTTTGAAAAATAAAATTGTGTTTTGTACTAAAAAAATGTATGTTTAAACTAAAATATCATTGTTTAACCTAAAATATTATAGTTTTGGTTCACTAAACATATTATAGAATAAATCTATCGAACATCCAATCAAAAATTTGTATAAAACTTCGCCCCCCCCTTCGATAAATTTCTGGCTCCGTCCCTGTACATACCAATCCCACGGAGGGCATTAATGACGGTAAGACAGTCTCCTTCCACCACGAGACGAGAAAATCCCTTCTTAGTTGCTTCTAGAAGACCAAAATGAAGACCGTGACACTCAGTTTGAAGAGGAGAAACATTTCCAAGGACATGCGCACCACATGAAACCACTCTACCACGACGATCTCGGATGACAAAACCAGAGCCAGCTTGCCCAGAAGCCAGCTTTGCACCATCAAAATTAAGTTTCATGAATCATTCGATAGATTTGTTCCATTTAACTTTTTTCTGATGTTGGAGACTGTTTCAAGGATTGTGTTGTGTTATAGGGATGTTGTCGTCATCTGGATCATCTTTTTGAGCCCTTCTCCAGGATATCCTATATTGAATTATATACTTTATTCACTCTTCCACATATTCTGACATCTTGGTTTTCAAAGAGGTTTTTGTTTCTCATAGACCAAAATACCAAATCCCCCATGAGGAAAAAGTTAGTGTGTAATGATTTGTGGTTTGGTTATAGTTGGGAAAAGATTTCAATGATTATCGCTTTATATGTCTTATTGGTTTTGTAAATGTTTCTAATTATTCTTTCAATCTGCTTATCCATTCTCCCGATAAGAGACAGTGAAGTTTGGCATGTCGTGAATAAGTGAGTAGCATTTTCTTCACTGTAGTTACAAAGAGGGCATCCCAATGATACATCTATTCATTTGTTTCTTAGTCGGATTAATGTGGGAATTCCGTTTAGGATATACTTTCAAAGAAAAGTCTTAATATTCGACGGACAATCAATCTTCAAAATCCACTCTAGTGGATCACAATTAATTCATTTTTCTCTTGTGACGTGGTCTATAGCACTTGTCGTAGAAAACCAATCATTTCAGCTGACTTTCCAATATAATCTATTTTCAGTCTCTGTTGTAACGATATGTGGATTGTAAGTATCTCGTCCACAATATTTGTCGGGAGGTTTTGTTTTAATCTTTCCACATTCCATGTTTTATTTGGTTTTATATACTAGTCAATCGTTTCATTCTCTTCGATTTGGTCTTATAGTCGGATAGCTTGAAGACCAACTTCATTGTTTAGCCATTTATCCTTCCCATTTCACATTTGTCATATCAGCCCCGAGCAGGATTCGTTTTTTACTTCTATCAGCTTTGCCCATTGTCATGACGTGTTTTTCTTCATTTTGTAATCCAAATGTTGTTATCTTTTAGGTATTTTTTCTTTATTAATTTCACCGGTTCATTATACGGCTCCGCAAGAATTTTCCATAATAATTTCATCCGTAGGACTTTGTTCATGTGTTTTGTTTTGTTAATCCCAAGACCGCCTGCATTCTTCGGTCTATATACTTTGTCCCGCCGAAAATCTATAAAAATTATTTCTCCATAAATTAAATTTCTCCAAAATATCCATTCATAATAACTTTACCTATAAAAATTATTTAAAAAATGCAGGATTAATAACCGCACTCTTAAATATTTTGATTGATCTTGTTACATAATAATTTACGAACAACTGAATCACTTGCGTGAGCATTTACCGGATCATACCTCAAGACTATACATTTACCTCGGTATCGGGCGTAAATGTAACCAACCAAAATATAATAACTTCACATTCAACAAATATGGTAAAATCTCGTAAAAATATATCGATATCTATCGAAATCTGGTAAAAATATTATCTTAAAAATATATTGTTATTTCAATCTTCTAAAAATTAACCACCAATACAAAAAATATAATAAATGCATATTTAACACGCATTGGTAAAATTTTGTAAAATTTATCGATATTTAATAAAATTTGATTAAATATCATCTTAAACCTATATTCTTATATTAATTTTTAAAAAATATATCAATATCTAACTATATTGTATAAAATCTCATCTTACGCATATATTTTTATATCGACTAAGTAAAATTGGATATAAAATTAGTAAAATCTTATCTCGACTATAATTGATAATTCGATATAGTTTACAAACGACTTCTTCTTTCTTATATACTCATATTGATCGATGAGAAAACATTAGCAGCTGTCAATGGCTTACTGAAACTGCCGAGGTGACTCAGTGGTGAGCGCAGACAGTAAAGCTCGTCTTGTTAGCTACGCGCGTTCTCCCTCATCCACCCTCTGCATCATCCCCAACCCCTCCTTTTTCCCCCCCCTCTCTCAATCTCACACTTGAACGCCTCCGTCCAGATCTGTAATCTGTTTGTTGGATTCCCAGTCACGATCCCACCCGTTGCTATCGATTTCTATCCTCCCTCCGGGCTTCGATTTGATTGTTTTCTGACAAGATTTTGTTTCCTGTTTCGGAGTTTTCCGATAAGATTTGGGGAGGAAGCGAAAATTTTGATATTTTAGTGCGAAGATTTTATATAGAGGTATAAGGAAAGTGAGTTTACATCGCCGGCCACCACCGCCGACGCCGCCATGAAAGCGTCGCTGAAGAGCTCGGAGAAGGTGGCGGGGTGGGATCAAGTGCGGTGCCCCTCTACTCCTCCCTCTGTTCATACTCACCCTCACCCCCGCCCCGCCTCCTCCAAGCTCTTCTTGTCCCTCGTTCTCTTTGTTGCCGTCTCTTACTTTATCTACACTCTCCGCTTCCTCCCTCACTCCCCTGATTGCTCCCCCGTTCCCGACTTCCTCATTCACTCCTCCCGATTCGCCACCGTCTCCGCCGGATCGTCTCAATCCGCCGCTTCCGTGTCCGATTCGGACCTCCTGGAGGCCCCTCAGGTTAAGGAATCGCCTCCGCCGACGAATATCTCGCACGTGGTGTTCGGCATTGCCGCGTCCTCGAAGCTCTGGTCGAAGCGGAAGGAATACCTCAAGATCTGGTACAGGCCGGAGTCCGGCATGAGAGGCGTGGTCTGGCTTGATAAAAGTGTTCGTTCCAGCCGCGGAGACGCCGCGCTCCTCCCGCCGCTGCGGATCTCCGGCGATACCTCCCGCTTCGCCTACCGCCACCCCAAGGGCCACCGCTCCGCCATCCGGATCTCGCGGATTGTGTCTGAGACGCTACGTTTGGGGATGAAGGACGTGCGGTGGTTCGTCCTAGGCGATGACGACACCGTTTTCGTCACGGAGAATCTTGTTAGGGTTTTAGCCAAGTACGACCACAACCAGTACTACTACATCGGGAGCTCGTCCGAGAGCCATTTGCAGAATATCTACTTCTCCTATGACATGGCTTATGGCGGGGGAGGGTTCGCTATTAGCTATCCGCTGGCGGTGGCGCTTGAGAAGATGCAGGATAGGTGTATTCAGAGGTACCCCGGCTTGTACGGGTCAGATGATCGGATGCAAGCTTGTATGGCGGAGCTCGGCGTGCCTCTCACCAAGGAGCGTGGTTTCCACCAGGTGATCTTCTTGAATCTGTTTGGTCCCTTTTTGGTTGTTCTTGGATTTGGTTGTTGCTTTGTGATGTGTGTTTTTTTGCATGTGGGAGATGGTCTTGAATTAATGAATTTGTTGATGCATAAATGTGAAGATTGGTAGCAAAGCACATGCAGATGCAATTAAGGATTGTGCATTGTTTGGAAACTGACCCTGGTCGGATCTGTTAGGTGTATTTTTGTATTAAAATAGTCTGAATTAAGTTCCAAGGTACAGAGGATCTGGGTTCACCAAACATTGTCTTTGTGCATTGTTTGAATTGCATTTCAGTCTTGGTTCCGAGCTTGGTTTTTCTTGTTACTGGCACTTCATCTTGATTTAGAATGCATGCTGGATTGGTGGGTTAATTGGATACTTGAATTGATTGAATTCATCTCTTTCCACAACTAGCTAACAATTTCCACTGTGCAATTAGAGCATCATATTTGATATGAGTTGTTAATTTTTCTGGTTTTTAGTCAGTTGGATTTTGTGAGTGTTATTGATGCTACATGTGTGCATTTTTTTTGAACAGAACACTACAAAGTATATTTTGCAGATTTGTAGTATTGTTTATGTATAAGAATCTGACTTGTCCTGGCTTTGTTGTTTTCTGAGTGCAAAACTAGTTTATTATGTTATGAGATTTAAGTAGGGTCCCATGTGACTTGTATTAAAAGGTTTTGACCAACTGGAATCTGCATCCTAGGATGTGGGAAACTTCAAATAGGGGATATTTTTTTCATCTTCAATCAGATTTTTCTCTTTCCCTCGCCAGCTATTGTTATAAAAGAAGTTTGTCTGAAGGTTAAACAACTTGTATAGTTATTGTGGTACAGTCATGGAGAAGTTTGCCCATCTTGTTGGGAGAAAAGAGGGTGAAATAGTACATCTTTGGATTGAACTGTTTGTGCAGGTTTGAGTCATTTACCTCCTGTTTGTGCAGGTTTTGCTTAACTCATGTGATTTGTTGAAACTTGAAAACTGTTTTGTGGAATATGTTGTTCATGTTGTGTAAAACTGTGCGAATTGAACTGCTTGAAACAAGATTCAATGCTTCTTTTTTACCTTATTTGGTGGCAATTTATAGCAAATGCAATGGTAGCCATAGTAAAATTTGCAAATATTGTCCAATATCTTCCCGTTCAATCCAAAATAAAATCACTTGTACATTTTATAGTCTACTTGTGGCTCATTATCTGCAACCTCAGACATTCATTTCTCGGGGTTTTTCCATCAAAGCTAGGGTGAGATTAAGCTAGGTCCCTGATTATTTGTATTTTGGTATTCGTGAGTACCATATACTAAACAGAAATGTAGATTATGTATTTATCCAGTTTGGCCTTGAGTAGTCAAATACTAATGTTTACATCATTATCCCAAATAGGTTAATCTCTTGGCCTCTTTCTGGTAAATTTATTTCTTAGAGAGTGCTCATTTACTTGCTCCTAACAGTTATCTTTATTTTTTGGTTGGTGATGGCTAAAAAACAGTATGATGTATATGGGAGCCTATTTGGACTCCTTACTGCCCATCCTGTGACTCCTCTAGTCTCCCTTCACCACCTTGACGTGGTTGAGCCAATTTTTCCCAATGTAACCCGAGTGGAGGCCCTCCAACGGCTCCGTCACCCCATGGAAATCGACTCTGCTGGGCTAATGCAACAATCCATCTGCTATGACCGGGAAAGGATGTGGACTGTCTCTGTCGCATGGGGGTACGGTGTGCAGGTCATTAGGGGGATCGTGTCACCCCGGGAAATGGAGATGCCAGCTAGGACCTTCTTGAATTGGTACAGGCGGGCTGATTACAAAGCCTATGCGTTCAACACCCGCCCTGTTGCGAGAAACCCATGCCAGAAGCCCTTCATCTTCTACTTGGAGGACACGAAGATATATTCTGGGAAGAACAAGACTGTGAGTGAGTACACGAAGTACCCACTGCCCCAGCCAATGTGCAAATGGAAGACTGAAGACCCCACCACCCTCCAAACAGTGACGGTTTATAAGACGCCTGATCCGCATATGTGGAATAGGGTAAGTGCTCATATCTTCTCATCAATCAGTCTATTAAAGTCAAGAAAATACAAAACCAAGAGTCTAATACATATGGCTTGTGAATGTTTTATTAGAAATGAAATGTTTTTAAAAAAAATCTTAGCTTGTATAGAAACTAAAGGTTTTATACAGCATATGGATACTGATGTTGTCTGGTTCTATTTTGTCTCCTTTTCCCTCACTCCGAGCAGCCGCCTAGGAGGAATTGTTGCAGGGTGTTGAGTACACAGAACCCAGAAAGAATGGAGATAGACGTCGGCGAATGCAAGGAAGGCGAGGTTACTGAAGTATAGTCCATCAACATATATAGAAGCACAACCATCTTTCCTCGCTTTGTTCTCAGCATCCATGTCATGTGTGTGCTCTCAGTGTGCAAGATTCCGCACCTCGACAGCAGGATCAGGGAGAACAAGTGTGCTGAAACCCTGAGTGGTCCTCCGAAAAAGCCGAATGACAAAGGGGAATTGCTCATCCTCACATGTGTGTACAAGTCATCACTATTTGCTTGCTAGTGCGAAACTTTCATTGTACAAAAATAGCTTAAGATTATGAATGCTGGAATTCCAAATGATTGAGGATCTCCTAGTTTTGGTTATTTATACAAATGCACATTGCACATTGATCATGAACAAAATATGGGCTGGAGCCTGGAGCACTTGAACTCTCAATTGTAGGATTAGTGGGCCGGGCTAAGATATTGGGCCTAGCCCCATAGTAAGGATAATAGAATTGATGGATTTAACCTTCTTTATGACCATTTTTCACTTGGAATCTTGGATGATGGAGGGGCCAATTTTGAATGCATTCACAGAAGGACAAGCACCCAAGTGTCAAAAGGATGAAGAAGATCACAACTCAAAGCCCCGAATAAAAAAGGGGAAAAAAAAATGTGTGTGGACACATCAGTACATTACCCATCAATCAAGCCATCAAGGTATAGGGATATTGTGCTTAAAGTCCAATTGATTGAATCAAATGTTGTTTTCCACACTCTGTCAATGCACTTATAATGCAATGTTTGGTGCCCTTTTCAAAGGAATATGATTGGAGAGAGCAAGGAGGTAAGGAGCTGCTCTCTTTCCACCTACTTTGATGGTGAATGGGTGATGCACTCTTCAATGGTTGCCCTGATAGAGCTGTCAGCCCAACTGAGTGACCCGATCTTGCCAATTGGTTTTAGGATAAAACTTCATTTGACTTATGTGCTAGGTTAGTATGGTACCAGTTTTGATCTTTGGTTGGGTGGACACTTCTATGCACAAAACATGATTAAAGTATGCAAGCCTTATAAGTTAGGGTAACGTAATAGTATGTTAATAATGTTATGAGATAGAGATCCAATAAGACAAGTATATTGTGCCCTCTTAGAGATGATGATGATGATAAGGTTTCACACATAAATGGTAAAACTGCTATCACGTGAAAAATTAATTATAGTACGGTATGATATTTAATGGGACGGCAACTTGTCACGCCTTACGTTAGTTAGCACGCCAAAAACAAGACCCTCTTGTATAATGTCCTCAGAACCTATATAACGTCTCAAAATGAAATGTCTTTTGACATTCTGTACACGTTTTTTAAAGAGGTAAAAACTCTATAAAATATTAGTATTTTTTAATCAATTAATTTAATAATTTTGTACTTATTAGTAATATATACTACATTCGATCGAAAATAAATAATATTTGACTTTTGTGTACGCAGTTTTAAGAGCTAAAAACTATATAAAATCTTATTTATTTTAATTAATTTTTTCCACCATTTAGTACTTAGTATAGAAGTATGAAATTATAAAAAAAAATCATTAAAAATGATATTTTATAGAGTTTTTATCTCTTTAAAATGTGTGTCAAAAAATAAAATGATTTTTATTATGAAATAGAGGAAGTATGGTTAAAAGAACCTATGGTTTAAAAGATGGAAGAAAAAAAAGATAATTATAGGTAGAATCTTAAATAGTACTGAGCCACCCGAGCCTGGACGTGCAAACACGTTTTTTTTTTCTTTTCAAAAACGTGCTTTCACGTCCTTAAAAACGTGCAATAATGCACTCGTCTTCTAAATACGAAGCGGACGTGCTCCGTCGTTCCCAATTCCAAATCGATAGAGAGAAAGAGAGAGCGTCGGCGACACCGAGAGAGAGAGAGAGAGAGAGAGAGAGAGAGAGAGAGAGAGAGAGAGAGAGAGAGAGAGAGAGAGGGCGATGGAGCCGGAGAGAGTGACGGAGGCGGAGGCGATGGAGGCGGAGGTGGTGGCGCCCATGGAGGCCGGTGGTGGGGGTGCGCAGCCGATGGAGGCGGAGAGAGATGGAGGCAGAGGCGGCAGCGATGGAGGCGGAGGTGGTGGCGCCCATTGAGGCCGGTGGTGGTGGTGCGCAACCGGAGACGACGGAGGGTGGTGGTGGTGGTGGTGCACAACCGGAGACGACGGAGGGTGGTGGTGGTGGTGGAGCACTGGCGGTGTTGATGGAGGAGGCGGTGGTGGTGGTGGAGTCGGTGGAGGCGGCGACGGCAGTCCCGGTGGCGGAGGCGGCGGCGGTTCCGGTGGTGGAGTCTCTATTACCGCCGCGGAAGCGGCGGTCTACAGAGGTGTCTCCTGTCCCGACCCCACCGGTATGTTATTTGAATTATTTATTTTATTTGATTAAGTTTTATAGTTTTATAATGTAGTTTGATATATTATAATATAGTTTTATAATATAACGTGCATGATTATAATTGATAGTATATAGTTGTTATGATTTATAATATAATTTGATAGATTATAATTGATAGTATATAGTTTTTATGGTTATGATCGTATATAGTTTTTATGGTTTATAATATAGTTTCATATATTATAATATAGTTTTATAATATAATTTGATATATTAAAATTGATAGTTTATAGTTTTATAGATTTGATCGTGTTTAGTTTTTATGGTTTATAATATAGTTTGATAGATTCAATTATAGTTTATACAAAAAGTACAAACTTCATTAAAATACATTAAAATTCAAAGACAATAAAAAACATTAAAAGCGATTAATATATATGAAAACATATTAAAACATGTAAAAACATATAAAAATATATCAAAAGACAATAGAATAACATTAAAAGTCAATAAAAATATATTAAAACAAAAAACGTTACAATATATTAACATACATTAACTACAAATACAATAAAAAACATTAAAAGCGATGTTAAATATATATATTAAAAGCAATGTTCTAAAAGGCGCTAGGCGGCCGCTAGACGGGTGCCTAGGCGGCGCCTAGGCGGACTTAGAACAAACTTGATTATTTCCTTATATTTTGACGAATAACACTTGTGAATAATTCATATAATGTAATAATAATCCATAATATCATTCATACACCCAAATTTGTAGTAGTTCACTAACACTAAAGTAAATAAACGCAAAAGTACATGTCTGACTAACAACTCTAAACCTCCTAAAATCCAAAACTATAAGTTCGACTGAAAAGCAAATGCATCTCGACATGGGGGATAAAAAAACTCTAAGTCAACTAATCATATGCATAGAAGTTCAAATTGAATAATCGTTCAACTAGGCGGTGGCTAGGCGGGCCCAGGCGAGCCCATGCGGCGCCTAGGAGGGACCAGGCGGTTCCTGGACGAATTTCCGCCTAGAGGTCCGCCTAGGCATAAAAATTCCTAGGTCCCGTCCCGCCTAGCGCCTAGGCGGCGCCGGAGCGCGATTTTTAGAACATTGTTAAAAGAGATTAAAAGATATTAAAATACATTATAATAAAAAACATTAAAATATATTAAAAGACATTAAAAGATAATAAAATACATTAAAATCTATTAAAAGACATTAAAAGATATTAAAATACAATAAAATAAAAAACATTAAAATATATTAAAGCCAATTGGGTGAAATAAATTAGCACATAGAAAGTAACAGGTTCTCGACATTTCATAATAACAGGCAGGGAGGTTCTTAAGGGGGGATGGTACCCTCCGGCCAGTTAGGTTCGGCGATCGGGCAGCGGTCAACCAGATACGTACAGGAGGAGACGGTACCCCACGATCAGACAACCACAGTCGATCATCTGCTGATGTCTGCATAGGTATACCAGCAGTCGATGGGGACCCCCCCCCCCCCCCCCCCCCCGACCGACGAGGATGACAGCTTCTGGAAGGGTCTGCCATCTTGGGATCCTTCTGGCGATGCGACGGAGGGGCGGCATCCTTCTTTGGAGACCCCCGATGTGCTGAGCAGCTGCATCACTGGCGTAGTTGTGGGTCGACGGGCCGACATGGGTAGACCGCCTGCTCGTGTACCCCCCACCATCCCTGAGGCATCTACTTCAGGCGTCCTCGAGGCATCTACTTCCGGCACACAGGACGTTGAGGCTTCGACCTCCCCCACACCAGCGACGATCTCATTGGCTTATGCGGATGACGTGATCCCTAACGTCGTAGAGAAGGCTGACGACGGGCGGGAGGGGCGGGCTGAGGGGAAGGGGGCCCACAGGAGGAGGGGCAGGCTGAGGGTCATGGGAGCCCACAGGAGGGGGGGGGGGGGGGGGGGGGGGCAGGAGGAGCCCGCGCTCATCCCTGCGCAGGCTGCCGCACCGGCTGTGCAGGTCGACCCTTTCTTACCACCGGGAGAGTTGCTGGTGTCTTACAGGCATCACCGAGCATACTAGGTTTTGAGGGAGCCTATTGTGGATCTGCTGCTGTAGAAGTTCCACAGTTCCACACTTGCACGTTGTTAACGACGTGCATGCACGTCAATAAGGACGTGCAAATCCTTAATCATAATTTGCGGTGTATCTATCAACACCCTAAAATAGAGAGAGTTGCCCCGGTCGGGGTGGTCCAATGGTAGGAGTAAGAGGAGGGGTAAGGAGATCTCAGATTCGATATCTGCCTCCGTCTCTTTTATTGGGTGAAATTTAAGATTTACCTTGCTTTCTACCAGTAGTTCGATTTATCAAGGTGGGTTCCATTACAAATTACTGGAATCTCTCACAACATGACCTATTACTCAATTTACTCATACACACAAGTTTAGTACCAAATTAGGCGAATAACCAAATGCTTGACCTAACTTACATTTTCAAAAAAAAAAAACTGATTAAGATGTTTATTACTGTACATTTGGATATCATTATCATTTCATGTTTCCTTCACCGTTCTCTTATCATATCATAAAGTCACCTTTATTACTCTCTAACTTGGCTAATGACTATGCACACCATCAAATAATCTTTATCTAGTTTGACAAGTTCTACTTTGAAACAATATAACTTTAGAAAAATCTAATTTGGTGTCATGAGATTTGAATCATTCAGATAAGATAATCTCCAAATAATAAAATATTAATAAAAACAAGTGTATAGTTTATTTTGAATACTTAATATAGGAGTATTAATTATATATGTATATAACTTCACCATTTAGTTTTCACATGTTGATATGTTTTTTTTGGTAAGAAATCATATGTTGATATGATCAATGTATCTTGCAACTCGATAGTAAAGTGAAATTGAAATTTTCAGTTACTCTCCCACTTTTCTTTTTAAGTTCCGTTATAAAATATATTTTAAAAATTATAATTTAGAATAATATTTATAGAAAAGACAATAAAAATATCCAATTTTATTTTGACAAGTAAATAGGTGACATTGTTAATATAATTTAAAAACATCAGTATATCAAAAATATTTTTCGAATAAAAAATACCTAATACATAAGTTTAGGGCATAAATAAATAAATAAGCCTATATTTTTCGAATCATGCTTTGCACAATAGACTAGTAAAAGCGCGTCAACTACAAACTTGGAAATAGATGAGGAAAACGTGCAAATTATCATAAATCACTTGAAATTACAAAGCTATTGCCCAATTGGGAATTTGAATTGTTAATACTCCCTCTGTTAAAAAATATATATCTTTTTAGGCTTAAAATTTTATTTAGAAATATAAGTCGTTTTAGGTTTTTTAGGCATTGAGTTAAGAGAAAAGTAACTTTTTGACTTATTTTATGAAATGTTATTGGTTGTTAGTGGGTGTGGATAATTAATGAGGAGTTTAAAAGTAAAATTTTTTTTGTTTCCTTAATATGTGTGCAAACACCTAAAATGACCTATAATTTTGAACGGAGATAGTAGGTGATATCAAAATGTTAGCGCAATCATTTCGGGCAACAAAATTCTCCCATGTACCCCGTATGGTGTAAGGGTAACAAAATGATTGATAAGTTTGCACACTTTAGCCGCTTTGTTAATTAACGGGTTTTCACTAACTACAAATAAAGATCTCTTCCCTTTTTATCCCATACCTTAAATTTGTAAATAAAGAACGATCATCTGGGTTTGAATCGGGGACCTTTTAATACTATTAGCAAATCCTTTTCAGTGAGCCATTCCGAAATAACTATTATTATCCCATAGTCATACTAATTAATAACCGTTACTACAAAAAGAACTATATTTTATTCCTCAAAATCACACTTGTTAATTGTTATTTCCTCTTCTCTATATATATGACAACTCTCCACTTCATCCCTCCCCTCCCCTCCATTTCTCTCTCTCTTCAACCAAAAATCAAAACCCAAATTCCCATTTAACTCGAATCCTCCAACAATCAAAACATGGGCTTTCCGATCGGGTACCCGGGAATAGCTCTGTCGAAGCCCGTTCTTAGCTTACTCTTCGTCCTGGGTTTGATCCACAATCTGATCTCCACCCTCCTCGGATTCCTGGGTCTCTCCGGTCTAATCGAACCGGACGCCGTCTGGGCCGACCGCCGGTCCGGTTCTCCTCCAGGACCGGCCCGATCTGAGCCCATACCCGCGTCGCTGATACGGGAGATGCTCCCGGCGGCGAAATTCTCGGAGATCGTGGCGCCGGAGGAGGAGGCGCCGGAGTGCTGCGCCGTTTGCCTGCACGACTTCGAAGCGGAGGAGGAGATCCGACGGCTGAGGAATTGCAGGCACATGTTTCACAGATGGTGTCTGGACCGTTGGATCGATCACGATCAGATGACGTGTCCTCTTTGTAGGACGCCACTTGTCCCGGTGGAGATGCAAGAGGCTTTCAACGAGAGACTCTGGACTGATTTCTACGCTGAATATTGTCCCATTCCCAATTTCTTATAGGGATTATTTTTTATTTTTTTTTTAAAAAAAAGGAGAGAAAAATAAGTAGAGAAAATATATTTTTTATTTTCTTAAAAATTTTGTGGGGTTTGTTGTAAATTAGGGACAAGTGGAAAGTGTTCCTATAATTTATTTTACC
Source organism: Persicaria maculosa (assembly GCA_963922045.1). Classification (NCBI taxonomy): domain Eukaryota; kingdom Viridiplantae; phylum Streptophyta; class Magnoliopsida; order Caryophyllales; family Polygonaceae; genus Persicaria; species Persicaria maculosa. The sequence continues at coordinate 78,025,154 of OY998255.1, read as the reverse complement.
TCCCGTAAACCTAATTTGTCCACACCGGATTATTATAGGGTTTAATTTGGTACCATTGTCATTTTTTTCATTGGATGATTATTTTTAATATTTTACATTTACAGTTGTTGGTTTGGTCTTGTATTTTACATTTATGAATTGTTTAATTTTGAGTTACAAAGTAATAAATTGGTGTTACTGTATAAATTATACAGTACATAATTATGAGAAGTTCCTGCATGATGATGAAAAATTGCAAATTTTGTTCAATTTTGAAAATTTAAAGAATTTATACAGACTAGTTGTTCAATAATTTCAGCCATTAAAATTTTGGAAGATACGGAGTACTGTAATAATAATTAAAGTATAGTAGATGTTGTTTCTTTTTCAATCACTCCTCACTAGTATTAAACTTCCTTTTACAAACTTGGCTGGTTGTTTGAACTCTGGAGTTTCCTAAATTTTGTATCCTTGTATTTATTAAATCCTTCTTTAGAATATTTGGCATTTATTTATCTCTTTAGAATATACTAGTAATATTTTGCATTAATGTTATTGGGATGATTAATTGATTATTGTTTTCTTTCATTACCCTTTATATGTCTTCAATTAAAAACCTTTTGCTAATTTTCTTCCCTTTGTATGTCATTAACTTTTTGGTATTTTTCTTTCTTGTGTAATGAGATGCCCGTTCACCGATTTTCGACTTTTCGATACCGTAGACATGTCTTAGGTATCGAATCACTTTCATTTAAAAAAAATTGAGGGGATGAGTAGACAATTGAATAGCAAGTAGAAAAAAAAGACCAAGTGATTAAACCAAAAAGAGTTCATATTGTGTTACTCTGTATTAGTTGGTGATAATAATGTAATTATTGGTGGCAATAAAATGTTGACAGATGCAAACAAGTGAAAATATAATACGAAAGGATTACATGGTGGGTAAATTTCATAACATGCAACATGCTGTAATGTCCTTGGAAGGTTAAACTCCAACAATATATGCATATATAAGACAGATTCAGAAGTGGTCGCCTCCTAAATGAAAGTGAAAAAAAGTCATCACAGCAAATAACACTCAATACAATCTGCACACTTTAATATGAATAGCAATCTCAGAATTCAGGTAAGTTTTTGGAACCAAGTAGAGCTCACTTGGCATAGCCAGCCGGTGGGTACCCTGGTGGAGGGTAGGAGCCGGCAGCAGGATAGCCTTGAGCCGGGTACGGTTGGGGGTAGGCCTGGGCATAACCTGGTGGTGGAGGTGGCGGATATCCGACTGTGGGAGGGTATTGCTGGTCAATACGAGACATCTGCTGAACTGGGGGCACCGCCATCGGTTGTGGTCCGAACTTGCCATCCCTTTTGTCCATCTCCACCTTGTGTTGTGTCTGCAGATAATAATGCACAACTTATTATCAGTTATATGTGTGTATAGATTAAAGAATGGATTTTAGTTTTCACAGCGGAGTTTAATGATCTGTGAAGAATGAGAAAAAGTGTTCTCACCTGCATACAAGCACAAACCCTACAAGGAAAAATAAAAATGAAGTGAATAGTCAGTGTAAAATATGCGAAGCAGCAGGAGCCGAACAGTGCAGAAAAAAATGCCTTACGTGCAGTAAACATAATCGGCCACACAATTCAATAGCTGTGATGCCTCTGAGATTTCTGAACATCCAACGATCATTGCAACAATAGAGAATATGCAAGCCACTTGTTGCAGGCAGAACATAAAACCCTATCATCAGAAGAGAGCAAAATGATTAAGAAAACCATGATTATGAAACATGGGTTGAGAAAGGAGAGGGCGAAAGGGGAGTACAATAATGCAGTTGTCACACTGCGTCGTCTGTATGTTGAATTCATCTTGCAGCAAGAAACGTGTGGAGGCTACAGAATTTCCAAAGCAGCAGAAGACCTGTGTAATTCCAGACAAATACGTTAAACTCAACAAGGCAGTGGAAAATAAACAACATTCTTATGAGGCAAAGAATGAAAGAAAAAGGCCCAATGATGAACTAATGATGAAGGTATCCATATTTCAGCCGGATAAGCAACATGGATGGTACAATCCAGTACAGTACCCAAGTATTATTACCAATAGATATGTATAAGAGAGTTATAAGTATGAAGAACATATAACAGCATAACTGACATAATAAGCTAGATTCAACAGCTAGCTCATGTTCACGCAATCAAACACAGCAGATTGTTGCAATCCTCCATTCCCATATAAATAGGATTAGAGTTTCAATAATAGCAACTTTTGGAAATTCGCATTATTATAGGAATAATAAAATTCCATCCTGTAAGACTGACATCTTAGAAATTTCACACAAGGCAGCGTAAGGTTTGTGCTCAAAGGCTTATTAGGGATATCACATTTACGAGGAAAAAAGAAAATAAAAGGAACAAACTTTTTTGAATTCAATGTTTGCGGTAAAGGTGTGACAAAAAAGTTCAACAACAGCTTTCTCATGTGTGTATGATCTAAGTCATCTAACTGCAGGAGCAGGAAGTGCTGCCCAAGGATGCTTTTTTTAAATATAAGAGCTGGGAAGCAGTTGCAGAAGTGACATCTGAAGAAACTATCTGTATTCTTGTGTTTCGAATAGAACTTCATGAACTGGAAGTCTTATAAACCAAACTGTATCTATGATAATACAGGTTTAGCTGCTTTATGAGGGAAAGGACCAACCATTGATCTATGGTATTAAGATACAAGTCAACAAGCAATGATGACCATCCAGCAGAAAGAAAACCGAGCAAAGGTAACTTTTGTTAGCAATTCAAAGGCAAATTTCAGATAGGATGTGAAGCCTACTGATAAGTTTATTTTAAGAAAAAACGCAAGGAAAGCTAGTTTAACTAGAGAAGCCATAAAGCAACAATCTTGACTGACCATACAGAATTCCATACCTCAGTAGCAAGACAGAACTCTGGGCACTTGCTCTCACCACAGCGCCCACTACAAGGCATGTATCCAGCACAACATACATACCTATAATATACCAATGAGAAAATTAGGTCAAAACTCGCTTTCACTATAAATCAGAAAGCAACAGAAAAAGAAAACAACAATTACCTCGACATATCATTGTAAAGAGCACGCTTCCGCAGCAAGTATGATGCACAGGGTGCACTAAAATGGAAAAAGACAAATCAGACAGGCCACCTTGAGAAAGTTTAATGGCCATAATCCTCGTAGATTGTAGGCAAAAAGCTCAAGAGACAACCAGGAAAAATAACATATTTATTTGTTTTGGTATGCATATGTGACAAAAGAAGAGGAAAAAGTGCCAAAAACAACATTAAGAGGTAGCCATTAGCTGACAGCATGAAAAAGGAACCTGGAAAACCTCTCTCTATAAGAGTCTACGTAGACATGGAAAACAACTAAACTAGGACGTTTATATATCTCACAGATAGCCAGGGAATTTACACCGGTGAGAGATTAAGGAAGTGGAATTGTAGATGATATCTTGGATTCACCTTAGCATTTATAGTGTATTGTTAGCAAGTCAGTTGGCCTTCAAAATTTTAAAAAAAAATCAAAGGATTCATAAAATGGGGAAGAGATGATCTTAGCAGAAATAAACGGACAAATGTTTTCTCTAGTTCTAAAGACAAAAAAGCCAAAAGGATCATGTCCATTCTCAACCCAAATCCATTTGTGGGTGAGACTAATCGGGTTCTAAAGTAAAAATGAAAATGTACTGTATATACACCATGAAGAAAGAAAACAGAAAATCTGAAAGACAAAGAAACATCAAACACTCCCCCCTCACAGCTGATTCTCAGAGGGACAAACCATATCCTAGTACCAAAAGGAACACTTAATAAGGTGAAATTGATAAAATGGATTACAGAACCAATAATTTTGTAATAACTGATGAATATCATCGATAAAATCTTAGAGATTCTTGAATGCGCTCAAATACTGATGAGTAATACACTGATGCATAAATGAAGTCAAATTCAGCATCTTTAACTAGAGACAGACCAGAATTCACTTTCAAGCAAAATTAATTTGAACTTCCTATAGGCTTTTGACAGTGGCAGTCAATCTTTACAGTCCAAACACAGTCTGCAATGCATTTGGGAGTGGTTAACATAAAAAAAACCTCACACAGACGCTAATCCAGTCATCTAGCTCTGGTAAGTGGTAACTCGTAAGCAAGTGTAGTCAATTTTCAGAGTGAATTGTCATTCATATCATGCAATTACGTGCCAATACGCAGATGAGTTCCATATATCACAATCCAGGGCAAGAAATAATAATATTATAAGGAACAAAATAAATAAATGCAAGCGTATAAGGTGTCAGCAAATAATTTTCAACTTTTTAGATCGAAGCAAAGATACAAGACAAATCGAAACAAAACAAAGACAAAAGCAAACCCTAGCACGCCACAATCTGACTAATCATCTCAAAGATAATCCAAAGTTAACCGGATCCAACAATCAAACGAAGAATTGAACTCGAATCCTCGAACAATTGACCAAACGCGATGCGAATACAGCAAATCAAACAAACTTAACGAACACAGAACTCCAGATCGATGAAAAAACACTCACCAGAACAGCGAAAAGCAAAAGTCTGCACAAAACAAAAGCGAACAACCAGAAATCAACAATCAGTTAGCAAATTCACTCAAATCATAACAGCACAACGTAGAAAAACACAGAAAGAGATTGAAATTACAAGGAGTATCGGCCTGGAGAGAGTGAATTAGATCGGTGTGCCAGAGATTGCGAAAGTTCTGCCGCTCTTGCATCTTCAACATGTTCTGCTGTGTCGCCATTGTCGATTTTCCTCAATCCCTTCAAACTCTACAAGATCTCCGGAGAAGGAATTGGTGAGAACTTTAAACTTGTAGGCGTGTTTGGATTATCGGAAAAATTCAGACCTTCGAGAATTCAAAACCCCCAAAATGGAGTAAAGGTGAGTGGGGGTCCAAGTCAACGGCGTCGTTTCCCATCTCCCTTCAACGAAGTTGCCAGCTTGGACTTTTTATTTTCCAACTCACAATAAATCATTATTTAGAGTTTTTATTTTATTTTTTAGTATGCATGATATGAGAAAAAAATGTTATAGATTGAGTTTATATTTGAGCAAAACTAACCTAAATACTTTTCCTATTTAAAAAAAAGAAGCCATCTAACATAAAGCATGTTATATTAGGCATTTCATTAAAAAAAGGAAAAATTTGTTCAAATATCCATTTAGAAATCCTAATTAAGTAAATGTCCACATTGAAATGGATATTAGGTAAATGTCTATTTTATTTTCATAATACCATAACTACCCTTCTAATTAAACCCCAATTAAATTGCCTAAGAGAGTCATTTATAAAAACAGCCGACCATGGTGTTCGATTACTTCGATCTCTTCGCCTAAAGTCCACGACTCCCCCCCCCCCCGGTCTAATACTAGCATACATGGGTATATACTATATAGTACTTGGTACAGATATATAAATTTGATAAAATTATAAATTTAGCCCATAAAATTAAATAACTAAAATCCACCCTAAGACCTAATTACAAATTTCAGCCCATAAAATCCAAATTTGGCAATTTTCGCACTTTAGCTTCCAAGGTTTGATCCAATGATTCTCACTGCTTCGTATTGACTCTTGGTGACATTTTATGGGCTATACTCCCCTCGTTCTAGGATTTCAATTTGGTGACATTGTTTTATCATTGGTGGCAATAAATTACTATTTGCTTAGCTTTAGCCTCTATAGTGTTTAATGTTTTGTCGGTTGTGAGTACAATAGATTAATGCAAAGAGGTTGGTGACAATGTTTTATTGTTGGTGACAATACGTTTAAGAAAAGAATATGGTGACATTGTTTTGTAGTTGATGATAATAGGGTGGTGACACTGTTTTGTCGTCGGTGATAATAGATTACTGACAAGAGGTTGGTGACAATGTTTTGTTGTTGGTGACAATGCGTTTAAGAAAAAAATATGCTGAGAGTGTTTTGTAGTTGATGACAATAGGGTGGTGACAATGTAATGTAGTTGGTGACAATAGGTTGGTGACACTGTTATGTCGTTTGTGACAATAGATTACTAACAAAAGGTTGATGACAGTAGGCGATGACAATGTTTTGTAGTTGGTGACAAATGGAATTTATATTGTTATTTTTAGATTTGTGACAATTGGTAGAGTTATTCTGTTTTGGTGACAAATGTAATTTATGTTGTTATTTTTAGATTGGTGACAATTGGTAGAGTTATATATTCTGTTTTGGTGACAAATGGAATTTATGTTGTTATTTTTTTTTTAGATTGGTGACAATTGGTAGAGTTATATATTATGTTTTGGTGAAAAATGGAATTTATATCTCATTTAGCTATAATGTAATTTTCATTATCCTTCTGTTCAATTGTAGTGGAAGTTGTGGTATGTATACATCAAATATATCGAGGGTCTTGCATTTCATGGTGGTATTGAAGCTATTTCAGACAAGTATATGGATGCGTATAGAGAGAGAGAGGATGACTATAGATGGTCTTGCTATTTTGGATGTTAAGTATGAATGATTCCCCTTTGTTTTGATATTTGTGCAAGTTGATGTAGTATGACAATTAAGTATTACAAAGTTAAACTTTACTTCAAATTTCATCTACTTAGGGTTATTATTATAACAAAAATGCGTTAATATTAGATGACAAATGTGATACCATTATAGTATTGTACATCGAATTATTCGTTTGCTCAAGTTTAGCCCCTCTAGGATCTATGCTCCCCTAGTTCTAGGGTTTCAGTTTCGTAGCAAAAATGTGTTAATATTAGATGACAAATTTGATAACATTGGTACTGTACATACATTTTAGGGTTTAAGGTTTAGTCTTTAGGGTTTAGGGTTGGCCCTAAACCCTAAAGACTAAACCCTAAACTATATTATACATCAAATTTCGTCTGCTCAGGTTTAACCCTTCTTGGGTCTATGATCCCCTTGTTCTAGGGTTTCAGTTTTGTAACAAAAATGTGTTAATATTAGATGACAAATGTGATAACATTAGTATTGTAAACATTTTAGTTTGATGAAAGTGCTTTGTAGTTGGTGACAATTGGTTGGTGACACTGTTTTGTCGTTGGTGACAATTAATTTCTAAAAATAGGTGGTTGACACTAGATTGTTGACAAGGTTTTGTAATTGGTGACAGTAGATTATTGACCAAAGCTTGATGAAAATAGGTTGGTTACACTGTTTTATTGTTGATGTCAATAGATTACTGAAAAGAGGTTGGTGACAATGTTTTTTATAAGATGGTGACAATACGGTTGATTAAACAATATGAAAACAGTGTTATGTAGTTGGTGACAATGTCTTGGTGATGTATAATGTTATGGTGACAATTTTTTTAAGGTTATAATATCATGGTGACAATATATTGTCATCAACCTCGTCATTAATAGTTGTCACCAACAATTATCATTAGGAAAATCATCTATTAGCAGAAAAACTCCATTTGTCACCGAGGAAAAGTGTTATTGGCAACTGTCACTAGAAGAAAATCAATTGTCAACCAAATTTTTTTGTCACCAACAATTATCACAAGAAAAAAAGAAAATCAATTGTCACTAGAAAAGATTTTCCCCTAACTGTCACCGGAAAAAATAAAATGTCACAAAAAATCAATTGTCACCAAAATAATTGTCACAATTAACTGTCACCAGAAAATTATATTTAACTGTCACCAAAAAATTGTCACCAAATGCAAGCGTTGACCGGAATGGTCAATGTTGACTAGTCAATGTTAAAATTAAAAATGGTCAAAGGGGAAGGAGGAAGGGTTATAAATGGGGAAGGAGGGGTATTTTTGGAAAAAATGGACATTTACTTAATTATGTAAAAAAGTGGACATTTACTTAATTTTGACATGAAAAATGGATATTCACCAAATTTAACCTTTAAAAAAAGGATTAGGCATTGTAAATGAATTTATAAATATATACATCAAGTTGATAAAATTATCATCTTCCAAAACTCCATGGCAGATTCACACCAAACTATACAACATTTATTGGGAAAAGTTCATCAGTAACACGATGAACAATGACCCTGAATACGTAGGCCAGGTGGGTGAACGGGTGATGGGTCGGGACGGATCGGATGATGGTCACCGGTCGGGACGCCGGCGAGCCGATTTCGGTCCTCTCCTGCCGCGGAATTGTCTGCTTGATCTCGGAATCGAAGGTTCTCCTCCACGATCCGGTGACCGGACAAGCTTCGAACCTCACCGGCTCTCCCAATTTCAAGTCGAGCTCGAGCGCCGCGCTCGGATACTCCGCCATTATCGGCGAATTCAAGCTCATCCACTTCTACGCGGTCAACGGCGGGAGGACGCCGGAGAAAGAATTGCCGGTAAGGGAGATTGATCGGAGGAGGGGGAGGGAGCCGAATTGGGGGATAGGAGGACGACAGTATGGCCTTGAGGGCTTGGACGTCGGCGGGGTGGGTCAGGGGGTGGTGGTTGAGGAGAGGGCAAATCGGGGTTCTTCATCCCCATCCCCTCCATCCTCCTTTTATCAGGTGCGTATCGCACCCCGTCTCACCCCCCGCATCCTCCTCCACCCCCGCATCCCCTTGCCAAAAACGCAGGCGCGGAACCCGAAAAATCATCCCCATCCCCGGCACCCCCTCGCATCCCCTGCCAAACACGCCCTAAATGAGGGTGGAGATGGTCCGGCAGAAAACACGCCCTAAATTGGCCCATTTATATCTCTCAAAACAACCGATCTCAACCATCCCGTCTCCCTCTACGAGACGCCCTTCTCCAATGAACCCAGAAGATAAATCTCATCGCCGTCAAGAATAATTGTCATATTCTACAAATCCTCTTCCAAATTCTACCGTTCTCTCTTCCTCTTCCTCTCTTCCTTCACTTCTATGGCTTCATCTTTTAGTTTCTTCCGCCCCTTCCTGTGCTCCGTGCAACTGCAATTGTCCTCCCTCTCTCTCCCTTATTCGCATCGTTCCTGATAATTTCCCCTCATTTCTATTCCCTTCTGCCCTATTTTCTTCTTCAATTTCTGTTCCATTTCACAGTTTAAGTATATGCATTACTAGATTTGGACTTGGCAACAATTATCAGGAATTCGTCCCTCTTTTCCTTCGTACTGGTTTGTTGTGCCGTGTGGCGATCTGTAGATTTGGAATCGGTTACTTTACGATGCTGAATTCAACGTTGTTAATGAATTACTGTAACTTCTTGCTCCGATTTCATTGCTGCTTTTCAATTTACCTCCATTTGCTCTCGGATCACCTGCAGAGTCAGTTTTTTAGTAGTTTGCTTACAAGTTTCTAACTCCTTTCACCATGTTTCCCCTCTTTGCAGGTTTGTTTAATCTTTCAATTGCAGGTAATTTGACTTTTATGATTAAATTGGTAGACTACTTACTAGGGTTTGAGCGTTCCGATGTAGTTAAGAATCCAGTAACCGAAGAATATCTATCACTGACATAAACTTGCTATCTTTCTGAATGAAATTTAATAGCATGGATGCCAATTTCAATCATAATTGAAGAATATTTGTGCTTTTTGTATGTTTGTTTCACTTTCAATGATCTGTCACAGGAATGCATATTGTGGAAGCAGTGATCCTGATGTTAAGAAGGAAATAAGTTATGACAGCAGACAACAGAGTACAAAGATTCAACTCAGTTTGGTTGATTCTAGAACAAGGAAATTATTTTCAAAAAAACTTAATTAAAAATAATATTTTATGTAAAAAAAAATTCTCCTTAAAATGTGTGTACAAAATGATAAACGACGTCTATTTTCAAACGAAAGAGTAGTGGATTAACCATTCCGGAATGACTCACTGGAAATGACTTGTGGGTAGGACTCACCATTCCGGAATGACTCACTGAAAAGGACTTGTGGGTAATACTCATAGGTCCACGTTCGAATCCTGAATGACCGCTTTTTATTTGCTTTTTATTCACCAAATTCAAGGAGGAAGGAGGAGTAGTGGGATTGACCACATGCATGTCCAAGATCATTGTCTCTTTTTTTTTTCTTTTTTTGAGCAAAAGATCATTGTCTCTTTACTTATGATCCAAGATCAAAATGTGAACTTGATATGCAACATGGAAAATCTCAAACCAACGCAAATTTCAATCATGGCTTCAAGTGGTAGATATATAAGTTTGGATAAGGAACAAAATTAATTTGATAGGATAAAACAAGCATAATTATTATTAATATTTTGGGTCAAAATAGCATAATTATAATTCAGAATATATAGAAAGTAAGATAATATGTTGAAGGACATGACACAATAAACTTTTTCTATTGGTTGTGAAAATGCTATCAAGTAGATTTAAATTGGGAAGTTAATTAGATAAATCATACATTAGGAAAAGTTTTATTTGAAATTCATTATAGATAGAAATTGGGATTCCAAATTATGGAAACTACTTGGATTGCAAGGTTAGTAACCAACAAACCATCAGCTTCCCAAATACTATATAAACTATCATCAATCTGCCGTTTCCTGATTCCAACACTTGCTTTCTCATCTTTCTTCCTTCCTTCCAACCCTAAATCCCTAAATCCCAAGTTTCGTTGATTGATTTGATAGATTGATCGATCTCTCTCGGTTTTCATGGATCCCCGCCCCGGTTTCATGCTCTTTGGGTGCTTGATTACTCCCGGTCCCATTATCGAACCCCCTGCGCCACCGCAACCCCATCAACCAAACCCATCTTCCTCCCATGATTCCTTTTTGAAACCTAACAATGACAACCTCCCCATTCCACATCACCCAGCCGTGATAGAAGATGATCCCTCGCTCGTGGAGAACACCAAGAAAGCCAAGCGCCTAGTTGTCAAGTTGAACGGACAACTTTTTCCCCCTCTTCAATCTGTGGCAAAACCTAATTCGGTGAAGAAGAAACCGGTGATCATCGAACGGCTTGTTTGCAAGTTGAACAGCAAGCGAGTCTATCCTGAAACTGAAAGAGGGCTGCTTTCCCCGCAGCTTCGGCATGTTTTGGTATCGATGGGGGTGGCGGAAGACCACAACCCCATCCACTTCTTCAGCCGCTCCCTCTTCCCATCTGATGTGGAGAAAGGGCTAACGCGACTCACCATCCCCAAAACCCAACTCCTCCAACCCTTCTTGACTGTTGAAGAAGAGGCTCTTCTACAAGAGCGAGGTGCCAACAGAAAACTCAAGAGGCTGGAGGTGGATGTGGTGGATCCTTCGCTCATCGTGCGCACTCTCAGCCTCTCCAGGTGGAACTACAAGAAGTCGGATGCAGCGCGAGATAGGAGGAGCACTCGTAGCTGGTCTTATGCTCTCAACGGTGGCTGGATGGATCTTGTCAATTCCAACGGCCTCACTGCAGGGGATACCCTTCAAGTTTGGTCATTCCGCAAGAACAATGCTTCCCTCGGCTTCATCGTCTTCAAGGAAGACAGGAGATGTGCAACTGCAACTGCTCGCAACCCCGTGATCGAAGGAGGTTCAAGCTCGACTGACAAGGATACGGACCTCACTGGTATGAGTCACAGAGCACTGGATACTTGCAATTCGGATGAACCGGTGTGCCCATTAGAAAGATTCGACAACGATAGAAACATTGATTTTAAAAAGGGCCCAGCCCAAATGAAAAGGCCCAAAAGGTAATGTACTCACTAGTCATGAGTCGTCATGTACCTAATTTATATATGTGGTGTAAAAGTCAAAGTTCATAGCTAATGTTCTATCAAAAAAGTTCATAGCTAATAATGTAAGTGTACCACCCTCCAATTTTTAAATACGAAATGTATCTTCTTCTTTTTTTAAATGAAATTACCCAACATAAATTGGACATTAATTATTTTCAATAACCATCAATAAAATAGAATCATGATTAAATGTAGGGTGTAACCGTTCTCATCTGTTTCACTACAGAGCATCCGATGATGAGAATCCGAAGTTCTAATATGAGACAATGTGATAAAGGAAAGAAAATTTGTTAAACCCTCGATTAATTGCTATGAAGACATGGATAATCTTGCCAGTCTGGAAGGAATGAAGGTGTAAAAGCATTGTAATTGATCGATTTATTTATAAATTGAATAAAAAAAATTATATATAAATAAAATCATAAAGATATATTTAACAAATTAAAACACTTGCATATACAAAAATTTATATTTGAGCCATGAGTTTCTTATAGTAATATTTTAGATGCAATTCTTATTTTCTTTGATTGGAATGATTCATATTTTCTTCAGTTAATATGACGATTAATCTGTCTACCATTTATCAATCTCTTGATCCACACGACCTAACATATTAGGTGCTTCAAATTACTCCATACATATCAAAATATAGATTGTTTTAACTTTTTAACACGTTTCTATACAGCCTAAAAGTTCTATAAAATATCAACTTTTTAATTAATTTTTGAAAATAATTTTGTACTCATTTTTTTTTTTGATTAGAAAATAATTCGAGGCTAAACAAACCTGGACCTCGAAGGCCGACAAGTCGGCAGACGGAAACCGTCAAAATAAACAAAATACAACGAGGGTGCAAGAAACAAGTAAAAGAGCTCTACAAAGAGGAACCGAGCTCCTCTAAACCGGACGAGATGCGGACGTAGACGAACGAACGAAGCCAAAAAACATTTTACAAATATATATATATATATATATATATATAAACATTTTACAAAAAAATAACTTGTTAAAAATATTAAAAAATGAAATACTTACTTTATTTTTTTTAAAGAAAAAACAAGAAATTAAAAAAGATGCTATTTGAGCCATAATCACTCTTAAATACCAGATGGGGATTTCAATGTTGGAGAGGTGCACTTGCACAACTCTGAAACAGAAAATCTGCTGACAGCAACAGAAACCAAAACCCAAAATTCAAAAATCCCCCCTGCAAACACATAAACCCAGAAAGGTTGATTGATTTGCCTCCTGATTCCTCCTCCTCTCTTTCCGTGTCTCCCTCTCTCTCCTGCAACTGTCCGTTTCATTCAACAAAACACCCTCTCAGTAAAAGACACAGCAAGAAAAACGGAAACAGAGCAAACACAACTCATCATCCACCCTGTAAAATTCATACTGTATTTAAAAAAAAAAATCAGTCTTTCCAGAACACAGTACATATTCCGAATTCCGAATTGCTGTTCGTTCGGGATTTGTTTCTGCTTTCATTTCTTCAGGCTCACAAAAAAATGTCTTCTGATTTCGTTGCCTTTGAGGATCCCTTGAACTCCATTGCCATGTTTAATTCAGAAGCTCTGTTGCTGTCCGATTCCTCAATTGACAGCATCCAAGCTCAGTCTCTCCACGAATTGGCCCAAACGCTAATCTCAAATTCGTCTCCGAGCGACCAAATGGAGAGCCTTTCGCTCTTCCAGCAAGCCCAGTTCCCCAATTTGCAGAGCTCCCCTGGTTTCGGAATTGGGTTTATTGACTGCCCTGTTTCCGGCGTCAAATTGGAAGAGGCTCCTTTTCGATTGGGGTTTGATTCTCCGCCGAGCTCGAACGCGTACTTCTCCGGTAGCGAAGGCTATGCCGGAGACAGCTCGATGGTTGGGCTTTTGGATAGAAGCTACAGCCATGGCAGCCACTCGTACGATGGCTGGAAACAGGGGACTCTGTTTCATCCCCAATTTGGTGTGCTTTCGGAGCCCTCTGAGAACTGCCTCTCAGATGATCAATTTGAGGGCCACCTTAGAAGAGTTTTTAGCACCGGAGATTTACAAGTTAAGCTCTAATCCATTAACTCTTTTCTTTTTTCGGAATTCATTCGTTTGACGCAATGTGCTGACGCCTACTGTAATTTTTTATTATTAGCGCATGTGTGTCTGTGCGCAACCCTTATCTAAGAAGATTATAATATATAAGTTTATCGCAATAAACGAGCCCAAAATTGATGAAATCTTCCTATTTAGGGTTTTGATATTTGATCTTAATTTGTGGCTATGTGATCTTGTTGTAGAAGAAAACATCCCAAAGGGTGTGTTCTTCAAGTTTGTTGGGAAGTCAGAGTAGCACAACCACATCTACATTGATGGAGGAAGCGAGCTTCAAAGTCGGAAAGTATGGTCCGGAAGAGAGGAAGGAGAAGATCGATAGGTATCGAGCCAAACGCGGCCTAAGAAACTTCAACAAGACTATTAAGGTGAATATATATTGATTCATACTATATAATTACTTTTATATAATGTGTACTCATCCCAAATGAGGTTTCTCATTTGTTGTGATCTCTTTGTTTTTGAGAAGTATGCATGTCGGAAGACGTTAGCGGACAATAGGCCTCGGGTACGTGGGAGATTCGCACGCAATGACGAGCCTGTTGAGATGGCTATATCGGCTTCTGGCTTGAATCGTTATGAGCATGAACATGATCTCTGGGTAGGTTTTCCACTCAATTGTTCATGCATTGTAAATGAAATAAAATGCACTAAAAGTGTTACATTGTGCACCTAACCCTAAGGTATTAAACAACGGGATGTTATTTTTGTCAGAAGGAAAGACGGTGCTCTCTGATATATTAAACAACAACTAGGTGATATCACTTGAAAATGACCACAAAAAAAGTGATTTATTGTTGATGCAATGTGTATTGATGAATGATGATGCAAAGCATAAGAAAGAAGTGTACATTGATAGAATAATCCAATAAATAATAATATATGGATCATTTAAAAAAAAAAAATACTACTTATATATTTTTCTTACATTAATCTAGTGTGTCTTCATTCGTAGGTCGGGTGCTTGAACGGAGGAACCATTCAAGGCGGGAGTGAAGATCAAGGACGACGATTCGCAAGCCATTTTGGAGGCTCTTCCCAGTTTGATCATGGATTCATTGGGTACTGATCTTGATGTTTTGGGCAACATGACATACATGGTCATTGAAGAAGAGTAAAAAGGAACAGTAAATGGTTGTTTATGTCAGGATAGGTCATGTAATAAATCCATCACAAGTGGTTGCTGCTGTCAAGGTTAAAAAAAAAAGGCTAGGAGAGGGTGAAATGTTAGCTAGTAGTACTAGTGTACTGCTAGTAGGTGCACCAATTGAGTTAATTAGTTCTCTGTAAATGTTACAGCTGTGAATTTTATTTCTTTCCTGTTTGTTTACTGCTCAAATTATTCATACTCTTCTGTTGCAGTTTTAAATTCTCTTGTTGCTTTCAGATTTGTTCATAGATGCAACAGTTTCTGTTGCACTTTGTAATGGATAAAGTGAAACAATTTTACAAAAAAAAAAAAAAATAGAAGCTAAATGATTTAAATAAATAAAATCTTTTCAAATTTGTTTTTATTAATGTTAGAAAACTGATCATTAGCCATTAGGTAATTTTAGGGCATATCCTAAGTATTTTAATTCAAATAAGATTCTTCTACATATACTAATCTAGCTATTTTATAAACTGATCGGATTTGTTTGGTTGAACATGGAAAGTAAAATTTCCGAAAAGTTACTTTCTAAGAATTTAATTCATGGGAATTGTATTTCCAGAGAATATTGATAAAAGATGTTTGGATGAATCTATGTTTTTAGAAATAGAAATAGGGGAAGAAAAAAAATTGTAGGTAAAAGTTGGAAGTGGAACTTACTCAATCTTCCCTAGATAAGTGAACTTCCTCTAAAATTGTATGAATTAGAATTCCGAGAACACGTGTATTAATCATACTTTGTGGGTTTTTGAACTTTGTAAATTTTTCATTAGGTAACCAAACGAGCCCTTAGTTTTGAAAGCAGGGTTCTTAATTTATCTTATACGGAGTATTAAGTACTTCATATGTTAGATTTTAATAGGTTTTTTAAGACAAAAATTGATCAATCAAGAAAGCAACAATGACAATAACAACTGAATACTCTCTCTGTCCAATAATACACGAGTTTTTAGAGGTAAATTTTTGTCCAACAATGGATGACCTTTTATGTTTTCTAGGTAGGAAGTTGTAATGATTTGTATTGGTTTATGTGTTGTTGACTTTTTAAAATAATTTGATTGGTTAAAAATTAAAATGTGTAGTGGGTGTTAAAAAACAATACAGTAAAATTTATGAAAAAATTAGTGCAATGATGATGTATTTTTAAAAGTAGAGTGTTTCATTAAAACCTGTGCAAAAAGTTAAAAGTACATGTATTTTAGGACGGAGGGAGTATATATCTCAGACTATCCACAATGGTTAGGTGTGCAAATGTGCACATTTGCACAAGATGTGTAATTTTGCACACCACTTTTTAGCATTTTACTCCATTGGTTAAAGTGTGTATTTTTTGCACACATCTCTTTTAATAACCAAGTAATCTATATTTATCTTCACATTTTAATTGTGATTAATATCTATTAAAAATTAAATATGTATTTTGTATTATAAATTTTTATTACGCACATTTTGATATAAAAAAAATAATTTTCACCACAATTTGAAAAATCAAAATTTCAATATTGTTTACAAAATTGGATGGTTATTTCTTAAAAAAGGTATATCACTAATCTAACTTAATTTTTTTTTGTTAGATTTAAACTTAAATATTTAAATGAATTTCTTAGTCATTAGATGTGACTTTTTAAATGAAATTTATTAGATTAATTTAATTTATATTAAATCAAATTTAGTTATAAAAAAAGAAAAATGATAAAAAGTCATTTATGAAACCATGCATTCTCTCTTCTCATTGGACAAAGCTTTAGTCCACTTTCTCAAAAAGTGGGAAAGTTTTTGCACATAGGGGGGATTTTGTGCTCAAATATACACACTTCATGCTCAAATGTACACATTTGAGCACCCACAAAACAACCATTGGAGCTCATAATTGTGTAAAATATACATATTTACACAATTGCACACCACCATTGGAGTTAGTCTCACAAGAAGCAAAAGTTTAGGAGTCGAGATGTCTGTATCATTTTCCTAACTAGTTTTCGAAAAATCCAAGAGTAGAGACGACAGAGATAGCGGAGACAAGCACCGTGAATAACACAAGAAAATAGCGACTAATTTGTGTAATTGTATAGATGAGTCAAAAACTAATGTGAATATATGCTTTGCCTTTGCTGAGGCAAGAATCGACAGGTAACGAACGTCCAATTGATTAAGGTTTAGGAGAATCGATAAAGGCAGGCATCATAAATCTTTTCCGAGTAGCTTGCCCTAGTTTTTAGTACTGCCTTTATAGATGCCCTCTTTGTGGGATACTGTTCGGATATGATTGCCCCAAATTTATTTTGACCTTATTCCCCAACCGATCATCAATCAAGTTGTAGCTTGGTTTGATCGGGTTTGCTTGTGGGTCGTTCTTCGGTGCGGCTGCGTGAGTTCTTCGGATGAGGTATGGTGATAGATTATGTAATATGTATTTTTTTTATATGTTAGAATGATTTCGGGTGAGCTCATTCTACTCGAGGGTATCCTTTCGGATGACCAGGATTATTTTAAATATCGCTACCCAGACCGAGTGACCAGGATTTTCCATTTTTTGAATATGTATTTGGTTGATTGAATTGTTCGTGACAATGTTTATGATATATGGTCCACCCTTTTATAGGGTGCCACTTTCCTCTTTGGAGGGTTTTGTTATTTGTTTTCTCGGTGGCAAGTGTTTCTAAAATAGGTAAACAATTAATTTCTCTAAAGTTTCCTGTCGCTTTCCTATTTTTGAGAATGAAATGGGAATCTGTTGACAAAAAGTGCCCGAAAATTTTCCAAATATTCCACAATTATAAAAATGGAAAATCCGTTGGAGATTTTCTTATTCTTGAACTCTCATGTGATTTTGATGGTTATTGATTTCTTGGGGTTTTTGTGTGTGTGTGTTTTTGCTTAGTTTTCTTTTACTTGCTTTATGTTGTATCGTAATGGGGCGTGTTCGTCGATTTGCGATTATTTTGGTTTATCAATTTATCAGAAAAATATTTATTTGACATTTTTAATCATTTCTGATTGAAAAAATAGTGACTAAAATGAATTAAAATGCATTTTTACATAGTAAATAACATTTTCTATATTTAGCATATGTTGACTGACTAGCAA
Source organism: Persicaria maculosa (assembly GCA_963922045.1). Taxonomy (NCBI): domain Eukaryota; kingdom Viridiplantae; phylum Streptophyta; class Magnoliopsida; order Caryophyllales; family Polygonaceae; genus Persicaria; species Persicaria maculosa. The sequence continues at coordinate 78,007,146 of OY998255.1, read as the reverse complement.
ATTCTATATATAGTGGAAGTTCATTTCCACTACCGAATTCACCTAGTCCAAGTGTCGATCGACTTATTGCGATCATTTGCTGCTGCTTTTTCATTTTTCAATTTTTTTTTTTCAAATTTCAAACATATTTGTCTAGATTTTGTAAAAAATGATCATAATGGGGGCAACTTACATCTTATCGCAGCCAAAACACAATTATTTCATTCTAATATACCCACATATAATAATTAAGTGCGTAATACTATATGCAGCTAATCTAAGTTTTATCTGCATACCAATTAATCACAACTAAATTCATATATGAGGAGAATCTAAATATATATGTTTTTTTTTGCGAGCCGTCAAACATACAACTTAATTTTTATATTTATTTTGTTGTTGTTACAGTCCGATTCCAACAATTTATTTTTATAATTTTTATAAATAATATTATCATTATCTTATATAATAACTAATGATTAGACTTTATATTATTTTAAATTGATATGAATTTTTAAATTTTTAAATATGAAAAATGTAACATTTATTGGTTGATAAAAAAAAAACTTGTTAATTATTATTGAGATATGAAACGATAAGTGTCCCTAATCGAAAGTACGATTTTAACAAGTTTTGTATATAAGATGATGGACTACTCTCGATCATTCTATTGTCAATTGGTTTTAAGATGGAACTTCCCTTGACTTGTGTGTTAGCTAGACTACTAGTGCATGTGCCCCCGTGCACACGACTCTTAGTCATCGGTTCGAGTCGGACTTTGATATGGTATCAGAGCGATTTAGTCTAACGACCCGTCTTTCGATTTTGGTCAGAATTACCACTTGTTCAAGTGTCAATTAGAAGAGTCATTCTTAGTTGCACTTGCGGGGGCATTTTGAGACGTGAAAAGATAAGTGTCCCATGAGTATAACAATAGTTGTATATAAGTTGATTGATTACTCATTCTATTGTCAATTGGTTTTTGGATGGAACCTCTCTCGGATTGTGTGCTAGACCACCAGTGCAAATTATAATATACGAAAATTATGTATTTTTAAAAAAAAATTATGTATTTTTTTGATACGGGGTTAGCCGTAGGATGGCCCGATCTTCGATAATCAAGACTCAAAGACAAGAACGGAAGCAAAGACTCAAGAATAAGGATAAAACGCAGCAATAAAAGACTCGATTAAAAACAATAGATGGGTGATTCGAACTAAAATAGAACGAGGCAAAGACCCCAGGCCTCCGTAGAGGGTAGGAACCAAATACCAACGACTATAAAGCCCGCCTCTACAACCTTACACAACCAAGCGGACAACTTGGAGGCACAAGGAGGGGACTTGTGATTACCTGGATCACCAAGCTCTCGCGAGGTTGACGAACTCAAAGCAAACCAAGTTAGATCTATAACCAATTGTTGCAATCGACGAGCCACGCTTCGAGTCGATTGACTTTCTCTCAATTGTGTTTCACACAAACTGAAATTTTCATAAAAGATACGTCTGAATTACAATGGAGGAATCAACCCTTCTTATAACCTTAGGGCTGATTTAGATGGAAAATAATAATTAAAAGAATAATTAAAAATAACCCCTAAATTACCTAAAATAACTTAAGTAAATAAGGTCTCTAAAAATAGCAATAAAAGAAAGTTCCAACACTTAAGAAATCCCGTCTAAAACAGTGACAGCCCATAGAATGTGATTTTCGGCCAATCTCCATGTCGAATCTGGAAAAATCTTCAACAGCAAAGTTGTAGATCTCTTCGTCCTCGTTCCGACAAGGTATGACACGCCTCAATCCGATTAATATTGACTCCGTACGACTCAATTTACTGAGACGTCGAAAAGCTGTCAAATGCTGAACGAATCTAAAACTTGAGCTTTCACCTTTGCACCTTCTCCTATGGTGGAGCCTTCTTCTTCCTCTTGAGGATGACATCATTCTCCACGGGATCCTGACCGCCAATTCTCTGCAAGCAGATGAAGAACAGAACACGGCTTATAACAAAAGGATTCCACTCCACCATACCCTTTCAAGCCCAACAAGCGGTCATTACCTATGATAGTTTAATACAAAAATATGATTAATTAAAGGTAATTAGTACTCCATATTATTTAATCATCATCATATTTGATGATGAAAATGTACCGTATAGTGGCAGTTAAAAGGAAGCAACAAAGCATATATATATTTAGTCAACTGAAAAAGAGTCAAGAAAGGGCTAAAGTTGGATACTAATTATGCCATGACCCAAGACGAAATCTTCACTTACAAGTTCCTTAAATACATTAAACATAACCTTAAAATTAGGGCTCGTTTGGTTAAATAGGAAAAGTATAATTTTCGAGAATTTAACTTTCTAGGAACTCAATTCCTATAAATTACAAACTATGAAAATTGGGAAAAAGTATTTGGTTTGATTTTGGAATACAAGAATAACTCTACTTGTTGGTTTTTTTTATGACCAACCAAACGAGCCCTTATATCGAATTTTCTAACTTATACGGTTAAACATATATAGTGATTTAAACATAGTGTCCATAGATGGAATTGAAGAAGAAGAGTAATTAGAATTTGCAAGCTTAGTTGAATAAACGGAAAATTAAAAGAACTTGCAAGCTTATTGCTTGATAATGGTGACATAATTATACCAACAACAAGCATATGCTCTACGACTTCCCGCGCGCCACCCTCAACTTCATTGATGTGTTTATACTTTTTGTTTTTTTTGACGAGGAACCCACATTTGATGTGTTTATACTTTGTTATACTGATATAAGCAGCTTGATTTTCTGACTTATCCTCCTACACTAAACAAGCTGGGTTCATTAGTTTGTGTTAATAAAGTTATATCTTTTGGGTGATATTTGGCAATCCGATAGTATTATTTGGTTGTTGTTGCCCAGCTTGTCGGGCTTGCTCCAAATCAGCTTGGAGACAACTTGACCTTAAGGCTCAACATACATCAACACAGTTCCGATCAATTTTCACAACAATGGCAGAACATTTGCACTCGCCCAACATATATCCAGATCCAAACATGACTACAAAACAAATTGTGTTTGATAAAATTATTTAAAAACCGCAGAGAATGGTTTAGGCATTCTTATTAAGGAGGAAGCCTAAGGTTTTGTTTGTTCTCGGACATTTAATCGAATATGTAGTAGACAATTTAATCAAAGACGTATCAGGCATCCATAAAACACATACCTAATCTAAACCAGCAATTTAGAGAAATTATAATCTAGGTATTATTAGATATACATAAATAAAGTTAACAAAAGGTTGCCTTTGTTTTTGCCAAACATCTCATAGAATCTGTTGCCATATTCATTTAATGAAAATGTATCTGCAAGCAATAAACACACATCATATCAGAAAAGATGAACCTTTGGAAGTGCACCCTTCTATCTTTACAAACTAAACCCCCACCCCTTATGAATGCAAGAGCATTGCAGTATTCGGTTTTACGCATATGAAACTATAGCAAGGTTTTATTATAGCCATTAGAGTCTTTAATAGTCTTATAACTTGACAATATGGAATATGTGATCTGAATGAAACATTCTAAGTTAATCTGTCAGAATTTTTCTTATTCATCTCTCTCCTTTGCTGATCTGAGCTACTTCCTTAGTAAAATGGTCACAATTATTTCCAGGCAATAATTCACAAGTTACTGATAGCTAATTTAAGTTAAAAATCCACAAATCTTGGATTTTCTTTTGCCATTCCCTAAATGCATAGCTTATAGCAGTAGCAGCTGTAGGACTCAATTGGGAGCTTAAGTGGAAGAGAACACTTGAAATAGAGGGAGTAAAAAAGTGACTACTAAGCAGAAGAAAATGCTTGCATCAGAAGGATTGAAAAATACACAATATCTAAATGAAATTTTATTCATTCAATTTTTATTTAAATAAAATATTTTATTTATTTAAGTATAACAGTTGGCCATTTTAAAGATTATTACTCAACTTTAATTAAGATAATAAGACATTATGGCAAAAAAAAAAATCAAAATAAACTTAAGACATATTACTTTCAAATTTTAGAATAAAGATTTAAGCTTTAACTATATTAACTTTATCTAAATCCTACAAACTTAGGCAAATAATCAGAAATTTTGTTATGGACATTTAATTGAACATTTTTATATTCCTAATCAAAGGTAATCTTTAATTAAAAAAAAAAAGGAGAGGGGGTGATACGGGGTTAGCCGTGAGATGGTCCGATCTTCAACAACAAGCAAGAAACTAAAGAAACGGAAGCAAGAACTGGACAAGAAAGCAAGAAACGAATCAAGACTCGACAAAGACAGCAAGTAATCGATCAAGAAAGCCAAGATCGATCAAGAACTCAAACAAGACTCGAAAAACAGTAGCAAGACTCGATATTTATGTAAAGACTCGACCTGATATGGACTGAAACGATCTATATAGAACAAGATAGAGACCCCAGGCTTCCGTAGAAGGTAGGAACCAATACCAATGACTATATAACCCGCCTCTGCAACCCTACACAACCAAGCGGACAACTTGGAGGCACAAGGAGGGGGCTTGTGGATACTAGGATCACCAAGTCTTGCGAAGTTGATGAATGACAAAACAAACCAAGCTGAGACAAGATACCAATTCGCAATTGAAGAGCGCTGCTCTATTCAATCGACAACTCTCAATGTGTTTCACACGTCTTTGAGAAAGCAATTTCATTCATAAAAGTTCCCACTGATTCTAATGAAGGGAAATCGGCATATATAGCCTACAAGGGCTGCTGGGCCGGTTTTATCTAGGTAAAATAGATAAAAGAAGATAAAAACTCTACTTAAGAAAATAATAGAAATAACCTCTAAAGTTTCCTAAAATAGTTTAGGTAAAATTAATACTAAAAATAGCAATATGTTGGAGCCCAAGGCTAAGGTGTACTCGGCAGCTCTCAAGCTCAAGGGGGCTCTTCATCTTGAATCCCTATGCACATATAGGTCTTCAATGTAGGCTCGGGGAGTTGAACCTTGCTCGAGAACAAAGCATGACTCACAAAGTTGAAAGAGTCTCTTTGAAGCTTCTTAGCTCTAGCTCGAGTCATTGGTCCTTCTCCAAGAATGATGGGTGTGTCTGGAGCTGTAGAAGATGGTCCCGCATCAACCTCCCCTTCTTGAAAAGGATTCGACCACGAATCCAAGTCTTCATCCACTGCGAAGTAAGGGATTAGATCGGCGACGTTGAATGTAGCGCTCACGCCCATGTCTCCCGGAAGCTCCAATTGGTAGGCGTTGTCGCCTACTCTCCTCTTGACTTTGAATGGCCCATCACCACGAGGTGAAAGCTTGTTCTTCCGATCTTCTGGAAACCGCTCCTTCCTTAGATGTACCCATACAAGATCTCCAGGCTGAAATGTGACCAAGCGACGTCCCTTGTTGGCCTTGTTAGCATTGTATTCAGCCTTTAGCTTAAGCTTCTCTCGAGTTCGTTCATGTAGCTCCTTAATGAACTCGACATGCTTACCTGCCTCAAATGATTCTTTGTCTCTCATAGGATATGGAGTAAGATCAAAAGGGGTTAGTGGATTAACACCATACACACATTCAAATGGAGTGAGTTTAGTAGCCGAATGCATGGTTCTGTTATAAGCAAATTCCACATGAGGTAAGGCTTCTTCCCAAAGTTTTAAATTCTTCCTAATTATGGCTCTTAGGACAGTAGCAAGGGTTCTATTAGTCACCTCAGTTTGGCCATCAGTTTGGGGGTGGCTAGAAGTAGAGAATAGCAATCTAGTTCCCAATTTATTCCATAAAGTTCGCCAAAAATGACTTAAGAATTTCACATCCCTATCACTAACAATGGTTTTAGGCACGCCATGCAACCTAACTACTTCTCTAAAGAATAGATTAGCAACATTGGTAGCATCGTCAGTTTTGTGGCATGCAATGAAATGAGCCATTTTAGAGAATCTATCCACTACCACAAATATAGAATCCCTCCCCTTCTTAGTTCTAGGCAACCCAACTATAAAATCCATGGATATATCTTCCCAAGGGGATGAGGGGGTCGGCAGTGGTGTATAAAGGCCATGGGGCATAAGCTTAGCTTTAGCTTTTATGCAATCTATGCATCTTTTAAGGCAATGTTCTACATCCCTAAGCATATGTGGCCAATAAGAGGCGACATGGGCAATCTATGCATCATATCATAAAAATGATTGCCAAATTACAAATCAATATAGATTTGATAGTTTGAGAAGGCTTTACATGGGCATATTGAAAAATGCATTCGAATCAACTTTAATCAATTGAATGAATAAGAGGCGACAACACCTAAACCATGTATTTCAATTATAAATTTTGAAATTTAATTGCCATTACTCAAAACAAACTAACCCTAAATTCAAATTTTCCATTCAATCTAATCCCCAAATTCAAACACCTAAACCCTTAATGACAGAAATTTCAAAAGAAAAATCTAAGACATTCCTTTTCTAGTGTGAATGATCACCCCTCGACACCCCCCTTCACACTTCACTTGTTCGCTAGCAGCGTCATCTCCCAAACTGTACAAGCTTCCTCTTTGTTCAAATCATTGGAAAATATGTGAATTGAGGAACAATCAATCTTATTCCAGTCACAAATTCCTCACAATTAAATCCCAAATTCATGCAAAAATTCCCAAATTTCTCAACTTTTAACAAAATAGGAAAACCCTAGAAATTGGGGGTTTTTAAGAAACTCACATCAAGGGCTTCAATGGAGGAGTGAGAAGAGAAAGGTGGCCGGAGATGCTGCTTGGAGTTGCCACTGGGCTGGCCTCGGCTGCTGCGGGTGCTGCTAGCTGCCCGGGCAAGGCGCATGGTGCTCATAAGGCCTGCTGCTCACACGATGAAGAAGGACGACCATGGAGGGAGGAATTTTAAGCAGCGAGACAACGAGAAAAAGAGAGGAGCAAGAGCGGGCTGCCGTAGTAGAGAGCTTGAGCTCGATTTTGATGGGGAAGAGGCGGGTGAGTGGTTGAGCACAAGAAGAGGGATGAGGATGAATGCTTCCATTCAAATTTAATTAGACAGATGTGTATAATGATAGACTTGTAATTGAAAGTTTCAACTAGGTTGTTTTTCGAGCCGAATGAGCCGAGCTTGACATGTTCAAGCTTGTTCATTTATTAAACGAGATCAAGCCGAGCCAAGCCTAATTTTTAAATGAGCCTTTTATTTTGTTCAAGCTCGGCTTGTTTAGGAAATGAACGAGCTCGAGCCGAGCTTTTTTCGAGCTTTAAGTAGTTCTACTTGGTTATAACATGTAAACTTAAAGAAAATTTTAGAAATTCAATATAATTCGAGCTATTCGAGTTTTATTCGAACGAGCCGAGCTTTCAATCGAGCTTATAATTTTGTTCAAGCTTGAACTGTTCAGTTCATATAACAACCCTAGTTTCAACTGAGGATAAAATTGTCATTTTACTGTTCAAGATGCCCATTCTCTCTTTTTATATATAGACTAGTATGTATATATATGTATATATATATATATATATATATATATATACTGGTTTAATATATATAAAAAAAGACATGCAAGTTTCATCTTCTTCGTCAATTGATTGGGGGCTCAAATGGGTGTAGCCTTCAATATTGGTGATTTTAAATTTTGAAATTAATTGGACAAATTACTATTACAAATGAAACATTATCCCAAATTCAATACATAAGGAATAGAACACAAATCCTTTCCTAAATCGTGGCCTAAATAATAAATGAATAGAACACCATTGCCTTTGTAGTTACATTGTGGATTTGTGGGATCCGGGTCGAATGGATCTTTCAAGTGTGCAAGCAAGGGTATGCCCTGTTAAGCAAAGCAAGCAGCCGCAGCAGCCCATGGCGGCGGGAGATGAGTACTGGTGATGTGAAAGACGCGCACAAAGGATCTACTCTAGATAGGTTATGTGTTTGGAGTAGGGCCACCATCTCTTGCCTAACTCTTCCCAAGGACATGAGGAAGAAGCTTCCTGTTCATGCTACGCCAACTACAGATTCCGCCCATGCCGATCAACAAAGGAGGAATCAACTCATCAAAGAGTGCATTGATTATATTCACTCTTGTTCTGCTTCTCCTCATCCCCCGCTGTTCCTTCACCTGCATATATGTATGTATATATATATATATATATATATATATATATATATATATATATATATATATATATATATATATATATATATATATGTATACATATGTATACATACATATGTGTACATATTTACATATGTGTATACATGTACTATGTACATATGTATAGTATATATGTACAGATGTGTACATATGTGTACATATGTACATATGTGTACATATGTACATATGTGTACATATGTACATATGTGTACATATGTACACATATGTACACATCTGTACACATATGTACACATCTGTACACATATGTACACATCTGTACACATATGTACACATCTGTACACATATGTACACATCTGTACACATATGTACACATCTGTACACATATGTACACATCTGTACACATATGTACACATCTGTACACATATGTACACATCTGTACATATGTACACATCTGTACATATGTACATATGTATACATATGTACACATCTGTACATACATATGTACATATGTACACATCTGTACATATGTATACATATGTACATATGTACATATGTATACATATATACATATATGATATATATACATATATGTATACATGTATACATACATATATACATATAGACCATTGGATTAAGGAAATCAAATGGCCCACAAAATTCTAATATTTTGATTTTTTTAAATGCCTGGGGATATTTTTGGAAATTCCACCAAATATTTTAGTGGAGAATACAATCCCGTTAAATTTGCTTCATTGGTATTTAGTAACTACTTTTTTCATCAAAAAGTAACTCCTTCAAATCCATTTACGGTTTTCACTTTTCAAGCTTTGAATTGAACTTTTTTAAAATCTAAGTTTTTTCTTCCAATATTTATCTGCATTAGTAACTAAAATCGATTTTAGTTATTCATTTAATTGTGTTTTTTGTCGTATAAATAAAATTGTTTGCAAAATAAGTTGTTGTTTAACCATATGACTATTAAATATGAATAGGTAAGTTATTAACAATGAATATTTGTTGTTGTACATGCAAAGTTATTTGTTAAATATGAATAATTAAGTTGTTAATTTTGAATAATAAAGTTGTTAAATGTGAATAATTAACAATTGAAAAGTCATTTTGACGTGAATATAACTTATCCTAGATGAACAATTATGAAGTGAATGATTGAATATGAACAGTTATTCAGTTTATTTGTTAAACGAGTAATTGGTTAGATTTTTAAATAGAAAGATTTACTTTTGACAAAAAAAAAAAGAGGAAGATTTGGTAAATAACAATTATTTTTTAGATGTGTAAATATGAATACTTAGTTAAATCAATATGAATATGTACTAGTCAAGATATGAATATTTGGTAAATACCAATTTATTCACATGTAATGAATTAAGGATTCATATTTAAATATTAGGGAATTGGACAAGGAAATATAAAATTGAATTGTCCCAGGACCAATAGCCATGTTAAAAAAAAATGATGGTCAATTAGGTTGTATAGTATTATCGTAACTCATAAGGAAATATTTAAGATTTTATAAATAGTTTAAATTGTTCAGGATGTCAAATACCAATTTACCCCTTGCAAAGGATTCACTTGTAAATGCTTTCAATTACGGGCATGAAAACCGTGAGTTTTACTTCCCACATCTGTGCCGTTGATTTGTCTAATCTATTGGTCTATATTTCTCCCCTCGTTACATGGTAAGAAGTATCCTCACCGGAAAGTCCCCCTATATATATATATATATAATTAATATCATGTGGTTCTTTGTAATGATTTGATTTCAGCTTTTGATGAACACTCAATTTCAACAACAACCTTACAAAAATGTAAGACCTTTTCAATATGATACAGACTTTACAGTGATACACCCCCATGAGTTCATCAAAAGCTAAAATCAAATCATTACAAAGAACCACATGATATTAATTCCATATATATATATATATATATCCCAATTGAAATTAAAGTCCCAGTTAACTCCAAATATGAATATGGGCGCATATATAGCAGGTAGTGCTAGCTAGCTGTCCAATTGAAATTCAACCAAAGTAACGGACGAGATCGAAATGGAGAATTGGATGGATGGACACCCCATTTGTTAGTTTTGTGCGGATCGAAGAAACGCACAACCCATGTGAAACTAACGAGGGATGCTCTTAGAGTTTCTTCCGATCATCATATATATATGTATACATATATATACATATGTATATATGTATACATATGTATATATGGAGTCGCCGGAGCGAGAGTAGGCGGGGGAGTGGCTGGAGCGGGAGGAGGAGTGGCCGGAGCAGGCGGAGGAACAACGGCGGGAGGAGGAGTGGTGCAATGGATGGCTCTCGGGGTGGTTTATGGTGGCCGACAGAGGGCTAAAGGGGATGCTTTTGGGGTTGTTAGGTTTGTTTCTGGAGGTCAATTATAGGGAGGAGAAGAGGGAGCCTTTTGTGAGCTGGTGAGTGAGTCTTTGGTATTTATAGGAGGGAGTCTTTGGTATATATATATATGTATACATGTATACATATATGTATACTTGTATACATGTATATACCATCTCTTGCCTAACTCTTCCTAAGGACAGGAGGAAGAATCTTCCTGTTGTAGCTACGCCAATTGCAAATTCCGCCCATGCCGATCAACAAAGGAGGAATCAACTCATCAAAGAGTGCATTGATTATATTCACTCTTGTTCTGCTTCTCCTCCTCCCGCCGCCGTTCCTTCGCCTGCTCCGGCCACTCCTCCTCCCGCTTCAGCCACTCCCCCGCCCACTCCCGCTCCGGCGACTCCTTGTATACATATATACATATGTATATATATGTATACATATATGTATATATGTATACCCTAGGCGAGAGAGGCCGCTTTGGGGAGGGACGGACAATTTTTCAATACCCTTGGGTGCGAGCTCAGCAATAGGCTCGAACTCGGCTCATATATATATTCGAGCGATCCCGAGTCGAGCCCGAGCTGCTCGGCTCATGTATCAGGCCTATGTATACATATATGTATACATGTATACACGTATGTATACATGTATAGATATATGTATACATATGTATATATGTATACATATATATATATATTACATATATATATATACATATATATATACATATATGTATACATATATATATACATATATATTACATATATATATATACATATATATATACATATACATATATATATATACATATATATATACATACATACATATATACATATACATATATATATATACATATATATATACATACATACATATATATATATATATATACATATATATATACATATATACATATACATATATACATATATATATATATATATATATATATACATATATACATATATATATATACATATATACATATACATATATAGATATACATATATACATATATACATATATATATATATATATATATATATATATATATATATATATATATATGTATATGTATACATATGTATATATGGAGTCGCCGGAGAGGGAGTGGGCGGGGGAGTGGCTGGAACGGGAGGAGTGGCCGGAGTAGGTGGAGGAACAGCGGTGGGAGGAGGAGTGATGCAATGGGTGGCTCTCGGGGTGGTTTATGGTGGCCGACAAAGGGCTAAAAGGGATGCTTTTGGGGTTGTTAGGGTTGTTTCTGGAGGTCAATTATAGGGAGGAGAAGAGGGAGCCTTCTGTGAGCTGGTGAATGAGTCTTTGGTGTTTATAGGAGGGAGTCTTTGGTATATATATATATACATATATGTATGTATGTATACATGTATACATGTATGTATACATGTATATAGTGGCTGGAGCGGGAGGAGGAGTGGCTGGAGCAGGCGGAGGAGCAGCGGCGGGAGGAGGAGTGGTGTAATGGGTGGCTCTCAGGGTGATTTATGGTGGCCGACAGAGGGCTAAAGGGGATGCTTTTGGGGTTGTTAGGGTTGTTTCTGGAGGTCAATTATAGGGAGGAGAAGAGGGAGCCTTCTGTGAGCTGGTGAGTGAGTCTTTGGTGTTTATAGGAGGGAGTCTTTGGTGTTTATGGGAGGGAGTCTTTGGTGTATGTATGTATGTATGTGTGTATGTGTGTGTGTGTGTGTGTGTGTGTGTGTGTGTGTGTGTGTGTGTGCAATCGGGGTGGTTTATGGTGGCCGGCAGAGGGCTAAAGGAGTGGTGCAATGGGTGGCTCTCGGGGTGGTTTACGGTGGTTGGCACCAAGTATGAAAAGAAAGGGGGATAGAGGGTCCCCTTGACTAAGACTACGGGTTGGAAAGAACATGTCAGTAGGTCCATTGTTAACAAGAACTGAGAAAGACATCATCATGTGTTGTGAAACCCAAATCTTTCTAATACCCTTTTCGTGAAATTCCAGTCTACTCTATCATAAGCCTTTTCCATATCTAATTTTATTTTCACCCATCCCTCGCGACCCCTCCGGGATCTGAAGGTGTGGAATATTTCATGCGCCACTAGCACATTGTCTTGAATAGCTCTATCAGATACAAAGGCCCCTTGTAGTGGGTGGATAATCCTACCAATAATAGCTTTGAGTCTTTCTGTTAAGATTTTTGATATTATCTTGTACAGCGTAGAGCATAAGCTAATTGGGCGATAATGACTAGTGTTGGTGGGGTTCTCACGTTTGGGAAGGAGAGAGAGATAAACGTATGGTTTATTTGTTTTAAAAGTTTCCCCTAATGGAAGAAACCCTTCACTGCTTTAATAATGGAAATACCTACAATATCCCAATATTTCTTGTAAAATTCAGCTGTAAAGCCATCGGGGTCTGGTGATTTATTAATTTCGAGGCTAAACACCGCTGTTTTAATTTCCGCATTAGACGGAATCCAGATAAAGAAATCATTTTCCTCAGTAGTTATAGAAGGGTTGATTAGGTGTGGCATTTCATTTAAAAATTTATCATCTGTCGATTATTTTGTAAATCTCTTCTGAAAGTCACTCCTAATCTCATTTCTCACATTCTCCTCCCCTATAATCAAAGTGTCTTCTGTTGTTGTAATATTTCGGATTTGTTTCCTGTGCCTGCGCCCAGACGCAACCCGATGGAAATACGATGTGTTAGAATCCGAGAGCTTGAGATGTTTTGTTTTAGCTCTTTGGTTCCAAAAGGTTTTTTTGGAACAGGAGGAGTTTTTCCTTTTTAGTAATAAGACTCTTTTCTCTACTGTTATTATTTGATCGGATATTACCCCTGACTTGGGTAGATTGAGTTTGAATAAGTTCATTTTCCATCTCATTTAGTTGACGGACAATATTTCCGAAGGTATGCTTCCAGTCCTTAGCTTTTTTCTTGAGAATTTTCTGTTTAAATATCAGTTGATACATAAGTGAGCCAGGACAAGAGGCTCGCCAAGATTGTTTAACAATGTTCCGAAAGTCCTTCCGCTGAAGGCAGGGGTTCTCGAATTTGAAAGGAGGAGCTTTAAAGACTGAGCCATTTTCAAGAGTTATTGATATAGGACAGTGATCGGATGACGAAAAGGCCCCGTTATAACTAATTAGATTAGGGAATTTCTGGATAATCTGGTGAGGAACTAGCACACGATCCAACTTTTCATGGATATTGTCTTCCTCGTCGATACTTTTTCTCTAGGTGAATGGGTTGCCGAATGTAGGAATATCCAAAAGTGAACAAGTATTTTTAAATTCTAAAAGCCCAGTGAAACGGGAGGGGTGGGGAATAACTCCGCCCAACTTGTCCTCACTACACAAAATTTCGTTCAAGTCTCCTATGACGATACAAGGAATAGGAGAGTCCCTCACAATCGAAGTTAATAAATCCCAGAATGAATCTTTATCCTGGGAATTCAACGGGGCATATACAAACAGAAGAAGGCACCGAAACATGTCATTTAAATGTTCGTACCGAAGACCAATAATACGTGACAAATGGATGTCAATGGTGATAATTTCGTTTGATAGTTGGTATGATTTCCAAAGAATACCAAGGCCACCCGAATGGCCAGCGACAAGTGACCAAATAGCCTCGTCGAAGCCAACGGTTTTCCAAGTTTTATCATTAGGAATGGATTCATGTTTTGTTTCAGCGAGAGATATTAATTGGATGTGGTTGTTTTTGTAGAGACTATTAATTTCCGTCCAGAATGTTCTTTTCCCTATACCCCTACAATTCCAAAAGGTGGTCTTCATATATAACCTTCCGAGATACGAGGACAAGGTGTACGGATCCTCATACCAAAATACTGACTTACGGAGATATTGATGTAGATGATATATTTGTATAAGAAAATGAGTATAAGAGTCCAAACTAAAACTTTTTTGATATTCCAATTCCACAAAGTATTAACAGCCAAGCTAACTTGACACAAATCACAACCAATTGGATCGAGCAGAACCTTCACAAGGTCCCAACAGAAAGACGAACACGATGGATCAAGGAGGGTATTCATCCACATTGTTCTTAAGGGATTCAATTCCTTAAAGCAAGCAGCCAAAGAACGGATGCAACCTTTGAAGGAATATAGTTGATATATAGAATTCCTATTAAATTGATCTTTATAGCAAATGTACTGATTTAAAAACCAAATATATGTATCAACACCCCTTAAGGAGATTAACCCATCCACAGTGGAAACTTGCAATTACACAAATGATGGTTGTTGCCCTTAAAATAGAGGTGTGTATCAAAGAGGCTAGCTAAGCATGAAATCACTTTAGTCTTAACAAGCAATGCCCCAATTAAAACCAAGCTACAGACGAATTGGACATCGGCGCGGAAAATAGAAGCTCTTTGTTTAGTTTCGATTTGAAAATGTTCTGAGCTGTAATTTGCACCCCAAATGTAATTTCTAACTTGAAGAAGATGGGTGAGGACAATCAAGAAGGTAGTTGCACATGGATTATCATACATCTGCATATAAGGAGTCCCGCTCGATCTAGCAATACAGACAGATTTTGGTTGAAAATTATTGGACACAAGCAGTCCAATAATGGGAGGAAAGAGGACAGGCCAGCCGGCAAGGATCCCGGGTAGACGAACCCAAATAGAATAGATATCAACATAGACCTGGGGGATGCACAGGTCGGCCGAGGACATGAACAACCCGCCCAAAGAGAACACACAGGTAAAGCAAATAAACCAACAACAGGCACACTCACATAGATCATAGTAGGCAATTTGATACAAAGAGGAGTGGGTTTGATGATAAGATAAATATGTAAGATGTATACTAATGGATGGGTTCTTGAGGGAATTAAGAGGGTAATACACATCATTATCCAATCTTGGATATATCAGAAATTTTTTGGAAAGGCAGTTAAACATAACAAGATGAATGGAGGAACTATTGTTATTTTTAACAAGTTGTATAGCCTTAAAACTAAAATTAATTAACCCAGGACAACATCCAACCGACACGGAATCGGATTGCAACAAAATGTTGTGCTGATTACGGCACTGCAAGGCCAAGAGCATCTCTCTATCGATCGATCTCCACTGGATTTTCTGCGCAGCCTTAGATGATTGATCTCTCCTTTCACCTTCATGTGAACATTTTAGTTTTTCTAGAAATAGGAATTGTTTTTCCTGTTTGAGCTCCCTTGTGACAGCCATCCGATGATTGCTTCCTGCACCAGGAAGTGAAACACCAACTGGTTGTTTTGCCTCATTACGAGGATGGGATTTGGGTGGGGAGAGAGCAAGGTACTCTGACCCCAATGTGTTTTTTCCAGCCTTCGTGGACGGGGATTGAGAATCACCCATGTTTAACAGAACACCTAGCGAAAATCGTTGACAGAAAGGAAAAGTGAAAAGAAGAAAAGGAGGAAGAAGGAAAGGGGGAAAGAACAAGGTGCAAAACCCACCAAACAAGGCGCTGCACAACATCCTTAACGGGAAGACCGAGAGAGAGACAACGTTTGAACGCTGAATAGGCGAAGCAAAA
Source organism: Persicaria maculosa (assembly GCA_963922045.1). NCBI lineage: Eukaryota > Viridiplantae > Streptophyta > Magnoliopsida > Caryophyllales > Polygonaceae > Persicaria > Persicaria maculosa. The sequence continues at coordinate 77,991,118 of OY998255.1, read as the reverse complement.
CTTTGAACAGGTTCTCGACATCCACAATAGATGGATGACAAGAGCATAACTCCCCAAGTAGGGTCCGGTCAAGGAGGGGGAGGGAGGACCCAACGATTCAGCCACCACCACCAACATCGAACCGCTAGGTAGAAGTGCCAACCGACAGAGAGAGGATTGATTTTGGATTTAGGGGGATTACCGATTTGGGGAAACCTGTGCGAAGTGGACTCATCATTCTTGCTATTCCATATCGAATCAAAGATTTTTACACACCAATTTGATAGAGAAGAACCAGAGAACTGGAATTTGGAGGCCGGATGTGTAGGGTTTGCAAAGGGTGTTTTTTTTGGGCTCTCTCATTGGGAGAGTTTTTTTTTATTAGGAAATAATTCGAGAGCTAGGCATACCTGACAACTCGAGAGGCCGACGAAGTCGACAGACGGTGAAACCGTCACTACGTATAAAAAAGGTGCAACAACAACAAAGTGGGAGGCGCATAATCCCGGACGAGCAAGCGAACCAAACCCGGACACGCTGGAGACAACGTAGACTAAGACCCGATGCCAAGCATCACCAAGCGGTGACACCGTTGGCCAGCGGTATATCATGAGTCCCTGTGGGCAATGAAGACAATCCTCCAAAGAAATTTCCTAAATGCGGAGTCGCCTCGATACACACCACCACGACCCCAGCCAATCCTGACACCGGTTGCCAGAGCTCCAACACAGAAGAGAAACGCCAAGAGCAATAGGGATCACAACCAAGAACCACCCTAGAAGACGCACCTTGAATCCCTTTCAGACGAAAGAGAATTTATTCAATCCAAACGGGCTGTACTTGTTCCCCCCCCCCCCCCCCCCCCCAAAGTCCTCAAACAAGCCCCAAAAGGCAGAGGAGGTCAATAAACACATAACCAAGCCACAGACCCCGGGGACAAAGGAGGCGGAAACGGGGGAGGGAGACGAAGGATCCGAGGAGCCCAAGAAATGAGCGGAAGCCAGGATGCACCGGAAACCTCAAATTGACAACGAAAACCAGTAGAATCCGAGAGTTGGAGCCCAAACCCACCCGAAAATCAGGCCGTTTGGGATTTTAGGGAGAAGATTTTAAAACCTAGGGTTTCGACTGACGAACAGGCCGAGGGCCTCCGGGGACGACGAAGGAGTAGTGGTGGCCAAGAAGGGGGTCGGATGTGGTGGTGGTGGTGGTAGGCACGGAATCCGGGAGGTGCAGGTGGTGGTGGATTGAGGGGTGGTGGTGGTTTTCGGGTTAGCTGGTTTAGAGGTTTTTAGTGAGCCTCTCCCAAGAGTTTTTTATGTTTTATTGTTCCCTCCTCCCACTATTTCCCTACACTCTACCTTTCTCTTATTTTTTTCTTCTCTTAATTAATTTTTGCTTTAAAAAAAAATCAAATGATGTGAGTATGAATAGGGGAGAGACAGTGAATTTGGGCACAGGTGATCTCCTCTGGGCCTCTGGCCGATAGATGCATGACTCTTGATAACCTATCATTAGTGTTGCCCCTCTTATTTGTATTAATAAAACGTTCCGGCTATATACACTGCAAATCATGCACGTCCTTAAGGACGTGCAATATTAACCTTGTGATTTGCGGTGTATATAGCAACACCCTAATAAAATTATATACTTATAATTACAAAGTGTTGATATTGACCTTATTAAAATGTATAAGTTGCAGTTATTAGGTTGATTAATTTCTATCTAGGCCATGTTTGGTAAACTCAATTAGTAGCCTTTCAAATTTTTTTTTATTACACGATTGTAAATGAGTTAAAGTTAATTAAGATTAAGGTTTAATTATCACATAAATGAAGATTTTCAACTATTATTCATTTCAAGTTTTTTAGATTTTTTTAGATTACAAAATTTGTTACTTATGGAATAATTTGTAGTAACTATCTTATTAGTTACAGTTACCAAATATGTTACTAGGTTAAAAACAAATTAATACAATAGCTAAATTTAACATATATTTTTATATATCCAGCCTATTAGTTTCATCTACTCATTCACTGAACATAGCCTTGATTAAATCCATATTCAAAATCCATCGACAATTATATGAAAAAAATGGATTCCTAAACTCCTCTATAGAAAAAAGTTGGTAATAATTTATTTAACTTAAAATAGAAAGTTTCACTTAAAAAAAATGATTTTTCCTAATTTTAATGCATTTGCCAGTTTTACCTACATTAAAATTAGGATATCTATTCCTTTTTATTTAGGTGTATATGATCAATAAGGTGTGTGCACATTAGAAAAAAGGGAAAATTACAGAAAACCACCCTTTAAATATAACACTTTGCATAAAATCACCCGTTAAAGTCGAAATTACAGAAAACCACCCGTTATATCTCTTCTGTCAACAAAATGCCACTCATCCCCCTAAATCCGTTAGTTTTAATGATAAAAAGGGATAAAATTACCAAACTACCCTTATTATTGGATTAAATTTTCTTTTGATAGCCATTCCACTTTCCTCCTCCATGAACTAAAAACAACCACTAGTTCAAACTTTTAGAAAGAGAAAAATCAAATTTTCATCCATTATAAACTCAAATCCGTGTATATGATAAGTCAAAAATTAAAATCTAACCCAAAAGTAAATCAAATTGTAGCAACATGAAGAGGATAGAGGGTTAAATCTACATAAATTTGTTGTGTGAATGTTGTGTGAATCTGGGTGTGAGTAAGCAAGCAAGGTTGAAGGCATGCCAACCGTCATTTGAATTTACATGGGTAAGGAAGAGAGAGGGAGGAGAAGACAACCACATCCGAGGAAATGCTACATACACAAATCCCCAATTAACGCATAACCAAATCTAGGGTTTTAATTTCACAATTTCCACAAAACAAATTTGTTTACTTGTTTTAGTTTAGGTAAGTTAGAGCTTGGGGGATGAGAGTCATGAGACGACCGCAATCGAGGATGCCGCCGTTGACAAATATGAAGAGACAGTGGAGAGAGGGGGGTTCGAAGAGGAGAAGAAGATCGTTCTCACTTCTTCCATTTTGGAATTTATGTTTTTTTATATTTTATTTAATTAATTTCATTTTTTTATTAGTCATATTAAATTAAAATATATGAGTGTTTAAAAACATGGGGGTAACAGTCAACGGGGCTTTAAACAGAAAAAGGAGAGGGGTGGTGAATTGTTAACATAATATATTTAAAGGGTGGTTTTCTGCAATTTTAATTTTAACGGGTGGTTTTTTGCAAAACAGCATATTTAAAGGGTGATTTTCTGTAATTTTCCCTAGAAAAAATGATAATTTAATAACCCTTTTAAATAAGTGTAATGTATGTGGGCTATTCAAAGTGGGCTTTTGTAATGTGGGTTCAACTTGCCATCACCTAAATCTTAGTTGGACAGCCCAAGTGCCCATCTCATGGGCTAATGTATTTTTGCTTCACATACTCGAGGGCTTAACGAGAGATCGCAGACCGTGGAGGGAAGCTATCAGGGTCAACGAGGGATAGACTTATCCTTCCGAGATAGTATCCTTTCATATACTCTACTCCTATATTTCTATTCCTCATATTAGTGTGTCTTGTATTGTCTGGCTTGGATACTTTTGCAGGTACGTGTCATTCGGAAACTCTCTCTCAACCTAGTCGGGGAAAGAGAGCATACAATGGGACCCCCAGAACCTACTCTAAGCAGGATATACTGGACTTGTTGTTGTGTGTTTATTTTTGTTTTACGATAGTTTGTCCGCCTTGATATTTTGATTTTTTTATTTGAAAAAAATTGGAGAGATCAAACTTGATCCTCGATAGGCCAATAAGTCAAAGATGGATAGTTTGCCAAGCATATAACGAAAAACCCGAAAAACAAAGGATGCAACAAACAAGCACCAAGCACTTTACAAGAGGACGAATCCAAGTAAACCTTGGTTTCACACTCTTCACCGATAACTAGAGATTTGAGTATGAATCCTAAGAATTGAGAGATTCAGATTTTAAAATTAAATATTCAAGGTTTAAATATTATGAGGGGCCAATAAAATTGACAACAGATAAATCGTTATAAATAAAATGAACACATTGACTAAAACGATAGATACGCTATAAAAATCATCCTCAAACACTACATAATTTACATAATAGATGATTATATTTTACATTTTTGGGTTTTTTTTAACCTATTTCCTAATAACACAAGTTAAAAGTATCAGATTTTTAAATTCTAAACATTTTAACCATTTTTAAAAATGATTTTCTTAGTCTTATGCATTGAAAATCTAGATAAACCCGGTCAAGACTTCCCTTTTTTATAAACCCGGTCCGTTTAGCGTATACTCCGTATTATATACTGCACAGTAGTATTTATTACAGACCGGCGGCTCAGATTCAGAAAAATCGTCGAACTTGAACCGGTCCTTGACAAAACTCTCCGTTCAGTTCCTATTTCCCCATTCTCATTCTCTGAATCTCTCTCCGGGCAGCTTCCCCGTCCACTCGACGAGTCATCGCCTGCAAGGAAACGAGAGATGAGCGGCCACGATTCCAAGTACTTCTCCACCACGAAGAAGGGAGAAATCCCCGAACTCAAGGAGGAGCTCAATTCACAGTACAAGGTATTCCCAATATCTCTCCGATTCTCGCTGTTTTGCTCTCAGATGATTCACTGTTCTTCGGCATTTTCCCGAACTGTTTGTTCTGAGTTTTGCATCTGATCTGCGTTGATCTCTGCCGTATGGAGGTGTATGTGCGCAGATCTGCACGGTTTCGCCTTTTCTTTTGCCGTTTTTATTTGTGTGGTCACCGGTGAATTTTCAATTTATGTGGTTTTCGAGATCCGATGGATGCGAGATCGTCAAGATAAACGTTTAATTCTTGTTCCTAATTGGTGAATTGTTGGTAAGATAGTTGAATTTGTTGACTGTGTGAGGAACTGAGGCCTAAGGCGTGGGAGCTCTAATAGCTTCATTACGTTCGATGTTAAACGATCTAGATGCCACTAATACCTGACAAGGATTCGATCCGAATACACCAGCTACGCCTGACATGGGAGATGCTCTCTTAAGGCTGCACCTTCAACAGACCAAGCATAACCATTAGTGTGAAAGAAAATATTCTTATGCTTGATATCGAACGAATTGAGGACTTTAACGAATTCTATAGATGTATGAGGAGTAAGACTCTTATTGTCCTATTTCTGTGTACTTGGAGTTAAGGTAATCTTAAGTGGCATTTATGCAACCTTCTTAGGGAGATGAAGCTTATTTATTTTATGCTTGACCTAGTAGTATTGTTCCTTATCTGTATCTCCTAGTTTACATTTGCTTGCTTGGATGCCGGGCTTTGTTTGGTCGACTGCTCTTCTTTGATCACTTATACACCTTTATCCAATGAGCTCATTACTCGGTACTGAAAGGAAAGGATTGAAGATTGTGATTTATGGTACATATGTTTCTACCTTGCAGAAATTTGTGGTCATTGCACACTGGGGCTTGCTCCTTAGCATGTTTTCTTGCTTTTTTATTTCTGTATAATCCAAATAGAAAACTAAAGCCACAAGTATGTTATTCGAATGCTTGCTTAAACTTTTAACTATTACCAGGACAAGAGAAAAGATGCTGTCAAGAAGGTTATTGCTGCAATGACTGTTGGAAAGGATGTTTCATCACTGTTTACAGATGTTGTGAACTGCATGCAAACTGAGAATTTGGAGCTGAAGAAGCTTGTCTATTTGTACCTCATTAATTATGCTAAAAGTCAACCAGATCTAGCTATTCTTGCTGTCAATACTTTTGTCAAGGTATTTGGATCAAAGGGACCTAGATTCTCGTTTCCCTTTCTCTTAACCAATTTGATGTTCTTTCCATATATTCTCTGTCATTATTCCAATATTTGTAAGCCGTGGCTGTATTTTATATTCATCACTGAGATGCTATATGCTATTTACTTATCATAGGTGGTCTTGGAATACAACTCCTTGCATTGCATCAGAAGAAATTAGGTCAAGTGATGGCTATTTTTTAGATTCTATGCTAAAATTCAACCAGATCTAACATTTTAGTTATGAATGAAAGAATAGCTATAGTTGTGACAGTTAAGATGCTTGTATTTGAAGTGACTGTAACCTCTACTCATTTGTTTTAGTTATTGGGGCTATGTCATGCTTACTTAGAAGCAGGAATTAATTTATTCATCTATTATTGGTCCTAGAAGCATGCTGCAGTATTTTCCTGAGCTGTTTATTTACTAAAGAGAGATGATCATCTTTTGCAGGATTCACAAGATCCAAATCCTTTGATCCGGGCTTTGGCAGTAAGGACAATGGGATGCATTCGCGTTGATAAAATTACAGAATATCTGTGTGATCCCCTTCAGAGATGCCTCAAGGTCAAACATCGGTTCTTGTACATCATAGTTGCCTGTAGTCTGGAGTTTGGACAAATAATTGTTATATGGTCTATGATTGCTTGCTTTTTCCTCTTGTCCGTAAGGATAAATTGGGGAAGGGTGGTAAAAGACCTTGATGAAAAGAACTAAAAATTGTAGCTTTTGTGTCTATGCTAAAGCTATTGTTAGCCAATATTTCTTTAACTATGATACATTATGCTCAGATACTGCAACAGAACCATGAAAGTTATGAAACTGTGTTAATGGGACTTCATTTATTTAAATTTTGGTTTCATCATAACAGGATGATGATCCATATGTTCGCAAGACGGCTGCCATATGTGTTGCTAAGCTTTATGACATAAATGCTGAGCTTGTGGAGGACAGAGGTTTTCTAGATGCGTTAAAAGATCTCATTTCTGACAATAACCCGATGGTAGTAGCAAATGCTGTGGCCGCTCTTGCAGAGATTCAAGAGAATAGTAGCACACCTGTATTTGAAATCACCAGCCACACTCTATCAAAGCTTCTTACTGCCCTAAATGAATGCACAGAGTAAGTTTGTTGCTTCTGAGTTTTGTTTTTGGTCATTTGGTAACTCTATCGTTCCATGTCTTCTAGAAGAAGCCTTCCTGCTTGCTTGTTTTCTTCATGGCCTGATTGTTTACATTCCAGTAATCACATTTGTTTCTTTCTTTTTTGACTCATTGAAACATATTTCTGCTAGGAATTCAGTGTGGAAATGGGTAGGAAGATATTTTTATATCGCAAGAGGGTTCTGGGTTTTTTTTCCCACAAGATAATTTTGCTAGGAATTACCCTTATCTATATACGGAGTATGTTTTTTTTTCCCTTCTAGGAGCTAGTTTTTTTTTGGCTAGGAGTCACTCTCTCCACAAGATATTTTTCCAGGAGCTTTTTTTTTTGGGTTTCTAGCTAATTGGTTTTTTTGTACGGTTCTGGGGTTCAAACTAGCTATTTTGATATTCAATTTTAAGATTTTTTACTCATATTTTTCTTTTCCTATTTGTACTCTAATTTTTTTGTTTGAGGCCAGAGGTTTCTTTGCTTATAACGATCTGCTTTATTATTCAAAGTTAATCATTGTATGTTTTATCATCAGGTGGGGCCAGGTGTTCATACTTGACGCTCTTTCAAGGTACAAAGCAGCTGATGCTCTCGAAGCTGAAAATATTGTGGAGAGAGTGACTCCACGTTTGCAGCATGCAAATTGTGCAGTAGTACTTTCTGCTGTAAAGGTAAAAAAATTCTTTGTTTCTGCAGTTCCATTCGTCTTTTTACTGATCTCTCCTTTATAATGTTTTGGGGCGTTCCATATGCAGATGATTCTTCAACAAATGGAACTAATCACGAGTACAGATGTGGTTAGAAATCTTTGCAAGAAAATGGCTCCTCCCCTTGTGACGCTGCTTTCTGCAGAACCTGAGATTCAATACGTTGCCCTGAGAAATATCAACCTCATTGTGCAGAAACGACCAACGATTCTTGCCCATGAAATTAAGGTACTAAACTGCAAAATAATTTTTGTGCTTTGTGCAGACTGCAGAGTACTATGTCAGAAGAGTTTAATTATATGTGTAGGCTATAACCCATGTAGGTCAGCATCTGCTGATTTTAAACTTGTGTATGCCTTTTGTTAGGTGTTCTTTTGCAAGTACAATGATCCTATTTATGTGAAGATGGAGAAGCTAGAAATTATGATCAAGCTTGCTTCAGACCGAAACATTGACCAGGTAAATTCATGTTGCTGATATTTCTGATAGCCTCTTATGGTCTTATGCTTTTGATACTGTAATGAGGAATGCTTAAAAAATTCCATCATTTCTTGGCAGGTTCTTTTGGAGTTTAAAGAGTATGCAACTGAAGTGGATGTGGATTTTGTTAGAAAGGCTGTACGTGCTATTGGTCGTTGTGCAATCAAGTTGGAGAGAGCAGCTGAGCGTTGCATTAGTGTTTTGTTGGAGCTAATCAAGATTAAAGTGAATTATGTTGTTCAAGAGGCCATCATTGTGATCAAAGATATATTTAGAAGATATCCTAACACGTGAGACCAAAATAGCTTGTTCTTCATTAGTCTTTGAGGCACAAAATGGATCATATTCATCTGCAGTTTGAATTAATAATATAATTCTCATTTTTCCAGCTATGAATCCATCATTGCAACTCTCTGTGAGAGTTTGGATACACTAGATGAACCTGAAGCCAAGGTATGATATCCTTTAGCTTTGTAACTTGGCATCTGATTGCTTAATTGGATCTTGTATTATACTGATTTTAAACCTGCATAGGCATCTATGATCTGGATCATTGGTGAATATGCGGAAAGGATTGACAATGCTGATGAGCTACTTGAAGGTTTCTTGGAAAGTTTCCCTGAAGAGCCTGCACAAGTTCAGCTTCAGTTGCTTACAGCAACTGTAAAGCTTTTCCTTAAGAAGCCCACAGAAGGCCCACAGCAGATGATTCAGGTATTTAATTTCCCGTCTGAACTTATTTGCCTCCTGTAACTAACCTTATGTATCATATCTTTCTTTCTCATACGCTCATACCTAAGAAAGTTGGTTTGCAACTACTGTTTCTGTATCTCACGGTGTTTGCAATTACAGTTCCACTCTGAACATTTTACTATAATAGTACATTATACTTGTAACTTTAGCCCTTTGAGGGGTATAATTCATTTCACTATAGTAATACACTGATAATAATATCATCATCATCATCATTATTATATTACTATTATCACCATCACCATCACCATCTTATTTTTAAAGGGTATGACTTTTAAGTTTAGTTAGTGACATTTTTGGGATGAATTTGAAATGACGTTTGTTTTAGGTTGTACAGTATCTTATAGGTGCATCTCTTTTAAATCTGTGGATTCACCTTACACAATAAACAGTAATCTAGTCACATACAGGATGAGTGCTTGTGCAGAAATCTGACATTTTTTCAAAGTTAACCTCATTTATGTAGGAGCATTGCTCTGATGGCAGGCAAGCTGTCTTTTTTCTGTTTTGAACCTGTTGCTTACTTTGATCGCTTGATGTGCATAGGCTGTTTTGAATAATGCCACTGTGGAGACTGATAATCCAGATCTACGAGATCGTGCATACATCTACTGGCGCCTTCTCTCCACAGACCCAGAGGTATGTACTTTTTTAAAAAAAAATGCATATAGCATCAACCTCTTTTTCTCTCATATTTTTGTTCGGTTTTCCATTTATATCTATCTACTTATCTATTTAGTCCATCATCTCCTTGTGTTTGATGGAAAAATAAAATTATCTTTGGGTATTTACTTATGCCGACTTCTGTTTTGATGAAATTTTTGCTTTCTTTCAGGCTGCTAAGGATGTCGTTCTGGCTGAGAAGCCTGTGATTAGTGATGATTCCAATCAACTTGATCCTTCTCTTCTTGATGAACTTCTTGGGAATATTGCAACCTTGTCCTCTGTGTACCATAAACCACCTGAAGCATTTGTAACCCGTGTCAAAACTGCGACTCCAAAAACTGAAGAAGATGAATATCCTGAGGGAGGTGAAGCATTTTCAGAATCGCCAGCGCATCAAACTAGCAGTGTTACATCACCTCCATCCAGTTCGAGCCAGGCTCCTCATGCTGCAACAAGGCAAACAGTCACATCACCACCTCCAGCAGCTGCATCTCCAGTGCCTGATTTACTTGGTGATCTTATAGGATTGGATAATTCAAATGCTATTGTCCCTGTTGATGAGCCACTTTCAGCTGGGTAAGTAGGATTTTTTTTTACCAAATTTAATTTGTTATTTTCTAAATATGCAGACACATTCAATCATTGAAACATTATCAAATGATAACATCATATAATTATGTTTTGGCATTTCTCTTGCCTGCAGCCCTCCTTTGCCAGTGTTGTTGGCTGCATCTGCTGGTCAGGGCTTACAAATTAGTGCCCAGCTTGTACGGAAAGACGGGAATGTCTTTTACAGTATGTTGTTTGAGAACAATACCCAAGTGCTTCTTGACGGATTCATGATTCAATTCAACAAGAACACATTTGGCCTCGCTGCTGGTGCACCCCTTCAGGTAGTTGCTAGGATTGCTTTCGTATATGATATAAAATTATAAACCCTGCAAATAAGTTATTGGTCTTTAATGATGCTATCGCAAATAGGTTCCAGCGTTGCAACCTGGGACATCAGCGAGCACTCTTCTGCCAATGAATTTGTTCCAAAACATAGCACCAGGTCCTCCAAACTCTCTTTTGCAAGTGGCTGTGAAGAACAACCAACAGCCAGTTTGGTATTTTACCGACAAAATTTCATTGCAAGTGCTCTTCATGGAAGATGGGAGGATGGAACGCACATCTTTTCTTGAGGTATATATTTGAGTCTATGTTTGACTTGCCTAATACCCGTGGCACTGGTTGATCTTGTTATTGAATCGATTCAGTTGCATTATATACTGAACTGACATTTTCCTGTCGTACCTGTAGACTTGGAAGTCGCTCCCAGACTCAAATGAGGTTCTGAAGGATTTCCCTGGCCTGGTCATAAACAGTGTGGAAGCAACCCTTGACAAGCTGGCTCTATCAAACATGTTCTTCATAGCAAAACGCAAGAACGCAAACCAGGAGGTGCTGTACCTTTCTGCCAAGATTCCCAGAGGAACTCCGATCCTGATCGAACTCACAGCAGCGATTGGAGTCCCGGGAGTGAAGTGTGCCATCAAGACACCCGCCATGGAAACTGCGCCTCTCTTCTTCGAAGCCCTAGAGCATCTTCTGAAGGACTGACATCTCTCGCGATGATGTATGTAGAAATTTCCGGGATGAGACCTTTCTCTATGTTTTGCCCCCCTTTTTGTGTTCTTCTGCTTCATTCTGTATTCATTTCGCCCTGAAACATCATCTTTTGAGTTTTTTCCCAGCTTGTATTAGGTACTTCTGCAATGATTCTGAAGCACTATGAAGTTTACATTGTTTGGCTGTTTCATATCATGTCAAGATGAAGGGAAAACTATGAACAAAAATTCCACTAAAAATCTATTTCCTCTTAGACTGCCAAGAAACATATTACTTCAGGACATTTTGTGTAAATCTGATAAAAAAGAAACAACATTTTGTGTAAGTTCTACTGTAAAATGAAAAATAAAATAGGTTACAATAAATAAGAGGGGAAAACTATGATGAAGCATTTGCTTGTTGCATGTTTGCTTGAAGGCGAACCAGCTTATCTAAGGTTTTTCTAGCAGAGACCGTTTCGGGATGATTTTCGCCACAGATTGAGGTCCGAATGAAGATGGTCTTTCGGATCAAATCTTCTCCGATGTCGAACAGACCTCCTCTGAGCATCAGCTTAGCCCTCGTCTCGAGCACAGTGGATCGAACCAGCGCCAGATCCTGCCACAACATGGGGTTCAGCTGAGCACTCGACTGAACCGGCCTCCAGCAAATCGACTTGTCCAGCCACTTCTCAGCCGGAGCCACCAGCGCCTGATCAGCGGCCTCCAGCGCGTTGGTGCACAGCCGAAGGAGCTCCAGCGCGGCACTGCACCTAGAGAGTGTGAGGAACGCCCGTATTGCAAGGGGCAAGACCACTTCCTTGACGAGAACGAGCAAGTCCGATGGCTTGAGCTCGACTACCACAGGATCATGTCCAAACCCGAAGATCAAGAAGCAAGCCGCCCATAGATGGTCTGGTAGGTAATGCAGCATGGAAGCACGGCTGAGCACAGCATCAACCATGGCTCGCGCGACTCCACTTACTCCTCTTCGTCGCGCATACAGCTTGACAAGCTCATTGAAATGGATGTGGTCTTGCTTGGTGCTGCTCCTTGCCATCTTGAACCTCAAGAGCATGGAAGCTGCTTCACCCTCGGATCTCTTACCATAACCGAACCCACAAGGCAACGCGCGTAGAAGCTTCTTCCACACCCGGCTGCTCCTATGCTTGTCCGGAATCTTATTGGCAGCCAATGCCAACAAGGAGACCGGGATTGGAGCTGGTGCGAACCAGCCACTCGCCTGAACCATCCGAGTAGCGAGGCTTCTTGGGCCATCCGAGTGATCAAATATCGAGAAACAGACCTCAAAGAGCTGCAACAAGAAGGTGTTTTTCCTCAATGCATTGCCTTCCTTTCCACTCCATGAGAAGTCCCACAATGGCATCCTATTGATGGTGTCCAAGAGCCTCGTCGGGTTAATAGGGATCTCGGAAAGGATGGCTCCGACAACAGCTAGGCCTAACGTTACTCGCCCGAGCTTCTCCTCAATGACCCTAAGGGTATCAATCTCGGCGAGTGGCCAGTCCCTTGAACTTCCCTGCATCAAAGACATGGCCTCAACTCCGGACAAGTAGGAGAGTTTCATAGGCTCCAAGTTCATCACTCTTGCTAGACGTGTCGAAACTATGCAATGAGTTTCACTCCCAAACCGCGGTAGAAGGTCCATGACTAGCTTGTGATCCCACCAATCCTTCTCGCTCTCTAGGTTGTCGATGATCACCAAGTACGGTATGTTCCTCATGAGCTCTCTTCGGACTCGTGAGATAGCTGCCTCCTCTTGCTCCTCGAAGCTCTTGGCTCTACTCTTCTCCGCGAAATTCTCAATCCCAACATCAACCTCCAAAAAAGACCACAGATTCAGATACTTCTGCCTTATGTACCTGCTTTCACCACCTATCCACAGCACCATTTTGTACCTCTGATGGTTCCTATACGCGAACTCAAGGAGGAGCTCGGTCTTGCCTATGCCGGAATCACCAGAGACACAAGCAATCCCCTTGCCATACATGATCTTCTTCGCTCTCTTCGTCCTCCCGTATTTTCCACCCCTGGCCTTGAATGAATGGCTCTTCCTTGGAGGGCAATTCATGTTCTGCATCTCGATTTCCTTCTCGGATTCTCTCCATACAACTGGTTCTTCGCCTTTCCTGGATTCGCTATCCTTTACAGAGCTACTCCTACTCCAACTAACAGTTACATTCTTCCTCCTCCTCTTCGGTTTTGCCTTGAGCTCGAAGAAATCTCTCTCGGAATCTCCACATAAATCTCCAAAGAGTATGAATTCTAGCTCAGATAACTCCTTGTTTCTGCCAATGAAGTCCTTGTTTCTCGGATATGGAAACTCCGCCTTATCAACCTTCTCCTTCCACTTGCCTATCCGCTCTGCGATGCTCCTTCTCCCCAATCTCATTGCCAGCATTGTAACTGCACTCAATATGCAATCTCTCCAGCTACCATTCTGAGCCTCCAGCTTCCAATCATCGACCCGAGAGAGACCATAAACCGCCTCCTTCCACTCTTTCTCGAGTCCTCCATACAGCTTCCAAAGCTCACCACCGCTCTTATCCCATATGTCGCCTCTCCTTTCAATAATGTCCCTCACAAGGCAATCCTCAGGCCCCAAGTCAAAGAAAACCGGTACCAAATTCTTCTTATCGGAGAAAAACCTAAGCTCCTCTATGGTATAAGGATTCTTGAAGGACTTCTTAGTCAGAATTATCACTCCAAAGCTAGCAAAATCCATTGCCTTCTCCACCACCCGTTGCTTCCTCGAGTTCCTACACCGGGATCTGTCAGATGCGAAGCAGCTGATGCCTTGCAGCTCAAGCTCTGCTCGGAACCAGTTAGCGAATCTCAGTAGGCAAGGCTTCCTACCGTGCAAGCCTATGTAGATATCACAGTTCCAAATCCTACTCGTGCTAGGAGACGCCACACTTGAATGAAAAGGCACACTATAATGCCCTTCTGTCTTCCTTCGCCTCCCTCTAATCCGGCTACTGTCAAAGAAGTGGCCTCTGCTATGGCTAGAGGCTGTATCATTCGAAACTCCTGCAGACGACGAAGCTCTATCAATCATTTGGAGATCTTTGTCGAGCTGCGTTGAAGGGTTATCCGAAGCATGAGGGTGAACCGCGCATTTCATCTCAGGGCTTACAATAATAGACTTTGGTGATCTTGGGGAGAAAAATGGAGATTGGTTTGCTGAGAAGAATGTGGAGGATGCAGATGACAGCCTCCTTGAAGTTGTGGCTGTCAGTGACTCCAATTTGGAGCTCTCTTCGCGGAGATCCATAGCTATCTATCGTCGTCTAATCTCCCTCCAAATCAAAATACCACTCCATATACTGAGCAGTTGATATCATGCCTGATATATTGGAAACAATCTGATATCAGTTGCATAAATTAGGGCTCAGAAAGATCAGCTGCAGCCACATAAATAGAATCTGAAATACACAATCTGGTCTCAATCTACCATGTAACAGACAAGATTCAAGGATGAAATTGCTCTAATTCAACCACATTCATGAGTATATACAGTGACCAAACCAATGAAACAATATAGAGGTGCAAATGAAGGTAAAAAAAAAGTCACACTAGCATTGAAAATTCTTGAAATGCCCTATGAAAAGTTAATGACAAAAAACAGTGCCCACAACATTACTGATGGTTTTTCCCTCTTGCTTGTGGTTGGGAAGATGTTGGCCAATAAGGCAGTGGAGTTTGATTGAAGGGCAGGGGCATTTAAAGATCAAACAGCAACTTTAAAAGTACAAAAAGAAAGACAACTAAAAATCAATAGCACACACCACCCTATCATTTCATTTCATTGAGAAACCAACAAAATGTATTCAGTTCCAAATTTGAAAAATCAGATCTACAGGCTTACTTGGCTGATAACTCCAAACATGTTCTTCATCGATTCAGCCTGGCCTTCTTTCTTTATCCAGCAAAAAAGCCCCAAATCAGATACAGCAGCTGCTCCTCTTTGAATCACAAAATTGGTTCCAATTGGAATCTGAAATACCCAAATCAGCAAAGCTTAAGCACTTGGCATCAAACCATCAATCAAGAGCAAAGCTTTCAAGGACCTGAAAAGGGCAAATCTGAAAAGAAGAAAGTGGTGGACTACAGATGCTACTGTTCTTGATGGGCATTTTCATCTCTGCTTCTTGTTTGTAATGATTGAATAAGGCATTGGGACCTCTCAAACGAGCGATTTGAAAGAGATCCATTTTGATAGAGATAAAAGCCCCAATTGAAAAGAGATAGAGATAGTCTAGATAGAGGAAGACAGATAAAAGTGACAAATTTTGATTAAAAACAAGTCTAGCAAAAATAAAAAAAGGTCGTACCTTTATATCTAAATCAGAGGTTTCCAGAACTCTAAACAGTTTTCATCAGGACTTAAACACCTCTCTGTCTGAGAAATTTTGGGCAAATGGGGTTTTTTAGGTTTGTCTCTGAGAAGATTTTGAAGAACTAACCAGTAACCATGGATCTGACGCAAGTGGAAAGCAGTAGAAGGTGGGCAGGAGGTTTCAGTACTCTAAAAATCTGTTGCAATGAATCCAATGATATGAAATTTATGATTTTTAATTGAAAATAAACATCTTTTTTTTTGGTTACTGGAAAAGATTTCAATTGGAGTTTTGAGAAATTAATTCCTCCCTTTTTAGGGTGTTTTAATTTTTTTAATGTGGGTAAAATAAAAAACTGTCCAAATCTGAAATCTACTACCATCCATCCATTTAGAACTTTTGAATTCACACCTACTTTTTGGGGTTTCTAACTCCTTGTTTGGCAACTCTTTACTCTGTTTTTGGCTATCAAGTATCAAAAGAAAAGAAAAGAGGAAAGGATAATGGGTTTGCTTATTGTGTGACCTAAGAGTATAAGATAAAAATATTTTATTGAAAAGGAAAATTCTAACAGAAAAGAGGTAAACTCCATAATCTAATTTAAAAATGGTAAAATCGGGTGTATATAGAAGAAATATTTTTCAATTTGGCCTTTTATCTCATGCCCCTAGAAAATCCGAAGAATAATTTACATATGTTTTTTTTTCTTTTTTCACTCTTCTTTTAATTGGATATTACCGTGACTTTAAGACTAGTTGAGGGGAAAAAAATTGTCTTAATCTAATATAGGTAATTAAATTAATATTTTTTCTAACCTATGTTAAGAAAATTATATTAGTAAAGATTCTCCCCTAAAGGCTAAATCTCAATGGTCAAACCCTAAGAAAGCTATTTAAAAAATGGATAAAATATTAACATTGAAAAATATTTCTTATGGATGCTTAGTTAATTATCTCATAGAAAAACTATTAGATTAAAAGTGAATTATGAAACAAAAAACAATGGATTAAAAGTGAGTTCACCGCAATGTATTTTAGTGCATATTGTTTCTAAGATGTTTTAAAGGTGTTTCTCTAATTATGGAAAATATATTCTCTCTAGTATATAGTATGAATGGTATTTTAGCACCAAAAAAAAAGAGAGTATGAGTGGTATTTGACTAGATCATGTTGCAAAAAAAAAAAAAGGATTTTTGAGGAGGAGAAAATGGACAAAGAATTAAGAATGTAATCATGTACAAAATGATAGGGGATTTTCTTATAATCCGTATTATATATATTGTCTAATTAATTAACACATTTACTTAATTAGTTCATCAGGTATTCCATTATAAAGTTGGAAAGAAAAAATTCCGTAATTGCTTGGAAAATATAAGTGGTTAATTGAGGATGACATACTCTCTCCATTCCAAAAAAATAGTCGTTTATTATTACGCACATTTTTTTAAATCATAAAAATTATATAAAATATCTATTTTTTTAAAAAATATATATATATATATATTTTTTAAAAAATATATATATTTTTTTTAACAATTTAATACAGTATTTACTAAAAGTAACACAATTTTTTTTTTACAAAATTTTTAATGAAAAATAAATATTTTATATAATTTTTATCATAAAAAAAAAAGCATATATAAATACTCCATCGGTCAATTAAAACTTGTCGTTTACCATTCATTTACGTTTTTTTAGAATGATAAAAACTACTCCGTATACAGTATAAAATATAGTAACTTTTTAACATTTGTTTTTTATAAATTCATATTCAATAGTAATAAGTATGAAATTATTAAAAAAAATATTGTATTTAAAAATTTAATATTGTATATAATTTTTAACACCTCAAAATACATATACAAATAATAAAACGTTAGATTTTAATGAACGGAGGGATTAATAAACAACCTATTTTGATCAATAGATGATGTAATAAAATTGGAGGAACCTAGCTTAAAAATGGTGACCTAATGATTGGAGATTTGGGGCCGACTAATAGAACAGAGGTGAGGGGAGATGATGTGACCACGTCCTTTTCATTGTTTCCATCACTCTTTCCACGTTATCCAGTTTGTAATACACCCATCCATTCACTTTACTTTTTAAGCCTATATAAATATCAACAAATTGTCAAATAATAATACAATAATAATAATAATAACGGCGATTTTGTTTTTCATAGAGTTCGTTTCACTATTTAAAAAAGCGTTGGAGTCTAATTTATTACGAGACTTCCAATCAACTTTATGTAAGCCGTCTTTATAATAATAATAATAATAATAATAATAATAATAATAATAGAAGAGGAGTTTCGATTGAACATTGCTCTGATGATATGAAATTCATACATTTTGGAACGGAGGTGGTATGAGATATATGGATGGTATTGTATATAATTAAAGTAATTTTCGACGATCGAAGATTTATTTTAAAGGATCTAAATCGAGACATTTAGTTAAGAAAACTCGAGTGTATATAAAAAATTATTGATGTAAATGTTTTTTATAAACGATAGATAAGCTTTGAGTTGTAGGCTTCGTTTGGTTAAAAAAAAAACCCATTAGCTAGTTTATTAGACTTTTTA
This sequence comes from Persicaria maculosa, assembly GCA_963922045.1. NCBI lineage: Eukaryota > Viridiplantae > Streptophyta > Magnoliopsida > Caryophyllales > Polygonaceae > Persicaria > Persicaria maculosa. The sequence continues at coordinate 77,973,033 of OY998255.1, read as the reverse complement.
ATTTTGATATTATATAGTTATAATTGAAATATATAAATATAAGATTTTATTTTAATTAGCTTTTTGAATGAGAGTATTTCAACAACCACTCGCCGAATTAAGCTTTTTGGAGCTTATGATTTTTTATTAACAAGTTTTCATCAGTTACTCTAACTCCTAAGTTTACCAAACATCATACTAATTTGTTATCATATACTACCTCCGTTCAGAAATAAGTGATGTTTGAGTTTTTGGCACGTTTTTAAATGAGTTAAAAACTATATAAAGTTTTTAATTCATTTTTTTTATAATTTGATACATATTAGTTATAAGTTTAAAATTATTTAAAAAAATTAATTAAAAAAAGTTAATATTTTATATAGTTTTTAGCTCTTTAAAAAACGTGTCAAAAAGTCAAACGACACTTATTAATGAACGAAAAGAGTACTATTTAACATAAATAATCCACCAGCTTTAGCTACCTATCAACTAATTACTTATCAGTGATATTGAGATGGAGATTAGCATGTAATGAAAACATATATGATTGTGGAATTTGTGGATGTAAATGTAATGTCCAAAGACATAATTTTGATGGGGAAAAGGCTATTATTATTATACATATGATCACTCCTTGTTTTAATTAACCAATATATTTTGTATTTATATGTAACATGCAATATAATTATTTAAAATTGAAGACTTAAAAGAACAAGCATGGCATGACTCATAATATGGATCCATACGTGTGCAAATTAAGTATCCAATCATCAACCAAATATCATTGGATTATAATTATATATAATAGAGGTATTTTATACTTACCAATATATTTTTACGCTCTATTTAAAAACATCAATAATTAGCACGGTGAAAATAAAAAAGAGTTCATATAATTGGAGTATATATTTAATTTAAAATACAGTAAATAAAATTATGGATGTTTTTTGCTGGATTTAATAGAAGATGACCGTTGGAGTTGACTTTGATTGAAATGATAAATGGGAACATAAGTCTTAATAATAATAATTCGAGTAGCTAGTTTAGCTTACATTGATGGGTTTTTATACAGTGCGCTGACAGTCACGTGGTTGCATGTGGGCGACGAATAATCTCACCGTCTCCATCATCCAACGGCTCGGATTTAATACCACCGACCCCTTTGTATTTCCTTTTTTTTTTCCCTTTTTTGTTTGGTTCATTGTATTTGCAATTTTGCATAGGCTAAAAAAAAAAAGATAAGGTTCCTCCAAACATGTAGACATGTTAATTGGTCCGGTTCTTCAAACAAACACCTTAACAACATACATTGTTAATCATTGATTGGGGTTTAAATTTTGTTTAATGTTCTAAATTTTATTATTATTATTTGTTAGGATAATAGTTTAAGCTAATGGAATCCAACATAATCTAATCATGTTAAGCATATGTATATCTTATTTGCAACACTTTGATAATGTATTTTAAAATTAATTAACATAATGCTTTTAATCTAATTATGTTAAGTGTACAAAATTTTAAATTACCGGGGGTCCAAATTAGCAACATGCATCTTGTAATACCCCATCCCACATCGGTTATAATAAGGATGTATGTTACAAAGATCTCTTTTTTTTCAGACTCCAAGTGAGGACACCAAAGCTAAGTAGACATCTTACAGATAGACAACGAGCTTTTAAGACCCCAGATTTTATCCATCTATTGTTAATCAAATGTAGTTACTTATTCATTTTTTAAAATTCTTTTATCCGTCACCTTCTAATATGATTTTGCGTTGAAAATTTTCAACATATAACCCGCCTTATGTGACAAAAAAAAAAGAGTATATTTGATTTATTATTTTTGGTTTTTGAAAAATATTTTACAAGATAATGTTTTCTTTAGATAATTGAAAATTCATAATAAATTATAAAACAAAATTCATTTTCAAAATGCTCGAATGTACATATGTAGACGGTAGTGTAAAGCTTACTTCTTCTTTTTTACAATTCATAGTCATTATGTTTCGGTCTGGTTGTTTCTTGTTTCACCTTTGTAAAGTGTTGTGCCTTGTACCTGCACCATCTTTGTATTTTCTGTTTGTTTAGACGGTTTACTGTTTGCCGACTTGTCGGCCTTCGATGTTCAAAAAACAAAAAAAAATCTCCACCATTTTTTTTTTGTCCCTTGTTAGAGCATGCCCAACAGGTTCTCTAAAAAATTCTCTAAAATAGAGAATTATAAATCACATATTCTGGACTTTTTTAGGCTGAATTCCAACAGATTCTCCATTATGGAATTTACCCCAAAATATATAGAGTTTTCTCCAAATTTAGGAAACGATCTCTATTTCTTCTACTCATTCTCTATTTTGGATAATGTAATAGAGAAACTGTTGGACCAAAATCAACGTTATCTAATATGGAGAATCTGTTGGGTTGCTCTTATTTGCCAAATTTAAAGCCTTTTAATTTGAATGAGATAGTGAAGGCATGTCGGATACAAACCAACAAATGAAACAATTGTAGCCTTCCATATGATGTAAACCCTTCCATCTATTCAAGTTCCATCCACCAACCAACTCTTTTTTATTTATATTTATTGCTCATAATATATAACAATAATAATAATAATTATTATTATTATGAAATTATTTTACAGGCTAGAGCTATTTATACGTGTATATTATAAAACATAATACGGGGATAAAGACACAATTGCACGGTCTCCACCAAACTCATAATTAAGCCCATAAACAGGAACCTGCCGACTTATACACAAAAATTAATTTTTATTAATTTATTTTGACAAAATCAAGATGCATGATATTAAAAAAGCCAAGGAAAATATTAAAATTAATGTTATTTATATAATTATGCCTACCATATTGTATACAAGCATGTATTTAATTAATACCTAGGCTTCTAGCTCTCTCCACAAACCAAGAGCTACCTAGCTCGGCCGATTTACATATAATTTATACTGCTATAAATTAGACAAATTCAAAAATATTCAAGATTTAAATCGTGTTAGTTTGGACCCTTAATCTTTTGAGGAAATTGGGCCGGTAAATTCAAAAATAGTAATCAAGATTCAAATTATGTTAATTTGGGCTCTTAATATTTTGAAAGGTAGGCCCAATTTCCTAACTTGATTAAACAAACGTCCATCGGGCAGTTCAGATTAAGCAAATGTCGATCGACGGTCATAGACTTCTAACTTCTCGTTCTTCTTGTTCTTCTCCCTTCTCTACCTTGTCTTCCTCTTTATTCATTTTCCTTCTGCTCTTCTCCTCCTCTCTGACAACGTTTGCGGAGATGAGAACCGCTTCCGACCTTTGTTTCCGGGCTCCAACGACGATCGATATTGACGACAATGTCCGAGGGCGAAATTTGTGGGAGAGGGTGAACTGAGGGCGAGAGAGATGGAGGTTGTCAGCCTCTTTGTGACCGCTTGCGACTTCCGACGTTTAAAAAGTTTTGTTTGTAGTTTCAAATCAGATTTCCCAAGTGGATTGGATGATGTTAATTTTGTTTGATTTCATATTTGTTTGATGTAGAATAATACCCTTTCACTAGGGTAACAAGTCCAAAACGATGTCGTTCACTTTTAAATTGTGAAGGGAGAACATAAAGTTATTATGTACGGAGTAGCTGTTAGCAAAACCGAAGAAGAAATAAATATCAAATTCTCTAAAAAATTTATCTCTAATTTCAATATCATTTTGAATCTAAAGTACAAATGGCTTCTTCACCTGATATTGTAAAAAAAAAAATCAAAATAGAGAAATAAATAACAAAATCTCTAAAAATTTATACAATTAATACATACTATAAATATTTTCTATTTAAAATTTTAAAAAAATTTAATTTAAGTTGATCAAAACCAAGGTAAAATTCATCATAGCTTAAAAAAAAAATTGAAGGGTTTGTCAATTTCTGCAAATTTAGGCAAAATAGAAGTAGTTGAAAATGCTCTTAGCAAGAGACTTAAGGTCTCTTAGATCACTATGCATTACCATATACAATGTATAACACTTGCATTATAATCTAATAAATAACATATTATAAAACACTATATAAATCATAATATACGAGGATTCCAATATATGATCATTTGCTCTAGTGGTAGCTAGTAAGGGAGAGGTGCCCCTTAGTGGGTGCTCTAGCCTTCATTGGCTTAGGTAAGCTCGCTTAGTGGCTAACCAATCCGTGTTCTTTGCACGCTATGGCCCGAGCATATGGGGATTAGTGAACAACCTCAGAGCCCCGCGTTACCGAAAAAAAAATTGCTTGAAAGGAAAATACAACAGACAAATAAAAAATCCAATAGCTCACTTTCACAAGCTTCATATATATATATATATATAGATAGATAGATAGAGTGAGTGTATGCATAAAACAAAGGCATATTTAGTAAGCTGTTACAAATCTATGACAGCAAAACCAAACTCTCAACATAGCCAAATACTTCATTGATACCGAAACCCAGAGACTTAAACTGCAGCGAAATCTTCCAGACTTCGGGTCACAATGTTGTCTGATGACACCGATTCCTTGACGTTTGCGACTGTGATGGACTCGTCGCCCTCCTCCCATATGACAACACCGCCGTTCTTCTTTAGGTATAAGGATCCGGAGACCTTGAAACCCAACGAGCAAAGCGGAGTCCAACCAGTGGTCTCGCTTCCTAACACCCACATTGTGTCTCGCCAACAGTCAAACACCGCGAGTCTAGATCCACCATCGACCAAAGAGAGCGGCCCACTCACATTGCCGCCACCAACATAGGGCAAGCTAGCACAAGAAAACGCCTCGCTGCTAAGATCAATCGAAACCAATTCATAAAGAAACCGATGGATGTCCTTCGCGATGAAGTATAGGCTGCCTCGTAAATAGACTGCCATCAAGTTTTGTTCGCGGATCCAGTGCCACTTAGACCTCCCCTTGCATCGAAATGGAATCGTCTTCCATGAGCCTGCGCGGAGGGTGTAGATTGCAACCGAATGCAGCTTGTCGCGCTTCGCAAAGACGAGCTTAACATGCTTGTAGTCCTTAACCAATCGAAGGATGGAATTTCATGGAATTTTCTAATTGACGGATTCCACAGCATCAAATCGTTCCTTCCGCGCCTTCTCAGCAACACCAATCCATCGATTGCGAACTCAAACTGCCAGGTTCCGTCGGAGCGTCGCCCAAGGGTGTGGAGTTCTTCGAAGGTGCTGAAGCGCAAAACGCGGTTGTTTTGGACGAATAGGAGGGTTTCATCAGGGCTGTCCTTGAATTTTTCCAGATGCAGGGAGCAAAAGTCGGGATCTTTGATGATTGAAAGGCATGATTTTGAGACGCAGCTGAATCGGATTAGGGATTTGACAGGGAGCCTGGAGAGTATGTCATGCCATAGATCCTCTGGAAGGAGATGGCGCATCGACACTTTGATGTTCTTCATGAAGACGATCCGATCGAGTAACACGCTGATTTGAGGCAAATGAAAGAATTCGAGATTTCAATTGCTAATATTGGTTAGGGTTAGCTATTTCAATGGCAATTTGGGGACCGAAAACTGATTTCCATATCATAATTGAACGCCAATTTGGGAATTTATACATTAAATACTGAACAAAGATCAATTGAATAGTTGAATGTGCAAAGGGAGAACCGGAATTTCTGAAAACAAAAGAAACGTAATGAGAGGAACTTACAGAGTTACAGAGGGAGGGATTGAGAGCGCAAACTGAAATCAACAAGTTAGAAAGAACCCTAGATGAGACATATTTAACATTTAAAATTGAATTATAAATATTTCAATGTATAATATAATATTTTAAATCTCAAATTCACTTTATTATCATTTACAAAAAATATTACTGTATTTATCTCCCAATAGAGAAAGATAAGATAACTCTCATAAAAGGATGCTTTCGAATAGGGTTTTTCTATTTAAATTTTTACCTAATAAAAAAAATAAAAATAAAAACTCTCATAAAAGGCGTTTGAACTATTCTAAGGCAGGGGTATTGACCCAATGATAAACCACCAGCACCTTTCTCGTTGAGGCTCCGCTGAATCAGAAGTAGCTGCTTAGGTTTCATATAGTTGAATAGGCATCAGAATCCGCAATTAATGCACATGAAAAAAAAAGCCCTTGAATAAGATCTGGGCTGTTTTGGATTTGAATGTTGCATTGCATAAGTTCGATTTGTCCCGCATAGTTAACAACTTTTCTTCTTTTATGTTATTTCATATTTTTTTATATCGTATCCTGCCTTAGTCCATTCTTCTTGTCGGATGAAGTTTTATGGGGAGAAGTGTCCTCTCTCTAACTAAAAATTTCTTTAAGAGAAGAAAGGTTCACGAGGGGTTTTAGCACCGGTGTATCCTATATGTGCTCTAGTTTATTCGAAGTATCCCAATGGTATAAGGTCGTCGACTTATTGGGAAAAAGGAAGAAAATCACTTTGATCTTGAATGATAAGAACTCCTTAGTCGAATGAGGGATCAAGAGACAGATAGAGGGGGCTCGAGGGAACTTGAGTCAATTATTGGTGGACCTTCCCTTGAACCGGTCACGGAGCTCTCAACTGAGTTGCGAACCATTTCAATAGTACAGGTGCTGCCGTGCCACAAGACATGACCATGGAAGTAATGAAAAAGAAAAAGTTGTGCAGTTGGACCATCTGCTCTATCCGTTCGAGTATAGAAAGTCAGCATCCATCCAAATGCTACAGAAATGCCTTTATTTGGCCATTTGCGACCCCCTGGACAGGTCCAGCAACTTATTGATGGCTTGGTCCCTTGAAGCACAAAAGATGGCATAAGAGGAAAGTGCACACTAGGGGCATTGTTCCTCTTTACCTATAAGAAAAAGGTCATACTCATTAGAGATATATGTAAGATCATCCCATTATCTCGTGCCCATTACCTCGCTCGTCTGGAAGGCCCTACCTCGTATGAAACCTATTCTTTTTCATTTAAGTAAGATTGCTTGAAAGGAATGATTAGAGTTTCGTGATAGAAAGAGTGGTTCGGTCAGAAGCATAACGCACGCACTTCAATCCAAAATCGGAAAGAAGGACCGATCTTCGAAGGGCAAAGAACTGAGACTACCTGGAAGCTTTTTTGCTAGAGGGGAACTTGCTTTCATAGCTTTCGCGGTAGCTTCATCGATGTTACCTACCAAAGAAAAGCCATGCTCGGAGAAAAAAGACCATTCTACTGAGTCTATCTAGTGCCATGGAGAATTCTTGCCCTTGGCCTTTATGAATTTAGTTCGCGTAAGACATCGGGAAGTGGTTTTTTAGATTGATTTCCTTGCCTTACTATCGAGATAACGTGCCTAAGTAGCATAACAATCAATAAAGGGTTAAGAGTAATAGCAGTAATAAGGTGAAGAACGGGCTACTAATCCCGGGCCTAAAGCTCAAGGATTTGAAGATAAAAAGTCATTGCGACTTGACCAAAATTTGAGTTCACTATTAGGGCTACGAGATTACCAAAATTTGAGTTCTCAAATTTGAGTTCATTAGCTATTATACGAGTGTAGAGTAGTTCAGATTTGTTTATTTACTAAACAAACTTAGTAGGAGCACAACTCTAGTTTCTAAACGAGTTTAATATAAATAACCGCTCATTCAACTTAAATAATAGCCCTAGTCAATATGGGTCTGATACCAAACGGGTCATAAACATCATTTTTAGGAATACCAGTGTTGTACAATTGACAAAGCAATACTACATTACTACCTGTTTGAAAGCCATAACCTGATGAAATTGAAAGATAACCAGTTAACCACAAAAGTTTAAACTTTAAAGCATGCGTTTACATAATCACATTATGGGTAAGTAATTCGACTTGGGTAAACGAATTGTTTATTAGTACATTTTTAAGCACAATTTAAAATCTCAGATCTTGTGAAATTTACGAAATCTTCTTTAAGCTACTATGTCAAGAGCAAGTAGGACTGCTTAATACTAAAAAAAGATTAATTCGAGCTTGTTTATTTACTCGACAAGTCGGGTATGAGCATAATTTTAACCTCAAGTCCAAGTTTAGGCTCACTTCGAGCTCATCTCATTTTTAAACGAGCTAAATATAAACAAGCAATACTCGACTTGAGTGCTTCACATACTTGTAATCCTTAACTAACGGAAGGAATGTCGTGGAACTTCCTGGTCGACGGTTTCCACACCCCTAAATTTCACAAGTCTGAGGCTCTACTTGCACCCCTCTTTAGCAAGACCAATCCATCAATGAAGCACCTAACATACCAATGATTTTTTAACCTCAAATATAAACACTTTAAAACAGTCCTTAAATTTGGCAAGAATCAAAGACCAATTAGCCTTATACAATACTTGAATTAGTTGAATATATTGATTTGGATCATGTCGCAATTTGACTAATTAAAACTTAATGGTCTGTAGCATTGGAAAAAAATGATCAGTTAAGTAGCCACACACACAGCAACTAAGGGTCAGTTTGGTAACACGGAGCTGTTGGGGTAGCTGAAGCTGATAGGGTAGCTGAAGCTGATTGATTAATTGTGTTAAATATATGTTAAATTGGACTTTTCATAAGCTAGTAAGGTGTTTGGCAACCCAGCTGATAGAGTAGCTGATACAAACTAGCTAATCAAATAGGAGAAAAATCAATAGAATTCTGAAAAGCTTGCGGTTGGTAGCTGTTGAAAATCCAATTTCAAAAGCTAATTAAATTAAAATCTTATATTTAACTTATTTAAAACTATAAATTATTAAAACCAAAAGCTTCGAAAAGCTACGTACATTGCCAAACGGACCCTAAACTTAATGCTTTCTGATTTTTCACTTTGTGCAGCTCCATCAAATTTAGCCAGATATGAAAAAAGCAAAACAAAAAGCCAACAAGGGGACATTGATTTCCCAGTGTATCCAGTTTAGGGTTCTACCAAAACACAACGAGAAATGAGGAAAGGCGGAGTTTAACAAAGTTGCTGGAGGTTAAACGGATATTCCTTATCTATACGAGCATATTTAAGCTCTCAACGTAGCCCCAAACATCATGAATCTCAGCATCACTACATGCTTTCTGCAGCAGAAGAAACTCTTCCTCTTCAGTTTCAGGGTTGTACACGGAAACCATACTGAATGGCAGTGATAGTTTCTTGCCGGTTGGAAGTGTGAAGGACCTATTCTCTTCGGACCATATCAATACATCGCCGTTCTTCTTATGGTATAAGAATCGAGGGACCTCCAGTTCAAAAGAGTAGCGTTGGATCAAACATGCGGGCTCGCTTTCAGCGCCGGAGCTATCCAAAACCCACATGCCTTCTATAAAATCAAACAATGCCAGAGTAGATCTATCATCGACCAAAGCGAGCAACCAATACGGAAAGTAGTCACCCATAAACAGACCGGGCAACTTGGTGCAAGTAAACAACTCGGTACTTAGATCAATTGAAATCAACGCCCCAGGCTCTCTCAATGCCCTAGACTCTCTTCTAGCATCAAGAGCGGTGAAGTACAAGCTACCTCGTAAATAGACACTCGGCTGCATGGTTATTCTCATACAGCGCCAATTAGAACATCTCTTTCCTTGAAATGGGATTGTCTTCCACGAACGAGCCCCAAGAGTATAAACAGCAACGGAATGGACAATAATACGATTCACAAAGATGAGCCTAACAATCTTGTAATCCTTGGCTAACGGATCATAGCCAAAGCCAATCCCTACGTCCGAGAATGAACTATTAGCAGAGGCTTTAGTTTGGGGCAAGGGTGGAATATCATGGAACTTACCAATGGAAGGATTCCACACCCCTAATTTGCCCGATTTCTCTAGCAAGACCAATCCATCAATGGAGAACTCAATCAGCCTATCTTTTTCCGACCATTCTCCAAGGGTGTAAAATGCTCCTGTGATGGGTTTGAAGGTGTCGTTGCAACGTAAAACACAGTTTGCTTTTCTACCTTCAACAACTAGGAGGTGGGTTTCATCGCGGTTGTTCTTGAAGTTTTCCAGATGTAAGCGACAAAAAACAGGATCGTTGATCATGGAGAGCCATGATTTTGAGATGCAGCGGAAGCGGAGAAGGGATTTAACAGGGAGCCTAGACAGTATTTCAGGCCACAGATCATTTGGTATATGGCGTTCTGACCCTTCTTTGGAAAGTATTATGTTGTTATTCTCCATCAAGATGATCTGAGTGGCGTTATATCTGCAATCAGAAAGTAGAAAGAATGAAAGCACCCATCAGAATAGCTGTTGCTGAAAAGCAAGCGAACATATGTTCGTAAATGCAAATGTACGAATCCTTTAAAGATGAGAACTTGTTAATCTCGATAAGTGTTCGCTACTTAAGAAACTGATCTTTGTTTATTAAGTTCTTAACCATACCAAATGCCCCTAAATCCCTAATTGAACTCCAAAATTTGATAACAATTCCGCCAAGCAAGCAAACTACTGTATTAATCACTCAAATGAAAAGTTTTGAAATCAGAAAGAAATCTAATTAGAAGTGAAACCGAGGCTTTTGATGATTGATTGAGAGGGAGAGACACTATTAAGAAAAGCTTCATTTGCCCCCTTTGACAGAAGCAAGCAATCACTCAAATTAGAAAGAGAGAAAAATATCAGAGAAAAGCTTAAACCTATTCTATATCCAATCCAAGTCTATTGTTTGGTAATCATAAACTGTTGAATGTTTCTGCAATAAACCACGAAAAAAGCCATCATCTCAGAACTGAATTTATTATGTCTCTGAACTATGCCAAGGTTTTTGACTCAACATTACACACACTCCATTTCAGGAACAATTCGTCCCAGGAATCAGATTATCCCCAATCAAGTTTCAAACACAAGCACGGCCAACCACATTTCCCATATCGTACTCATATCAGTACCTCAAAGTCTCAAACTGGACCAAAACCCCATCAATTGAACTCAAAAACCCTAATTCGAAGAAACCTGGAGCGGAGAGGGAGTAAAGAAACAGAGTGAGAACCCTAGAAAATGGGATTATACAATCGCTCGAATGTAAAAGAACCCTAGAACCGAGACGAAGAGAGAAAGAGAGAGAATCTTACCGATCAGCTGGTGGGAGGGTGCATTGCAGTTGCAGAGGAGGTTGTAGAGAGAGACTCACAGTGACTCAGTGAGTGATGGAAGCGGATTCGTAATTACATTACATTACGGTTTACGGAAGACGAAGCATCCGCCTGAAAATTAAACAACCAAGTTTATAATTTTTTTTCTCAGGCTATAACTTTTTGTTCATTCAATTTAAGTTCATAACATTTTATTATGCTTATTTTATATTGATCCCAGTCTTTCATTAATTTCATTTTCATTAATCCGCCTCTTATACTTATTATCTCATTTTCATTAATCCGCCTCTTATACTTATTATTTCAGAATCAATCTCTTTGTAAAAGATTGCGCCACGTGTCTTCTCTGAGTAAAGTTAAGAAACAGCCCTCTTTCCCTTTGTTAGCGGTTTCTCCGTACCACGTTCTCCTTCCCTTTGCAGCTATGAGATGCCTTTTCCAGGAGAAACTAGCGAGTACTCTCATCCACGTTCTCCTTTCCCTTTGCAGTTTTACTTCCTCCTTAACTACCTAATGGCATCTCCGATGGCGCCTCCGCCCACGTAACACCCCCCACCCTCACCACCTCCGTCCTCTCCCTCCCCGTTTCAGAATGGGTTCCCCTGTTCTCCTCCTCCTTAATCTCACCACCACCTCCGTCCTCTCCCTCCCCGACGGCTTCCCTTCCTCCTCCTCCGACTCCCAACTCTACCAATAACACCGCCGCCCCCCACTACTCCTCCCACAACTACCGCAATGCCCTCTCTAAATCCACCATCTACTTCAAAGGCCAACGCTCCGGCAAGCTCCCTGCAACCAACTCCTCACCTGACACCGAGATTCCGACCTCCCCTACCGCGCCTCCACCCACGTAAACCCCCCAAACTCCCTCTGTTTTCAATTCATCTTTCAAACTGAAAGAAAAAGGTCTCACATTTATCCAATTTTGCAGGTTGATTTGGTCCGACGCTACTGCGACGCCAGCGACAACATCAAATTCGGACTTCCGATGGCGTTCACGGCGACAATGCTGTCATGAGATCAGGCCTACTGATTATAAGGATTTACCACCTCCTTTGTTTCCATCTCAGATAGAGTATAGCAGATCTTGAGAATGGAGAAGACAATTTTGGGGAAGATTTAATCGAACATCATTGTCCCAGTGTCCCTACACCTTATATGTTCCTTTCCAGATTCATCAAAACTTCCATCCCTAATGAGGAGGTGATTGAAATGTCAAATGTCGGTATCATTAGTTTACTGTATGGGATTATGCTAACTTAAATCGGTTTACAATGCAGTTGGCGAGCATGGTGTACTACTGAGACTTTGAAGCTGCAAACACATTTGACATAATCACAACTTATGTAAGGACATACTTATTTGATGATTCATACACACAAATTTTGTATTTTGTGTGATATTACTTACTGTTTCGGTATATTTGGACATTATTTAAGAGATCGTACTAAGTTGCTTGTGATACTACACTCTGCAACAACTGAGAGCAAGATTATGCTTTTAGCATAGCAATGTGTTTGCTGAATTTTAGGTGGTGAAACATTTGATTCCATTATGTGACAAACCTTTCTTCTTGCATACCGTGCTCTAGCATGAGATGAAGTACACAACTACTAATTTCTTAAATCTATTTTTTCTTAAATCAATACTTATTTAGATAAGCAAATAGCAGTGTCTTTAAATGTTTATTAAACCACTTGTAATCCATACATGAGCTTTTATATTGACTATTGTTTTCTGGTTGATATACCAGGCAACCTTGAATGATTCCTTTTTGGATGATTGAAATTAGGAAAAGTAGAGGGATGACTAGATCCATACTTGCAGTGTAGCATTTCAGCAGCATTAGGTTTCAGGGTAGTAGATGGGAGGAGATTCACACCTTTTTTTTTCTTTTTTTTTTAATCATCTGGCTTTGTTTGAGATAATATTGATGGAAATTGTTCAGTGGATGACAATCTGTGTGGGATTACTGTCCTCAGCCACTTTGTGTGTGGAACTACCTGGTGAAATTTGTGGGGTTATTTCTGTTTTTGTTTATCATTCACAGTTTTGTGGCTCTTGAAGTTGCACTTTTTGTGACCATCAAAGCTTTATACCCTTTTAACCATTATAGAAAAGAAATTTATCAGTTCAGTTTGTGATTTGTGAATCACCATGGTCATAGATTCTTAGTTTACAGGTTTGTTTGGCGCTGACCTGTCTCTTTCTTGGATTTGGTACATTGGTCTTTTATCTTTTTCTCAGTCTCCTACACACTGACCTGTCTCTTTCTTGCAGACATGAAGTTCTTGACCTGAAGTTCCTTGATTTCGTGAATTATCTTCATGTAAACAAAGGTATGTACTTTCACATTAGTTGTGTTAAATTCAGTGGTTGTCAATGACCGTCATGATATTGTTCTATTATGTTTTGTATTTTGTTATTGGATGCTTCTTTTGTGATAATATGGTGTCTAAAACATTGTGCTTTAGGAGTTAATGAATGACATTTTTGGTTGAATATCAGGCCTTCTTATGTCCAAGAGACAGTTCGCATAGATGCTGGGCCTCTAGGTTCAAATGTCACGTGGTTTAGATCTGTAAGCAACGAGTCAGAGTTCATTAACATGGTTACTTTGATACTAAAGAGGATGCCCCTACTTTTCTTCTGGAATAGTCAAGAGTACGAATTCTCAAACCACTTTGGTTTCTTCATCTCACCCAACATGAACATTGAGAACCATTATGCTCATTTATTCCACATACAGGGTCCAAACAAGAGTATACTATGTCAGCTGTCAATGCTTGAAAGGAAAATGTCCCAATAATGGTGAAGGCAGTAAAAAAGGAGAAGGAGGATCCTCTTCGGATATATGAAGCTTTGAAGAGGAGTTTTAAAGCGAAGGAGGCAAAATCAATGAGCTTGAAACCATTCTCGAGCCTCTTCAAAGAAAATCGAAACATTTACAATGCTGAGAAGCTCACTGTGTATCCTAATATCACCAAAGGAAAACTGAAAATTCGGGAAGAAGATATACAAGAGAAGGTTGAGGAATGGAGAGCAACTCTGGTTGGTTTTTGTCCTAGGAATTAGATCCTATATCAGAAGATGAAGACTTTTGTAGAAAGGGAATGGCAAGTGCAGACACCGTCCATGTTTCTAAAGGAGAATGGGGTGTTTGTGTTCCGATTTCTGTCAGTTGATGATCGAAATTGGGTATTGAGTCATGGTCCGTGGTATATTGAAGGCTCTTGCCCTCTGTTGTTGAAAGATTGGTCCCATGGAATGCCCTCTATTGTTGATTGATGTCAATGCTGAGGAAGCACAAATGCAGAAAATTGAAATAGAAGATATCGAGGGGAAAGCGTATGAGCAAAAAATTGTGTTCGAGTGGAAGCCACAAATCTATAACTTTTGCAATGTTTTTGGGCGATGCATAAGGGAGCCACAAAAAGAGTAAGTGCAAAAAAGGTATAGGTTCCGAAAGAGTATGTGGTGGAAAAGACAGATGCAAACGAGGAAAATGTTTCCCATGATGATGAAAGGGTGAATCCGAGTATTATGTCTGCCTCTGGTTCTCCTACGATGGGTGTAACAGCTTCAGACAAGGAGGCTACAGATGTAGCTGTTAATTAGATGAATGATGGAGGGTGGACCCCTACTGCGAAGAAGAGAGGAGGAAACAAATCACCTAACAAACCGAAAGCTGATAAGGAGGGCAGAAAAGGTGAAAGAACTGATTAGAAAAAGGAAAATGCAATAGGGGGTTCTGCCCAGAGAGGACGAAACAGGGAGAATGGGAATAACATGAAGTTAGGCAGCCCGGGTGTGAAGATCAAAGAGAAGGCTATAGCAGATGGGAACTGTTTTGAGATCTTAGCTGGGGAAGATTATGATGAGGCAAGGGAGTGCTTGACACAACATTTTGTGGGGTTGGAAATTTCTAGTGAGAGTAGCACTCACTTGCAAGGTGGAGATCAATAGAGTAAAAATGAGTGTCTGGAATATATGTGTCCTTAATGACCGCATAAAAATTATATACTAAATAGATATTGCAGGGATAATTATATAGCACTAATGGTATTCTTAGAAACGAAAGTGTATAAGAAGAATGTAGATAGAGTAAGGAGAAAACTGATGTGTGGTTGGGAGGTGAAGGAGAATAGCAGCGCGACTGAGACGGGACGAATTTGGACTACTTGGAACCCGGTGGTGTTTACTGTCAGTGTTGAGGAATGTCGCAAGCAGTTTATGCATTGTGTGGCTACATGTGATGGCAAGTTCACCTTCAAACCAACATTTGTTTATGCAGAAAACTACAAGGACAGAGTGGATTTATGACTGAATTTAAAACGAATTGCATAGAGTATTGATTCCCCTTGGGTTGTCCTCGGGGACTCCAGCTGTATACTAGAGGTTCAGGACAAATGCCCTGCAGTACCAGACTGGCATGACAACTTTAAGGAACTTTGAGAAGATGGAAATGCTATTAGCTGATTGTAAGCTGTTAGATATGGAATACAAAGAAGGAAGGCATATGTGGAATAATAGACAACAAGGTGAATCGAAGATTGAAAGAAAATTAGATAGAGTGGTGATTAATGACAGTTGGAAGGATATTTTCATGAATGTAAAAGCGTCATTTGATGTTCCTAGCTGTTATGACCATTCCCCTGCTGTCATTACTTTGTAGAGCAGTTCTGAGGTTCGAAAGTATCCCTTTAAGTTCAAGAATCTCTGGTGCGAGAAAGGAGGCGTTTGGGGCGGTTGTACAAGGTGCCTGGACCCTAGAGTATGCAGATCACCGGCTCAAAACAATTAATTTATGCCCAGAAGCTAAAGAATGTGAAGGATGCACTCCGTTCGTGGGATCGAGTTGTGTTCCCCGACTTGCAATCTCGAATCAATCCAAGCAAGGACTGTCTGAGAGAAATCCAGATTAAGCTTCTTCTTGACAAGGGCAATGCGGGGCTGTTGAAAATAGAAAGCAAGGTACAGGAGGAGTTGAGAGCAAATGTATAAGTTGCCACCTCAAGCTCTTTTTTTAAAAAAGTAATTTCATTTTGGTATATACTCCGATGCGATTTGGTCAAAAAGTTTTGAATACCCTTATGATCTCATGTAATTTTGAAGAAATTTTTGGTTTTATGGAGTTGAAATTGAATTAAATTTTTTAAAATTAGTTTATATTCTTAGGTTGAATTGAAACCGGTGGAGGCTTCTATTGTAGGGTTATTAGGATGAAATTTGAATTTGATTTAGGATATTAGGGTTAAATATAATTCGAATTAGTTGATGACTAATGAAAAATTATCTTGAGGTTCAAATAAGTTGTTGAAATGTAAATTGTTTACAAAAATCATAGTTTATCGTTTAATTTTGATTGGAATGTTTTTAATAAAAAATATGGACCAATTTATTACACAAATTTGGAGATCACCAAAGGGTTGAAACTTAATATGTCGCTAAGTTGAGCAATAAGAGACCTTGAATCCCTGCTTCCCCTCGAAAAAAAAAAATTATGAGATCGTCAAGGACTCAAGGTCGAGGGAGAGAGACAAAAAGAGGAGAAATGTGGAAATGTAAGCCATGAAAGGGGAAGGCGATCCCTCTCTCAGATGGATGAGTGAGTGAGTGACTATCATTATTCCAGATGTAATAACATGTCTATAGGTGAGTTTAGTAGTTTACTTAGCGTTGGTATAGGTTAAGTTGCGGAAATTTGTCCAAAATTCTATAAATTATAAAATTCTATCACATTAAATTATAAAATAAAAACCGACGAATTGAAATTGTCATAAATGATAAAAGAAGCTTACTATCTAAAATACAGAGAGAATACATATAAATATATAATTACCCCAAAAAATTGTCACACCGACCAGTACACTACCACTCTTCATTTTTCTCATGTTGTGAGCTTTACTTTGGTTGTTTCTTCATTTATTTCACTGTTTTCAATCAAATACCATTTTTTCAAGTTGATTCATTACATTTTGGTTTAGAGCTAATATCCCCTAATGTGAGATCTCTATTTTTCTTTTTGTCATTGGATTTTAATTTAGTAAGTAGTGAGACTGGTATTACTTTCTATTTTGGATTGAAACTAATTTTTTTCTCCTTATTTTTAGGCTTGATTAAATAGTAAATTCTCCATTGAGTACCTGCGTCATTGAGAGAGAACGAGATCTAGCCAAGCTGAATCTCCATCACAAACGCTGCCCCAATTAACCATCCGCTACCACCGTTACGGACCTCGTGATTTTGAGGCAATCTCCATCTCTACCACACTTCTTCCTTGTGATTGTAGTCTTCTTTGAATGGATCTCATAAATTGCTTTGACGATTTTTTTTTGTAAAGACTTTGCTTCTAATTTTATAAGTGTTATGGGTGGATAAAATATGATTTTGAAAAGGATGAAAAAGAAATTCATTATATGTGCGAGTCTTTTGTCAAATCTTTCATACAAAACACCAACTATAAGAATGTTATTTTGATTAGTTATCATTTACGATCTATCAATTTTTTTGCATCTAAAACCCAACCGAGTACTCATAAAAAAATTTCTAAATACACAAGTCATGCCCAACTAATTTTCGCAATCCATCTATTTGAGAGGTATACCATTTTTTTTAATGTTTTGGCCTCTTAAGGTTTATAGAATTAAAAATAGAGTTCCTTTTTCTAATTAAAGGTCTAAGAGCATCCCCAACAGCTTCTCTAAAAAATCTCTAAAATATAGAACAAAATAACAAAATCTCTAAAAAATTTACACCACAACTCCAACTGATCTCCAACTGATTCTCTATTATACAAATTGCTATATTTATTATACACTATAATAGATGCATAAATTCATAATTTAATAAATAAAATTCAAATAACTTCATTAAATCAATATGCAACAACCAATGAACAAATAGGTAGGCATTGAAAGGGGTGAACATATTAAATTTTACAGATTCTAACAATTCCTCTAAATTTAGAGATTTTTTCCCCCTCTCCATTAATTTTTCTATTTTAGAGATGAGTTTAGAGAAGTTGTTGGGAAGAAAAAAAATGGTTTTTTTCTCTAAAATATCTCATTTTCTCTATTTTAGAGAAGTTATTGGGCTTGCTCTAAATATTAGGAAAAAAAGCACACTAAATATCATTTTTTAAATTCTTTAGCTATATAGGGTTTGTACATTTAAACTTAATGTATCTTTATCAAATTGGTTTATAATTTAGATCAATTTAAAAGGTGTAGAATGATGTGTAATAGATAAAATATCATAAAGGATCCGAATTCGGTTTTCTCAAGCTAAAAACTATAAGGTTTCTTTTCTTTGCCTTCAATTAGGATGGATACTAGGAGAAACGTAGAAACATGTGATTTACTATTTTTTGTCAAATTTGAAGTATTGATTGTCTCAAGAAAAAAAAGTATTTCATCATGATAATCAAAGATTTCGAAGAGCAAAATGATAAGAAGCAAGAGCAATATGTTAGTAGAAAATTAATGTGTTGAATATTTTGTTTAAGATATCAAACTTGACCGAAATTATGAGACTTTTGTTTGTGATTGTAAGTGTTATTGTATTATAACAGGGATTGTAATTGATAACATGACAACAATTCAAATGAAATGAAATATATTCATGGTACGAGGGAGAACTAAAGCGCGGTAAATTTCAATAAAAATACTCACCCGTACAAGGTACGGGAAAAGTACTAGTTTCATTCAAGTCTCTAACGTAGTCAACTAAGTTATTTTTAAAATTGATAAATAAAATAAGAAATTTTATTTTAAAAATAATTTAGACAAAATTATACTCCGTAATTTTTAAGTAAATGTTTAAGATTTGTTAAGTAAAATAATAAAATTTTTAATTAAATAATATTCATAAAATTGTAAGAATCTATACATTTTATAAAGGAAGCTTTTTGCCGATAAATGACTATACAACTAAACCCACTGGCGATTGCCAAGTGGGGGGATTATTAGGGACCATAATGGTTCTGTGATTGATATCTTTCAATCGGAAATGGAAGCAAGCTCTGTCATCCAAACAGAAGCTGTTGCGTTTTGTGCAGGTGTAAACTTAGCTCTAGCTAAAGGTCTACGACGAGTCATAGTGGAAAGAGATTGCTTGGAAGTCACCAAGGCAATTAATGATAGCAAGTACGTTAGATGGGAAATTCTCCGGGAAGTGGAACTAATCAGGAAACTTAGCTCAAGCTTTGACAGCATCGAATTCAGACACTGCTACAGGGAAGCAAACAAGGCAGCTGATTTTATAGCTAAGTCTAGGAATATTTGTACGTTTTCAAACCTCCCTACCTGTAGGGATCTTTGTAACATCATCTGTATGGATGATCATGGTGGCATCTTGCTTTTGTAAGATCCACCTAATTTTTGCCTACTGTAAAAAAAAAAAAAAAACTTAAAAGACTTTTAGCAATAAATGATGATGAAGAAAATAGTAAATATTTAGGGTGATTTTGGTAGGTGGCCCATTTTAAATGTTCAATTAGGTAGCTAGCCCCCAAACAAATTTAATACTCCGTAAGTTTTATGTAGACCCCTTTCCAATAGAGAGGAATGGTCAATGGTCAACTGTTTGACCATTAACCGGTCAACGGTCAACCGTTTGACCATTGACCGGTCAACGTTGACCAACCCGTTTGGTTTTTTTTTTTTAAGTGATGTCATATTTTACAGTTTTTTTTTTTTTTGGATTCTACATTACTACCTGTTTGAAAGCCATAACCTGATGAAATTGAAAGATAACCAGTTAACCACAAAAGTTTAAACTTTAAAGCATGTGTTTACATATTCACATTAAGGGCAGTAATTCGACTTCGGTAAACGAATTGATTATGAGTACATTTTTAAGCGCAATTTAAAATCTCAAATCTTGTGAAATTTACGAAATCTTCTTTAAGCTACTATGTCAAGAGCACGTAGGACGGCTTAATACTAGAAAAAAAAAATCGATTCGAGCTTGTTTATTTACTCAACAAGTCGAGTATGAGCCTAATTTTAACCTCAAGTCCAAGTTTAGGCTCACTTTAAACTCATCTCGTTTAAAAAAATATAAACAAGCAATACTCAGCTTGAGTAGTTGACATACTTGTAATCCTTAAATAACGGAAGGAATGTCGTGGAACTCCCTGATCGACGGATTCCACACCCCTCAATTTCACAAGTACGAGGCTCTACTTGCACCCCTCTTTAGCAAGACCAATCCATCAATGAAGCACTTAACATACCAATGATTTTTTAAACCTCAAATATAAACACTTTATAACAATCCTTAAATTTGGCAAGAATCAAGACCAATTAGCCTTATACAATACTTGAATTAGTTGAATATTGATTTGGATCATGTCGCAATTTGACTAATTAAAACTTAATGGTCTGTAGCATTGAAAAAAATGATCAGTTAAGTAGCCACACACACAGCAACTAAACTTCATGCTTTCTGATTTTTCACTTTGTGCAGCTCCATCGAATTTAGCCAGATATGAAGAAGCAAAACAAAAAGCCAACAAGGGGAACATTGATTTCCCAAAACAAGACTAGAAATGTGGAAAGGCGGAGTTTAACAAAGTTGCTGGAGGTTAAACGGATATTCCTAATCTATACGAGCAAATTTAAGCTCTCAACGTAGCCCCAAACAGCATAAATCTCAGCATCCTTACGTCCTTTCTGCAGCAGAAGAAACTCTTCCTCTTCAGTTTCAGGGTTGTACCGGGAAACCATACTGAACGGCTGTGATAGTTCCTTGAAGGTTGGAAGTGTGAAGGACATATTCTCTTCAGACCATATCAATACATCACCGTTCTTCTTATGGTATAAGAATCGAGGGACAACCAGAGAAAAAGAGTAGCGTTGGATCCAACAAGCGTGATCGCTTTCAGCGCTGGAGCTATCCAAAACCCACATGCCTCGCACAAAATCAAACAATGCCAGAGTAGATCTATCATCGACCAAAGTGAGCATCCAAATCAGGGAATAGTCACCAATAACACCACTACTGGGCAACTTAGTGGAAGAAAACAACTCGGTACTTAGATCAATTGAAATCAATTCCCAAACACCTCTTTCAGCATCAAAAGCGGTGAAGTACAAGCTACCTTGTAAATAGACTCTCCGCATCTTGCTTATTTCTATAGAGGGCCAATTAGAAAATCCCTTTCCTTGAAATGGGACTGTCTTCCATGAACGAGCCCCAAGAGTATAAACAGCAACGGAATGGACAATAATACGATTCACAAAGATGAGCTTAACAACCTTGTAATCCTTGGCTAACGGATCATAGCCAATGCCAATCACTTCGTCCAAGAATGAACTATTAGCAGGGGCTTCGGTTTCGGGCAAGGGTGGAATATCATGGAACTTAAAAATTGAAGGATTCCACACCCTTAATTTGCCCAATTTTGAGAGATCCCTGCAATTCTGTAGCAAGACCAATCCATCAATGGAGAACTCCATCCGCCACCAGTTTTCCCGCCGTTCTACAAGGGTGTAAAGTGGTCCTGCAATGGGTTTAAAGGTATCGCTGCAACGTAAAACACAGTTTGCTTTTATACCTTCTACAACTAGGAGGTGGGTTTCATCGCGGTTGTCCTTGAAGTTTTGCAGATGTAAGCGGCAAAAATCAGGATCGTTGATCATGGAGAGCCATGATTTTGAGACGCAACGGAAGCGGAGAAGGGATTTAACAGGGAGCCTAGAAAGTATTTGAGGCCACAGATCATCTCGTATATGGCGTTCTGACCCTTCTTTGGAAAGTATTATGTTGTTATTCTTCATCAAGATGATCTGAGTGGGGTTCATCTGCAATCAGGAAGTAGAAAGAATGAAAGCACCCATCAGAATAGCTGTTACTGAAAAGCAAGCTAACAAATGTTCGTAAATGCAAATGTACGAATCCTTTAAAAAACTTGTTAATCTCGATAAGCGTTCGCTACTTAAGAAACTGATCTTTGTTTAAGTTCTTAACCATACCAAATGCCCCTAAATCCCTAATTGAACTCCAAATTTTGAAAACAATTCCGCCAAGCAAGCAAACTACTGTATTAATCACTCAAATGAAAAGTTTCGAAATCAGTTAGAAGTGGAACCGGCCTTTTGATGATTGATTGAGAGGGAGAGACACTATTAAGAAAAGCTTCATTTGCCCCCTTTGACAGAAGCAAGCAATCACTCAGAAAGAGAGAAAAATATCAGAGAAAAACTTAAACCTATTCTATATCCAATCCAAGTCTATTGTTTGGTAATCGCATAAACTGTTGAATGTTTCTGCAATAAACCACGAAAAAAGCCATCATCTCAGAACTGAATTTATTATGTCTCTGAACTATGCCAAGGTTTTTGACTCAACATTACACACACTCCATTTCAGGAACAATTCGTCCCAGGAATCAGATTATCCCCAACAAAGTTTCAAACACAAGCACGGCCAACCACATTTCCCATATCGTACTCATATCAGAACCTCAAAGTCTCAAGCTGGACCAAAACCCCATCAATTGAACTCAAAAACCCTAATTCGAAGGAAACCTGGAGCGGAGAGGGAGTAAGGAAACAGAGCGAGAACCCTAGAAAATGGGATTATACAATCACTCGAATGTAAAAGAACCCTAGAACCGAGACGAAGAGAGAAAGAGAGAGAATCTTACCGATCAGCTGGTGGGAGGGTGCATTGCAGTCTTGCAGAGGAGGTTGTAGAGAGAGACTCACAGTGACTCAGTGAGTGATGGAAGCGGATTCGTAATTACATTACATTACGGTTTACGGAAGACGAAGCATCCGCCTGAAAATTAAACAACCAAGTTTATAATTTTTTTTCTCAGGCTATAACTTTTTGTTCATTCAATTTAAGTTCATAACATTTTATTATTCTTATTTTATATTGATTCCAACCTTTCATTAATTTCATTCAAGTCTCTAACGTAGTCAACTAAGTTATTTTTAAAATTGATAAATAAAATAAGAAATTTTATTTTAAAAATAATTTAGACAAAATTATACTCTTTAATTTTTAAGTAAATGTTTAAGATTGGTTAAGTAAAATAATAAAAATTTGAATTAAATAATATTCATAAAAATTGTAAAAATCTTTAAATTTTATAAATGAAGCTTTTTGCCAATAAATGACCATACAACTTAAAAGACTTTTAGCAATCAATGATGATGAGTTGATTATAAGGGAGAAAAAAAAGTATTCAATTCTTATATATATAAAGAAAATAGTAAATATTTAAGTCTAATAAATATTTAATTCATATATATAATAATTCTAAAGATATAAGAAATGATTATAAAAATTTTAATATCAATCCATCCATATTATGTATAAATTATTTTATAAAACATGAATTTTTGTCCAATAAATATAGTAGATAATTGCCACCTCACCAATTAGAAGAAGAATGATAAACTATAAGAGAGAATATTCAATATTATAAAGAAGAAATTTGGCTAAAAGTCCATTTTGTCAACCCTTTTTGCAAAATGTCCACTTAAAATCAGTTTTTGCTAAATGTCCCAATTTTTTTTGAAAACCCCATATTACCCCCGTTGTAATTAAACCTAGACGCTTAATCTTATTTGGGAAAATATGAGACGTTTTCCTCCTCCGCTCCTCGTGCCTCCTCCATGGATCTGTGTTTTCTTCGTCTCCCCGATTGTCAATGCTTATTGAAACTTTCTCTCGATCCAAGGGCGTTCAGTTGAGGAGTGGTCTCTCTCGATCGATTCCGCCGTCGCTCTGTATCGTTCTCTCCGATTCCTCCCTCCGATCGTCGATCTGATTCGCCGAATTCACCATCAACACATTCATTCTTCTTCAATTTAGATATCCCGAACGCTTCTGTTGAAGTTGTAAAGGAGAGGATCGTTGGTGAAGGCATCGTCGAAGGAGGCAAAGAATTCACCATCAACGGCTGTTCTTCTCGTTGCTTTGAATTGTGCGAATTCGGAGCTCCAATGGCTGAAGAAAGTCGGTAAAGAGATCCTTCCTCCTCTCAGATTCGATTCGGTCTTCTGGGAGGTTGATGACGGAAGAGGAAGATGATCAGAAGGTGGCCTCTCTGGCTTCCTCCTTGAATTGTTTCTGAATATTATGTGGCAAATTGATTTGATTGAGTGAGGGTTAAATCAATTATTCATGGCAGGCACATCCGGACCTCAGCAAAAGCGAAAGAAAGCGCCTGTTGCTCAGTTCCAAAATTGATTACTGATTGTTGTGGTTAATTGTTGAGCAAGCTGATTTTTTTTTCCAATATCTATGGCTGGGGCAAAATCGTGCACCTTTGGAGATTAAATTTGGTGGAGGGAGACGAAGACTGGGCATAAGGGTGTAAATGCTTGTGTTTGATTACACTTATTTTTTTAGAGATCAAATTTTGTGTTTGATTACACTATACTTTGAACATTTGTGGTGACACTATTTTTCTTTGATAACACGACTAATAACACTTTCATTCTTTCCCTTGATACACTTTTGGTGACACCACTTTGAACATTTGTGGTGACACTATTTTTCTTTGATGACACGACTAATAACACTTTGACCATTCTTTCCCTTGATACACTTGTGGTGACACCACTTTGAACATTTGTGGTGACACTATTTTTCTTTGATGACACGACTAATAACACTTGGCCATTCTTTCCCTTGATACACTTGTGGTCGGTGACACCACTTTGAACATTTGTGGTGACATTATTTTTTTTTGATGGCACAGCTAATAACACTTGACCATTCTTTCCCTTGATAAACTTGTGGTGACACCACTTTGAACATTTGGTGACACTATTTTTCTTTGATTACACGACTAATAACACTTGACCATTCTTTCCCTTGATACACTTGTGGTGATACCACTTTGAACATTTGTGGTGACACTATTTTTTCTTTGATGACACGACTAATAACAATTTGAACATTTGTGGTGACACTATTTTTCTTTGATGACACGACTAATAACACTTGACCATTCTTTCCCTTGATAAACTTGTGGTGACACCACTTTGAACATTTGTGGTGACACTATTTTTCTTTGATGACACGACTAATAACACATGATCATTCTTTCCCTTGATACACTTGTGGTGACACCACTTTGAACATTTGTGGTGACACTATTTTTCTTTGATGACATGACTAATAACACTTGACCATTATTTTTCTTGCTACACTGGTGGTGACACCACTTTGTACACTTGTGGTGACACTATTTTTATGGTGATGACCCCACCAAATTTTCTTTTGATTAGCATTAGCCTCTATAAGGTTTTTTCTCCCTTGATCCTAGGATTTTCCTCTGGTGACAGCAGTAGTTTTACTGTTTTATGGTGGTGACACCATTAATAACACTTTGGAAGTGAATGAATTCATTGATGAAAAGATGTCACCAAAAAAATTGATGACAAATACAACTAGCAATATACCAAACTGAATTGAACTGCAATTAGCCATGAATGCCTGAATATATGCAATCGACACAACATGTTCCCTTGGACATTCATCACATTCATGGTTCATGGCTTCACTACATCATGGCCAAGACCTATTGTCAAGTTGTTGTACATGTTGCTTCGCATATTCCAATGCATAAATTGATGATAGATACCCAAGGCTTGACAAAGGGATGCATAAATTGATGACAAATACAACTAGCAATATAATAGAGGAACCCAAATACATATTGTATAATTCAATTCAAGATCTTTCTCCATTTCCTCTTCTTGAAGTATGCTTTCATGTTGATTAAAAAAAAAGTAGGTCCATCAAAATAGAATTTCTTACTCCATCACTTGATAGCATACGGTTAACTGGCATCATCACAAATTGGAGCCACTTAATCGATCTAGTTCCGACGGGTTTTGATTTTGGATCAATGGAAATTGATGTGGATAAGAAATTTGGACCATTTTTTTCTGTCGTTGATGGAGAGATTGCGCTGAGTTTGGCGGAGGGAAGCAGAAGCAAATCAAATGAAGATGGAATTCGAGCTTCCATGGCTGCCATCTTCCGCTGACCTTTAAGAATCTCTCGGAGTCGTAGGTACATGCGGAGGAGAGAGAGAGAGCGCGATGAGGAAGAGCGCCTAGATGCGCTTAGATGCGGCTACTTGGAGATGAAATTGGACATGGAGGAGGTCAAGCGGCATGGCGGCGGATGCCGGAGGAGGAGCGCCGGAGATTCGCCACGGCAGATGCCGGAGGAGAGGCCGAGAGGGAGAACGCGATGAGGAGAGTGATGCAGACCGATGAGATGGAAGAAGAACGGGTAGGCAGTCACTCGGGGTAAACGACGTCTCAATTAGGGGAAGAAGCAAAGAAAAAGAGGGGATTATACTAGTAGGGGTAAAAATGTCATATTAGGACATTTTGCAAAATCCAATATAAAAATGGACATTTAGCAAAACAATCTAATCTAAAATGGACGGTTACCAAAAAAATCCTAATTTATAATATTGAATATTCTCTCTTATAGTTTACCATTCTTCTTCTAATTGGTGAGGTGGCAATTATCTACTATATTTGTTGGACAAAAATCCATGTTTTATAAAATAATATATACATATTATGGATGGATTGATATTAAAATTTTTATAATCATTTCTTATATCTTTAGAATTATTATATATATGAATTAAATTTTTATTAGACTTAAATATTACTATTTTCTTTATATATATAAGAATTGAATACTTTTTTTCTCCCTTATAATCAACTCATCATCATTGATTGCTAAAAGTCTTTTAAGTTGAATGGTCATTTATTGACAAAAAGCTTCTTTTATAAAATTTAAAGATTTTTACAATTTTATGAATATTATTTAATTAAAATTTTTATTATTTTACTTAACCAATCTTAAACATTTACTTAAAAATTACGGAGTATAATTTTGTCTAAATTATTTTTAAAATAAAATTTCTTATTTTATTTATCAATTTTAAAAATAACTTAGTTGACTAAGTTAGAGACTTGAATGAAATTAATGAAAGGTTGGAATCAATATAAAATAAGCATAATAAAATGTTATGAACTTAAATTGAATGAACAAAAAGTAATAGCCTGAGAAAAAAAATTATAAACTTGGTTGTTTAATTTTCAGGCGGATGCTTCGTCTTCCGTAAACCGTAATGTAATGTAATTACGAATCCGCTTCCATCACTCACTGAGTCACTGTGAGTCTCTCTCTACAACCTCCTCTGCAACTGCAATGCACCCTCCCACCAGCTGATCGGTAAGATTCTCTCTCTTTCTCTCTTCGTCTCGGTTCTAGGGTTCTTTTACATTCGAGCGATTGTATAATCCCATTTTCTAGGGTTCTCACTCTGTTTCTTTACTCCCTCTCCGCTCCAGGTTTCTTCGAATTAGGGTTTTTGAGTTCAATTGATGGGGTTTTGGTCCAGTTTGAGACTTTGAGGTACTGATATGAGTACGATATGGGAAATGTGGTTGGCCGTGCTTGTGTTTGAAACTTGATTGGGGATAATCTGATTCCTGGGACGAATTGTTCCTGAAATGGAGTGTGTGTAATGTTGAGTCAAAAACCTTGGCATAGTTCAGAGACATAATAAATTCAGTTCTGAGATGATGGCTTTTTTCGTGGTTTATTGCAGAAACATTCAACAGTTTATGATTACCAAACAATAGACTTGGATTGGATATAGAATAGGTTTAAGCTTTTCTCTGATATTTTTCTCTCTTTCTAATTTGAGTGATTGCTTGCTTCTGTCAAAGGGGGCAAATGAAGCTTTTCTTAATAGTGTCTCTCCCTCTCAATCAATCATCAAAAGCCTCGGTTTCACTTCTAATTAGATTTCTTTCTGATTTCAAAACTTTTCATTTGAGTGATTAATACAGTAGTTTGCTTGCTTGGCGGAATCGTTATCAAATTTTGGAGTTCAATTAGGGATTTAGGGGCATTTGGTATGGTTAAGAACTTAATAAACAAAGATCAGTTTCTTAAGTAGCGAACACTTATCGAGATTAACAAGTTCTCATCTTTAAAGGATTCGTACATTTGCATTTACGAACATATGTTCGCTTGCTTTTCAGCAACAGCTATTCTGATGGGTGCTTTCATTCTTTCTACTTTCTGATTGCAGATATAACGCCACTCAGATCATCTTGATGGAGAATAACAACATAATACTTTCCAAAGAAGGGTCAGAACGCCATATACCAAATGATCTGTGGCCTGAAATACTGTCTAGGCTCCCTGTTAAATCCCTTCTCCGCTTCCGCTGCATCTCAAAATCATGGCTCTCCATGATCAACGATCCTGTTTTTTGTCGCTTACATCTGGAAAACTTCAAGAACAACCGCGATGAAACCCACCTCCTAGTTGTTGAAGGTAGAAAAGCAAACTGTGTTTTACGTTGCAGCGACACCTTCAAACCCATCACAGGAGCATTTTACACCCTTGGAGAATGGTCGGAAGAAGATAGGCTGATTGAGTTCTCCATTGATGGATTGGTCTTGCTAGAGAAATCGGGCAAATTAAGGGTGTGGAATCCTTCCATTGGTAAGTTCCATGATATTCCACCCTTGCCCCAAACTGATGCCTCTTCTAATAGTTCATTCTCGGACGAAGGGATTGGCTTTGGCTATGATCCGTTAGCCAAGGATTACAAGATTGTTAAGCTCATCTTTGTGAATCGTATTATTGTCCATTCCGTTGCTGTTTATACTCTTGGGGCTCGTTCATGGAAGACAGTCCCATTTCAAGGAAAGAGATGTTCTAATTGGCGCTGTATGAGAATAACCATGCAGCCGAGTGTCTATTTACGAGGTAGCTTGTACTTCACCGCTTTTAATGCTGATCCTGATGCTGAAAGAGAGTCTGGGGCATTGGTTTCAATTGATCTAAGTACCGAGTTGTTTACTTGCACTAAGTTGCCCACTGGTCTGTTTATGGGTTACCACTTCTATTATTGGTTGCTCGCTTTGGTCGATGATAGATCTACTCTGGCATTGTTTGATCTTATGCAAGGCATGTGGGTTTTGAATAGCTCCGACACTGAAAGCGAGCCCGCATGTTTGATCCAACGCTACTTTTTTGAACTGGAGGTCCCTCGATTCTTATACCATAAGAAGAACGGTGATCTATTGATATGGTCTGAAGAGAATATGTCCTTCACACTTCCAACCGGCAAGAAACGATCACTGCCGTTCAGTATGGTTTCCGCGTACAACCCTGAAACTGAAGAGGAAGAGTTTCTTGTGCTGCAGAAAACATGTAGTGATGCTGAGATTCATGATGTTTGGGGCTACGTTGAGAGCTTAAATATGCTCGTATAGATAAAGAATATCCATTTAACCTCCAGCAACTTTGCTAAACTGGATACACTAGGAAATCAATGTTCCCCTGTTGGCTTTTTGTTTTGCTTATTCATATCTGGCTACATCCGATGGAGCTGCACAAAGTGAAAAATCAGAAAGCATTAAGTTTAGTTGCTGTGTGTGTGGCTACTTAACTGATCATTAAATTTTAATTAGTCAAATTGTGACATGATCCAAATCAATATTCAACTAATTCAAGTATTGTATAAGGCTAATTGGTCTTTGATTCTTGCCAAATTTAAGGACTGTTTTAAAGTGTTTATATTTGAGGTTTAAAAAATCATTGGTATGTTAAGTGCTTCATTGATGGATTGGTTTTGCTAAAGAGGGGTGCAAGTAGAGCCTCAGACTTGTGAAATTTAGGGGTGTCGATCAGGAAGTTCCACGATATTCCTTCCGTTAGTTAAGGATTACAAGTATGTCAAGCCGAGTATCGCTTGTTATATTTAGCTCGTTTAAAAATGATATGAGCTCGAAGTGAGCCTAAACTTGGACTTGGGGTTAAAATTATGCTCATACTCGACTTGTTGAGTAAATAAACAAGCTCGAAACTATCTATTCGTATTAAGCAGTTCGATTTGCTCTTGACATAGTAGCTTAAAGAAGATTTCGTAAATTTCACAAAGTTTGAGATTTTAAATTGTGCTTAAAAATGTATTCAACTCGTTTACCGAAGTCGGGTTACTACCCCTAATGTGATTATGTAAACACATGCTTTAAAGTTTAAACTTTTGTGGTTAACTTTTATCTTTCAATTTCATCAGGTTATGGCTTTCAAGCAGGTAGTAATGTAGTATTGCTTTGTCAATTGTATAACACTATTTTGCTTGCAGAGGTATTCCTAAAAATGTTGCTTATGATCCGTTTGGTACCAGACCCATAGTAACTAGGGCTATTATTCAAGTCGAATAAGCCATTTTTACTCATACTAAGTTTGTTTAGTAAATAAACGAGTATGAACTATTCTACTCTTGTATAATAGCTAATGAACTAAAATTTGAGAACTCAAATTTTGGTAATCTTATAGCCCTAATAGTGAACTCAAATTTTGGTCAAGTCGCAATGACTTTTGTATCTTCAAATCCGTGTTAGAATAGTTCAAAGGCCTTTTATGAGAGTTATCTTTCTCTATTGGAGTATTGGGAGATAATAATATTTTTTTAAAATCTTAATAAAGTGAATTTGAGATTTAAAATATTATATTATACATTGAAATATTTATAATTCAATTTTAAATGTTAAATATGTCTCATCTAGGGTTCTTTCTAACTTGTTGATTTCAGTTTGCGCTCTCAATCCCTTCCTCTGTAACTCTATAAACAAGCTCTACTCAGCTTGAGTGCTTAACATACCGAAGGAATGTCGTGGAACTTCCTGATCGACGGAATCCACACCCCTAAATTTCACAAGTATGAGGCTCTACTTGCACCCCTCTTTAGCAAGACCGATCAATCAATGAAGCACTTAACATACCAATGATTTTTTAAACCTCAAATATAAACACTTTAAAACAATCCTTAAATTTGGCAAGAATCAAGACCAATTAGCCTTATACAATACTTGAATTAGTTGAATATTGATTTGGATCATGTCGCAATTTGACTAATTAAAACTTAATGGTCTGTAGCATTGAAAAAAATGATCAGTTAAGTAGCCACACACACAGCAACTAAACTTCATGCTTTCTGATTTTTCAATTTGTGCAGCTCCATCGAATTTAGCCAGATATGAAGAAGCAAAACAAAAAGCCAACAAGGGGAACATTGATTTCCCAGTGTATCCAGTTTAGAGTTATACCAAAACAAGACTAGAAATGAGGAAAGGTGGAGTTTAACAAAGTTGCTGGAGGTTAAACAGATATTCCTAATCTATGCGAGCAAATTTAAGCTCTCAACGTAGCCCCAAACACCATGAATCCCAGCATCCCTACGTCCTTTCTGCAGCATAAGAAACTCTTCCTCTTCAGTTTCAGGGTTGTACCGGGAAACCATACTCAACGGCTGTGATAGTTTCTTGAAGGTTGGAAGTGTGAAGGACATATTCTCTTCAGACCATAACAATACGTCACCGTTCTCCTTATGGTATAAGAATCGAGGGACAACCAGAGAAAAAGAGTAGCGTTGGATCCAACAAGCGTGATCGCTTTCAGCGCTAGAGCTATCCAAAACCCACATGCCTTGCACAAAATCAAACAATGACAGAGTAGATCTGTCATCGACCAAAGTGAGTATCCAAATCGGGGAGTAGTCACCAATAACCACACTAGTGGGCAACTTAGCGGAAGAAAACAACTCGGTACTTAGATCAATTGAAATCAATTCCCAAACACCTCTTGCCTTGCTTATTTCCATAGAGGGCCAATTAGAAAATCTCTTTCCTTGAAATGGGATTGTCTTCCATGAACGAGCCCCAAGAGTATAAACAGCAACGGAATGGACAATAATACGATTCACAAAGATGAGCTTAACAACCTTGTAATCCTTGGCTAACGGATCATAGCCAAAGCCAATCACTTCGTCCAAGAATGAACTATTAGCATAGGCTTCGGTTTCGGGCAACGGTGGAATATCATGGAACTTACAAATTGAAGGATTCCACACCCTTAATTTGCCCAATTTTGAGAGATCCCTGTAATTCTGTAGCAAGACCAATCCATCAATGGAGAACTCAATCCGCCACCAGTTTCCCCCCCGTTCTACAAGGGTGTAAAGTGGTCCTGCAAAGGGTTTAAAGGTATCGCTGCAATGTAAAACACAGTTTGCTTTTCTACCTTCAACAACTAGGAGGTGGGTTTCATCGCGGTTGTTCTTGAAGTTTTCCAGATGTAAGCGACAAAAATCAGGATCGTTGATCATGGAGAGCCATGATTTTGAGATGCAGCGGAAGCGGAGAAGGGATTTAACAGGGAGCCTAGAAAGTATTTGAGGCCACATATCATCTCGTATATGGCGTTCTGACCCTTCTTTGGAAAGTATTATGTTGTTATTCTTCATCAAGATGATCTGAGTGGCGTTCATCTGCAATCAGGAAGTAGAAAGAATGAAAGCACCCATCAGAATAGCTGTTACTGAAAAGAAAGCGAACATATGTTCGTAAATGCAAATGTACGAATCCTTTAAAGATTAGAACTTGTTAATCTCGATAAGTGTTCGCTACTTAAGAAACTGGTCTTTGTTTCTTAAGTTCTTAACCATACCAAACGCCCCTAAATCCCTAATTGAACTCCAAATTTTGAAAACAATTCCGCCAAGCAAGCAAACTACTGTATTAATCACTCAAATGAAAAGTTTTGAAATCAGAAGGAAATCTAATTAGAAGTGAAACCGGGCTTTTGATGATTGATTGAGAGGGAGAGACACTATTAAGAAAAGCTTCATTTGCCCCTTTGACAGAAGCAAGCAATCACTCAAATTAGAAAGAGAGAAAAAGAGAGAATCTTACAAATGGTTTACCAGAGAAGAGCTTAAACCTTCATTCTATGTCCAATCCAAGTCTATTGTTTGGTAATCACCTAAACTGTTGAATGTTTCTGCAATAAACCACGAAAAAAGCCATCATCTCAGAACTGATTTTCTTATGTCTCTGAACTATGCCAAGGTTTTTCACTCAACATTACACACACTCCATTTCAGGAACAATTCGTCCTAGGAATCAGATTATCCCCAATCAAGTTTCAAACACGAGCACGACCAACCCCATTTCCCATATCGTACTCATATCAGTACCTCAACTCAAACTGGACCAAAACCCCATCAATTGAACTCAAAAACTCAAAAATTGGAATTATCTCCCGTCTAAAGAGCACACAATGTTTAAAGGAGAAAATTTAACCAAACCCTAATTCCAAGGGAAACCTGGAACGGAGAGGGAGTAAAGAAAAGGAGTGAGAACCCTAGGAACCCTAGAACCGAGACGAAGAGAGAAAATCTTACCGATCAGCTGGTGGGAGGGTGCATTGCAGAGGAGGTTGTAGAGAGAGAGTCGTCGGATGAACATTTGTCTGCCATTTAAAAGGCCACAGTGACTCAGTGAGTGATGGAAGCGGATTCGTAATTACATTACATTACCGTTTACGGAAGACGAAGCATCCGCCTGAAAATTAAAGCCACCACTAAAGTATTTTTAAAATTGATAAATAAAATAAGAAATTTTATTTTAAAAATAATTTAGACAAAATTATAATTTTTAAGTAAATGTTTAAGATTGGTTAAGTAAAATAATAAATTTTTTAATTAAATAATAATAATAAAATTGTAAAAAAAAATAATAATAAAATTTCAATTAAATAAACTCATTATTAATTTATATTTCAATACCTGTAATTTATCATATTTTTTTTTTGGTAAACAAGCACCCTTAATAGTGTGGTTCGATTTATTTAATAGCAAAAATGTAGATAAATTAATGTTAGAAATTTTTAGTAATTGAAACAAAAACTCCGACATCTTCTTTCATTTATCAATTTTAAAAATAACTTTGAGTAATAAGGCAACAAATTCAGTAAGTTATAGACTTGAAAATGAATGGAAGGTTGGAGACCAAT
This sequence comes from Persicaria maculosa, assembly GCA_963922045.1. Taxonomy (NCBI): domain Eukaryota; kingdom Viridiplantae; phylum Streptophyta; class Magnoliopsida; order Caryophyllales; family Polygonaceae; genus Persicaria; species Persicaria maculosa. The sequence continues at coordinate 77,939,110 of OY998255.1, read as the reverse complement.
GTGAAATCAATATATTATAATACTAAAACGGAGACCTGAAAATCTTATGTGGCGGGTTCTGATGCGATTCACTTATGTGTTATTCTAGCTCTGGGGTAATCTGGCTTGAGTTTTTTTTGACACGTCAATGAATGAGTACCTAATTTAATGTAAAACGTGATTTGAATCCGCGTTTTAACAAGTATTTAAAAACTCAGTTTGCAATCAATTTATTGGAAACAATTAAGGTTGGAGAATAATTAAATCTTATCTTTATATATAATTAATGAACAAATTAACTTAACCAATTTTATTGAATAAAGATAAAATAGTTTAATATAAAATATTTATAAAATAAATTAAGGTAAAATGATAGGTTTTGTAACCACCTGAGATATGTGATTCGAGATTGAATATTTATATTAAAAATTATTTGTAGTTATCAATTAAGATAGACGCATAGATAAAATAAATGAGATTATTCTCTGACGTGGCAAATATATTGGATTGTCATTAATTGACGTGTCAAAAAAGGCATAGCTAGATTGCACAAAGAATGACACATAAGCAAATTGGATCATAGCTCCTTAAAATGCAAGAAACAAAGTCAAACATCTTAGGGTTCGTTTGGTTAGCAACTGAAAAACCCAGGAAGTAGAAAAACCCAGGAAGTAGACGAAATATATGTGTTTGGTTGAAGTTTTAGTCACAGCAAAATCCAGGAAGTTAAATTCCCAGGAATTTAAATTCCTCCATTTCAAGGGAATTTAACTTACCTACTTCCCCCTAGGTAAGTTCCAATTCCACCTTTTATAAATAGAAATTTCCAAATTCCTTATTTTAATTCCTACCATTTAAAATCCAACCAAACATATTTTTTCAATTCCCGGGAGGTGCAATACATGGGAATTGAATTCCCGGGAAGTAACTTCCTGGGAATTGTTCTTCCCGTGTTAAACCAAACGAACCCTTACATTATTGATCGGAGGGAGTAATAAGATTTTAGGAAAGAAAATCAACATTCTAATAATCTTATGCACCTCAACATTTTAATGTAATATGTATGTTTAATATATAATGTATATTTTTACAAATTTGATGAATTTTTATAAGCTTTTGTAAACATTAAACAAAATTAAAAAAATAAATTCTTAATTAAAAATCCCCCCCTTATATAATTCAATGTTTTATACTAGTGAAATATAATTGATTAAAAAACCGCGTAATAAGACTGGTAGGTATGTATGCTCACTCCAATTTTATGTATTGCAATATGAATTCCTATAGCTGTTGTCATATATGCTCACTCCAATTTGAAGCACATGTAACAATTTCTTGTAACTGTTACTTTCTGATTTTACACTTTGTGAGCTCCATGGAATTTAGCCAGATATGAAGAAGCAAGTTTGATTCAAGATTCCAGATCGATGTGAAAATAACCTAAACTCATTTCAGGAATAGCAAATATCAGGAAGCTGCATGTTTCAAACTCGCACATGCTCAATCCAATAGCCAAACACAACCTAATTAGGGGACCCTTGAACCGGCACTTAGATCCGAATTTGCAATGTACAAGCTTTTGACTTTTAATTTTGATTGTCCATAAATTCCATTGATTTTCCACCTAACTTAATTTCTACATATGTAAGTCATCACGTTTAACCAAAACGAAAAGCCTACAAGGGGAACATTGATTTACCAATGCCCGCATCCAGTTTAGGGTTCTACCAACACACGACGAGAAATGAGAAAAGGCGGAGTTTAACAAAGTTGTTGGCGATTAAACGGATATTCCTAATCTATATGAGCAAATTCAAGCTCTCAACATAGCCACAAACACGATGAATCTGAACATAATCATCTCCTTTCTGCAGCAGAAGCAACACTTAATCCTCTTTTGTTTCAAGGTTGTACGCTGAAACCACACCCACATACATTATTAATTTTGTACCGCCTGGAAGTCTGAAGGATAAATTCTTCACCAATTAACCACATCAATACATCATCACCAACCACATCAATACATCATCGTTCTTCTTGTTGGGATAAAAACATTGTAATCTGATTGTGGGTGGTATAACAAACCAAAATATAAGAAGAGGTTAATCCCCTACACAATGGCTTAAGCTTTTGTGTAAAGTGGTGGACCCGACCTTATACGCAAAAATAAAATAAATCCGACACGACTCCCGAATTGATACGACCCGGCTTGGGATTCTCGATTTCTCACATGTAATCAGAGCAGGTCCGAGTCGGGTCGGTTTTCTTGGCTTCATGCAAGTGTCAACCCGTGATCCAGGCGGGAGATTTAGATGCCGAAACCCGTCGTAAAAACCAAAAACCGGGCGAGCTATAAAGAGATTGAGAGTCTCGACCCGAAAGAAGAAAAAAAAAATGTTCAAGTGTCAACCCGCGATCCAGACAGGTTGCACTTGAGGGAGCGCGTTGAGATAAAAACATTGTCATTGAGGGGCGTGTTGGGATAAACACATTGTCATCCCACATTGATTGTGGGGGTTGCACTTGGGTGGCATGTTGGGATAAAAAGATTGTCATCCCACATCGATTGTGGGTGATATAACAAACCAAAATATAAGGAGAGGTGAATCCCCTACACAATGGCTTAAGCTTTTGTGTGAAGTGGTGGATCCTGACCTTATACGCAAAAATAAAATAAACTCGACACGACTCTCGATTTGATACGACCCGACTCAGGATTCTCGATTTCTCACACTTCTTATAGTATAAGAATCGAGGGACCTCCAGAGAAAAAGAGTAGCGTCGGATCCAATAGACGGGCTTGCTTTCAGCGCTGGAGCTATCCAAAACCCACAGGTCTCCATGAAACTAATTCTGAGACAACCCTAGCCGGAACCTGAGCAATGAAGTATATGTTGCCCTGTAAATAGGCCGGCATGTTCACATAATAAACGGTATCCCATTGCCACTCAGAAAATCCACTCCCATTGGGCTGAATTATCTTCCATGAACAAGTCCCAAGGGATAAGTTTAACTTGCTTGTAGTCCTTAATCATCGGATCATAGCCAAGGCCGAGATCAGAGTAGAAGAAACTATCCTGAGAGGATTCAATTTTAGGCAAGGATGGAATATCATAGAACTTTCGAATTGATGGATTCCACACCATCAATTCATTGAATCCTGAGACTGCCCAATAATTCTTTAGCAAAACCAATCCGTCGATTGAGCAAACAACCTCCCATCCTTCTTTAGGGTGCCGCATTGGTTTTAAAGGTGTCACTACAGCGCACAATGCAGTTTTGTTGCTGACCTTCAACAACTAGGAGGTGAGTTTCGTCGTTGTTGTTCTTGAAATTTTTGAGATGAAGGCAGCAGAAATCAGGATCTTTGATAAAAAATAGCCAGACTTTTGAGACACAGCGGAATCGGAGAACCGATTTCACAGGGAGCATGGACACAATTTCAGGCCATAGTTCATCCGGAAGATGGCGTTTCGACCATACTTTGGAAAGCCTTTTATTCTTCTTTATAGCGGCAATCTGAATGGCCTTACTTGATTACTGTAACATTACAAAACAATCAGAAAGAGAAAACTATCTAAACCAATATATATTTTGATTAATAGAAAGAGAGAAAAACAGAGAATATTGGGTTCTCAAATCCACCGGAAAAGGGAGTTGATGATGATTCCAAGGATAAAGACAAAACTATCTAAACCAATATTTTCGATTAATAACAATGAAAGATTCTTATGGCGAGCGTATTTATAGAAGCAAAATAACCCATATATATATATATATATATATATATATATATATATCATAACCCTAAAAATCCTATCTTTCAGAAAAGATAAAAAGAGATATAAGGAAGCGGCATAGTCGTTATATTGCGGAATACAGAGCAAATTAGGAGATTGAGTTGAGCTCGGAATTGACTGGAAAAAAAGCTACGCTTGAAGTTGAACTTATTCATTTGTGTTTTTTTTTGGTAGACTGGAACTTATTCATTTGTTAATACTCCGTATATTATACTTAGTATAATTTCCGCGTCATTTCTTTGGTCGATTCGGAGGGCAGATCTTCGTATGGGTATGGAGATCGCGGCGATTTGATCTTGCCCGTCTCGAGGAATCCGTCTTGCAATTCCGAGCAATGTGTATTGGCTGTGTTGGAGGTTTATGTAGGATGATAGAATTAATGTCAAGTCCTTCTTGAGGGTTTCCATTCATTAGACAATGATATATATATGTTACAAGGTATTAGGTCTTTGGACCCACTATACAATATAAGACCTATGTAATCTTAGGTATTGGGCTAGAGAAAAGAAATTAGGGTTTTTAGGATCTTAGGCTCTGATACCATGTAGGATGATAGAATTGATGTAAAGTCCTCCTTGAGAGTTTCCATTCATTAGACAATGATATATATAGGTTACAAGGTATTGGGCCTTTGGGCCCACTATACTATATAAGACCTATGTAATCTATCAGTTTACGTGCCACCTCATGAGAATGATGAGTTTTGATACTCTTTTAACTTTCCGAACGGATACATCAAAGCTAACAATGTGTCCGGTGTGCCCGAAAACGGGCCTTTTTAGGGAGGTTGTGCTGAGCTTAGATGGTGGTGTTGGATACCGGAGGGATTAACCCGCTTCTTTGGAGGCTGATCTCGGGTATTGGATCATTCAATCTCTCTACTAACGAAATCGAAGTGACGCCGTTTTTAGGGAATGTGTTGGATGGGAAGGCCCATATATGAGATTCGATTCAGGGTCACTAATGCACTCAATGTTTGGTATGTTGATGCAAACTTGCACCTTTCACCTTTGGTTGGACAACAACCGTTCCAAGGACCGAGTGGAGGCTTTCGAGAAGTGATGCTCCTCCCTTGGCTTTCGTCACAAGTTCCGATTGTCAAGGCTTGAATGGAAAGCTCATTACCGAGGCAAAGATTTTGAATTTGCTCATACATTATACATTTTAGGAATAGCAGCAATCACTTTGTGCAGCTGCAGCTCCACTGAACTTAGCGAGCAATCAACAAGCAAGCTTGATACAACATTCCAGATTTGAAAATAGCAACGTAAAACAAAAGCTATTTAAGCATAATTAAGCTCTCGACATAGCCATTTACTTCGACATGAAAATCGCAAAGCAGAATCCTCTGCCTTTTGGTTTCAAGGTTGTATGATGACAGCAGCTTCCACTGATCATTATCTCTTCGGCGGTGAGTGTGATGGAGATGGACGTCTTAGCTTCACCCCACCTAAATAGGTCATCATTCTTCTTGTGGTATTCGAAAGCAAAGCAATGAAGGATATTGAAACAAAAGGAGTAGCCAAGACCGATCACATGTTCCACCATCAGTGGACTCTTATGATATGCTCCGGTTTCAGGCAAGGGTAGAATATTATGGAACTTCCTAATCGATGGATTCCACAACCTAAATTTGTGGAATTTTGAGACTTCCCTTGTATAACTACTTAGCAAGACCAATCCATCAATCGAGTACTCAATTTCCAAGCTTCCTTGTTCGTAACTTTGTCCAAGGGTGTGAAGTGCTTCTGCGGTGGTTTCAAAGGTGTCGCTGCACCGTAAAACACAGTTTTGTTGAAGACCTTGGACAATGAGGAGTTGGGTTTCATCACGATTGTTCTTGAAGTTTTCTAGATGTAAGCGACAAAAAACAGGATCACTGATCATGGAGAGCCATGATTTTGAGACGCAACAAAATCGCAGAAGGGACTTAACAGGGAGCCTAGAGAGTATTTCAGGCAATAGATCCGTTGGCAGATGGCGGCTTGTCCCTTCTTCGGAAAGTACTATTTTGCTATTCTTCATGAAGACAATCTGCTTGGCTTTGCTCTGTCATCAGAAAGTAGCAAAGGTGCAAAGTATGAATCCTAACATACATGAATTCAAGATTATAACTTGTTGATCTCACTAGGTGTCAATTTACAACCTTTACGACTTGTTAATGTGCCTAGTTTTTTGTTTCAAGACTCCAGGTGTGAATATACCAAACAATCTCAATTCATGACTAGCTAATTTCAGGATATCACAAATCACATTTCAGGATATCACAAATCTCAATTCATGACTAGCTAATCGCACAAAAATGAGCTGTTAAGTGTTCCTGCTGTTGGGCACAAGCCCATGTGTCCAGCCCAAACTTAAAGTCATTTGTTGACTTTTGTTGGTAGAATTAAAAAGGCATTTTGCTTTGCCTTTTGGCTTGTGGAGTACGAGTGTACGAGAGAGCAAGAGCAAGCATTGGTAGCTTCTTTGAAAGCTGAAAGGGAAAAACCCCCATTGAAGGAGCATGAAAGTGAGGAGGGAGAAAGGAGAAAGAGGGGAAAAGTTGTGAGAAACCATGTCGGGGTGGTTGAGCCGGAAAGGATCTCAGGGTAGTACCCGATGGTCCCCGGTTCGACTCCCGGGTATGACCGCTCTATATTTACCAAAATCAAGGAAAAGTTGTGAGAAAGTGAATGGGTCTTCCTTGTCTCACTCGGATCTTTTTCACCTCGAGTTCTCGGTAAGCCTACTCGTGTTTGTCGGTTTTTATTCCCTCGTTTAGAATCCCTAATCTTGGTGAAAATGGTGTTGTACCAATTCGAGTGAAATTGGTGGTGATCTCCTTGTGTGAGATTTGTAAGTGGTGAACACTTGTATCCATTTCTGTTGATTAGTGGATTTTGGTGCTCGTGGCGGGCGACAGTGGTTTTTGATCCTCCGGGTTAGGGAGGGTTTTCCACTTAAATCGTTGTGTTCTTGCTTGTGTTTGTTTGTGTGCTTGTGTTGCTTGGTTTGATTGTGTTTGAGGTTCCGTAAATTTGTGAACTTGGTTATCAGCGGGATTGTAGCTTGAGTTGCTAGGTTCCCGATTCATTTCTGCATTTGGGTCTTGTCGATCCCAACACCTGCATCAGATTATCCCCAATCAAGATCAAAAATTGAAATGATCGCACAATATTAATCACTTAATCAGTTGAATGTTTGAAGGAAAAATTTTAGAAATCAGAAAAATAGAACGGAGAGATCGATCCCTATCAACTGAGAGATTCAAACCGCAAAATCACTCAAAATTTAAAGAACCCTAGAACTGAGATGGAGAGAGAGTACCTTACAGGTCGGCTGGTGGCCGGGTTTTGGACAGCTCCAGACTCCAGCTCAGGAAAAACATTCACTGTTTTTTTCAAATTTTTTTGATCCGAAAAGCTTTCAACTTTGAGGGATGGATATGAGACATGTAACTGGTTCGGAGAAACATTTAAGCCTGTTTGGTGGTAGATAAATCATGGGATCTTCATGCGTGTGAAATTTAAGGAATTGAAAAGATTTGATTAAAAATCACAAGAAAATAGCAATGAACTACCAAACAAACTCCAAAAGGTGTAAATGTGCCGAGGTTTTTAATATACCAAATGCCCCAACTAATCACTCGAATCTAAAGTTTCATACAGTTTTGAAATCAGAAAGATATGTAATTTCAAATGAAACCAATTTGACAGCAGCAATCACTCAAGTTAAAAAGGAATAGAAAAGAGGATCTTACAAGTGAGTGCATAAAGATTTTGAATTGCTCATACATTATACATTTTAGGAATAGCTGCAATCACTTTGTCCAGCGGCAGCTCCACCGAATTTAGCCAGAAATCAAGAAGCAAGCTTGATACAAGATTCCAGATTTGAAAACATCAAAACCTCATTTTTAGGAATAGCAGATATCAGGTATTAAGGTTCAAACTCATACATGCCCAATCCAAGTTTCAATCAAGATACAAACTCATACCTACTCAACCTCATTTGTCAATTGTCATTGCATACTAACTGAAACTTATCTAGTGTAGAAATCAGAAAGAACCCTAGTTTGAAGTGAAATCGCTAGATCAACACAGATTTGAGCAAAGCGGAAGCAAAACAAAGCGAAAAACAGATAACACACATGAGTTTGTTTATGAGGTTCGGTCAACTGAAAGAGAGGAGGAGCCTTACAATTGATCTGGTGGAGGGTGCCAGAAAAAGCTTTAGGCACTAGGCATGTCTAAATAGGGATAAATGGAGATTTCACATTTTTCTTAACATGCCATTAATGATAAACTGAGCTTGGGTATTGAATTGCTAAGAAAATATGAATAAAGGAATGGGTAGTTAAATACGATTCTTGAACGGCATGGAAAATCTTCAGCACCTATTACTGTAACAGACAGCACCCCCTCTAAGAATCAATTCCATCACTTTCTTCATTCAGGACTTTCTCCAAGCCTGTCAAATGCACGTCCCAAACGGGCAAATATAGAAGCTCTAGGTGCACCTGTGAGATGAGAAAAATGTACATTTACAGCAACCACCTCAGAGGGAAGATAAATTTATCTAATAATAGTATGCCAGCATTCCCCCTCCTTGGCAAATACTAATATAAGAAGCACATATTTATTATGAATTTTCAGTTTTTTTGATTCCAAATAACCAACATTTTCTTAGAATAATAATAGAATTAGAATGACTATTTCAAAATTATCATTTTTCATGTTATCAATGATAATATGAAAACTAGAAACATCGAGTTGAGTTTTCAAAAAAAAGAAATCTCAGGCCTGAAACACCAACAACATGATAGGATTGTTAAGGGAAGTCCGTACGTAGTACAACAACAACAACAACAACTACTCAGTGGATCCTGCAATAAAGCAGGGTCCGGGGGGTCAAGATGTATCATGTATGCCCCTTTTCCCCAAAGGGGCCAGTAACGGATTGCATTTTGAAAAGTGAGAATCACTTAATACCTGTAATCACCAGGAAGTATGGGTATTTTGAAAAGTGAGAATCACTTAATACCTTTAATCACCAGGAAGTATGGGTATAATTTTTCGGACTGGCCGTGATATAGAATCCTCAATGGCATCTCTTATTGTTTCCTGAATATGAATCAAAAGCCAGCTTGCATTCATTGAGCAGCTTTGAAAACATTGATGCAATTTAAGCAAAGATCATAGAGGAGAACTGACACCCAAATGGACTGATATGCACATGAACAAAACACTATGCAAGTTTTTCTTCAAACTCATTAGGATATACAAAATGATATGACATCATTTTGTACTCCATTTACTTACATCAAGAATATCAGAAAGTCCCGGAATTGCTGATACATCATCACTACCAACAACCTTCAGTTTAAAATCAACCTGTTTCTGTACTCCATGAAAGGATTTGCAGAAAAATGTATACCCAACTCAAGTAAGAAGATATTCTTTCAACATAAGCATTACACAGTCAGAAAATGCTTTCAAGTCCTTTGAAGACTAACAAAAGCTCCAAATCAAAGATTAAAACAGCATGGTAAGAGCCCTACCTTTTCTCTCAAAGAATAACAAACAGCTCCAAAACAAGGGAGTTCATCCAGAAGTGGTTTGAAGATAAGCCTAAATACTCCAGTAAACATGATATTCTTGACCTAGAAACAAGAACCAAAAATATTCAATAATGAAGCATTCAGAAAGAAAGTAGTTTCACTTCCCAAACGCAAAATAATTCCAACACGCCAGCATAAAAGAATGTCATATTTTGTTTTCCACATTGAAAGTGGTGATTCTGACATGAAATTCTAGCTCTCATATCTCACAAGAGCATCACATCAGTTCCATTCCATGTGCAACTGTGATAGGAGTGTTGGCTGCTTCATTGATATATAACAATCAAAAGTTAGGAAACTGGTGACACACACCTGTACAGGGAGAGCCACGCCAACCAAGGTTTTTATATCAAGTATGATACTTGGGTTTCCATCCCATTGTATCTCCAGTTCCATGATGATCTCCCCAGGTTCTCCATCAACAATCCATACTCCTAAAAAAGTTTACATTTTCCTAACATGTTATACAAAAACATCACCATTATGCAAAAAACTATGAAGCCTATCAACATTGCCATTTCATTCACGTTACATAGACCAGAGAAGGTTACATTAATCATTAAGAAAATAATAATGATGCCTGAGCTTACCTCCATAGTTCAAAAAATGTCACAATCACATCTCTTCCGGATGTTGTTTTTAAAAGAATTGGTTTTGCTATTCAAAAGGGGCTGCAAAGGAGCTTGTTCCCACTTGCCTTTTATCTCAATGTAAATAATTTTTTATATTATTAATAAAAATTTAGATTCATCTTCCGGATTAAAAAAAAAAAAACTTTACTTTTCTCCCAGGTTTCAAGATAATGAAGGATCACGGTTCGAGTTACTCTGAATTGAGGTGCCACATTTCCAAGTGTCAATTTCTTTAACTTTAGGGAGTCTATAATAGCAGGTCTATATTGCTCAAGAGTTGGCTCCACGGAGCTTCTGATCAACTCAGATGCTGGTATTGAGTGACGGAGTGTTGGCCAGTTTGGGAGATTAGACAGAAATATAACCTCATTCACATATGGCCAAATCTTATTCAATTCTAGATTGAGCCAATTTAACTGTAGTCAATCAACAAAACAATATTAGCTATATAATAAAAGCAAGAGCTTCTATATTCTGGTGAGAAGTTAATGTAACTCAACTTCTGTCTCTCTTGGAACACAAGCCACAGGGGGTAAAGCTCAGATGTAAATATCCTCCTTGAATCTTATACTGTCATCTTGGCAAATGCTTGTATTGCGGCCGCCTTATTTAAAATTATAAAAATGTATAAGAAAAAAAGGTAGAAAACATAGGAAGACATGAAAAGTTTTTTTTCTTTTTTTTGGTGAGACAAAGACATGAAATGTATTGAAGCATGATATGCAAAAAACACTCAGTTTTATTTGCAACAAGAAATCAGCAAGCAAAGAAGCAGTTCTTGGGCTATGAGTAGTCTAAGAATGACTACTATTGCACTTTTGGGGCTTGAAGCTTCTTATCTGTCAAATGGAACGGACCTGCAAATTTTTTATGAGCACAGCTGCAAACTCACAGGACTTAGCCTCACAAATGTTCACTCACTCATGGTCACTGGGATTGAGCGGGAAACTGTGTGAGGATTAAGTGAAGCCGTACACGTGTATGGTTTGGATGTAATCGGTTGTTAGAGTTAGCTGTACTAGCTAGTAGGAGTATAAGTACTGTATTCGTGGGTTGTAGAAGGTGGATTTTTCTGGATAAAAAAGAAACACATTTTGTTCTTCAATTTCTTCGCCAAAATTTTGTCACAAATCATCAAATTCAGCTAGATCTTCTAGCTTCATAATTTTCACTAGAAAACACTTACAAGATGCCATAGTTAAAGCATTAGCTTTGCTGCCCAGGCACCAAATAAATTCATGCAACAGCCTCAGCTTCCTCATACAACTCCTCTTAATTAAAGATACTAAGGTAGATTCAAGGTATAGTCTATAGGAGATCGATCACACAGTGTTTCCATTTCATATAGAAGAAGGGTCATAGACTCATAGTCAACCTGTTTTCCAGGGTCATTTAGATTTCAATATGCTCTATTCATAAAAGATTCAATATGCTTTATTCTTCTCGGATCTTCTCTTATCAGCTGGAAGTCTAATAAACAAAACTGGGGTCCCTAGAAGTTCTTCCAAAAAAGGCATACAATGATAAAGCCAGTTGACCTAGTCAAAATTATAGCTAAATCAGCTTCCAATCTTCCATGCTTTCTTCTTATTGCCCTTTCTCTATCCTCTATTTCTTTCCTCCAATTTTCCACAATACTTTCATGGATCCTCAGTTCCGAATTCGGATCTTGGTTTTGTAGTCGAATTCTTCTCAAAATGGGAAGTGACCATCATATACTGCTAAACCATAAATTTTCTACAGGATACTCAGTAATTCGGTATATTATTACTAGCAAATCTATATACATTAAAAAAAAATGTTTCTCATTATAACTGTGAAATGTTTTGGTGAACATATAATATTAGTAAACTAATGTCTTCACTTTCTCTACACGGTACGAAGTAATAAATAATTGGTAAAGTAAACAGGGAATTGAGCAAGGTTGACAGCAAAGAGAGTTTCAAGAAGAGGAAGCAAACCACATTAAAAAACAGTACCCAACTGAGATTTGAATAGTCGATCAATCACATGAAAATGCAAAATTAGATATATGAAAACATCCAAAATAAAAGCATTAACAGGAATTATGAAGTGGATACCAATTCAGAGAGGCGTTTAGCCCGGATTTTGGATTGATAAGCAAAACTCATCATCAATCCCACACCAGAAGCGATCCCAATAACCACACCGAAAAAGAACCCCATTTTTCAGATGAGGGTTTCAGGGCTAACTCGGAAGACGAAAAAGAACCCCATTTTTTGTCTGACAGCTGTAACTGATTCGGAGAAGCGCACAAAGGACGCATGGAAGACGAGAGATAGAGAGAGCAATACATTATACAAGATCTCAGCAATCAACCTTGTCACCTCAGTGAGTTGGTGTGCAAGCCAACAAGGTTGGAGTTTTAGTAGGATAATACAATTGACAAAGCGATAATCCAACAACAACTATTGTTCAAAAGCTCCACAAGCAGACCCAATTTACAGATAAACAACCAACTGTTTGAAAGCCATAACCTAATGGCATTGAAGATAACCACTAAAGCTTTAAAATGTAAAGCAAAGGTTCACAATACAAAAGACATTTGGACAGTACACACCCAGTGAAGAAACGTGCAGGAGTTTTAGTAGGCTATATTACCAAACTAGTTAAGCATAACCAAGCTCTCGATGTAGCCACATACATTATAGATCTTAAAACTGAGGCACTTTGTCTGAAGCAGAATCTTCGACTTTTGGGTTTCAAGGTTATACGATGACACCAGATTCCACAGCTGTACCAATTCCTCAGAGCTTGCAAGTTCAATGAACGTCTCACGTTCTTCCCACCATACCAGTATATCACCATTCTTCTTGTGGTATAAGAATTCAGGGACCTCCAAACCAAAAGAGTAGCGTGTACTCCAACCTTCCAAGCCACTTTCAGCCCTGGAGCCATCCATAATCCACATGGAATCACCCTCAAAATCAAACAATGCCAACGTACTTCCATCATCTACCAAACTGAGTGGCCCACTCAGAGAATCATAATCAAAATGGATACCAAGCACGCTAGTGCAAGAAAACACCTCGCTACTTAGATCAATTGAAACCAACTCCACGACGCGTCTTTCAAAATCATAAGCAATAAAGTATAAGCAACCTCGTAGATAGACAGCCCCATTGCGAATTGAATTCCAGTGCCAATTAAAACATCCATTGCTCTGAAATGGGACCATCTTCCATGAACAAGGCCCAAGAGTATAAACTGCAACAGAATGCAGAATCTCGTGATTCTCAAAGATGAGCTTAACATGCTTGTAATCCTTAGCTAAGGGATCATAGCCAAGGCCGATATTGTGATCGATGAATGAACTATTTGCAGAGGCTTTAATTTCAGGCAAGGATGGAATGTCATGAAACTTTCTAATGGAAGGATTCCACACTCTTAATTTGTGGAATCCTGAGACTTCCCTTGTACAACTCTTAAGCAAAACCAATCCATCAATGGAGAACTCGACGTTCCAGCTTCCTTCCACCTCTCTTGGTCCAAGGGTGTGAAGTGTTGTTGATCCTTTCTTGGGTTTAAAGGTGTCGATGCAACGTAAAACACAGTTTTGCTTCCTACCTTGGACAACTAGGAGGTCGGTTTCATCGCGATTGTTCTTGAAGTTTTTCAGATGTAACCGACAAAAATCAGGATCGTTGATCATGGAGAGCCATGATTTTGAGATGCAACGGAACCGGAGAAGGGATTTAAGAGGGAGCCTAGAGAGTATTTCAGGCCATAGATCCTTTGGTATGTGGCGTTTTGACCCTTCTTCGGAAAGTATTATTTTGCTATTCTTCATGATTATGATCTGAGTGGCATTTCTCTGTTATCATAAAGTTGAAAAAGGTCATGAATCAGATTAGTTGGTGCTTAAAAGAAACATGTTTATCAGAGAAGAGAGGAAGAGAATCCTACAAATGGTTTATCAGAGAAGCAGGGTCCAGCAGAGGTGGCCAGAAAAGGTTGAATCTTTATCGATACCGATATCTTGATATCTTACATTAAACCACCAAAAAAAAAAAGGCACCAGATTATCCGCAGGCCAAATTTTCGCAAAACACGGGAAGCAGGCAAAACAAAAAAACTCAGGTTGGATCTGAATTTCTTATGTTTCTGAACTATTCCAAGGTTTTTGATTCAATATTACAAGCACTCAACTTCAGTCTTCAGGAACAGCTCCCTTCACTCACCAGATTATCCTCATTCCCAATTCCCCAAATATGATAACAGCACCGCCAACTGGACCAAAAGCCCTTTAATTGAACTCAAATTTTGGAATTATCTCTCGTTTAATGACCAAAACCTAAAATAAAAAAGAACCCTAGAACCGAAATGGAGAAAACACTCAAATTTGAAATAACCCTAGAACCGAAATGGAGAAAAGAAATTGAGAGATTGAGTGTGTATCTTACCGGTCAGCAGGTAGGGTGCATTGCATAGGAGGTCGCCGGAAAAGCTTTCAACTTTTTATGGACGAACGTCATTCGGAGAAAAGCTCAAAGGCCACCATGGATACGGTGGATTAGATAGTTAGATGACGCACACTACGGACACAGTCACACAGAGAGGGAGAGCGGCCCCTTTAACGCGGGGCCGGAGAGGGTCACGTGCCTCGCGTGATCTATCAGTTGAATACTTGAATGAGGCAATATGCCAATTTGCAATGTACTTTCAAGCTTCTGGCTTTGAATTTTGATTCTCCAAAAATTCCACTGACTTTACCACCAAGCTTCATTTCTACGATATTTACCACCTACCTTTCATGCTAAAGCTAAACCAATTTCGGGATCCGGTTTTGTTGGTTTCGGATCGAAAAGCAAATTAGGTGTTTTAGCGAAACCCATCTTATTGGTTGATGTAAAAGTATTTATAATCTTGTAAAATTCTTATCTAAACTCGAGTATGACATACACTAGCACACACCAAAGGACTTACATTAAGACAACCATGACTCATCACTCATGGGTGAGCAACCCTTGGCTCACTAAAATACGTGTCGAAAAGTAAAAAATCGATCGGAAGGAGTATCATTTTTCAGGTACTTCGATCAGATGATTTGTGGAAAGCACAAGTAACACAACCCTCTGCAGGTACTATCCGATCTTTCCTTGATGATGATGATGATGATGCAGTTTCATCGTAAATTTGGATGAATTGAACAACTCCATTGAGACAAACATTGCTCAGAAAGACCTTTGGACTCAACGGCCTGCACTTGATCGAGCTTGCTCCTAAGCAACCAAATTTAGAAAACATATAAAGTTCCCAAGGAACAGAGACATAACAAGGAAACGTGATCTTCACATCAAAGTGTACTCCGATGGAAGTCTCGATCGGGACTAAGATGGGATGGTCAGACGAAGAACGTGTGGTATAAGGCCGGGAGTTGGAAGGATATCGACATGGCTATGGAAGATGAGGACTGCCTTGATTCTCAAGCTTGGGATCTCCATCTTCTCTCTTCTCTCAACGCTAATCCGATTGCCTCCTATCGTCGGGTCACAAGGTTGGTGTTGGACTTGGATCCCTTCTCCGATCTCAACTTCTCGCCGGATTCAATTTCTGTAGAGTAGTATGTAGTTACTGGAGGGGTACATTGGTCATTTTAAGTCTCCAATTTTCTGTTACACGCTCCTCTCTTCCCTCTTCTTTCTCTGTATAAATAGCCAAGTGCAGATCCGAGCTTGTAACAACTTTGACAGTAACAAACTTGTTCTTGCTTCAATGGAAGCTTGGTTTTCCATTTCTTAGATCAACTTCAACTTCTAAAATGGTATCAGAGCTTGACAGATCTCATTGAGATCTCGATTGTGAAGTGTTGTCTCGTGATCTGGATTTTCTGTTCGTTTGTCTTTCCGCAATTGAGTTGTCGTCATGGCTGGAAGAGGAGCTGGTGTGCCGCCGAATCAAGGTTCTGGCTCTGGTTTGGGAGCAGGAAGAGGAATCTTTGTTACGCCGCCAAACGTGGGATCTGGAAGAGGTGCTAATGCTGGAGGAGGATTTATACCACCAAATCCGAATCCAGGTGTCGGATTCGTGCCGCCGAATCCACTGCAGTTTGGGGAATTTGCTCAAGGCATGAACAACATTCATGTCAATCCGTATTATCTCTCAAACTCTGACCATCCAGGTATGCAATTGGTCTCTACGCCTTTTAATGGAATCAATTTTACTAGTTGGAGTAGGGGAGTACGAATGGCATTAGGCGCCAAGGCAAAATTAGGCATATCACATGAATCACAACTTCTCTTGTGATTCCTGTGATATGGCTAAACATCACAGGCTCCCATTTCATTCAAGTAATTCAATTGCTGAGCTTCCTTTCATGTTGGTTCATATGGATGTATGGGGCCCCTATAGAGAGGCTTCCATGTGTGGAGCTAAGTACTTTCTTACCATTCTTGATGACCACTCTAGAGCTACTTGGGTTTATTTGATTCAAGACAAAACTCAGGTCTTTAGAATGATAGCAGCTTTCATTGCTTTGGTGAAAAACCAGTATCATACTACAGTCAAGTGCATTAGGTCAGATAATGGCACAGAATTCACTCAAAGATCTTGTGTTACTTTGTTTGAGCAACATGGGATTGTTCATCAGAGATCTGCACCAGGGGTTCCCCAACAGAATGGTAGGGTGGAGAGAAAGCATCGTCACTTGATTGAAACAGCTAGAGCAATTAGACATTATGCAGGTCTTCCAATTAAATTTTGGGGTGAGTGTGTCTTAGGTGCCACCTATTTGATTAACAAAATGCCCACTGCAGTGCTAAAATGGAAATCACCTTTTGAGGTTTTACATGGAACACCTCCCTCCCTTGATCATCTGAAGGTCATTGGTGCTTATGTTATGCTTATCAACCAAATGATCCAAAAGACAAATTAGGTGTTAAAACCAGAAGGTGTATCTTCTTAGGGTACCCTCAAGATCAGAAAGCCTTCAAGGTTTTTGACATGGAAAAGAAGGTCATCACAGTCAGTAGACATGTCAAATTCCAGGAGTTACAGTTTCCTTACAAAAATCTTCAACAAACTGATGATCAGATTCCAAATGCTTCCAGGCTTCCTTTGGTTAATCCAGATGTCTCTAATGAGCAATTCCTTTTTACTAATCCTCCCTCCTTGCCAGCAGTAGTAAGTGATACATCTTTGGAATCTGTAGCAGATGTTGATCATGTTGTTACTCCTCAGTCCTCTCTTAGATTGCAGACAAGCACAGCTAGTCCTACTCATGATCTTGATAATCAGTTATCTCAGGCCAGTCCCACTCCTCTCATTAATGTTGAGGTACTTGGTAAAAGGCAGATCCACAGACCTCATAGGTTTCAAGACTACATATGCTCTCAGATTCTCAGTCTCAATCCTTCTATGTCTTCTCAGTTCAACACTTAGCTCATCTATCTCCTTCCTATGTGCACTCTCTAATAAATGCTTGTGCCATCTTTGAGCCTAGAACCTACAATCAAGCCAAGGATGATGATAAATGGCAGACAGCAATGCAAGCCGAGATTGATGCTCTAGAAAAGAACAGCACCTGGTCCATTACAGATTTACCTCCTGGCAAAAAGGCCATTGGCTCTCGATGGATATACAAAATTAAGTACAAACCTACTGGAGAGGTGGACAGATTTAAGGCCAGACTTGTTGCAAAGGGGTATACTCAGATCAAAGACAAAGATTATAAACAAACCTTTTCACCAGTTGCAAAATTGTCCACTGTGAGGATTGTGTTGGCATTAGCAGCAGCAAGGGGTTGGAATCTACACCAACTAGATGTTAACAATGCTTTTTTCCATGGATTCCTAGATGAAGAAGTCTACATGTTGCCCCCTCCTGGTTACAAATTGGCTTCCCCAGGTCAGGTTTGTAGACTTCATAGATCCTTATATGGTTTAAAACAAGCCAGTAGGCAGTGGAATGTGGAGCTCACAAAGTTCATGGAAAAGCTTGGCTTTGTTCAGTCACTCCATGATTATTCCTTGTTCACAAAATCAGTTGGTACTTCATTCACATTAGCCTTAGTATATGTAGATGATATGTTGCTCTTGGGTAATGACAGCTCTGCTATTGCATCTACAAAGGCAGCTTTACATTCAGCTTTCACCATCAAAGACCTTGGCATAGCTCGTTATTTCCTTGGCATGGAAATCTCAAGATCTTCTCAAGGGATCTTGCTAAACCAAATGAAGTATGTCTTGGACATTTTGCAGGATGCTCAAATGATGGAATGCAAACCTGCAGCTTTTCCTATGCAGAGAGGTACCAAGCTCTCTACTTTTGTAGGTGAACCCATTGACAACCCTGAATTGTATCGAAGATTGGTGGGTAGGCTCCTATATTTGACCCTTACTCGTCCTGACATCTCCTTCATAGTACATCAATTAAGCCAGTTTTTACAATGCCCTCGTATACCACATTGGCAAGCTGCACTCTATCTTCTCAGATACTTGAAGGGAAGTTTCAACCTTGCTCTCTCTTACCCAGCTATATCTGATCTTAGACTCTCTGCCTTCAGTGATGCTGACTGGGGCAACTGTCCTGACACTGGTAGGTCTCTCTTAGGCTATTGTGTCTTCATTGGTGGTGCACTCATCTCTTGGAAATCCAAGAAACAAAAGGTTGTTTCTAAATCATCAGCTGAGAGTGAGTATCGTAGTATGTCTTACACTGCAAGTGAACTAATATGGGTTCAAGGTTTGTTATCTGATCTCCAAATCACTTTGCCTCTGCCTGTGACTCTCTTTTGTGACAAGGCAGCTCAGAGTCTAGCTTCCAACCCTGTGTATCATGAACGAACTAAACATGTCCGAATTGACTGCCATTTCATACGGGAACTTGTTCAGCAAGGATTTCTGGCCACTTCACATGTCTCCACTCAAATGCAAACAGCTGACATCATGACCAAAGCTCTTGGAGCTCACCAACATCATGTCTTGTGTGCCAAGCTTGGCCTTGTGCAACCCCAAGCCAACCTTGAGGGGGGTATGTAGAGTAGTATGTAGTTACTGGAGGGGTACATTGGTCATTTTAAGTCTCCAATTTTCTGTTACACGCTCCTCTCTTCCCTCTTCTTTCTCTGTATAAATAGCCAAGTGCAGATCCGAGCTTGTAACAACTTTGACAGTAACAAACTTGTTCTTGCTTCAATGGAAGCTTGGTTTTCCATTTCTTAGATCAACTTCAACTTCTAAAAATTTCCATTATCAAACTTCCCCTTGCTTTTGTTGATGCGCTATTGCACATCTCCTGGGCGACCATAAATGCTTAAAAGACTTGGATGAAGGCCAACATCACTCGGTCCGAAAATCAGCCTTGTATAAAGGTACCTATGAGGCACTGCAGTATGGTGAATTGCGACGAGATTTAATTTATTGGAGAAGGCATTGGGAATCTCTAGAAAAAGGATCAGCAGATTTCTTTGTAATGGTAAGACGACCAAGGCTGGTTCCTGCGTGTTCAAATACTGGGAAGTGCTTCCGGCGTCTTGTGATATCGAGAGCAGTTGGCGTTGCTGGGTGTGCGGAGTGTGATTACGTTCAGGCCAGTCTGCCTACACTTGTCATTTTTGCACCCTAACCTTGCATAAAGCATGTGCCGAGAAGCTTGGCTTCGACTTTCAAAATCATAAACATGATGATCGCCATTTCCCAAGTAGTTTCTTCTCCAATATTTGGAGCTATAGCCACCTTGGATTCTTTGGACGCCAAGAGCCGAGGCATGCTTGCAAGTCTTGCAGGGAAGGACGAAAGGATTTCACCGATGGCTGTGAGTGGTGCCTCTTCGAAAAGCATTTGAAATGTGGCATGTTACCGTCGATTATCAACCATGATTGCCACCCGCTACATTTCCTCTCCATTCAGTTTTCTTATAACTTCACTTCCTGCAAGGCATGTGGAGGGATAATACATAAGTCAGGTAACTATGTCTGTCATATCTGCAATTTTTTCTATCACATTGATTGCGTTTTTATGCCTGGTGAAGGGAAGCATGAGCATGGAGGATATGAGCATGTTATGAAGCTCCTGTATTCCCATGATGCCACTGGGCCGGAGGATGACCACTGGTGCAATTGCAACTTCTGCTACAAGGACATGGATTGGATCCGCAAGCTTGGTTTTATTCTTGCCAAGATTGCCCTTACTATATAACCCATGCCAGTGGAAACTGTTTTGGATACAAGAACATTGAAGAAGCCATTGAAGAAAACATATATTCTAAATGTGGACTCAATTTATCATTGCGGCATGCCAGATTTCTGTGCATCGGTCATTTTCTGGTACTGATTGGTGTCTTTGTACGTGTTTATGTTTAAAACAGGCAAGGCCGTGGGCATCGGAAGCAAGTGTCGCGGCTCAATATATAAGCGGACTCACCATGGTTCTAACCCAACACCACTGACCGAGGCGCAAGGGTAGCTTCCATGTCTCTTATAAATTCTCCCATTTCGACGGGTCTGTCATCTGTGCACTGTGTTATTTTGTGAATTTGCCTTGAAACCAAAAGGCAGAAGATTTCTATACAGACATCAATTGGGTCTGCTGGCTGTTACTTAGGGTCCATCACCATGGAGTAGTTGAATCTTCCTGCATTAAACCACCATTAAACTCGTTTGGGAACTGAATTTCTTATGTTTCTGAATTATGCAAGGTTCTTGATTCAGTATTACAAACTCTCCACTTCAGGATCAGCTCATTTCTGGTAACAGATTATCACCTAATCAAGTTTCAATTTAACCAAAAGCCCTTCAATTGAACACAAAAGGATCAAAATTTGGAAATCGGTTAAGCAGCAAATATAGATTTTTTAGATGAACAGAAACAGCAACTAAAGTTTCAGATGTGCATTACAAACAAAGCAATAATCCAACTGACATTCGTGGAGTTCAGCAGTCTCTACTTCTAATCTACTGTAGCATAATCAAGCTCTCAATGTAGCCCCATACATCATGTATCTCAAAACCGCGGCGTTTCGTCTGCAGGATTATCTTTTCCGTTTTGGTTTCTAGATTGTAAGACGACATCAGATGCCATTTCTGCACCAACTCCTTGCTTGTTAAAAGCCTGAAGGACGTCTCTTTTTCGCCCCACCATATCAACAGATCACCATTCTTCTTGATGTATCGAAGTTGAAGTTTAGGGATTTCTGGCAAATTGAATGAGTAACGTTTAGACCAACACATTGTCTCAGTTTCCAACACCCAAATGCATAAGTCCTGGTTGAAATCACAAGCTGCCAGCGAACGTCCACCATCAACCAGTGTCAAGGGCCCGTTGTACTCGTAAGAGCTGATGAAAGCATTTTCAGGCAAACTTGTGGAACAAAACGCCTCATTGCTCAGATCAAATGAAACTAATTCCGAGACAAACCTAGCCGGAACCTGAGCAATGAAGTAAATGCTGCCCTGTAAATACGCCGGCAAGTTCATGAAAAACTCGGGATCCCATTGCCACTCAGAAAATCCACTGCCCTTAGGCTGAATTATCTTCCATGAACCAGCCCCAAGGGTATAAATTGCAACTGAATGTAGCATTTCTTGTTGTCTAAAGATAAGTTTAACTTGCTTGTAATCCTTAATCATCGGATCATAGCCAAGTCCGAGATCAGGGGAGAAGAAACTATCCTGATCAATTTTAGGCAAGGATGGAATATCATGGAACTTTCGAATGGATGGATTCCACACCATCAATTCTTTGAATCCTGAGAGTACTGCCGAATAATTCTTTAGCAAAACCAATCCGTCGATTGAGCAAACAATCTCCCATCTTTCTTCAGGGTACCTACGTCCAATTCTAAGGGAGAAAAGTTTCTCTGCATTGGTTTCAAAGCTGTCACTACAGCGCACAACACACTTTTGTTGCTTACCTTCAACAACTAGGAGGTGAGTTTCGTCGCTGTTGTTCTTGAAGTTTTTGAGATGAAGGCGGCAGAAATCAGGATCCTTGATCAAGGATAGCCAGGCTTTTGAGACGCAGCGAAATCGGAGAAGGGTCTTGACAGGGAGCCTGGAGAGAATTTCAGGCCATAGCTCCTCTGGAAGATGGCGTTTCGACCATACTTTGGAAAGCTTTTTATTCTTCTTCATAGCGGCAATCTGACTGGCCTTACTCGATTACTGTAACACTGCAAAAAATCAGACACACAACTTGAGTGCATAAAGATTTTGAATTGCTGATACATCATACACTCAACTTCAAAACATCATGTTATGGTGATCACTCCAATTTAATTCCCAATTTTCCAAGTATCAACAATAAGTGTTGCTTCCTGATACAAGATTAGCCAGACATCAAGAAGCATGTTTGATACAGATTCTAGATGTGAAAATCCCAAAAACTCATTCCGGGAATATCAGGTATCAGAAATCAAGTTTCAAACTCCTGAATTCCTAACCCAATTTTCGATCAAGATACAAATTCATTTCTCAATTCATACTAAATTGGAACAGCCGCGCCCTAATTGGTCTCAAATTGAAACCAATCATCCAGTGTTGGAATCATAACGAACCCTAATTCGAAGAGAGAACCCTAGAACGGAGAGAGAGTAGACCGGGAGAGAACACTAGTAACGGGGATGGGGAAGGGTAATTGAAGCTTATCTTACAAGTAAGGTGCAGAGAAGGTTGCCGGAAAAGCTTTCAACTTTTTACTGACGAACGTCTTCAAGGAAGCGGCACACAGAGTGTCATCATTTTTAAGATCGCAATTGAGCGAGTGTCATAATCCCAAAAACGTCTTCAAGGAAGCTGCAATTCCGGGAATAGCGGCTAGTAATTGACTGGAAAAAAAAAAGGTCGGATTGAGCGAGTATAATAATTTTAAGTTCGACTCAATCTCGAATATCGTAGAATTTACAAGTTCTATCTTAGTTAATACTCTAGGCTTTAAAACTCGAGTATGAACATATGAGCATTATCATTTGTTAAACGAGTTGAATATGAACATAAAGTTCGATTCAAATTGAGGCTTGTCTCGACTCAAGTTCGAATAACTTGAATATTATGAAATTTGCGTCCCATGGGAGCGTGATAGGCCCTCCCATTTGAACTCCAAGATCTTCCAAAGCCATGTCAAGGAAACGCATTGCGTCCGCAGAGCACACGACGAAGCGCCCCTTTGGGAAATTATCCGAAAACTTGATCAAGGTCCTGAGCTGATCATCTTGGGTTTAGTTGTGGTTTTCTCGGAGAATGAAATTATCCGAAAACTTGTGTGATCTTTTGGAAATGCCATTGAGATAAAATGTCTTAAATATATATAATACCAAGGATTCGAACAAGAGAGTAAATTAGACAAGGCCTTAATAGATGCTCTTCTATTTTGTAGGTCCCCAAAGAAGCAAAGCCATGTGAATGCTTCAATCCAATAGGGTCTGCTAGGACTGCAATTGCCCGGCTACCAACCTGCCTTGTGTTCATTGCAAAACATCGATCCCATGGGTTTGCTTGTGAAGTAGACACAACACAAGAAAGCAATGGTATAGGATTTGGATTCGGGGCTCGCAACTATATATAAGATCACTTGACACATTTCGGTTTTCATCCACCAAGGCAATCTTCGGCTTTACTCTTAAAAGATCTTCAATCTCTTAAAATTTTTCTTCCCTTTTCACCAATTAATTCTGCAAAAGGATCAGCAATAAGAAGCTAATCAAGATGGCCAGGAAGTGGCAAAAACTGGCAGCAGCAAGCAGAAAGAGGATCTCCTTTCCGAGAAGCAACGGCATTAAGAAAGCAGAACAAATAGAGAAGGGCCACTTCGTCGTCTACACAACTGATGAAAGACGATTTGCACTCCCCTTGGCCTATCTACAATCCGTATCTACAATCCGATATTCTCATACAACTCCTAAGAATGGCGGAGGAGTTTGGAATGACTGGTGATGGACCCATCACCTTGCCATGTGACTCGGTGTTGTTGGAGTACGCTATCTCTATGATTCAACAACGCTTAGAAAGAGAGCTAGTTGAAGCATTACTGCTTTATTTATCTCATTGTTGTTACTCATCATCTGCTATACATCATCAACAGGTGTTTGAGCTGGCCATGTTGGATTTCATTGTGATTTCCTTATAGACAAGGCCTTAATTGATGCTTCTCTTGTGTTAAAGCAGCACCATTGAATGTTCTCAATGCAATTTTCTACCAACCTGTCCGGTGAAGCGAGCCTTTTGATGTCGAAATTGATCTGCCATGACAGCAAGGGCCCTTTTAACTGAAGCCACACAAGATATCTTGTGTGGACAAGACGGACAGCTATATATATCTCCTGTTCGATACAAAATGTTCCTGCAAAATCTTCACGAATGGACCACACCATCTAATAATCCTCACATGGGGTTGCTTCTGAATTATCATCCACACAAGATATCAATGGTAGAGGACCTTGCATCGGCTTCGCAACTATATAAGAGCACTTGACCCATTTCATTTTTCATCCACCAAGGCATTTATCAGTTTTCCCTTTACAAGATCTTGAATCAAGAAATTTTGTACAAAATGATCAGCACTAAGAAGCTAATCAAGATGGCCAGGAAGTGGCGAAAACTGGCAGCAGCAAGCAGGAAAAGGATCTCCTTGCCGAGAAGCAACAACACTAAGAAAGATCAACTAGTAGAGAAGGGGCACTTTTCGTCGTCTACATAGCTGACGAAAGACGGTTTGCATTTCCCTTGGCCTATCTTCAATCCGAGATTTTCCGAGAACTTCTCAGGATGGCAGAAGAGGAGTTCAGATTGACCAGCGATGGGTCCATCACCTTGCCATGTGACTCGGTTTTTTTGGAATACGCAATCTCTATCATTCAACGGCGTGTAGGAAAAAGAACTAGCTGAAGCATTGTTGCTTTCTCTGTCTCATTGCCACTACTCATCATTGGCTATACATCCTCAACAAGTGCTTATCAGTTGTTGCTAATCAAAGGACATCAACTTCTAATCTTGTAAATGACACTCTTGTAGTAGGAAATAGCCAATATATTTATAATATAAAATACATTGTTTTTTCTATATAAATCATTTCTTTCACCTCTTTTGGCTATACATCCTTACACCCATTTTTTCCATCATACTATAAGCATTTCAAAACAAGATACTTTACCTGACAATAAGAAATGTCATCATCATTACATATATAGGAGAAAATCGCCAATTTATTGTTTCCGGCTTTCGATCTCTATATGACCATATTCCATTGATGAATGCAATGTTAATAAAATAATCTGCTTCTGAAAACTTGTAGCAGTTGATCATATTTACATGATCAAAGCTGCATCACATTCAATTATTAGGCAAGGCCTTAATATATTGATGCTTTCTTTGTTCATATAAGCAAGTTTCTACAGCGTATAATGGGCCAATTTCCGAACCTGAATTTGCAACGTAAAAGCTTTTTCACTTTGAATTTTGATATTCCAAAATCAATGGAGAATCAAAACAGATCTTTCAAACATATTTTATTTCACTCTGCAAATAAATACAAACTGACAAAGCAAGCAATACTCCAACAACAGCACCATCAATAGATTAAGTTTTCCAGATCGATCAACGTACAATAACCAATTTGAAAACCATAACAAAGCTATTTAAGCATAATCAAGCTCTCGACGTAGCCATATACATCTACAGGAAAATCGCGAAGCAGAATCTTCTGCCTTTTGGTTTCAAGGTTGTATGATGACAGCAGCTCCCAGTCCCACTGATCCATCAACTCGTCGTCGGTGAGTGTGATGGAGATGGACGTCTTAGCTTCACCCAACCTCAATATTTCACCATTCTTCCTGTGGTATTTGAAAGCACAGAAATAAGGGAGATTGAAACAAAAGGAGTAGCGTCTACTCCAACACGCGGGCTTGGTTTCGGCGCTGGAGCTGTCCAAGACCCACATGGTGCCACACCGACAATCAAACAATGCCAGCGAACATCCATCGTCGACCACAGTGAGCGGCCCACTCAGAGAATTGCCGTAACACCCGCAATCAGGCAAGCTAGTGCAAGAAAACACCTCGCTACTTAGATCAACTGAAACCAATTCCAAAACACTCCTTATTAGATCATAAACAATGAAGTATAAGCTGCCTCGGAAATATACTGTCGTACCCTTGACGGGGAAATTCACCCTACTATGCCTATTAAAACACCCTTGGAATTGAAATGGAGTTATCTTCCATAAACGAGCCCCAAGCGTATAAACTGCAGACCAACACGGAATCTCATCCCTGATCTTTGAGAAGATGAGCTCGACATACTTGTAATCCTTACCTAATGGATCATAGCCAAGGCCGATCATGTGTTCCTCGAGTGAACTCTTATCATATGCTCCGATTTCAGGCAAGGGTGGAATATCATGGAACTTCCTAATTGATGGATTCCACAACCTTAATTTAAGGAATTCCGAGAGTTTGCTTGTATAACTTCTTAGCAAGACCAATCCATCAATGGAGTACTCAATGTCCCAGCCTTCTTGTTTGTATCTTCGTCTAAGGATGTGAAGTGTTTCTGCGTTGGTTTCAAAGGTGTCGCTGCACCGTAAAACACAGTTTTGTTGATCACCTTGTCCTTGGACAACGAGGAGGTGGGTTTCATCACGATTGTTCTTGAAGTTTTCCAGATGTAAGCGACAAAAAACAGGATCAGTGATCATGGAGAGCCATGATTTTGAGACGCAACAAAATCGCAGAAGGGACTTAACAGGGAGTCTATACAGTATTTCAGGCCATAGATCTGCCGGTAGATGGTGGTTTGCCCCTTCTTCAGAAGGTACTATTTTGCTATTCTTCATGAAGACAATCTGCTTGGCGTTTCTCTGTTATCAGAAAGTAGATAAGGTGTAAAGTATGAATCCTAAGATACATGAATTCAAGAGTATAACTTGTTGATCTCGGTAAGTGTTTACAATATCTATAGCTCCTATGGGGTGCTCAGATTTTTGTTTCAAGACTCCAGGTGTGAATATACCAAACAATCTCAATTCATGAATAGCTAATTTCAGGATATCACAAATCACATTTAAATTCAAAGCCACCCAAACTGATCTCTGTATTAAGTTCTCAAACGTGCCAATCCATTAATGGAGAACTCAGAAAGGAATACAATTTGAAATGAAACTGATCTTTACGATCGATTGAGAGGGAGACACATTGTGAGTTGTCAATTTGACAGCAGCAACCGCTAAAGATTAAAAAGAGATACGAAGAGAGAATCTTACAAATGGTTTACCAGAGAACTGTTGAAAAAGCTCCAACCTTTATTCTTTCTGATCACCCGTGTAATGACCAAAACCTAAAGAGCACATTATTAATCACTTAATCAGTTGAATGGAAAAATTTTAGAAATCGAAAAAATAGCTAATTCGAAGGGAAACCTAGAACGGATAGATCGAACCCTATCAACTGATCGAGAGTTTGAAACTGCAAAATCACTCAAATTTTAAAGAACCCTAAAACTGAGATGGAGAGAGTGTGTCTTACAGAGTTACAGATCGGCTGGTGGCCGGGTTTTGGAGCTCCAGTGCCTGAAAAGCATTCAGCCCGTTTGGAAAGGAACTTACAGAGGGATTGAGAGCGCAAACAGTAAAATCAAAAAGTTAGTGCTCCCTTTCCCTTCCACTGGGTCGAGCCGGTCGGCGCAAGCCGGTTTACCTAGTACGTGGCTCTTGCCGGCATTCAGCCCGTTTAGAAAGAACGCTAGATGAGACATATTTAACATTTAAAATTGAATTATAAATATTTCAATATATAATATAATATTCACTTTATTATCATTTTTAAAAAATATTATTATCTCCCAATAGAGAAAGTTAACTCTCATAAAAGGCTTTTGAACTATTTTAAAGCTTAAGGATTTGAAGATACAAAAGTCAGTGTGACTTGACCAAAATTTGAGTTCAGTATTATGTACAAGATTACCGAAATTTGACCAAATTTGAGTATTATACAAGCGTAGAGAGGGCAGAGTAGCTCAGACTAGATTATTTACTGAATAAACGTTAACAACAACTGAATGAAGAATAACACCATTCACAAAGATGAGCCGTGATTGAAGTATCATAAAAGGCTTCAATTTCTTCGGCATCTGTGAATGAAATATTAGCAAAGGCTTCAATTTCAGATAAGGATGGAATATCATGGAACTGAAGTTCCATGACATTAAGGGTGTGGAATCCATCAATTAGAACCATTCCATCAATTAGAACCATTCCGGAATGGCTCACCGGAAAGGACTTGTGGGTAGTACCCGTAGGTTTGGGTCACTGTAGAAACTGATGCCAGATTTAGTTAAATTCTGATAGGCAATCTGTCATACCATAGCTTTAACTTGAATTACTTAATTTGATCAATAGAACTGCAATTTCTAAGTGCAGTTCTATACCCTGTTTCTTGTTTACATTTTCGGAGGTTACGGGTTTGTGTTGGATACTTAGATGCTTCAGTGACCAAGTTTGAGTCATTTATGTGTTGAGGTTAAATCACTCTAGACCATGACTTAAACAAGCCCTAGGAGGCCCGGCACTTGACAGGACGTTTTGAAAGAGATGGAGAGAACGGAACATCGGAACTGGGATTGTATAAGAATTTAGGGAGCGGCAAGCCAAACGAGTAGCGCCGACTCCAACCAGCACTATCCAAAACCCACATGGCACCACACTTTAGGCTGCCAAATCGACCACAGTGAGTTGCATAGTGACATACATCATTTGGGGTATCAATCACCCTTCACTAACATACCAATGCTTTTTTAAAGCTCAAAGATAAACACTTTAAAACAGTCCTTAAACTAGTCAAGAATCAAGACCAATTAGCCTAAACTCATTCACCGAAGAATAACCAAATCAAATACAGCACTTGAAAATGGATTCGGATCATGTCGCAATTCGACTAATCAAAACTTAATGGTTTGTAGCACTAAAAAATGATCAGTTAACCATAAAAATGTAGATAAGTAGCCACACACACAGCAACTAAAGTTTGACATTATACATTCAACTACAAAAAAAAAAAAATTCAATTTGATTCCCAATGTTCGGTAGGAGTGTTTTGCAATATGAACCAAATTCCTGTAGTGGTTGTCTGTAGTCATATATGCTCACTCCAATTTGAAGCACATGTAACGAATTTCTTGTGAATGTTGCTTTCTGATTTTTCACTTTGTGCTGCTCCATCAAATTTAGCCAGATATGAAGAAGCAAGTTTGATAAAAGATTCCAAATGCATGTGAAAATAACCAAAACGAAAAGTCAATAACGGGAACAAAAGATCCATTGATTTCCCAATTTCCCCATCAAGTTTAGGGTTCTATTCTAGCAAAACACAACATAGGTTCACTATGGCTTGGTTCCATCGCATATTAGGGGCCATGGGCCGTGTAGATCCTATCACTTCAGGCCAAGGCCATCGGTAGTCGGACATACACCCAAAGGCTTATGAGCATCAAACACCAACGACTATGTCGCGAATGATGATGTCCAAAAGACCTTTGTTGAGCCTAATGCATTTCAAGTATAAGATCAAAGGTTGTTTGGACCTTGTAATCTTAGACTGGGAACCTGGGCAAAAATACATTTTGCATAAAGTAAGGAAATGAACTAACTGATCCTAACAACAAGCCCAAAAAAAGACGCCATGTTACTCAATAAAAGACCCCTAGTGATGGCTTCGTCACTAGATGGCATATGCAAGACTCCATCTCCAATTTCTGTGATGGCTTCAGTTTCAGGGTTGTACGCCGAAACCATACCAAACAAGTGTGATAGTTTCGTGCTGCCTGAAAGTCCGAAGGATGTATTCTTTAGACACGTTATCAATACATCACCGTTCTTCCTATGGTATAAGAATAATAGAGGGAGCTCCAGATAAAAAGAGTAGCGTTGGATCCAACATGTGGGCTTGCTTTCAGCGCTGGAGCTATCCAAAACCCACAGGACGCCATGAATAAAATCAAACAATGCCAGCGTACATCTATCGTCGACCAAAGTGAGGGGCGCCGACCCCCGCACATAGTAGAAATCAATATACGCATTACTAGGCAAGCTAGTGCAAGAAAACAAATCGGTATTTAGATCAATTGAAACCAAGTTCATAACCAGTCTTTCCTCATCATAAGCGGTGAAGTACAAGCTACCTCGTAAATAGACTGTCTTCGTGTCGTTTGTATCCATACAGCGCCAATTAGAACATCTCTTGCTTTGAAATGGGATTATCTTCCATGAACGAGCCCCAAGAACATCTCTTGCTTTGAAATGGGATTATCTTCCATGAACGAGCCCCAAGAGTATAAACAGCAACTGAATGAATATTACGATTCTCAAAGATGAACTTAACATTCTTATAATCCTTAGCTAACGGATCATAGCCAAGGCCGATCTCGCCATCCGTGAATGAACTATTAGCAGAGGCTGAGGCTTCAATTTCAGGCAATGATGGAATGTCATGGAACTTCCTAATTGATAGATTTCACAACCTTAATTTGTGGAATCCTGAGACGTTCCTCTTATACCTCTTTAGCGCGCAAGACCAATCCATCAATGGAGCCCTCAACCTACCAGCTTTCTTCTCCCCGATTTTGTCCGAGGCTGTAAAGTGCTCCTGCGATGGGTTTAAAGGTGTCGCTGCAACGTAAAACGCAGTTTCTTTTTATACCTTCGACAACTAGGAGGTGGGTTTCATCGCGGTTGTCCTTGAAGTTTTCCAGATGTAAACTATTTTTTCGATGGTGTCTTGTCGGATCCATTGCCACTTAGGACGCCCCTTGCATCGAAATGGAATCGTCTTCCATGAGCCAGTGCGGAGGGTATAAACTACAACCTTATGCAGAGTGTTGCATTTCGCAAAGATGACCTCTTTAACCAAACGATCATAGCCAAGGCCGATCTCGACCCTTTGATAATGTTCTTCGATCATAAAGACGATCGGATCGAGTAACTCTCTGATTTGAAGCAATTCAAGTAATTAACATGTTGATAATTCATATAGGTAAATGTATGAATTCAAGATTTCAAGATAAGAACTTGCTAATATTAGTTAGGGTTAGCTATCTTATAAATCGCAATTTGTGTAACGAAACTGATTTCCTCCTATCATAATTGAACGCACAGCAACTAAAGATTGAAAATCAAACTGTGTCAGGAAGGGAGTAGCATAAGCAAGCATTCTATATGTTAAGCATGAAATAGCCAAGGCCAATTTCAACATCTGTGAAGGAGGTGGGTTTCAGATGTACTTTACAAACAAAGAAACAACCCAACTGAGACTTTGAGGAGTACAGCAGTCTCTAGTTCTAATCTACTCTAGCAAAATCAATCACTCAATGTAGCCCCATACATAATGTACCTCAAAACCGCGACGTTTCGTCTGCAGGATAATCTTTTCGGTTTTGGTTTCTAGATTGCAAGACAACATCATATACCACTTCTGCACCAACTCCTGACCATGAAATTCACCCTACTATCCCTGTAGCTATGAAAACATCTTTTGAATTGAAATGGGATTATCTTCCATAAACGAGCCCCAAGCGTATAAACTGCAAACCAAGGCAGATTCTGATTTGAGATGAGCTCGACACACTTGTAATCCTTAACTAATGGATCATAGCCAAGGCCGATCACGTCTTCCTGCAGTGAACACTTATCTAATGCTTCGGTTACACTTACAGGCAAGGGTGGAATATCATGGAACTTCCTAATTGATGGATTGCACAATCTTAATTTGCAAAATCCCGTGACATCATCACTTCTACTACTCGGCAAGACCAATCCATCAATCGAGTATGTAATGTTCCAGCTTTGTCCAAGGGTGTGAAGTGCTTCTGTGTTGGTTTCAAAGGTGTCAGTGCACCGTAAAACACAGTTTCGTTGAAGACCTTGGACAACGAGGAGGTGGGTTTCATCACGATTGGTCTTGAAATTTTCCAAATGTAAGCGATAAAAAACAGGATCAGTGATCATGGAGAGCCATGATTTTGAGACACAACAAAATCGCAGAAGAGACTTAACAGGGAGCCTAGACAGTATTTCAGTCCATAGATCCGCCGGCAGATGGCGGATTGTCCCTTCTTCAGAAAGTACTATTTTGCTATTTTTCATGAAGACAATCTGCTTGGCTTTTCTCTGTCATCAGAAAGTAGAAAAGATGCAATGTATGAATCCTAAGATACATGAATTCAAGATTATAATTTGCAAAGTATGAATCTTACAAATGGTTTACCAGAGAACTGTTGAAAAAATTAGCTGTTAAATGTTTCTGTATCAGATTATCCCCAATCAGTTGAATGTTTGGAGGAAAATTTTTAGAAATCGGAAAAATAGCTAATTCGAAGGGAAACCTAGAACGGAGAGATGGAGCCCTATCAACTGAGAGATTCAAACTGCAAAATCACTCAAATTTTAAAGAACCCTAGAACTGAGATGGAGAGAGAACCTTACAGGTCGGTTGGTGGCCGGGTTTTGGACGTACAGCTCCATAATCCAGTGCAGGAAAAGCATTCACTGTTGTTCTTTTAATTTTTTTGATCTGAAAAGCTTTCAAGTTTTAGGGAAATCTAATGTTTGGTGGTAGATAAATCATTGGATCCTCATGAGTGTGAAATGTAATGAATTCAGGTTAGTTCAATGGATGTATAAATAAAGTCAGTCCAAGCTGAATGAAAGGTGTAATTTTCGGTTGTAACAAACTCCGAGCTGAGAAGTTCTCTTCAATGGAGTTTTCCCCAATTCAGTTCTTCAATTTTCTATCTCACTCTGTGATTTAGTTTGATCATTCATACACGAAATACAAATCTAACAAGTTCCATAAAGTTTAGAAATAAAAAAGAGATGTAATTTGAATTGAATCCAACTTAGAGAATTTGCCAATTATCAATTTCACAGCAGAAATCACTCAAATTAAAAAGGGATAGAAGAGAGGATCTTACAATTGAGTGCATACATATTTTGAATTGCTCCTACATTATACATTGAACTACAAAAATAAAATAAAAATTATCGCACTCACTCCAATTCAAAGCATAAGTAGTAATGGATTTCTTGTGAGTTGCTTCCTGATTTTTCACTTTGTGCAGCTGCAGCTCCACCGAATTGAGCATCCAACCTGCATTGGTTTCAAAGATGTCACTACAGCGCACAACGTACTTCCGTTGCTTACATTCAACAACTAGGAGGTGACTGTATGAAGATTTTGAATTTAAAGCATAAGTAAACAATTTCTTGTGAATGTTGCTTCCTGATTTTTCACTCTGTCCAGCTCCATATATCGAATATAACTGGATATCATGAAACAAGTTTGATGCAAGATTTTTATTGCAGTTTTCAAGGTTGTACGAAGAAACCATACCACACCGCTCTACCAATTTATCTCTGGCTGTAAGTCTAAAGGATGCTGTCTTCTTTCCCCACCAGATGAATATATCACCGTCCTTTTTTAAGTTATAAAAAAATCAGGGACAGTCAAGTCGAATTTGTATGGCTCAGTCCAACACATAGGCTTACCCGCTTTTGTGTTAGGAGGGTGTCAGAAAAAGCTTTAAACTTTTGATCGACGTCTTTAATTGATTCAATTAGGAGAACAAAGGACACATGGAAGACGAGAGATGGAAAGAGCAATACATTATACAAGATCTCGCAATCAACCTTGTCACCTCCGTGGGTTTGTGTGCAAGCCAACAAGGTCGGAGTTTTAGTAGGCTAATACAATTGACAAAGCAATAATCCAACAACTACTATTGTTCAAAAGCTCCATAATGGCATAAACAGACCCAATTTTACACTGTTTGAAAGCCACAGCTGATGGCATTGAAGATAACCACTAAAGTTCTAAAATTTAAAGAGAATGTTCACAAAACAAAAGACATTTGAATAACACACACTAGTTAAGCATAACCAAGCTCTCGATGTAGCCACATACATTATAGATCTTTAAACTGAGGCACTTCGTCTGAAGCAGAATCTTCTCCCTTTTGGTTTCAAGGTTATAAGATGAAACCAGATTCCACAGCTGTACCACCTCAGAGGTTGCAAGTTCAATGGACGTCTCAAGTTGTTCCCACCATATCAATATATCGCCATTCTTCTTGTGGTATAAGAATTCAGGGACCGTCAAATCAAAAGAGTAACGTCGACTCCAACCTGCAAACTCACTTTCAGCACTGGAGCTATCCAAAACCCACATGGCATCACACTCAAAATCAAACAATGCCAGCGTACTTCCATCATCGACCAAACTGAGTGGCCCCCTCAGAGAATCGTAATCAACACTCGGGCCACCATGCACGCTAGTGCAAGAAAACATCTCGCTACTTAGATCAATTGAAACCAAATCCACAACACTTGTTTCAACATCATCAGCAAGGAAGTATAAGCTACCTCGTAAATAGACTGCCCCACTTTCAATTGTATATGAATTCCATTGCCAATTAGAACATCCCTTGCCTTGAAATGGGATTGTCTTCCATGAACGAGCCCCAACAGTATAAACTGCAACAGAATGCAGAGTATAGAAATTCACAAGGATGAGCTTAACATGCTTGTAATCCTTAGCTAAGGGATCATAGCCAAGGCCGATCTCGACATCTTTGAATGAACTATTAGCAGAAGCTTCAATTTTAGGCAAGGATGGAATGTCATGGAACTTCTTGATTGACGGATTCCACAACCTTAATTTGTGGAATCCTGATACTTCCCTTTTACAACTCTTTAGCAAAACCAATCCATCAATGGAGCACACAACATACCAGCTTCCTTCCAACCCTCTTTGTCCAAGGGCGTGAAGTGTTGTTGATCCTTTCTTGGGTTTAAAGGTGTCGCTGTAACGTAAAACACAGTTTTGTTTCCTACCTTGGACAACTAGGAGGTCGGTTTCATCACGGTTGTTCTTGAAGTTTTCCAGATGTAACCGACAAAAATCAGGATCGTTGATCATGGAGAGCCATGATTTTGAGATGCAACGGAACCGGAGAAGGGATTTAACAGGGAGCCTAGAGAGTATTTCAGGCCATAGATCCTCTGGTATGTGGCGTTTTGACCCTTCTTCAGAAAGTATTATTTCGCTAGTGTTCATGATTACGATCTGAGTGGCGTTTCTCTGTTATCAGAAAGTAT
Organism: Persicaria maculosa; assembly: GCA_963922045.1. Taxonomy (NCBI): domain Eukaryota; kingdom Viridiplantae; phylum Streptophyta; class Magnoliopsida; order Caryophyllales; family Polygonaceae; genus Persicaria; species Persicaria maculosa. The sequence goes on along the minus strand of OY998255.1, from coordinate 77,904,006 downwards.
AAAAATGTCAAAAACATGAATCATATTAGTTGGAGCTTAAAAGAAACATGGCATTATGACATGTTCGTATATGCAAATTTTCATATGCCGATTATAAATTGCTAGTCTCAAAGAGTGTTAGCTACTGAATTACACTTAGTACATCACCTATGGAGTGGTCTCTGTTAACCTGCCGGGGTTTTTGTTTAAAGATCCCATGTGTGAAAATACCAAACACACTCAATTATGGAATAGCTAATTCTAGGATACATACAAGATAATATCACAAATCACAATTTAAACTCAGACCTACCCAAACTGATCTCTGTTTCTTAACAATATCACAAATCACAATTGAACTCAAAATTTCAAAACTGATCCCTCCATGCAAGCAAACTATTAATCACTCAAATGGAAAGGTTTGAAATCAGAAAGAAATGTAACTGGGAGGGAGAGAACTTGTCAGTCGTCACTCAAATTAAAAAGAGAGAGCAGGAGAGAATCCTAGAAATGGTTTATCAAAGAAGCTCTGCTGCTTAGGGTCCTGCAGAGGTGGCCAGAAAAGCTTGAATCTTTATTATTCATCAACGTTCCCTTCACTCCTTAATTTCCAAAATACTGCACATTACAAACACTCAACTTCAGGAACAACTCCCTTCACTCCTTCAGGCCCCAGATTATCCTCATTCCCAATTTCCAAAATATCATACCAGCACCGCCCCAACTGAACCAAAAGCCCTTTAAATCGAACTCAAAATTTGGAATTATCTCTCGTCTAATGACCAAAACCTAAAATCAAAAAGATCCCTAATTCGAAGGAACCCTAGAATGCAGAGGTAGTAACCACCCAAATTTAAAACAACCTTAGAACCGAAATGGAGAAAACACTCAATTTTGAAACAACCCTAGAACCGAAAGGGAGAAAAGAAATTGAGAGATTGAGTGTGTATCTTACAGGTCAGTTGGTAGGGCGCATTGCAGAGGAGGTTGCCGGAAAAGCTTTCAACTTTTTATGGACGAACGTCAAACTGATTCGGAGAAAAGCTCAAAGGCCACCATGGAAGTGGTGGATTAGATACTTATATGACGCACACTACGGAACGGACACAGAGAGGGAGCGGCATTTCCACCCATCTTCGGAAAGTATTATTTTGCTATTCTTCACTATTACTATGGGCGTTTTTCTGTTTACATAAAGTTGAAAAAGATCAAAAGCATGAACTAGAATAGATGGTGCGTAAAAGCGATATGGCATTACGACATGTTCGCATATTCAAATTTTCATATGCCGATTATAAATTGCTAGTCTCAATGAGTGTTAGCTACTGATATTTACCCTCTGTGCATCACCTATGGGGTGTTCTTTCTTTGTTAACATGCAGGGTTTTTGTTTCACGATCCCATGTGTGAAAATAACAAACACACTCTCAGTTATGGAATAGCTAATTTTAGCAGGGAGCCTAGAGACTTAACAGGGTGCTCTATGTTAATGTGCCTAGGTTTTTATGACTAGATAATTTCAGGATATCACAAATCACATTTAAATTCAAAGCCACCCAATCTGATCTCTGTATTAAGTTCTTAAACGTACCAAATGGCCTTATAAATCACTCGAATCTAAAGTTTCTGAAAGTTTTGAAATCAGACAGAAATACAATCTGAAGTGAAACCGATCTTTTGATGATTGATTGAGAGTGAGAGACACTACCAGAGATTAAAAAGGAGATAGGAAGAGAGTTAATCTTACAAAGGTTCAATTGAATGTTCTTACATTCGACCAAAAAAAAATTGAATGTTCTTACATTAAATCACCAAAAAAAAAAGGGGCAAAAATATCATACCAGGAACCGCTCATGTTTGAACTGAATTCCTTATGTCTATGAACCATAGAACTACCCATAAGGGGCTAACTCTAAGCTATAGCTCGGATGGTCTTATATGGTACATGTATTCTTTTGAGCGTTTTGGAGTTCCTCCTAGCAAACTTTTCCAGGGAAAAACCGCAAAGGTACTTTAAAGCAATACGTTTTTATTTCACCATGTTAACGTTTGTCTTCTTAACCATAGAACTACCCATGGTTTTCTGTCGGATACAACTACTGTTTTATCTGCATTGATGCATCTCTTGTGGCATTAGACCAGTATGTTGATCAGAGGGTGGACCACATGATTGATGCCGGTTTACTGGAGGAAGTCTATTGGTGTCGACTGTCGGGGAGTTAGAAAACATATAAAGTTCCCAAGGAACGGAGATATAACAAGGCAACATGATCTTCATATCAAAGTGTGGACCACGTGATTGGTGCATCGGTCATTTTCTGGTACTGATTGGTTGTGTCTTTGTACTTATTGATGTTTAAAATAGGCTTGCGGGAACACGGTGCTGAGGGGGGATCATGAGTGGGAGCAACACACGCAAGGCCGTGGGCATCGGAAGCGAGTGTCGCGGTGGACTCACCATGATTCTAACCCAACACCACTGACTGAGGCGCAAGAGTAGTTTCCATGGCTCTTATAAATTCTCCCATTTCGACGGGTCTGTCATCTGTGCACCCCTTCTTATGTGAACTGTGTTATTTTGTGACGTTTTGGGCAATTGGGACAGCTATGGAAATTGCCTTGAACCCAAAAGGCAGAAGATTTCTTTACAGACGTCAATTGGGTCTGTTGGCTGTTGCTTAGGGTCCATCACCATGGAGTAGTTGAATCTACCTGCATTAAACCACCACTTCAGGATTATGCAAGATTATCGCCAATCATTTAAGCAGCAACTGAACACAAAAGGCTCAAAATTTGGAAATCAGTTAATCAGTTAAGCAGCAAAAATAGAATTTTAGATGAACAGACACAGCAACTAAAGTTTCAGATGTACATTACAAACAAAGCAACAATCCAACTGACAAACAAAGCAACAATCCAACTGACATTGGTGGAGTTCAGCAGTCTCTAGTTCTAATCTACTCTAGCATAATCAAGCTCTCAATGTAGCCACATACATGATGTATCTCAAAACCGCGGCGTTTCGTCTGCAGGATTATCTTTTCCGTTTTGGTTTCTAGATTGTAAGACGACATCAGATGCCATTTCTGCACCAACTCCTTGCTTGTTAAAAGCCTAAAGGACTTCTCTTTTTCACCCCACCATATCAACAAATCACCATTCTTCTTGATGTATTGAAGTCTAAGTTCAGGGATTTCTGGCAAATTGAACGAGTAGCGTTTAGTCCAACACATTGTCTCGGTTTCCAACACCCAAATGCATAAGTCCCGGTCGAAATCACAAGCTGCTAGAGAACGTCCACCATCAACCAGTTTCAAGGGCCCGTTGTAATCGTAAGAGCTGATGGAAGCATTTTCAGGCAAACTCGTGGAACAAAACGCCTCATTGCTCAAATCAAATGAAACTAATTCTGAGACAAACCTAGCTGGAACCTGAGCAATGAAGTATATGTTGCCCTCTAAATAGGCCGGCAAGTTCATAAAAAACTCGGGATCCCATTGCCACTCAGAAAATCCACTGCCCTTAGGCTGAATTATCCTCCATGAACCAGTCCCAAGGGTATAAATTGCAACTGAATGTAGCATTTCATGTTGTCTAAAGATAAGTTTAACTTGCTTGTAATCCTTAATCATCATATCATAGCCAAGGCCGAGATCAGAGTAGAAGAAACTATCCTCAGAGGATTCAATTTTAGGCAAGGATGGAATATCATGGAACTTTCGAATGGATGGATTCCACACCATCAAGTCATTGAATCCTGGGACTGCCGAATAATTCTTTAGCAAAACCAATCCGTCGATTGAGGAAACAACCTCCCATCTTTCTTCACGGTGCCTACGTCCAATTATAAGGGAGAAAAGTTTCTCTGCATTGGTTTTAAAGGTGTCACTACAGCGCACAACACAATTTTTCAACAACTAGGAGGTGAGTTTCGTCGCTGTTGTTCTTGAAGTTTTTGAGATGAAGGCGGCAGAAATCAGGATCCTTGATCAAAGATAGCCAGGCTTTTGAGACGCAGCGAAATCGGAGAAGGGTATTGACAGGGAGCCTGGAGAGAATTCCAGGCCATAGCTCCTCTGGAACATGGCGTTTCGACCATACTTTGAAAACCTTTTATTCTTCTCCATAGCGGCAATCTGAGTGGCGTTGCTCAATTACTGTAACATTACAAATAATCAGACACACAACTTGAGTGCATAAAGATTTAGAATTGCTGATACATCATACACTCAACTTCAAAACACCAGGTTATCGCGATCACTCCAATTTCATTCCCAATGTTCCAAGAAAGAGTGTTTTGCAATATGAACCAATTTGATTCGCCAGATCAAGAACCAGTTTGATACAAGATTCTAGATGTGAAAATCCCAAAAACTCATTCCGGGAATAGCAGATATCAGAAATCAAGTTTCAAATTCAGTAATTCCCAATCCAATTTCCGATCAAGATACAAATTCATAACCCCATTTCTCAATTTGAAACTTATCGAGTGTTTTTGAAATATAAAGAACCCTAATTCGATGAGAACCCTAGAACGGAGAGGGAGTAAAGGAACCCTAGTAATTGGGATGGAGAAAAGTAATTGAGAGAGAGAGGGGTTTATCTTACCCGTCAGCTGCAGGGTGCAAGCAGAGCAAAGGAGATCGAGTTGAGCTCGGAATTGACGGGAAAAAAAAAAGCTACGCTGAACTTATTCATTTGAGGATTTTTTTTTTGGTAGACTCGAACTTTTTCATTTGTTAATACTCTGTATATTATACCTAGTATAATTTCTGCGTTATTTCTTAGGTCGATTTGGAGGGCAGATCTTCGTATGGGTATGGAGATCGCGCGGATTTGATCTTACCCATCTCGAGGAATCCGCCTTTGAATGATGAGCTGTAGTTCGAAATCGTGAATTCGAGTGATGTGCAAGCCAAGGAATTTGCAATTCCAAGCAATGTGTATTGGATGTGTTGGGGGTTTATGTGACCTCATGAGAATCATGAGTTTTGGTACTCTTTTAACTTTCCGAACGGATACATCAAAGCTACCAATGTGTCCGGTGTGCCCGGAAACGGCCCTTTTAGGTGAGGTTGTGGTGCCGGAGGGATTAACTCGCTTCTTTGGAGGCCAATCTCGGGTATTGGATCATTCAATCTCCCTACTAACGACATCGAAGTGACGCCATTTTTAGGGAATTTGTAGGCCCATGAGAGTGGATTCAGGGTCACTAATGCATTCAATGTTCGGTATGTTGATGCAAACTTGCACCTTTGGTTGGACAACAACAGTTCAAGGACCCAGTGGAGGCTTTCGAGTAGCGATGCCCCTCCCTTGACTTTCGTTACAATTTCCGATTTTCAAGGCTTGAATGGGAAACTCATCACCGAGGCAAAGAGGTCAGTTTCATCAAGCGGGTGGGTGCAATCCTCCCATTGAACCAAACCATTCAGATTGTGAACCAAACCATTCAACAACATGGTTGCAGGAAAAGCATTCACCTTTTTTTTTTCAATTTTTTGATCCGAAATAGGTAAGCCTGATGGACATCTAACTGGTTCGGAGAAACATTTAAGTTCCTAATATACCAAATGCCCCAATTAATCAATCGAATCTAAAGTTTTATAAAGTTTTTAAATCAGAAAGAGAAGTAATTTGAAGTGAAACCAACCTTTTGATGATCTATTTGAGACACTACTAAAGTACTAATCACTCAAGTTACGGTGGATCGGAACTCAATCCCAATTCGACAGCACCAATCACTCAAGTCAAAAAGGATGGAAGAGAGAATCATACATTGAACTACCAAAAAAAAAAAAAAACATGTTATCGCCCTCACTCGAATTTGATCAAAGCATAAGTAATGGATTTCTTGTGAGTTGCTTCCTGATTTTTCACTTTGTGCAGCTGCAGCTCCACTGAATTTAGTCAGAAATCAAGAAGCAAGCTTGATACAACATTCCAGATTTGAAAATACCAAAACCTCATTTTAGGAATAGCATATATCAGGAATCAAGCTTCGAACTCGTACATAACCAATCCAAGTTTCAATGAAGATACAAATTCATAACACAAATACAAACTGTGAAAAGCAAGCAATACTCCAACAACAACAGCTTCTCCGACAATTTGAAAACCATAACCAAGCTATTTAAGCATAATCAAGCTCTCGACATAGCCATATACTTTGACATGAAAATCGCGAACCAGAATCTTCTGCCTTTTGGTTTCAAGGTTGTATGATGACAGCAGCTTCCACTGATCATTCATCTCTTTGTGGGTGAGTGTGATGGAGATGGACGTCTTAACTTCACCCCACCTCAATAGGTCACCATTCTTCTTGTGGTATTCGAAAGCACAACGATCAAGGATATTGAAACAAAAGGAGTAGCGTCGACTCCAACATGCGGGCTTGGTTTCGGCGCTGGAGCTGTCCAAGACCCACATGGTGCCACACCGAGAATCAAACAATGCCAGCGAACATCCATCATCGACCACAGTGAGTGGCCCACTAAGAGATTTGCCATAACACCCGCAATCAGGCAAGCTAGTGCAAGAAAACACCTCGCTACTTAGATCAATTGAAACCAATTCCAAAACAACATCATAAACTTCAACAATGAAGTATAAGCTGCCTTGGAAATATACTGTCGTTCTGACCCAGAAATGCATCCTACTAGTAAAACATCCTTCGAATTGAAATGGAGTTATCTTCCATAAACGAGCCCCAAGCGTATAAACTGCAACCCAACGCAGAATCTCATCCCCGGTCTTTGAGATGATGAGCTCGACATACTTGTAATCCTTAATTAATGGATCATAGCCAAGGCCGATCACATGTTCCACCATTAGTGAACTCTTATCATTTGCGCCGGTTTCAGGCAAGGGTAGAATATCATGGAACTTCCTAATTGATGGATTCCACAACCTAAATTTGTAGAAGTCTGTTGTATCACTCCTTAGCAAGACCAATCCATCAATCGAGTACTCAATGTCCCAGCTTCCTTTATCGTGCCATCGTCCAAGGGTGTGAAGTGCTTCAGTGTTGCTTTCAAAGGTGTTGCTACACCGTAAAACACAGTTTACTTCATCACCGTCGTGTCCTTGGAGTACGAGGAGGTGGGTTTCATCACGATTGTTCTTGAAGTTTTCCAGATGTAAGCGACAAAAAGCAGGATCAGTGATCATGGAGAGCCATAATTTTGAGACGCAACAAAATCGCAGAAGGGACTTAACAGGGAGCCTAGAGAGTATTTCCGGCCATAGATCCGCCGGCAGATGGCGGTTTGTCCCTTCTTCAGAGAGTACTATTTTGCTATTCTTCATGAAGACAATCTGCTTGGCTTTTCTCTGTCATCAGAAAGTAGAAAAGGTGCAAAGTATGAATCCTAAGATACATGAAATCAAGATTATAACTTGTTGATCTCAGTAAGTGTCAATTTACAATCTTTGCAGCTCCTATGGGGTGCTCTATGTAAATGTGCCTAGTTTTTTGTTTCAAGACTCCAGGTGTGAATATACCAAACAATCTCAATTCATGAATAGCTAATTTCAGGATACCACAAATCACATTTAAATTCAAAGCCACCCAAACTGATCTCTGTATTAAGTTCTTAAACGTACCTATCCATCAATGGAGAACTCAAAAAGGAATACAATTTGAAGAGAAACTGATCTTTTGATGATCGATTGAGAGGGAGAGACACTACCAGAGATTAAAAAGAGATAGGAAGAGAGAATCTTACAAATGATTTACTAGAGAGCCGTTGAAAAAGCTTCAACCTTTATTCTTTATGGAAGTCTATTGTTTGGTAATCACCAAAAAATGAGCTGTTAAATGTTCCTGCATCAGATTATCCCCAATCACTTAATCAGTTGAATGTTTGAAGGAAAAATTTTAGAAATCAGAAAAATAGCTAATTCGAAGGAAAAGCTAGAACGGAGAGATCGAGCCCTATCAACTGAGAGACTCAAACTGCAAAATCACTCGAAATTTAAAGAACCCTAGAACTGAGATAGAGAGAGAGTACCTTACAGGTCGGTTGGTGGCCGGGTTTTGGACAGCTCAAGAATCCAGCTCAGGAAAAGCATTCACTGTTTTTTTCAATTTTTTTTGATCTGAAAAGCTTTCAACTTTCATGGACGGGCATGAGACATCTAACTGATTCGGAGAAACATTTAGGCCTGTTTGGTGGTAGATAAATCATGGGATCCTCATGAGTGTGAAATGTTATGAATTCGGGTTAGCGAATCACCTTCAATAATAGGTCTTTCATCCCATTCACGAATAATGCATTCTACTAAGCTATCTTTTTGCAAAATAGTTGATCCATCAAGTGCTTTTCGTGTCTAAATAAATTGAAAAAATTTGATAAAAAATAAATCCTAACAAAATAAATAGAAAGGAATAGCAAACAAACTCATGCGCCAAGGTTTTTGTTTCAAGACTCAATTAATGATTAGCTAATTTCAGGATATCACAAATCAAATTTAAAATAGACCTGCCCAAACTAATCCCTGTATTAAGTTCTTAATATACCAAATGCCCCAATTAATCAATCGAAGCTAAAGTTTCATAAAGTTTTGAAATCAAAAAGAGATGTAATTTGAAGTGAAACCAACTTACATCTCTTGTGAGTTTTCACTTTGTGCAGCTGCAGCTGCACCGAGGACACACAAGAGTATATTTCACTTTGTGCAGCTATCAATTTCACAGCAGAAATCACTCAAATTAAAAGAGAGAGATGCACAAGTAATGGATTTCTTGTGAGTTGCTTCCTGATTTTTCACTTTGTGCAGCTGCACCGAGGACCGGGGACGGAGCCAGAAATCTTAAGTGGGGGCACAATAGCACTAGACAATAATATCGAGAAAAAAGTCGTAAAACACACAACAGGTTCGATAGCATAAACTAGTATCAAACGATATTACAAACTCATTTCAATATCATTCTCTAATCATTATTCAATATCATTCTCCAAGCCAACCCACCACCAAAAATGCACAAGCAAATTTCAGTAGAAATATCCCAATCTCAAGCAATATAATTTCCTATTCAAATTGACATTAATTAACCACAAATTGACAATAATCTCAAGCAATAATTCACCCACATCTCAAGCAATCGAAATATCCCAAGGTTAATATCCCAATAATCTCAAGCAATAATTCACCACAAATTGACAATAATTTTCTATTGAAATTGGCAGTAATCCCAAATCTCAAGAAATCGAAATATCCCAATCTCAAATTGATAATAATCTCAAGCAATAATTCACCCCCAAAAAATGCTTAACTTTCGACATTTGATTATACAAATTCACATATTCAAATTGACAATAATTCACCACAAATTCACCACCAAAAATGCTTACCTGAAATCGAATGACAGATGAGGCTTCCTCTTCCTCTTCTCTTCTCTGAAATCGAATGACAGATGGAGGCTTCCTCTAACCCTCTTCCTCTCCTCTTCTCTGAAATCGAATTTACAACTCTTCAATTTTCCACATGAAGCTTCAAATTAGAACACGAGAAGATGAAAATCAATAAAAAAAAAACGGATTACCTTGCTGTTCAGTCTGAGATGAGATGCGAAATGGGGCTTGCTCCGCTTTCGACTTCGAGAATGGGCGGCGCGGCGTTTCCGGTCGGGGAAGGCGAGGCGGAGGCGGGATGCCGGATTGCCTTTCACGCCTTCACGGGATATTGCGAGCAGGACTTGGGAGAAGGAAGAAGGGGGACGACTTCACGGGAAGACAGTCTGAGATGAGATGTCGGATTGCCTTTCACGTCGTTTTGCTTTGTTTTTTTATTTTATTTTTAATATACCTAATTACTGGGACAAGGGGAGGGGCACGTGCTCCACCACGCTCCCCGGACTCCGCCTCTGCCGAGGACACACAAATGACACAAGAGTTTGTTTACGAGGTTCGGTCCACTGACCTACGTATCTGGGACCTCAAGTATCATGCCCTAAATCCACTAACTCGTAAAGTATAAGGCATACCAGAGTAAATTTCCCTTAGCCAGTTAGCCCGAATTATCCTCCATGAACCAACCCCAGCTCCATATCAAATATTGCTTCCTGATTTTTGACTCTGCCCAGAAATATTGATTACAGTTTCAATAATTATGAAGAGCAAATTTCTTGTGAATGTTGCTTCCAGATTTTTCACTCTGCCCCACTCCATCGAATATAACTGGATATCATGAAGAGCAAGTTTGATACAAAATATTGATTACAGTTTCAATAATTGACTGAGCCAATTTCCAAACCTGAATTTGCTTTCAATTTTGATTCTCCAACCATGATGAGAAAAGAAAGTTGGGCAATAATAACACAGATTCATAAAACCAGTTTAACAATCTATTTAAGCAAATTCAGGCTCTCAATGTAGTCACAAACATCATGAATAGGCTGTACCACAACGCTGTATCAGTTTATCTCCGGTTGCAAGTCTGAAGGATGCTGTCTTCTTTCCCCACCAGATCAATATATCACCGTTCTTCTTAAGGTACCAAAAATCAGGGACCGTCAAGTAAAGTTTGTAAGGCTCAGTCCAACACATTGGCTCGTTTTCAGAGAGCTTGAGAGGGTTGAACAAACTGTTCAAAATAGGAATTGAAAGAGAGGAGGAGCCTTACAATTGATCTGGTGGAGGGTGCCAGAAATAGCTTTAAACTTTTTGATCTGACATCTGTAATTGATTCGGTTTTGCGCCGCATGGAAGACGAGAGACTGAGAGAGCCATACATTATACAAGATCTGTCACCTCCGTGGGTTTGTATGCAAGCCAACAAGGTCGGAGTTTTAGTAGGCTAATACAATATATTGACAAAGCAATAATCCAACAACAACTATGGTTAAAAAGTTCCATAAACAGACCCAATTTTACAGATAAACAACCAACTGTTTGAGAGCCACAAGCTGATGGTATTGAAGATAACTACTAAAGTTTTAAAATTTAAAGCAAAAGGTCACAATACAAAAGACATTTGAACAGTACACAGCCTGTGAAGAAACGTGCAGGAGTTTTAGCCAGATACATTATAGATGAAACCAGATTCCACACCTAGTTAAGCATAACCAAGCTCTCCATGTAGCCACATACATTATAGATCTTAAAACTCAGGGACTTCGTCTGAAGCAGAATCTTCTCCCTTCTGGTTTCAAGGTTATACGATGAAACCAGATTCCACTGCTCTACCATTCCCTCAATGGTTGCAAGTTCAATGAATATCTCGTGTTTATCCCACCATATCAATATATCGCCATTCTTCGTGTGGTACAAGAATTCAGGGATCTCCAAACTAAAAGGGTAGCGTAGACTCCAACCTTGATCAAAATCACTTTCACCAATGGAGTTATCCATAACCCACAAGCCATTATGCTCAAAATCAAACAATGCCAGCGTCCTTCCATCATCAGCCAAACTGAGTGGTCCACTAAGAGAATAGTTATTAATAAGCCAGCAATCATTCTCGCCGCAAGAAAACACCTCGCTACTTAGATCAATTGAAACCAAATCCACAACACTTCTTTCATCATCATAAGCAAGGAAGTATAACCTACCTCGTAAATAGACTGCCCCATTGTCAAATATTGAACCCCAACGCCAATTACAGTCATTGCCCTGAAATGGGATCATCTTCCATGAACAAGACCCAAGAGTATAAATTGCAACGGAATGCAGAATATTGTGATTCACAAAGATGAGCTTAACATGCTTGTAATCCTTAGCTACGGGATCATAACCAAGGCCGATATCGTGATCGGTGATTGAACTATTAGCAGAGGCTTCAATTTCAGGCAAGGATGGAATGTCATGGAACTTCCTAATTGATGGATTCCACACCCTTAATTTGTGGAATCCTGAGACTTCTCTTGCACAACTCTTTAGCAAAACCAATCCATCAATGGAGCACTCAACATTCCAGCTTCCTTCCACCCCTTCTTGTCCAAGGGCGTGAAGTGTTGTTGATCCTGTGCTGGGTTCAAAGGTGTCGCTGCAACGTAAAATACAGTTTCGTTGAGTACCTTGGATAACTAGGAGGTGGGTTTCATCACGATTGTCCTTGAAGTTTTCCAAATGCAAGCGACAAAAATCAGGATCGTTGATGATGGAGAGCCATGATTTTGAGACACAACGGAAGCGAAGAAGGGATTTAACAGGGAGCCTAGAGAGTATCTCAGGCCATAAATCCTCTGGTAGATGGCGTTTAGACCCATCTTCGGTAAGTATTATTTTGCTACTCTTCATGATTACGATCTGATTGGTGTTTCTCTGTTATCAGAAAGCTAAATAAGAAAAAAAAATGGTGAATCAGATTAGTTAATGCTTTATGCAAATGTTCATATGCTGATTATAAATTGCTAATGCTAATCTCAAAGAGTGTTAGCTACTGAATTACACTCTGTGCATCACCTATGGGTGTTCTCTGTTAACATGCCGGATTTTTTTGTAAGATCCCATATGTGAAAACACACACCAAACACACTCTCACCTATGCAAAGGTTTTTGACTTAACATTATACAAACACTCCACTTCCCATATCGGACTCATACCAGTACCTCGAACTGAACCAAAAGCCCATCAATTGAACTCAAACAACTCAAAATTTGGAATTATCTCCCGTCTAAAGAGCACAAATTGTTTAAAGGGAGAAAATTTAATCAGAAAGAACCCTAATTCGAAGGGAAACCTGGAAGGGCGAGGGAGTTAAGGAAATGGAGTTAGAACCCTAGGAACTGGGATTGTATCTTGCAAGTTATAAACATTCGAATTTAAAAGAACCCTAGGAACGGAGAGAGAGAATCTTACCGATCAGCAGGTGATAGGGTGCATTGCACTTGCAGAGGAGGTAAACGGAAAAGCTTTCAACTTTTTATGGACGAACGTCTAACTGGATTGGAAATCGGATGAACATTTGACGCCGACTTAAAGGCCACAGTGATGGAAGTGGATTCATCATTACATACAGTACGAGTTAATTACGGAAGACGAAGCGTCCGCCCCAAATATGCATTATCCTATTGGATTATTAAAAACATTTAGGGTCTGTTTGGATTCCCTTTATATTTTAATTATAATACATAGTTTTAGTTTATAATGAATTTATTAAATAAGTACCGTTTGGATGGCAATTTTACAAATTAAATTATAATCTATCTTTTAGGTCTTCTCGATCTCGCTTTCACTATCGTATTGAACTGGAATGCCGTCAATGATGTCCTTGAATTTCCACTTTCTCAAAGGACCTTGCGGGCCGAAATCTGGCAGAGTTCAAAAGAGAGGGGGTCAACAAGTTTTTTGTTGAAGATGATTTGGTTTTTGAGGGCTTGAGATCAGTGGGGATTTTCCCGGTGTGCTGAGTGCCTGGTTGGAGAGTTTAGGGTTAGGATTTGGAGGGTTTCGACTTTTGCGACTTTCGATTGAGGGTGGGATTAGGTTGAATAGGGAGTTTGAGCTCAAATCAATGGCTGTGAGGGAGACGATTTGACCGATTTCGTCTGGAATTGGGCTAGTCAGGTTCTCATTCGAGATCGTGAGAGTGGAGAGGGAGGTAAACGAAGCGAGATTGGGTACGAACAGGAGGGGGAGAGCGATGTAGATGATGACGATTTACGAAACTGAGTTACAGAGCCTTGACAGAACAAATTATGGCGATTCATTTGCATAATAACATGTGTGGGGTCTTTAAAGCTCAAACCTGAGAGCTCTTATGGAGGTGAAGGGACTGAGAGGGAGAAGTGAAGCAGAGCACTGAGACCTCGTGGATGGTGGCGGATGAAATGTACGGGGAAAATTAATTAACCAAGTACTGTATAAGTAAATTATGATTATAATTAACTTTTCTATTTAATACATCCAAGTTAATTATAAACATAATGAAAAGGAATCCAAACAGACCCTTACTCCGTATTTTCTTATAATCGCCATTTAATCTCAAATATGCATTATTTACCTTATCATTTACCTTATCAATGTTTAACCTAAAAAATATTAATTTTTTGAGAGTCGGTGATAATCCATGTATTATGAATGCATATATTAAAAAAAAAAAAATTCTATTTCATTATTTACCTTATTTTTTCACTTTCATCAAATTTATAACATAATTACAATTTTTATAAATTGATTTTAGGAAATTTTGTTTAAAATATACTTGGTTTTTTTTGTCACTTCAAGGGTTTGAGTTGAAACAATAATTTGAGGAGTTTTATAGGATTTTCATGTTATCAATGATGGAGCTGTTGTCACTCCAACAACAGCTCCATCAATAGATTCAGTTTTCCAGATTAGCCACCACCGTTGAAAACCATAACCAAGCTATTTAAGCATAATCAATTTTCCATAACCAAGCTATTTAAGCATAATCAAGCTCTCGACATAGCCATATACATCGTAGACATCAAAATCGTCAGACATCTGAAGCAGAATCTTCTGCCTTTTGGTTTCAAGGTTGTATGATGACAGCAGACCCCACTGATCCATCCAATCGTCTTCGGTGAGTGTGATGGAGGTGGACGTCTTAGCTTCACCCAACCTCAATATTTCGCCATTCTTCTTGTGGTATCTGAAAGCACATAAATCACGGAGATGGAAACAAAAGGAGTAGCGTCGACTCCAACACGTGGGCTTGGTTTCGGCGCTGGAGCTGTCCAAGACCCACATGGTGCCACACCGAGAATCAAACAATGCCAGCGAACATCCGTTGTCGACCACAGTAAGCGGCCCTGTTGGAGATTTGACGTAACACCCGCAATCTGGCAAGCTAGTGCAAGAAAACACCTCGCTACTTAGATTAATTGAAACCAATGCCCAACCTCTCCTTATCCGATCATAAACAATGAAGTATAAGCTGCCTCGGAAATATACTGTCGTCTTGTTCTTGACCATGAGATTCACCCTACTATGCCTATCGCTATGAAAACATCCTTGGAATTGAAATGGGATTATCTTCCATAAACGAGCCCCAAGCGTATAAACTGCAAACCAAGGCAGCATCTGAGTCCAGGTCTTTGAGATGAGCTCGACACACTTGTAATCCTTAACTAATGGATCGTATCCGAGGCCGATCACGTCTTCCTCCAGTGAACCCTTATCTAATGCTTCGGTTACAGGCAAGGGTGGAATATCATGGAACTTCCTAATTGATGGATTCCACAGCCTTAATTTGCAGAATCCCGTAACATCACTTCTACCACTCATTAGCAAGACCAATCCATCAATCGAGTACCTAACGGACCAGCGTCCTTCTCCGTCGCCTCGTCCAAGGGTGTGAATTGCTTCTGCGTTGGTTTCAAAGGTGTCGCTGGACCGTAAAACACAGTTTCGTTGATCATCATTTCCTTGCACAACGAGGAGGTGGGTTTCGTCACGATTTTTCTTGAAGTTTTCCAGATGTAAGCGACAAAAAACAGGATCACTGATCATGGAGAGCCATGATTTTGAGACGCAACAAAATCGCATAAGGGACTTAACAGGGAGCCTAGAGAGTATTTCAGGCCATAGATCCGCCGGCAGATGACGGTTTGTCCCTTCTTCAGAAAGTACTATTTTGCTATTCTTCATGAAGACAATATGCTTGGCGTTTCTCTGTCATCAGAAAGTAGAAAAGGTGCAAAGTATGAATCCTAAGATACATGAATTCAAGATTATAACTTGTTGATCTCTGTATTAAGTTCTTAAACGTACCTATCCATCAATGGAGAACTCAGAAAGGAATACAATTTGAAGTGAAACTGATCTTTTGATGATCGATTGAGAGGGAGAGACACTACCAGAGATTAAAAAGAAATAGGAAAGAGAATCTTACAAATGATTTACTAGAGAGTTGTTGAAAAAGCTTCAACCTTTATTCTTTATGGAAGTCTATTGTTTGGTAATCACCAAAAAATGAGCTGTTACATGTTCCTGCATCAGATTATCCCCAATCAAGATCAAAAATTGAAATGATTGCACACTATTAATCACTTAATCAGTTGAATGTTTGAAGGAAAAATTTTAGAAATCAGAAAAATAGCTAATTCGAAGGAAAAGCTAGAAGGGAGAGATCGAGCCCTATCAATTGAGAGATTCAAACTGCAAAATCACTCCAAATTTAAAGAACCCTAGAATTGAGATGGAGAGAGAGTACCTTACAGGTCGGCTGGTGGCCGGGTTTTGGACAGCTCCATAATCCAGCTCAGGAAAAGCATTCACTATTTTTTTCAATTTTTTTTTGATCTGAAAAGCTTTCAACTTTTAGGGATGGATATGAGACACGTAACTGGTTCGGAGAAACATTTAAGCCTGTTTGGTGGAAGATAAATCATGGGATCCTCATGCGTGTGAAATTTGAGGAATTGAAAAGATTTGATTAAAAATCACAAGAAAATAGCAATGAAACACCAAACGAACTCCATACGTTTTTTAATATACCAAATGCCCCAACTAATCACTTGAATCTAAAGTTTCATAAATGAGCAATACTCGACTTGTCAGTTGATCGAAAGCTAGTGCCATGGACATCTCTCATTCATCCCGACATCAATATATGATCGTTCTTCTTGTGGCTGACTCCAACCCGCACTAACCAAAACCCACATGACGCCACACTTGACATCAAACGCTGCCAATGTGCGTCCATTGTCGACCATAAGTGAGCTGCATAGATCAATTGAAACCAATTCCAAAACACGCCTATTCAGATCGCAAGACCAATATGAATGAAGCACTTAACATGCCAATGATTTTTTAAACCTTTAGCCTAAACTCGTTCATTCAAGAATAACCAAATCAAAAAACAGTACATGAATATGGATTTGGATCATGCCACAATTCGACTAATTGAAACTTAATGGTCTGTAGCACTTAAAAAATGATCACTTAAGCATGAAATAGAAGTAGATAAGTAGTCACACACGACAAATAAAGTTTCAGATGTACATTATACATTTAACTACAAATAAAATTTCAATTTGATTCCCAATGTTCAGTAGGAGTACGTGTATTGCAATGTGAATTCCGGTAGTGGTTGTCATATATGCTCACTCCAATTTGAAGCACATGTAACGAATTTCTTGTGAATGTTAGTTTCGGATTTAGCCAGATATGAAGATGCGAGTTTGATTCAAGATTCCAATTGCCAAACAGATACAACCTAATTCGAAGGAAAGTAGGGAACTCTAGAAGTAGAACAGAGAGGGAGTATCAAACTGTAAATCACTCAAATTTAAAAGCTTTCAACTTGTTATGGACGAACTTCTACCTGATGTCGCACTTGAGTCTCCCTCTGCCAATCTTCATCCCCAAATTGATTGTTCATATCTTAAGTTATGAATCTCCCAATCCAAGATTCACATCAAATGCGCAAATTTTTACTTTTCCCAATCCGAATTTGCAATGTACAAGCTTTTTGGCTTTGAATTTTGAGTGTTCATAAATTCCACTGATTTTCCACGTAAGTTATCATGTTTAACAAAAACGAAAAGTCAAATAAGGGGAACAAAAGTTTCATTGATTTCCCAACGTTCGCATCCAGTTTAGGGTTCTAGCAAAATACAAGAAGAAATGAAAGACAGAGTTCAACAAACTTGCTGGACGTTAAGCGGATATTCCTAATCTATATGAGCAAATTCAAGCTCTCAACGTAGCCACAAACTTGATGAATCTCCGTATCACGATATCCCTTATCCATCAGAAGCAGCTTTTCCTCTCCAGTTTCAGGGTTGTACGTCGAAACCATACCGACCCGATGTGATAGTTTCGTGCCGCCTGGAAGTCTGAAGGATACTTTCTTTACCAACCACATCAATATATCACCGTTCTTCTTATGGTATAAGAATCGAGGGATCACCAGACCCAAAGAGTAGCGTTGGATCCAATAGGCAGGCTCGCTTTCAGAAGTGGAGCTATCCAAAACCCAGAGTTTGCGATGAAAAAAATCAAACATTGCCAGTGTACATCTATCGTCAACCAAAGTGAGCGGCCCACATAGATAGTCGGTAGGAATGTAATCAATGGGCAAGTTGGTGGAAGAAAACAACTCGGTACTTAGATCAATTGAAACCAAGTCCTCGGCCAGTCTTTGACGATCATAAGCGGTGAAGTACAAGCTACCTCGTAAATAGACTGTCGTCGTGTTGGTTGTATTCATACATCGCCAATTAGAACATCCCTTGCCTTGAAATGGGATTGTCTTCCATGAACGAGCCCCAAGAGTATAAACAACAACTGAATGGAGAATATCACCAGTCACAAAGATGAACTTAACATTCTTGTAATCCTTAGCTAAGTGATCATAGCCAAGGCCGATCTCGTGATCTATGAAGGAGCTATTAGCGAAGGCTTCAATTTCAGGCAAGGGTGGAATGTCATGGAACTTCCTAATTGATGGATTCCACACCCTTAATACACACAATCCTGAGACTTTCTTGTTACAACTCTTTAGCAAGACCAATCCATCAATGGAGGATTCAACCTGCCAACTTCCTTCTTCGATGCGAACTGCTTCTGCAATGGGTTTAAAGGTCTCGCTGCAACGTATAGCAAAGTTTTTTTTTCTACCTTGGACAACTAGGAGGTGGGTTTCATTGCAGTAGCTCTTGAAGTTTTCCAGATGTAAGCGACAAAAATCAGGATCAGTGATCATGGAGAGCCATGATTTTGAGATGCAACGGAACCGGAGAAGGGATTTAAGAGGGAGCCTAGAGAGTATTTCCGGCCATAGATCCTCTGGTATGTGGCGTTCTGACCCTTCTTTGGAAGGTAGTATTTTGTAATACTTCATGAAGACGATTTGAGTGGCGTTTCTCTGTAATAAGAAAATAGAAAGGGTTGAAAGCATCCATCAGAATAGCCGTTGCTTTGGGGATCGACATATGTTCGTAGATGCAAATGGATGAATCCTTTAAAGATTCGAAAACTTGCTTATCTCGATAAACGTTCGCTACTGATTTACACATTAGGCATCTCCTATGCGGTGTTTTGTGTTAAGAAGCAGGGGATTTAAACTCATACCAATTACTTAAGTTCTTAAGCATACCAAATGCCTCTCATTGAACTCAAAATTTTGAAAACAACTCCACCAAGGAAGCAAACTATTAATCAGAAAGAACCCTAATTGGAAGGGAAACCTGGAAGGGCGAGGGAGTTGAGAAACGGAGTGAGAGCCCTAGTAACTGGGATTGTATCTTACAAGTTATATAATCATTCGAATTTAATTTAAAAGAACCCTAGAACCGAGACAGAGAGAGAATCTTACCGATCAGCCGGTGGTAGGGTGCATTGCAGAGGATGTTGCCGGAAAAGCTTTCACTTTTTGAGGATGAACGTCTGATTTGGAATTTGGATGAACATTTGGCTCCCGTTTAAAGGCCACCGTGATGGCATTAAGATTTAGGGATTAGTGGATTACGGAAGACGAAGCGTTGTTTGAAAGCCACAACCCGATGGGGCATTGAAGATAACTGCTACAGTTTTACGAGTAAAATTTACGGTCCTGTTACGGTGAAGTTCAAGGTAAACTCTACAAAAATAGAGTTTCTTAATCCTCTCTCAAAAAATAAAATAAAATAAAATAAATTGAGGATGGTGGTGGGGGGAGGGAAAGGAGAAGGAGGATTTTTAACCACTGATTTTAAAATCAGCGGTTAATCTTTCCTACCTATTTCGTCCATTTTAACATTTTGTCCATTATATTTATGTTACTAATCTTTTATACTTATTTTATATTGGTCTCCAAACTTCCATTAATTTTATTTAAGTCTCTTAATCTCTGATTTATTGAATTTGTTGTATTGTTAGTCTAAATTATTTTTGAAAATTGATAAATAAATTAAGAAATTTTATTTAAAAATTAATTTATAGATTGAAATTTTTAGGTAAATGTCTAAGAATGGTTAAGTAGAATAATAAAATTTCAATTAAATAAACTCATTACTAATTTATTTTTTTTAATACCTATAATTTATTATTTTTCGTAAACAAACACCCCCTTAATGGTGTGGTTCATTTTATTTAATAAAAATATAGATAAACTAACATTAGAAATTTTCAGTATTTGAATTCTACTCCATTTGCACTTTTTAAAAATAAAATCATCTTATTTGTGCTTTTTTTAGGGCAGGAACTGATAGAAAATTAGACTAAAAATCATTTATACCAAGATTTTTATTTATAATTAAAAAAATAATTTAGAATAATTTATACAAACCTTAAACATTCACCTAAAAATTCCAATTTAGTCTAAAATATTTTAAATATAAAATTTCTTAATTTATATATCAATTTTAAAATAACTTTGACTAATAGTGCAAAAGTTCAATAGGTTAGGGACTTGAATGAAATGAATAGAATATTAGAGACCAATATAAATTAATAGATATAAAAGGTTAGGGACTTAAATAGAATAAACGAAAT
Source organism: Persicaria maculosa (assembly GCA_963922045.1). Lineage (NCBI taxonomy): Eukaryota > Viridiplantae > Streptophyta > Magnoliopsida > Caryophyllales > Polygonaceae > Persicaria > Persicaria maculosa. The sequence continues at coordinate 77,883,639 of OY998255.1, read as the reverse complement.
GTTAGAAACTAACAAGAAAAAAGTATGAAAGTTTAAGAACTAATGGCATAATTCACCCAAAATTTAAAACAAAAGGAGATCCGGTGGTATAATTTACACTAAATTCTTATACCATAAGAAGAACGACGATATATTGCTATGATGGGATGGACGTGAATCCATTAATATGTTGAAAGAGGAGATCTGAAACAATTACTTAGAAATCCATTCTAGTTGTGCTTCCTGATTATCTACTAGCGGCCTTGGCAGCCTGGTTGATCAAATCATTCAGAGACCGGAAAAGTACTTAATAGGAACATGTTACGAGTTGTGACAGCAAACATTGGATAGAAGAATTTTAGCTCATTGTAAAGGCTTTATCTCGGTGGATTCATTCCCTAAGATTGTGATATTGTTGTTGTTTGCTTCTTTCGATTGTCTTTCTAGGCAAGATAGAGGCATAATATGACAAGGGAGATGATATCAAATCCATTTTTTTCTTACCAAGTGTTGTGGCCTATGATCTTACCATATACAGGAGCTATCAAACACATCAAGAAAGAATTCAAATTGGAGGCTCAACCCACCATTGAAGGCCTAATCTGGTCCATGTCCCTTATCGGCGCCACCTTCATCCCCACCTTCTTGGGTCCAGTGTTCGATCAGCTTGGGCGGGCCCCCATGCTGATCATCTCATCCTTGTTCTACCTCCTTGGTGGGCTGGTCATGTTCTGGTCTCCTAACATCTATGTTCTCCTCTTGGGGCGGTTACTGGATGGCCTCGGTGTTGGCCTCGCGGTCACCCTTGTCCCTCTTTATGTGTCGGAGACCGCCCCACCTGAGATCAGGTCAGAGGGCAGCTCAACACCCTCCCTCAGCTCACTGGCTCATGTGGAATGCTTGCCTCCTATTGTACGATTTTCTCGATGTCGTCCTTGATGGATTCGCCGAGCTGGAGGCTGATGCTTGGAGCTGTTGCTATCCCATCTCTAGTATATCTTGCTTTGGCAGTGCTTTACCTACGAGAGTCTCCAAGACGGCTTGTCAGCAAAGGGCGAAGATGTCCGAGGCCAAGAGAGTGTTGCGCAAGCTGAGCGGTAAAGAGGATGTCACCGGCGAGATGCCACATCCAACAGCCAAACACAACCTAATTCGAAGGGAACTTAGATCCGAATTCGCAATGTACAAGCTTTTGGATTTGAATTTTGATTTTCCACCTCAATTGATTCATGTTTAGCCAAAAGGAAAAGCCAATAAAGGGAACGAGAAATGAGGAAGCGCAGAGTTTAACAAAGTTGATAGAGGTTAAACGGATATTCCTAATCTATATAAGCAAATTCAAGCTCTCAACGTAGCCACAAACATGATGAATCTCATTCTCAGCATCACAATATCCTTTCTGCAACAGAAGCAGCTCTTCCACATTAGCTTCAGGGTTGTATGCTGAAACCATACCGACCGGCAGTGATAGTTTCTTGCCTCCTGAAAGTCTGTAGCCCATATTCTTTACCAACCATATCAATAGATCACCGTTCTTCTTATGGTATATGAATTGAGGGACCTCTGGACAAAAAGAGTAGCGCTTGATCCAACATGCGGGCTCGCTTTCAGTGCTGGAGCTATCCAAAACCCACATGGTGACAACTGGGCCAATAACTAAATCAAACAATGCCAGTGTAAATCTATCGTCAACCAAAGTGAGCAGCCGATCCAAATAATCGTCAAACCCATCACTGGGCAACTTGGTGCAAGAAAACAACTCAGTACTTAAATCAAATGAAACCAAGTCCTCAACCGGTATATCAGCATCAAAAGCGGTGAAGTACAAGCTACCTCGTAAATAGACTTTCTTCTTGTAGGCTATATCCATACAGTGCCAATTAGAACATCCCTTTCCTTGAAATGGGATTGTCTTCCACGAACGAGCCCCAAGAGTATAAATAGCAACTGAGTGGACCATATCATGATTCACAAAGATGAGCTTAACATTCTTGTAATCCTTCGCTAAGGGATCATAGCCAAGGCCGATCTCGGCATCCGTGAATGAACTATTAGACGAGGCTTCAATTTCAGGCAAGGATGGAATGTCATGGAACTTCCTAATTGATGGATTCCACACCCTTAACTTGTGGAATCCTGAGACTTCCCTTCTTTAGCAAGACCAATCCATCAATGGAACACTCAACCTGCCAGCTTCCTTCTTCCCAACAATCTCCAAGGATGTGAACTGCTCCTGCGATGAGTTTAAAGGTGTCGCTGCGATGTAAAACACAGTTTTGTTTTCTACCTTGGACAACTAGGAGGTGGGTTTCATCGCGGTTGTTCTTGAAGTTTTCCATATGTAAGCGACGAAAATCAGGATCATTGATCATGGAGAGCCATGATTTTGAGATGCAATGGAATCGGAGAAGGGATTTAACAGGGAGCCTAGAGAGTATTTCGGGCCATAGATCCTCCGGTATATGGCATGCTGACCCTTCTTTGGAAAGTATTATTTTGTAATTCTTCATGAAGACGATCCTTGTGGCATTTCTCTGTAATCAGAAAGTAGAAAGGGTTGAAAGCACCCATCAGAATAGCCGCTGCTGAAAAGCAAGGGGACATATGTTCGTAAATACAAATGTATGAATCCTTTAAAGATTAGAACTTGCTAATCTTGATAAGTGTTAGCTACTGATTTACACACTAAGCATCTCCTATGGGGTGTTCTGTGTTAAGATGACAGGGTTTTCGTTTCAAGATTCTAGGTGTGAAAATACCAAACACACACTCAATTCATGAATAACTTCTTTCAGGCTTCATACAAGATATCATAAATCACATTTTAAACTCATACCAACCCAAACTGATCTTTGTTCCTTAAGTTCTCGACCATACCAAATGCCCCTAATTGAACTCAAAATTTCAAAAACAATTCTGCCAAGCAAGCATACTATTAATCACTCAAATGAAAAGTTTTGAAATCATAAAGAAAACTAATTAGAAGTGAAACCGGCCTCACTAAAGTTAGAAAGAGAGTAAAAGAGAATCTTACAAATGATTTATCAGATAAAAGCTTGAACCTTTATTTTATATTGAAGTCTATTGTTTGGTAATCACATATACTGTTGACTGTTTCTGCACTAAACCACAAAAAATTTCATCATGTCGGAACTGAATTTCTTATGTTTCTGAACTATGCCAATTTTTAAGTCAACATTACAAGCACTCAGGAACAATTCGTCCCAGGCGTCTGATTATCCCCAATTAAGTTTCAAACACAAGCACGGCCAACCCCATTTCCCATATCGCACTCATACCAGTACCTCAAACTGGACCAAAACCCCATCAATTGAACTCAAAAACTCAAAAATTGAAATTATCTCCCGTCTAAGGAAGAACCCTAATTCAAAGGAAACCTGGAACGGAGGGGGTATAGAAACAGAGTGAGAACCCTAGGAACTGGGATTATACAATCACTCGAATGTAAAAGAACCCTAGAACCGAGACGAAGAGAGAAAGAGAGAGAATGTTACCGATCAGCTGGGGGTAGGGTGCATTGCAGAGGAGGTTGAAGAGAGAGTATCTACGGCTGAACATTTGGCTCCCATTTAAAAGGCCACATTGAGTGATGGAAGTGGATTCGTAATTACATTACGGTTTACGGAAGACGGAGGTTTTTTTTTTTTTTTTTTGAACAGGAAATAATTCAAAGTCCAAGAACGAGAGGTCGAAAAATGGCAGACGGGCTAACCGTTATGATACAACCGTAAAAAAACAAAAAACAACAAAGAAACCCGGAAACACAAGATCTCAGTAAAGTGACCCCTAAAGTTTTAACATTGATACCTGACTTTTTATTATTACTAGTGATGAGGCCGTGCTATGCACGGCGACGGCATGTGATTGTGGTGATCAATGGGTATTGCAACAGAAAGAGAGGAGAATACAGACAGAAGCAGTTTTGTAATAGTATTGGGGCTTTTCTCCTTTTGTAATAGCATTGGGGCTTTTCTCCTGTCACTTGTGAATGGACCCGTTTATGTGTTTTGTTGGACCTTATTAGGGAGAGCCTTTACTACCAACACCTGTATTCATCCCGTCCTCAATTATCATCTTCAGAGGTCATTTTCTTTTATGGATCCCTCCAGGATGATGCTTCCCACATCCTCGTCCAAAGGTAGTGAAAAAATTGGCATCAATATGCTCTGTCAACCCAAGCCTCACTTCTATCATTGAGCCTGCCACAACTGGCTGCATTCAAAACCAAGGATTCACAACCTCAATATAGTTGTTGTATGTTATGTAGCAAAGAAGATTCACAACACCAAAAACTACATCTAGAGAACACCAGAAAGAGAGGGATTCATAGCAAACTACAAAGAAATATAATATGTGAGGTAATTTCTTACCAGTGCCTCAACAGATTGAAGCAAATAAGTATTCAACAAGGCGTACAATAAATGAAGAAGCATCACAATTCACCAATTCAAGAAGAAGAAGCATCACAATTCACAAGTGTTAAATGCTCAATAAACAAGCATTCGAATTCAAGTCATTTGCAGGATCTTGGGTTATTCGTTAAATAGTTCTCGTCGTCAATCACAAAATCCTCAGATGATGTTAAATTGGATTCTTCATTCTTGGGTTAGTTACGTTTTCGTACAGTAAGCAGATTAATGTGTGCGAACACAATAAACGGGGAATTCTGCTTATAGGATTTCGTACGGTAAGTAGATAAGTAGCCACACACACAACAAATAAAGTTTCAGATGTACATTATACATTTAACGACAAAAAAAAAAAAATTCAATTTGATTCCCAATGTTTCAGTAGGAGTGTATTGCAATATGAATTCCTGCAGTGGTTGTCATGCTCACTCCAATATGAATTCCACCTAACTTGATTTCTACATATGTAAGTCATCATGTTTAACCAAAACGAAAAGCCAACAAGGAGGAACATGCCCGCATCCAGTTTAGGGTTCTACCAAAACACGAGAAATGAGAAAAAACGGAGTTTAACAAAGTTGTTGGACGTTAAACGGATATTCCTAATCTATACGAGCAAATTCAAGCTCTCAACATAGCCCCGGACATTATGAATCTCAGCATCAGTATCTATTTGATGCAGCTGAAGTATCCTTTCCTCTTCAGTTTCAAGGTTGTACGCTGAAACCACACCCACATACTCTAATAATTTCGTACCGCCCGGAAGTCTAAAGGATTTAGTCACTACCAACAACATCAATACATCACCGTTCTTCTTATGGTATAAGAATAGAGGGTCCTTCAGACGAAATGAGTAGCGTCGGGTCCAATAGGCGGGCTCGCTTTCAGCGCTGGAGCTATACAAAACCCACAAGTCACCTTGTTCAAAATCAAACCATGCCAGTGTACATCTATCGTCGACCAAAGTGAGCGCATCATCCAGATATTTGCCACCGGTAATCACATCACCGGGCAAGTTAGTGGAAGAAAACAACTCGGTACTTAGATCAATTGAAACCAACTCCACAACCTTTCTTCCAGCATCAAAAGCGGTGAAGTACAAGCTACCTCGTAAATAGACCGTCTCCGACTCGTATATTTCCATAGAGCGCCAATTAGAACATCCCTTGCCTTGAAATGGGATTGTCTTCCATGAATGAGCCCCAAGCGTATAAACAGCAACTGAATGGATAATATTGTCATTCACAAAGATGAACTTAACATTCTTGTAATCCCTGGAGAATGGATCATAGCCAAGGCCGATCTCGACATCCGTGAATGAACTATCAGTAGAGGCTTCAATTTCAGGCAAGGATGGAATGTCATGGAACTTCCTAATAGATGGATTCCACACCCTTAATTTGCAAAATCCTGAGATTTCCCTGTTACAACTCTTTAGCAAGACCAATCCATCAATGGAGCACTCAACCTCCCAACTTTCTTCCTCCCAACTTTGTCCAAGGGTGTAAAGTGCTCCTGCGATGGGTTTAAAGGTGTTGCTGCAACGTAAAACACAACTTCTTTTTATACCTTCGACAACTAGGAGGTGGGTTTCGTTGCGGTTGTCCTTAAAGTTTTCCATATGTAAGCGACAAAAATCAGGATCGTTGATCATGGAAAGACATGATTTTGAGATGCAGCGGAAGCGGAGAAGGGATTTAACAGGGAGCCTAGACAGTATTTCAGGCCATAGATCTTCTGGCATATGACGCTCTGAACCCTAAAAATCCTATCTTTAAGAAAAGATAAAAAGAGATATAAGTTACTTCCATCCTGTTGTACGTGTACCTTCCGCAATATTAAGTTCTGCACCGGACAGGTCCGGTGGGTCGAGAACCCTAGAGCGGAGAGGGAGTAAAGGAGCGGAGAGGGATGGAGAAAGGTAATTGAGAGCTAGCTAGAGAGAATGATGAGTTTTGGTACTCTTTAACTTTACGAACGGATACATCAAAGGTAACAATGTGTCCGGAAACGGGCCTTTTTAGGGAGGTTGTGGTGAGCTTAGATGGTGGTGTTGGATACCGGAGGGATTAACCCTCTTCTTTGGAGGCCGATCTCGGGTATCGGATCATTCAATCTCCTTACTAACGACATCGAAGTGACGCTGTTTTTAGGGAATTTGTTGGATGGGAAGGCCTATGAGATTGGATTCAAGGTCACTAATGCCCTCAATGTTTGGTATGTTGATGCAAACTTGCACCTTTGGTTGGACAATAACAGTTCAAGGACCGAGTGGAGGCTTTCGAGTAGCGATGCTCAGCTCCTCCCTTGGCTTTCGTTACAACTTCCGATTGTCAAGGCTTGAATGGAAAGCTCATTACCCAGGCAAAGATTTTGAATTTGCCCATACATTATACATTTTAGGAATAGCAGCAATCACTTTGAAAATACCAAAACCTCACTTTGAAAATACCAAAACCTCATTTTGAAAATACCGAATTTAGCCAGAAATCAAGAAGCAAGCTTGATACAAGATTCCATATTTGAAAATACCAAAACCTCATTTTTAGGAATAGCAGATATCAGGAATTAAGCTTCAAACTCGTACATGCCCAATCCAAGTTTCAATCAAGATACAAACTCATACCTACTCAACCTCATTTGTCAATTGTCATTGCATACTAACTGAAACTTATCTAGTGTGTTCATTGCCCATAGCCAGTTAGCTTGAATTATCCCCAGCCCCAAGGTATAAATTGCAACGGAATATATCATTTCCTGATGTCTAAAGATAAGTTTAACTTGCTTGTAATCCTTAATCATCGAATCATAGCCAATGCTGAGATCAGCGTAGAAGAAACTATCCGGAGAGGCTTCAATTTTAGCCTTTCTAGCCAAGGATGGAATATCATGGAACCTTCAAATTGATGGATTCCACATTTCCACGGCATTAAGTCATTGAATGCTGAGACTCCCTTACAATTCTTTAGCGAAACAAATCCGTCGATTGAGCATCCAACCTGTTATCTTTCTTCACGGTGCCTACGTCTAAGAGTGAGAAGCTTTCCCGCATTGGTTTCAAAGGTGTCACTACAGCGCACAACGCAGTTCAGTTGCTTACCTTGAACAACTAGGAGGTGAGTTTCGTTGCTTACTCGGTTACTGAAACATTACAAATGTTGAGAGCGTGCATTAGAAAAATCTGTGCTTGAAAACAATGTAACACAGACACAGAACACATTTGAGCTAGTGTATAAAAATCTATACTTGAAAACAATGTAACACAGAACACAGTTGAGAGTGTATAAAGATTTTGAATTTAAACAATAAGTAAATAGATTTCTTGTGAATGTTGCTTCCTGAATTTCCACCATAAGTAAACCTGAATTTGCTTTCAATTTTGATTCTCCGAAAATTTCACTGTTTTTCCACTAACATTCATTTCTACGATACTTACCTATCTTTCATGCTAAACAAATTTCGGGATCCGGTTATGTTGGTTTCTGAAGGATGCTGTCTTCCTTGCCCACCAGATCAATATATCACCGTTCTTCTTGAGGTACCAAAAATCAAGGACCGTCAAGTCGACTTTGTAAGGCTCAGTCCAACACATAGGCTCGTTTTCAACTCCCACAAGGCTGATTCACAGATTCAAAAAGGATCGAGAGGGACTTCAGAGAGCTTGAGAGGGTGCTAGAAAAAGCTTTAAACTTTTTGATCGACATCTGTAATTGATTCGGAGAAGAGCGCATAGGACGCGTGGAAGACAAGAGACAGAGAGAACAATACATTATACAAGATCTCAGCAATGAATTAACCTTGTCACCTCCGTGAGTTTGTGTGCAAGCCAACAAGGTCGGAGTTTTAGTAGGCACAATTGATAAAGCAATAATCCAACAACCAACTGTTTGAAAGCCACAAGCTGATGGCATTAAAGGTAACCACTAAAGTTTTAAAAATTAAAGAGAAGGTTAACAAAACAAAAGACATTTGAATAGCACGCACTAGTTAAGCATAATCAAGCTCTCAACGTAGCCCCAAACACAATCAATCTCAACATAACCATTTCCTTTCTGCAGCAGAAGCAGCTCTTCCTCTTCAGTTTCAAGGTTGTATGCTGAAACCACATCCACACGCACTGATGATTTCGTACCGCTTGGAAGTCTAAAGGATTTGTGATCATGCAACCACATCAATACATCACCGTTCTTCTTATGGTATAAGAATTGAGGGACCTCCAGATAAAAAGAGTAGCGTTGGATCCAATAGGCGGGCTCACTTTCAGCGCTCGAGCTATCCAAAACCCACAAGTTGCCTTCCTCAAAATCAAACACTGCCAGCGTACCTCTATCGTCCACCAAAGTGAGCGGCCCATCACCGGGCAAGTTAGTGCAAGAAAACAACTCAGTACTCAGGTCAATTGAAACCAATTCCAAAACCATTCTTTCATCAACATACGCGGTGAAGTACAAGGTACCTTGTAAACAGATTGTCGACTTCTCGGTTAAATCCATACAGCGCCAATTAGAACATCCCCTGCCTTGAAATGGGATTGTCTTCCATGAACGAACCCCAAGAGTATAAACAGCAACTGAATGGATAATATTATCATTAACAACGATGAGCTTAACATTCTTGTAATCCTTAGCTAACGGATCATAGCCAAGGCCGATCAAAGCATCCGTGAATGAACTGTTAGCAGAGGCTTCAATCTCAGGAAAGGATGGCATGTCATGGAACTTCCTAATAGATGGATTCCACACCCTTAATTTGTACAATCCTGAGACTTGCCAGTAACTCTTTAGCAAGACCAGTCCATCAATGGAGCACTCAACTTGCCAATTATGTCCAAGGGTGTAAAGTGCTCCTGAGATGGGTTTGAAGGTGTCACTGGAACGTAAAACACAGTTACTTTTTATACCTTGGACAACTAGGAGGTGGGTTTCATCGCGGTTGTCCTTGAAGTTTTCCAGATGTAAGCGACAAAAATCAGGATCGTTGATCATGGAAAGCCATGATTTTGAGATGCAGCGGAAGCGGAGAAGGGATTTAACAGGGAGCCTAGACAGTATTTCAGGCCATAGATCCTCTGGTATATGGCGCTCTGATCCTTCTTTGGAAAGTATAATTTTGTTATTCTTCATCAAGACGATCTCTGTGGTGGTTCTCTGTAATGAGAAAGCACAAAAAGGGTTGAAGCACCCATCAGAATATTCGCTTCTGAAACGTAAGGGGATACATGTTCGTAAAGGCAAATGTATGAATTTAGAACTTGTTAATCTAGATAAGTGTTTGCTACTGATTTACAATAAGTGTTCGCTACTGTGGTTTAGACACTAAGCATCTCTATGGGGTGTTTTTTGTTAAAATGTCGAGGATTTAAACTCATACCAACCAAAACTGATCTTTGTTTCTTAAGTTCTTAACCACACCAAATGCCCCTAAATCCGTAATTGAACTCAAATTTTTTGAAAACAACTCCGCCAAGCAAACAAAGTATTAATCACTCAAATGAAAAGTTTTGAAATCAGAAACAAATCTAATTAGAAGTGAAACTGGCCTTTTGATGATTGATTGAGAGGGAAGCCACTATTAAGAAAACCTGTCGACAGTTGACAGCAGCAATCATACTCAAATTTGTAATCACATAAACTATTGAATGTTTCTGCAATAAAACACGAAGAAGGTCATCATGTCGGAACTGATCGAATTTCTTATGTTTCTGAACCAAAAGCCCATCAATTGAACTCAACAATTGGAATATATAATCTCCCGTCTAAAGAGCACGCAGTTCATTACTTCATCAGTTGAATGTTTAAAGCAGAAAATTTAATCAGAAAGAACCCTAATTCGAAGGGAAACCTGGAACGGAGTGAGAACCCTAGAACCGAGACGGAAAGAGATAGAATATCTTACCGATCAGCTGATGATAGGGTGCATCGCAGTGGAGGTTGCCGGAAAAGCTTCCAATTTTTATGGATGAGCGCCTAACTGGTTATGAATTCGGATGAACATTTGGCTCCGATTTAAAGGCCACCGTGACGGAAGTGGATTGGATTCGTCATTACATTTACATTTACGGATTACGGAAGACAAAGCGTCCGCCCGAAAATTAAACAACCAACTGTTTGAAAGGCGCCACAACCCGATGGCATTGAACATAACATCTAAAGTTTTAAATTTTAAGGTTAATTTTTTTTTCAAGTTGGTCCCTAACATTTCATTCATTCTAATTCTATTTAATATTTATGTTACTAATCTTTTATACTACTTATTTTACATTTACATTTATATTAGTCCCCAACCTTCCATTAATTCCATTTAACTCTGATCTGACTTATTGAATTTGTTGTAATATTAGTTTAAATTATTTTTTCAAAATTGATAAATAAAATAAGAAATTTTATTTAAAAAATAGTTTAGACTAAATTAGAATTTTAGGTAAATGTGGCAGGGCCTCTTCGTTCCGTTCGGAAAGGGATGGCAGTGAGCATTGAGCAACCACCGATAGTAAGGCACAAGTCAATACCAGTTGGGCCGGATCCAATGTTCCATACCCTTTCTTCCGGATGAACGACTCACATTAAACCACTATAGAATTTTCATCTGCTGGCAAGCCTTTATCCTTTCTATGGTCGGGCTCAAACTTGTCCATTTAAGGTATAAGTCCTTTCCTTTCAAACTGTGTCCTCGATCCAATTAGAAATTTCTTAAGAGGATAAAGAGAAATCATTTTGATTAGAGAAAAATGAATAGCCGCCGTTGGTTTTACCCTTTTGTACGAGCAATAGATATTCAATTCACGCGAAGCCAACCCGCTTCCCTTTTCCAACATTCACTCATTAAAAATATAGTAGACAGAACCAACCATGAGCCCTATCGATTTTGGGGGGAATACTTCAGGAAGTTATGCAGGGCATCGTTTACCGGGTTCAACACAAAATCATAAATAAGCTCTACCAAGGATTGCCAATCATTTGGTACTGAGTTTCCTCCTCCCTTTTAGTAACAAAATGAACAAGAAGTAGGACCTCTTTTATTCTTTACGTCCTGGATTACGTCATGGATCATTAGATAGAAATCCGAAAATGAAGAGAGAAACAAAGAATATCACTACTATGTAAACGAAGAGTAAGAAACTGATGTATTTTCACGAGTTGCCCTCGTTCCATATATGAGTTCTTTCGAATTTCTCGTATCATTTTTCGTGGATTAGCATCTTGAGGTCGGAAGTTCATGGTAGAAAATTGAGTTATTTGGGACATGGAGGATTGATTGGGCGAGCTGCTAGTTTTCGTATACGGGATATCCATCCTCAATGGGGAAAAAGGAGCACCTAATAAGGCATCTTCACGGACCAAGAACTACGAGATCGATCACCCCCTTCGTTTTGGGGTGACAGAAGGATCGTATCATTCGAGCCTTTTCTTCATGCTTTCCCGGAAGTCTGGAGAAAACTGCAATGAATAGGATTTCCCTAATTCTCCCTTCTCGAAAGAACGAACTTGAAAGACACCTACACCTAATGGCTTAAGCCCGACATCTTGAATACACTTTCGATTCGAGTAGCAAGGTTTAGAAGGTAGTCAAGTGCGGATGAAAGGGAAAAACCCTTTCATTTTTTTTTTTGTTATTGGGATCAATCGATTGATCGGGAAAATAAGAGGGGCAGTTTGCATACTACACAAATAAAGTGGCCAAATTAGCAAACTATACAAAGTTTGGTAAAAATTAGCAAACTATACATCCCAATTTGCCCCCTCCTGCGTGCCCCCCTTCCCCCGTGTGCCCCCCTCCGCGCCAGTTTTTTTTTTTTTTCCGCACGTTGGTGCTGACGCCGACGTTGACGCCGTTTACAGGGATGCTAACACCAACATTTTTTTTCGTACGTCAGTGCTGACGCTGACGTCGGGAATGCTGACGTCAGCATTGTTGACGCCCTCTACGAGAATGCTGACGCCGACGGTGATGACATCAAAGATCAATATATTTGACGTATTAAGTCATTACCAATTATTTGGATTTCACAAATCAAATAACATTAAATTTTTTATATAAAATATAAAAGGGGGAGAACAAAGAGACAAATGAATGTTCCACAAAAAAAAACGAATATTTTATTTTATTTTTGGTAGTGAGAAACAAAGAATAACGGTAAACAATTAAAACAAAGAATTTTTCGACGCCGACGATGCTGACCTCCTTCCTCATCCATCTCTTATATTGCAAAACGATGTCAGCAAATATATACCTACATAAAAATATGCATAAAAACGATGTCAGCACTAAAAAATACGCAAAAAAAACGATGTCAGCACTAAAAAATAAACCAATTTTAAGGACTCAAGCATATAAATATACCTACATATATAATATCCACCTAAAAACGATGTCAGCACTAAAAAATATGCATAAAAACAACGTCAGCACTAAAAAACAAACTAAATTTTAAGGACTCAATCATACATATATACCTACATACATAATATCCACTTAAAAACGATGCCAGCATATAAAAATATGAATAAAAACGATGTCAGCATTAAAAAAAACGCATGAAAACGAAGTCAGCACTAAAAAACAAACCAATTTTTAATGATTCAAGAATACATATATATAATATTCAACTAAAAACGATGTCAGCACTAAAAATACGCATAAAAACGATGTCGGCACTAAAAAACAAATCAATTTTTACAGACTCGAGCGTACATATATACCTACATATATAATATCCAACTACAACGGTGTCAGCACTAAAATAAATTGGAGACAAATTACATTACTCAAAAAAAAAAAATCACCAACCTAAAAAAATCAGTAGCTAAATTAATGTCCACAATGACATTGAATAGATAAGTGTAGTGGGTGAAATAGTGTTGCTTATCACCACTAACGTTTAAAATCAACTCACAAGTGCATTACATAAGAATGATGTGGTTGAACCTCCAGTACGGTGCATACATAAGAATCAGCAACACAATTCAAGCTATATATACACATCAAGAAATGGCCAGTTCATCAAAGTGAATTTGAAATCCCATTGACTTGTTTTTACCGAAATTGCTATCTACAGTCAAGCAATCACCCTAAATTGAAAAGAGGGGAAGGAAACCTGTTTCTTATGGCGAGACAGACAGAGGAGGAAGGAGGCCCCGCAATCGCCTACCTAGTCGGAGATTAGGCAGAGGAGGAATAGCATCAAATCGTCCGCCTTCATTACGAAGCCGCCGGAGGCCTCGCAATCGCCATGCTCTGCTCCTCTAACCTCGATTGCTGTCATCGTCATCGAATCCAGCCGCTCTACATCACAATCGCCAGGATCTCGCCATCGCCTTCCTTCCCTCCCTCGCCATGGAAGCGGATTCTTACTTTGAGAAAATTTGCTAGCGATTTCATCATCACCAGCCGCTCTACATCGCTAGCGATGTCGCTAGCAAATTTTCTCAAAGTAAGAATCCCGGCCCATCCAATAAGTGAAAATGTATATATACTAAAAAAAAGAGTTTTAGTTTACATATTATAAGAGATAAGCAAGTTCTATTTCGAAATAAAAAGGAAGCGGAAATGGAACCCATCCCCTTTATTGTCCGACTATTGTTCTACATCGTGGGTAAGCAATCTTACATTGAATATCCTGAGCCCCGAGAGGGATCTTTGGTTAAGATATTTTTTCCACCAAGAACGTTTTATAAAACTCTTTGATCCTCGATCTAGACACGCATGAGATCAGAACTCCTAGTAGACATGCATGAGACCAGAAAGCAAGAGAGAAGAGAATCCCCTGTGTGGGAACCAAGAGATCGAAGAAATCTTCGATCTCGAACCCTAGATCGCCTGGAGAGGAGAGCTCCCAGAGCTTAGAGCGCCGGATACCAGAGAACCACCAGGGACACCGTCGGCCACCTTTCTTCGCTTCCTCGCTCGGAGAACCTCAAGCAAAGGGAGAGGAACACCAAACACTAACAAACCCTAGAAGAGAGCGTCTGGAAGATGAAGAGAGAGATCTCGAAACAGTACGACGGCCAACAAGCTCCACAAAGAGCTTTTATAGCTAGGTCAACATGGGAGAGCTCCAACCGAAGCAAAATGCTGCGTTCCACCAAGTGACGAGCTCAAGATGGAACCGGGCTTTAGCTCTGGGCTCCTCAAGCTCCAAACCGGCAACCTTGGGCTTTCCTCTGTAATGGGCTTAAAGCCCACAACCGAGAATATAATGTCTCTCTTACACTTATACATATTAGGCATATAATATAACATAAATCACTTATGTATTATCACACCATATATTATACTTATATTTGTTAGAGGATCAAGCTCTCATAGCTCAATACAACTCAGTCGAGTATAAGCTAATATATGCATCCATACACAGTATATATGTTTCTTATATGCAATATGTATGATCATCATATACATACATGTTACAAGCATACACAATATTACAAGTAACAAAACAAGCATACAAGACATACGAAAGTATCACATAACATTACACTTTTTGATCGACATCTTTAATTGATTCAATTCGGAGAACAACGGACACATGGAAGACGAGAGATGGAGAGAGCAATACATTATACAAGATCTCACAATCAACCTTGTCACCTCCGTGGTTTTGTGTGCAAGCCAAGCCAACAAGGTCGGAGTTTTAGTAGGCTAATACAATTGACAAAGCAATAATCGAACAACAACTATTGTTCAACCAATGTACCTAGCCGCCCGTACTGTTTGTTGAGCTCCATGAACAGATCCAATTTGACAGAAACAACTAACTGCTTGAAAGCCACAAGCTGATGGCATTGAAGATAACCACTAAAGCTTTAAAATGTAAAGAAAAGGTTCACAATACAAAAGACATTTGAACAGTACACACCATGTGAAGAAATGTGTAGGAGTTTTAGTAGGCTATATTAAACTAGTTAAGCATAACCAAGCTCTCGATGTAGCCACGTACATTATAGATCTTAAAATTGAGGCACTTCGTCTGAAGCAGAATCTTTGACTTTCTGGTTTCAAGGTTATACGATGACACCAGATTCCACAGCTGTACCAATACCTCAGAGCTTGCAAGTTCCATGGACGTCTCACGTTCATCCCACCATATCAGCATATCACCATTCTTCTTGTGGTATAAGAATTCAGGGACCTCCAAACCGAAAGAGTAGCGTCGACTCCAACCTTCCAAGCCACTTTCAGCACTGGAGCCATCCATAACCCACAGAGAACCACCCTCAAAATCAAACAACGCCAGCGTACTTCCATCATCTACCAAACTTAGTGGCCCACTCAGATAATAATAATCAGAATGGCTACCAAGCACGCTAGTGCAAGAAAACACCTCGCTACTTAGATCAATTGAAACCAACTCATCAACATGTCTTTCAAAATCATAAGCAATGAAGTATAAGCAACCTCGTAAATAGACTGTCCCATTGCGAATTGAAATCGAGTGCCAATTAAAACAATCATTGCTCTGAAATGGGACCATCTTCCATGAACAAGCCCCAAGAGTATAAACTGCAACGGAATGCAAAATCTCGCGATTCCCAAAGATGAGCTTAACATGCTTGTAATCCTTAGCTAAGGGGTCATAGCCAAGGCCGATATCGTGATCGATGAATGAACTATTAGCAGAGGCTTTAATTTCAGGCAAGGATGGAATGTCATGAAACTTCCTAATTGAAGGATTCCACACCCTTAATTTGTGGAATCCTGAGACTTCCCTTGTACAACTCTTAAGCAAAACCAATCCATCAATGGAGAACTCGACATTCCAGCTTCCTTCCACCTCTCTTGGTCCAAGGGTGTGAAGTGTTGTGGATCCTTTCTTGGGTTTAAAGGTGTCGATGCAACGTAAAACACAATTTTGTTTCCTACCTTGGACAACTAGCAGGTCGGTTTCATCACGGTTGTTCTTGAAGTTTTCCAGATGTAACCGACAAAAATCAGGATCGTTGATCATGGACAGCCATGATTTTGAGATGCAACGGAACCGAAGAAGGGATTTAACAGGGAGCCTAGAGAGTATTTCAGGCCATAAATCCTCTCGTAGATGGCGTTTCGATCCATCTTCGGAAAGTATTATTTTGCTATTCTTCATGATTACGATCTAAGTGGCGTTTCTCTGTTATTAGCAGAAAGTTGAAAAAGGTCAACATCATGAATCAGAATAGTTGGTGCATAAAAGCCATATGGGCATTACGACATGTTCGAATATGCAAATTTTCATATGCCAATTATAAATTGCTAATCTGAAAGAGAGAGAACTTGTCAGTCGTCACTTTGACAGCAGCAATCACTCAAATTAAAAAGAGAGAGGAAGAGAGAATCCTACAAATGGTTTATCAGAGAAGCTCTGATGCTTTGCTTGAACCTTTATTATTCATCAACCACTGTTAGCCTTTGTGCATTCCTCCAAAACACTAGAAGTCGATAAAGAATAAAGGTTCAATTGAATTTCTTATGTTTCTGAACTATTCCAAGGTTTTTGATTCAATATTACAAACACTCAACTTCAGGAACAGCTCCCTTCAGACACCAGCTTATCCTCATTCCCAATTCCCAAAATATCATACCAGCACCGCCAACTGGACCAAAAGCCCGTTAATTGAACTCAAATTTTGGAATTATCCCTCTTCTAATGACCAAAACCTAAAATCAGAAAGATCCCTAATTCGAAGGGAACCCTAGAACGGAGAGGAAGCAATTAGTAAAAGAACCCTTCTAGTAACTGGGCTGGGAGTGTATCTTACAAGCTATAACCACTCAAATTGAAAACAACCCTAGAACCGAAATGGAGAAAAGGAATTGAGAGATTGAGTGTGTATCTTACCGGTCAGCTGGTAGGGCGCATTGCAGAGGAGGTTGCCGGTAAAGATTTCAACTTTCTTATGGATGAACGTCTAGCTGATTCGGAGAAACGCTCAAAGGCCACCATGGAAGGGATATTTAGATGACGGACACGGAGAAGCTTTCAACTTTTTATGGACGAACGCCTAACTGATTCCAAACCTGACTCTGCAATGTACTCGGTACTCCAATCTTTTTGGCTTTGAATTTTGATTCTCCGAAAATTCCGGGATCCGGTTTTGTTGGTGCGCAAATTCTGAGTTTGTTACATCATTTATTGTTCATGTGCATTACCTACATATTGATTTTTCTAATGGTCAGGTAAGCTTATGTTTCCATAAAAAGAGATTAGGCAAAAGATATCTTACAGAGGTTTCCATCAGAACCTGAAAACACGCCACTCTGAATTCCTAGTTTCAGTACAAGTTGTTTGCTGCTGTGTTTCTTTAGCTGTTTCTGGCAATCAATCATAGCAGGTTAAGTGTCTGATAGCCCTTTGAACGTGGCCACTTAAGCGGTGTGTAGTTTCGAGTTATAGGTTGAATATGTGATCTAATCATTGCTTTAAAATTCCCTGGCTGCGATACGTCGGATGGTTGTTAGGGCTGTAGGTTTGGGTCACTATAGAAACTGATGCCAGATTTAGTTAAATTCTGATAGGCAATCTGTCATACCATAGCTTTAACTTGAACTTAATTTGATCAATAGAACTGCAATTTCTAAGTGCAGTTCTATACCCTGTTTCTTGTTTACATTTTCGGAGGTTACGGGTTTGTGTTGGATACTTAGATGCTTCAATGACCAAGTCTTGTTCAAATCAATGATAGAACTCAGTATTTGAATCACTTATTCTCTTAATCTCTAATTTAAAACAGCATCTTAACTAATAAGATACAACACATATACTCAACCATCCATATGTATTGAAATATTGAATAGACAAATGGATTCTGGCGATCTGTCAATCATTCAAGTTTCACCAATGCTTTTTTTGTTTGTTTGGTTTGAATTTAACACTGTAAAAGTTAGTTTGCAATTGAATTTAACACTGTCATGGAACAGATGAATATTAACCAAGAAATGCAGTGAAGGAATATAGTAATTCTATTGATTTGGGATCACGAGTACTATTGTTTTGTGTACAGATCTACAAAAAATTTCGTATACGAGCTAGCAATTGATGATGTTGAGAATGGAAGTTCTTGTCTTGATCAAATGCCTAAACAAGACCTCTACTCCTCCTCCAACATTCATGATGGAGATCTCCATGTTCTTCAATCCACCTGTCGCTGTCTCCGGATGCAAGGTAGCATATGCGGCTTCAAATCCAACAAGCTAGAAAGAAATCGGTTTCTTGTTGGTTGGGAATGCGTTTGGATTTCATCAACTTGGAGACAAAGGTAGCCTTGGGACCGGATATGGCGACAAGGATAGTCTCTAGCACGCTGAGAGTCGCCATTTGGCATTCTCTCAACTTGCTAGCTACTTCTGTGATCCCATCGCCTTCCACGGCATTCTTGTTCTCAACTTTCTTCAACTCCTTCAATGCCTTTGTTACAGTCTTGATGGCATTCTTCCTTGATTTCAGGTACTGTGAAACCTCCTTGGTGATCTCATCTTTAGAACACCTCCTCCTTAGAATGGATTGAAGCTCCTGAGCTCGTTCTTTCATCTGCACCAAAACGTCGGTAATGGTACTGCAAGCATCCAAGAGCTTGATAGATCCTTCTAATACTACTTCAGCTCCTTGTTTGTACAAGGCCTTTTGAGAAGACGACAATTGGAGGAATTCATCGACGCACTCATAGAGACCGCTAATGATGCAAAGCTTAGAGATGAGCGTGGTGGATGTCGAAGATGAAGCAAACTCAGAAGATCTAAGCATGCTGAGCTGCTCATCAAATTGGTAAACAGTGGGGCTTGATGTGCTTGGCAGACTGTTTGAGCGAGTGTGGTAAGGAGCGGCCATTTCTTAATTCTTAGGCTACAAGTGTTTGTTTTTTAACTCAAAATTCAGATACAAACTTGCTCTCCTTGGGCAGGCCTAGCACAGCTTATATAGTTCATAGGAAGATTTCGAGATCTGGATTGTATAACTCAGCTCAGCTATGCTTATGAATTGTTCCCTACCGCCCTCTTTGCCCAGCTCATAAGGTATTTTATTTAACTTCAAGATCCACAATAAATGCACACCCGTCGATCTGAAAACTGTCTCCTACTGATGTACCTGGAGATATATACTATTGAATTACCGCCTACAATGGCGTTATTGACACTCGTGTGCAGCTCATTTTGCGGATCATGACATGGCTGAGACAGGCTGAAGGGATTAACTGTAAGCATATAGACGCCAATTCTGTATCCCAATTGCTCATCAGAATGTGGCCTTGCTCTTGTTCTTATTCGATCCCCAAATACTTCAGTAACAAATTCAACTCCACTCTTCATCTGTTGATTCGATGCCAGGAATACAGTGATCTCAATGACATTTCATCACTTCTCCAAACCAGTATTTCGGTGCAATAGCTTTGTGATCACTGAAAAGCAGCTGTTGTTTGGTCATGTTAACATTGCAATACATTCATCATGAACTTGATATAGTTAATGGACTTCGTGATCGCCTTACCACCTCTTTCTCTTGATATATCCTTTTTCAGCTTCACAAATGATGCTCCATTCGGTAGGCTACAGCAGTGCATCTCTGGGATTACCACTCATGTTTCACAATCCTGCTGAATTGCTGATAAAATTGAGGAACAATGGAGTGTAACCTGATCTAGAAACCTGTTTGAGTGCAACTGATGAGAAGCTCAGGGCTTCTTCTTTTTCTAATTTAGAATTTGCTATATCCAGACAAAAGATTGAAGAGATTAACCGTAAGCATATAGGCGTTTTGTTGGACTAGCTTGGAGTTCAGAGCAGCCTTTAAATTTATCAGAAACACATTCACAGAGGATGATAAAAGTAGTATTGTAAGTGAAATCCAACCTGATAGCAGCAACAGCAGAAAATTGAATTACAGAAAGGTTGAGATTGCATAAATAATCTCAACTTAACACATGTTCCCATCTTCGGGTTTGGATGAGCTCCCTCTTTGATTAGGAAGAGGGTAGAAGATTGAAGTTATACCTGAAAACTTGAGCAAGTTTATATCTGAATACATGTTCCATCTTCGGGTCTGGATATTATACGACTTCTCTGAGGCAAGAGTGCATCTACATCTGAATTTTCAAGCAGAAAAAACAAAATGGCAATAGTGTATCCATAGATGAATCTCTGAACCGGTTGACATAAGGTGTAAATTACCAAAACAAGCCTACAATAAGATCACCTTATTGTCTAATCCAATCTTGTTTCCATACATTTGAACTTTTCGTTTTCTGTACAGAAACATTCTGTTTCCTAATTCTAGGAGAAACCTTGAACTTTCGTTTTTGGGACCAGAACTAAGTTCCAATTTCAGGGCCCACTCATTCTTTTCACTACCAGGCCAAGTTCCAGTTTTAAGCTTTTTCCAGAGAGTTTCTTAACACATCACCCTCTACGATCTGCAAACAGCAGCATTGGTAGCAACATGCTTCTTCCAGATTAAAGATCCTCTTTATCCAACATTGCATAAAAATCCCAACAATATTGCAGAAATAAATTTCATTCTTATCAATCAGTAATCAGTACTTCACATTTGGCAATTGCAAGTAAGCTCCTTCCAGATCTTTGTCAAGCAAAAAACATCAAATAACCTGCAGAAATCAATCAATTTCACATAGTGACAGAACTTTTTTTACTTGGAGTCCAGAGAAGCCTTTAAATTTATCAAGGCAAGTGAGCAACACATTCATAGAGGATGATACAAGTACTATTGGAAGTGAATTCCAGCCTGATAGCAGCAACAGCAGAAAATTGAATTAGAGAAAGGTTGAGATTGCATAAATAATTCTCACCTTAACACATGCTCCCATCTTCGGGTTTGGATGAGCTCTCTCTTTGATTAGAAAGAGAGTCGAAGATTGAAGTTATACCTGAATACTTGGCAAGTTTATATCTGAATACATGTTGGCAAGTTTATATCTGAATACATGTTCCATCTTCGGGTCCAGATATTATACGACTTATCTGAGCCACCTCCTTGGCGATCTCATCTTTGGAGCATCTCCTCCTTAGAATGGATTGAAGTTGTTGTGCTCGCTCCTTCATCTTCACCACAGCATCACTGATAGTGCTGCAGATGTCTAAGAACAAGACAGATCCTTCTAATGCATCTTCAACTGATTTCTCCTGTCCTTGGTTGGAGATGATCTTTTGAGAAGAAGGCAATTGGAAATTACATAGACTTTAGCCTTTATTCATAATAAACCGCATAAACTCAACTTTGAATCATTGGTTGCACCAGTAAACGCATATAGATACCAAATGGATCTTTATGTTTTGCAAATAAGAAAACAGCAAACACATGTGCTGCCATTTTGGATTATTCTCAAGTATTTGTTTTGTTACTTATCTGCCTTAATACCAGTGGCAGTGGGAATTGTCAGAGAACTTGGACAACTATTAAGAGACTTTCTCTGTTTTGTTGTAGGATGGAGACAAATGGTTAGGACTTGGGTTGTAATCAATATCTTCCTTGGATTATTTTTTTTGACAGGAAAGTGTTTTCCATAAGACTTTGCTCTTTGCTCAACTCTAGACTGATTTCGACGACCTTACCTTCCAGTCCTTCAAAATCTTACACGTCTAGCGACACTCAATTAGCAAAATTAGAGCTAGATGATCGATGGACGCATTGTAGCTGCAAAGTTAGTGATCATGCCTTGTTTCCTTTTTGTAACATCTGCTCCAATTTTGGATTATTCATTTCTTCTTAGTCTGCAACTTTTGGTTTCGGTCAAGCGTAGGTGAGAATGGTAACACAATTTGCAGTCCTGTTATATGTTTGGATGTATCCAGCCATTAGCTTGTCTTATAGCTTGTATATGCATGGTCTGATAGGGTGGCGATGATGGAGACAAGTCATTACCTGAATTTATCACCAACCATTAGATGGCTTACAAATCAGACAAGGTCTGCAATGTAAAAGGTTATTGCCAATTTCAGCATCTGATCAAAAGGAAAATTAGCTGGTTTAGCAAACACAGATTTTCCAAACACATTTTGTTGCACTCTGCAAACAAATACAAATTGACAAAGCAATACTCCAACAACATCCCCATCAACAGATTCATTTTTCAAGATCAATAGGTTCACCACCAATTTGAAAACCATAGCCAAGCTATTTAAGCATAATCAAGCTCTCAACATAGCCATATACATCGTAGACAGCAAAATCGTGAGAGGAGTGAAACAGAATCTTCTGCCTTTTGGTTTCAAGGTTGTATGATGTCAGCAGATCCCACTGATCCATCAACTCGTCGTCGGTGAGTGTGATGGAGATGGATGTCTTAGCTTCACCCAGCCTCAATATTTCACCATTCTTCTTGTGGTATTTGAAAGCATAGAACTCAGGGATATGGAAACAAAAGGAGTAGCGTCGACTCCAACACGCGAGCTTGGTTTCAGCGCTAGAGCTGTCCAAGACCCACATAGTGCCACACCGACAATCAAACAATGCCAGCGAACAACCATTGTCGACCACAGTGAGCGGCCCACTCAGATATTCGCCGTAACACCCGCAGTCAGGCAAGCTAGTGCAAGAAAACACCTCGCTACTTAGATCAATTGAAACCAATCCCCAACCCTTCCTTATCAGATCATAAATAATGAAGTATAAGCTGCCTCGGAAATATACCGTCATCTTGTTCTGGACCTTGAAATTCACCCTACTATGCCTATAGCTATGAAAACATCCTTTGAATTGAAATGGGATTATCTTCCATAAACGAGCCTACAATTGGTTTATTATTCATCGACGTCTGTTGGCCTTTGTGTATTCCTTCCTTGAATCAATAGACGTCAATAAAGAATAAAGGTTCAATTGAATGTTCTTACATTAAATCACAAAAAAAAAGGGGCAAAAATATCATACCAGGAACATCTCATGTTGGAACTGAATTTCTTATGTCTCTGAACTATTCCAAGGTTTTTGATTCAATATTACAAACACTCCACTTCAGGAACAGCTCCCTACACTCCATAGGGAGCTGCGAGCCCTTTAATTGAACTCACAATTTGGAATTATCTCTCTCTAATGACCAAAACCTAAAATCAGAAAGTTCCCTAATTCGAAGGGAACCCTAGAACGGAGAGGTAGTAATTACTAAAAGAACCGAGAGAAACAGCTCATGTTGGAACTGAATTTCTTATGTTTCTGAATTATGCAAGGTTTTCGATTCAGTATTACAAACACTCCACTTCAGAATCAGCTCATTTCTGGTAACAGATTATCCCCAATCAAGTTTCAATTAAACCAAAAGCCCTTCAATTGAACACAAAAGGCTCAAAATTTGGAAATCAGTTAAGCAGCAAAAATAGAATATTAGATAAAAAGAAACAGCAACTAAAGTTTCAGATGTACGATACAAACAAAGCAGGAATCCAACTGACACATTGAGTACAGCAGTCTCTAGTTCTAATCTACTCTAGCATAATCAAGCTCTCAATGTAGCCACATACATAATGTATCTCAAAATCGCGGAGTTTCGTCTGCAAGATAATATTTTCGGTTTTGGTTTCTGGATTGTAAGACAACATCAGATACCACTTCTGCACCAACTCCTTGCTTGTTAAAAGCCTGAAGGACGTCTCTTCTTTGCCCCACCATATCAACAGATCACCATTCTTCTTGATGTATCGAAGTTCAATTTCAAGGTTGTCTCGCAAACTGAAAGAGTAACGCTTAGTCCAACACATTGTCTCAGTTTCCAACACCCAAATGGATAAGTCCACGTCATAATCACAAGCTGCCAGCGAACGTCCACCGTCAACCAGTGTCAAGGGCCCATTGTATTCGATAGAGCTGATGAAAGCATTTTCAGGCAAACTTGTGGAATGGAATGCCTCATTGCTCAGCTCAAATGAAACTAATTCTGAGACACCCCTAGCCGGAACCTGAGCAATGAAGTATATGCTGCCCTGTAAATAGGCCTGCATGTTCATGAAATCCTCGGGATCCCATTGCCACTCAGAAAATCCACTGCCCTTAGGCTGAATTATCTTCCATGAACCAGCCCCAAGGGTATAAATTGCAACTGAATGTAGCATTTCTTGATGTGTAAAGATAAGTTTAACTAGCTTGTAATCTTTAATCATCGGATCATAGCCAAGGCCGAGATCAGCGTAGAAGAAGCTATCATGAGAGGCTTCAATTTTAGGCAAGGATGGAATGTCATGGAACTTTCGAATTGATGGATTCCACACTATCAATTCATTGAACCCTGAGACTGAGACTGCCCAACAATTCTTCAACAAAACCAATCCGTCAATTGAGCAAACAACCTCCCAACTTTCTTCGCGGTGACTATGCCTAAAGGTGAAAAGTTTCTCTCCATTGGTTTCAAAGCTGTCGCTACAGCGCACAACGTAGTTTTGTTGAATACCTTCAACAACTAGGAGGTGAGTTTCGTCGTTGTTGTTCTTGAAGTTTTTGAGATGAAGGCAGCAGAAATCAGGATCCTTGATCAAGGATAGCCAGGCTTTTGAGACGCAGCGAAATCGGAGAAGGGTCTTGACAGGGAGCTGGAGAGAATTTCAGGCCATAGCTCCTCTGGAAGATGGCGTTCCGACCATACTTTGGAAAGCCTTTTATTCTTCTTCATAACGGCAATCTGAGTGGCGTTGCTCGATTACTGTAACATTACAAAAAATCAGACACACAACTTGAGAGCATAAAGATTTAGAATTGCTGATACACCATACACTGAACTTCAAAACATCAGGTTATCGCGATCACTCCAAATTGAGTCCCAATTAAGGATGATTTGCAATATCAATATGAACCAAATTCCAGAACCAAAAGTGTTGCTTCCTGATACAAGATTTGCCAGACATCAAGAAGCAAGTTGTATATGTGAAAATCCCAAAAATTCATTCTGGAAATAGCAGATATCAGAAATCAAGTTTCAAAATCACATTTAAATACAAAGCCACCCAAAGTGATCTCTGTATTAAGTTCTCAAACGCACCAAATGGCCCTATTAATCACTCGAATCTAAAGTTTCTGAAAGTATTGAAATCAGAAAGAAATACAAATCGGAGTGAAACTGATCTTTTGACGATCGATTGAGAGGGAGAGACACTACTGAGAAAACTGTTGAAAAAGCTTCAACCTTTATTCTTTCTGATCACCCATCTAATGACCAAAACCTAAAGAGCACACTATTAATCAGTTTAATGTTTGAAGGAAAAAATTCAGAAATCGGAAAAATAGCTAATTCGAAGGGAAACCTGGAACGGAGAGATCGAACCCTAGCAATTGAGAGTGTGATCGAAACTGCAAAATCACTCGAATTTTATAGAACCCTAGAACTGAGATGGGAGACTAGAGAGTATCTTACAGAATTACAGGTCGGCTGGTGGCCGGGTTTTGGATAGCTCGATCCTCCAGTGCAGTAATCCGGGATTTCTGAAAACGAAGAAGAAACGTACTACAGAGTTACAGGTCGGCTGGTGGCCGGGTTTTAGATGAGACCTATTTAACCTTTAAAATTGAATTATAATATTATTTCAATATATAATATAATGTTCTAAATCTCAAACTCACTTTATTATCATTTAAAAAAAAATATTCTCAAATTTGAATTCACTTTATTATCACTAGTATAATTCTCACACCATGGCGCGATTTTAAAACTACAATCTTAATAATATAAAAAAATATTATGAAATATTAATTAAAGCTCTCATAAAAATCTTTACTATAAATGTATCTTATAATTCTCTCATAATTTTTCTTAAATCTCAGGTAAAGTATAATACATAAATATATATATTTTAAATCACTCGGTATTTCGGTAATAATAATAATATCATTGTAACTTTGTTATAATGTAATACGAGTATGTCACAACCAATGTTATATTCAATGTTTTGAATTAAGCTCAATAATTAGTAAGAATGTTAAGAATAAAAGAAAAAATGTTACTGATTTAAAGAGATAAAAGAAAGAATAAAAAATAATAATGAAAGAAAATAAATAATTTAAAAATGAGAAAATCTTGAATGGTGGAAATGAGAAGATTAAAGAGACAGCCAAACGAATCATAAACCACATTTGTAGGAGTAGGATTCAATTACCTCTGCAAGCAAAATAGTGTTGTACACACTTGTACAATTGACAAAGCAATGCTATCTCCGTTCCAAATTATATGGGATTTTAGTAATTTGCAATTGACCAAAAAAAAAAATAAATTTGCACGAGTTTTAATAAACCATTTCCCTTTAAAAAATATCATCATTCAACTAACGTACTTTCATAAATTTATTATTTTTAATATTCACTACAATCAAAATACCTATAAAACATACGAAGTATAAAAGACCATCTATTTTGATTGGAAAAAAAAAAATACTATCCAAAAATCCATCTATTTTGGAATAAAGGAAGTATAATCCAACCACCTATTTGAAAGTCACAACCACATAATCACAATACAAATAGAGGAATTATATGAGTTGAGTAGTTTGACCTTGGTAAATGAGTTGAGTATGAACTAAACACATTGTTATGCTCAATTCAAAGCTAGGCTCAATCCAATCTCGAATTTTGTGAAATTTACAAAATCTTCTTTAAGCTATAATGTCATAAATAGAATTGCTTAATATTCGAAAAAAAGTCGATTCGAGCTTTGCTTATTTACTAAAAAAAGCCCAAGTATGAGCCACCAAGCTTAGGCTCGGGTCGAGGTCACCTCATTTCTAAACGAGAGTTAAATATAAACAAAGTGAGTTGCATATAGATCAATTAAAACCAATTCCAAGGCGTGCCTTAACCTTGTCAAGAATCAAGACCAATTAGCCTAAACTCGTTCATTGAAGAATAACCAAATCAAATAAATACACTACTTGAATTATTGAATATGGATTTCGCAATTCGACTAATTGAAACTTAATGGTTCAGAACTGCAAGCGAACTATTAATCACTCAAATGGAAAAGTTTGAAATTAGAAAGAAATGTAAATGAGAACTTTGACAGCAGCAATCACTCAAATTAAAGAGAGACCTACAAATTGGTTTCAAACTCGCACATGCCCAATCCAACAGCCAAACACAACCTAATTCGAAGCTAAATTCGCAATGTACAAGCTAACCAAAACGAAAAGCCAACAAGGAGGAACATTGAGATTTACCAATGGCCGCATCCAGTTTAAGGTTCTACCAAAAGCAAAACACGATGAGAAATGAGGAAAGGCGGAGATCGAGTTTAACAAAGTTGCTGGAGGTTATACGAGCAAATTCAAGCTCTGAGCGTAGCCCCAAACCTCATCACTCTCAGCATCAGTAGATCTTACAACCTGAAACCGAAGTACCTTTGAATTTCGAGTTTCAAGGTTGTACGACGAAACCACACCCACATCCTCGAATACTGTCGGAGCGCCTATATATTTGATGGATCCAGTCGCTGCCGTCCACATGAATACATCACCACCTTTCTTCTTAAGGTACAAGAATTTAGAGATCTGATTCAGAGAAAAAGAGTAGCGTCGGATCCAATAGGCGGCCTCGCTTTCAGTGCTGGACCTATCCAAAACCCACAAGGCGCCTTGCTCAATATCAAACAATGCCAGCTTACATCTATCGTCGACCAAAGTGAGCACCGCCCTCCGATAAGGGCCATCACTGGGCAAGTTAGTGCAGGAAAACAACTCGGTACTCAGATCAATTGAAACCAAGGCCACAACATCTCTTCCCGTTCCATCATCAAAAGCGCGCGCGGTGAAGTACAAGCTACCTCGTAAATAGACCGATGTTGTGTGGATTATAACCATACGGCGCCAATTAGAACATCCCTTTCCCTTGCCTTGAAATGGGACTATCTTCCACGAACGAGCCCCGAGAGTATAAACAGCAACTGAATGGATAATATTAGTATTCACAAAGATGAGCTTAACATACTTGTAATCCTTAGCTAACGGATCATAGCCAAGGCCGATCTCGTGATCTGTAAATGAACTATTAGCAGAGGCTTCAATTTCAATTCCAGGCAAGGATGGAATGTCATGGAACTTCCTAATTGATGGATTCCAAAGCCTTAATTTGTGGAATCCCGAGACTTCCCTTGTCCAACTCTTTAGCAAGACCAGTCCATCAATGGAGCACTGAACCTGCCACCTTCCTACCAGCTTGTCAAGTACTCCTGTTTTGGTTTTAAAGGTGTCGCTGCAACGTACAATACAGCTTCTTGTTTCATCTTGGACAACGAGGAGGTGGGTTTCATTGCGGTTGTCCTTGAAGTTTTCCAGATGCAAGCGACTAAACCCGGGATGGTTGATCATGGAGAGCCATGATTTTGAGATACAGCGGAAGCGGACAAGGGATTTAACAGGGAGCCTAGAGAGTATTTCAGACCATAGATCATCTGGTATTTCAGGCCATAGATCATCTGGTTTACGGCGCTCTGAACCTTCTTTGGAAAGTATCATCATCTGTAATCAGAAAGTAGTTTAAAGATTAGAACTTGCTAATCCCAATTTCCCTAATTGAACTCAAAATTTTGAAAACTGTTAATCACTCAACTGAAAAGTTGTAAAATATATCAGAAAGACAGTTGCCACTTTGAGTCTTTGACGGCAGCAATCACACTCGGATTAATAGAAAGAGAGAAAAACAGAGAATCTTACATATATAGGGAGTTGATGATGATTCCGAAAACTATATAAACCAATATTTTAATTAATAACAATGAAAGATTCTTATGGCTCATGCCTACAAGCGTATTTATAGAAGAAAAATAACCCATATTTATATATATATCATCGATTTTTCTATCCTATATCCGACAAGACCCTGAATTTGGATTTTTTTTTTAAATTTTAATTAGTTTAGTTCGTTTTTGAATTAGATTCTTAGAATCGCTTGTTGTTTTTGTATGAAATCTTTCTCAATTTAGAGCCTAATCAGGACATAGGATAGAAAAAACGATATATCATAACCCTAAAAATTCTATCTTTAAGAAAAAGATAAAAAGAGATATAGGCTGTCTCGTAATTAAGTAGACTTCCTTCCATCATGTTGTCTTGTCGGATCCTATCTTTAAGAAAAGATAAAAGAGATATAAAAGAATTAAACTGAATTTGCTTTCAATTTTATATCATGAAGCAAGTTTGATACAAAATTTTGATTGCAGTTTCAATAATTGACTGAGCCAATTTCCAAACCTGAATTTGCAATTTTTTATAAAAAAATTTTGATTCTCCAAAAATTCAACTGATTTTCCACCAACATTCATTTCTACGATATTTACCTATCTTTCATGCTAAACCAATTTCCACTAAGGGTGGGTTTGGTAACGATATCTAGATATCGAGATATCGATATCGATATCGGTATCAATATCAAGATATCGATATCGGGTGATATCTTTGATATCAAGATATCGGTATCGGTATCAAGATATCGATATCGGGCGATATCGATATCGATATCTTGATACCTCCCAAAAAATGAGTATATCAAAATAGGCCAAATTTGATATCTAGATATCAACTGATATCGATATCTGACTCTTACCAAACACAGATATCAGATATCACTTGATATCAAGTGATATATTATGCATACCAAACACTAGATATCGATATCAGTTAAAATGATATCGATATCTAGCCCTACCAAACACTAGATATCAGATATCGGGGCTGATATCTGATATCTGATATCTAGATATCATTACCAAACACACCCTAACATTCATCGAATTTAACTGTATCCGGCTATGTTGGTTTCGGATCGAAAAGCAAAATAAGGGTTT
This sequence comes from Persicaria maculosa, assembly GCA_963922045.1. NCBI lineage: Eukaryota > Viridiplantae > Streptophyta > Magnoliopsida > Caryophyllales > Polygonaceae > Persicaria > Persicaria maculosa. Next base: position 77,853,500 of record OY998255.1, on the reverse strand, counting down.
TAGCAAAACCGATCTTCCAACCAATGATGAGAAATGAAAGTTGGGCAATAATAACTCAGATTCATAAAACCAGTTTAACAATCTTGCAGGAGGTTAACTAATCTATTTAAGCAAATTCAGGCTCTCAATGTAGCCACAAACATCATGAATCTTAAAATCTTGATGCCCTTTCTGCAGCAAAAGAATCTCTTCCTCTTCGGTTTTAAGGTTGTACGACGACACCATACCACACTGCTGTACCAATTTATCTCCAGCTGCAAGAAGGATGCTGTCTTCTTGAGGTACCAAAAATCAGGGACCGTCAAGTCGAGTTTGTAAGGCTCAGTCCAACACATAGGCTCGTTTTCAACTCCCACAAGGCTGATTCACAGATTTAAAAAAGGATCAAGAGGGACTTCAGAGAGCTTAAGAGGGTTGAACAAACTGTTCAGAATAGGAATTGAAAGAGGAGGAGCCTTACAATTGATTTGGTAGAGGGTGCCAGAAAAAGCTTTAAACTTTTTGATCTGAAATCTGTAATTGATTCGGAGAAGCGCACAAAGGACGCATGGAAGATGAGAGACAGCTGCAGCAATCAACCTTCTCAGTGAGTAGGCTAATACAATTGACAAAGCAACAATCCAACAACAACTATTGTTCAAAAGCTCCATAAACAGATCCAATTTTACAGATAAACAACCAACTGTTTAAAAGCCACAAGCTGATGGGATTGATAACCACTAAAGTTTTAAAATTTAAAGAGAAGGTTCACAATACAAAAGGCATTTGAACAGTACACACCCTGTGAAGAAATGTGCAGGAGTTTTAGTTGGCTATATTACCGAACTAGTTAAGCATAACCAAGCTCTGGATGTAGCCACATACATTATAGATCTTAAAACTGAGGCAGTTCCTTTGAAGCAGAATCTTCTGCCTTTTGGTTTTAAGGTTATACGATGAAACCAGATTCCAGCGTTGTACCAATTCCTTATCGTTTGCAAGTTCAATTTTCGACTCACGTTTATCCCACCATATCAATATATCGCCATTCTTCTTGTGGTATAAGACTTCAGGTTCCTTCCATGGGTCATCCAAAGAAAAAGAGTAGCGTAGACTCCAACCATCAAAATCACTTTCACCAAAGGAGCTATCCATAACCCACAAGCCATTACACACAACATCAAACAATGCCAGCGTACTTCCATCATCAACCAAACTGAGTGGCCCACTCAGAGGACAGTCATCAATATCCCAGCCACCATCCTCGCCCGTTCAAGAAAACACGTCGCTACTTAGATCAATTGAAACCAAATCCATAACATTTCTTTTATCATCATAAGCAAGGAAGTATAACCTACCTCGGAAATAGACTGGCCCATTGTCAATTAAACACCAGCGCCAATTAAAACCTCCATTGCCCTGAAATGGGACCATCCTCCATGAACAAGCCCCAAGAGTATAAACTTCAACGGAATGCAGAGTATCGTCATTTACAAAGATGAGCTTAATATGCTTGTAATCCTTAGCCAAGGGATCATATCCAAGGCCGATATCATGATCGGTAAATGAACTATTAGGAGAGCCTTCAATTTCGCGCAAGGATGGAATGTCGTAGAACTTCCTAATTGAAGGATTCCACACCCTTAATTTGTGGAATCCGAGACTTCTCTTGTACAACTCTTTAGCAAAACCAATCCATCAATAGAGCACACAACATTCCAGCTTCCTTCCACCCCTCTTTGTCCAAGGGAGTGAAGTGTTGTTGATCCTTTCTTGGGTTTAAAGGTGTCGCTGCAACGTAAAACACAGTTTTGTCGACTACCTTGGATAACTAGGAGGTGGGTTTCATCATGATTGTCCTTGAAGTTTTGCAGATGTAAGCGACAAAAATCAGGACCGTTGATGATGGAGAGCCATGATTTTGAGACGCAACAGAAGCGAAGAAGAGATTTAACAGGGAGCCTAGAGAGTATTTCTGGCCATACATCCTCTGGTAGATGGCTTTTCAACCCTTCTTCAGAAAGTATTATTTTGCTATTCTTCATGATTACGATCTGAGGAGTGGCGATTCTCCGTTAATCAGAAAGTTTAAAAAAAAAAAAGTCAAAAGTATGAATCGGATTAGTTAATGCTTAAAAGCAATATGGCATTATGACATGTTTAATTCGTATATGCAAGTGTTCATATGCTGATTGTAAATTGCTAATCTCAGAGTGTTAGCTACTGATGGATTTACAGTCAGTGCATTACCTATGGGTGTTCTCTCAGTTAACATACCGGGGTGTTTCAAGATCCCATATGTGAAAATGGCAAACACACTCTCACCTATGCCAAGGTTTTTGACGCAACATTACAAACACTCGACTTCAGGAACAATTCGTCCCCAATCTAGTTTCAAACACAAGCACGGCCAAACCCATTTCCCATATCAGTACCTCAATTGAACTCAAACTGAACCAAATTTGGAATTATCTCCAGCACTAATTGTTTAAAGAGAAAATTTAATCAGAAAGAACCCTAATTCGAAGGGAAACCTGAGAGGGCGAGGGAGTTAAGGAAACGGAGTGAGAACCCTAGAAACTGGATTGTATCTTAAAAGAACCCTGGAACCGAGATGGGGAGAGAGAGAATCTTACCGATCAGCCGGTGGTAGGGAGCAGAGGATGTTGCCGGAAAAGCTTTCAACTTTCTATGGGGAATGTGTGGACCTGGTTAGGAATTCGGATGAACATTTGGCTGCAATTTAAAGGCCACAGTGATGGAAGTGGATTGGATTCGTCATTACATTTACACGGATTACGGAAGACGAAGCGTCCGCCCCCCAATTAAACAACCAACTGTTTGAAAGCCACAACCCGGTGACATTGAAAATAATGCCACTGATTTGGATGAAGCTCTGCAGAGTCCTATGGATGAGCTTGGGCGTTGGAGGGTGGCTTAAGGCTGCTGTTTTCGCCTGGAACAACCTTTTGGCTTTGTTGTTCCCTATTTTTAGCTATAAGCGCATTGTGGATGAAAAAGCAACCTTTTGTTTCTATTGCTCTTTCAAATATTGGTTGCTATAATACCAACATGTATAAGGGGTTTCCAATGTATTGAGTTGTAGCTTCCTTGATGGAATAGCCGATGGGGAAGCTCCAACTCACTACATTGGAGTGTGTGTCCGACTTCTGATAGCATTGGCTTGAAGAGATAGGGATCCGCACTTGGCTAGTCCAACACCCCTATTGTGCTCTTAGGATGGTGAGCCTCACTCACTTCATAGGTTCACAATTCGGCTTGTAACTTGGGCTCCCACGGGCCTAAGACAAACCCCTCCTATGTACATAGTTTACATGTTTTAATATATTTTAACCTTTAAAATCAAATATATATATATATATATATATATATATATATATATATATATATATATATAATTTAGACTAAATTGGAATTTTAGGTAAATGTTTAGAATTTTTTCGAGATTGGTTAAGTAAAACTGTAAAATAATACCGGAGTAAATTTTAAGTATAATATTAAATAATATTTCATAAACTTGTAATAATAATAATAATAATAATATTTCAATCAAATAAAATCATTATTAATTTATTTTTTAATACCTATAATTTATCATTTTTAGCTCAACCAAAAAAATATCCTTTTAGTAAACAAACACCCCTTAATAGTGTGGTTCAATTTATTTAATAAAAACTAGTGTAAGCCCCGTCCCGTGTACGGAAAATACATTAATACAATATTATAAATAATTTAGATAGATTCCAATAAATAAAAAGTAATAATAATCTAAATATAGATTATTTTTCCACAAAAACTAATATAGATATAAAAAATATATTCGACGGATGATAAAAAATCTAAATATCTTTTATTTTGATTCTCTCAAAATATAAATCAAATCCACAATTATAAGGCATTTTTTTTTCTAATATAGCATTAATTGAATCTATGTAATTTAATAGATAATTGTGTTGAAAAATATTTTAAAATTGTTTTTTATTAAATATATAGTATATATTTGTTATGTTACTTTACTAAAATAGCTATCCACGAATGAATTGTGACAACATAATATTTTAATAAATTATTTTGGTCTCAAAAAATAATATAGATATAAATAAAAATAAAATTGTGAAATATTTAGTTTTGGTATAAATAATTTTTTCCAAAAAAAAATCTAGATACAAATAAAATATCACTTATCAAATACTACATATTTATCTATTACTATGTTTGGTAAGTATGATTATGAAATATTTTTTATTTATTTTTTGTCAATTAATTAAAATATATGTATAGATGGATTGGTGGCTTATATAACTTTCTATAAATTATTTATGATAACATATTATTTTATTAGCTATTTTTCTTAGAATAAACCACAACGCGCCACATATGATTTTTTTCCCTAAATTCAACCACAACGCGCCACATAGGACGCTATCCATCGGTTTTAGCATATGTGTGTGTGTGTGTGTGTCTATATATATATATATATATATATATATATATATATATATATATATATATATATATATATATATATATATATATATATATATATATAGTAAATGAAACTTAACTTACAAAAGAAAATCAATATAACATAATAAATATATTGGTAAATCATTGAACAATTAAGAAAATTAATAAAACATGATATATAAATTGATAAATCATTGAACATTGATGCGTAAAATATTACAAACTGTGATAAGGATCTCGATTTGTATAGGTTGTAAATGCACAAATTAAAGTTTCAACTTTCAATCCTTGACATGTCATGTTACGTTATATATATATATATAATCTCACCAAAATTTGTAATAAGTAGTAATTAGATAAAAAAAAATCCTTATAAATATTTAGTCTTTTATGAGATATTCCATCTATCCAATTATATGAGTTAATGGTAAAATAAAATAATTATTTAATCATTTTTAATTATATAGAATAAGAACTATCTAATTATTTTGATTAGATTTCCTTTTTGATGGGAGAAAGCTTTGCGAGACGCACTCTCGCGCCGCCACGTAGGCAGATTTACTCACGTGCCGCCACACAGGCACCAATGCATCGGTTTTAGTATATGTACTAGCACAGTACCCGTGCGTAACGCACGGGATTTGTAAAATATATTATATTATTTAAAAGATATTATCATAATTTATTTACATTATATATTAGATATATTATAATGTTATAATGATATGAAAATGATGTACACAAATAATGTTAATTTGGAAAAAATAATAATTATATTACATCAGTATATAATATATATGTCAAAAAACCAACGTCTCACCTTTCTACATAAACACAGTTGCATCCACTAATGTAGAGATTGTTTTTTTTAAAAAAAAAATTTTGCCTTTTTTTTTTAGTAACTTGATTGGTTACTTTGAACATTAAAAAAATATTTGTTGTCATAATAAGCAGAAAGGTAGAACCAAATACTTTGTTAGGTGGACTACAAATTCGACAAATGCTAGTTGACCCAATATATTAGGATTTATATATGTACTAATAGTTTTACCGGATGGATATTTATACAATTACGTTTTATAACTTAATATCCTTTTAATCACAATTTAAGTGAGTCTTTTCATATGTCTTACACGCACGTGCTTTCTTAATAATCACAAATTATAAAATTGGATCAAATTTGAGCGATTTATATTATACTATTTTAAATTCTAATGTGGTGAAAACACATCAGAATGTAAGAGACTCTAGTTTTAATATACTGTCATCATACTTATAATTGATTATCAAAAATTGAAAAAATGTTAAGCTTAAAATACTACTCCCTCTGTTAATTAAAACTTGTCGTTTACTATTCATGCATGGTTTTTTATAACAATAAAAACTATATAAAATATCAACTTTTTTTTCAATTGTTTTTATAAATATATACTGAATAGTAATAAGAATGAAGTTATTTAAAAAATAATTAAAAATGTTAATATTTTATATAGTTTTTAAAGCCTGAAAATGTGTGCGTGAATAGTAAAACGTCATGTTTTAATTAACGGAGGGAGTAATTAATTTGAATAAAAATTGGTTCTTAGTGTTATATGCATTATTGTTATTGAAAATTGGTCAAAAAAATATTTATTCGAAATTAAAAAATATTTTATACAAAAAAGTATAAAGGAATAGATCGAACTCATTAATAGAAATAAAAGTCGTGCTAGAAAAATAATGATGTGTGGAAATACATCATCAACAAATTCTTCACAATTAATAGATAGAACTCATTAATAGAAATAAAAGTCGTGCTAGAAAAACAATGATGTATGGAAATACATCATCAACAAATGTGTCACAATTATTTCATACAAAATCTAGTACAGAAGTGAGAAAGAAAAATAAAGGCAACATATTCATAACAATTATTTACTATTAGTAAGATGATTTTAATGAAAATTATTATTTTGTTTTGTTATGATTAAATATGTAGGCAACAACAACAACAACAACAACAACAACAACAACAACAACAACAACAACAACAACAACAACAACCACCTTTATCTTTTAATGTAATAATAGTAACCGCTAAAATAAAATAAAATTGTAAATAAAAGACGATAAAGGTTATTACAAATTTGTATTTAGGAAGGACCTAACAACTATTCAAATTCAAATCAATATTTTGGGTAATTAATTAATTAATTTAATTAGTAAAAATTAATTAACTATAAAGGTGGGACCATGATTAATGTGAAGTTGTCATATAAGCCTATTTCCAAGCAAAAGTCGTTAAATGGCATCTTCAACATCTGTTTTAATATACTTTCTTCATACTTATAATTGATTATCAAAAATTGGAAAAATATTAAGCTTAAAATACTAATTAATTTGAACAAAAATTGGTTCTTAGTGTTATATACATCATTGTTACAGAAAATCGCTCAAAAAATATCTATTCGAAATTAAACAAATATTTTATACAAAAAAGTATAAAGGAATAGATCGAACTCATTAATAGAAATAAAACTCTTGCTAAAAAACAATGATGTGTGAAAATACATCATCAACAAATTCGTCACAACTATTTCATACAAAATCTAGTACAGAAGTGAGAAAGCAAAATAAATGCAACAAAATCGTCATAGTTATTTACTATTAGTAAGATGATTTTAATGAAAATTATTATATTGATTTGTTTTGATTAAATATGTTAACAACAACAATTATAATAAAATAATAATAATAATAATTACACAAACTTTATCTTTTAATGTAACAATAATAACCGGTAAAGTAAAAAATTTGTAAACAAAAGACGATAAAGGTTTTTACAAATTTGTATTTAGGAAGGAACTAACAGTTATTCAAATTCAAAATATTCAAATTCAAATAAATATTTTGGGTAAATAATTAATTAATTTAATTAGTAAAAATTAATTAATTAATAAGGTAGGACCATGATTAATGTGAAGTTGCCACATAAGCCTAATTCTAAGCAAAAGGCGCCAAGTGGCATCTTCAACATCTGTTTTAGTTTTATATTTAGACTAGTATAGTACCCGTGCCCGAGGCACGAGATTATATATATGAACACATTGTAATCAATGTGTATATGAATTGGTTTTTACTTTTTCTAACTTGCGATCTTGTGAGTTGTGACATACTTTTATAAAATTTGAATTCAGAAAATATTATTAAGAAGTAATTTAGTATTTTAGGCAATATATTTTCATACCTAGATTATTAATCATAATTGTTTCGATTGATATCGTCATTCCTCATCCCCGTCTTGATTTTCATCATCCTCTTCATCACTTTCATATTTTATTTAATATACGTACATAGATTATATTTCCCTTATAATCCTCTTTATCCCCATCTTCCTTAAATTCTTCCGCTAAATAATCTTCATTAGTTTCACCACACACCAAATATTGCATGTTTCCCGTCTATGTGGATGTATTAGTATAGTAAATTTGATTATATACTTTAAATTAATTCATAAGTTCTAAATTTTTTATTCCAAAAAAAATACACATTATTAATGTTTTATTTCTATATGTAAAGATTTTTTCGATTTTTTTTAATATTCTTCTAATATTTTAGAGTTTGTTAGTTCTTCACCATAATAAAGGTCATTAATTAATTATTATATGTAAAAAAGATTACTGTAGATAAAAAAAAACATAAGTAAAATGAAAGAACAAAATATAGATATATTGATACATGTAGAGAAAATGAGCTGGAAAATAAAAAACTGTGAAATTGGAAGTACAAACATGATAGAAATAACATGTTTATTATATACATATACACATGTAAATATTTTGAGTTATTGTTTTTAAAAAAAATTAAAATGGATCAATCTATAGAATTCAATCACTATCAAATGAGATAATTGAAAGAAATTAATTTACATATTAACACGTCATAATTAGGATTTTTAATTAATTTTATTTTGAGTACGTGTTTGTTAGGATAAAAATTGACAAATGAAATAAACATGCATATGTACAAATAAATTTGTAAAAATACCCACCAAGATTTAATGAACATGTTTCAAAACTAATATGGATGTGTGTGTGCGTGTGTTCAGATTAAACATAAATTGAGGTGGAAAAATCAAATTTTATATTATAGCTTAATTTTTTTTAAAAAGGAATCATTAAATTTATAACTAAATAATTATCTTTGAAATATAATGAATAAAATTATTAACCCAAATATATCGGATTATCAACTAACCAAATAAAAAAGTTTATGAAATCTCTTGAATTTCTCCTTTTGTTAAATTTATTTATTTTTAAATAATTGTACATGATTAATTTTAATGAATAGTTGGACATTGTAACATTTCTAATAGTTTCATTATTTATTTAAATCAAATTGGAGTAATTGAACTCAATGAAATCAATTCAAGCACTAGTTTTTTTGGATCTTAGTCTAGTTCAATTGAGCTTCACGTTGACTCAACATATGAATCATGTATTGTATGTCCTACTTGTTTAACCAAAAAATGTTAATTAGAAACAATCTCATAGTACATATGTTTAGTGAAGTTGAACCCATGTTTATTCGGAATTTACATAATATAAGGTAAAGCCACAAATGTTGATTAGATTTTTTTTTTACTAAATTGCTTAGTATTTCTAAGATTTTTTTATTATAAAAATGAAAAATATATTTTACATATAAAAAATAAAATCAAATTGTAGGGCAATAGCCTTTGAATTTACCAAGCATGTATATAGTCGGTGGTCAATTTCATAACAATACAAACAAAGAGAAATTCGGATAAGTAGAAAAAAAAAATTCATTTAAAATGAAAAAATAATATTTTGCCTCAAATTATACGTATACCACTTCAATTTTTCAAAAATAAAAAAATCAACTCGAATTAAACCTATAAAGTTTCATGCACTAATGGATCAGATATATACCGAGATCACGGATCATCTCAATAAGATCGATTTGATCTTATCATCAATTTATTGGTTAAACAAATATATTGATTAAGATAAGGAGGTTAGGATCATGCATGTGTTTTGCATATCCAGTAATCCAGAGGATTGTTTAATAGTCTATGAATTATTGATTATAAAAGTATAAATTAAATATCATTCGACAACTTTAACTAAAAAACAAAATAAACAGATAAATTAAATACAATAATAAAATCTTCGCGTATTGTTATTTTATTAAATACAATATCAATCCAACTTATGTTAGTTAGTTTCAATTTTTAAATATCCAAGTATCATGGAATCCTCAAATATCTTGACCAAAAAAATCAATAAACAAATTGTTTAAGTATTATTAATTTATTAATTCAAACAAATCTCGTTGTAATGTGTTTCAAATCATTGGTTAAAAAGTCTTGGATAAATTAATCCAAATTTATTAATAATATATTGATTTATTATTTTCTGGCTTAAAAAAATCTTAGATAAAAAAATAATCTGTAAATTTGGAGAAGTAATTATGATTTGGTCAAAAATTCAATATTTTAGTTAATAAAAAATGATTATAAGGATATTTATTTTAAATATATATGGGGGTATGTTAAGTGAATGGTTGTCACGTGGAACTTTCAACGTGAGGCCGCCACGTGTATCTTTCGCAGCTGTTTTAGTATTATACTAGTATTTGGTACCCGCGCGTTTGCGCGTTTTGTTAATAAATTATATTTTATTATATTAACATATGCCTCAATGATATAAATTATAATAACATATGCCCCAATGACATAAATTATAATAACTTATGCCCCAATGACGAAAATTATAAAATACGTATTATTACATACTATATTCATATGGGTTTATTTTTTTATAATTTTATTATTATTATTGTAGGGGGTTTTGTTAAATACTTTCAATTGTTAATTTATTTAACATTACCAATCGGACATAAAGTCCAAAACTAATTGACTAAAAGTGGATCCAATGTCAATATTTATGATCTTAAATACAAAATAAAAAAAGATAAACATATAAAATTATTGCACCTAAATCATACTCTCCTAAACTACATGCATATAAATAATATACGTATAAAATTGGTTCTATTCCAACCAATTTTCTTTAAAAAAAATCAAAATATTATTTATTTTATAAAAAAAAATTCATCAAATTTGATGGATATATCTTTTCAAAAAAATTCATCATATTTGACGGCATGGACTTTTTTTTATTAGGATATAAGGTTATATTGGATAGATTATTTGATCTAAAAAGATAATTTTTTACCTAACTATATTTGCTTATTAATTGATGTGGCCCAAAAAGATAATAACATTTTAATTAAGAATATGACATATATGAAAAAATAATCCCTTTTTAATCCAGAAAATTCCATGGATGTGAAATCGCACCAGAGTCCATTTCAAATCTTTGCTTTAGTATTTTATATATAGATATAGATATAGATAAAAAGTCACTAATAAAGATATATACTCCCTCCGTCCAAAAATACATGGACTTTTACTATTCACGCACGCTTTTTTAGGAGTTAAAAACTATATAAAATATTAACTTTTTATTATTATTTTTTAATAATTACAAACTTATTATCTAACTATATTGGTTTATTAATTGATATACCCAAAAATATAGTAAGTATTTAATTCAGAATATGACACGTAAGCAAAAATAATCCCGCTTTAATCCAGAAAATTCCGTGACCACGGAGCGGCCTCGCTTATTGGTTTTATTAATTTAATTAGTTTTAATTATTATTAAAGGTATGCTAAACTTAAATGAGATGGACAATATTTTTTAATAATAAAACCTCATATCTTTATCTATTATTTGATGTGAATAGTGGTGGAAACTCAGGAGCAGCCATAATCGATCAATTATACAATGATAATACGGCGTAGTTAATATCTATTTCAATGAGAAAAGATCGATATTTTTTTTATTCTTCTCGCTTATTAAATATGTATCTCGCTATTGAAGTTATATATGTTCAATTAAGATACCCATATATGTATTCTCAAACCAAACACATTAATCAAAGTTATTTTAGTCGAATTTCGGTCAAATTCAAGCCTCGAAAAATTCCAAATCTTTTACTATGGCCCAATATCATATATACCAGGATATAAAACTCTTACACTTGAATTTATATCCATTGATAAAATAAAAATATAAAATCCTAGATATAATTTGGTATAGTATTCATTATTAAAAATATTCTTAAAATGTAACTACCCAAATATGATAACAATTTATTATATAGATTAATTAAAAATTTTAATCAAGGTGTATACATGTTAAATGATGTGGTTAAGAGATAGAATCATTAATTGAAATGGTAAAATTATATTGGTTTATACATTGACGTGGGTACAAAAGATAACATCATATTAATCCAGAATATGACATGTATGCGAATTGCTTAAAAATATGAAACGTATGCGAATCGTACTGGAGCCCATTTCAGACATCTGTATATATATATATATATGATAGATTATCTATTTATCGGTGATAAATTATGACAAAAATATAAATATTGTGATAATATAAAAAGATAAGTTTTCTTTATTTAATTTGACCAAAATTTGATCCAAAATTTCACGGTGCAACTTGGGTACTTTGTAGATGTATAGATTTGTTAAACAATGTATGGTGCAAAATAAATGTGTAGATAAAGATTATGTTAACTAAATGATAGGTTTTATATAGTTTTATAGCCACTTAATATATTGGTTTAAGAAGATAAGTTTTCTACCTAACTATATTCGTTTATTAATTGATGTGGCCCAACAATATAATACCGCTTATAATGAGAGTTTCTCAATTCATGGGCCTTCGGCCCAACCACTACAATCCAAGCCCAATCATAACAAATTTGTAGATAGGCACATAACTACATATATGACAAAGGGTAAAAATGATAAATCTATGTAGTAAAAATAATTAAATACCTAATTTATATTAGGTTTTAATCAAATGCATGTTCTTTAAAAAAAAACATTATTTTTAAATTATATTTCCATCTTCGGTTTTTTTCAAAAGAATCCGCCGTCTAAATGATGGTTGGTAGGGTAGCCAATTTTCATTAAAAAAATGTACTAATATGATGGTTAGGCGTAAGATATACCCCGTATATTTTACCAAAATTTGATGTAAAATGTAGAATAATATATTGATCAAAATTTGATGGTAAAAGGTAAAATAATTGAACAAAATTTTAAGACATGGTATATATATTTTATATAGTATTAGTGTTGTTATAATTCGTATTAATTTAAATAATAATAAAATAGATTAAAGAAGAGAATATACAACATCTTGACGCTTCAATAAAGCTATGTCATTGTTTTGAACTTATTTTTAATTTGTATATTCGTACTAATTTGTATTATTATATTATAATCTAAACTCTGAAAAATATTTAAAAATCTGTAACAATACCATTTTATGAATCATAACTTAAATAAATAATAGGTATAATCTTATTCGGTAAAATTTTATCTCGTAAGCTATACCTTTTTAATTAAGAATCATGTCAATTACGGAATATAATACATACGGAATAAGTTTTACGAAACCTCCGCACAAGATTTTCAATCACACGTTTTAGATATATAAATATTAAATATAGATATATATTTTGGGTAGATCTATTGTTATATTTTTTTTTTAACTCTCTCTAGAATATCATAGATATATGGATATATATATCTTATTATATACTCCGTACTCCAACAATTAAGGATTTCATTTGATAAACTATATTCAAATATATTATATTGATTTTTAAATAAAAGGTTGAATGGTTGACAAAAATTTGACGGCATTTATATATAGATACTTGAAAAAAATGATTTCAACTAAATACTTGAAAAAAGATAAACTTCAATTAAACACAATCAAAATTGAGCAAAACAAAGGGATTTAATTCCCGTAATTGATGAGCTCCTCATATATTATATTGAATTTGATCTAAAAGGCAGAATGATTTATAAAAACTTGTTCCCAAAAGATAAGTTTTTTACCTAACTATATTAATTTATTAATTAATGTGGCCCAGAAATATAATACCGCTTTAATCCAGAAAATGCCACGTAGGCAAAAATAATCCCGTTTAATCCAGAAAATTTTGTGGCAGCGAGGTCGCTTCAGCGGTCTCTGTTTTAGTATTTTATATAGATAGATATAGATGTAGATAAATCAACGTTAGAAATTTCCAGTATTTGAAATCTACTCCATTAGCACTTTTTTAAATTAAAATCCTCTTATTTATACTTTTTTTAGGGAGCAAACTGATAAAAAAATAGACTAAAAATAATTTATACAACATTTTTATTTCCAATTAAAAAAAATAGTTTAGAATAATTTATCCCAATCTTAAACATTCCCCTATAAATTTCAATTTAGTCTAAAATAAAATTTCTTACTTTCTTTATCAATTTTAAAATAACATTTCAACAAACTCAAAAATCAGCATCGTTGATCATGAAGAGCCATGAATCCACCACTTATTACATAGAACTGAGTATGCATTCAGATGCAAAGTATGAATCCTAAGATACGCGACTTCAAGATTAGAACTTGCTAATCTCGACAAGTGTTAGCTACCGATTTACACACTCAATTATGAAACTTGACAAAATTCATATAAGTCGATAAGTGTTAGAACTTGCTAAAATCTCCTATGGGGTTTTTGATTCAAGATCCTAGGTGTGAAGATACCAAACACACTCAATTCATATAAGACATCACAAATCACATTTTTTATTTTAATCATACCAAATGAACTCAAAATTTCGAAACCAATCCCACCGAACTATTGATCACTTAGATGAAAAGTTTTGAAATAAAAATAGAAATATATATTAGCCTATTACCAATTTCACCATCTGATAAAAAAAGAAATACAAACTGACAGCAGCTCCATCAATAGATCAAGTTTTCCAGATCTTCCAAACATATTTTGTTGCACTCTGCAAACAAATAGAAATTGGCAAAAGCAATACTTCATCAACAGATTCAGTTTTCCAGATCATCAAAAGTCATTGCGACTTGTCCAAAATTTGCGTTCACTACTATGGCTACAAGATTACCGAAATTTGACCAAAATTTGAGTATTATACAAGGGCAGAGTAGCTCAGACTAGTTTATTTACTAAATAAACAGCAACTGAATGGAGAATAACACCATTCACAAAGATGAGCTTAACGTATATTCTTGTAATCCTTCATTAATGGATCATAGCCAAGGCCGATCTCGGCATCCATGAATGAACTATCAGCTTAAATTTCTTCGGCGAATGAAATATTAGCAAAGGCTTCAATTTCAGACAAGGGTGAAATGTCATGGAATCGATTCCACACCCTTAACACTTCCCTTGCCTGAAATTGAATCCTTTGCTAATATTTCATTCACGGATGCCGAGGAAATTGAAGCCTCTTCTGATAGTTCATTCACGGATGCCGAGATCGGCTTTGGCTATGATCCATTAACGAAGGATTACAAAAAGGTTAAACTCATCTTTATGAATGATAATATTCTCCATTCGCAGTTCTGTTGTAGAACCCCCAACTGAGATGGAGAGAGTACCTTCTTCCTCCTGCCCCAACTGAGATGGAGAGAGTACCTTCTTCCTCCTGCTGTCAAATAATTTTTTTTGATCTGAAAAGCTTTCAACTTTTAGGAACATATAACTGGTTCGGAGGAACATTTAAAGCCTGTTTGATGGTAGATAAATCATGGGATCCTCATGAGTGTTAAATGGGATCCTCATGACTCTTAGGCGTGAAAAAACCAAACCAACTCAATTCATGATTACCTAATTTCAGGATATCATAAATCAAATTTAAAAACAGACCTACCCAAACTAATCTCTGTATTAAGTTCTTAATATACGAAATGCCCCAATTAATCACTAGAATCTAAAGTTTCATAAAGTTTTGAAAGAGATGTAATTTGAAGTGAAACCAACTTAGAGAACTTGCAACTGAGCGCATAAAGATTTTGAGAGGGAGAGACACTACTAAGAGAACTTTCCAGTTATCAATTTGACAGCAGAAATCACTCAAATTATAAAGAGGGATAGAAGAGAGGATCTTACAACTGAGTGCATAAAGATTTTGAATTGCTTATAAATTACACATTGAACTACAAACAAAAAACCATGTTATCGCGCTCACTCCAATTCAAAGCATAAGTAGTAATGGATTTCTTGTGAATTGCTTCCTGATTTTTCACTTTGTGCAGCTCCATCGAATATAACAATCTTGTGAGGTTAAAATGGATATTCCTAATCTATTTAAGCAAATTGAAGCTCTCAATGTAGCCACAAACATCATGAATCTTAAAATTGCGACGCCCTTTCTACAGCATATATAAGGATCTCCTCCCTTTCGGTTTCAGGGTTGTACGATGAAACCATACACACCGCTGTACCAATTTATCTCCGGCTGCAAGTCTGAAGGATGCTGTCTTCTTTCCCCACCAGATCAATATATCACTGCTCTTCTCTTAAGGTGTAAAAAATCAGGGACTGTAAAATTGAATTTGTAAGGCTCAGTCCAACACACAGGCTTGGTTTCAGCTCCGGAGGTTTTCAATTCCCACAAGGCTGATTCACAGATTAAAAAAGGATTGAGAGGGACTTCAGTTGCCACTTTGGCCTGGTGGAGGGTGCCAGAAAAAGCTTTAAACTTTTTGATCGACATCCGTAATTGATTCGGAGAAGCGCACAAAGGACGCATGAAAGACGAGAGCCGGAGAGAGCAATAAATTATAAAAGATCGATCTCAGCAATCAACAAGGTCAGAGTTTTAGTAGGCGAATACAATTGACAAAGCAATAATCCAACAACCACTATTGTTCAAAAGCTCCATAACAGACCCATTTTTACAGATAAACAACCAACTGTTTGACAGCCACAAAAATTTTTAAAATCTAAAGCAAAGGTTCACAAAACAAAAGACATTTGAACAGTACACACCCTGTGAAGAAATGTGGAGGAGTTTTAGTAGGCTATATTACCAGACTAGTTAAGCATAATCAAGCTCTGGATGTAGCCACATACATAAGAGATCTGAAAACTGAGGCACTTCGTTTGAAGCAGAATCTTCTGCCTTTTGATTTCAAGGTTATACGATGACACCAGATTCCACAGCTGTACCAATTCCTCATCGGTTGCAAGTCCAATGGACGTCTCGCGTTCATCCCACCATATCAGTATATCACCATTCTTCTTGTGGTATAAGAATTCAGGGACCTCCAAACTGAAAGAGTAGCGTCGACTCCAACCTGCAAACTCACTTTCAGCACTTGAGCTATCCAAAACCCACATGGCATCACAGTTAAAATCAAACAATGCCAACGTACTTCCATCATCAACCAAAGTGAGCGGCCCACTCAGATAATGGCAATCATTACGCTGACCCTTGAGTACGATAGAGCAAGAAAGCACCTCGTTACTTAAATCAATTGAAACCAACTCCGCAACACATGTTTCTTCATTATAAGAAACGAAGTATAAGCTACCTCGTAAATAGACTGCCCTACCGAGGATTGTAATCCAGTCCCAATTAAAACATCTATTGCCCTGAATTGGGAACATCTTCCATGAACATGTCCGGAGAGTATAAACTGCAAAAGAATGCGGAATATTATAATTCCCAGAGATGAGCTTAACATGCTTGTAATCCTTAGATAAGGGATCATAGCCAAGGCCGATCTCGTAATCTTTGAATGAACCGTTAGCATAGGCTTCAATTTCAAGGATGTCACGAAACTTCCTAATTGATGGATTCCACAACCTTAGTTTGTGGGATGTATAATTCTTTAGCAAGACCAATCCATCGATGGAGCACTCAACATTCCAGCTTTGTCCAAGGGTGTGAAGTGTTGTTGATCCTGTGCTAGGTTTAAAGGTGTCGCTGCAACGTAAAACACAGTTTTGTCGACTACCTTGGACAACTAGGAGGTGAGTTTCATCATGATTGTCCTTGAAGTTTTCCAGATGTAAGCGACAAAAATCAGGATCGGTGATCATGGAGAGCCATGATTTTGAGACGCAATGGAAGCGAAGAAGGGATTTAACAGGGAGCCTAGAGAGTATTTCAGGCCATAAATCCTCTAGTAGATGACATTTCGACCCATCTTCGGAAAGTATTATTTTTTTATTCTTCATGATTACGATCTGAGTGGCGTTTTTCTGTTTACAGAAAGATGAAAAAGGTCAAAAGCATGAACTAGAATAGTTGGTGCGTAAAAGTGATATGGCATTACGACATGTTCATATATGCAAATGTTCATATGTTGATTATAAATTGCTAATCTCAATGAGTGTTAGCTACTGATTTACACCCTGTGCATCACCTACGGGGTGTTCTTTCTCCGTTAACATGCCGGTGTTTTTGTTTCAAGATCCCATGTGTGAAAATACCCAACACACACTCAATTATGGAATAGCTAATTTTAGGCTACATATATCACAAATCACATTTTAAACACAGACCTACCCAAACTGATCTCTATTTCTTAACAATACCAAATGCACCTAATTGAACTCAAAATTTCAGAACTGATCCCTCCCTGCAAGCGAACTATTACTCACTCAAATGGAAAGGTTTGAAATCAAAAAGAAATGTAATCGAGAGGGAGAGACACTATTAAGAGGGAGAGAACTTGTCAGTCGCCACTTTGACAGCAGCAATCCCTCAAATTAAAAAGAGGGAGGAAGAGAGAATCCTACAATTACAAATGGTTTATCAGAGAAGCTCTGCTGCTTAGGGTCTAGCAGAGGTGGCCAGAAAAGCTTGAAACTTCATTATTCATCAACGTCTGTTGACCTTTGTGCATTCCTCCGAAACAATAGACGTGGATAAACCACCCAAAAAAGGGGCTACTGTCTGCAGGGCCAAATATTGGAACTGAATTTCTTATGTTTCTGAACTATTCCAAGGTTTTTGATTCAATATTACAAACACTCAAGTTCAGGAACAGCTCCCTTCACTCCTTCAGGCACCAGATTATCCTCATTCATTCCCAATTTCCAAAATATCATACCAGCACCGCCAACTGGACCAAAAGCCCTTTAATTGAACTCATAATTTGGAATTATCTCTGTCTAATGACCAAAACCTAAAATCAGAAAGATCCCTAATTCGAAGGGAACCCTAGAACGGAGAGGTACTAATTAGTAAAAGAACCGAGGGAAAGGGCTGGGAGTGTATCTTACAAGCTATAACCACTCAAATTGAAAACAACCCTATAAACGAAATGGAGAAAACACTCAAATTTGAAATAACCCAAAACCGAAATGGAGAAAAGGAATTGAGAGATTGAGTGTGTATCTTACCGGTCAGCTGGTAGGGCGCACTGCAGAGGAGGTTGACGGAAAAGCTTTCAACTTTTTATGGACCAACGACTGACTGATTCGGAGAAACGCTCAAAGACCGCCATGGAAGTGGTAGATAACGCACACCACGGACACAGAGAGCGGTCCCTTAATTTCTAGGCGAATTTGCGAGACAAAGGGTATATTTACAACTAACAGATTCATTTTGGGAATATTTTGCTATTCTTCCTAATTTCTAGGGGTTACACCTACCTTTTCTCGGATATACATGATGTTGTGAATGAACATGTCATTCTATTGAATTAAAACAATCGATCAATCAACCACAACAAATAATAGAATATGTGATCTCAATTTTATGACTTTATTTTCTCTTGGCACACAAAGAATGCAGTTTTGTGATAGCCAAATAAAAGCTTTAAGTCCGTTAGATAAGGGGTGTGTTTGGATTCCAAAATGCATTAATTATAATGTATTATTTTTACTTCGGTTTATGTGCGTGTTTGGTTAAAACACATATTTTATCTCGATTTTTGTGACTTTTTTAATTATGCAACCAAACATACACATAAACCGAAGTAAAAAAAATACATTACAATTAATGCATTTTGAAATCCAAACACACCCCAGTTGAGGCATTGCATCTTGAAAACCACATAACTATATACGTTAATTCGTTCTCATCCCTACATAATAGGAGAGCTGAAATCGAAGTTGACAAATTTCATTCTCATCCCTTGATGTTCTCCCTGAAAACCTCTCTTTCTAGATTTGCTATTTCATCCATCTCATTACATCTCATCATCATCGTCGGATTTCTCCCTTTTTAGCCATTGATGTCTTTGCGAAACCAACAAAATCATCGCGTAAGCAGCCATGCTTTTTCATCGTAGATTGTTGTTTTTGGAAACATGTAATGTAACATATACGTACTCCATTTAAGAACCTATGCCATAAACCCGTATCTCAAATCCTCGTCCTCTTGTCTATCAATTCTGTGATATTCACCGAGCACCCATTCATTGAGCTCTTTCAAGAGATTCATTTCAAAGAGCCCCAAAGGCATTTCCATTGATCATTCAAATTTCAACCAATGAAGGGTTCGGCTTTGAAATCTTATATGATAAGGAGGAATTGAAGAACGAGGCGAGCAATAGCTTGAACAGAACCATCACAAGCACAAATCCACCAAACTTAATTTCTACATATGTAAGTTATCATGTTTAACCAAAATGAAAAGTCAAATAAGGGGAATAAAAGTTCCATTGATTCCCACATCCAGTTTAGGGTTCTAGCAAAATATGACAAGAAATGAAAGACAGAGTTCCAACAAACATGGAGCCGAGGAGGTTAAACGGATATTCCTAATCTATATGAGTAAATTTAAGCACTCAACGTAGCCACAAGCATAATGAATCTCAAAATCATCATATCCTTGCTGCATCAGAAGCGTCCCTTCCTCCTTAGTTTCAGGGTTGTACGCCGAAAGGATACTGAACCACTGTGATTGCTTCGTGCCACCTGGAAGTTTGAAGGATATATTCTTTATCGACCATAACAAAACATCACCGTTCTTCTTATGGTATAAGAATTCATGGAAATCCAGATGAAAAGAGTAGCGTCGGATCCAACAAGCAGGCTCGCTAGCGCTCGAGCTATCCAAAACCCACATGGCGCCTTGCACAAAATCTAACAATGCCAGCGTAGATCTATCGTCGACCAAAGTGAGCGACGCATTAAGGTAGCCGTCACCAATTAACACACCGCTGGGCAAGTTAGTGCAAGAAAACAATTCGGTGCTCAAATCAATTGAAACCAACTCCATAACCTCTCTTCCAGCATCAGACGCAGTGAAGTACAAGCTACCTCGTAAACAGACTGTCGTCTTGTGGGCTAAATCCATACATCGCCAATTAGAACATCCCTTGCCTTGAAATGGGACTGTCTTCCATGAACGAGCCCCAAGAGTATAAACAGCAGCAGAATGGGGAATCATACGATTCACAAAGATCAACTTAACATTCTTGTAATCCTTAGCTAACGGATCATAGCCAAGGCCGATATCTTCATCA
Organism: Persicaria maculosa; assembly: GCA_963922045.1. Lineage (NCBI taxonomy): Eukaryota > Viridiplantae > Streptophyta > Magnoliopsida > Caryophyllales > Polygonaceae > Persicaria > Persicaria maculosa. The sequence continues at coordinate 77,832,642 of OY998255.1, read as the reverse complement.
AAGAATGAACTATTAGCAAAGGCTTCAATTTCAGGCAAGGATGGAATGTCATGGAACTTCCTAATTGATGGATTCCACACCCTTAATCTGTACAATCCTGAGACTTTGCTGTTACAACTCTTTAGCAAGACCAACCCATCAATGGAGCCCTCAACCTCCCAACTTCCTTCTTCGGTGCGAACTGCTTCTGCAATGGGTTTAAAGGTCTTGCTGCAACATAAAGCAAAGTTTTTTTTCCTACCTTGGACAACTAGGAGGTGGGTTTCATCGCGGTTGTTCTTGAAATTTTTCAGATGTAAGCGACAAAAATCAGGATCGTTGATCATGGAGAGCCATGATTTTGAGATGCAACGGAACCGGAGAAGAGATTTAACAGGGAGCCTAGACAGTATTTCAGGCCATAAATCCTCTGGTATATGGCCTTTTGACCCTCTTTGGAAAGTATTATTTTGTAATCCTTCATCAAGACGATCTGAGTGGCGTTTCTCTGTAATCAAAAAGTAGAAAGGGTTGAAAGCACCCATCAGAATAGCCACTGTTGAAAAGCAAGGGGACATATGTTCGTAAATGCAATGTATGGATCCATTAGAACTTGCTAATCTTGACAAGTGTTCGCTACTGATTTACACACTAAGCATTTCCTATGGGGTGTTCTGTGTTAAGATGCCAGGGTTTTTGTTTCAAGATTCTAGGTGTGAAAATACCAAACACATTCTCAATTCATGAATAACTACTTTCAGGCTACATACAAGATATCACAAATCAAATGTTAAACTCATACCAATTACCAACCCAAACTGATTTTTGTTTCTCAAGTCCTTAACCATACCAAATGCCCCTAAATGAAATCAAAATTTTGAAAACAATTCTGTCAAGCAAGCAAAACTATAAAATCACTGAAATGTTTTGATATCAGAAAGAAATCTTCTTAGAAGTGAAACCGGCCTTTTGAAAAGTTTTTGATATCAAATGAAAAGATTTGCAATATGAACCAATTCCGGAACCAGAAGTGTTGCTTCCTGATACAAGATTCGCCAGACATCAAGAAACAAGTTTGATACAAGATTCTAGATGTGAAAATCCCAAAAACTCATTCCGGGAATAGCAGATATCAAAAATAAGTTTCACATTCAGGAATTCCCAACCCAATTTCCGATCAAGATACAAATTCATACCTACTCAACCCCATTTCTCAATTCATACTAAATGGGACCAGCCGCGCCCTAATTGAACTCAAATTGAAACTTATCCAGTGTTGAAATCATAAAGAGCCCTAATTCGATGAGAACCCTAGAACGGAGAGGGAGTAAAGGAACCGAGAGACAAACCTAGTAACTGGGATGGAGAAAGGTAATTGAGAGAGAGAGGGGGTTTAACTTACCGGTCAGCTGCAGGGTACGGTGAAGGTTGCCGGAAATTTTTTATGGACGAACGTTTCAAGGAAGTGGCATAGTCATTATATTGCCGAATACGGAGCCAAGTAGATCGAGTTCATTTGTTAATATATTGAGTGAGTAGCTCAAATATTAGCTTAGGGTTTCAATAAAAACTCCACTCGAGCTCATTTGTTTAGCCGGGTAATGGGTACATTTTAAAAATTTAAACCGTAAGTCTAAATTTAGTTTTGACTCCGGCTTACTCATTTGTTAAACGAGTCGAGTATAAATATATTTTTTTAAGCTCGATTCAAATAAAGGATGTCTCTATTCTAGTTCGAATAAATTGAATATCATGGAATTTATAAAATTTAATCTTATGAATTATGCTATGAGTGAGTAGAGCTACACTAGCATCGATCGAATAAACCTTAGTTCGAGCTCGTTAATTTAGTAACCAAGCCGGATATGAACACCCACTACTTGACTTATTCGGCTCGAATGCAAGCCGTAGTTGGTGTGGCAATCTTGACACCCAAATTCTTTGTTCATATACGCAAGTTTCAACGGAGTATAATGGGCCAATTTCGGAACCTGAATTTGCAATGTAAAAGCTTTTGACTTTGAATTTTGATATTGCAAAATCAATGGAGAATCAAAAGCATATTAACAATTTCAGCATCTGATCAAAAAGGAAATGAGAAGGTTTAGCAAAAACTGATCTTCCAACCATATTTTGATGCACTCTGCTGACAAATACAGATTGACAAAAGCAATATTCCAACAACATCTCCATCAATAGATTCAGTTATGCAGATCAACAACCACCGATTTGAAAACCATAATCAAGCTATTTAAGCATAATCAAGCTCTCGGTGTAGCCATATACACCGTCGATATTCAACTTGTCATACGCCTGAAACAGAATCTTCTCCCTTCCAGTTTTAAGGTTGTATGATGACAGCAGACCCGACTTATCATCCCACCGTATCAATATATCGCCATTCTTCTTGTGGTATGAGAATTCAGTGACCCCTAAACCAAAAGAGTAGGGTCTCCAACCATCAAACTCACTTTCAGCACTGGAGCTATCCAAAACCCACATGGTATCACTCAGAAAATCAAAAAATGCCAGGGTACTCCCATCGTCGACCAAACTGAGTGGCCCACTCAGAAAATCATAACGCCGGCCACCGGGCAATTTAGTGCAAGAAAACACCTCGCTATTTAGATCAATTGAAAACAACTCCACAACATTTCTTTCAAAATCAGAAGAAAGGAAGTACAAGCTACCTCGTAAATAGACTGCCCCATTGTCAATTGAATTCCAGTGCCAATCAAAACATCCATTGCCCTTAAATGGGATGATCTTCCATGAACGAGCCCCAAGAGTGTAGACAGCAACTGAATGGACAATATAATCCACAAAGATGAGCTTAACATGCTTGTAATCCTTAGCTACGGGATCATAGCCAAGGCCGATCTCGACATCGGTTAATCTATGAGCGGCTACAATTTTAGGCAAGGATGGAATGTCATGGAACTTCCTAATGGAAGGATTCCACACCCTTAATTTGTGGAATCCTGAGACTTCCATTGTACAACTCTTTAGCAAAACCAATCCATCAATGGAGCACTCAACATGCCAGCTTCCTTCCACCCCTCTTGGTCCAAGGGTGTGAAGTGTTGTTGATCCTATGCTGGGTTTAAAGGTGTCGCTGCAACTTAAAACACAGTTTTGTTGACTACCTTGGATAACTAGGAGGTGGGTTTCATCATTATTGTCCTTGAAGTTTTCCAGATGTAAGCGACAAAAATCAGGATCGTTGATCGTGGAGAGCCATGATTTTGAGACGCAACGGAAGCGAAGAAGGGATTTAACAGGGAGCCTAGAGAGTATTTCATGCCATAAATCCACTGGTAGATGGCGTTTCAACCCTTCTTCAGAAAGTATTATTTTGCTATTCTTCATGACTACGATCTGAGTGGCGTTTCTATGTTATCTGAAAGTTGAAAAGGGTCAAAAGCATGAACCAGATAGGTGCTTAAAAGCAATATGGAATTATGAAATGTTCGCATATGCAAATGCTCATATGCCGATTATAAATTGCTAATCTCGAAGAGTGTTAGCTACTGATTTACACTCTGTGCATCACCTATGGGTGTTCTCTGTTAACATGCTGGGATTTTTGTTTCAAGATTTCAAAACACACACTCAATTATGGAATTGATAATTTTAGGATGCATAAAAATACAAGATAATATCACAAATCACATTTCAAACTCAGGCCTCCTACCCAAACTGATCTCTGTTTCTTAACAATACCAAATGCATCAAATTGAACTCAAAATTTCAGAACTGATCCCTCCGTGCAAGCAAACTATTAATCGCTCAAATGGAAAGGTTTGATTCAATATTACAAACACTCAAAATTTGGACCAAAGTCCGTTCAATTGAACTCAAAATTTGGAATTATCTCCTGTCTAATGACCAAAAACCTAAAATCAGAAAGATCCCTAATTCGAAGGGAACCCTAGAACAGAGAGGTAGTAATTAGTAACTGGGCTGGGAGTGCATCTTACAAGCTATAACCAATCAAATTTAAAAGAACCCTAGAACCGAAATGGAGAAAACACTCAAATTTGAAATAACCCTAGCACCTAAATGGAGAAAAGGAATTGAGAGAGTGAATGTGTATCTTACCGATCAGCCGGTAGAGTGAGGAGGTTGCCGGAAAAGCTTTCAACTTTTTAGGGACGAACGTCAAACTGATTCGGAGAAAAGCTCAAAGATCACCATGGAAGCGGTGGATTAGCCGATTAGATACTTAGATGACGCACACTACGGAGTACGGATAGTCACACAGAGAGGGAGTTGGGATCCGGAGCAAATCATCTGCCCCATTTCCCCGCCCCAAATCCCTGTCCCACGTAAATATTTGGCCTCTAAATTTAAATAAAAAAAATTAAAAAAAATATATTTAGATTCTACATACTTATTATAACATATTTGAAAAAAAAATCTTAAAAAATCAACCTACAAAAATTATAATAATTCAAATGAGATATAAAGATATTTTTAAGTTTTAAAAAGTTGTTGTTTTACTATATATTTTTTTAAAAAAATTATAATTCGATTTTTTAAGATTTTTTTTTTCAAATATGTTATAATAAGTATGTAGAATCTAAATATATTTTTTTTAATTTATTTTATTTAAATTTGGAGGCCAAATATTTACGTGGGACAGGGATTTGGGGCGGGGAAATGGGGCAGAGGATTTGCTCCGGTTGGGATCTTCTACAATAATGGGTGTACATCACAAAATTATTTTTATTAGTATAAAACAATGTTAAAAAAAATTCTAAAAATTATATTTAACTTATATACACTCATATTTATATCCTTATAAAATTTTATTATAAAAAATCATGTTCTGAAAAAATAGAAAAATCATTTACTAAAATAACTCATATTTTAATTATCTATAATTTTTTTAACATGATTTTTATAATAAAATTTTATAAATATATAAATATAAGTGTATTATAAGTTAAATATAATTTTTAGAATTTTTTTTAACATTATTTTATCACAAAAATAATTTTGTGGGTACCAATACCATAGGGTACACACCTATGGTTGTAAAAGATCCAAACTCACAGGGAGGGGGAGCGGTCACTTAAACGCGGGGCCGGAGAGGGTCACGTGCCTCGCGTGATGTATCAGTTGAATAAGGCAATGAGCCAATTTCCAAACCTGATTTGCAATGTACTCCAAACTTTTGGCTTTGAATTTTGATCCTCCAAATATTCCACTGATTTTCCACCAAATTTCATTTCTACGATATTAGTAGTCGAGCTCGGCTCGAAAAAAAGCTCGGCTCGGGCTCGTTCACTTACCTAAACAAGTCGAGCGAACATGATTTTAAGCTCGGCTCGAGCTCGTTCATTTACTAAAACTAGCCGAGCTTGAACAAAAAAGAAATCTCGTTTAAAAATTGGGCCTCGGCTCGACTCGTTTAACAGATGAACAAGCTTGAACATGTCAAACTCGGCTCGAATAACACCATTACCTATCTTTTCATTCTAAACCAATTTCAGGATCCGGTTTTGTTGGTTTCGGATCGAAAAGCAAGTTAGGGGTTTTAGCAAAACCAATCTTCCAACCATGATGAGAAATGAAAGGTTGGGGCGTTGCAGATTAGCTCTAACGGTCGCTCCTGCCTTTCCGCTAAGTGGAAGTGCAACTCACTTGTGAAACAATTGAGGCGAAAGCTTAGCTAGGAGATGTAGAACTCTCGTAGAAGGTAGAAGTTATTAGGTTGCTGGAGTTTGGGTGAGCGATAGATAGTATAGCCGGATTGGGTTAGTCTTTTGTGTAGTTTGGTGGGCACAGAGGATCCTTTTGATATAAGATTCCTTGCTCTTCTATAAGACCCTCGATTTGGTCTTATTTTTTTTTTATTGGTATAGAGACAGCAGAAATACAAGTATGACGCAGTCGGAAGTCGTGGAAGGCACGCAAGCGCGAGCCTTTGATGATAAAGGGTTCGCAAGCGACGAAACCCTAGGAAATATGCTTGGAATCCACCAAAAAGGGATCTTGGAATCCACCAAGGAGATAAAGAGAAAATTCTCTAAACCAAAATTTGATTAATAATATGAATGAATGATTATGGCTCATGCCTACAATTGCTTAAATAGAAGAAAACTAACCTAAGATAAAAGATATAACTTTCCTAAATATATCCTAAAATAAAAGATATAAGTTCCTAAATTATCTAAACTTATGCATCAAGTCAAAAAGGAAAAGATAAAACCTTAATAATAATCCCTAACTAAAAGATAAAAGATAGCTCTTAAAAGATAGAATTTTGCTCCTGCATCAGTCTCCTTCACGTATGAAGAACTCGACCCCGAGTTCTCTACTAGATGTAGGATCCCAGTTAGATGTTCTGTGCTGCCCAGTATCTTCCAGCTCCGCCTTACCTTGCCTCATCACCAAGAAGTTGGACTTCCTCTTTCCTACCGGCTTATCAAAACGCAGGACTGGAGCGATTGCAATTTTATGACCATTCCACTTAAACAACATCACATTATCCCGTCCTTTGTAGGTGACATCATGATCAAACTGCCAAGGACGACCAAGCAACACATGACAAACGTCCATATCTATGACGTCACAAAGTACCTCTTCTTTATAATGCTTACCAAGGGAAAGAGGCACCTTGCAAGTTAAAGAGACTTGCATCTGCGACCCTTCATTCACCCACCCTAGTCCATAGGGCTTGTCGTGAGGCTTCGTCGGTAACCCCAAATAAGTCACTAACTTTTGTGAGACCAAGTTCTCGACACTTCCATTATCAACAATCAAGTTACATACCTTGCCTACGATAGAACAATGTGTCTTGAACAGATTGGTACGTTGCCCCTCTTCTTTGGATGACAACAAGAGCCGCTGAAGGATGATGTTCACCCGCTCATCAGATTCTTCTTCAGCGAATTCAGCATCGGAGTACCCATCATCATTTTCCTCGTCGTCAGCATACACAATAGCGGTTGTCCGCCTGGATGGACAAACGTTTGACTTGTGGCCGACGCCTCCGCATCGAAAACACTTGTCTCCGGTTGGTCTAGCATAAGGATTTGCTGGCTTCTGATTGGACACCTTGGTAGGGGCCTTTGTTGATGAAGGTGTTGTACCCTTATCCTTATCAATTATTGCACTCTTTTCTTTGGACTCGACATCCTTTTCTGCATCCTCTATTGTTTCATGGTTATTTTGTTGGAAATACTTGTGGAAAGATGAGAAATTCTTAGGGGATTTCTCCATCAATTCAGCCTTTAGCGCCAGGCTAGAAGCCTCAGTGATAGTCCAACATGTCTGCAGCCCCATCTTCTCTTGGATTGAACTCTTTAACCCACTAATATAGCGAGCCACCTTTTGGTTCTCAGTCTCGTTCACGTCGTTGCGCTCACACAACCGTAGGAACTCAGTGGTATACTCTGCCACACTCTTCTTATTGACGCAGTCGGAAGTCGTGGAAGGCACGCAAGCGCGAGCCTTTGATGATAAAGGGTTCGCAAGCGACGAAACCCTAGGAAATATTCTTGGAATCCACCAAAAAGGGATCTTGGAATCCACCAAGGAGATAAAGAGAAAATTCTCTAAACCAAAATTTGATTAATAATATGAATGAATGATTATGGCTCATGCCTACAATTGCTTAAATAGAAGAAAACTAACCTAAGATAAAAAGATATAACTTTCCTAAATATATCCTAAAATAAAAGATATAAGTTCCTAAATTATCTAAACTTATGCATCAAGTCAAAAAGGAAAAGATAAAACCTTAATAATAATCCCTAACTAAAAGATAAAAGATACTCCCTCCGTATCGCAATACTTGTTGTTTTAGCTCTATGCACGCTTATTAACAAAACCTATATTTACTTTATTTTTATAGGTTAAAGTACTTAAGAGTAGCAATTATTACCTATAAAAATAGCAATCATTACCTATAAAGATAATAATTATAGCTAAAACAACAAGTTTTTTGATACAACTCTATTACTCTAAAACTACAAGTATTACGATACGGAGGGAGTAGCTCTTAAAAGATAGAATTTTGCTCCTGCATCAAAGTAGGAAGGCAAGCATGTTCAGCATAGCCATCCGTCAGCGTCAAGGACCAGTTGGCGAGTGAATCAGCAGCAGCGGCGTTGGCGCGGCGCCGAACATTGCTGATTTTCACATCCCACCTGTGTTCATCTATCAAGCATCGACACTAGGAGATACAATGAAATCCGGGATGGGGGTAGTAGCTCTTGAGAGGAGCAGTTTGCAGTTTCAAGAAATGAAAGTTGGGCAATAATAACACAGATTCATAAAACCAGTTCAACAATCTTGCAGGAGGTTAACTAATCTATTTAAGCAAATTCAGGCTCTCAATGTAGCCACAAACATCATGAATCTTAAAATCTTGATGCTCTTTCTGCAGCAAAAGAATCTCTTCCTCTTCGGTTTCAAGGTTGTACGACGACACCATACCACACTGCTGTACCAATTTATCTCCGGTTGCAAGTCTGAAGGATGCTGTCTTCTCTTCCCACCAGATCAGAATGTCACCGTTCTTCTTAAGGTATAAAAACTCAGGGACAGTCAAGTCGAGTTTGTAAGGCTCAGTCCAACACAGGCTCGTTTTCTGTTTTCAACTCCCACATGGCTGATTCACCTTTGAAATCAATCATTGTCAATGAAGATCCATTGATGACCAATTCGAAGAAGCCTTTAAAATAGTGAGCGCTGTTATAAGTCTCCTTAGGGAGGCTGGTGCACGAAAACACCTCGCTGATCAGATCAAACGAAATCAATTCCAAGATCTTGTTTTCGAGACTAAGGACGAAGAAGTATAAGCTCCCTTGGAAGTGCAGGGCCTTCATTTCAAGAGGGACTTCGAGCACCCATCGCCATTTAGGTTCTGTCTTGCCTTTAAATGGAATGATCTTCCATGAAGCGGTCCCAATGGTATAAATTGCGACAGATTGCAGGATATAATCATTCGCAAAGACGAGCTTGACATGCTTGTAATCCTTGATCAACGGATCATAGCCAAGGCCAATCTCGACATCATAGCCAATGCCCTCAGGAAAGGCGGCAGTTTCAGGCAGCGGCGCGAAGATATGGAACATGCTAATTGACGGATTCCACACGATTAAGTCGTTGAACCCCAGTCTAACTCTCTTCAACAAGACCAATCCATCAAGGGAGCACTCGAACAGCCATTTTCCATCATAGTACCGGGGCCCAAGGGAGATGAGGACATCTGATCTGCATTCAAATGTTTCACTGCACCTTACACAGCAATTTTGTTGCCCACCTTCGACAACGAAAAGGTGGGTCTCATCGCGGTTGTTCCTGAAGTTTTTGAGATGCAATCGGCAGAAATCAGTATCTCCAATCAGAGAAAGCCATGATTTTGAGACGCAGCGGAATTGAAGGAGGGATTTGACAGGGAGCCTGGAGAGTATTTCAGCCCATAGCCACTCGGGAAGATACCTTTCGTTCGTCATAGGTTGAAACCATGAATCAGAACAACTGTTGCTGAAATCAATTCAACCAGTTTTATTTAGGCATATGCATAAAGACTTCGAATTGCTGATGCAAAGTATGAATTCAAGATAAGAACTTGCTGGTATGATCTGCCCTTCCAGAATCGAGGTTTGATGATACGAAATGCTCATTTCATGAATTGCTCAGTTCGGCATCAAATTCCAACATTATACCGATTGAAATGGAGCAAATTAAACAATCAAGCAATCAAACAGTTGGAGAATTTTATGATCAGAACCCTAGAGCGTCAACCCTAGCTTTAGAGATGAAATGAATTGCGAGAGTGAGAGGGAGAAAGCCTTAACCTTGAATCGAAGAACGTCTATTGATTCCGAGAAAGACGCAACGGCCACCACGCCATGGATGAAGATGATGGGAGATACCACGGCGAGCGCAATCGAAACGGAATTTCTGGAATGGATGATGATCTTCATTCTTCACTACTCCGCCGCGCCCTCTTTTATAAACCTGAAAAAAAATGAGTAAATTATATAAAGTCACCCTAAAAATATGGTTCCTTACACAAAATCACCATAGATTAGAGAGTTATAGAAAACCGCCCTTGCTTTTTATGTGTTTAAAAAAAAATATTAAGAAAATGTTTAAGTATCAATATATCTAGTCATAAATATTTTAATATAGATTCCATCGTATGTCATTTAATAGTGGTATTTTTATATAAAAAAAAAATGTATTGTAGTTATTTTAATCTTTATTTTATAGAAATATCCTTCTAATTATTAATATATTGGTAGTTATAATTTTTGAGAAAGTAAAAAAATAGTGTAAATGTGTAATAAATTATTTTACAATAGTATATTTGTTGTTCTTCTTAAAGATTATATAAGGAGCTAAAATGATACTACTATGTTTTTTTATTTGAAAAATATTATATATTTTTTATGAATGGGTGACATTATGAGGCATACTTTGAAAATAAATTAACTTTTTACACATGAAAACATTATGGGTGATTTTATGAAAGAAATTAAAATTTATTTTCTTTAATTTTCTGAAAAAATATTGTATTAAATAATGTCAAAACAAAAAACAGAAAGGTTATTGACAAGATATAAAAATGAGTATTGATTAGATATTTTTCAAGTAATTGCACATTGGTCATTAATTCTTATCTAAAAAAAATAATTACATTTTATCTTATTAATTCATACATAAAGATATATAGAGGGTAAAAAGTTTTGTACTATATTATTTTTGGTATTTTAAAATTTTGATAACGGTTCAATAAATTGAGTATATTTCTATAAACTCGTTTAGATTTAATGAAAACTAGTACAATCCCCGTGCCATGGCGCGATTTTTTTATAAATAATATTTAGATATAGATAAATCATAGACATTGGTTAAAAAATGTAACATCAAATAATATTGGGTAATTAATATTAGAATATTTTCAAAAAAAATAATATTAGAAAATATAGTTACCATAATAAAATGATATTATGTAAATAATATTTTCACAAATAACTTTGAACATGGAGAGAACATGTGACATAAATTAATATAGTATATAGATATAGATAGTTAGTAAATGAATTTGAGTTAAGCTCAATAGTTATATTAGATTGAATTCAATGTTTTGAATTAAGCCCAATAGTTAGTAAGATTAAATAAAAAAAAAAAAGAATTAAAAAAAAAATTAAAGAGAAAAAAAAGAAAATTATAATTGGCCAAAGCCCCTACAATCTCTCTAACGTTGACACCACAGTATAAACTCTTCTAAATTAAGAGTTTACATAGATCGTTTAGTTTTTTACTCAATTAGATTTATAAATACTATTTTCTAATGTTAAAAATAACTTATTTTTTCAATTTATGTGACTTTCTATGATTAATAATTAATTTAATATCTTACTAATTGCTTCAAACAAATTACAAAAGCAAGTGCTGTCCCTCTCGGAGAAATAGGTAAGACTGGGAGAGTCGATAACGGGAGATTTCTCTTAATTGGTTCTCAATTTCTCGTCGATCTCTTCAATCGTCACTGAATCGATTGAATTGAGTTTTCTGTTCCAATTTTTGTTACTTTCGACAAATCTCTCGATCACGTTTGGGAAACTTGATTGCGGAGGTTAGGGGTTGTGTTGATTTTGTGGTCTTATGTGAATTTTGGGTGAGGAGAAGATGAGATGGAGTGAGAGACACAGATGAGTTGTGTGAATGGAGAAACGAGGAGTGCGACTGCGAACAGCACTGCGCAGATCGTAAACTCGATCGCTTCTTCTGAAACTCGATTGTCTGCCTCCTGCAATTTCAGGTGAGATTTTATAGATTTGTTTCTTCTTCTTTTGAACTAAATCGTAAAATTACTGTGGTATTCTGCAATCTCAGATGAGTTGTTTCGTTTATTTATGAGCTTTTGAATTAGTTTGAAGATGCTGAGTAACTGCTTCTGTGACTTCAATCTCTGTTGCTGGATTCATGTTTTGATTTTTTTGGAATTGCTGAGAAACTGTTCGGATTAGAAGGATTCGCTTGTGCGCTCTTGATTCTTTGCAACTTATAGTCTGTGTAAGTTAAAGCTCTATTGGTTGATTTAGGGAAGTGGATTTTGAATTAGTTTCTGAACACTAATGAGTGTTAAGAGAAAATTTCATCTGCTCAGTGCTCATTGTTGTTGATTTTTTGTAATTGCAATTGGTCTGGACAAGTCATTGGCGGTAGCTGCCTGCATTGATGTTGCCTACCAAATAAAAGGCGTGCTCGAGAAGCTCATCTGATTCAACTGAAAGGATCAAATGAATCCTCAGCTGAGGAAGAAGAGCAGCCCAGCAAGAACTAGTCCTTCTTTCTCATGGTTCAGCGCAATTTCCATTATCAGTTCTCCATCTTCTCTTAGATCCAGCAGCATCAGCGCAACGCAATCTGGTAAGTTGGTTCATCTTGCCTTGGTTCTTATGATTTCAATGCTTTGCATTCCGGGGATCATATTGCATTGTTAGCTAACTCATAAATTATACAGTGGTGGATTTGAGATAGGAAACTTGGTTGAATCATTTTTGTAGGAAACAAAGCTTAATGGAAACATATCAATTAGTCTAGCAAATTAGTGTATTGTTTCATCTTTATTTCTCTCTTTGCACACATATATAATGACAGCAGTTGGTTTTGCTCCTCTACATATTTGACCTTGTTGATATTTTACTTCACATCACAAGATAAGATTTCTTAGTTGTTAATGGTGAGTCCTCGCTCTTTTTCATGCTATTGGTACTTGTTCTTTCCTGCTATTATAGCTGATTGGATAGCCGAAACTGAATGGTTAGTTGTGTCAAATATATGTTAATGTGGTTGATAACCTTAGATTTATGTGTATGAAAAGCTTGGGTTGTAGCTGTTGAAAATCAATTTTCAAAACGCTACTTAAACTATAATCTTAGCTTTATTTCATTTAAAACTATATAATATAAAACAAAAAGCTCTGAATAGCTATTTGTGTTGCCAAACACAACAACACCAACAACCCAGTAAGTCCTGGGGTCAGGATGTACACGCTCTTTCCATTGAACAATAGGACACTAGTAAGAACAGGCTTCATAGAAGGTAAAAATGAAAAGAGAACCAGCAAAGAAGTCAGAAAATAAGCTCAGACAACAGGACACAACAACCAAAGCCTGAATATAAAACAAACTATATAATACTCCCTCCGTTCAAAATTATAAGTCCTTTTAGACTTTTGCACACATATTAAGAAAAGTTTAAAAATATTACTTTTATACCCCTAATTAATTATCCACTACCATTATCAACCAATAACATTTCACAAAACAACTCAAAAAGTTACTTTTCTCTTATCCCAATGCCTCGAAAACCTAAAAGGACTTATATTTCTAAACAAAATTCTAAGACTAAAAAGACCTATATTTTTAAACGGAGGGAGTATCAAACAAAAACTATATTATATAAAACAAAAAGCTTTGAAAAGCTACTTGTGTTGCCAAACACACCCGATAACCAACCCTCTGCGTTCTTCATACACAATGTTCTTAGTATGTTAGCCAAACTCTTGTATTATTATAGATGGCATATAATTGCCCAAAAAAAAGTACAGATATCATTTTAAATATACTAGTCCTAGAAAGATTAACAAGAGAACCTCAAAGATGAGGTTTTTTTTAATGATATAACACTAACATGGTATATCTACCCCAAACAATTTAAACACTTTCCTTCTCCCTTTCCCTTTCCCTTTTCCATTGCCAAACACTTTCCCTCTCCCTTTCCCATTGCCAAACACTTCCTCCCGATCGCTTTGATGCTCATTGTCTTCCACTTCCTCTTGATCGATTTGATACAAACGTAAACTGGCGCCTCTTAAGAGGCTCCCGATATCAGGTGTTACATTCTTTTCCATGATATCAGGTGCATTCCCTTGCGTTTCCTCTTCACCAACTTGATGTTGAGTAAAGAAGTTACGTAATGGGTAAGCATCTCTTAAAACCTCAGGTCTCGTGACTTGAGACTTAGTAAAGTCTCCAGTAAAGTTACGTAATGGGTAAGCATCTCTTAAAACATCAGGTCTCATCACTTGAGTCACTTGAGACTTAGTAAAGTCTCCAAGTTTTAGTGTTGATGTAGCGGCTTCCTCTTGACCGACTTGAGATTGAGTAAAATGCTCGTCATGACCGACTTGGCTTTGGTCTACATCCGCCGCCACACTTTTGGTGGCTTGACTACTAAAACGGACTTCGATCCTAAAGAAGTCCCTACCTTCCCCTCCTCTCGTTTGACACCGATAAAATGCAACACTATCCTTCGCCTTCAAATTATGCGCTTTCACAAATTTGTTCCAACCCCTCGTGAACACAAAGCTCTGGCTGCTCTTCCAATAGCAGTACCGGAACCTCCAACACTTCATCTGCCTATCAAAGAACGAAATCTCGGTTTCCATGTCTTCCTCTCTCAAATTAGCCTTTGGGCCCTCCATAATCGCCTTCAGTTGAGGGATAAACAGCAAAGCAAACTTCTTCGGGATCACAAGCCGGTTCAGCTTCCCAACATCGCTCGGTGTCACCTCCTTCTGAAACAGCATTGTACACACAGCTTGCTCGCCTGCATTGCCATACATCCCAAGCCTCTGCCTCGGCCACACTTGGCGCTGGCGCATCCTCCTAAACTCAGCCAAATTCCGCTGATACGACCCATCCTTGATCATGTTAAGTACATCGTCCATACTGAACCGACTCTGGAACTCATCCTCCAGCAATACAGCTTGGTGGCTCGAGCCAATATTGCGGAACGAGTCACTACTTCTAAGCCTGATAGCAGCGCTGTCGTACGCCATGGCCGCATCCGTCTCCGTCTTGAAGGTACCCAACCAGACTCTCCGCTGGTTCGCGTAGATCTGCGCTCCCCAGTGGCCGTTCTGCTGCGGAACAACGCCCTTGTATCTGCATCGGTACTGTACACAGCTATCATCGCCTTGTCGGCCTCGATCGCTGTTACTAACACACGATCCTTCTAGGCTCTGCAGTTGTTCCGGGTTCATCGAGTGTCTGAATTGCAGCAACATGTACCAATTAGTCCAAATTCGCAGCAAGTTAATCGCTTTTACCTAAATCAACACTTACCTTGAGATTGCGATGAGTTCAACATGTACCAATTAGTCCAAATTCCCGCTTTTACCTAAATCAACACTTAACTTGAGATTGAGGAGGGATCCAAGCACAGGGGTAGTAATAAAAATGTATGATTTTTATTTTGGTAGGGGTAAAAAATATATGTTTCTGCAGCCGGGAAAAACCTATTTATAACGCTTGACAATTTGATTCAAATCTATCTTGTTATCAAAGATAATCGTTATCTTTTTAGTTTCCTAATATTTGGTTGTTTCCTAAATAACAAGGCACTGGTAAATGGGTTTTTTTTTGTTTTTTGTTTTTTTTTAATCGAGTGAAAATTAAACCGGATTTGTAGGGTGATAAATTATAGAAAGAGAATAAAATATGTAGATACGCATGCAAAATTCACCAAAAAAAAATAATTAAAAAAAGTCTTTTTTTTTTCGGAATTTTTATGGATTAAGATATCAAGAGATATTTTTGGTAGAATATTCCTTAAATATTACTGAGTATGTCGGTGGGAATTTTTAAGGATTAAGATATCAAGAGATATTTTTGGTAGAATATTCCTTAAATATTACGGAGTATGTCGGTGGGAAATGGGTTTTTTTTTGTTAACTTAAGATTTAAGAAAGAAGATAGAAATCAAATCATATAATTTCACCTTTATTTTGGATTTGTTTAGGACGTTGTTTTAGTATCCATTCTGATACATAAATATGACGATTTTAAGATTATTAATTATACAAATAATTAAATATATTTTCGATTGATGAAATTTTTATAATTGCCAAATATACGTCAGCATGTTTAAGGTAAGGAATTATTTGATTTAGATACATGGAAAATTTTTGAATAAATAAATACAAATAATCTTAACTTATGTACAATCCTAAAATAACTTATTTTCTATGGCATGGTTAAAAAAAATTCCACCAATTTTTGTTATACAAATAAATTAAGCTATGTTATCAATTTAATCCAAATCATGACATGTTATTATCAATAAATAAAATTTTATCATCAATAAATAAAATTTTAATCATTTATTTAGAATATTTTCTATACTTAGTAGTAGACCTAAGCATGGTCTGGGTCGGGCAAGCTTGAGTCAGGCCTTGAACAAATTTTCAGCCCATTACACCGGACCGGATTTGGGCCAACCCCGGTATTTGGGCCTAGTGTCTTGTCCAAGTCCGCCCTCTTTGTCGGATCGGGCCGCCCAACGGGCCTAACGTCTTAAATTCATTTTCTATCAGAAATCGAACTATAGAAATAAATAAAAAAGACACAAATCACAACATTATATAAATATTTTCAAACGTGAGGCAAATATGGACAATATTAGCTTACTAATAAATGCAAATCGACGACATTGTATAAATACTTCAAGCGGCCATGTTTGCTGGGGTCTACTTAGTAGATACTCCTTCCGTTCCACCATACATGTCCTTTTACTTTTTGACACGCTGTTTAATGAGCGAAAAACTCTATAAAATATTAATTTTTTATATATAATTTGATACTTATTACTTCTTTTTTTGATAAGGTAAAAATTCGAGGCCAACTATACCTCAACCCCGAGGGGCCGACAAGTCGGCATACGGATAACCGTCATAAATAAATAAAAATATAGAGATGGTGCAAATACAAGCAATAGCACTCTAAAAAGCGAAACTAAACATAATTAATCCAAACGAGATGAGGGCGTAGACAATTTGATACTTATTACTAATAAGTATCAACAACAACAAGAAGCCCAGTATATCCCGCTCTGAGAAGGGTCTGGGGGGTCGAAATGTACGCACCCTTACCCCGACTAGGTCGAGAGGATGTTTCCTAGTCACCCATGAAAAGACATCAAGGAAAGATGATAGTATACATTCTACAAATTGTAATTTAAAATAATAATAAATAAATAAAAACCGACAGAAAAGATGCGCGTAAGAAAGTTGTGAAAGAAGGGAAGGGAAGCATGATACGGAAAACGCTGCACCCAACTAGTGTTCGTCAACTCGGATAGCACTCCTCCGCTGCATTCTGTCATGAGTCATCTCCTCAGTAAGTCCCAAAGCGGTCGGGTCATGTATAATCACTTCACCCCAACTCTTCTTTAGACTCCCTCTGCCCCGACGAACGCTTTCGATAGCCAAGTTGTCACATCTACGCACTGGCGCACTCGGATCCCTCCTCTACACATGCCCATACCATCGGAGTCTCAATTCCCGCAACTTAGCCTGGATACTAGTCACTCCTATTCTTTCTCGGATAGCTTCGTTTCTGATTCTGTCGCACAAGGTGAACCCACACGTCCACCTGAGCATCCTCATCTCAGCCACCATGAGTTTTTGTTCCTGACACTTCATGTGCCTTAGTTGTCACCTAACACTCTGCCCCATATAATAAAGTCGGTCTCACCACCACTCTGTAGAACTTATCCTTGAGCTTGAGTGGAACTTTTCTGTCACATAAGACTCCTGACGCAGCCCTCCACTAATAAGTACTACCTCCGTCCAAAAATATATTGCCTTTACTATTCATGCACGTTTTTTTAAGAAGGTAAAAACTATATAAAATATTAACTTTTTTAATAATTACAAACTTATTGATAATAAGTTTGTAATTATTAAAAAAAATTAATAAAAAAAATTAATATTTTATATAGTTTTTAACTCCTAAAAAAGCGTGCATGAATAGTAAAAGTCCATGTATTTTTGGACGGAGGGGGTATTAAATTATATAAAAAAATTAATTAAAAAATTAACATTTTAATGAGTTTTTCGCTCCTTAAAAAGCGTGCTGAAAAGTAAAGGGATATGTATTGTGGAACGGAGGGAGTATATGTTATCAATTTAGTCCAAATTATGACGTTATCATCAATGACGTCGGTTCCTTGTTGTAAGATAAGATCAATTTTTTTTTAAAGCAAAATAAGAATTCGGTTCTCTAGACAAGTCTAGAGAAACCGAGAAACCGGACAAGTCGGTAGATGGACTAACCATCATGCACAACTGGAAGCAAATAACTGAAGCAGATGACAAAAAAGAATTTACAAAGGCAAATGACATAAATAAAAATACAATGAACGTACAAGCCATCCTACACTGCGAAACACAAGCCAAAAGACGAAACGAAACGATCGGCCAAAGGGACAACGCACACAGAGAACTCTGGGGACCGGCGGAAACCTCAGATCATGGACTCAAACGAGCCTTCAGATGGCAATTGCACATCCATGACGTCATCGACAATGATAAATCAACAATCGCTCACACGAAGCCTGCAACACAACCCGCAAACTCAATCCCAAACCACACCATTGCTCAATCAAACTCCAAGCACTCATCTCAACCTTCAAGGACGATAACTAAATCTTAACCAGACTACCATAAGGATAAGTCTAATAGAGGCGATAAAAAAAAAAGGAGACAAGGAAGCCAAAAAGAGCAATAATGAACAAGTAAGCGAACGAATAAGCGGACAAAAAACCAACCCATTTTGTATTGAAATTTTTATTTTCCTCAAAAAAAGTAGCGTGCACAAAAGGCTTGTTGGAGACCGGCAGACCACATGCGGTGGAAGCCGAAGAAGGCGCATGTGTGGTGGGTGGAAACAGGTGAGACCGAGGAAGGCCAGACCTACTTCCAGCAACCGGCCGAGGGCAATGAAGAGGTTGTGGAAATAGATGATGGCGGTGGGGCCGGCAGAGGTCGCTGTGTGGCGACGGAGGACGGAGAATCGATGGGTGAGGGGTGAACCTAGGGCACCACACCCGTTGCGGGAAGCGACGGGTACCAGGGTTGAAGACCGAAGAGGGCTGGAGGCAGGCGCCATTAAGGCCATGAGCCGGTGAAGTCAAACCGGTGGGTGGTGGCGGTGGCAAAACACCACATCTCAAAAAAAAGAGCGTTATTAGCGTCATAAGATTAGATTTTATGAGATACCAGGCTCTCACTGTTTCAATTTCATTGTTTTCATTATGGGGTTGAAAATAAAGATTCTTTATAACATGTATGATTTGAATCACTTATAAATCATTCTTAACCTCTCTAATATAAACGATGTGATACAAAACGTTAGCGTTATAATTTTTTCAATTTTTTTTTGGCGAATTTGCGGATATACCCTGCCCAGAAAAAAGGGTTACAAAAGTAGGCCTAGTTCTACCAAATTGCAAGGGATGCCTATTTAGGCATATTTGCAATAAAAGTATGCTTGGTTTAAGCATTTTTTAAATTAAAAAATATATATATAATTAGTATTTTCTGAAATTATAAAACAAGAAATATGATTTTCGGATATAAAAAAAACATAAATTCGGATTTTATTTCAAAAAACAGAATTTCAGAAAAACCAAAAAGATTTTGAGAAATTGGAAAAAAAACCCAGATTTTCGGAAATAAAAAAAAAGATTTTCGGAATTTTTTTTATAGAATTAATAAGATTTTCTGGAAATGGAAAAAAAACAGATTTTCTGGAAATTAAAAAATAATTTTGGAAAAAAACATAAATTCGTAGTTTTTTTTTTCAAAACACAGAATTTCGAAAAAGAAAATCTGTTAAAAAAAGGATTTTCGGAAAAAAAAACGTAAATTCGGAAATTAAAAAATAATAGGATTTTTTGGATTTTCTGGAAATTGGAAAAAAAAGTGCGAGTATATATCCTGACATGTCAAACAGATATCCTGTCAAGTTATTGTTGATATCCTATCAAGTGCTAAAAAATCTTTCGTGGGACTCCCTTTACGGCTCAAGATTTATGTATCCTGACATGTTGAAATATATTTCCTGCCAGTATTTACGTAACATCCTGTTAAAATTTGTTTTTTTATCCTGTCATGTGGTAAAAACTATCCTGTCAAATTATTTTATTTATCCTGCCAGACTATTGTTGCAAAACTGATGGTGAATGATGTCCCTGGCGAATGTGAAAAATTGGGTCATTAATAAGAAATTTTGGTTGCGAAAACGTGCGAGTCTATATCCTGACATGTCAAACAGATATCCTGTCAAGTTATAGTTTATATCCTGTCAAATGCTAAATAATCTTTCGTGGGACTCCCTTTACGAGTCAAGATTTACGTATCCTGACATGTTTAAATATATTTCCTGTCAATATTTACGTAACATCCTGTCAACATTTGTTTTTTTTTTATCCTGTCTGGTGGTTAAAAATATCCTGTCAAACTATTTTATTTATCCTGCCGGATTGTTGTTGCAAAACTGATGGTGAATGATGTCCCTGGCGAATGTGAAAAATTGGGTCATTAATAAGAAATTTTTGTTGCGACAATGTGCGAGTATATATCCCGACATGTGAAACAGATATCCTGTCAAATTATAGTTGATATCCTGTCAAGTGCTAAAAAAATCTTTCGTGGGACTCCCTTTACGACTCAAGATTTACGTATACTGACATGTTTAAATATATTTTCTGTCAGTATTTACGTAACATCCTGTCAAAATATGTTTTTTTATCCTATCATGTGGTTAAAAATATCCTGTCAAACTATTTTATTTTTCCTGCCGGATTGTTGTTGCAAAACTGATGGTGAATGATGTCCCTGGCGAATGTGAAAAATTGGGTCAATAATAAGAAATTTTGGTTGCGAAAACGTGTGAGTATATATCCTGACATGTGAAACAAATATCCTGTCATGTTATAGGCGATATCCTGTCAAATACTTAAAAAACTATCGTGGGACTCCCTTTACGACTCAAGATTTATGTATCCTGACATGTTTAAATATATATTCCTGTCAGTATTTATGTAACATATGGTATAGCAATTTAAATATATATTCCTGTCAGTATTTATGTAACATATGGTATAGAAAGAATGAAAAGGTGTTGCTAATAAAGTGAGAGAACTTGAGACCATATGCTATTGGCCCAGAGAGCCAATAACTCATGCACCAAACTGAAATATGGTTTGCTGACAGCATGAATGGGAAATAAAGCACATGATATGAACTTTCTCAACTTCAATATTCACTACAGCGTAGTCAATGCCACAATAACAGAACATTATCAGATCACATATTAGTCATAACATGAGTCAGAGCCGACAAAGAAATGGGACAATGAAGATAGAAGCCACCATAGTGGGTGTTGTCAGCCTAGCATAATCCAAAATTCAAACTCCAAAATACTAAACCCACGAATGTTAAGCCTAAGGTTTTCAACCTAGCATAATATAATACGAGTCGAGTTCCTAGTAGGATATATACATATATCCGTCAAAAACCATCAACCATTCAACTTTACTACTTTCTAACACACACTATCACATGGGCTTCTTCCATTTGTCATCCCACACACTTTGCGCGAAAGAGTTGCGGTAGCCATCAATATACTTGTCTGCAATTGCCTCCAAGGTAGACCTCCCAGTGCTCAAGACTTCAATGTACTTGAGCGTGTATACCCCGCAATCACCCCTGCCAAATACATACTACACAATGTTATGCATACACAAAAGGGATATTAACATATATAAGTACTGAAATTGAATCTCTTACCCTCGCTTATTAGATTTCAAACCGGGGACGCGAATCACCCTGAATGGCTCTTCACCCCATTTTCCAACTTGGTTGGTCAATGTCTCAGGTCGCTTCAACACTAGGGGAAGTCCATTTGTTACCGATTCTAACAAGTTCAGTAAAACACTATCTTTTTACAACCCGTGGTCCGAATCATACACATATACCGACCAATCTTTCAAACTGATCTGCAGTGCAACCCAGTGTCTCTTCTCCAAATTGAATGGAACATAGAGATGTTCTGCAGCTTCCCAACTCTTCCCATGCAACTGCGGCAACCGCCCTTCGAAGTACTTGAACAGAATCTGATATGTACTGTCTGAGCTTTTGCTAGCATTGTAGTCTTTCCACAGAGCTTGAATTTTGTTTACCCAAAATCCATCTAAAATAATCTCGGTCTCATCTTTGATTATCATCTCCCGAAGAAAGTAAAGAACTTGCTCCATGTGCTGTAACACGTCATCCCAATAATTTATTGAAACCATACATACTCTTAACATAACTTGTTAGTCAATGAACATGTTAGTGCACTTACCTCAGTTGTCAACCACACGTTAGGTTGAAGTAGCTTCTTAAAAAATTCCTTGTTTAATGTTGCCCCATCTGGGCCATCACGATAATCCTCGCTACAAAATTATACAAATATTAGAGACAATGTGTAAATTATGTTTCCCAAACACTAACTCACAAGTGAACTTACCCCGGTGAAACAACCCAAGCACTCAGCTCTGCTGATGGAAGGTGGTCTCCAACACCATTAGCTACTTTTGAGGCCCTCCCTCTTATCTTGTAAGTTTTTATCGGCTTCTGCACCTTCTCCAACTCGATGCATTTCGAGTCTGTATAAGGGGAGGACATATGTTTCGACTTCTCTTTTTTGCGAACTGGAAGGAGCCTTTTTGGGTTATCGAGCACCTTCGTCGATCAAGTGATTGGCTTCTTCCCGAGTGGTTCCTCGCTCTTATGAGGAACTTCATGTACCTCATCAGGTTCACTTACCTTTGCACCCTCAATAATAGCGTCCTTAGATAAGTTAGTGCACGGGAGCTCACCGTCTGCATTCCCACCAAAGACTTTCACTCCATCACTGAACTCATGATCCGATCTGGAATGTGCAGACTTCTACTAACATTACAATAAGCATAATCCAATTAACATAAGGTAAACAAATAAAATTTATCTACAAAAATAAACAACATTCTATCATAGGGTAGTCCATACCTCGTTATCGTGATCATCATGATCATCGATCAACGAACCAACTTTGGTCACCGGAGACAGGCGCGGGGATATGTTCCTTTGAGGTATAATTATCTTATCTAACCTCGCTTCTATCCTTTCAAGTCTTTCAACCAATGACTTCTCAATCCGCCTCATAGTATGTGCTAACTCTGTGATAGCACCCATTACATTTCTTGAGTTTAGTGAATCTACATTGCTCCCCCTGTCATTCGTCCCAACATCAACCTTTACTTGCCTCCGCTTTGTCCTGCTTGTACCGGCACTTGTCTTTGTGCTCTTGACTATGTTGTCAAAGTGTTCATCACTCTCTTCGTCTGAAAAGTAACACTTTGACAACATATCTTTCTCGTCTTCTTCGGTAACCAAAATTGCGTGGACTTGTCGTGCTTTGTTGGCCAACATCATACCATGTCTCCCACAACTTATTTGTTTGAAGTTGCTTCATCAATACACCATGTATAAGCTGGGATGAGTATGATACCTCTTTAATTCTTTCCCAATCTCCGGGGGTGAGACGTTCTTCAATATCAGAAATAATTGTCTTTCTTGCATTTAGATTTATTCTTCCATAAACTGAGTCCCCGGTGTAAAACTTATATTGTATCTGCGAATAAATCAATATTTGCAAGTAATTTGAGATAAAAGATAGACTAATAGCTAATAACTTCATACAATCCACTCAACCACAACCAAAGACGGAATGACCAAACAATTGCACTTACATCTTTTTTGAAGACTTTCCCCTTGACTTTGTCGTTGGCAGGTGCTTTCCGCTTCCTCTTCTGTCGTTCTGCTTGATCCCCATCAATGGATTTCATCTCATTCGATCGACAAGGGGTTAATACCTCCTTCCCACCTCTTGTAATGGCCATGCCTGCGAACCTCCTATGAACAAAAAATGTGAGTCATAAAGGCCTTTCATGATGCTCAGTAAGCAACATATGTTTAGAAAGTAAACGACCAGAGACAAATGGAAATCAAGTACACAACAAATGTCTAAGCCTATTTATTATTACCAAGATAGGCTTAAACATCAAATATTAACAAATGAAAGATGCCTACAAAATCTAGAGCCCAAGTGCCCAACTTACGAAAGCTAAATGAACTTTCATGCAAAATGTTCACAACACCCAAAACTAATACTCATCCAGTCAAAGGTAGAATGCTTAGAGTACATTAATCTTCATTCCAGACACTAACTAGATACTGGATTCCTCAAAACTTCAAATTCAGACAGCATACAAATAATTTACACTCGGTAGCCACAATCACTATACAACAAACGTACACAAAGAAAGAGAGGGAAGAGATAAAACAATAACTTCAAATTCAAAAACTTTAGTTTGTCCTCATACATCAAACCCAATCCCAAAGTCAGAACAATAAGCAAAATCACCCAGAGAAACACAATAAACACCCCAATTGACAAATTCACTCAGACATTTTAACAAACACCTTATGTGCAGAACACCATATACACTTTGATAATCTGAAACCGAGTATTCCGGTCCCTTAAATACATGATGGGTAAGGGAAGTTTGGATTCATCTAAATGGATAGATTTGGTTTGTTTTGGCAGAAATCTGACATAAACAAGAGAATGGAGGAATCAGTAACGTACCTAAGGTTTCTCGAATTCGACGACAGAGGGCTTCGAGGGACAACACTCGACTTGATGATGACCGATTGGCGACAATTCCGATCTTCTCACCGGTATTTTTGCTGGCTTCGGCGGTGGAACGATGGTGCTCGATGCTTTGTGCCGAAACTATCGAGAAGAGCAGATGCTTTGGGGCGAAACTGTCGGCGGAGCGGTGGAGTGCTGATGGCGAGACAGAAGAGCCGACTCCAGTGAGAAGCCGCCGGCAGAGGAGGCTCGGTCTGAGAGAAGATCTTCAACGCCGATGGAGGAGGAGGCTCGTTCGCTCGCTCGAGGGAGAAGGCACAGGGATATTTCTGATTTTTTTTATTTTTTATGTTTTCCCATTTTACAGCCTTTTTTCTTTTTCTTGTTGTTTTTCTTTTTTTTCTTTTTGTTTTTTCGGTCCTTTTGTTTTTCTTTTTCCGTTTTTATTTCTTTTTATTTTTTCGTTTTTATTTTATAAAATAGGAAAATCCGATTTTTTTTATTTATTATTTATTTCACATATTTTTTTCTTTTGGGCACAGTTGCAATTTTATTAGGCATTTTTGCAATTAAATTAGGCATTTTTGCAATAAAGTAAAAAACAAGGTATATTTGCAACTGTCATAGGAATTTTGGGTATTTTTTGCTATTCTTCCTTCTTTTTTTTTTTGATATATTATAATCTTTTCACTTAATTCATTGACAACCTTGTCAACACTAATGGATTAATCTCTAGATGGATATTAGAGCACCAGTTCACTAGGCCCAAAGTCTTTTTTTTAACATAAGGTTGGGTCAGTGCCCACTAGATGTTATTATTAATATTAGTTGGGAATTGGGATAGACCTTAAGCATGGTTAAGTCTCTAACAAGGGAATTAAACAATCAGGAATATCATAATTTTGGGCATAGTAACTATGTAAGGATAGTACCCATTGTGCACAAGGGCATCAACAGTAGAGTTGGCCGAGTGAAATTATCTTCTTTAACATCCATATTATATATAAAATAAGAAATGTCACAACTCTAGAGATTATTTAGACTTTAATGTTTTTATAATCACTTTTAAGATTAAGTAAACATTAAAATTCATATACACAAATAAGACAAATATGGGATGGACAAATATGGGAATATCAAATAAGACAAATATGGGATGGACTTTGTTCGAAACGTAAATTTATAAAATCGTAATCGTAATTACAAAAGAGGGCAAAATCACATGGAAATGCCACCCAAAATAAGCTAACGCCTACAACAACCCATCAAGTGCAATGAGTCCCAGCTCGAAAAGAGCAAACACTCCTGATCGCTCCATCTACCCTTCTACGATCATTAGGTGACTTGCACTTGCACCGCAAGGATATTTATTATTCGCAATTTACAAGTGAAGTAGACGAAAGCGACGAACACAAGCAGCTTCGCTTTGAAGACAACACTTTGCTGGCGAGAGGACGACTCTTGTGCAAACCAAATCAACCACTCTTTAATACCACCACAACGCGCCTTGGAAGCCCAATCCAATCCCACACTACATCCTCGCTTTCTTGATCATTTCACACAATCACACTCGAACCAGATGTGATCTTCATTTTCCTCCTCCGGTTTACACAATGGACAGAGGGCAGCCTCCGTCCCTCTCCAATGTTTGATTTTTCGCCCCGTCTGCAATCGTTTCTTCATCGCAACCCACACAACAAAGTGAACAAACGACCACTTACAGGAGTGAGCACCATTCCAAAGTATCTCTCCCCATTCATTTTAAAAAAAAAAAAATGTTCCTGATGAAATCTGCAATCCTGAAGGGACACTTGTTGTAATTTCCCAAAAGTTCTATCTAAAATTTTTTCACCAGAAACTTCATCGCCTCCTTCAACACCATCCAAAATCTTTTCCATTAATTTAGCACTCAGCCACCATTTTTGGCCCGTGTTTTTAGAGCATCTCCCTCTTCAATCCAACTTCAATCCCTAATCTCTCCCCAATCACCAAAAAAGGACGAAATTGAGCCAAAAATATAAAAATAAAAATGCCGCCTTTTTCAGGCTTTGCAGGGGCTGCGAAACCGCCGGTGAAATCAGACCCCTATATCGTAACCATCAATGTCGGAGGCCAGATTTTCCAAACCACCAAGCAAACCCTAGCAATGGCGGGTCCTAATTCCATGCTCTCGGCAATAGCAAATTCGTCATCTTCCGAGCAATTGGACGCGCCGTTAATCGACAGGGACCCTGAATTGTTCTCCGTGATCCTCACCCTCCTCCGAACCGGCAATCTCTTGTCGTCCATCTCCAATTCCTTCGACCTCCACGACGTAATTTCAGAGGCCAGATTTTACAAGCTCGAATCGGTTTTGGTCGATTCGCTCTCTAACCCGTCCCATTTTGATGCGCTTGATCTCCATAAATCCGCGGCGTTGCGGCTCAACGGCAGGGACTCGCCGTCGGCGATCGCTACGACGCCGTTTGGCTCCCTCCATGTCGCCCATGGCAGCAAGATCACCTCTTTTGACTGGTCTCTTCGCCGGAAATCCACCATTCTCACTCCATTCGCCGCCGTTGATTCTCTTCTTGCTCTCTCTCCTACCCTTGCTGCCGCTGGCGCCACCGATTTCTCCGGCTTGCAGGTACACATACTGACATACGTTTCGTGCGGTCTCCGACGACACTCTTAATTTGAATTTTCCCCAAATCGAAAACTATATTTAAAATGAATTAAAAATGATCATTTTACCTCAAATTTCATCTTAGAAATTAAGTAAGCAAAAATGTTTATTTGTTTAGAACCGATAATTAAAAATTAAAGCTTTTATGTATGAAAAACTATAGTCACAAATCTTTAATTTATATACTACTCCGTCTCAAAATATAGATCGTTTGACATTTTAACATGTTTTTTAGTAGCTAAAAACTATATAAAACATTATTTTTTATTATTATTAATTTTTTATAATAATATTATACTTATTATAATAATTATAATATTATTATAAAACATTGATAAATTTTTTTTAAAAATTTTATATAGTTTTTAGTTTATTAAAAACGTACTAAAAAGTCAAACGATCTATATTTTGAGACGGATGGAGTATTATTTCGTGGGATTTAATTATTGATCTAGGTAAATTCTATCATTTCGCTTAATGGTGCAAATTTTTTAGGGCTTTCTTTTTTAAATATTACTCCCTCCGTCCTAAAATACATGGTCTTTTAGGCCTTGAAATTTTCTCAAAAATACATTGGTTTTTAGGGTTATAGAGTAATGATTACCCTAAAAAGTACAATAATAATTAAAATTAAAGAATTTCCATCTCTATAAAAATAATGAGATTTAAATATAAATAGGTTTTCTTAATCAACGTGTAAAGGTCTAAAAGACCATGTATTTTTAGACGGAGGAAGTATATATATTTAAACTGAATTAAAAATTATCATTCTCACTTTCTCACTCAAATTAAATCTTATAAATAAAGTAAGCAAAAATCTTTATGAACGAGTAATAATTAATGCCTTTATACGTAAAAATCAGGAGTATTTATTTCCCACAACAACAACAATTAGTTTCATCAACTAATAGATAAAATATACATGTCTCCTTAACAATAAAAATATTTAATTTATGGATTATTTCGTATGGGATTTAATTATTTATCCATGTAAATTCTTTCATTTTGCTAAGCGGAGCGAAGCAGATATGTTTTTAGGTAATCGATTTTAATCTTAGAAATAAAGAAAGAAAACATTATTTAGAGAGTATGTGTGATTCTGAGAAATCGGTCGAGTCGTATGAAACGGGAGTCGTGTCGGATTTATATTGTTTGAGTCATTATGTAGAGTCTTTTCCTATCCTTATATTTTGTGATCTTTTACCACCCCACAATCAACGTGGGATGACATTTTTATCCGTCGGGTTGGCACTTGAACAATTTTTTTTTCTTTCTTCTTCCAGGTCGAGACTCTCAATATCTTTATAGCTCGCCTGATTTTTGGTTTTTCGATAGGGTTCGGCATCTCAATCTCTCTTAGCCTACTCGAAGCCAAGAAAACCAGCTCCTTATATTTTGTAAACTTGTACCACCTCACAATCGATGTGGGATGAAATTTTTATGCCAACGGAACAGAGTAATGATTAATCAATGCTTTTAAGTATAGACAATAAACTAATCAACGAAGTTGACCAAAAAAAAATAAACTAATCAACGAAGAGATCGATAATTAATATATCTATCTCCTTAAAAATGAAAATCATTAATTTATTGATTTTTCCTTTAGATTTAATATATTATTTATTCATGTAAATTCTATCAGTTTGCTAAATTTTCTTATTTTTATTTTTATAGATAATCGATCTCAAGGCCGGAGTTGTTGAGCAACACTTAAATTGGGATAATCCGACGCGATCAAGCTCCAATGTGCAAGCAATCGGGCGATCCCCGGAGCTCTTATTCGTCAGCTTCGAATCCGAACGTCGAAACTCGAACGTCATAGTTGCATATGATGCAACAACCACAAGTACTATAAGGCCAGCCTTTGAGATCGCCCACAACGAGATATACGGAGCCGAGATCAGCTCCGCGGCTCCGGCCACCAAGCTGACGTGGCTCTCCGGCCCCAACCTCTTGATGGCGTCGGGGTCCCATAGCGGTCCTAATGGCATTACCGGCGCCATCAAGCTATGGGATATAAAATCGGGGAAGGCGGCATGGGAGTTGGACGAGAGGGCGGATTGCTTTGCCGATGTTACGGCAATGGATGGCACGACGTCCAATGTGTTTAAAATCGGAGTGAATTCGGGCGAGATGTACTTTCTCGATTTGAGAAAATTAGGGTTTGGGGGCCAATGGGTTTGTCTAGGAGACGATAGGAAGGCGAGGGGCGAGAGAAGAGAGGGGCTCGGGTGTAGGCTCGAGAGCCATGGGAGCCGCGTCTTTTGTTCGAGGGACGGGGACTTGGAGGTGTGGTCTGAAGTCGCGCTTTCTAGGGTTTGCGATGATTGCGTCGAGGAGAATGTGTTTAAGAGGAATTCGATGGGGCGACGCAAGGATAGGGGCGGGGACAGGGTTATTGACATGGGATTCGGAGGGAAGAAGATGTTTGTTACGCGAAAGGATCGACAATGTGTCGAGGTTTGGGAGACAGGGAGAGTAGTTTAGTTATTAGGGCTAATTGAATTGATTTATCTTCTTTTAACCTTACAATGTACAATATTTTTAAAATTTTAATTATTTTACTTTTAATTTTAGAAATTGATTCTTTAGATAATTTTTTTCAATTAAGTTTTTAATATAGAAATAAGTTCAAAAACCGTTATCTGAAATATAGTAGTAGTGTTTTATTAGCTTAATTGTTGCCCAAGCATGAGCTGCTGACCACATTTAAATAAATTTAAAATGACCAGGAAGTCAACGATTTATATTAATTTAATCAAATCAGCCTATAGGGGAAAAAAAAAAGATTTTTTTTTTCGGGTTAACATTATTTTAGTTCTTGAGATTAATACGTAGTTTCTAGATAGGCATTTGCAACACAAGTGCAACAAATTAAATTGGATGACAAATTGAGAGACCAATCCAATTGATAACTATGTTTATGTTGATAGATAAAGAACAAAAATTATGAACAAATCAAATCTAATATATAAGTCGATAAGTCTGAACAAATCATATCTAGCTATAGACTAGGCCAAATTTTCGCTGAATGTACGGTCGAGCCATCGACTCGAGGGTCGGAGATGACAACATTTTTACCGACTTTGGATGTCGGTGTCGTCAAACACCAAAATACTGCAAGACTGCCTTGACCAGCAAGTTTCTCGGCTCCTCATGTCGGATTCGGAAAACAATTTGTCGACAGTCGACTCCTCGTGTCGGTTTCGGCAACCCCTAACCAACATTAACCTTGCAAATTATACCACGCAACCTCGTCGACTCCTCATGTCCACACAACCTTACCGACTTCTCATGTCGGTGTCGACGAACACTTTGTTGGCTCCTCATGCCGGTGTTGGCAACTTAGCACCTCTGCAAGACTTAAGTCAACACCAGCAACCTACCTTCTGTCGACTTGGAGTTTTGGGGCTCCGTCGCTCCGAAAATCGGTGTCGACTAAACCTTTGCCGACACTGAAAGCCATTGATCTAATCATACGTTTGACGAGATTAAACCATGCGGATAGCAATACGGAAAAATATACAAGGAGTAACAACAACCAAAATTAATCTCCTCAACAACACACACAAAAATATATACGTCGATCTCCTTAATAAAAACTTTAATTTTGTCCTTCTATCTATGTGTTTGTTTAGATGGTTTATTTATAAAAAGTATAGGAAGCGAATATTTTAAAAATTATTTCAATACATGTGTTACTTTGGATAAAATTGTCTATTTTAAAAAATCAGAAAATTGAATTTCGACCGAATTTCAATTCCATTAAAATAAAATAGGGAATTATAATTAATGAGTAGGATAGGTAAGATTAAATTGACTTCTTTATTTTAACATATCCATTTTTGTTTACTTTTTTAAATCATAAATTACTTTTAATCTACATATAATTTAAATAAACATTTTATTATTATTAAAGGCTACAATAATAATTTTACACGATTCCCTTAAAAATTCATATTCAATAAAATAAAACACAATATTTTAATTTATGTAAAAAATTAAAATTATCCAAATATATTTTCTTAAATCTCATAAATTCTATTCTTATAAAGTTTTTTCATCATTAATTAATTAATTTCCTAGTAATTACAGTTCTCACATCCATCCAGTCCTAGATACATTTGAATGACTTAAAAATTAAAATCCAATCTTACATACATTTTAATGACTTAAAATCCCATTTGATGTTATCGGGTAAAGATTTTCCTTCCCTGAAAATTTTCCTAATAAAAAAAAGAAGACTTAAAATCCACAGTTGACATTTAGGGGCCAAAGTGATAACGTTGACATAAAATCCATAATGACAAAAAAAAAAAAAAAGTCATCTAGAAATTTATAGAGTTTTTGGTTATGACTAATCCTCTAGAAATATTAAAAATATTTCATCAATTTAATGTTAACAAAACCCATTTTTCTTAGGGCTCGTTTGGTTGAATGCGGGGAGTATAATACCCGGAAACATACTTCCCATGAATTGAATTTCCGTAAAATGTACTTCCCATAAATCGAAAAAAAGTTGTTTGGTTGAATTTTTATTTTTAGAAATATAAATAGAAAAATAAAGAAAATTACCTTTAAAAAAGGATGGAAGTTGAACTCACTTAGTTTCTCAGATAAGTGAACTTTCTACGATTTAGAGAAATTAAAATTCAAGAGAAATTGAATTTTTGTGTCTTTCTGTCAACTAAATACAGAAATATATCCTACTTCTTCAATTTTTAAACTTCCTGGGTCTTTAACTAGGATCGAACTCTCCATGAAATTCATAGTTGCATTACTTATAGCTTCTTTGTTCGTAGACAAAGCGGATTCAGAATTGTCTTTCATTACAAGGCGGGTTTTTCATTCAATAATATAAATTCAAATTACAGATTTTTTTAATAAAGCAACTGACTTCCATAAAGTAACTAAGAGTAATTGGTGATTTAATTACTCATTAATGAAGGGATTAAGTTTCCTTAAACAGGACAACAAACGTGTTTAAGATAAACAACACAGGTCTTCCCCTCCTCCATCCTCCACCGTCAGATCACAGTCTCATGACGTCATCCGCCCAGATCTGACGTGTGCAGTGATGCCAGTGTTACCCATCAGCCCCTCTATTTACCAAAATGCCCCTCCCTCGTCTTCGCGATTCACGAGTGCTTTCATTTTCAAGATTTTCTTTAAAGAATTTTCTTTAATTTCGCAAACGCCCTTCAGTTTCAACTCCAACGTCTCTCTCTCTCCACTCACAAGCTAACGCAAGTTCGTGACACTAAGCAGGCAAGTTCCTCGCAAAGAGCTTGCGGAGAGGGTGAGAGTGTCAATTTTACTTGCAATTTGAGTGAAATTTTCTGATTCTGTACTTGTTTGGTCTGGTTAGGGTTTTTATACGGGGTGTTTTGAAGTGCAATCTGTAGTTGAATTGTCGCACCGAAGCTTGCTTGTACAGGTAGGTTCGCTCGTCCCTTGTTCTAAATCAATTTCGCTTCTTTTTGTTACTTGCAGTTTAGGGATCGGAAACCATTGCTGATTTTCAATTTTTAGGTTGAAGTGGAGCTTGATGGGGGGATTTTTTTTGATGGGTTGTGATTTGGATCGTGGAGAATTTGGTGTTTTATTTGCTGTCACGAGGACTATATGATGTGGTGGTGGTGTCAATGGATCCATAAAAAAAAATGCAAAAAAGTGTTGTAAATTGTTAAAGAACTATTTGAATTTGAATTGTCAGTCTCGTCTGCTGAATTTTGGGAATTAATATTCAGACAAGTGTTTTTTATTTCAATTTTGGGAATTGTCAGTATGTATTCAGAATTTGAATGTAGTCTCAGGTGGTGTCAATGAAAGCCTTGTTATCTGGAATGGAATTTTGGAATTTCAGAACTTGAATATAGTCTCAGGTGTCTAAACTTTTTCCTTGTTTCTCTAATTTTCTTACTAGTTCATTGAGAGTTAAAGACTTGTTCCCTCAAATGATGATGTTTTGGAATTTTAATCATATTCCGAGCTGGTGATTGTCGCTAATATCTAGTTGGTTTGGGTTCTTGACAGAGCCCCAAACAGCAGGTATGGTCATATCTCTTTGAGTTATTGTATATTATCACTCTTTATGTAGTTTTTACTATACGTAAATGTTACTTTTATGCGTGCAGATGAGAAATCAGTAAGACATGCCTTTTTGGAGGAGGAAGTCTTCACCTAAAGAGGTGAAGACGAATGTGAAGAAACAAAGTTTCATCAACACCTTACATGAGAAATTTAAGAATGTTTCAAAAAACAAGGAGAACCTCAACTCCGGAAGGTCTCAAAGAGTAGCTGCTACTATATCAGAAAGGGTTTTCCGAGTATCTAGATCAGCACTGCCTTCCACACAAGTATCCCGATGTCAGAGTTTCTCAGATCGGCAACCTTCTCAACCTCTTCCGCTTCCTAGGGTTCAGCGTTTCTCTGACTCTGGTATGAACTCATCTCAAGAAGCAGGATTAGGTGGATGCTGTAACCCGTTGCCTCTATCTTCTCTTTCTCGGCATGCTTCAAATAGGGGAAAACAGTTGTATGGCGAAAGAGATTTAGCTACTGCTTCATTTTCTAGTGACTCAACATTGTCCACTGATGACCCAATTGACTCACGGCTTAGTCCTCAGGCGTCTGATTATGAAAGTGCAGCCAGAACTGCTATCAACAGCCCAACTAGGTAGGTTTCTGGCTTTCAGTTTGTGGAACACTCCTTATTCCTTATACATGTTGAATGCAACATTAGGAAAGTTTATTATCTTGGTTGTCTTAATATCTATTTCAACAATTACTGCAGCATAAAGCACAAGGATCAATCCTCTAATGACAAAGGAAAGGATCAACCAAAGCTGCTTAGCCTACTTTTGAGTGAACCTGTTCCCCCTACTTCCCCTAAACAAAGACAAAGGCCTAAAAGGGCTGCTCATGTCCAGAGGTTGCAAATTCCTCCTCATGCTGGTTTTTTCAGCGCACCAACTAGCATGAAGACGAGCCCTTGCAGAAGTCCAGTAGAGGCATTGGGTCATGATCCAGCTTTCAACTCTAAGCAGTGCTCTGATATTAGCTTCTGTAGCTCTTTAAATTGTGCCAGTCCAGGTTCACGGAAGACCTCAAGACATAATTCTGTAGACATATCAGGACAAATTCTTTGGCCAAATAGTCGGTGTAGCCCTGAGTCTTCCCCAATACTTAGCCCTAAAATGAGAAGTCCAGGTCCTTGCTCCAGAGTACCAAGTGGTGCTGCAACTCCAGTACATTCTGCTGGGACAACAATTATGGAATTTCCACCAAAGAGACCTGATGATGGGAGACATCAACAACGTCACCGGTTGCCAGTCCCTCCTGTGTCACTTTCTATTTCATCACCCTTTTCAGCCACTTCATCTGCAGCTGTTAGTCCCTCAATCCTGAGAAGTCCTGGTCGTGCGGAGGGTTCTGCAGGTTTTTCTCGGAAATGGAAGAAGGGACGACTGCTTGGAAGAGGCACATTTGGAGAAGTATATCTCGGCTTTAACAGGTTTCTCTCTTACTCGCTTGGCCTTCTATTCCTGTTGAAAGAAGATAGTTTTTCTGACTGGATTTTGTTAAACTTGCCGCTTCAAAGTTATTTACTTTATGAGGCTGACTGCTTATAACTTAATATGAAGGCTACTTCTTTAACAATTTTCTAACAGAACTTGTTTATCTGTTTCTTTGTTTGGACATTAGTGAAACTGGCGAGATGTGTGCAATGAAGGAGGTTACCTTATTTCCAGATGATGCCAAATCAAAAGAATGTGCAGAACAACTAGGTCAAGTAAGTTATAAGCCTTCTGCCATTTCTATTTTTCTTTGACCTAGTTAGAGAAACTAAGTTTAGTACCGTGTTTTTTTTCAAACTTTGCAGGAAATTTTGTTGCTAAGCAGCTTAAGACATCCAAATATCGTGCGCTATTACGGAGCTGAAT
Organism: Persicaria maculosa; assembly: GCA_963922045.1. Lineage (NCBI taxonomy): Eukaryota > Viridiplantae > Streptophyta > Magnoliopsida > Caryophyllales > Polygonaceae > Persicaria > Persicaria maculosa. Next base: position 77,797,552 of record OY998255.1, on the reverse strand, counting down.
CGGTATATCTCTGTTCTGGTCCTAAAATCTTATATTGTTGCTTTTTCCTTCGTGCTTCCTTTTTGGTAGCTGATGGCTGTTTTTGGATAATGGGAAGTTACTGTTTCCAAATTTAGACCTGACATGATATACCAATTATGGTCTACCCTTTCAATTCACTGGGTTTCTTCCAAATTCTTGCAGATTGATGATAAACTATACATATATCTAGAGTATGTCTCTGGTGGGTCCATCCATAAACTTCTTCAAGAATATGGACAGCTTGGTGAACCCGTTCTCCGTAGCTTCACTCAGCAAATTTTGTCTGGACTAGCGTATTTGCATGCTAAAAATACTGTTCATCGGTGAGTTAGTTGAGCCTATTTGTAAGCTTCTGTTGCCTGTCGGTGATTATCAGTTCTTTCGTTATTTATATCTCGTTGCTCTTTATTTAGGTAGTTTTGAAGTCTTTACATGTTAATGGCTATGCTGTTTTAGGGACATTAAAGGAGCAAATCTGCTGGTCGATCCTAGTGGCTGTGTCAAACTAGCTGATTTTGGAATGGCGAAGCATGTACGTGACTTCATTCTTATACGTTACGGAGTAATAAACTAGTCAAAGTGTTGTAGATTGATTCTAAGATGGAAATGGTGCACTATTAATAACTATTATAAATCCATAAGCAAATTGCGTGAAATAGGTCAATTCCCAATTTTCTTCGGATATTCCAAAAGCAGAAACCCTTGATAGCTGAAACTATATGAGATATGCCGTATGATCTTGAAAAGATGAATTTCTAATTGTAGAATACTTTGTTTTGGAATTATGCAGATAAGTGGGCAACCTAGTCCTTTATCTTTCAAAGGAAGCCCATACTGGATGGCTCCTGAGGTTAGTTTTGTTTAAAATTATTGTCAGTCTTGATACTAATTTCTGGAAATATATCTCAGTTTCAATTTTTGTTCAGGTAATTAGAAATACCAATGGGTACAATCTTTCGGTGGATATATGGAGTCTTGGGTGCACAGTTCTCGAGATGGCTACTGCAAAGCCTCCATGGAGCCAATATGAAGGGGTTAGTAATTTTTAGTTTTGATCATCTATAAATAACTTGATCTCTTCATTCATTCTTGTTACTCGTTGAATACTAGTATCTCGAATAAAAAAAATTCAATTGTTCTGTTCCTTTGTTGAAATGCCTGCTTGATTGTTCAGTTACTCGTTGAATACTAGTATCTTGAATAAAAAAATTCAAGTGTTCTGTTCCTTCCGTGATTAAATGTTTTGGTTATCTTTTTCCATCCGAAGATTCCAGCTTTATTCAAGATCGGAAATAGCAAAGAACTCCCTACTATCCCCGATCATCTTTCACCTGAGGGGAAAGACTTTGTAAGGCAGTGTCTGCAACGGAATCCACAGCATCGTCCTTCTGCCGCAGAGCTCTTGGAGCACCCTTTTGTTAAAAGCAGCGTACCACTAGAAAGACCTCTGTTTGTTCCGGGCCCTTCTCATCCACCTTTGCCTAGCTTTGATGCTGCCATGGTATTCTGCCTTCCTATTTGATGTTGCTCCTATTCTCGCAAATTTCTATACAGATAGGGTGATACGGGCAAGGAATCTTGTGGGCCTAATTTTTAAGAAATTTTATATGTTCCAACTAATAGTTTACCTTTCTTCCTCCAGGGCTTCGAACATGCAAGGAAACTTACATGTCTCAAATCAGGAGTCGCTAACCACCAGCTTCGAAGTTGTATAGTTTCTCGGGGATCAAGGTCTGTGGCCTCTTATCTCTGCCCTCCTAACCTACTAATGCTATATTAGCTTACAAGTAGATGGATGCCAATATTACTTATTTCTTTTACAAAGACTTCATTAACCTACTCGTTTGTTGTTGATCTGCAGCGAGGTTCGTATGCCAAGGATTAACCTCTCATGCCCTGTTTCTCCTATTGGAAGTCCTCTTTTGCGTCCAAGATCATCCAATTGTATGATCTCTCCTTCTCATGCATCCATGTCATACAGTGCATCTGGTTATTGCACCCCTAATGGAAATGGAAACGGTGTCATTCCCTTGAATCTTCACCGGCCAATTCATGAAGGCACTCGAGTCCCAATGCCCCAAAAGAATCCCTTTTCTGGAGGTACTCACCTATATCATGATCTGAATCCGGAAGCTGCACGTGGGATTCCACAGGCCTCCCGCCTCTTTTCCTCTGTTGCTCATGGACAGGCTGCTCTTGCTGATCATGTATCACACCAGCTCTTAAGGGATCACATTATTCCAAGCATGGGTACTAGCCAACATTTAGAATCTCAACTGCTTGGTCAGACCAAATCTGGACACAATTCCCAAGCAGTTTATCACTAGCCCTCCATATCATATTTTAGATCCATGTCTATCTTGTGCATTGGCAGAAGCAAAGGGGCATCTAGATGATCACAGTGGTGACATTTACCCTGCAACCTCGGTATTCCTCCATGGGTGCATATGTTTGTCTCGTGCTCGTGCAATAGTTGAACAGAGAAGGCTTGGGATGGATACATTATTGGCTTGATAAATCAGATAGCATATAAATCAAAGAAAGAAGGTTTCTGTGACCTGCCTGTGGGAGAAATTTTTTCACTCCCATTGAGGCTGGAGGGCTTTCGGTAGAATCAAGGAAAGACTCTTAAAAGGTTATCCGTTCTTGCTTAAAAGGCAAATGTTTTTTTGTTCTTTTTCAAAATTCATCATTTGGTACATACATAGATAGATGTAGATAAGTAGAAGTGGTACTTGTGATCAGATTAAGTACAAGGACGCTCCTTTTGTATCTATATTTTTGCATATATGAACAGTAATGATATATGGCCTTATTTATCCTTCCATTCACTGCTTTTGTCAAAAGCTGCTCGGCCGGGCTTTTTCAGGTGACTGAGAACAAGGGCATGTACACAATGGCATTTTTTTTATTTGGCTGTACAAAGTTCAGCTTGATGATTCTGTAGTTTGGTTAGGATCTGTCAAGCTCAAGCTGAGGTCCCAGAGCTTCCTACCCAACTCTGGGTCTTTGGCCTGACACGATGGGTCGGCAATGTTGCTGTCTATGAAATACTCTCCACTGACCCCTTTTACCTGTGGATGCAGTGCCACATAGCATGTAGTTGCTGCACCCTGCCATTCACACAATTGTGTACACAGGCATCAGCAATGTGTTAAAAGGTGAACTCTTGATGTCAAGTGTGGCTAATGAGGAATTCTACCTGCTGAACATTTTTCATTACAAGCTTGCCCAGTGTCTTTATAATTCCTGCAACAATATCTCATCTTTTGTGTTACTTGTAATCATGAAAACTATTAATCTTCCCAACCCAACTTTCTGAATAAACATAAACTGATTTTATAAGTAAACCCAAGGAATTACCATCAGCAATAGCGTTGTGGTGTAGGATATTAGTGACGACGACTCCTGGATGAAGTGAATTTGCAGTTACATTAGCCCCTTCCTCCTATGAGACGTTCAGATTCGGAACAAGGTCAATGAAAAGCTTTTATTCTTTATGTGCATATAGATGAGAGTACCTTCAATCTCCTTGCAAGCTCATTCGCGTGCAAGATGTTAGCAAGCTTGGACCGTACATAGGCCCCTAGGCGGCTGTACCTGAAATACAAGAGGGCGGCAACATTTCTAATACTGTAGTTGATCAACTTCTCCAAGGTAATACTACCAAGCAATGAACTCAAACTGCGTGATCGGACAATACCCGGATTCATCGTTGATCTTGTCAAAATTTTCCCAGTATGCCCACTTGTGACCATATGATGAAACAATGACAATCCTCCCTTCTGTGTTGCTCTCTTGAGCTGTCCTTTTCATGGTGTCCAGCAGAAGATGTGTCAAGAGAAAGTGCCCTAAATACAAGAACAAAATTAGGTGATCTTGAAAAGAAATGATCAGATGAGGAAAAGGAAAGAAGGAGATTACCCAGATGATTTGTTGCAAACTGAAGTTCAACATTGTCTTTGGATAGCTTGAAGGGAGTACAGACAATTCCTGCATTATTACTATGAAAAAACACAAGTCCCAAGTTATGATCTTTTTCCTCTTACAAACAAACAACAAATTTATTAGGCTAAGTTCAGCATGTCTCACATGAGAAGGTTGAGGGGCCTAGCTGAAGAAATGTATTCTGATGCAAATTTCCTAACAGAAGCCATGGAGCTGAGATCCAACTTCATAACTTCTAGTTTTGCAGTGGGTATCTCTCTGATTATGTCTTCTTTAACTTTTTCCCCAGCTTCCAAGTTCCTCATTGCCATTACTACATGGACACCGCGCAATGCAAGAACGCGAGTTGTTTCTGCTCCAAGGCCACTTGATGCTCCTGAAGTCACACAAGTCAGGATTATTTAACTGTCATCTGCTCCTTCTGCCTTTGAGCTCAAGTTAATAAACAAGATGACTCATCTACCAACTGAAATGAAAGGGTATTTCCCAACTACATCGAGAGGGTATTTCCGAGAACTATCAACTAATTGGCTACTTATTTGCCCAATTTTGGATTACCCACAAACCAAATTCCACAAATCCCAACACAAAAAAATTCACTACTCATCCAAAGAGAGGTTTGCATCAATCAAGTAAGAGATCAAAGGGGGGGAAATGTTCAAGTGTTTAGATTCTGTAAGCTTACCGGTGACAATAGCAGTAAGACCATTCCCATGGATGCTTTGGGTAACTTGTTCAGCTGTGGAAGAAGATGAAAACCCAGATGGTCCTTTTCTTCCAAAGATCCACATTTTGCGGTATCAAACTCCTTGCCCAGTTCTTTCTTTTGTCAGCAAATGAAGGGTTCTTGACTTCTTGTTTATTTCCACCAATATCAGTTTATTGATATTGGTGGAAATAAGACCAGCTACAAATTATGATGAAACTTTTAAAACCAAGTTCTTGACTTCTTGTTTATTTCCACCAATCTCATTATTTGAGTGAACAATGCAAACATAGTAACATACCCAGTAGGCCGGTGAAAGTGAAACTATGGACCCTTGTTGCAACATTTGTTACTCTTTCTTCGCTCTTCTGAAGTAGGTCCTCCAATTAAAAGACGACGACGACAACCACAACAACCCAGTATATCCCGCAATGAAGCGGGGTCTGGGGGGTCGGGATGTACGCACTCTTTGAGTCTCTTTCCCCGAACTAGTCGAGAGAGTGTTTCCGGAAGACCCAAAACAATAGAGCAAAGGGAACAGAACGTCCCATGGCACCTAGTGGGAGATAGGTAATAGACAACAGAAAGATAGAAGACAGATATGTAGATAACCGACAGAAAGCAAATAAAAGCAGAAAGAAAGGTAGCACGGAGGCAAAAGGAAATGACCCAACACCCATCCTTGGGGTTCTAAACATCCGAAGCCCGAATGCATCTCCTCCAGTGGTCCCTATCCGAAGTCATATCCTCCGAGAGGTTCAGCACATTGAGATCCTGTCGAATAACCTCCATCCAGCTCTTCTTCAGTCTACCTCTCCCTCGGCACAAAGCTCCAAGCTCCAAGCTCTCACACCTTCGAGCAGGCGCTGATATTTGCCTCCTACGAACATGCCCAAACCACCGCAATCTGGACTCCCGTAGTTTATCAACGATACTCACAACCCCAACCTTGCTTCTAATGTCCACATTTCTGATTCTGTCCAGCCTCGTATGCCCACTCATCCATCTCAGCATTCTCATCTCAGCCACCGCCAACTTCTGTTCTTGAGCTTTAGTACTAGGCCAACACTCTGCGCCATACAATAAGGTCGGCCTGATAACCACCTTATAGAATTTCCCTTTCAGCTTAGCCGGGACTGTCCTGTCACTGTCACAGAGGACCCCAGATGCTCTCCTCCATCTAATCCACCCTGCCTGGACTCTATGCTCAATATCCTTGTCGATACCCCCATCGCTTTGGAGGTACGAACCAAGGTATTTGAAATGCTCCTTCCTTGGGACAAGATCCTCCCTCAATCAAACGGAAGTCTCAGGGACTCTGGCCTCTCCAAAGCTGAACTACATATACTCGGTCTTGGTCCTACTCATTCTGAAACCCTTAGACTCCAACACTTCTCTCCAATTTTCTAGTCTGCGAGCCAACCCCGAACTAGAGCCATCCACTAGAACAATATCGTCGGCAAACAGCAAGCACCATGGTAACTCCTCTTGGAGAGAAGCAGACAGTGTGTCCATAACTAAAGTGAATAGAAGCGGACTAAGCGCAGAGCCCTGGTGAAGCTCCACTCGAATCTCAAAAGACAACACTAAACTAAATTAAAGCTCACTAATAATCACTCATTTCTCCAATAGAACTCTTTTTTCACTTCTTACATCATCTCTTTTTTTTTTGATTCGTACTTCTTACATCATCTCTAAAATGGATGTAAACACTCACTGTTTGTCAATGTTATATATTCCTAAAAAAAAAAACACAATCTCCAAATCACAAATTCAATTTATAAACCCAAAATTAAATTCATAAAAACCTTAATCAAAATTTCACAAAATTGATTCTCAAAATAAAAAATTCTGATTTCCAAAATCCTAAACAATACTAAAGTAGAAGCTATTTAGGACACGTGTCGCGCTCTCCTTGCATTTTTTCCCGCCTTTTTTTTACTCTTAATAATAGTGTGCCATGTGTCAAATTTTTTTCCAACTATTTTTCCTTTATTTCTGTTCATAATTAATTTAGAAAATAATTGTTATTTATGGTAAATAATTATTCACTTGAAAAAAACCATCCGAATGGCCTATATATAGATTTACCTATTTAGGATATTATATATCTACCTTTATGTATAGTACGGAGTATATCTTATTTGTTATATATATACATATTTTTTTTAACTCATTGTAGTAGTACAGTCAAAACTTGCCTAGCCGTAAAATTGGAGTATTAATTACTATAAACTTTTAATTAGTTATGTATTATAGCCCTTTTAATCAATTACTCCGTATTGTATAATAGCAGTACATATTGGTTTTTAAATATTCTCTAATTTAATGGCTAATAAAATGGACATGTATTTATTGTAATATTAATGCTTTACTAATTGAGATCCACAACATAATGCCACGTTGGATTTCGATATGATGGAGTTTAAAAAATGTGAATCTTTAACGGAATCAATTTGTTGTGTCCTATCTCCATGATTTGTGTTTAATTAGATTTCGGAAGGAGAAATGAAGAAAAACAGATATTAAATGTTACTGTATAGTTTAGGAGGAGAAGACGAGAATTAGATAGAAATTATATTTTTTTCATTTATATTCGTGTCAAAATCTCGATTCTCATCTTATCCTTCCTCATAAAAAAACCCACCCCTTAACATTTTTTTTAAAAAATTTAATCATTTTTTTTTAATTATGGGAATGTGGGAGGCCAATTCAAGGGGTTGTCCCATTTGGGACAACGGATCCCGTTCGCACAACTGTTTATAACATCTTCCACTATCTGTAAACTATAACCTACACATAACCATAGATGACTTATATCAGGCATGTATGACCTTCGAATTCTTATCCTATCACAAAAAAAGGATTTATATCATATCATAGGTTTGAACTTTAATTGTTGAAATTAAATTTATAAATTATTTTAGTTATTTTTTAGGGTAATAGTGTACATGAAAATATTTTGTATTTGATTTGTTATTGGTTTAAAATATGATAATTGTACTGATATAATTAATTATTTTTTTTGTGATTTTGATAGGTGGTTATGAATATGAATCTTTAAGTCTATCTTATATTCTATTGATGCCAATTTTTTTAATTATCCAAAGAATTAGAGTACTTTTTTCTATAAATACTTTATTTTAAATTTCTAATTGGTTATAAGAACAATAATAATTGATTATTTTTTACGTGATTAATTTTTTATTTTTTAAATTGAGTATACAATAGGTTTTAGGCAAGCCAAGTGGTTTTTTTACTTAATTATGAAACTTCAATATGCTCAAGAGAATAAAAAAAACCCATTTGATCAACGTGTGAGTTTTATTTTGACGAAGGTGGTATCCGGGATTAGAGATTTTTTAGATTGTATGATTGATCTTATGTATGTTAGGAGGGCAAACAGTTCAATTACATGTTTATTTTCTCGCTCAAATTAGATTTGTTTCTACTTTGGAGTTATTCTTTATCTATTCAATTTGTTTGTTCGAAATTTATGATTGTTAATTAATGATGAAGTTTTAATTTCATTTGAAAAATAATTCTATGATTTTTTTTTATTAAACTATATAAAAATTATTATAAAATGTAGGTTATCAATTTTGTTTGTAAATGAATATACTTTTTTCAATGTAATATTTTTACTTTTAAATATGAAAAATTATTATAATTTGACATTCTCTAATATTTTGCATTAAACCCGTGCAAAGCACGGGGAATAAACTAGTCAAAACCCTAAACAAATTCTCATATCCTACCTCTAAATTGAATCTCAACTCAAAATTTAGAGCAAAAATTGACAAATATAAGCTACAAGGGAAAGAAAAAAAAAACTGACTAATGCTGGTATAAGCTACTCGTATAGTACTGGTATAACCTTTTCAAGGCTGCAGCGGGGACTCGGGGAGGACTGAGGAGCCAGCACTCAGCAGTCAGCAGCAGGCCTGCAGCCGTGGAGGAGGAGCCGAGCGAGTCACCGTCGCCGCCACGCCGGAGAGGAGCCACTGAGCGTCGGAGCGGGGTGCGGGGCGGCCGTGCGGGACCTTCTCTTCGGCCTCGCCAAATCGCCAATCGCCCTTGTGTGTGAACTGTTGGCAGTCGGCCTGGTTTGGAAGAAAAAAAAAGGGAGTATTCATCAATTGTATTTTTGCACATACGTAGCTGTAACCTGTAGATAAGTGGTACTGTATGATCAGATGAAGTACAAGGTGAGTTTTTGTATCCACATCTTTGCATATATGAACAGTAATGATATATGGTCTTCAGTGCTTCTGTCTAAAGCTGCTCGCCCGGGCATTTTCAGATGATGACTGGACACAAAGGCAGGTACTTTAGCTAACTTCGATGTTTGAGAACCTATTTTTTCCCAGTATAGAATTCAGCTTGATGATTCTCTAGATTGGTTAGGAATTTAGGATCTGTCAAGCTTAGCTGAGGTCCCAGAGCTTCCTACCCAAGTCTGGGTCTTTGGCCCGAGACGATGAGTTGGCAATGTTGGCTGTTGCTGTCTATGAAATACTCTCCTTTGACCCCCTTTACCTGTGGATGCAATGCCACATAGCATGTAGTTGCTGCACCCTGCCACTCACCCAATTGGCATCAGCAATGTGTGAAAAGGTGAACTCTTGAAGTCAAGTGTGTGTGGCTAATGAGGAATTCTTCCTGCTGAACATTTTTCATTACAAGCTTGCCCAGTGTCTTTATAATTCCTGCAACAATGTCATCTTTTGTGTTGGTTTGATAAATCAGATAGCATATACATCAAAGAAAGAAGGTTTCTGTGACCTGCGCCTGTGGGAGAAATTTTTAAGCTCCCATTGAGGCTGGAGGGCTTTCAGTAGAATCAAGGAAAGACTCTTAAAAGGTTATGCGTTCTTGCTTAAAAAGCAAATGTTTTTTTTGTTCTTTTTCAAAATTCATCATTTGGTACATACATAGATGTAGATAAGTAGAAGTGGTACTCTATGATCAGAATAAGTACAAGGACACTCCTTTTGTATCTATATTTTTGCATATATGAACAGTAATGATATATGGCCTTTGTTCTCCTTCCATTCACTGCTTTTGTCAAAAGCTGCTCGGCCGGGCATTTTCAGGTGACTGAGAACAACAAGGGCAGGTACACAATGGCATTTTTTTTGGCTGTACAGAGTTCAGCTTGATGATTCTGTAGTTTGGTTAGGATCTGTCAAGCTCAAGCTGAGATCCCAAAGCTTCCTACCCAACTCTGGGTCTTTAGCCTGACACGATGGATCGGCGATGTTGCTGTCTACGAAATACTCTCCACTGACCCCTTTTACCTGTGGATGCAGTGCCACATAACATGTAGTTGCTGCTCCCTGCCACTCACGATTATGTACACAGGCATCAGCAATGTATGAAAAGGTGAGCTCTTGAATTTGAATATGACTAATGAGAAATTTTTACCTGCTGAACATTTTTCATTACAAGTTTGCCCACTGTCTTTATAATCCCTGCATCAGTATCATTTTTTGTGTTTACTTGGAATCATGAACACTTCCAAGTCCTAATCTTCCCAACCCAACTTTCTGAATGATCATAAACTGATTTTACAAGTAAACCCAAGGAATTACCATCCACGATAGCGTTGTGGCGTAGGATATTAGTGACAACTCCTCCTGGATGAAGTGAATTTGCAGTTACATTAGCCCCTTCCTCCTATGAGACGTTCAGATTCAGAACGATGTCAATGAAAAGCTTTAATTCTTTATGTGCATATAGATGAGACTTTGAGAGTACCTTCAATCTCCTTGCAAGCTCATTTGCGTGCAAGATGTTCGCAAGCTTGGACCGTCCATAGGCACCTAGGCGGCTGTACCTGAAATACAGGAGGGCAACCACACTTCTAATACTGTAGTTGATTAACTTCTCCAAGGTAATACCAAGCAATGAACTCAGACAATACCCAGATTCATCGTTGATCTTATCAAAATTTTCCCGGTATGCCCACTTGTGAGTAAATGATGAAACAATGACAATTCTCCCTTCTGTGTTGCTCTCTTGAGCAGTCCTTTTCAAGGTGTCCAGCAGAAGATGTGTCAAGAGAAAGTGCCCTGAATACAAGAACAAAGTTAGGTGATCTTGAAAAGAAATAATCAGATCAGGAAAAGGAAAGAAGGAGATTACCCAGATGATTTGTTGCAAACTGAAGTTCAACATTGTCTTTGGATAGCTTGAAGGGAGTACTGACAATTCCTGCATTATTACTATGAGAAAACACAAGTACCAAGTTATGATCTTTTTCCTCTTATTATATTATACAAACAAACAACAAATTTATCAAGCTAGGTTCAGCATGTCTCACATGAGAAGGTTGAGGGGCCTGGCTGAATTAATGTATTCTGATGCAAATTTTCTAACAGAAGCCATGGAGCTGAGATCCAACTTCGTAACTTCTAGTTTTGCAGTGGGTATCTCTCTGATTATGTCTTCTTTAACCTTTTCCCCAGCTTCCAAGTTCCTCACTGCCATTACAACATGGACACCGCGCATTGCAAGAACGCGAGTTGTTTCCGCTCCAATGCCACTTGATGCTCCTGAAGTCACACAAGTCAAGATTATTGAACTGTCATCTGCTACTTCTGCCATCGAGCTCAAGTTTATAAACATACGACTCCTCTACCAACTGAAATGAAAGTTGCACTGAAATGTGTCTTGGCCACTTACTTCACTCTGATATCTTACTATATATACTTTATGGTTGGATTTTAGAGCTATTAACTAATTAAAAAACAAAAACAACAACATTTCCAGTGTATCCCTCTCAAGCAGGCTCTGGGGGCCCAAGTTGTACGCACCATTTTCCCAACTACGTCAAGAAGGTATTTCCGAGAACTATCAACTAATTGGCTACTTATTTGCCCAATTTTGGATTAACCAGAAACCAAATTCCAGTAATCACAACAAAAACAAGAACACTACTCATCCAAATTTTCGTTAGGAAAAAAAGAGGGAGGTTTGCATCAATAAATAAGAGATCAAAGGGAGGGAAATGTTCAAGAGTTTTGATTCTGTAAGCTTACCGGTGACAATAGCTGTAAGGCCATTCCCATGAATGCCTTGGGTAACTTGTTCAGCTGTGGAAGAAGATGAAAACCCAGATGGTCCTTTTCTTCCAAAGATCCACATTTTAGTATCAAACTCTTTGCTTAGTTCTTTCTTTTGTCAGCAAATGAAGGGTTCTTGGCTTCTTGTTTATTTCCACCAATATCAATAAATGGGTTTCAAGTATAATTCACAAGACCAGATATTTCCTCTCATGCTGCCTTCAACTTTTTGACCTGCCTTTTTTACTTCGTGGCAAACAAAATCATTATCTTTCAACTATGCATTTGACTAATTTCACATCGTTGCAATAGCTCACAGAATCAAGTAAGCACTGAAGCTGAGTTCAGTAGTAAATGCCTTCGTACTCAGTTTCCTGCATTCCCAGTTCCAGTAGTCATCAATTTTTGGTAACAGCTTGAAGAAGTTGAAACTGATTCTTGAAATAAGCCTACTTTTGGTATGTGCTGATGTTATTGTTTACCGAGTAGCCATTGCTTAGTTGCATTGGTGACCCCTATTTATTTCAGTAATCTGCTTAGCTCGGAGATTTATCTATATAGTGTTCCCCAAGCTCAGCATATGCAAACTCTTGAAAGGTTATGCATTCTTCTTTAAAAGACGCATGTTTTTAGTATTCATCATTTGTATTTTTTGCACATACATAGCTGTAACCTGTAGATAAGTGGTATTGTATGATCAGATACAAGGTGAGTTTTGTGTCCATATCTTTGTATATATGAACAGTCATGATATATGGTCTTTATTCTCCCTCCATTCAATGCTTCTGTCAAAAACTGCTTGGCCGGGCATTTTCAGATGATGACTGAACACAAGGGCAGGTACTTTAGCTAGGGCTGTTATTCGAGCCGAGTATTGCTTGTTTATATTCAGTTCATTTAAAATATAAACGAGCTCGAGCCGAGCCTAAATTTTGACTCGAGCTTAAAATTGTGCTCATACTCGGCTCGTTTAGGAAATGAACGAGCTCGAGCCGAGCTTTAAACAGTTCTACTTGCTCATTACACAATAATTTAAGGTAAATTTTAGAAATTCCAAAAAATTCAAGCTATTCAAGTTTAATTCGAACGAGTCGAGTTTTGAACCGAGCTTTAAAATGTGCTCATACTCGGCTCGCTTAGAAAATAAACGAGCTCGAGTCGAGTTTTTATTGAGTACGAGCCGAATTCAAGCTACTCGTGTTCACATAACACCCCTAACTAAGTTTGTTGTTTGAGAACCTTTTTTGTTTCCCAGTACAGAATTCAGCTTGATGATTCTCTAGATTGGTTAGGATCTGTCAAGCTTAAGCTGAGGTCCCAGAGCTTCCTACCCAAGTCTGGGTCTTTGGCTTGAGACGATGGGTCGGCAATGTTGCTGTCTATGAAATACTTGCCACTGACCCCCTTTACCTGTGGATGCAGTGCCACATAGCATGTAGTTGCTGCACCCTGCCACTCACACAATTGTATACACAGACATCAGCAATGTGTGAAAAGGTGAACTCTTGAAGTCAAGTGTAGTTAATGAGGAATTCTACCTGCTGAACATTTTTCATTATAAGCTTGCCCAGTGTCTTTATAATTCCTGCAACAATATCATATTTTGTGTTACTTGTAATCAAGAGTACTCCCTAATCCTCCCGTCCAAACTTTCTGAATGAACATAAATTGAATATACAAGTAAAAACGACGAATTACCATCCACGATACTGTAGTCGCGTACAAGATTAGTGACTACTCCTCCTGGATGAAGTGAATTTGCAGTTACATTAACCCCTTCCTCCTATGCAGAGTTCAGATATAGAATAAGATAAATGAAAAGATTTGATTCATCATGTGAAATATATGAGAGTACCTTTAACCTCCTCGCAAGCTCATCTGCGTGCAAGATGTTAGCAAGCTTGGACTGTCCATAGGCACCTAGGCGGTTGTACCTGTAATACAAAGAGGGCAACCTATCAGAGCTTCAAAGACCAGCTATTTCCAATAATGTTGTTGATTAACTTCTCCAAAGTGATACCAAGCAATTAACTCAAACGGCTTGATCAGACGATACCCGGATTTGTCATTGATCTTATCAAAGTTTTCCCGGTATGCCCACTTGTGAGCTCCTGATGAAACAATGACAATTCTCCCTTCTATATTGGTCTCTTGAGTGGTCCTTTTCATGGTGTCCAGCAGAAGATGTGTCAAGAGGAAGTGCCCTAAATACATCAACAAAATGAGGTGTTCATGATAAGAAATGATGGAATGAGAGAAAGGAAAGGAAAATACCCAAATGATTTGTTGCAAACTGAAGTTCAATGTTGTCTCTGGATAGCTTGAAGGGAGTACCGACAATTCCTGCATTATTACTATGAGAAAACACAAGGGCCTATTTATGATCTTCCTTCTATTAGTATCAAAACAAATAGCAAATTCATTTACTCCGTATATGCTTATTAGCATGTCTTACATGAGAAGGTTCAAGGGCCTAGCTGTGTCATTGTATTCTGATGCAAATTTCCTAACAGAAGCCATGGAACTAAGATCCAATTCCATTACTTCCAGTTTTGCAGTGGGTATCTCTCTTAGTATCTCTTCTTTAACTTTTCCTCCAGCTTCCAAGTTCCTCACTGCCATTACAACATAGACACCGCGCATTGCAAGAACGCGGGCTGTTTCCGCGCCAATGCCACTTGATGCGCCTGGAGTCAGACAAGCCAAGATTATTGAACTGTCATCTGCTATTTCTGCCTTTGAGCTCAAGTTTAGAAACAAAACTTCAGATCTTCCAACTGATAGTTGCACTCACTTGCACTGAAGTTTATCAGGTCTAATTCTACTATACTTTGTGGTTGGATCTTAGAATTATAGACTAGTTGACTACTGAAATTTGCACAATTCTGGACTACCCACAAACCTAATTCCACAGATCACAAAAAAGTACTCATCCAAATTTTCATTTTAGAGAAAAAACAATTAATATTGCTACTAACTAACAAGTAAGAGATCAAAGGGGGGAATTTCAAGGGTTTTGAATCTGTAAGCTTACCAGTGACAATAGCTGTAAGGTCATTCCCATGGATTCCTTGGGTAACTTGTTCGGCGGTGGAAGAAGATGAAAACCCAGATGGCCCTTTTCTTCCAAAGATCCACATTTTAGTATCAAGCTCCTTGTTTGGTTAATTGCTTCCCCAGAAAAATTGAGTTGACTTGCTATTGAGTAGCAGAGAGAAGTCTTTGTTAGGGTTTGGTTGCGTTTCCTACCTATTCAGTGAGCAAATGAAAGGTTCCTGACTTACTGTTTAGGGTAAATTGTAAAAAATAGCACAAACTTTAGGTAGTTGCACCAACTTTCAAAATTTTATAATAATCATCAACGTCAACTTTGAAGGGTGGTTGTGGATGCCGGAGAGAGGAGGTCGGGCAAGAAGGCCAGGGAGCCGGGGTGATGATTGAACTCAGTACTTGGCGGAAAGCTCTCTTTTTTGGGCGATTAGGGCGATAACTGAGGGAAACCCGTCTTCTCCGGGGAGGAAGGGATGCAGCAGGGGAGGGAGGCAGGGAGGCAGCAGGGGAGGACGGTGACGACGCCGGAGGGTCGGTGGTGGAGGCCGGCTCCATTGGCTCCCGCTGTCTCCCCTCAATTTCGAGCGTCTTCTCCGGACGCTAGATCTGAGGTCGGGCAAGGGAGGGCGACGAGGAGGGAGGCAGAGGCAGCGTCGAAGGTGGCGGGGATCCGGGTAGGCGGGGTACCGATGGTAGACGCCGGAGAAGGTTGGTAGAGGGAGGGAGGTGCAGCAGCGATTTACGCTTCCCGTGAAGGCAATTGGGGAGGCCGGAGGGGAAACGCAGATCTACCGGCGCTGGGAGGGGAAATGCAGGGGAAGGGAAGGGCAAAACCCGCGTTTTACTTTTTTTTTTTTTTTTTCTTTAATCATTTAAAAAAATTAAAAGCATAAAACGCGGATTCAACCCGCGTTTTATTCGTTTATTTTTTCCCATTATTTCTCTCGTTTTAAATTTTACCACTTGTGAATAACACGCGGTTTGAGACCGCGTTTTTCTGTCATTCCTGCAAAAAATGAATATTTTTGTAAATAGTTTCAAGCAGTGAATAAATATGTAATTATTTATTTTTTAATGAATATTTTGAAAAAAATTCCTTTTTTTAACTCGGTGTAAATAATGAGCGTATTCTTTTATGAAAAAAGGGGGAAAATAGTGTTTTTTAAAATAAATTATAAATTATATTTTTTTAAATTAAAAATGAAAATGGATTGTTTTTTAAAATGAAATATGGGCATTTTTTTTAAATTGAAAATCGGATGATTTTTTTTACAAAGAATGTTAATAAGAGGAAATATTTAAAAAAAACAATACATGTGCCACTTATTGCAACCAGAACCAATGGTGATTATTTATAAAATTTTAAAAGTTCATGTCATTAAACTCAATCATCCCTTAAATTAATGCTATTTTTCACAATTTGCACTACTGTTTATTTCCACTAACTTCATCAATTAATGTTCTTTCAGGTATTAGTCATACTCCGTAATAAAGATGAGATCTTTCCTTTCATGCTGCCTTCAACTTTTTAACCTACCTTTTTTACTTTAGGCAAACAGTAAATCAGTACTCCATCATCATCTTTCAACTATACATTTGATTAATTCATACTACTGTAGTTTGCAATCTTGCCTTTGTTCTAAGTTTCCTGCATTCCAGTTTCCCAGTTCCACATCAGTAGTCCTCAATTTTTTCAGATCCAAATTCCTGTTTTAGGGTTATAACAAAAAGATGTTGTCTTGTGGATGAAGGCGATTGAAGGGCACTCCTTTTATAGATAACATTATCGTTTCAGATTGTATGGAATCAAATTGTGGCTCATTCCAAAAGAACACACTGTGGGTTTTGCATATATGAACAGTAATGATATATGGTTTTTATTCTCCTTCCAAGCAGGGCATTTTCAGATGATGATTGAACACAAGGGCAGGTACTTTTTTAGCTAAGTTTGTTGTTTGAGAACCCTTTTTCTCCAGTACAGAGTTCAGCTTGATGATTCTGTAGTTTGGTTAGGATCTATCAAGCTCAAGCTGAGGTCCCAGAGCTTCCTACCCAACTCTGGGTCTTTGGCCAGACTAGATGGGTTGGCGATGTTGCTGTCTACGAAATACTCTCCACTGACCCCTTTTACCTGTGGATGCAGTGCCACATAACATGTAGTTGCTGCTCCCTACCACTCACACAATTATGTACACAGACATCAGCAATGTATGACAAGGTGAACTCTTGAAGTTGAATGTGGCTAATGAGAAATTTTACCTGCTGAACATTTTTCATTGCAAGCTTGCCCACTGTCTTTAAAAATCCTGCAACAGTATCATTTTTTGTGTTAACTTGGAATCATGAACTTAATCTACCCAACCCAACTTTCTGAATGAACATAAAACTGATTTTATAAGCAAACCCAAGGAATTACCATCTGCGATAGCGTTGTGGCGTAGGATATTAGTGACGACAACTCCTGGATGAAGTGAATTTGCAGTTACATTAGCCCCTTCCTCCTATATATGAGACGTTTAGATTCAGAACAAGGTCAATGAAAAGCTTTAATTCTTTATGTGCATATAGATGAGAGTACCTTCAATCTCCTTGCAAGCTCATTCGCGTGCAAGATGTTAGCAAGCTTGGACCGTTCATAGGCCCAGCGGCTGTACCTGAAATACAAGAGGGCAGCAACATTTCTACTAAGTTGATTAACTTCTCCAAGGTAATACCAAGCAATGAACTCAAACAGCATGATCAGACAATACCCGGATTCATTATTGATATTATCAAAAATTTCCCTGTATGCCCACTTGTGACCACATGATGAAACAATGACAATTCTTCCTTCTGTGTTGCTCTCTTGAGCAGTCCTTTTCATGGTGTCCAGCAGAAGATGTGTCAAGAGAAAGTGCCCTAAATACAAGAACAAAATTAGGTGATCTTGAAAAGAAATGATCAGATGAGGAAAAGGAAAGAAGGAGATTACCCAGATGATTTGTTGCAAACTGAAGTTCAACATTGTCTTTGGATAGCTTGAAGGGAGTACCGAATATTCCTGCATTATTACTATGAGAAAAAACAAGTCCCAAGTTATGATTTTTTTCCTCTTACAAACAAACAACAAATTCATTAAGCTAAGTTCAGCATGTCTCACATGAGAAGGTTTAGGGGCATAGCTGAATTAATGTATTCTGATGCAAATTTCCTAACAGAAGCCATGGAGCTGAGATCCAACTTCATAAATTCTAGTTTTGCAGTGGGTATCTCTCTGATTATGTCTTCTTTAACCTTTTCCCCAGCTTCCAAGTTCCTCACTGCCATTACAACATGGACACCGCGCATTGCAAGAACACGAGTTGTTTCCGTGCCAATGCCACTTGATGCTCCTGGAGTCAGACAAGTCAAGATTATGTAACTGTCATCTGCTATTTTTGCCTTTGAGCTCAAGTTTAGAAACAAGACAGCTTCAGATCTTCCAACTGATAGTTGCACTTGCAACTATCACCTGCACTAAAGTTTATAACTTTCTAATTATACTATACTTTGTGGTTGGATCTTAGAACTATCAACTAATCGGCTACTGAAATTTGTGCAATTCTGTAGTACCCACAAACCTAAGTCCACATATCACAAAAAAGTACTCATCCAAATTTTCATTGAGAAAAAACAAGTAGTACTGCTACTAACTAATAAATACAGTAAGATTTAGCATCATTCAACTAAGAGATCAAAGAGGGTGAATTTCAAGGGTTTTGAATCTGTAAGCTTACCAGTGACAATAGCTGTAAGGCCATTCCCATGGATTCCTTGGGTAACTTGTTCGGCTGTGGAAGAAGATGAAAACCCAGATGGCCCTCTTCTTCCACAGATCCACATTTTAGCATCAATCTCCTTGTTTGGTTAGTTGCTTCCCCAGAAAAACTGAGTTCACTTGCTAATGAGTTGCAGAGATAAGTACTCCATATTTGTTAATGTTTGGTTGGTTTTCCTGTCAATCCAGTAAGCAAATGAAAGGTTACTGACTTCATCAAGTAATTGAATAATGGATTTCAAGTTACCCAAGGAATCCATGTTTGGTTGGTTGTTTTATTTCCACCAATTTCATCAATTAATTGAATAACGGATTTCAAGTATCAGTCATACTCAGAAATAAATACTCCAAACAGTAAATCAATACTCCATCATCTTTCAACTATACATTTGATTAATTCATATATTTCTAGGATATTTGTAATATATATAATTAATGTAGCATAAGGAACACAAAAACAGATTGGCTCAGCGGTATAGAAGCGGCACGGAATGGAGGCATTTTGATCTTTGCTCCCTCCCGCACGGGCGCACCGGCCACCGCACCCAGGCCAGCCCCTTCAACCACTTCTTCTTCACTCGAATCACTCCTTCAATTGACCGGTCAGTTAGTTTTCTTCTTCCTTTTAATTTGATTGTTTTTAAATTTAATTGATTGAGATGAGAATCAAGGGAAATTCCGATTAGGGTTTGTGATTAGAATTTCTGATTTTGATAAATAACTTTGTGAATTTGTGCTTTGGCCTTTGGAATTGTAGTTTATGGTTTTGAGAAATAAATTTGTGAATTTGTGATTTGTAATAGGAATTGTGATTTGTGAATTTTTTTTGTTCTTGACCCATGAAAACCCAATTTTTTTCTCACAAGTCTCAAAAAAATAGACTGATAAAACTCAAATTTAGGAGATTAAGAAACTTTACAATACAATTGAAAGGGGAAGAGAGCAATGAAGGAATATTTCATACAAAATAGGGGATGGGAAAAGACAAGGTTGAAAATTTATTTAATTTAATATATATATATATATATAAGGAATAATGGAGCTTGTTTTCAAAATCCAAATACAAAGTCATGAGCTAATGTGTCCAAAACCAAATATTTTTTTTATTGTTCATCTCAATGAACTCAAATTTTTTGTAAAGTATTCTTATGGTTGTGTACTTGTGTAAAGTTTCTTTTCTCGAAAAAAAAAATTAGCCCCTGCCTAAAACAAAATTTTAGATCCACCACTATCCAACCGGCAAGAGCCGACCGGCTCAACCCACTAGTAGGGAGCAAGCCAAACCTAGACTGGAAATTCCAAGGAAAGGGGCAGAGGCAAGGATCGAACCCGGGACCTCCTTCTCACCCCCTCCTCCTCACCACTAGGCCACCCCGACTGGGGCTACTCATCCAAATTTTCATTTTAGAGAAAAAACATTAGTACTGTCAAACACATATACCAAACAAGTGATATCGATATTTAGTCATGTCAAACACTAGATATTAGTGTTTGGTATCACTAATATCCAATTTCTGATATTTAGATATCAATACCAAACGGCCCTGGCAAGATTAGCATCAGTTCAAGTAAGAGATCAAAATGGGGAATTTCAAGGGTTTTGAATCTGTAAGCTTACCAGTGACAATAGCTGTAAGGCCATTCCCATGGATTCCTTGGGTAACTTGTTCGGCTGTGGAAGAAGTTGAAAACCCAGATGGCCCTTTTCTTCCAAAGATCCACATTTTAGTATCAGTCATACTCCGTAATAAATTCTCCAAACAGTAAATCAATACTCCATCATCTTTCAAATATACATTTGATTAATTCATATAGTTTGAAATCTTGCAATAGCTCACAAACCACAAGAATCAAGTAAACACGGAAGATGAGTTCAGTAGCAAATGCATTTGTGCTCAGTTTCCTGCATTCCCATTTCCCAGCTATTCAAATTCTTGTTTTAGGGTTATAACAAAAAGATATCGTTTGGCAAAATAAAAACTCATCCGCTAGCTTATTGGACCTTTTGATTTTAATACTATATAGTTATAACTGAAATAAATATAAGATTTTTGTAGCTTATGATTTTCTATTCACAAGTTTTCATCACCTATTCCAACCGCTAGTTTCCTGCATTCCCAGTTCCACATCAGTAGTCATCAATCTTTGGTAACAGCTTGAAGAAGTTGAAAGTGATTCTTGAAATAAAAGCCTACTTTTGGTATGTGCTGATGTTATTGTTTACTGAGTAGCCATTGCTTAGTTGCATTGGTGAGCCATATTTATTTCAGCAATCTGCTTAGCTCGGAGATTTATCTATAGTGTTCCCCAAGCTCAGCATATGCATACTCTTGAAAGGTTATGCATTCTTGCTTAAAAGACGAATGTTTTTTGTATTCATCATTTGTATTTTTGCACATACATAGCTGTAACCTGTAGATATGTGAAGGTGAGTTTTTGTATCCATATCTTTGCATATATGAACAGTAATGATATATGGTCTTTATTCTCCTTCCATTCACTGCTTCTGTCAAAAGCTGCTCGCCGGGCATTTTCAGATGATGACTGAACACAAGGGCAGGTACTTTAGCTAAGTTTGTTGTTTGAGAACCTTTTTTTCCCAGTACAGAATTCAGCTTGATGATCCTCTGGATTGGTTAGGATCTGTCAAGCTTAAGCTGAGGTCCCAGAGCTTCCTACCCAAGTCTGGGTCTTTGGCCTGAGACGATAGGTTGGCAATGTTGCTGTCTATGAAATACTTTCCACTGACCCCCTTTACCTGTGGATGCAATGCCACATAGCATGTAGTTGCTGCACCCTGCCACTCACACAATTGTACACAGGCATCAGCAATGAGTGAAAAGGTGAACTCTTGAAGTCAAGTGTGGCTAATGAGGAATTCTACCTGCTGAACACTTTTCATTACAAGCTTGCCCAGTGTCTTTATAATTCCTGCAGCAATATCATATTTTGTGTTACTTTTAATCAAGAGTACTTCTAATCCTCCCATCCAAACCTTCTGAATGAACATAAACTGAATATACAGGTAAAAACGATGAATTACCATCCACGATACTATTGTGGCGTACAAGATTAGTGACTACTCCTCCCGGATGAAGTGAATTTGCAGTTACACCCACCCCTTCCTCCTATGAAAAGTTCAGATATAGAATAAGATCAATGAAAAGCTTTGATTCATCATGTGAAATATATGAGAGTACCTTTAATCTCCTCGCAAGCTCATCTGCGTGCAAGATGTTAGCAAGCTTGGACCGTCCATAGGCACCTAGGCGGTTGTACCTGTAATACAAAGAGGGCAACCTATCAGAGCTTCAAAGACCAGATATTTCCAATAATATAGTTGATTAGCTTCTCCAAAGTGATACCAAGCAATTAACTCAAACGGCTTGATCAGACGATACCCGGATTTGTCATTGATCTTATCAAAGTTTTCCCGGTATGCCCACTTGTGAGTTTCTGATGAAACAATGACAATTCTCCCTTCTATATTGCTCTCTTGAGCGGTCCTTTTCATGGTGTCCAGCAGAAGATGTGTCAAGAGGAAGTGCCCTAAAAACATCAACCAAATGAGGTGTTCATGATAAGAAATGATGGAATGAGAGAAAGGAAAGGAAAATACCCAAATGATTTGTTGCAAACTGAAGTTCAATGTTGTCTTTGGATAGCTTGAAGGGAGTACCAGCAATTCCTGCATTATGACTATGAGAAAACACAAGGGCCTATTTATGATCTTCCTTCTATTAATATCA
Organism: Persicaria maculosa; assembly: GCA_963922045.1. Lineage (NCBI taxonomy): Eukaryota > Viridiplantae > Streptophyta > Magnoliopsida > Caryophyllales > Polygonaceae > Persicaria > Persicaria maculosa. The sequence continues at coordinate 77,775,214 of OY998255.1, read as the reverse complement.
AAACAAATAGCAAATTCATTTATATGCTTATTAGCATGTCTTACATGAGAAGGTTCAAGGGCCTAGCTGTGTCATTGTATTCTAATGCAAATTTCCTAACAGAAGCCATGGAACTAAGATCCAATTCCATTACTTCCAGTTTTGCAGTGGGTATCTCTCTTAGTATCTCTTCTTTAACTTTTCCTCCAGCTTCCAAGTTCCTCACTGCCATTACAACATAGACACCGCGCATTGCAAGAACACGGGCTGTTTCCGCGCCAATGCCACTTGATGCTCCTGGAGTCAGACAAGTCAAGATTATTGAATTATCATCTGCTATTTCTGCCTTTGAGGTCAAGTTTACAAACAAGATAACTTCAAATCTTCCAACTAACTGCAACTATCACTTGCACTGAAGTTTATCATGGTCTAATTCTACTATACTTTGTGGTCGGATCTTAGAACTATCAACTAATTGACTACTGAAATTGGTACAATTCTGGACTACTCACAAACCTAATTCCACAGATCACAAAAAAGTAATCCAAATTTTCATTTATAGAAAAACAAAGGGGGTGAATTTCAAGGGTTTTGAATCTTTTACCAGTGACAATAACTGCAAGGTCATTCCCATGGTTTCCTTGGGTAACTTGTTCGGCTGTGGAAGAAGATGAAAACCCAGATGGCCCTTTTCTTCCAAAGATCCACATTTTAGTATCAAGCTCCTTGTTTGCTTAGTTGCTTCCCCAGAAAAATTGAGTTGATTTGCTAATGAGTTGCAGAGATGAGTCTTTGTTAGGGTTTGGTTGCTTTTCCTATCAATCCAGTAAGCAAATGAAAGGTTCCTGACTTACTGTTTATTTCCACCAACTTCATCAATTAATGCTCTTTCAAGTATTAGTCATACTCCGTAATAAAGATGAGATCTTTCCTTTCATGCTGCCTTCAACTTTTTAACCTACCTTTTTTACTTCAGGCAAACAGTAAATCAGTACTCCATCAGTCCATCATCATCTTTCAACTATACATTTGATTAGTTCATGTAGTTTGCTATCTTGCCTTTGTTCTAAGTTTCCTGCATTCCAGTTTCCCAGTTCCACATCAGTAGTCCTCAATTTTTTCAGATCCAAATTCCTGTTTTAGGGTTATAACAAAAAGATGTTGTCTTGTGGATGTAAAGCACTCCTTTTATTCACAACATTATCGTTTCAGATTGTATGGAATCAAATTGTGGCTCATTCCAAAAGAACACAGTGTGTGGGGTTTGCATATCTTTGCATATATATATGAACAGTAATGACATATGGTTTTTATTCTCCTTCCAAGCAGGGCATTTTCAGATGATGATTGAACACAAGGGCAGGTACTTTAGCTAAGTTTGTTGTTTGAGAACCCTTTTCCCCCAGCACAGAGTTCAGCTTGATGATTCTGTAGTTTGGTTAGGATCTATCAAGCTCAAGCTGAGGTCCCAGAGCTTCCTACCCAAGTCTGGGTCTTTGGCCCGAGACGATGGGTTGGCAATGTTGCTGTCTGCAAAATACTCTCCACTGACCCCTTTTACCTGTGGATGCAGTGCCACATAACATGTAGTTGCTGCTCCCTACCACTCACACAATTATGTACACAGGCATCAGCAATGTATGAAAAGGTGAGCTCTTGAAGGCTAATGAGAAATTTTACCTGCTGAACATTTTTCAATACAAGCTTGCTCACTGTCTTTCTAATCCCTGCAACAGTATCATTTTTTTGTGTTAACTTGGAATCATGAACACTCCTAATCTACCCAACCCAACTTTCTGAATGAACATAAACTAATTTTACAAGTAAACCCAAGGAGTTACCATCCACAATAGTGTGGCAGCGTAGGATATTAGTGACGACAACTCCTGGATGAAGTGAATTTGCAGTTACATTAGCCCCTTCCTCCTATATATGAGACGTCCAGATTCAGAACAAGGTCATTGAAAAGCTTTAATTCTTTATGTGCATATAGATGAGAGTACCTTCAATCTCCTTGCAAGCTCATTCGCGTGCAAGATGTTCGCAAGCTTGGACCGTACATAGGCCCCTAGGCGGCTGTACCTGAAATACAAGAGGGCAGCAACATTTCTAATACTGTAGTTGATTAACTTCTCCAAGCAATGAACCCAAACAGCGTGATCAGACAATACCCGGATTCATCGTTGATCTTATCAAAATTTTCCCCGTATGCCCACTTGTGACCATATGATGAAACAATGACAATTCTCCCTTCTGTGTTGCTCTCTTGAGCAGTCCTTTTCATGGTGTTCAGCAGAAGATGTGTCAAGAGAAAGTGCCCTAAATGCAAGAACACAATTAGGTGATCTTGAAAAGAAATTATCAGATGAGGAAAAGGAAGGAAGGAGATTACCCAAATGATTTGTTGCAAACTGAAGTTCAACATTGTCTTTAGATAGCTTGAAGGGAGTATCGAGAATTCCTGCATTATTACTATGAGAAAACACAAGTCCCAAGTTATGATCTTTTTCCTCTTATTATATTATACAAACAAACAACAAATTCATTAAGCTAAGTTCAGAATGTCTCACATGAGAAGGTTGAGGGGCCTGGCTGAATTAATGTATTCTGATGCAAATTTCCTAACAGAAGCCATGGAGCTGAGATCCAACTTCATAACTTCTAGTTTTGCAGTGGGTATCTCTCTGATTATGTCTTCTTTAACCTTTTCCCCAGCTTCCAAGTTTCTCACTGCCATTACAACATGGACACCGCGCATTGCAAGAACACGAGCTGTTTCCGTGCCAATGCCACTTGATGCTCCTGGAGTCAGACAAGTCAAGATTATTTAACTGTCATCTGTTATTTCTGCCTTTGAGCTCAAGTTAGAAACAAGACAACTTCAGATCTTCCTACTGATAGTTGCAGTGCAACTATCACTTGCACTAAAGTTTATCATGGTCTTATACTATATTTTGTGGTTGGATCTTAGAACTATCAACTAATCGACTACTAAAATTTGTACAATTCTTCTGGAGTACTCACAAACCTAATTCCACATATCACAAAAAAGTACTCATCCAAATTTCCATTTAGAGAAAAAACAATTAGTACTGCTACTAACTAACAAGTAAGATTTAGCATCAATTCAAGTAAGAGATCAAAGTGGGGAATTTCAAGGGTTTTGAATCTGTAAGCTTACCAGTGACAATAGCTGTAAGGCCATTCCCATGAATTCCTTGGGTAACTTGTTCGGCTGTGGAGGAAGATGAAAACCCAGATGGCCCTTTTCTTCCACAGATCCACATTTTAGCATCAAGCTCCTTGTTTGGTTAGTTGCTTCCCCGGAAAAACTGAGTTAACTTGCTAATGAGTTGCAGAGATGAGTCTTTGTTAGGGTTTGGTTGCTTTTCCTATCAATCCAGTAAGCAAATGAAAGGTTCCTGACTTCCTGTTTATGTCCACCAACTTCATGGATTTCAAGTTTTCAACTATCAGTCGTACTCCGTAATAAATACTCAAACAATGAATCAACACTCTATCATCATCTTTCAACTATACATTTGATCAATTCATATAATTTGCAATCTTGCAATAACTCACAAACCACAAGAATCAAGTAAACACGGAAGATGAATTCAGTAGCAAATGCCTTTGTGCTCATTTTCCTGCATTCCCATTTCCCAGTTCCACATCAGTGGTCCTCAATTTTTTCAGATCCAAACTCCTGTTTTAGGGTTATAACAAAAAGATGTTGTCTTGTGGATGCAGGACACTCCTTTTATTCACAACATTATCGTTTCAGATTGTATGGAATCAAATTGTGGCTCATTCCAAAAGAACACAGTTGGATTTTGTTCATCTACAGGTTGGTTGATTAAAATGTGCATGAAAGAACAATTTAAGGAGATGTGAAACCAATATCCTGCATTAAAGTTCAAGAAGCAGCAACATACAAATCTCACTCATGGACCGGTAGTACAAAAGATCACTTGGAATTAACATTTACAAACTAAAATGGCAACTCCACAAAGATAACAAAGGAATGAATCATCATATTGATGGCGGAATAGCTGTGTTTGGTCCCCTCTCTTAGTGGCTGGATTTGAAGGGGATGGCTCGGATGATGACCTGGTGGTACAGTGCAGCCAGCGCAGCTCCGCAGAAGGGACCCACCCAGAAGATCCACTGCATAAATTAGACAGCCACACATATAAACATTTCAGCATTGATCATTAATCGATCAGAGTATCAATTTTGCCCTATGGATTAAGCATGGTAATAGTTCATTAACAGATTGGTATGCTTACGTGGTCGCTCCAGGCATGCTTGTTGTTGTAGATGATGGCAGCTCCCAAGCTCCTAGCCGGGTTGATGCCGGTACCAGTGATGGGGATGGTGGCCAGGTGAACCAAGAACACAGCAAACCCAATTGGAAGAGGAGCCAATATCTGCAATGAACACCAGAAAAGATATGAACATGATATTGATTGACAAAATAAGATCAAAATCACACATAAGATGGTTTATTTTCAAGATATGGGTTCAGCTCGGGTCAAGTCATTTCGAGCTGGACCAATTTATGAGCCATGTAAGTTTAGGTCTAAAGTATTTAAACTGTGAATCCAGACCATTTCACATTTTGGTCTTTATAATAGGTCCATCACACAATAGAATATCACCATTTAAGAGCCAGGTAAGGTTAGGTCCATCACATAATAGAATGAATAATATCACAAAAATTAACCCTACAAAAAAGGCATATACAGTCCAAAAATGACAAGGAGCACATGGAAGAAATCAGCTTTTTAATGCTTGTGGGCAGGAGATGTGACACCACCTCTACCAGTCTACAAACACATTACCCATCCAACTTTCACCCTCTAAATTTTAAATTGAAATCCATTTAACAATCAATTTATGAACCAAGAAGGTATGTGTATGTATGCTTACAGGGACATGGGAGTCTCTGGCAGATCTCTTGGCATCAGTGGCAGAGAAGACAGTGTAAACAAGGACAAAGGTGCCAACAATCTCAGCACCAAGACCATCACCCTTGGTGTAGCCATGGTTCACCACATTGGCTCCACCACCCAGTGTCTGGTACAGGTGAGGCTGGAACCCCTTGACCACACCAGCACCACAGATGGCTCCAAGGCACTGCATTATCATGTAGAAAACTGCCCTTGTTAGGGACAGCTTCCTTGCCAGTAGCAGCCCAAAGGTGACTGCTGGGTTGATGTGTCCTCCTGCTCAACCACATCACAAATCAATTATCATCAAAAAGTTGTCAACATATTTGACTTGAAAAGAGCTCAAAACACCAAAAAGTATTAGGGCTAAAAACACATGATGAATGAATGAAAAGATCTAATCTTTTGATGAGCTAAATCCCCAAAATAAACCCACTAACAAATTTGACTTTAAAAGAGCTCAAAACACCAAAAAGTATCTTAGTGCTCAAAACACATGAATGAATGAAAAGATCTAATGTTTTGATGAGCTAAATCCCCAAAATAAACCCATTAACAAATTTGACTTCAAAAGAGCTCAAAACACCAAAAAGTGTCTAAGTGCTCAAAACACATGAAAAGGTCTAATCTTTTGATGAGTTAAATCCCAAAATAAACCCACTAACAATTAATTATGAACAAGAGACCTAATCTTTTGATTGAGCTCAGTAAAACTATTACAGTAATTAGCATGAAAAAGGCCTAATCTTTGGATTATGCAAGAAAACAAACAAATCCAAGGAACACCCATCTAAGGGGAGCGAAAACCCACTAACAATTAGCAAGAATAAACCCTAAACTGGTCCCTATGCAAGTAAACAAGCAAATCCAAGGAACACCCATGAAAAAAGATGGAAGCTTTAAGAGAGAAAGGGGGTAATTATCTGACCTGAGATACCAGCAGTGCAGTACACAAGGGCAAAGATCATACCACCAAAGGCCCAAGCAACACCCTGGATACCCACAGAGGCACACATGGACTCAGACCTTTTGAGGCCCATGACAGTCAAGATGGAGATGTAGAGGAAGAGGAAGGTGGCGACGAACTCGGCGATGCCGGCCCTGTAGAAAGACCATGACGCGAGCTCCCCGGGCTCGAACAAGGGGGCCGGGGGCGGCTCCTTGTAGTCCTTGGTCTGCGCGGACGTCCCCAACGGTTGCCTCTCCGGGAACTTGTTAGCTCCCAATCTCACATCCTCTTCCTTTCCCTCCATTTCTTCTTCTTCTTCTTCTTCTTCTTCTTCTTCTTGTTTTTCTGAGGTGTGTTGTTTGGATGAGAGAGTCTGTGGCTGTGAGTGTGTCCGGTTGGATGACAATTTGTGTCATTTTATAGCCAGTACCGATTTTATTTGCTGCTATTATTCCTCTCAATAATTTCTTGACAAAACTGTACAAAATCACGCCTTAGTTTACTCTATTTTACACGAAAGTACCCATTATCTTCAAAATTACACTTAATTTAACCTTTTTAATTTTTTTTATTAATAGTTAAAATATATGTAGTGTATAAATACCACCCGTATTAAAAAAATGTAATTAAATATGTATTGATAATGTATATTTTATTCATTTTTTTTTTACATTTTTAAGATAAAAACGAGTGATGATGTAAATAGAGTAATTAAATACAACTTTTAAATATAATGAGTTGATTTAGATTGATTTAAAAAAAAAATTATCAGTATATTTATAAATATAACCCAAGTTATAATATAGTATAACCCAATCTTGAAAATACGATCGTACTCAAATAAGTGATTTTCTTGTCAGTACAAAATTACCCTTATTCAGGCAAATGTGCACAATCACATTTTATCTTTAATTGTGAAGAGTATTTTTTCTTTATTCATATTTTATTTATAATTCAATGTATGTACTTATTTTGTCATCGTAAAAAAAAACATGTGAAATGTTCAATATAATTACATTTTATTAATATATTTATTGTTTAGACTCTTATTACGGATAGATATACTAGATATTGCATAATTTTTCATTATTAAAAAAAAAGAAATAGGTATGGATGGTAAGTAACTAAGTATAAACAGAACAATGAAACATGGATAAAGGGTGGATATATGCAATTTATAAGATAAATGGTGGTTTTGTGCAAATGACTAAATAAGAAATGGGTCTATGTAATATACCATATTTTACTTATTTTATTTATCAATTCAATAAAAACAAGTGTAAGGTATTAGAGTACAATATCATGTTTAGAGAGAGAAAAATGATTATGATTGGGGGGGTCGGTTGTAAATTTGAGTTGTTAATTAATGATTTGTAGGATGTTCTGGACTTAGAGGCTGACAGGCCTTTTAGGTTGGCTTTTTTTAATTCTTTGGTCTTATCTTCTTTTTGCATCATCCATCCAGGGTGTTGTATCATCTCATCTTCTTTTTTTTTGGTGTGAAAAAAATCTCAATATAAATATACTTTAACTAAACAATTAGGGAAAAAATCAAGCCACTAATTAAAACTTCAATTGAGGGATTGAAATTTTATGACTAGTTAAAATTATAACTTTACTAGATCTCATTCTCAATATAATTTTACTAGAGGCTACAAATAAAAATATTTTTAAAATTTAAATGATTTTAGTCATTTTGAATAATGCTTTCCTAGAGTCTATACATCCAAATATAGAGAATCTTTTTCAATATGGGTTTGCTTATCCTATGCCTCTGGGATATAGGATAGAAAAACCGTTATTCGTATATACATTTGTTGAAGATGAAAAATCTTTAAAATTGATGAGGAAATATATTCCTTTTTATAGATGTGAATTGAATTAAACCATTTATTTATTTTTTATCTAGGTTAAATTCTTTTTAATATAAACATATTGTATAGCATAAAATTTATATCAAATTGTTATAAACAATTAATCTATTAATTTAAATAAACTCTTTTCCTACTAATCAAACTTTAGCCTAAAATGGATTTTTGGGCTCACCACGTACTCACCTGCTCCTAGGTCCACGGTGTATAGTGGGCTGTCCAGTAGTTAGCGGCCACGTGTTCAAATCAGGACCACTTAAATCCGCGAGGGTGATTACTGATAGCGCCACGAGACCCCTGATCCAACGGCTTAAAATAGATTGCCGGTTTAAGACCGTTGGAACTAGAAGCCACTAGAAACGTTTCGAGAAACCAGGCAACGGCTATATATGAAATGAAACCTACTCTCATTATTATACCGTTACATGTATGTATGTATTTAGCCGTGTATGCATATTGTCAACATCTAAGTCTAGTTGGCTACTCTAGCTCTTCCTTTGAAAGTTGGATTGGAGTGTCGAAATCGCATCTTTTAATCCGCTGCAAATCCTCTACCCAAAACTCCGCCCCACAAAATTATTTTACGTCTAAATTAATATTAAAAAAATTAAAAAATATATATTTAGCTTTTAAATACTTATGATAACATATTTGAAAAAAAAAAATTAAATCAAATTATATTTAAAAAAATATATATAAAGTAAACTCACATTTTTTTAAAACTTAAAAAAATCTTTCTATCTATTATGAATTATTATAATTTTTGTAAGTTGATTTTTTTAAGATTTTTTTTCAAATATGTTATCATAAGTATCTAGAAGCTAAATATATTTTTTTTTATTTTTTTAATATTAATTTAGACGTAAAATAATTTTGTAAGGCGGGAAGTTGGAGCAGGATTTTGGGGTAGAGGATTTGCACCGCCTTTAATGTATTTGTTTCTTGGTATTTTTTCCTTCAATCGGAAATTTTTGTTCATCTTCTTATTCGTAACGAGTTTTTAAATAAGAGTTTATGTATATCGAAATCTCTACACATGTCTTGGTTACAAGCTTGTGTTTGAATTGAAGGGATGTTCAAGCACCCTTGTGAAACATCCGAATAATTTGGAGGTTTAATACTCCCTATAATAAGTACTAAATTAAAAAAAAATATTACAAATAATAATATTTTTATATAGTTTTTCGTTCTTTAAAAAACGTGTCAGAAAAGCAAAATGACCCAAACGGAGAGTAGCATTTTACTTTGTTTATATAAAAATATTTTGTTCCAAAAAAGTTGTTAATTGCATTTGAAAATAGCTTGGTTGTAAGTAATATATGCATTCATTCTCTACTTTCTCATGTTTGAACCCCAATTTGAGTAGATTTGGTCTCTTTTTTCCGAACTTGCTCTTTGATTCTTCCTACCTATATTAATATTATTGATTTTTATAGGCCCTCTTTTTTAATTGTCACCTTCCCTATTTTTCTTTCATTCTTCGTATAAAATTTTCCCGAAAGCATATGGTTTTACGATTGATTTTTTAAATCAAAATAATAATTTATAGTATATTGTTACGAAAACAAGATAATTTACGAAGTGCAATTTCAATAAAAAATCAAAATTACCAATAATATGAAGATGTACTTTGTTTTTTTGTTCTCTGTATTACTTTACATCTATTATATTTTTCTAATATAATTAATTGAACCATTAGAAAATCTTTTTTCAAGATAATTGGAGAAAGAGCGCATATTTGAATCCTTCGGACCTTATTCTAAATGGGATATATATTTATTTGTAGATTGACTAGACAATCAAATCTACTCCGGGTGTGTTTGGATTCCATTGCATTTTAATTATAATGCAATTATTTTACCTCGTTTTATGTGAGCGTTTGGTTGTAAAAATAAAAATCTCGTAAAAAACGATGTAAAACCGTAATTTAACCAAATAATCACATAAATCGAGATAAAATAATTGCATTATAGTTAATACATCGTGGAATAAAAAAACATCATAATTTAAACACATTAAAAATTGTATTAACCAAACACCACCTTATCATTTTGCATTATAAACATAATGCATTTGGAATCCAAACACACCCTCCATATTTTGTAATTCAACAATACATCCACCTTTTGAAAAAATATACATATAAAAAGGAAGGCTTTAATTGGAAAATGTGATGAATTTTGTTGGGGATTAAAAGTAGAATGCATGTATTTGGCACGTCCTATATATGCAAAGAAGTAGTAGATGATTTGAAACTCAATTAATCAGTAGTTAATCATCATTAATACTTAATTGGTTTAAACGAATCCCATGTGAACACATTACACAACAGTTTCTTCCATATATGATGACCCAAGCTGGTGAATCGATACCTCAATTTTCCATTTCCCCTCCTAATTTTTTCTTAATCAGTTTACATTTGTAGAACACAATATGAAGTTCGAGTTTTGAGAATCAATTAATTCGATCACCATGCATTATAACGTATAATGCATAATATTATATTACAATATGAAAGAAAATGCAAAGAACGTCGAAGATGAGTCACTCTTTCGACCACCTGGTTAATCTCTCTAAACACGTGAGAGAAGAATGCCGAATCCAAACTCTAGAAGAGCAAAATAGGTTCTTCGTCGCCCTTTTTTTTTCAAAAAAAAAGAGAATTTTAGAAGACAAATTCAATGGGGAAAAACGTTTTTTTTTTTTTTTTAAAAAAAAGAGAAACTTGGCTGTCATAGTCGGGATAGGCTGGGGTCGTGGTAGTGTGCATCGTGGCGTCTCCATTCTCGGAATATCTGCTTCCATGGAGTTTCGTCCTCACTGCCCACAGGATGATCGGGTCTTAATGTATCGTTGATCTACAGTTCTGCTCCAATGTGGGGCTTGGCTTCGTCCGTCGTCTTCAACCACATCCGACTTGGATTAAGTCTTCTGGGTTCTTTGTTTTGTAGAGTTGTTTGTCTGTGTTTACACCGATTTGTTTTATTGTATGTTAGGTTTTTTAGACGGTTTTTCCGTCTGCCGGCTCGTCCGGCCTTCGAATTTCAGATTTATCTGAACTCGAATTCTTATCTTATTAAAAAGGGAAATTCCGGATGGTACCCTTAAGTTTAAGTCTATTCCAGTTGGTGTCCCAAGGTTTTATTTTTTTCGGATGGTGCCCTTGAATTTTCTCAAAATTCCGCTCCGTGCCCCTAATCCCCTAAAACTCTAACTCCGTTTCTTTTATTAAAAAAAAAAATATATGAAAACCTAGCAGAGCTTGGCCGCTTACTCCTGTCGCATGGTGTGGAGGAGAACCTAATTATGGCCACCCATGGACTTTTGTACTCACCAACCATCATAAGATTTCAAATATGATTTCAATTTCATATTTGATTCATCTATTGAGCAGGAGGTAAGGAGGTAGGCAACAGTAGCAGAAAGCAAAAAAAATTATGCCCCTTCTTCAATTTCTGGATTTTTTTCCCATGCTCTCTACGAATATGAGAAATTTGGGCTTCGATTCGAACTGATTGTGCCTGGTTCATGCAATTGTTGATGAATCTCAAACCATAGATGTTTCAATTATTTCTTCCGACTTCTGAATTTTGTGGAAAGTGTTTGCATTTTTTGGATATGAGGATTAGTGTTTATGAAAGCTAAAATCTAGATCTGATATTTGATGGATTGTTGTTTGAATTTGTTGATCGATTACTTTGAGAACCTCGGCCTACAATCTAAAAATTTTATACTCGATTTGTTCTTCGTTATTGACCTCTGGGATGGGTGCGATTTGAGTTTTTATTTTGGCGTTCTTGTTCTCCTCGCTGGAATTGGAGCTTGGCGGCGTCGCTTGCCACTGTTCACCTCATTGGATGGCCGCTTTGGGATCGCTGATGGCATAAGGAGAAGGAGGCGGATGAAGGTTGCGCGGCGGAGGAAGATGGCTCGAAGCGTCTCAGCCATGGCAGGCAGGTTAAGCGAGAGGTTGAAGAAGGATGTTTAATTTTCTTTTCTTTTTTTCAGTAAAAGAAACGGAGTTTATGGGTTAAATGGTATTATGGGCACGGGATGAACTTTTACTAAACTTAAGGGGTACCATCTAGAAAAAATAAAACTATAGGGCACCAACCGGAATAGGCTTAATCTTAGGGTCACCATCTGGAATTTCCCTATTAAAAAAAAACAACAGGGAATAGCACTAAATACCACAATTTGAAAAAAGTTTGCAAAAATGCCACTTTTTGAGAAATTTTGCAAGAATACCATTTTTTCCAAAAATTTGCAAAAATGCCAAGGTAAACCCTCCCCCAAAACCCCCTATTCTAGGTTATTATGCCCAAAAAAAAATATTTAAATTACAGGCATTGTCAACCCTCGTTTGGGTGCCTTGGTTCGTAGTGGTGGTTCGTGGGTGTCGCCGGGGCTGTCCGGCTTGGCCCCAGGGCGAGGCCGGCGGCGGCGGCCCGGCGGTGGAAGAGGTGGGCTCTGGCGCTCTGGGTTGTTGTTGTTCTCTCTCCTCTCCCTCGCTCTTGCCTTTTTCTCAGATCTGGGCGTTGGTAAGGGTTTCTCCGCCGCCGCTTGTCCGAGGTTGGTTGTCAGGCTGATAGGGGGTGGTCTTGGGTGTGAGCCAGGCGAGATGGGGCTAGTAATGTCGGCCTTCCTGGTTCGACGGATCGCTGCAGCGAGATGGCTGTTCCTCGGCGGTGGTGTGGTGGGTGGAAGGCCAGCCCCAGGGTGAGGCCGGCGGCGGTGGAAGGCGTGGGCGCCGCTTGCTCTCTCGCTCTCTACTTCGTCTTCTTCGTCCCTGTTCTCTCTCACCTGCCGCTTGCTCTCTCTCTAAATCTTTCTTCGTCCCTGTTCGTCTTCTTCGTCCCTGGTTTCCATTTTGTAGAGAAGGGTTCCGAAATGGGGTGATAGGGGTTTGACATTGGGTGACACAGGTTTCCATTTTGTAGAGAAGGGTTCCGAAATGGGGTGACAGGGGTTTGACATTGGGTGACACGGGTTTCCATTTTGTAGAGAAGAGTTCCGAAATGGGGTGACACGGGTTTCCATTTTGTAGAGAAGGGTTCCGAAATGGGGTGACAGGGGTTTGACATTGGGTGACACGGGTTTCCATTTTGTAGAGAAGGGTTCCGAAATGGGGTGACAGGGGTTTGACATTGGGTGACACGGGTTTCCATTTTGTAGAGAAGGGTTCCGAAATGGGGTGACATGGGTTTGACATTGGGTGACACGGGTTTCCATTTTGTAGAGAAGGGTTCCGAAATGGGGTGACAGGTGTTTGACATTGGGTGACACGGGTTTCCATTTTGTAGAGAAGGGTTCGGAAATGGGGTGACAGGGGTTTGACATTGGGTGACACGGGTTTCCACCAGATCCGGAAAAGCACCCACCACATCCTCCCAAATCGGCCAGGGAACCGGCCGAAATTCAAGCCACGACTCCACTGGTTCCACCATGGCCGCCACCACAAGCGCAGAGCCCAATAGCGAGCAAAGGGAAGCGGGTCCGAGCCACCACTGCCCAGATCTGATCGGCGATGAGGTTGGAGGGGTCGGCCTCGCGGGCGCGCATTGCGAACGTCTTGCTCCCGACGAGGTCGCGGCCGGTCAGGAGCTTGGCGGAGATCCCTAGCCAGCACTCGGCCTCCGCTCTCGCCGTGTGGGGCTCCATTGTTGAAGCTGCTGAAGCTCTCTGTGTGAAACGGCGATGGGGGGCCGAACCGAAAAAGCACCCACCACGGCCGCCACCACAAGCGCAGAGCCCAATAGCGAGCAAAGGGAAGCGGGTCTGAGCCACCACTGCCCAGATCTGATCGGCGATGGGGAGCTCTCTGTGTGAAACGACGATGGGGGGCCGAACCGGAAAAGCACCCACCACGGCCGCCACCACAAGCGCAGAGCCCAATAGGGAGCAAAGGGAAGCGGGTCCGAGCCACCACTGCCCAAATCTGACCAGATCTGATCGGCGATGGGGTTGGAGGGAGTCACCCGACAGTGCCGCCGACAATCTGGTGGTGGTTTTCTCTCTCTCCCTCCCTCTCTCTCTCCCCCTTGTGGGAACCTGCAACCGGCTTAGCCCTTCCCAGTTTTATTTGCAAAAATACCACCAATGGTAGTTGTGCAAATTTTCCAAAAAAGTGGTATTTTTGCAAACCCACACCAAAAAAGTGGTATTTGTGCAAATTGCCCAAAAAACAACTGGGAGAAATGGTGGCAAGAGGGGTAAAGGCACAAACCACAAGTCACTTTCAAGGCCAAATCAAAATGCAATAATACCTCCATTTACAACTCAACAAAGCCACAATCTGTCCCTTCATGTTTCAGGCCAATTCAGTAATTCACATGTCTTCTTCTTCCTGGACCACCCAACACCTCACAAGTGACAAGCGCACACCGTCCAAACACATCTCAGCCGTCCATCCTCTATCCTATCTCCACGTGTCCTCATCCTACCATCAGTCACTCCTCCACAATCATTCCACGGTAATTTCAAACAGCAACTCAAAATTGACAAGTTTACACATATAGATAGATAGTAGTACATTACAAGTATGAATGAAGGGGTTCAGGCTGATATCTGCACAAAACTTGGTATGCAGTTCAATCATTTACATGTTACTGCTAAATTCACAGACCTGATCATGGAATTCAGCCTCCAGGCATGGAGGCGATCGATCCATGTCGAGGCGATACCACGCATAACATAGAGTTGGGGCATCAACTAAGACCAAGCCAGCTAAATAATACATACCCGGAACGATTAAGGATGATCCAGGCCGAGTGGCCGCCTTGGATCAAGAAGGCGGGGTGTTAAATGCATCAGAGACTCACAACATTACAATAGGCTACGAATTCGTCGATTATGAGTTGGGCGCTTTGACAATTAAGGCCATGGATGAGGGCTTCTTTTTTGTTATGCAAATGTTGAGACTACTTGTCTTGGTTATGTTGCTCGGCGTCCTTCTGCAGACGCACATGAGGGCATGGTCCTTCTGGTACCCCTTTTGTCCACAGGGTTCTAAGTTCATCTCTCTTCTTCCCCAGCACCAAGAGTGTTCCTGCATTCGCAAAAAAAAGGAATAGGATTGAGGTTCCCATAGAAACGGAAAACTTTCCGGTTCTGAGTTTTCTTACTAAAGGCTTATAAGCTTTGATATTTCACCATTTGGTCAGGGTGCTAGAGGACTATAACTTACCAATTGTGAAGGGGACGATATAAAGCAAAGCAGGCTGGCCATGCCCGTCCATCAAGTTCAATGCCACGTACGTAACAAGAAGCCCTGCCAAGGAATGAGAGAAGTGAGTTATAATGGGAGTGGAATGCAAACTGAGTATATAGCATAGCGGTATGAGCAAACATAGTACCTAATCCATAAGCACACATTGCCCACAAGAAGTACCCTGCTTGAAGGCTCTTTTGTGCAAGCCAATCATACCTGTCCAAAGACGAAACTCGTTTTTGATGTTCAGCTTTCCAAACAAAATTTGAGTTTCTTTGAAAAGAGACTTGAGCACAAAGACAGCTTTTATCTAATCCACGCTTAAAACAATTTTAACATCACTAGCAATTGATCGAAAAGGAGTATGGAAGTGACCTTAGTGAGAATGACACAAGAAGTCCTGGCAAAAGAATGTCTCCAAATCCGATGATGCTGTAACCACCCCACGGGTCAAATATGCGGGGGAATTTCAGAAGCATTGGGATGCCATCCTCCCCACTCTTGTCGCCGCGAGCAACCTATTTGGGAAAAGAATAGTTGCAATAAAGGCACGTCTACTGCTGGTTTAAAATCTTTAACTTTTGGGTGTGAAAAAATATGTAATTGATGGATGCGCAACTTACCACAATCATCACACTTTCATGGAAGAATGACTTCGAAATAAACACCCAGAATATGTCGTAGAACAAGGCGCAAGTGAGAAGAACAGTTCCCACCTGATTCAAATATCACCAAAAATAATGTCAGCGGAGAGATTATATAGAGAGTCTTAACATCATTTAACTTGGAATATTTGGAGAACAGTTACAGAGATTGTCTCAGAACCTTCGCTATCAACTTCCTTATCTTTACTTGCAAAAACACAGAGGATCGATAATAAGGGTTTCGCAGATTAATACCTTAAGATTTGGAATTTGTACAATTTGGAGCACTGTGATTATCAATGCTATTCCCTGAAAAAAAATATAGGAGAGAAAAAAAAAATGAGGTGCTGTTCTCACACTGATGTCATGGAGCTAACTTAGCTAAGTATCACATGCTAACTGATTTCAGTCAGAGATAATCCTTACGAGGACATCTTGGCCAATCCAGGCATAAGAGCGAGTACGATAAACTGCCCAAACAGTTGCAAATGTTATGCAGAATGGAGAAACGGCCAAAGTGAGATAAGAAACTTCTCCCAGAATTGGTATTCTAACAAATGATTTTGCAGCTGGTTTGAGAAACCTGAAACACAACCTGTTTAAGATATTAAGATCCTTATATAAACTTTAGACACATACAATCAGCTTTACATGTTTCAGTAACCGGCATCATAAAATTTGGAGAACAACAACCCAGTATTTCCCGCATTTCTCTGGTCTTCTCTAAAACTCATCAACTTTTGTTAAAAAAAAAAAACAGCAGGTGGAAAAAAATTTATTTCTAGATTGGGCAACCTATAAGAGACAAAAGCACTATCCACATGAAGGTCTGAAAGAGACTAGAGAGTAAGGCAAAGAACAAGCTTACCTTGACAATAATCCAACCAAACAAGTTTGTAGGCCCTGAAAGCACATGCAAAAGGAAAACCATAAATAATTCAGAGGAAGAAACCAAACTTGTGCCAGTAAGCATAAATATCTAGTGCCTACCAAGCATGCTGTTTTTTAATAAACCAGACTAAGCATGGTTTTCAGAACTACAGAGATAAATCAAATAGTATTATAGTAACCAACAATAACTCATAGTCTCATACCTCTGCGCCACCGATGCAGAACAGAACCACCAGGAGCTCCACAAACCAGGCCGACATTAATTTGTAGAGAACTACCAGAAAGCAGGAAGCACCAACAACAAACAGGACAGCTGAAGTTGTGCTGATATCCATCACACCACCAGAGTTCATTTCTTTGTAATTATGCAGTTCCTCTGGAGCATCCTATACAATAACAAATCATTATTTACAAGTTATGAATGATACACTACTAATCAAATCATGATATATGCAGACTACGAATCTAGGAGGACCTCCCCTACAGTAGAGTTTAATTACACAGTTTCACTGCTCAAAGGAACATGTGACATAAAATGGAAATAGGTATTCTACTTTACAAACACACATATAAAAATTTCATGGGCAAAAGATGTGCATTTATGCATATACATAAAAATCATGAACTTAAGCGAGAGAAAAAATAATGTAAAAATTGCCAAGTTTAACCTCCAAACGATTGTAATGCTCAACTGCCTCTCTAGCACTCCATGCAGACCAGTAAGATGCAGAGAGTATTGTCCCAACTGCCATCAGCCACAAAAATACTTCAGCAATGTCCACTGGTGGACGTCTTGGAGAGTATAGCTGCACAGACACTGAAATGCAAGATCCATGTGTTAGAAAATAACAGTGATTGAGTTTTGCCATAATATGGGATCACATATAGAAATACATTGGGTTCAAAAGACGGGCTTTGCTGCCCCTGTCTTGAAGAGAGAGAGCACCAGATTGTTAAAGACACAAGACAAACATTTTGAAGGTGGGTGATCAAGAAGAAAGCCAACCTGAGGAATTGGTCAACAACATTTTCTCCAAGCTCCTACCGGCATCTTGCGGAAGCATGACAGTAGGAATATGTATATCAAGATCAGTTTCATCTGGTTCACAGACCATTTTGTAGAGCTCTGCAGGGAAACAAAATAATCTATGACAATCAGGAACTAGAATAAAATATTCACGAACCTTAACATATGAATTCCATAGTGTTTCCTATTCAATTGACAGAAATCCATGCATATATACAAGCATTCCCCTTAATCATCTCTTTCCAGCTACAAGGAGACACTCATGGAATGTAATATGGAGGAAACAAATTATTGGGTGAAAGGATTGGCAACAGTTAGAGATGGACTTAAGGCCATCCTTAATTAAACAAAGATGGACTTAAGCTGTGCATGAAAAAGAACTTCAAAATTAGAGATGCAGTACTGCAAGGTTGATCGTGTTAATGTAGATAAACTTGTAATATCTTATCGTGAGAAAATAATGCTATTCAGATTGGCAACAAGTGACTCAGGTATGCTTAGGACAGATCACAGATGAGAAGCCAGCTGTTAAGCTTGTGGTGGAGCTAATTTTCAAAACAAAAGTAGCTCCATATGCTGGATTATAGGCTTGCCATCATAGCAGACGGCAGAAGTCGGGAATCATAGAGAGATATTTTTTTTTCTCCACGGGAATGTGGAGCAAGATACTGGCATCATGTTCCATGAGAAAGCATAATTAGGAACCATCAAATCTGCTAATGGACAAGGGGATCTAATAACCTACCAAGACAACTGGATCAAGCGATCAACTACATCTGACCATACTTGTTCAGATAGGAATTTTTAGCAAATTAGTTTAAGGAATCATGCTCTCTCACTGGTCCTGTCCAGCCGTCCAGGTATGATATTGGATCAACTACATCATTTATTTTTATCAGTTCATCACTTCCACTCATGAGGGATGAAAGTTCTTTATCACATGTATAAATCAAAACATTAACTCAATTCATAAATTTCAGAAAGTCAGTTCCTCCAATGCACTCAAGGCTCATGATGGCGCAACAATCACAATTAAAATATCACATCTACCTAGGTTACTAAGTAATTATCATATCATATCATCATCCAACGAGCTATCTACAGAATTAGAGGGAACTGTCAGTGAAATACCTCTTTGATTATTTATGACAAGAACTGCTGAAGCACCAGCTGCTTCTGCAACATTCGCCTTTGTAGTGAACTTGCAGTTACCGCGTTGCACCATTATCACATCCCCGGAAAGCTAAATAAATAAAAACACAGAATCAACTATACATGCATTGTGAATGTGTATGGACTCAAAATCTGAAGAAAATTACCTTGTTTTTTGGTGTACTACAGCAATCCCGGGGGTCGGAGAGTGTAAGCCGGGAATAGTTCGCATTTTTCTCCTTGGACACAATAGAAACACCAAATCTAGCACCGACACCAACAAACTCCCTATCTTCTTCACCATTTACCCAAGTTTGCACTTTGACCTAGTCACAATAAGTGATGATCGAGTTCAATTGTCTAATAATCAGCAAAAATCCAAGCGCAGCCAAAAATTAAGGAAGGCGCAGTCAAATTGGGAGCATAAAATTGAAATCGCTGGAAGTACAAATTGACAACGGAGGATCAAAGGAGGCGGATTCGCACCAAAACGAAATCGTTCTCGCATCCAGGCTTCTTAGGAGCTACATCGTCGTCGTGGACGATGTCACCAGCTGAGACGACGCAGGGATTGCAAATGAGTACAATAACAGCGCACAAAAGGAGAAGGAAGTGAGGTATCTGTAGATCCATGGAGGAAGAGGGAGAGGGAGATGGAGTTAGGGATTGAGAGGGTTAATCCGAAGAACCTCTCGGCATCGCACAATCACAAGAAAAAACAGAGAGACAAGGGAGACAAAGAGTGGTGGTCTGTGTGCGTGACTGTGACGAACTGACTATGTGGGATGTCCGGGCTGATAGCGACTCCGGTTTTCGGATCCTTTTTTCCGGACCGGGTACTTTTCCGAACCGGCCGGTCCGTCATTGTATGGTGGTTTTATACCCCGGAAGATTGCATGAAGCTAAATTTTGATAGTTCTTGTCCATCGTCGGGACCGGCTTCGGCCGGATGGATTATTAGAGTACCACGGGCAAATGATTTCCTGTGTAGCTGAGCTATGCTCTGCCTCTACACAGATTTAGGCATAAATTCAAGGGTTGCGTCTTGGTATCCTTCCAGTAAAAGATCTTAGTGTCATGAGACTATTGATCGAAGATGATTGCTTGACGATCAAGTCGATCATTAATGCCCTAAGAGACATTTGGTCTTCTTGTCCATGGGAGATATAAATTTTGATCTTATATGTGCTTTTTCTTCAACAATTATTTGAGAAAATTGAGGACACCCAGAGAGAATTGAGTATAACCATATCTTAGACAAATCAACGGTGTTGCAGATTTAGCTACTCGTCTTCGCTTCTCCTGCGATTTGGCTTCTCACCCTTAGCTTCTAGCTCTCGTCCACAGTCAAGGACACATTCGGTTGGTGGTCTTAACCTTTTTTTATTTTGAACCGGAGAGAATTCGACCCACCGGACAAACCCGATGAGATGAGAGGCCGAAAGAACGGCAACGAAAAAACCGCTATGAAAGAACTGAAATTCAACCGAAACCACAAAGACAAGACTACCACGAACAACTAGAGAATAGAAGTCAAAACTAGTGAAGGCAGACGAATTTGGAACCAGGACAATGCGAGTCATTTTTTCTGACAGATGGTAGAGGTAACGCAGGGAAACCCTGGGGAACAAAAGTGGAGACCTCAGATTTGGACTCGGTCAGCAGCGAGCCGTCAGATCTCGATCACGTCCACGACCTCTCGCGCGGCAGCAAAAGAAACACCACAATGCTCATATAAACACCACCGCTAGGATCAAGCAAACAAACACTCTAGAAAAGATCGGGGCAGAAATCCTTGTGGCAGGAAAGGTCGAGAAGGGGGTAACCCAAAGAAAGATAGAGGGAGGTTATCCCATAAATTTTAAGGGAGGTTATCCAAATTTTGCAAAAGGGAGGTTATCCCTGTCATGATTGGAGGGAGGTTATCCCAAAGATCATATATTTCCTTTACCCGAGAATGACCTTGGCGTGGAAAGATGAAATTAACCCTTGCACGCCAAGGGCAGACAGGCGCAAGAAATCCGGAGGAATCCCCGGAAAACCGACGGAGTAAGTGGCTGCGAAGGCCGAAGGAGCAAGGGGCAGCCGCCGAGGGTAATAAGGGGAGAGAATGGAATCCAAACGCGGCACAACAACATTTCGATCCATGATATAAACAAGATAAAGGAAAAGGTAACGAGGCCCGAACTTGGGCCTAAAGGAACAACGGGTCCGGATGCAACTGAGATAGGAGGAGTGAGGTGACCAACAGACCGGATAGTCGGCGATAGTCGAGGCAAAGAAGGCCTGAAATATGGAAACGAAACGAACTCAATTTTTATTTTTTATTTTTTGTTAATCAGAAAATACTTGGTTTCAGATATTGGTGTTGGAGTCGAGAGCAAGGTCTCAGTTGCTCTCCGATTGATATATACATGTCATTTTGGTGTTGGAGTCCATAGCAAGCTCTCAGTTGTTCTCCGATTAATACTTGTCATTTTGGTGTTGGAGTCGAGAGCAAGCTCTCAGTTGTTCTCCGATTAATACTTGTCGTTTTGGTGTTGGAGTCGAGAGCAAGCTCTCAGTTGTTCTCCGATCAATGCTTGTCATTTTGGTGTTGGAGTCGAGAGCAAGCTCTCAGTTGTTCTCCAATCAATACTTGTCATTTTGGTGTTGGAGTCGAAAGCAAGCCCTCAGTTGTTCTCCGATCAATACTTGTCATTTTAGTGTTGGAGTCGAGAGTGTACTCTCTATTAGTCTCCGATTTTTACATATTGGTGCAATCAGGAGTGTTCTAAGGATTAGTAGGTGTTTGCTTTGAATGTGTTTGTTGCTACTTTCGGTGGATTGAAGGTAGCGGATCAGAGCGGGGAAGCCGCTGAAGGGTGGGTGGTGGTGGTTAAGGATGGGTGGGGGAGAGGGTGGAACATCAGTTCTTGGAATCGGTAGGAGGGTAGCCTGCAATCCAACTTTCCCCAAAGAAACAGCAAAAACGAAATACCAAGAAAACCAAAACAAAGACAAATCGAAGCAAATAAAACCAAAGCAACCAAAACCCCAAAAAAGAACAAAGGAAAGGAGGAAGAAACCGAGAGGAAAGCCAAGAAGAACAGAAGGAAAAAGACTAAAAGCGAAACAATAAAACAACAAAGCAACAGCAAACAGAAAATCAAAGCAGCAAATTAAGACAGAAAATGGAACAAGAACAGCGCAGAAACAAAAGAAAGAACCAAAAGAGCAGGCTAACGAGGGCTGACACCACTTGAAATATTGTCTTCTCAACAACAAAAAATTAACAAACAATTGTATGTTTGACCAAAAGTTAATTAAATAATTAAACCATGCGCTGACTTGACCGTCTATACTCACATCTGTCTCTCCTCTCCCAATTTAAAGATGGGTAGTTGGGGCTTGGTTCTTCGCTCCTTTCCCAATTCTAATCTTAACCGTCTATACTCACATCTGTCTCTTTCTTTCTGTGTGGTGGCTATGGCAACTTCGGGAGGTGTTAAAGGGAAAAGAGTTATGGGGGCGGAAGATCCCACTCCTCAAAAGACCAATACCCGAAAGGGGAAGCCAGAGGGCTCTAAACTCACAAAGAAAACCCAGGTGTCCAAGGACACTCAGGAGGAAAGCCGAAAGGCAACTATTGGAGCGGATGGAAAGAAACCCATGGTGGCGGATGATCCCGCCCCTCAAATGACTAACACCCGAAAGGGGAAGCCGGAGGGCTCAAAACTCATGAAAGACGCCAGGGTGTCCATGAATGCCCAGGAGGAGAGCCGAAAGGCAAAGGCGGAGAAGAAATCTAATTGTTGGAGTAAAATCTGCTTTGAAATAGAGCTTAGATGTAACCTTGTTATACTTTGGCTTTTTCCATCGTATAACATTGGCATTAAGGATTTTTTTGGTTGGTAGTACAAGTGGAAGGGTAGCTTCTGCTATCTCGTGTTCTTAATTTCATATGCTGAGTTCGGGATTGCTAAAGAGAAGGGTCTAAAATTGTATGAGTGGGTGCAGCTGATTACATACCGTTGGCAGCTCACGGGGTGGAACCTCTTTCAGTATTATAATTGGGAACAAGAAGTTGATTGCAGAAGCGCACAATCTACATGGTTAGTATACATCTCCTCCTTTATTTCCTTGCCTTCCATTTTGGTTTTGTGGATTCTCAGGTGGACTGCTGTATACCCACTAAGTGAATTGAGATTGGTTTTTGGTTTGTTTACTCTTGAGTGTGGGCACAGGCGCACAGCATAATCAAATGGGCAAATGACCACAGTAATCTACCCTTTGTGGTCTTGATTAGATCTAGAGTACAACCTATGGTACCTACGTTTATTTCTATGGTCTCAAAGTCACTTTTGAATACTCCCACTCTTATATTAAATGATTTGCTACATTTCCTAATGACAAGCAATAGCTTAGGACAAATTTTTTTCAACAAACAAAGGAAGTGTGGTGATTTTGGTATTATATGTGTGTTTAGCTTTCAAGTGGAAGTAGTTTTCCACTTTAAAGCTTGGTTAAACGATGATGTGTATGTCTTTGACCAGCCTTTTTATAAAATTGTGATGGTTCACTATGTGAGGGGTGTATCGAGTTGGTGGATTGGTAGGGCAAGTTCTGGTAAGAACAGACGAAGTCGTAAGCTGTGTGGTCGCAGTCCTTATGACCAGGTAAAAATGGACCAGAAATGTGGATTGAAGGCTTTATGCCGTCTCCATGAAAAGGTTGTTCGAACTGTCTATGACAGTTTGTATGTTCAAGTTAATTAAGAAATTGCATATTAAGGGTAGCAGCTATGGCCTTGATTTCTTATCTCCTTATGCTGAGTTTTGGATTGCTAATAAGAAGGGTCTAAAACCGGATGGGCATGTGCAATTGATCACTTACTGTTGGCGCACAACTCAAATGTTGGTGCGTCTGTCAAGATTTTAAATGGGAACAAGAAGTAGACTATAGAAGCGCAGAGTCTTTAAGGTTAGTATACCTCTCTTTCTATTTTTCCTTGATCTTGATTATATTTAGAAAGGCTATTTGGTGGATTATTGATAATCTACTAAGTGAATTGAGATCAGTCAGTCTGTTTTCCCTAGTGTGTGGACACATCACAATCAAATGGGTTATTGACCACTCTAAGTTAATCTCGATGGTCTTGATTAAATCTAGTATGCAACCTA
Organism: Persicaria maculosa; assembly: GCA_963922045.1. NCBI lineage: Eukaryota > Viridiplantae > Streptophyta > Magnoliopsida > Caryophyllales > Polygonaceae > Persicaria > Persicaria maculosa. Next base: position 77,751,377 of record OY998255.1, on the reverse strand, counting down.
TGGATCACACCCATCTTTCTATGGTTTCAAAGTCACTTATGATTGCCCCCATTCGTACTTCAAATGGTCTGTTACATTCTCTACCGGCAAATAAGAGTTTTGGGGCGGTCTTTTTCAACAAACACAGTAAGCTTGATGAATCTGCTATTATATTTGTGATTAGTTATCAAGAGGAAGTATCTTTTCTTTACAATGCTTGGTTAATCGACGTTGTATATATCTCTGAACAGAGACAAACTCGTAAGCCATGTAGTCGCAATTATTACGAACGGTTTAAAGTGGTCCAGAAGTATAAATTGAAGGCTATATATAGATTGTGCAAACTTACCCCCTTAAAATGGCTGCCCAATCAGTTTGAGACAGATGATATGTTTAAAGAGAGTGAGAATTTGCAGATTATAGCTATCATAAGACAACTCCACGTTAGTGTTCTACTTGACAAGGGTAGTCTCCAATCTCAATTTTTATTAAAAAACCCAATACCTTTGGTCCAAAATCCGTTTAACCCCAAAACCAATTCCAAAACGATAATTGTGATAAATCATCTACCCGACACAAAACCATTAGTAAAGCATAAATATGTTAAGTCCCACAATGGACTACGTAAAAGGAATAAATTACTAAGTGTATCCTTGAGTCCCAAATCCGAGCACGAAAGAAAAAACTGGTGTTGTTACTCTGTCAAAGGGCTGATTGACATAAGTTCTGCAAGAGAAAAGTTTCTGGAATGTGCGTGGGATTGGGAAGACAACTTTTTGGACCGATATTAATGCCATGAGAATCAACAATCACTTAAACCTCTTAATTTTAGCAGAAACTAAGACCGAAACTATTCCGGAGGAATCAGTATGGAGAAGTAGTGGTTTCCCCAACGCTGTCTGGTCCCCAGGGGTTGGACGTTCTGAAGGTCTTGGCGTTTTATGGAATGAGAATCATACTCTTGACGAACACATCTCGGTAAAAATCCATCTGCCTCGAATCATTGGGATGGAATATGTGAATCATGACTATAATTTCAAAGGAATGATCTTCTCGGTGTATGCTCCCCCTCATGAGAAAGATAAGAATGCTTTCTGGGAAATATTTACTGAACAAATAACAAATGAACAACTCCCATGTCTAGTAATTTGTGACCTGAATGAAATCTGCCAGAGTTGTGAAAAGGAGGGTGGTGGGTTGCCCTCTCTTGCTAGGTTTAACAGACTAAACCAGTTTAAGAATACATGTTCACTAATAGAAATTCAATGGTCAGGAAATAAGTTTACATGGAGAAAGAAAAAGTTTAGAGAAGACAATATTCTAGAGAAGCTAGATAGAGTACTAGTTCATCAGCAATTCCTAGACGTATTCCCTAACATAAGTACACTAAATGGTGCATTCTCGACGTCAAATCACTGTCCAATTTTCGTTCAACTAATGTCGAAAGTCATATTTAAACCTCCACCATTCAAGATGGAGAACATTTGGTTATAGACCAGACTTTAAGAACATAGTAAAACAGTCATGGAGAGCGAATTGCTATGGCTCGACTATGTTTAGAATAATGCATAAAACTAAAATTCTAAAACAGAAGGCCAAAGTCTGGAACTAGAACACGTTTGGGAATATTTTTCGACAGTTAGCGGAAGTGGAACAAGAACTGATTAGGATACAAGCAGACATAAACGACCGAGAAAATAAGGTTGCGATAACAAAGGAAAATAATTTAATTCAAAAGAAGGAGAAATTGTTGATGTTTCAGAAGGAATACTGGAGCCAACGGGCAAAATCTAAACATCTCCGACTTTCAGATACAAATACAGCTTATTTCCATAGGGTGGCGTCGGGAAGACGAAATAGAAAATTTATTAGGGGTATCGCATCCTCTGAAGGAACCGCTATAATGGGGGATGAGAATGTGAGGGGAGAAATAAAAAATGACTTTGTAAAACGATTCTCTAAAGAACCAATCAATCTAAATCTTATGACAGACTACATACAATTACTACCAAGGTTAGTGACTGATGAGGATAATAGGATGCTAGTTTCTCCGCCTTCTAACGGGGAGATTAAGAATGCGGTGTTCAGTCTAGGCTATAACAAATCACCAGGACCAGACGACATTACAGCTGAGTTTTACAGAACCTATTGGGAAATAGTCGGTCCGAATATTATCCAGGTCGTAAAAGCATTCTTCCATACAGGTAAAATTTTAAGACAAATTAATCATACCTTTATTTCCTTATTGCCAAAATGTGATAATCCGGCTAAAACAACGGATTACATACCCATTAGTCTATGCACTACAATATACAAGGTAATCTCAAAATTATTAACTGAAAGACTGAAGAAAGTAATGGGCAAGCTAATTCATCCTCTACAAGGAGCGTTCGTGTCAGACAGAGCTATTCAAGACAATGTGCTAATTGCACACGAGATTTTTCACTCCTTCAAGAGTAGGAAAGGTGTTGATGGGTGGTTGACAATAAAATTAGACATGGAAAAGGCCTATGACAGAGTAGACTGGAGTTTCACTGAGCTAGTCCTTAAGCAATTTGGATTTCACCAAAAGTTTATAGAGTTAGTGATGGAATGTGTAACTACGGTCTCATTTTCTGTCCTAGTTAACAATGGCCCTGCGGAGGTCTTTACACCGTCTCGTGGGCTGCGCCAAGATGATCCCTTGTCACCATTTCTATTTCTGTTGGGGGCAGAAGTCTTGGCCAGAAAATTAGTCTTTGAGGCAAGTCAACCGGGTTTTGCTCTTGGCTTTTCTTTTGGTAGAAATTGCCCAAGAATCCCCTTCTTGGCATTTGCAGATGACATAATCATTTTTTCGAAAGGAAACCTTACGTCATGCGCTCATGTCAAAAAGATTATTGATGAATACTGTCAAATCTCAGGCCAGAAAATCAACTATCATAAATCAGCATTTCAAGTCACAAGCAGCATTCCAAGGTCACGCATCCCGGAAATTGAAGGATGCTTAGGCATATCCAAACAGACAAAATTGGATAAGTACCTAGGATGTCCGATTGTAAATGGGAGGGTAAGCAAAACAACATTTGAAGAAATAATAACTAACACTTCAAATCAGCTCTCAAAGTGGCGAGCTAATTCTTTGTCACAGCAAGGAAGAGCAACACTGATCAATACAAATCTGTCGTCTAAACCACTCTATGCTATGCAAAGCTTTATGTTACCGCCGCAAATACATAAACAATTAGACCAAATCAATAGGTCTTTCTTCTGGAACAAAGACAGACTGTATAAACCGCTTATTAGCTGGGACAAAGTATGCAGACCAAAAGTGGCAGGAGGAATGGGTATTCGGAAAACTCATGACATGAATGAGGCGTTACAGTTAAAACTGTTATGGAAAATCATGGCGGAACCTGACAACATCTGGGTCCGAATCAGACAACACAAATATCTGAAAACAGATCACATCCTAAATTATGAGGAAAGAGGGAATGCCTCGTGGCAATGGTCCCAGTTGCGAAAGTTGCTCCCAATATTTAAGTCGGGACTAATGTGGACAATAGGCAACGGAAAAACCATTAAGTTCTGGCAAGACAGGTGGAATAATCTTCCTTCTCTATTACAATATTGTACTCTGCCAAACAACATAGACATAAATGAAACAGTGGATAGGTATACAAATAATGGAAACTGGAATATCCAAAAGCTAGGAAATGTCCTCCCGAGTAGCGTGGTGGAGCAAATAGCACATATTCATGTGCCATCAGTACCATTGGAAGACCGTCTATATTGGTGGTCGGACAAGAAAGGGTGGTTCTCGACTAACAGTGCGTATAAGCTAGTCACGAACAACACTGAACTGCAACCGGATGACAGCAATTGGATCTGGAAAACTGACGTCTCCCTGAAAGTAAAGAATTTCTTATGGAAAGTTGCTCAAGAAGGACTACCAACCGCGGCACTGCTATCTAAACGTGGAGTCGCCATACCCTCTTATTGTCCAATCTGTAATCACCATGAAGAAGACGCAACCCATATCTTCTTGGAAGGTAAATATAGTACGTTCTTTAGAAAGATTGACAAAAACATCCAAAAGCTAGTGATAGATACATTGCATACATCAAGAAAGATCAAACCTATTATGAATAGGCCAAACTACCAAATTGGTATTTAAAACTGGCACCTTTGGACATATGGGTATTTTAAAAAACTCCGGTACCAAATTGGTATTTAAAAAGTCACCGGTGGACATATAGGTATTTTTTTTGGCCGGAACTTTTTTATGTTGATAAATTCATTAAAAAAATTCTCATTAATATATCTATAAATGTTATATAAAAAAGATAAAATTAAATCCCTACTTTTTTTTAATTAGTTTTCACATATTGGTATTTTAATTAGTTGGAAGTTAGATACTTACATATTAGTATTTTTAAAAACCTAAGTTTTTCACAAATAAAATTCAACAAGTTAATTATCATCATTAAACCATGTATATTAAAAACCTAATTCCAACCAATAAAAATATATGGGATTAATTATGGTAATTAACTTACTAATTTTTATTTTTGAAAAATATGTTTTAAAAAATAATAATATATGAGAATCTAACTTCCAACCAATAAAGATACCAATATACGAGAACTGATAAAAAAGACTACATTTTTATCATTTTATATATTTTTAGATACATTAATGAGTTTTTAAAAAAAAAAGACTTTATTTTTATTATTTTATATATTGTAAGATACATTGATGAGTTTTTAAAAATTAATTATCAACCAAGCTAGTTTAATTTTTTTTTAATTACCAACAAAAATAATTCAAGCTTACTAAATTGCGTTCTCTAAAAATTTAGAACGAAAACCGAACTTCCGGTAAAAAAAGTATACCTATATGTCCGCTGGTGGTTTTTTAAATACCTATATGTCCGTCGGTGACATTTTAAATACCAATTTGGCATCGGAGTTCTTTTAAATACCCATCTGTCCAAGACTGCCAGTTTTAAATACCAATTTGGTAGTTTGGCCATTATGAATATAATAGCCGAAAACTTGAATGGGAAACAGAAACAAGAAATGGCCTTTAGTTGGTGGGTGGTCTGGCTCACTAGGAACCAAGTGCTTTTCAGACAACAGAAACAACTATCAATCGACAGTTATGACCAAACTGTGAAAACGCATATGATCAACTGGCTTAGGGCTAATAGAGACTCTACTGACGAAAAGAACAAAGGGTGTGATAGGGAGATACGAACAAGGAATATAAAACGAAAAAGGACAAATCAGAAATGGAAAAAACCCCCACCGGGATTCCTGAAACTAAATTTTGATGGCTCAGCTCCGGACAAACGCAACAGCTCAGCTGGTTTTGTTATCCGAGATTGGGAAGGTGCCCCAATTACAGCAGGGGTGGAGACAATTGGAATACATTCGGCTCTGTCTTCGGAGGCCCGTGCATTACATTTAGGTATAAAGAAGGCAATTGAGTTGCGGTCCGATAGACTCATAATTGAAGGGGATTCCTTAATAATTATAAATTATCTTAAGTATGGGATGGAGTGCCCGTGGGAAATCGAAATGATAATATCAGAAATATCTTGCCTACTCCGTGGGTTTCGCGAAGTGAGATTCTTTCACATACTTCGCAAAGGTAATCGGGTGGCCGATTTTATTACACGAATAACCCGTTCTACCAGAAACCCGGAACTGCTTACTGATCCAGGTCTTCTTGACCTCATCCGAAAGGATGCTATCGGATAGCGCCTCGGCGAATCCGAATTCTTACCTAATAAAAAAAAATAAACCATGCACTGACTTCAAATTTTAAAAAATATACTCCCTCCGTTCCAAAATAGATGGTCTTTTGCTTTTCGGCACGTATTTTAAGGAGTGGAAAACTCTATAAAATATTATTTTTTTTGATTAATTTTTTTATATAATTTGATACTTATTAGTAATAAGTATTACATTATATAAAAAAGTTAACTAAAAAAACAATATTTTAAAGAGATTTTCGCTCCTTAAAAAACGTGTAAAAAATCAAAAGGCCATCTATTTTGGAACGGAGGGAGTATACGCTTATGACAACTAAAAAACTTTCATGTTGTTTCGAGAAAGAGTGGCAATTGAGTCTACAACAAGCAAACTGTATCATCATCATCGATTCATCGTCATGTAAATTTCTTGATTAAACACCTATATCATCATCATGGAAATTCTTAATTAAATAACTCTATCATTATATTTATTATTAATTAAAATATTTACTTAATTATACAATTTATTATTGAGTTCATTTTTCATTTTATGAAATTTGCAACTATTTTTCTAACAAAACGCCTAAAATATACTCCTTGAATTGGTAAATAAAGATCAGCGGCATAAAATATACTCTGTATAATAGTAAATGACATTTAAAAATATAAAGGGCTACATATTTAGAGTTTATTTGATTTTTATTGACTGAGTTTGTAAATTTCAAACGACTAAACTATAGTCCCTCCGATCATAAATGTAAGACATTTTACATTTGTACACTTAGTTTAAAGAGTTCAAAACTATATAAAATATTTTATTTTTTATTTTATTTTATTTTATTACAATTTAGTACTAGTTTTTACCCTATCTGTTTCAAAATAAATGTCACTTTACTATTCAACACGTATTTTAATGAGGTAAAAACTCTATAAAATATTATTTTTTAATTAATTTTTTTAATGATTTCATACTTGTTAGTAATAAGTATGAAATTATGGAAAAATTTGATTAAAAAAATAATATTTTATAGAGTTTTTGCCTCCTTAAAAAGCGTGCACTAAAGTCCAAACGACTTTTATTTTTAAATGGAGAGAGTAACTCCGTAAACTACGTGCAATAAAAGTAAAAAAAATCTTATATTTATGATATTAGTGAGTTATTTAATTAATTTTGTATTTTTTACAAATTGTTTCAATGTTTAATTTATTTCAAAATTTATACTCTTTTTATACATGTTTTTTCTTAAAATGATAAAAAAAAAACTATATAAACTATTAATTTTTTAAAATAAGATTTTCATATTGTATATTAATTTTAATTTTTAATATAATTTCATACTTATTAATTTCTGTGTAAAAAATTAATATTTTATATAAATTTTATTACGTATATAAAATATACAGTATAAGGAATTTATATTTGATCAAAAAGAATAATCAAAAGATTCAAAACAGTTAATTGAAGCAATGGAAGACTCTGAAAGTTCAACCCTACCGAGTTAAGTAACCGACCCAACTATATATAATACGCGACTATATATATAAAACGCGTATTATATTTCTATCATCGATATAAAACGTCTCTCTTTCTGATCCCCCATCTTTTGGCTTTCCTCCATCGCCAGGTCTCACACGAAGCTCCCTCTCTCCCCCCTCGATCGATCGATCCCTCTCTCAATCCTCTCCAATGGCGCCACCGCATCCGGCGCCATCCACGGGAGCGCACGGCGGCGGATCGAACCCCGCGACTCTCCAATTCCTCAGCAACGTCCTCTCCCAGCGCGGCCCATCCGCCCTACCCTACTCCGAGGACGTCAAGTGGCTGATTCGCCAGCACCTCACCTCCTTGTCCGATGCTTTCCCTTCTCTCCAGCCCAAGACCGCCACCTTCACCCACAACGACGGCCGCTCCGTCAACCTCCTCCAGTCCGACGGCACCGTCCCGATGACCTATCAAGGCGTCACCTACAACATCCCCGTCGTCATCTGGCTCATGGAGTCCTATCCCCGCCACCCTCCCTGCGTCTATGTCAACCCTACGCGCGATATGATCATCAAGCGGCCCCATCAGCATGTGAATCCTTCCGGATTGGTTGCGATCCCTTATTTGCAGAATTGGATCTACCCTAGCTCTAATTTGGTCGATCTCGCTCGCAATCTCAGTTCCTACTTCGGCCGGGATCCGCCGCTGTATTCCCAGCGGGCGGCCAGGGCGAACCCTAATCCGAACCCTAACCCTAACTTCGGTCATGGTGGGGGTTCTGTGGTTTCGTCCAATCCATCGGTGATGGATTCGGGTGGGAGGCCGGTTATTCCGCCCAGGGGCTACCCGCAATCGCCGTACGGGGATGCCGGTGGTAGGGTTTTCCCGCCTCCGCCGCAGAGGCCGCCGCCACAGGCGGCAACGGAGGATCCAAAGGAGGTTTTCAGGAGGAACGCAACGACGAAGCTAGTGGAGAAGGCGCACGCAGACATTGTCGCCTTGAGGAGGACGAGGGAGGCGGAGATGGACACGCTGTTTAACCTGCAACAGGTTCTGAGACAAAGGGAATCGCAGATTGATAGGGGCTTAAGGGAGATGCAGGATGAAAAAGAAGCTCTGGAGCAACAATTGCAATTGGTGTTGACGGATTGCGATGTGTTGGAGGGATGGTTGAGGGAGAACAGGGGGAAGGTGGGCAATGTCGGGAGCTTGGATGTGGATGGCGTCTTTGAGCCAACTGATGCGCTTTCGAAGCAGATGATGGAGTGTACTAACTCGGATTTGGCTATAGAGGATGCCATCTATGCCTTGGATAAGGCAGTTCAAGACGGTGTGATTCCATTCGATCAGTACTTGAGGAACATAAGGTTGTTGTCTCGCGAGCAATTCTTTCACAGGGCGACTGCTGCGAAGGTTAGAGCTTCTCAGATGCAAGCTCAGGTTGCTACCATGGCTGCTAGGGCATCTCAGTATGCAAGGTGAGAGAATGCCAATGGTGGATGTGCCTGGCTTATGTTTTGGGGAATGGTTTGGAGATTGTGTGCTTGCTAGTTCATATCCAGGAAAAAAAATGGGGTTTCTCTGATATCAAGTTTTTTATTTTGTTTATGATGTGTTCATGTTGCCTAAATATCAGAGGTACTTCTTACTCTGTTGTTTCAATGCTTCAATTTGATATTGGATTGGCTGTTAAACTGATATACATATGAATATTAGGAGGGATTGTACAGTGCATTTGTTTGAAATATCTGTTATGATCTATTGATGTTTTTTGCTGTTATAAAAATGGGCAAGAGGTTGGCTTAAGCCCTTGAGCTAATTGTTGTTTCTGTTGCCTACAATCTACATATAATATTCAGTATTTGACTTAACTGTTAAGTATAGTATAAAATTTGTTCAGTACTAGATGGTTGTTGATGCTGCTTGTTTAAAGTGACATAGAAATCACTTGTTTTGTACAGAATATATACTCCTGGCATAGAAGCTAACATTTAGCCTGTATTTGTATGTACCTAAATTAGCTTTGCTCATTAGTTAGCTTTATGTTCTTATGCACTTATATGTAGTTTGAATTGCTGTTGATGTTGGAGAGCTATTTGACTGGCATGTACTCTTAATCAAAAGTTGTAAATAGCACTAGAACATTGCATCTGTTACCATTTGTGGATCACATAGGGATTGGATTTTGCTGATTGTCTGCAATGTTTAAAATGCTACTTGCTGATATCAAACACAGATGGTGTGATTGTGTTACATATTTTGCCTCGATTGTTGTTTCTGTTATTAACTTGATTAGTCTAGTTGAGAGTTTAGTGCTTTCTTGCAACTTAACTGTTGTTGCTTGAGCATTGCTTGAGCATGTCTTCACACTAGTTTCAATTCCATAATTTTGAATCCAGAGATGCTTGAGTTATCGCTAGCTTCCTCGGCCAAAAATGGAGATGAAGAAACAAGAAAGGTCCTTAACAGCTTTGTAATACAACAATCAATACCAAACATTTTCGGCCCCTACTTCCATTTTCAGACCAACTAAGCTTTACAAATTACAATCTAATAACATTCAGTTTACATGTGTTGATACACTACTCTGCCAAAAAATTAGGCATAAATTGCCTAAACACAAGATCAAAATCCAGGCCTGCACTTTCTGCTTATTTGTACGTTTAAGCATTGTTACCTTGGAGAAAACTGTCAAGTCCTCTGTGAACAGATCTACTAACAATACGATCCTCTTCACCAGCACCAGCTTTGGTTATGTGGATCAGAGCTCCTAGGCGATCCAAGAATACGTCATGGTTGAATGTCCAAGGTGCATCAATGGCTCTCAGGTAACCTGTAGAGTGAAACAACCACACCACACACAACATTTCATTTTTATTTCTAGAAAGCACCCTGCAGCAATTATCAACAGTGACTTTTTTACATACCGCCACGGGAATTCAGTTGTGTCGATTCCAGCTTGGTGCAGCTCGTCGACATATTGCAATGCTTCCCTGCACTCTTCGCGATCATCAAAGAACTCTGTCTTGTCGCCTTCAATCTGATTTGTTTCATGGCCTTTACCCGTAACAACCTGCAACGGTTCCATCAGAAATTATCATTTTTAACCTCACTACATGAAACCAAACTACTACAATTTTCACTTGTGTGGAATTGTGTAGCAGCTTTGGAGACTTACCACCATATCACCTTCTTCCCCCATTGCTACCGCTGCCCGTACACCTACCCGTCTGATATCATGGAGGAACAACCTATGGCCATTTGCAAGAGGCGGGTAATAGTCGTTCTCTCCGTGTTTCAAGTAATCTTGCATTGTCATACCAACACCAGCCAACATATCATCCAAGATATCCACTGACAAGTAAAACATCAAATGGTTAGCTTCAAGCAAACAACTTCAACTTATCAAATAATGTTTTCTAAAACATACAAGGATCTTCACTCCTGGGATTATCGGATGTCAGCATAGTCACATCACTCTTATCTGTAGCAATCTTTGTCATCATAGGTCTCTTTCCCCTTTCTGCATCGCCACAACAACCAATAACTGCAAGAGAAGCACTAAAATGTAAGACAAGTAAACAAGGAAACAGGAATACTGATTAAGGACAATTCGACTTTGAGTTTCTCATTTGTTAAAACGCATTACCTGTTATAATTCTCTTTGGTTTGAGCTCTCTAATGGAATCAAGAAGTCTCGACAAGGCATACGGAGTACTGGCATGGTCTACAACCACTCCGAAAGCCTGCTCTTCATCTATCAGCTCACATCTACCGGGAACCGCGTCCACCTCCTCAATGCCCCTCACAATGTCCTCCAACGGTGCTCCTACAGCAACGCCAACTGCAACCGCAGCAAGGATGTTGTAGATGTTGTGCTTTCCAAGCAACCCAGACGATATCTCCAATATCCCCTGAGGAGTATTGACCAACACTGTTGTCTCGAAAAGTGAGAGCTCGGATTTCAGGGGATGCACATCTGCATTCTTGTTCTCCATGGCAAATGTCACAACTGGCACGTCACTGTTCCCTTGTCCAAGAAAGAAAGGTGCATTCGGGTCATCAATGTTGACAATCTTCCTATGCCGCTCTGGATCAACCATCCTTGCAAACAACTGAACCTTGGCATCACGATACTCCTCCGCAGATTGATTAGAATCCAGATGGTCCGTCATCAAGTTCGTAAACACTGCAATATCAAAATCGACTTCACCACACCTCCCATCGGCCAACTCATTCGAAGACACCCCCATGACAACCGCCTCAGTCCCATTATGATGCATCTTAGCCATCCACTTCTGAATCGAAACAGCATCAACTTTACTGCTTGCCGAATCCAACTTATTATCCCCGTGTACGTAATTCCCAACAGAGCTAAACATCCCCGTCCTCAACCCCATCGCCTCATACATTCCCTTGATCAAATACGCAGCAGTGGTCTTCCCACTCGTGCCAGTGACCCCAATCACCGACATATTCTTTGTCGGATACCTGTAGAAAGACGCAGCTAACGCAGGCAGTGCCAGCTTCGTATCTTCCACAATCACCAGAGCTTTGCACCCTAAGGTCTCCTCAATGTCAATTTCTTTGCTGGCAACAACAGCCACTGCACCTCTCTTATCAGCCTCACTCAGATACAAATGGCCATCAGTGTTCCTCCCAACACAGCAAATGAACAAATCGCCTGGACTAACAACCCTAGAGTCATGTTCAATCCCAGTGATTTCAACCTCCAGATTACCATAAACCATAATTGGAACCACTTTGCTCTCATCCAACAGCTCAGCAAGAGTCATCTTAAACTTAGGTTCCACAATTCTAACTTTAGGTTTACCGAATGCATCGAAATCGAGACTGAAATCAGAAGCAAATGGATCAGATTTGGAGTTAACCTTACCCCCAAACTCACCTGAATCTTCATCGTCGTCGAAATCGGAACCTCTCTCTTCATCGTCCCCCTCCGAATCAGCAGAGACAACTCTCAATCCCGCCAATTCATCAATCTCCTCCAAATCAACAACTTCCTCCGCCTCCAACTCCTCAATCTCCTCCAAAGCCCCATTGGCACCACCACCGTCCGCCGCCGCCACAGCCTTGGGAGGATTGGGCTTCAACAGCCCCTGCTTCACGAACTCCTTCCTCTTCATCGCAATCGCCTTATCGATCTCGCCAAACAAATCATCTCCGTAATTCGAATCCGTCTCAGGCAGGGGGACGTCGGGGGCGTCTTCCACGTCCTTAATGGCGTTCAGGAAAACCGACTGGTTCTTCTTGAAATCCTCCTCCTCGGCGCGGCGAGCGCGGGCGGCTTGGCGGCTGATCTGCTGGTACCTAGAGACGCCGTGGGAGGTGTCCTCGGCGGCCTCAGGCGGCTCGTCATCGGCCGGGGTAGGGTAGTACTTCCCGTCGGGGCCGATTGCCGACGGAGGGCGGAGACATTTGAGGTGGAGGTGGTGGACGGGGAGGAGCGGGCGGCGGAGATTGCAGGGCGGGGGCGGGTCCGGTAGGAGTGGGGAGGAGAGGGAGAGAGAGGGGAACCATGGCAGTGACATTGGAGAGCGAGAAAATGGAGGTTTTAGGATTTTTGTTTGCAGTCGCAGATGGATAATGTAAAAGCCCCCCTTCGGAAGGGAGAGTACTGAACGACGTCGTATTCCCCGTATTTTATTGGTTTGTTTATTTGGCAGTTAGACATTTCTTTGGGCTTATGGGTCGGATTAAACTCAGTGATGGGCCTGGGTTGGTTCATCTCGGGCCCATGAAACAAGTCCATATATTAATGGTAATTGAAGGATTCCAATCAATTTTAAGATTAATATATAATTTAGGCCAAATGGCATAAAACCACCCTTTATTCACTCTTTTTCTCAACTAATCACCCTTTATTCAAAAAATTTCATTTAACCACCCATTATAGCATATCTATTGCAACTAACCCATTTTCTCTTTTCGCTATTTAAAAGTCCAAAATGGCCCCAATATTAATTACTAATGTTTATTTATTTATCATTATTATTTTGGTAGGGTTATTTTTTTTTTTTATATTAAAGCTCAAGTGCATGTTTTAGAATGAAGCTCACCGCCTGCTGCCTCGGTCCCATAATCTCATCGCCAAGTCCTTATCCAACTTCTTCTACTACTGTAAATTTATCAACTATCAAACATTTTCCACAGTTCCACCCAATATTATGTTTTTAAAAATCCCAATTCGATTCTACAATTCTATCAATCCAAAAATGGCAGAACAATCCCAATTTTTTTTTTGTGATACTAACAATTCTACAAAATTTATTATAAGAAATTTCTAACATTCACATTTTAAACATAAGAAATTTTTAATATAATTGGTTAGTCTAGATTATATTTAATTTTCTTTCAAAATTTTAAAACCCATATGAGTTTTTTTTTTATGATTTAACACAATACAATATTTAACTAATATAAAACATATTAACTTCATTTTTTAAAAATTCATCCATGCGGTGGAATCTTGCGTTCAAAACCATGGCCATGAATTTTAAAGCCGAATATGTTTTAGTATAGTCATACATGCTTTAAAATTTTAAAAGTAAGCTAAATATAATATATAATCTACCAAAACATTTACTTGAGATTTAATAATAAAAAACAACTCTGCCGCCCAAAATAATAATCATAAGTAAATAAACATTAGTAATTAATTTTGGGGGAATTTTGATCTTTTAAATAGAGAAAAGAGAAAATGGGTGGTTAATTGCAATAGACATGCTGTAAAGGGTGGTTAAGTGAAATTTTTTGAATAAGGGGTGGTTAGTTGGAAAGAAAAGTGAATAAAGGGTGGTTTTATGCAATTTGGCCTATAATTTACTATTCATTTTTAAAGTATTTTGTTTAGTATGTTTTTGAAATAAATCATTCCTAGATTAATACTCCATCCGTCCCACAATGGTTGTTTTTAACTATTGATACATGTTTTTCTTAAGAATCTAAAAAATATATAAAATATTAATATTTTATTAAATATTTTTTAATAATATCATACATATTACTAATAAATATAGAATTATTTTAAAAAATTAATTAAAAAATAAATATTTTATATAGTTTTTAGCTCCTTAAAAAGCATTCATAAATAGTCCAAAAACAACCTTTGTGGGATGGAGGGAATATCATTTATAATTAAAATAATAATAATTTTGTTATCGACTAATTATTCACGAGCCCTGAACATAAGTCTACAAAGCACTCAAATCGGAAAAGTCAAACAACAAGTCATTAGACAGACTCACCTAACCTATTGAAGAATTGAACAACTATATTTTCACATATTGTAAGAAGTAAAATTCGAACTCTTGACTTCTAGCAAATGTACATCTCCTTTACCACTAGGAGGAGTCATTGATGGATTAAATTATTTTGACATTTTCATCTCATGAATGAGAGTGGCCAAAGTAAAAAGGGCCAAAGGAAAAGGAAAGAGGTTGTCATGTGGGTCGTTGAAAGTCTATTTTTTCAATGTGCAATTGTCATCATAAATTCATAATGGAATTATGAATTAGGTATAATAGTAGCCCATTTGAATATATATAATTTTGTCTCTTTTTTTTTTTGTCTCTACCACATTATTATATCATATGGTATAATTTAATACTCCCTACTTGGTGTTTAGGTCTAGTATTCAATAGTAGAAACTAGCAACATAGATACATATATAAATTCACTTAATCACTATTTTATAATGCTTGAGTCATATTTCTTTTCTTTTCTTTTTTAATAACCACATGTTGAGTAGTTTGAATAAGAGGGTTTAAATGAAGGTATTTTCCATGATTCTAATCCTAAATATTTCGATGCTACTTGTGGATTTTAAATTTATATTTCTATCTATTTTTTTAAAAATATTTTCAAATTGGTGGTATAGTCCAATCTACGCTCAAATTAAAAAATAAAGTTTATTTTTTGTCGAAGAAATGACCATCAAGTCCATCGCATGCCTATTCAAATTAACACAATTCTATTCATTTTTTTTTGGTGGGAACACAATTCTATTCATTAACAATGAAAGTTGAGTATAAATTAAATGTAATCACTTCCTATATCACTAAATTATTTTCACATTTATTTAATCGTAAAAAATTATAAAAATTACATACATATTTTAAACCTCAATTTTAATAGGTCTATAAGTTTGCATTTTTCAAAAATCATGTTTTCAAAATTTTAAAAAATCAAAAAGGTGTTATTTTATAAAATATAATTATAAAAAAATTTAAAACATGATTTTTCATAAATAAAAATTATAAACATAAAAAAGTAGATGATTAGTATATGTATATAATTTTTTTTTTATTTTTTTAATATTAAATAAATGTGAAAATAATTTAGTGATATAAGGAGGGTAAAAGGAGAATGGATTGTCAAAAAAGTGCTTGAAATTTCTAACTAGCCGACGTAGAAAAAGTCTTTGGATGAATTACCACCTTGAAATTTCCATTCCATTCTTTGAATTAACCCGCTATATTTTCCATCTTCTCCTCTGAATTAATTAAGTAATAAATTGAAGTTCACTTCACTAGTCATGTAATTTGTGTCGCTATCATTCAAAAGAACGTGCAGAGCCGTGCCGATATCACTATCTAACCCGTGTTTCTGTTACAACACGAAAAAAAAATAGGTTTGAATTCAATCCTAAAAGTAAAGTATTGATGCGGTATACCTAATTTCCTGGGATTGTAGTTCAATTGGTCAGAGCACCGCCCTGTCAAGGCGGAAGCTGCGGGTTCGAGCCCCGTCAGTCCCGACGGATCAAATAAACACATCAACTCATTTATTCATTTGCTTTAATCTTCAATTAAATATGCAGGCTAGAATCAACAGTCTTCTGTGAGATTTTTGATAATATGGTAGAAAGATTGATATATTTCTTTCTACCATACTATCCTATTAGAAAATAAGTAAAAAGTATCTGGGCAGCGCGGGCGCGCCCATTTAAGAAAAAAAAGACAGTAATCTTGAATCTTTTTTTAGCATTCCAAAGAAGTACTTGATTGAGTCGATAACAGAAGGGATTGTAGGAACTTCTTCAAATTTAGAAAAGGAGCAGTAAACCCTACCAATTTGTAACACTTGAATCACGATATGAAATGAGTCGATGTCGATAAAGTATAAATCCAATTTATACAATAATAAAGCAAGAGGTGAGTACACAATATGTGACTCGCCCGGAACAAGATTTTATTATGCGTAGTATCTTGTTGAACAACCACTGTGTATATGTTCTTTACCCTAGAAAGTATGCACCCGCTTACTAACAGAACACCTTTTTCTTTACTTTAAAGAGTCTTGATGAAGTAATGGCGGGCGAATTAGTCAAATTTGAAGAGGGTACAATAGGCATTACTCTAAATTTGGAGTCAAATAATGTTGGTGTTGTCTTAATGGGCGATGGTTTGATGATACAAGAAGGAAGTTCTGTAAAAGCAACGGGAAGGATTGCTCAGATACCAGTCAGTGAGGCTTATTTGGGTCGTGTTATAAATGCCTTGGCTAAACCTATTGATGGTAGGGGTGAAATTTCAGCAAAAAAATAATACTACTTATTCAACAAATTCGATTGATTAATACGAGTTGATTTTCTGTTACGATAAATTGCCGAAACAATAGCCAGCCCAATAGCTGCTTCAGCGGCTGCAATCGCCATAACAAAAATGGAGAAAATGTTTCCTTTCAACTGACGACTATCAAAAAAGTCAGAAAATGTTACGAAATTTAGATTCACCGCATTCAATATAAGTTCCAGACACATAAGAGCTCGAACTAAATTTCGGCTTGTGATTAATCCATAGATACCGATCGAAAATAAATAGGCACTCAAAACAAGTACATGTTCGAGCATCATTGAGCAACTCCTTATCAATCTTGATTTATTTCATTTCAATATGAACAAGAATTTAATTCACTCGAATATAAAAAAAATACGGACCAAAGAAAGATGGTAGTAATAGATTGACTTTTCTATTTTCTATTATAGTATACATAAATGAAAATAGAATTGAAGGAATACGAGAAAACGGAATAACGTCTCTTTAGCACGAGATTTTGAGTCTCGCGTGTCTACCATTTCACCACCAAGGCATCTTGAAAGTGATTCGTATTCCATGAATATGATATCTATCTAGTGTGATGTATGGAATATATGACAAGGGTGTAGTGTTGGATTATTGCTATTGATCGGTCATGTCGTATAGGCCCGAGTCGGACATCCAATTGCTTCGCTTTTCATTTTCCGGACTATAGATAGTAATGGTATCAACCCCCACGACCATGTTCTATTCGGGGGAATCAAAATAAAATAGAAATTGTCTTTTGGAGAGATGGCTGAGTGGTTGATAGCTCCGGTCTTGAAAACCGGTATAGTTCTAAAAACTATCGAGGGTTCGAATCCCTCTCTCTCCTTTTGATCGTTGAATAGATTGATTTCCTTTTTTATTGGTTTTGGCCGTCCCGGTACACTCAAATAAAGGGAATGGCTCGGCTAGGGTGAGCTAGCCGAGCCAGAAAAGAATTTTTTTAGTTCTAGTTATTCTAGTAAATTCTTATATGCTATAATTTATCTGATTTGAAAAACAAAAGTTAAAAAGGAAAAGGGGACTTATCTTCAAGTAGGACCCGATCACAATATGTATGATGGGATCCAAGGGGTTCCTACTTGAAGCATTGGATCTCTTGTCTCAGTTTAGAGGGGTCATCGAAAGAACAGGTTCAAAATCACGATCAATTCCTTTTTCAAATCCTGTTGCAGCTGCACGAGCCCTTCCCGCGTGCCACAAATGACCTACGAATAGGAAGAAGCCTAGAACAAACCCCGTTTTCACGGTTTAGGCTGCTCCCATTTCGCTCGCCGCTACTACGGGAATCGCTTTTGCTTTCTTTTCCTCTGGCTACTAAGATGTTTCAGTGCACCCCTCCCTTTCAAGAGGATTCGCGGCATGTCAAGCCCTGGTAAGGTTCTTCGCTTTGCATCGAATTAAACCACATGCTCCACCGCTTGTGCGGGCCCCCGTCAATTCCTTTGAGTTTCATTCTTGCGAACGGTTTTTTTTATTAAAATGAAACACGTGTAGCTATCTTCTATATATCCCCAGATTTCAGTTAACCCTTTTTTTGCAGTTCTATTCGGGGCAGCGGGGGCGGTGTTCGATCCAAATTTAGACTTTTTTCGTTAATCGATTCAATGAAAAAAGGAAGTACGATATTTTCTGATAATTCGCTGTGTGCATCATAGATTCTATTTTTTTAATAGCCAATTATATATCTGGGTAAGTTCTGCTCTGGTTACGGTGTTTGCTTTACATATATAAACTTTTTATTATATAATTGAAATTGATAAAAGTGGAAATTAAGAAAGATTTTATTATTGAAAAGAATCAAGAAAAATAAAGAAAAATTGGTTATTATTTTGACTTTCTTATGTCATTAGGGAAACATAATTTGAGATCTAAATCTAAGAATCATTCATGAATTCGCAGTCAAGTCACAAGTCAATAGTTAATGGTTCAAATTTTGAATGAATTTTTTTGTGACGGAAAGCCAAAAATGTCCGTTTCAATCGAAAGGATAGAGGAAGTTTTTAGGTATTTCGTATTTGGCGATACTATACAATCAATCGAAGGGGTGGATCGAATAAAAAAGGAATGGTTTCTTTTCGTTAAGGCAAATGGTATTCAAGATGCAAGTAAAAAAAAAAAAAAGAAGTTCAGTAATCCACTATTTTTTTTTTTTTGGCGACATGGCCGAGCGGTAAGGCGGAGGACTGCAAATCCTTTTTTCCCCGGTTCAAATCCGGATGTCGCCTGATTAACAAAAAACCAAAAAGCCCTTATTTTTTTATTGATTGATATAACTAACCGAAATATTCCCTAACAGGGGGGCGGCGGATGCTACGCGCTTGATTCAAAGCATATGGAGGTTCTCCAAAGATCTGTAACTTTTTTTGTCTAGAATTCAAAAAAGTCTATCATCTACTCTTTGTTCATATTCGAACACAATTGGAAATGACTCAATAATCCAAGGCCAGAATAGAATATTTGGAGGACTCTTCTGACCAAACAAAAAATATGTAATTGTCAGCAAAGTTGTTTTTTTTTTCAAATCAAAAATTTATTATTTTATATTGATAAATAGGTCATCATCTCAGCATTTGGCATTTATTTAAACAAAAATGTAATAAAAAAAAGAAAAAAGGATGAACCTTTTCCCAATACCAATAAAAGTGTCAAATCTTTTTATCGATATGAGTGTTATATATCGATAAATTTATAACTATTCCTTGTAAATGGAAAACCGTTTCCGTATTAACATAGTGGTAGAAAGAGTACCCTGCTGTGGGTGAACTTCAAACGGTTTAGCTTTAACCATGTTAATAGTTCCACATTGTTGGGTGCTAGAGAATCAAAGTATATTTACCAACGAATCACGAAATGCTATAGTTCTTCCATATTATTCTATAATTTATTCATTTATTCAGAAGTAATTCGCGAGATCATGCACCTTTCTTTACTAGTTATACCGAAAAGACAATCCCTCCTTTTCAAGTTTCGAATGCCTTAACTTTTTTGAATTGACTAAAGAATTAATAAAAAAAATGCACTCTTGACAGTAATATATGTTGTATATGTAAATCCTAGATGTGAAAATACGCGGAATTCTTACACGAAAAGGTATAAATACGAAAAAAAAAAGAATAGGCTAGACGTCAATCAATATGCTAAAAAAAATAAAAGGGCCGATGTGATAGAAATGAAATAATGAACCCTAAATTCAATCGAGTTTCGTCGTAGACAGTCAAGTGAAATCCAATCCACGAAATAATTTGATCTATGGACAGCGTCGTTGTGGTAAAGGCCGTAATGCCAGAGGAATCATTACCGCAAGGCATAGAGGGGCCAATTAATGTTTGAATAAAAATTCTTTCTGGTATCGTCCCATTTTGGGGATTCACAGAAATACCTCGGATGGTGCCACAATCTCTTCTACGCACAACAATATGTTGAACTACTTCAACAAGTCTTCGCGTGAGATATCCAGCATCTGATGCGTGATGAATCCCGTCAGTAAAACGGGTCCTATAGAAAGCCCATCTATTCCCAATCGCCAGTGGAAATTAAAAAAGCGAATCCAGTTATAATCTTCGGCCAGTTGTATTAATGCTTTTTATTATATAATTGAAATTGATAAAAGTGGAAATTAAGAAAGATTTTATTATTGAAAAGAATCAAGAAAAATTGGTTATTATTTTGACTTTCTTATGTCATTAGGGAAACATAATTTGAGATCTAAATCTAAGAATCATTCATGAATTCGCAGTCAAGTCACAAGTCAATAGTTAATGGTTCAAATTTTGAATGAATTTTTTTGTGACGGAAAGCCAAAAATGTCCGTTTCAATCGAAAGGATAGAGGAAGTTTTTAGGTATTTCGTATTTGGCGATACTATACAATCAATCGAAGGGGTGGATCGAATAAAAAAGGAATGGTTTCTTTTGACTTCTAAACCTTTGGTATAAGTTCAAATCCTATTGGACGCAATTTTTTTCCATATGTTTTTTCGATATCTATGGGATTTTTTTATATTCTAAAGATAAATAATTTGAATAAGAAAATTTTCTTTTCGTTTTTTTTAATAAAAAGAATCAAAAGAAAACTTTCTTTTATTATTAAGCTAAGAAGGCTAAATTTCTTTATGCCTGTTCCTGAAGTAGAAAACGTTCCATCTGTTCTTGAATACCTTCTTTTAAAAGGGCTTTCGCGTCCTCAGTGAATATCTTGCTAGAAGATATAATTTCTTGGAACTGTGGTTTATTCGTTTTGACGTACTTACGTAAGTCATCAAGAAATGAACTTACCTGTCCAATTTCTAATGAATCAAGATAACCATTCGTTCCAGTATAAATAGTCAGTATCTGTTCTATATATAATCATTTCATGTATTTTTTCTTTCGTTCACTTTCATGATCTTATCACTATTTATTGTGTTGGACAAAAATCATATTGATATGGTTGCTAAAAAAAAAAGTTGATGGGTAGTTGAAGCTTATTGGGTATGTAGGCAAAATTGGTGGATTATTTGAGTTAAATATATGCTGATACGCTAGTATAGTGTCTAATGGAAATTTGTGAATAGAAAACCAAAAGCCTTGAAAAGCTTTGGTGAATAAATGTTGAAAAAAACGGATTAAAAAAGTTAATTATATTAAAATCTTATATTTAGTGCATTTGAAACTATATGATATCAAAAGATCCAAGCACGACTCGAATTACAATATATGATTTACTTTTTTAAAAAGAAAAAAACAAGGTCAGAATTTGGCCGGAGTTGGCCCTTGCTAACCTACAACCCTGTGACATCTCTCCTAACATGGGGTAGGAACTCTGGGAGTAATATGAGAGCATCATGGTTAATAGAATGTCGTAGACTCGTAGTTGTGACACTTTATCTCCCTGCACTTGGTTGAGCTCGCAAGAGATGTGTGTGCATAATGACCACTCAAAATGTTGCAAGAGTTGCAAAATGTTCGTGATGATTATCTCGATCTCTCAATAACATTTTCAATTGCCAAAGATTGAGTTAATGAAGTAAAACTATCTCTTAATTTCGATGTTGATGCATTGGAAGCCGATCGAGATCTTTGTTGTCGCTAAACTAGAATCAGTGGCGGACCCAGAAATTTTCCTCGGGAGGTTGATCAAAATTTTAAGAGTTTTTTCATGTATATATGAAAAATGTTTTTGTATTAAATACATTAGAAAAATCAATAAATTTGTTATTTAAACAGTCATTTTTAGTAGAAAAAAGGATAAAAATTATCAATAAAAATGAGAATTTTTTTTAAATTTATATGTATTAAAAATGTTTTTGTTTAAATATATTGGAGAAAAATTTTAATTTGTTATTTAATTAGGCTTTTTTAGTAGAAAAATCTAAGAGAAATAGAAATGATGAGAAAAGTGAATTTAACGGGATTTTGCACTCAGGACTTTAAGATAATAACTACACCTTCTTAGTAACTAAGCTAAGCTGCCTTTGTAATTCTTTACTCTTTTTTATCCCCAAAATCAAAAAAAAAAAAATTACCCCAAAATCCGAAATAAAAAAATCTATGATTTTCTTTCAGGCCAGGGGACTGACGCCACCCGAGCCCCTAGATCCGCCAATTACTAGAATGGAGCACCAAAATGGATGTGGTACAAGTTTTAATGTTTTATCTCCTCCTCGAAACTCATATATAGTAAAGGTTTAAGTTGAGAAAATAACTAAATATGCATGGTTAATAGTTCACGGGCTTCGAAGACAAATCATGATCATGTTCTATATAGTCTACAGCAAATAATGTGTTCACAAGTCAACAACAACAGGGATGAATGAATGAATAGTGCATTTTTCACTTACTATATATACATCCAACCAAAATAGTTTTGGCTTACAAACTCTACCTGGTACACGTACATATAGCTCCAACTTTTTATTTTGGGTAAATTACAGAAAATCACCCTTATGAGTTATAATATGTGAATTTTCAAAAAAAGCACCCATAAAATAAATTTTTTAGAAAATAACCCATAAATTTGCTTTCCTCTAAAAAATCACTATGTATCTATTACTAACTATTAAAACAAAAGCCTTAGCGATGACGTGTCGCTCTCTCCTTAATTCTAAGCCTTTTAACCAATCACTTTAGCCTAAATTACAACTTTAGTTGTTTAAAAAAAACAATCTATTACTAACTATCTATTACTAACTATTAAAACAAAAGCCTTAGCGATAACGTGTCACTCTCTCCTTAATTCTAGGCCTTTTAAGTTTTAACCAATCACTTTAGCCTAAATTACAACTTTAGTTGTTTAAAAAAAAACAATCTATTATCTATCTATTATCTATTACTAACTATTAAAACAAAAGCCTTAGCGATGACGTGTCGCTCTCTCCTTAATTCTAGGTCTTTTAACCAATCACTTTAGCCTAAATTACAACTTTAGTTGTTTAATTATTTTACTATTACTTTATAATATTAATTTAATACATTATACACTTTACTCTATTACTGTATTTTCTAACCGCTGATATGTGTATTTTTGTCGGTAATTTTTTTTGTATTATTTAATATTCATAACTTTACTATTAAATTACGCGCCATTGGCGCGGGTATAGGACTAGTTTACCATTATTTGTAAACAATTGAAAAAATGTGTAAACAATGTAAATTATAACTTGGGTCATTTATTCTAAACTTATTATACAATAAATTATAACATTGGTTTCTTTAAGCATTGGTCCATGGGTGGTTCAGGTCTCTTTGAAAGGAAATCAAATTTATTGTTGATTTTTTTTTTTGGAAATTTTTATTGTATGGCCAATTTTTATTTTTTTTTTGAAAAATCACATATTTTAAGGGTGATTGATTTGATTTTCCCTCCTATCACATATTCACATTTGTTTGGTTGTAAAACATTTTGTGTGTTTCCTCCTTTTTCCATCTATTTACTATGATAAAGTTAATGGACAAAGCAATTCGGTGTAAGGGCTCGTTTGGTATATTGTAATGTAAACAGAATGGAAACAAATTTTACATTGGAAAATATATCTAAATAAGAGAATAATATTATTTTTTTGTATGAAAAATAAGATACGAGGGGTAATGATTGGAGAAGTATAAGGGATATGATTACCATTGTTTATGGGTAATTGAAGGGGTAGGAAACAAAACTAATTTTGTACAGTATAAAAAGTTGAGAGAAGATGATAATGATTAAATTTTATAACAATGTATCTTAAACTATAAATGGACTCCATTAATTTCCTTTTCCTTTCCCTTTTCAAAATTTAAACCAGACAAGCCCTAAATTGGATTCACTGTAAAGATCAAAATATTAGATTAACTAATTCCATATAAATAGTTGAAAGATACATATTCATAGTAAATCATTAGAAGGTTATACAATACAAGAAAATCAAAGAGACCTTAATAATAAGATAATTTATAATCTTTTAGAATTTATATTTATTTTCTCATATGGTTAAGAGTTGATCTTATCCTCGATTATCCTTTGTATCTCCATATATACAGAAGATTAATAAGTGTGGTCTTCCATCAACACCATTCTCAACATGGTAAGCCTTTAGTAAGATTGCCCGAAGGCGGTTTGATGATGGCTGAAACCAAGTTTGAGTAGGCCGGAGGCATTTTGTGTTGAATTGGGTTGCCAAGACTAGGAGCTCGGATACCATGGAGAATGCTATTGATCGAAAACCACACTAATTGATTTAATAATCTTTTCTTATATCAAATTTTCTATCATATGCCCCAAAAAGTATAGGATAAGACCCTAAAGTCGGAATTTAAAAAAAAATTAATTAGTTTAGTTTTTTTTTAATTAGATTCTTAGGACCGCTTGTCTTTTTTGTAGGTAATCTTTCTCAATTTAGAGTTTTATCCTATGTTTAAAGGGTATAGGATAGAAAAACCGTTCTTATATATATAGAGAGATAGAGCCGACAAAATAAATATAAAATCTAAAAGATTCTAAATTATCTTAATACTTATTCCCTCTTTTATTGTGAAATGATTCTCATCTGTCCAAAAACAATTTACACAAAAACCTGCAACTGCAATGCAATGCCAAGGAAAGAATACAATATAATGGAATCATGTAAACTCATCCAGATTTCATTACAACTCTTTGCAACACTTGCCTGATCATCCCTGCTGAGATTCGACCCGGTCCTTTGATCTGCATTGCAATCAAAATACAACGAAATCAGATTCCGACAATCGTTCATGTCTACCAACATCAAAGAACACGAGCATTTCGCGTCATATGGATGTACCTTTGCATTGATGGTAACAGAAAGGAAGCTATCTGAAGTAGAGGATTGAACCGAATGGGTATCCAATCGGAGATTGCTCAATGCATCTATGATCTCGAGCAACAAGCATTCCTTCCATGGACACGTAATCTCGATCAGGACATCCTTCTGGACCAAGCTGATGGACAGGTTGGTGTTGGTTGAGCTATCTCTTAGAGATACAAGGCTGTTTTCCAGCTTCTCTTCGCTGTCAGCATCTCCGGCTTTTCTCTTGACACCGGCTTTTCTGAGCCTGTAGTTGTCGGATGTCCTCTCCGCCATGTCTTGAGGCTTCGTGTGCCTCCTCCCTTCGTTGCATTTATCAAGATCCCGACTTGCTTCAAGCTCTTCCACCCTCCTCTTGAGCTCGCCCAGGTGCTTGATCGTGTCATCGAGTATAGATACCTTGTCAACCTACACAAGTCAGACGATTTGCATCAAAGAAGAGAGTGTTTTCTTAGAATCTTGGAATGATGGAATCCTATTGTACCTTTTCAATTGTAGGAATCAGTGATTTCAGTGCCGAGAATCTGTCGTTAACCCTCTCTCGTCTCCTCCTCTCCGCAAGCACATGGCTTGAAGCAAGCTCATCAACTTCGGGCTTCCATAGTTCGTCTTTCCTTGTACTGTCTACCTTAAGCTCAATGGAGGAATCGTCGTGCATCCGAGGAACTTCAAATAGTACCTTCTTCAAAATTCTTTGCGCGTTTTCGTTTCTAGGATTGAGATACGAAACTACGCCTCCCTTTCTCCAGCTCACGAAACACGACTGCTTACTGGCATTGCCAACATAAGGCTCCAAGGTCAGCTGATTCGTGTTCTTGAGAAGCGCTGCGAGAACATTCTGGTAGTGCAAATCATCACTCCACTGATGTTGAGCATCCAATTCCATCCTCACTAGGCAACTGCCTCCTGAGTTGTCCTGGACTTGATGATAGATTTCGTCACCATTTTCTACCGGGTTTATCAGACTATGAGATATACAGTCACTAGTAGTCAAGGAAGTGTGAACACCATTGCTTAGATCATCATCTATGAGATCCCCATTGCCACCTTCCATCAAGAACTCGGTTTCCTCAACTGGTGAGTCAAACAACTTCAAATCTTCAACGGAGACAAATGGTGTCAATGCAGTGTCGAGAATTTCGTCATTATCTTGGTGGATCAGTGAGCTAGGACTCTGAAGAAGTGCAGGACAATCAATCCCCAACAAAGCTGCTTGAACATGTTGGATCAAGGAATGGTCCTCTGAAACCTTAAGCATTTAGAGAGACACAATGTCAATGAAGATTTCTTTCCACTCGGGTAAAATTGCAATCGTACCAAGGCAATGCAGGATTACCAGATCAGTGACACCGAGCTCAACCACACCGCCTAAGAAGGGAAAGCATACCACAGTCTGAATTTTGAAGCAACTTGTATTAGAATCAAGCAATCTCCAAAGACTAACAGCTACTAAGTACCACAATGTACACTAATTCAGCAAATTCGTCAAGGTCAGGCATTGAGAAAAGATAAATTGCTCGGTACCTGAACAGAAGCACTCTGATGAAGGCAATGGCCACGAGCATTGTTTACGAAAAGGACAAAACTTATGATCAATAAGTATTTTGTTTTAACTTCGCAAAAACAAAAATCACAGATTGATGAGAGAGCCTAATGAGGAATGGGCAAGTACCTTAGCCAGGAGCGAACGGCTAAACACCCTGCTATCCGCCTGGTGGGCATTGCAAAGCCAGAAAAGCTGGCCATTTTGGAATGTTCTCCCTGGCAACCTGATCCACAGATTTTAATGACCTCATTAACATACATAAAACACTATTTGAACAATTCATTTGAGTTAACAGCATGTCATTCTTTGTAAATTATCAGCAATCAGTATTTCTTATCAACTCCTTTTCAGTCTTCAGCTCCTTATAAGAAATCAGCACATCACGCCAACGAAGCCAACACAAACAACATAAAGACATGTGATCTTAATGTCAGCGCCGAAGATCTATGGTCCCCCAAAAATGGCAGGAATGCCATTAATAGGGCTGTCAATGCATATTGGACCTTAGACAAGTGCATTCACATAATGTAATGATCATCTTGCAAGACTGAAAACTACTTTTTTGTTTTTTTCCCCTTGCAATTTCCATGGATAGAGGAGCCCCAAATCCAGTGTTTTCTAGCCAATAACTAACCAGCTACAATATCAAGATTCAGTGAGCATAGATGGGCTTACCCTTCCCCGGGATTGAACACGAACGACATACAAACCAAGTAATACCACTCGGTATTCGACAGATCTTCAGGAGACAATGCAGCTGAGGGCCTCCTGGCTTGTGGGCTACTTTCTCCAGCTAAGAGTGACTCATAAAGCTCCCTCAACTGCTCACTCCTTTGCAACCCCATCTGATCCACATCCATCTCCATAGCTTGGACTGTTTTCCTTGTCTTGATGTCTCCATTGTAGTACCCTTCACCCCATTCCAAAACCCTAAAAAATGAATAAATTGTCATTAAGAATTGCAGTAAATTAAGCTGAAGATAGCAAGAAACAGTAGTAATACTCAAATTAGTATTAATTGTTGATGAATTCAGTATAAAAATGACTCAATTAGTCAATTGGGCTAATAAGCACTCAGAAGCAGTTCCTGTGACCTAAAACAAGAATCATCCCTAATTAACCCCAAACTGAAACCTTCCATCTACTGAAAAACAACAAATTGAAATCTGTTCATAAAAGAGGAGCAAAAAGGAGGAAAAAATCACCCTGGCTCAGAAGAGGAAATTGACCAAAAAATGGAGTAACTCCATTGGATGCTTCTCACAGCAACTGCAAGCAGTTGCCTGAGGTTTTCTGGAACTTTCTCCTGGTGTTGGAGTCCTAAATCCATGGCTCAACTGGTGCGTTTTGAAGCTCCTCCTTTTACACACCAATCCACAGGAGTTCTACTCTCAGATAAGAGACAAAACTCTGATTGAAATTAAATCCAACCAACCTACCACTCAAACAGACATAAATATGCACCAATTGGAGGGAAAAAATCCCCAAAGATGTGACCTTTATTGTTTTTAACTCTGTAGATTATGCCCAGAAAAGTGAGCAAAGCTTTAAAATTACCCCATGAAATCTTATCAAATGCATACAAAGTATAAAATTTATGTCTTTTATGAAACCAAAAAGCAAGTAATTATAAAAGCTTGATGGAACTAGTCTACATCAACTTTGGGGAAAAGATTTTCCTCTGTAATTTTATTTAGAAAAGGGAAAATCCATCCTCGGACCAAAAAGAAATTAATGTCCGATTTTGATTCAGTGAAAAATAGATTCAAGTGAAGCTCCAGAGGAGCTAGAGAGTGACAGATGCAGATGAGCAAGGTGAAGTGGAGGGATCTTCAGTGTAAAGCAGTGAAAGTAAAAAGTGGGGAGGAAATTTAAAAGGGGCTCTTCATAGATGGAGCTTCAATGGTGGTATGAACAAATGGGGAACGCCATTACTACACTCATTGTGCTCTTCCTTCCTCTTCTCTATAGTTCTTTTTTGGGGGGTTGTGGAGTCCTTGAATGCACATTGGTGGATGAACGATTTATGGTTTCTCTTTGAATTGCTCAGAAACAAATAAATAGGGGTAAGTGCTATATATATTATGAACCACACCCTTGAAATAGGAATTTTCATAAATTATAAAATTATATAAAATCAATCACATTACATTTATCTATATACATGTATTAAAATTGATGCATATTGTATTATCGTCTCACGTGACGTTTTGTGGTTGATTTTAGGGAGAAAAAAAATATCAGCAAAAGATATTATTAAAATAATATATTGTTGCAATTTATAGGAATTTATCATAAGTCACAATCTATCAATGTATATTTTAGTTAATTAATAAAAATATAAATTAAAACTATTTTATAGTCATAGTTATAAAAAAATATTAGCAGATAAATATTTTATAGGTGTTATTTTATTTATAACTAGATTATTTTTTGTAGAGAGAATTATTTATGTAAAAAATAATTATTTAATATATGATATTTTATTTATATCTATATTTTTTGGTAGAACGCATTATTTATATCTATATTTATTTTTATTTTATATTTCTCATACATTTTAATCGTTATTAATTTAATTCTTACATTGTAATTAATATTTTTAATAGCTTCATTATTTGGTTTTATTTCAAAGAACCGTCAATCCATCACACACACACCTTTTATGTATAAATTTTAAAAAAATGAGAACCTATCACTTTATTAAACAAATTTAATCTTATTATAAATAAAATATTAATTAGTTTAGTTGGTAAAGATAACATGTAATGATCAATATATCACGAGTTTGAATCCTTCTTTTTCCTATTGTCATAGTTTAAGTGTTTACCCATGGGTAAAAAATGGTTTAATGTATCGAGGTGTACACATCTTTTTTCAAACTATATCAGGGTATATTTATGAGTAGACCTGTCAAATGGGTCATTCGGGTCGGGTCACTTCGGATTTCGGGTAAAACAGGTTCCGGATTTTTCGGGTTGACTCGAATCCGGGTTTAACCGGGTTTCGGGTCATTTCGGGTCGATTTCGGGTTTATCAATTTTTTCTTTTTTAAATTAAAAAATCATGATTTGATAATTTTGTGATAAATTTTAATTATATATAAAAAAAATTTAATCATATATAATTATAAATCAACCGGGTTAATCGGGTCAAAATTACCGGGTCAATCGGGTCGAAACCCAGATTACCCGGAAAATTTCAAGTTTTTCGGGTTCGGATCGAAAAAAAATTCCGGGTTCAGGTCGGAAATTTTTTGGGTCGTTCGGATCGGATCACCGGGTC
This sequence comes from Persicaria maculosa, assembly GCA_963922045.1. Classification (NCBI taxonomy): domain Eukaryota; kingdom Viridiplantae; phylum Streptophyta; class Magnoliopsida; order Caryophyllales; family Polygonaceae; genus Persicaria; species Persicaria maculosa. The sequence goes on along the minus strand of OY998255.1, from coordinate 77,721,458 downwards.
GCGTTGTGTTTTGACAGGTCTATTTACAGTATCTAATAATAAATATCATGACTATTGGTGATAAATAGAATAAATTCTACCTTATGAAAAAATAAAAAAAGTTTAATGCGTCGAGGTGTACACCTTTTTTCAAACTATATCGAGAGTATTTATTGACGAGAGATCTAATAATGTCATGACTATTGGTGTTAAATATAACAAATTTGTAGTTTTTTTCCAGATCAAATCTATTTATTTTTTTTTACCGTGGGCAAGAAGTGGATCGACAAGCGATCCTGAAGCCATCCGAAGATGATTTGTTAGACCCTACGCAGAGGGTCGACAAGCAAACGAAAAGAAAAAAAAAAAACAACAACAAAAAATAAACGCTAAAACAACTAGAAAATTACAACCCTAATGTCTTGAGATCCTGTCTTGATTCTTGATATCTGGATTACTGTTGAGATTACTTTAGGTGGTGATGGTGTCGGATCTAGACCCAAGGTCGTAGATCAAAGCGTCTGGCTATATTGGGTTTAACGGATTTGTGGGTTTGCCAATTTTTGGTGGGTTTATCAGATTTGGGTAAAAAACAGATTGATCAAATCCACTTTTTGTTGTGTAGAATCAAATAGCAATTATATGCTTGCCCATTTCACATTATGGTTTCTAAATTTCTTACCAACACTTAATAAATATTTCCTATCATAAAAAAAAAAAATACATATAAAAACACAGGATTACAATTTACAAGTACAATCTAGCTACTCTTACCTCTCATCAACACTTGTGATCAGTTTGGGGGGAGCCTTTCATTTTTTGTTTTGTTAGTTGTATCATAATAATTATTCTGTCTGTCGTTTTCGGTCTCTTAATTTACTAGATATGTTGATATTTGATGGCTCTTCCTTGTTATAAAAATAAATATAAAAAAATAGTCATGAAGTTCAACAAACAAGAAATAAAATGGAATATTCTTTAATGGCCCTTTTGGAATTTTAGCATTGATAAATTGATGTACAATGGGAACAATATGCAAGCACTGCGTATAAATACTAAACAGGCCCATAGGGATAAACGCCAAACTTTGGTACCCAACAAAGAGAGAAATCAAAGAAACAACCTGTTTTTATGGCAATGTGTATAATATTTTTTGGTCCTATATGAGTACATATTTTGTCAATGTGTCATACAAAGCATGTTTTTTTTTTGTAGAAAAAAGAATAAATGTGAGAATCTATAATTTTAAATTTATTATAGAGTTGAGGATAGAGGATGGCTATATACCTCAAGTTAAGAGGTCAATTTATTTGTTATACTATTAATTTTTCTAAATACAGTATCAGTTTGTTACACTATTAATTTTCCTAAATATAGTATCTGATAAAATAAAGTATAAGTAAGTGGAAGAAAAATCTACATTTAGAGGAAAAAAATACATGTGTATGTATTTACTCCTAGTACTTAACTAGCTAATTGTTTGACTTATAATTCTGATAAATACATACAAATTTACAAACATTGATGTATTTTTTTCCGTCTTAATCCGGTTCAATGCTCTACATCTAATTTTTTTTAAGTTGTTAATCCTTCTTAGTCTCACTTGGAAAGACTTAATTGAAGAATTTTATTTAATTAAATTCATGATTAGTATTTTGTTTGAAATATTACTTTACACCTAGCTTATAGCTGTAACAAAAATTTTAAAACTGATGTAAAAAAAATTATATATGTTGAGAATATGATATAGGATACTATTCCACGTGGAAAAATATAGTGAATCCAAGCCGGCCTTATACATAAGTGGATAGACTACTCTTCCTAATGCTAAATGGTTTTAGGATTGAAACCCACTCGACTTGTGTGCTCGGCCACGTCATATGACCCACCATAATTTCACATATGAAATGAACTCTTCTCATTTAATTTCTATACCCTATAATTTTTAGTATATAGGACGTGCTCCAAAAATATTGAAATAGAAAATTTTAAACATTAGAGTAATTAAGGTGTAAACATGGTTAAGGAACGACTAATTATATAATTAAACAATCCTTATTTGACCAATTGGATCGATGTTGATCGATTGATAGTAGTACAAATAATGTCTGTGGTGCATTTATTTGCATTTACACGTATAATTCCAATGCCAATTGTTCATGGTTTTCCCTATTTGTTTAATGGAGTTAAATGAATAATTAGGGTGTGTTTGGTAACGATATTTAGATATCAAGATATCGATATCGGTATCGATATCAAGATATCGATATCGGGGGATATCTCTGATATCTTGATATCAAGATATCGGTATCGGTATCAAGATATCGATATCGGGCGATATCGATATCAAGTGATACTCCCAAAAAAATGGGTATATCAAAATAGGTCAAATTTGATATCTAGATATCAACTGATATCGATATCTGACTCTTACCAAACACAGATATCAGATATCACTTGATATCAAGTGATATATTATGCATACCAAACACTAGATATCGATATCAGTTAAAGTGATATCGATATCTAGCCTTACCAAACACTAGATATCAGATATCGGGGTCGATATCTGATATCTGATATCTAGATATCATTACCAAACACACCCTTAATGATAATAGTAAACTAATTAATTAACAATTAATACTATAATAGTAATAAATTAAAGTACATTTTATATATGGACCACAGGGAGTAATGAAATGATAGTCCACTTAATTGTTCAGCCAACGAATTGAGTTGCACTTACAATGCATATGATTGTGCAATTGAAACTTTTTGCAAGTAATTATGTTGAATAATTGTTACTTTGGAGACTTGTAATATATGTGCACCAATAGCTCATTAGTTTAAACTAACCACGCATCTTAGTTATTCAATCCATTAATCCTACTTATTTTGGTGAGGGGAAAGAAAAAGAGTGCCAAATTAAAGGTATGGTGTCCATCTCATGAGATCGAGACTCGAGACGGATATAATAAGAATGTTTGGAATGATTTATAAGTGATTCGGGCTCCAAAGTGATAATAATATTGGATCTAAAATGGTTATGTGGTATGAGTTGGTGTCTCATAAGACCCCGAGTCTTATAGATATTATCATAGTCGGCTTCGGGTTGGGCTTGGTTTACAAGCCCTACACAATACGAAAATACCCATAAGATATCAGGTCGACCTTACAGAGAGTGACCCACAATATATATAATTGAATTGTTATCCAAATGGTGAAAATCTTGACAAACACACGATAATTGCTACGGTTTTCAAAACCATGAGAAAATTCGTTGTCACGGTGTTGGAAATTATGGGAAATAGTGCAGATCGGGTGGATTTGGAATGGGCTAATTTCTCACGTTTTTTATGCCTAAGTTTTACGATTTTCAAAATCGTGGCAGATGATATTTTTTTACGGTTTTGGAAACTATAATTAATCAACTAGAATTCTAACTATTTTTGAAACTGTGATCGATATCGGCATATGACGATATTTTCACCGCACATTTAGGTGGCCCAATAAGTATAGTTTAGTGAGCAAATATATTAGTAATGTCCTGAAATTCAACAATATATCACACTCGTAATGTACTTGATAACAACGATGGATTGATGATCCAACATTCCAACTAATTTTACTTTTATTTTTCAATCATTAATAGTGTTGGTGCCTTTAAATAGATAATCTTGATTAATGCATAATTATCATTAAAATGTTGATGCTCCATCTCTAAATTAAAGCCTCCGATTAAATAGGTGAAATTGATACTTCTCATTACACATCACCATGTGGTTATGCTTCCAATAAACCAACTATGGTGCATTGATTTAAATTTCTCTATGCACAACCTACCATGATCTTTTTTATGATCTCAAATCATTCCTGCAGATTTTTGTGTGGTTTATAACTGATATTATTTTTATATAGGATAAGATTTCAAAGCATATATCCATATTTTTTATGGTGGGAATTTGTGCATTAGGATATATATGTATGTATTACAAACTATATATATCAATGAAGATAGTGATTTTATAACTCTATTTTTTATATAGGTGAGAATTTGATGGTGGTTAGTCTCTAGTAGTCCACCAGTCAGTGACATCCTGCCTGATATAAACAATGTAGAAGTGACGAAGGCAACGTAGTCAAATAGAAAAGCCTAACAAAACAATCGGTGTATCTATTGACATTTCTGTAGACGCGGTGACAACTTGTTGAATAAAACTGATGCAGATGGATGGGAATAAATAATTCTCTTTTTAATTAACTAGTTTAAATTCTGAAAATATATTAAACACTTATAAACTAAAATTGGTACAAGAATTCTTCAATTTATCTTTATAAATAAATAAATAATTCTCATTTATTTGGGACCTAGGTAAGTGTAAGGTTACTTTGGGTGGGTTTTTTTTATTTGTTTATTACTTTATTATAGAAATATATATTGCTTAGGTTAATTTGTTGGTGGGTTGTAGTTGCTTTTTTTTATACAAGGTAAAGATTTGGGAGTGGTCAACCGTGGTTGACCAATGTTCAATAGCATCATGACGGACGACGTCGTCAATGTCAGCAGACATTCTCTTTAGATGAGATAGGTTGAGATCGATGTTTGATGATGTTGTAGATTTACTCGTTGTCATGATACCAATCACCAACAAATCAGGGATTCAGAGTCTAACAAGAGTTGAAGATAAGCCTCACAACCTGGTTGGTTTCTCATAAAACACGAGAAAACAACTTCGAATCGAATGGTGCGAGAAAAATCTATGCGTCATCCAAAGAACAAGTTTTTTTTTCGAAAAGTCCAATTCATTTAGGACCCTCATCATCTCAATCTGGTGACATATTTTAACAAATAGAACACTACTCTTGTAAATATAAGTGGATTAATAGTGCTAATAATAAATTTAAAAAATATTTTTTGATATAAAATAAATCACCCACTCCCACCCCCCAAAAAAGATATGATATTGCTTAAAATTAAACTAGCAATATAAAAACTTGGTTAGCAACAAAAATAAAAATGATAAAAACTTGTCTTCAAAAAGGGGTAAAAAGTGATTTATGCAAAATCATTATAGTTTTGTCTGGTCATGTTCACAATCATTAAAGTAAGATCGATGTTATAATAAAGCTAGAATATAGATAATTAATTTTAATTTAAACATATACTTATGAGACAAAAAGTAAGATTTTCTTTATCTGGATGTTTTTATATCTAATTAAAACTTATCATTTTATAAATCTACACACCTATTAAGAAAATATTTTTCACAAAAAAAAATATATATATATCTAATTATAGTTTTATCACCTATTAAGAAAATATTTTTCACAAAATATATATATATATATATATATATATATATATATATATATATATATATAAATATAATTATAGTTTTATCTATTGAGGTAGATTTTTCGATCGGTTTAGGAAACTATTCGATGTTCAAGTCGGGCCAAGTACGTTTCAAGTTCATAAAATTTTTTTTGGGCATTATAATGAAAAGAGATTGTTGAGTATTATCAGGGGATAATATATTATATACTAACATGGTTTACGTGGTTTATCACTTAAATTAATTAGGATTTCTAACTAATGTAATTTTACTTACTTTATTAGGTATGTGAATATATAATTAATACAATTGTACTGCCTTTTTAATTTCGAGATCACATCACGATAAGCATAGAGACCGAGAACAATTTACTTGTATAAAATAATTAAGTGAAAATTAAAGGTTGTCTTTGTGTCAATAAATGCATATAGTCATTGACGGAGCGAGGAATTTGACAGGGGGTGCTAATTTTTTTTTTTTGGTGAAATATTGTGTTTTGGTTTATATTTATTAAGAAGATTTTTAAAAAAAATATTGAAAAAACACTAAGATTTTGACTTTTTTAATTTAAACATTTAATTTCAAACATAAATGACATTGTTTTAATGAAATAGTTGATAGAAAAAAATATAGTGCTAATTTTTTTTTTGTGAAATATTGTGTTTTGGTGTATATTTATTAAGAAGATTTTTTAAAAAAATATTGAAACAACACTAAGATTTTGAATTTTTTAATTTAAACATTTAATTTCAAACATAAATGATATTGTTTTAATGAAATAGTTTTTTTTTTTTTTTTACAGTAGGCAAGAAGTAGATCGACGAAGCGATCTTGAAGCCACCAAAAGACGGCTTGATAAACCCTACACAGAGGGTCGCCAGTAAAAAAAAAACAAAAAAACTAACTTAAATCTAAGGTTACAAATAGAGATAAAACACTAACTTAAATCTAAGATTACAATTACAGATAAAATTATAATAAAAAACTAAATATTAGATTTAGAGCCATTTCTTGACATCTGATCCTTCTTGATGGCTTAGACGGCTTGCATGCAAGCCGTGTTGGCTTTGACATAGATGGCATAGAAAGGGGTGACGGATGCGGGTTTGGATCGAAATCCGGCAGCGAGCAAGCTCGCTTTCATCAATCATTTTGCATGTGTTGTATCGAACTCTAAAGTTTGGGATCTGAAAGTTACACCAACATAGATAGATGCTCACTTTTTTGAATGGGTTTTGTTTGAAGTTTTAGATTTAGGGTTAGAAGAATTGGGATTTTTTGTGGATGATCCTGAGAGAAACTTGGATCTAGGCTATTGCAATCATGGGGGATAGATCTGGGCTATTGCAATCATGGGGGATAGATCTGGGCTATTGCAATCATGGGGGATAGATCTGGGCTATTGCAACTCCGGCGCCACAGGCCGAGGCCCATCACGGCGGAAGGAAGCGAAGTCGCCGATGGAGGAGATGAGGATGGGTGCGCCGGGAGATGAGGAAGTCGCGGCAGGAGGGCGAGATCGATTCGCCGGAGCCGCGCAGGAGGCAAACAACATGCAGGGGAGAGTTGTCGGAGGGAATGAGGTGAGGGCAGCGGTGGGAGAGGAGTTGATGAAGACCTCTCCGGTGGAAGGGGAGCTTCGGGCGGCCAGGAAGGCGAGGCGAATTGCACCGCTGACGCCGCAGGCCGGGGCTCGGCACGGCCATGAACTGAGAGGAGAAGATGGTCAGATCTCGGCAGTGAGGGGGTGGGTTAAAAGCGGCGGGGAGCCGGGCGAACTGGATCGCCGGAGGGGGCTGGGGAGCGGCAGTCATGCTACTTAAGGGTGCTGAGATGTTTTGTGGCGGCTAGGGTTGGAAGGGTTTTTTTTTGGAGAGAGCGTTTCTCCAAAAGGTTTATTGTACTTGTAAATGACTCGAATTGTTTGGCTAGAGGAAAACATCTGTTTTAATGAAATAGTTGATAGAAAAAAAATATAGAGAGAAATCAAGAAAAATAAATGATATAGTAAAACAAATAGAAAAGTAAAGGAGTTGGGATTTGAACCAAAGACCATTTCATTCCTTCCTTCCTTCTTTTACCACTTGAGCTAGATAGCAATCTTGTTTTAAATATCATTTAAAGATATTATATTACCTTAAAAATACTAAATATATGCAAAAAAATTATTTTTTTTGTATTTTTTTTCCGGGCCGAGGGGTGCTCGAGCACCCCCAAGCACCCCCTGGCTCCGCCACTGCATATAGTTACTCGAGAAATATAGATTTAAGAAAATGCATCTAAGGTATAGTTAATGAGATACTAGTTTGCTGTACAATAAGTTTAATTACTGGTATATAAGTCGATGAACTATGTTAAATAATGGTGGGTTATACCACAGCTTAACTTCGACGATTCTACGTACCCCGCCTGGATAACAAGGATAGTTCAATTGGTTACATAATTCGGAATTGGGTAGGTAAACAAACCCCGCTTAAAGCAGAAGCTCTTGCACTAAAAATTGCCATCTCCCAAATCCGAGAAATGGGTATTAACAGAATACAAATTGAATGAGACTCACAGATAATTATAAACCACCTGAAAGATACATCTTTCTGTTCATGGGAAATCGAATTGATAATCATCTATGAGGGAAGTATCCTTCTCTCATGTCCCCCGCTCTGGCAATAGAGTGGCTGATAAGGTTGCACACCTTTGCCACTCTGCCAAGGGTTTTGACATCCGTATCAACCAGGGTCTCCTAGACCTCATCCGAAAGGATGCTCACGGGTAGGGCTTTCCCACCCGAATTATTACCCAATAAAAAATAAATAAAAATAATAATAATGGTGGGTCATAGGACGGGGGGGAGTCACACGCCCGAGCGCACATGCGCAATTAACCAAGTCGAGCACACAAGCCTAGTGGGGTTCCATCCTAAAACCAATTGGTGTTAGGTGAGGTAACCCACCGGCTTATATGCAAGGCTTGGATTCATCATTTAATCAATGTGGGATGTCATATTTCACATCTTTCCATAAACTACTTCTTCTGTTGCCAATTGTTTTTAAGATGAAACCTAACATGACTTATGTGTTAGACCACAAGCAGAGGCGGAGCCAAGGGTGGCATGGGGGAGCACATGCCCCTCCCCTCATCCGACATATTATCTAGGTGTATTCTCCTTGTCACTAGCTTCGTTTTGATATATAATACGTCCTAATCCAACATCTGAGTAAAAAGTTATGAATGTTTGAAAATTGTAGGTGTATTAATCACTTTAATTTTATTTCAATAGACAATAATACTTTTATATTTTACTTAAATTGACATTCACATATTATAAATCATCTCGAGAGCTTCGAAATCATAGGTTATATTACTTATTTTGATATTTTGGTAAGAAGTTACGCAAGTTTAATTTTTTATATCATATACATTATTACACGTTAAGAATACAAGTTAAATATTGACTCAATGTTTATTTATTGCGTTTTATATCCTTATTTTGTTAGTTTTTTTTCTTCAACTGTTTAATTTATTTATTTATATTTCTTTATATTTTTAATGGAGAAAAAATAACAGAGTTTTATCATAAATCGAATTCATGTTATCTTAAAATAATATCATTTAATTTATAATTATCATATTACATAGAGATCATTATGCTACTTTAATTTAAAACTGCATCGTATATATATAATTGTGTCCCCCGCTAAAAAATTTCTGGCTCCGTCCCTACAAGTGCAAAAACGCCCGTGGACACAATCCCTGATAATGAATAGGGTAAATGATACAAATGAGTGGATAAGAGAAGATAAAATGAATAGATTTATAAAAATAAAAAGATAAGTTTCGATAAGCTTGAATGGAGTAGCGATTAAAATTTAATTTTAAAATCCAATTAAATTAAAATCTAATCATTATCTCATTTAAAACTATACTATAATACTAAAATTAAAATCTATGAAAATCTTTTGCATTACCAAACTTAGCCTAAATTAAGTCCATGGGAAGTTTCCAATCAGGCAAGTGGATGTAGAACTTGGACCTGAATTAAGTGCTTAACACATATGGAGTTAGGGATGATAATTTTACCCGCACCTGAACTAAACTCGAATTATCCAATCCGAAAAAAGTGGGTGAAAATCCGAAGAAAAAAAAAAGCGGGTGAAAAGTGGATATGGGTGAAGTGGGTATGGGTGGTGGGTCGGGTGGGGTGATATTTTTTCCACCCGCGCCCGACCCATCATTCACCACTCGATCCGACCATCCATCTACATTATAAAATATTATTTATATATTTTATATAAAAAAATATATAATAACCTTTGGAATTTCCTAAACCCTAACTTCCTAATCGGCACTTCGTTCTGCAAACCTTTTGCCCTCTTCGTCCTCTACCACTCTTGTCTTGCTGTTGCTGGATGACTTATTTTCTTTAAGACAATGCTATTTAAACTCCCGTTTGTGTTTAAGACTTATGGTCATGTTTTTAAGACAATGTTATTTAAACTTATGATGACTTATTTAAGACTTAATGTGTGATGTTATTTTAGCCACTGTTTTCTCTACATGTTTTATTGGAATTTGATGATGTGTATTTAGTAAAAATCACCCATATGTCATCCATATTTCACCCATTTCACCCGATGGATATGGGTGAAGTGGATATGAGTGTGTTGGGTGACCTGGGATGATTGGTCATCCATGTTGGGTCGAGTGAAATGGGGGTCCATCCACCCACCACCCGACGTCCCATTGTCATTCCTATATGGAGTATTAATTAGGACGGATGTGGTGGCTTAAAAAAAACACGGACTCGCTTGGTTGACAATTGAAAAACCCAGAAACTAAATTATATATGTGTGTGTTTGATTGAATTTTCTATCATGGAAAAACCCACCTGAATTTAAATTTCTTCATTTTAATCTTAAATGAATGTGTTATATATTTTTCCTTGAAAATATAAAATAACCCAAATATTTTAATTTGATAGATGATACTAGTGTTTTCTCCTTAAAAAAGAAGCTAGTGTGTATATATACATAACATAAATATCCCTGAAAAATATAAAATAACTAATCTTAATTTTAAAATTAGTAATATAATTGCTAATATATAATAACATTTTAAAATTAGTAATATAATTGTTAATATATAATAACACAAACAATATAATTTGTTTAATTTTGATAAATTTAATTAAAAATTGAAATAACATCATATCTTTTTATTGTTGTTGGTAGGGGACTGACAAGACACTACTAGAAAAACACAATATAGCCTCAAAATAACAAAAAAAATAATTGAAATAACATTATTTGTATATCTTTGATCCGTATGTGTTATTTTTTTAAAAAAAATGTAAAAAAAAGATGGTAAAATCGTCGGAAAAAAAAAGAGTACTCCCTCCGTTCACTTTAAAAACTAAAGTTCTTAATATTCACCTTTAGTGTTTTTTTTTCAACTTCTTTTAAAAGTGAACGGCTATTTTTTTAAAAGTTTGAAACTAAAAATTGAATTTAAACAAACTAAAAAATTTCAACTTGTTTTTAGAACAATGACGCACGAACGGATCTATGATTCGTTAGTTATATTGAAAACATTTAAAATCAGTCCGTTCGTTATTTTTTTAATATCATATACATATAATGCTGCCATGACGTGCCAAGTTGAGGGTCAAACGGATCTAAGATCCGTTCGTATTGAGTACACATAGAGTACACGTGCTCGGTGCATATAGCCTTCCCAATAAATAAATCCCACGTGTTGCATGCATGCAATAATTAAGCAATCATTCATGCAGGAAGCTTTAGCAATTAATCAGTAATTAATTAATTAATTGGAGTGATTTTTTAGTTAAAAGTTGGCTTTTTAAAACCCAGTTTATACAAATTAATGGGCTGCATGCATCTCCAATTCTCCATCCATCTTTAACTAATCTTTTTAAATTTGTTCTCTCTGATTTATACTCTTTAATTTTTTTAAGATAGAATTTAAATAGTAACCTTGAGTTATCCTGAGATGCTAAATAAAGTGAAATTAAAACCAATCCCTGATTGAAAAGAAAACAAGTTGGAGAAATTACAAAATGGTGGTCAAACTTGGGGAATTAATTTAATTCCTCCTTTTAGTAAAGCCCCTGGCTAATTTATAAATAACATTTTAAAATAAAAAAGGTAAGATATATAAAATTAATAATGAACCTTGACGAGTTTCATTAGGTCAATCAAGGTGTCTAAGATTTCTCCAAACTTTGTAATAAACTATTGACACTAGCTTATTAGCATATCAATTAGGTTTGTCAAAAATCATACTAGTTTATTAACATATATTTAACACAAATCATTCATCAGCTTCAACTATTCAATCAGTTTACTATCCTTTTACCAAATATAACCATATACTCTGTATATTCCACTGGAAAAAAAAAAGATAAAACACAACAATTATAATTTGAGGATGGAATAATATGTTTCGTTAACCATTGGTTCTCCGGGTGCTTGATCTAGGAATGTTGTACCATAATCAGGATAAATTAATACATTTCTTATTAAGGCTCTATTTGACACAAGAAGTAGCTTTTCGGAGCTTGTGGTTTTGATATTATATAGTTTTAAATGAAATAAATATAAAATTTTATTTAATTCACTTTTCGAATCATAGTTTTTCATCAGCTGCTCACCCAAAATTTTCGGATCTTATAATGTTTCATTCACAAATTTCCATCAGCTACTTTAACAACTAGGTTTCTCAAACACCATACTAGCTTATTAACCAATATTTAACACAAATAATTCATTTAGCTTCAGCTACCCTTTTACCAAGCATAGCCTAAGTAGCCATGTGTACTAGTAGTATCAGTGGCGGAGCCAAGATTTCGGGCAGGGGGTGCTAAAAAAATTTCGTGAAATATTTTTTTTGGCATATACTTGATAAAAAGATTTTGTAAAAAAATATTGAAATAACACTAAAATTGTGATTTTTTAATGATTTTTTTTTTGTATTTAAATAGTCGAGAGTAACCAAAAAAATAGAAGAGAAACAAAAAAATATAGAAAAAAATGACGAAGAATTATTTTGAAATCAATATTGAAAGAAAAGGTTTAATATATATAATTTAAACATAAATATGACATTTTTAAATGAAATGGTTGATAGAAACAAAAAATATAAAGAGAAATTAAGAAGAATTAATGATAAAGTAAAACAAATAAAAAGTGAAAGAGTTAAGATTTGAACTCAAGACCTTTTAATTTTCTTTACTTTCCCCTTCCTTCCCATACCACTTGAGCTAGATAACATTTTTGTTTTAAAAGTCATTTAAAGATATTATATTATCTTTAAAATACTAAATATATGAAAAAAAATTATTATTTTTTTGTATTTTTTTCTGAGCTAGGGGGTGCTCGAGCACCCAGCTCCGCCACTGAGTAGTATCAACCCTCTCACCATAAACACATTATGCACAAAATTGATGTTTTTTGCATACTTCTTTTCCATAAACAACTTATAATAATAGGGAGAAACCATCTTGTTTATGAATTTTTAAAATAAAAATTGATTTAAATAATCAATTGATTGAAATAAATTAATAGTAAAAAAAAGGAAGAGGAAAACAAATTAACAAACCATCAATAAAATAAAGACAAAGGGGAAAAAAGGTTTATATATAGTCAAACATATTAGCTAGATTTGCCTTTCTCCATAAATTAATAATGTTAATAGTTTAGATATATGTGCTCAAATGTTATTGGCAATCTAAGTGTGGTGAAAAATTCAACTCATTGCTATTTTCTTTATTGGATTCTCATTAATAACTTAACGTGTGACATTTCACATTTGAAATTATTAGGATCAAAGACCATTTCTGTGATTTTCCTGAATTTCTCGTCCTAATTTCAAGATGGAAATCTATCTCCACATTTTTTCTATCTCAAAGCTGAAGCAGAATTAATAATGTTTGTACTATTGTTTATTAAGGAGTAATAATGTTTGTACTCTTGTTACTGTATTGACCTAAAAGTTTGTATGTGATTAGATGTGAGAAAACGTTTTTTTCTTTTCTTTTTTGCTGGTAGAATGATTGCAATAAATGTGAGAGGTTTTCGCGGGCCGACTCGTCGACCTCGTCTTATCTCGAATCTTTATTTAATAATAATAATAGTAATTCTATCTCAATTCGGTAAAATATACTTTCTCTGTGAATAAATCCCTTTATTTCTTTGATAATCAAAGGGAAATTTGGGGCGACATTTGTCACATTTCTTGTGATTTTTTAAAAAGTGTTCTTAAAATTTTTTCCGGGGTGTAGAAATGATTCAGCGAAATAATAAATCCTCATTGACAACCAGTGAGTTATTGAGAGGATAAAATCTTTAATTTCTAATTGTGAATGGGTATCCCAACCCTGATTCTTTATGATTACAATGTCTTTCTAACTGCCCAAAAACAATTGCCATAATTATTTTTGTAGCAAAAATACTAGATTTTGCGCTATTTATCATTCGCCTACAACATACCTTAATTTCAAAAAATAAAATATCTTGCGAATTTACAATTTACCTCTTTTTACCGCGATTACCCAACATATTATCTATCACATACTGCCCGCATAAGATTAGCTCAACCGGTCACAGGAGTAGCATTTGGAGCATGGACCAAGAATCGAGTCTCACCAGCCCTTGTTACCGGTTGAATCATCATGGTTTACCTCATTTCACAATCTCCATCGGGCCGGAGGGTGCGGGGTGCCCGGGGTGAGCGATTTCACCTTTTAAGGGTATTAACTATTTAGGAATCTTATTCGTTTTACTTATGAAGAATTGATAATGAACCTAAATTCATGTTTGATGAAGTCTGAATGATTTGTCGCCAAACAAACCCAAAATCATCGATACAACAAGCTACCTAAAACTAACTGATGCCTTGAATAGGTAAATAAAGAGCGGCCACTCTGGGGTTCGAACCGGGGACCTATGGGTACTACCCACAAGTTTTTTCCGGTGAGCCATTAACTATTGGAAGCCTAAAAAAAGGAACTGACAACCACAAACTTATAACTATAGATGTGATTTAAATACGAGTAATGGCTGGGATTGCATTTATAGCTGCACTGCCACTGGTGTGTAAGTGTACTGTACATCTATTTAATTACTAGATGTCATTTACTCCGTAAGATCTGACCTTGGGAGAGGCCCCCAAATTTTGGGGCCAACCCCCTCAAACTGACCCTATATTCAATTAATGACAACCAAACAACCTTTTTTTAATCAAGTGTTTGGATTTTGGAAGGTTATGTGGGCAACGACAATTGATTTTAATCCCTTTCCGACAATTAATTTTAATTGTTCACATGAGAATAAACCTCCTCCTAAATGGGCCGTCACCTTTCATTCCAGCCCAATCTTAATGAGCCCATTGGGCCAACACTACCTCCCCAAAAGCCCAATGGGTCATCCCCACTCATTCCACTATACCAGTCCAAAGTTTACTAGCCCATTGGGCCAAATCAGCACCCAAAAGCCCAATGGCCCATCCCCTTTCATAGTCGATCAATCCTGTTTATTACGATAATTACAACATCTGACCCATGGAAGAAAAAAGAGACAATTACAGCATTACAGTTTTTCCTTTTGAGAATGTAGATACTACTACTACAGCATTATAGTTTGAAACAGTAGAGTTTAACCAGCAAGCTCGGCGGAAATCGAAACCAAGAGCTGGAATCAAGGATCACTTCTATCGGGCGATCCGAAGAAGACGGTTGGTGGCCATATCCAAGGCATCCACATTCCTCCTCAATATCTTTCTTTAGTAAATGTCAAGGTGAATTGTGAAAGAACAGAGAGAGCTCCCCATAGCTATGTTACACAGAGACGAAACAGAAACGTGTGTTTCCATGTTTCCGAGTTTCCCTAGGAAATGAAACCAGGAACCACATCCATTTCGACTTTGAAGTTTACGTGTAGCATAGCCCCATGTCAAGAGAAAACAGAAAACTTCAATCCAACTCTAATTCCGTAATGTTTTTTCATGAGTCGCCATAGTTTCAAAAAACATAGGAAGAGGATAAAGAAAGACTGGGACTGAAATAAGGATACAGCTGCAATGCTAAAGCATCAACACCCTTCATCTCTTCATTTAATCTGTGGAGGAAACACAATGTTACGAGATTTAGAGATGTACTTGCATTGATGCATTGAAGGGATCAAATCATTGCCAGAGAATTGAGTGGGAATTTAAATTCATCTTTCTTGATGAAATTCAGTGTATGAATAAGTGAGTGTGAACGTATGTACTTGTGGCAAGAAATTATGAATCGGTTCCCTCTAGCCGCTGCCTCAATCGCTGCAAACAAGAACAAAGGGATTGCCAACACAATGTATAAATTTCAGAGAAGATCATAAACTTATCTATCTTCAGAGCTTGAAGATCATAGACATTGGAATTTCATTTGAATCATCATCATAGCTCAAATCGATTCTGGATAGGTCATCGATTCCATGATTACTAAGCTACAGGCTAATTTTGCGCTTACAGTTTTCATCTTCTTCGCTTTGATCAAACATCAGCCGCTATCAGCAGATCCTAATACTCCTAATAGTAACCGATTCAGAAAACTTCCTTCGTTATGAAATTCAGATGAAGTATATTTACCAGATTCTTGAATCCGACCGGCAGCATCGCCGAAACACTGCACGTGATCGATCGAGGAGCTCGTGGACTACAAAAGCACAAGCAGCATCACTCTCAGTTGACAGAATCAATCTAGCCGAAGTCAGAATTGAACAAGGAAAACCTAATTGAAAGAGGAAAGTCGAAAATCGATTAAAGTAAAAGAGACAAGTAGATTGACCTCGGAAAGTGCTAGTCGGAGAGAATCGAAGAGAGATGTGAAGCTTTCGGCAATCGCTAAGGAGTCCTTCTCCACCACTTCTACCGCTTTCAGTAGATCAGGTGGATTGAAGGAAGATTCAGCAGGTGGAGGTTGTTCAGATTGAGCTCCGTTGTCAGGACTTCCAGAGTTTCCAGAACTCGGTTGATAGATTAGGGTTTGTGAGCTCGTCATCGTCGTCGAGGGCGATCGATCCTGTATTCCGCTGTCCGTCAATTTGTTCCTGGAAATGCGATTTTATGGCAAGGGCATTGTTATTTATCCCCAAAATTTTTACTATTTACAATCAAAATTAAAGTTTTATTTTTTTAAATAAACTATATGTATCTTGAGTAAAAAAAGTGTGACTCAAGAGGCACTTGGTCCACCTGGAGAAATTGAAATGATCGTCTCTGACGCTCTCGTCTCCTTGAGCTGCTTCAGCTCTGCTCAGGTCTACCACGTTTACCGTGAAGCTAACCAAGCTGCGGATCGGCTTTCGCACCTTAATATAGCTCTTTCTGGTATCTCGCATGACGATATAGAACTTAGTTCTATCATCCTTAGGGATGCGCTTGGCAAGTGACAAATTCTATATTTGACCTTGTCAAATTCTTTTCGGTTCAAAAAAAAAAAAAAAAAAAGAGGGACAGTCGGGCAGGGTATGTATATAAAAAAAATAGTTGCACATAGAGTTTATTTTAAAAATAAAACAAAAACTTTGATTTTAGGGTGTAGATAGTAAAATTATGGAGGTAAATAACAACCCTTATGAGAATAACGTAAAAGTAGAATAATATTATGTTATTGTTATTTGTAATTATAATTTATAATACTACTATTATTAAATGAAATATTGGAATTGACGAAGGTTGGCTAAATGGGTTAAACCCTGACTACATTCTGTAAATTAAACGCCAATGAATCGATGAGTGCCTCGGGTGTTGCTTCCTATGGTTTTGTTATAGGGACCAGGCTGGCCTGTGTTGTCGGCTAGAGGTGGTACTTGTAACAACGCGTCTATTGTTTTTGTAAAAGCTCTTGGACTTTGAAATGGTATTTTAAATGCTAAAGAATGGGGATTACCAATCTCCTCGTTGAAGGACACAACTTGAGTGTCATCAACACTATTGCGGGGACTGGGATTGCCTTTAGGGTATTGATCTTATCGTGCCTGACTCTCTTTCTATTATAATATATTTGCAATCTGTGTCTATACATCATATTTTCATGGAAGAGAATGCTCTAGCAGGTCGGATTGCACATTTGGCGCACAACAGCCTAACAACGTGAACTGGCGTGATGATCTAGGGCTTCGGGTTCTCATTCGAAATGACGCTATGGTTAAGCTAGTTTCTCTTGTTCTAGCTTAGTTATAAATCTTTCCTTGTATATCCCAAAAAAAATGTTGAAATTGAAAACGACTAATTTGTTGAAATCAACTTGATTCCAACTCCGTACACTTTAACTTAGATGTTGCTTTCGACGTGATACCATATTGCTTTGGAGATAGACTACGTTGCTTTGGATGTAAACTAACTGTCATTTTAAAGGCGGATAGATACCACAATTGAATGTGGACAAAGATTACGAGAAGTGATTTGCAGTGCATCTAACTGACGAAGCCCGATTTTCAGAATCCCGTGTCGGCGCGTTCCGGGATCAAGTTGGACGCGGGCGAGCTCAGACGATCGGGCTTACCTGAGATGTGCGACGGGGTTACCGTCGGCGTACCCAAACTTGTGCCGATCCGAGCTCAAGCCTTACGCGGACAACCGTCCTCCCAGGGTTCCATCAAATGTCGGCTCCCACTGATCGAGATGAATCCCGCTCGGGAAGGCTCTTCGAGCCATCCAAAAACCCGACCTCGAGTCCCAAGGTCTTGACCCGTATTTATAGGCCAAACCAACGTGCCCTTATCGACAAGTGTCCCGAGGTGGGTGACAAATGTCACTTTGCTTGGGGCAAGTGTCCCATAGGTGTCACTTGATGGGCATGTGAATAAATAATAGGTTTATGTGGTGATGGTGGGAAAATCCACTACTTAACTGATACGGGTTAATTTAGCGGGAACCCGTTTATGCATATGATTAAATATTATTTATAATTTGATGTTTCGTCACAGCTCCTCGGACCTTAGTTAAGATGAGTCTTAGCTAGGGTTCGATTCAAACGAGACAACATATGCATTTGTACTTTGTCTTCCATATATCAAACTTTTGGTGTAATGTTTTAAGTAAGTTTGTTTGGTCTGGGTTGTACCCAACTTATTAGTGGGTTGCCTACGTATCTCTTGGGAAGAGAATCAAGCCTTTCGTAGTTCAACCAGGAAGCCCTCCGCGGATGAGAGCTCCGTCGTTGAGGGACTTTAATTTATACTCATTTAGAGTTCATCTCCGCGGGCTTACAAGCCACGAGCAGGAGGCCCACCGCGAGCGATAGCTCCAGCGTCGAGGGACTTGGTTTATACTCGTTAAGAGTTTATCTCCGCGAGCATACCAGCTACGAGCAGGATGCCCTCCGCGAGCGATAACTCCAGCGTCGAGGGACTTAGTTTATACTCGTTAAGAGTTTATCTCCGCGAGCATACGAGCTACGATCGGAGGCCCTCCGCGAGCGATAGCTCCAGCGTCGAGGGACTTAGTTTATACTCGTTAAGAGTTTATCTCCGCGAGCATACGAGCTACGATCGGAGGCCCTCCATGAGCGATAGCTCCAGCGTCGAGCGACTTAGTTTATACTCGTTAAGAATTTATCTCCGCGAGCATACGAGCTACGATCGGAGGCCCTCCGCGAGCGATAGCTCCAGCGTCCAGGGGCTTAGTTTATACTCGTTAAGAGTTTATCTCCGCGAGCATACGAGCTACGATTGGAGGCCCTCCGTGAGCGATAGCTCCAGCATCGAGGGACTTAGTTTATACTCGTTAAGAGTTTATCTCCGCGAGCATACGAGCTACAATCGGAGGCCCTCCATGAGCGATAGCTCCAGCGTCGAGCGACTTAGTTTATACTCGTTAAGAGTTTATCTCCGCGAGCATACGAGCTACGATCGGAGGCCCTCCGCGAGCGATAGCTCCAGCGTCGAGGGGCTTAGTTTATACTCGTTAAGAGTTTATCTCCGCGAGCATACGAGCTACGATCGGAGGCCCTCCGTGAGCGATAGCTCCAGCGTCGAGGGGCTTAATTTATACTCGTTAAGAGTTTACCTCCGCGAGCATACGAGCTACGATCGAAGGCCCTCTGTGAGCATAGCTCCAGCGTTTGAGGGATTTAATTAAATCTTCGATCCGGGAGGCGAGCTCTACGACCGGATGCCCGACGCGGAGCAAGATCACGCGTAATGGGACTTAATAAAATATTCGATCCGGGAGGCAAGCTCTACGACTGGGTGCCCGACGCGGAGCAAGATCACGCGTAATGGGACTTAATAAAATATTCGATCCGGGAGGCAAGCTCTACGACCGGATGCCCGACGCGGAGCAAGATCACGCGTAATGGGACTTAATAAAATATTCGATCCGGGAGGCCAACTCTACGACCGGATGCCCGACGCGGAACAAGATCACGCGTAATGTGACTTAATAAAATATTCGATCCGGGAGGCCAGCTCTATGACCGGATGCCCGAAGCGTAACAAGATCATGCGTAATGGGATTTAATAAAATATTCGATCCGAGAGGCAAGCTTTACAACCGGATGCCCGACACGGAGCAAGATCACGCGTAATGGGACTTAATAAAATATTCGATCCGGGAGGCCAGCTCTACGACCGGATGCCCGACGCGGAACAAGATCACGTGTAATGGGACTTAATAAAATATTCGATCCGGGAGGCCGTAATGGGACTTAATAAAATATTCGATCCGGGAGGCCAGCTCTACGACCGGATGCCCGACGCGGAACAAGATCACGCGTAATGGGACTTAATAAAATATTTGATCCGGGAGGCCAGCTCTACGACCGGACGCCCGACGCGTAACAAGATCACGCGTAATGAGACTTAATAAAATATTCGATCCGGGAGGCCAGCTCTACGACCGGATGCCCGACGCGTAACAAGATCACGCGTAATGGGATTTAATAAAATATTCGATCCGGGAGGCAAGCTCTACGACCGGATGCCCGACGCGGAGCAAGATCACGCGTAATGGGACTTAATAAAATATTCGATCCGGGAGGCCAGCTCTACGACCGGATGCCCAACGCGAAACAAGATCACGCGTAATGAGACTTAATAAAATATTCGATTCGGGAGACAAGCTCTACAACCGGATGCCCGACGCGGAGCAAGATCACGCGTAATGGGACTTAATAAAATATTCGATCCGGGAGGCAAGCTCTACGACCGGATGCCCGACGCGGAGCCAAGCTCCAGCTTCCTAGGACTTAATATAAAATATCATCTCCGAGAATGCAGATTCGATCGGAGGCCGCAGGTTCGATCGGAGGCCCGACGCGGAGCCAAGCTCCAGCGTCCTAGGACTTAATATAAAATATCATCTCCGAGAATGCAGATTCGATCGGAGGCCCGACTCGGAGCCAATCTCCAGCGTCCTAGGACTTAATATAAAATATCATCTCCGAGAATGCAGATTCGATCGGAGGCCCGACGCGGAGCCAAGCTCCAGCGTCCTAGGACTTAATATAAAATATCATCTCCGAGAATGCAGATTCGATCGGAGGCACGACGCGGAGCCAAGCTCCAGCGTCCTAGAAACTTATAAAGTATATATAAGTTGTCCGTGCAGATATGACAGTAACGAGCTGAGCCACAGAAAACCTATAAAAACCCATGTCGATTGCCCTTGTCGCATAGACCAAAATGCATATACAACCATCGCACTTGTATTTTGCTAAATCACTAATTATGATTAACATTTGTATGTTTGACCATATAAGGTCGCATCTACCTGTTTTCCATCAATGTTATACATACAGACCTAATTGGAAACTTACTTTGATGAGCGTATGAGGTGATGCACACGTTTGAATGAATAGCTCCAACACAGTACCAATTAAATTCAATTAAACTTCAATAAAACCGCATATATAAGTCAAGGAATAAATCAAATATGCAGCCCCAGGTAAATGAGCAACTTATATATACTTTTAAACAACTAAGCTGCGTACTCTTAATTCAAACAAACGAGCAGCTTATGTACGATTGAACCCTATCAAGATAAATCAGGTGGATAGTTTACCTCGACATATCACCTCTTAGGGTGAGTGGGTCCCCACGGACGGCGCCAATGACGAAGCCCGGTTTTCAGAATCCCGTGTCGGCGGGTTCCGGGATCAAGTTGGACGCGGGCGAGCTCAGACGATCGGGCTTACCTGAGACGCGCGACGGGGTTACCGTCGGCGTACCCAAACCTGTGCCGATCCGAGCTCAAGCCTTACGCGGACAACCGTCCTCCCAGGGTTCCATCAAATGTCGGCTCCCACTGATCGAGATGAATCCCGCTCGGGAAGGCTCTTCGAGCCATCCAAAAACCCGACCTCGAGTCCCAAGGTCTTGACCCGTATTTATAGGCCAAACCAATGTGCCCTTATCGACAAGTGTCCCGAGGTGGGTGACAAATGTCACTTTGCTTGGGACAAGTGTCCCATAGGTGTCACTTGATGGGCATGTGAATAAATAATACTCCCTCCGTTTCAAAATAGATAGCCTTTTGATTTTCGACACGCTTTTTAAGGAGCGAAAATCTCTTTAAAATATTATTTTTAATTAATTTTTTATATAATGTAATACTGATTACTAATAAGTACCAAATTATATATAAAAAATTAATCAAAAAAATAATATTTTATAGAGTTTTCCGCTCCTTAAAAAAACGTGTCGAAAAGCAAAAGACCATCTATTTTGAAACGGAGGGAGTAGGTTTATGCGGTGATGGTGGGAAAATCCACTACTTAACTGATACTGGTTAATTTATATAGCGGGAACCCGTTTATCCATATGATTAAATATTATTTATAATTTGATGTTTCGTCACTAACAAAATTAATAACCAATGTCTTTACACTCTTATTTTGCGCTTAGTTACCCCTAGATTAAAAGATGTATTTGGTGACGATGAGCTCTTTTTTTTTTCTCCCGGTAATGTAAAAATTTGGGTGGGTCAGGCTACTGAACCACCACTTAAGAGCTTCCTTACGGTCAGGGACACGCAAAGCCGAATCGATAAGGAGGTAATGTGTGGATTTCGTGTGTAGGAGACTCGCTATCCTGTCGGCGGTCGAGTCGATCTCCCAGAAGACATGACCGAATTGCACCCTTTCAAAATGTTGGAGGAGTAGGGTGTCGGAAATCAACATCTCGATCTCCCACATGCAGCTCCACAATCTTCGCAAGTAGTTGATAGCGATCAAATTGTCACCCTTGATCATGATACTGGAAAGACCAAGCTCTTTCGCCTTGGCGACGCCTCTTCTAGTGACAAAAGCCTCAGCTCCTAAAGCGGAAATGTGCCCACATTTGAAACCACCACAATTGATGATTGAACCGCGATGGTCCCTGATAATGAAATCAACAGAAGCCTCACCCGAATGCAGTTTGGATCAATCAAAATTAATTTTGAACGATCCATCAACTGATTTGCCCCATCTTAAATTTTTTCTTATTCCTAGCTCATTTGTTCATAGTTTCTGGTGATATTAAGGCTCATCTTCAAAGGTCAACATAAAAGTTGCCCAATTTTGTAGTTGTAGATTGATATAATTCTCCATATATATTTTGGATAGATATTGTATTTTGGTTTTCGAATATTTTTCGATTTCTGCCTGTCCATTAACACCACCATGTCATCGCTAGTCTCCCTATTTTGCTCGGGATTGAGTTTGTTGAATACTCCGTATTTCACAAATGATATTTTTAATCGACGTGTTTATAGAGTTGATGTTTCGAATCACTATTTCGATGTTCGAGTCTATTTTGTGAGAGCAAGCCCAACAGCTACTCTAAAAAATCTCTAAAATAGAGATTAAAATAGCAAAATCTCTAAAAAAATTACGCTCTAACTCCAACAGCTTCTCTATTATACAGATTTCTGCATTTATTATATATTATAATAAATACATAAATTTATAATATAATTAATGCATTTATTAATATTAGGGTAATTAAAAATTTTCAAAGTGCACCCACAATATATGAAGACAAATAGTAAGATTTATTTGTGATCGTTATTCATCGTTGTCAATGTAGAGCAATCTACATATCAACATGGAATCTACAGAGTACTAGATGACCCTTCAAGATCAGGAAGTTGAAACCCTCTCCAAGAAAAATTCAACCACAAACCCCCATAGGCACCCTTGTTATGGAAAGGTCCAATTCAATCAACTACTTCTCTAGAAGACTCAGGCACTCAGTAAGGGTGGTATGCCTTTCACTAGTTTGAGAGCCAAAATCATTATCAATTGCTTCTCTACAAGGCAATGAAGTCGAACAACAACCGGTTGAGCACAACAATCGAACACAAGACAAATCCGAACCAAGGCAAATCAAAACCAATCAAAATATCAAATAGGAATTAAAAGCAATCGAAACACCGGGTGCCCGAACACAACAATCAAACACAAGGCACCGGGGTTCATATGTATGACAGCAACTAAAAAGTGAACAACTAAAATCTAGTGAAAAAACCTTTATAATTGAACAGCAACTAAAAATCGCAACAATCAAGAAAGAAGGGTGGTTGCATCAAAACAATCGAACAACAATTGACATGAACAACAATCGAACAACACTAATCTTGCTCTATTTCTTCATTCTCTCAAAGTCAGGATGCAATTTTCTTGGTGAAGAATCGATCTCCATACGAAGCAAACACCTAGACGTCTCTTATACAACAATTGAATTCCAAGCGGTTGGCATTGGAATTAATAAAGCATTAAATGTTTAGCGTTTTGCATCTTCCTGTAAATATAGAGAAAATTTTTCTCTCTCCCAAGAATTCTCTATTTTAGAGGTGTTTATGCAGGAGCTGTTGGAGGGTTAAAACACCTATTTTCTGCAAATTTCTCCTTTTTCTCTAAAATGCAGGAGCTGTTGGGGATGCTCTGACAATGAGCTCACCTCTTCCAACATTATAAGTCATTTTATTTTTTAATAAGTTAAAAAAAATATAAATATTATTTTTTTGTAATTAATTTTAAAAATACTTTCATATTTTTAAAAAATTAATATTTAATATAGTAATTTTTAACTTTTTAACAAGTATTTTCAAAAGTTTAAAAAAACTTTTGAATGGAGGGAGTATCCCTCATTTGCCAAAATGTCAAAACTGCCCCTGAGAGTTCCGGCGGCCTATCTTGAAAAATCACCTCCATTTTATTTCTGTCAATTTTTGAAATTTGAACTCCCCTCTCTCTCCAACTCCACTGCCTGACAGTCACCCACACACAAATACAAATACACCCCTCTCTCTCCCTAACTCTCCACTTGCACACTGTATCTCCATCCCTCTCACCTTCTCTTCCTCCTCCGCCACCTTCCAGAAACCCCAGATTCGTAAGTTCTTTCCTCATGTCTCCCATCGACTGTTTCCATTCCTGATCTGATGTTTCTTTCCCCACCTTGAGCTTACTGCGCGCAAATCTGGTTTCCGATTGGGGTCTATATTAGATTGAGCGCGTTCGATTCGAATCCGATTGCGCGTTTATTTTTGTTAATTTCTGGATTTGTGATTTTTGATTCATTGGTTTCAACTGCAATGTCAAGTGTCATTTGGTTAGGTTTGGGGAATGAGTGGTTTGGAACTTGGAATGTCCAGTTATATGTTGTTAAGATTGCAAAATTGGTTTCTGTAAGCTCAAAAATCCCCTCTGGAAGTTCAAATCGAGTGTGCTGCATTGGGTCTTTATTAGATTGAACGCGTTCAATGTGAATCTGATTGCGCGTTTATTTTGGTTCATTTCTGGAATTGTATTATTTGATTCGTTGATTGCAATTGCAGTGTCGATTGTCATTTGTTTTGGTTTGGGGAATCAGTGGTTTGGAACTTGGAATGTTGAGTTATATGTTGTTAAGATGGCAAAATTGATTTCTGTAAGCTCAGAAATCCCTTCTGGAAGTTAAAATCGAATGTGTTGCATTATCTAATTGCTGCATTTTTTTAATCTTAAGATGCATTCTAACTGTTCGATGAAATTTCTCTAGGGAATGGACTGTTTGCCCGATGCGCTTGTTCAGTACATTCTTTCATACCTAACAAACGCAAAGGATGTGGTGTTGTCTTCCTGCGTCTCCAAGAGATGGAAGGAATCGACTCCCTTCATACGGTGCCTCTACTTCCCACGCAACACATTCGATAGCCTCGACAGTGCAGTTAACACTGACCAGATTGTGTGGCAGATGGTATCCTCCGTGGCTCGACTGGAAGAGCTCGTTGTCTATTGCCCTTTCACAACCCTAGGCCTTGCTTCATGGCTAACAGCTGCAGGTAATTCCCTTAAGCAGCTCGAGCTGCGAATGGACAACCTCAACGAACAGCAACTGTATCCAGAAGATGCACCTAGGAAGCTGGATTGCCTTCAGTCTGCACCGAAGTTGGAATCCCTTAAGCTTTGGGGTGTGTTAATGGATAGGATCCCCAAATGGGGTGTCTTCCAGAATCTCCGGAATCTTGAAATAGTTGGGGCTAAGATCACTAAGACAGCGCTGTCTGAGGCTCTTCGAGCTTGCCCTAATCTGACCCACTTGTTGTTGCTTGGGTGTGATGGGAATGGGGAACTCTCTTTATCCATTGAATTGAAGCATTTAGTGCAGTGTAAGATTGATTTTTATGGGTCCGGTAACAACAAATTGACCCTTTCCTGTCCGATGTTAACTGTTCTTGAAGTACAAGGTTGTACTGATATTACAGTCCCTGAGACCAGATGCTTGCGGAATTTGTCAATCGCCAATAATGCTGGTAAAACCACAAAACTTCCCTGCACTTGTTGAGATGTGCAACTTAACTTTTATTTTATACACTTCAAGTCGTATTTCTTACATGCTATGTCAATCTTTTGCAGGAATTGTGTACAAGGTGAACTTCGGAAAGCTTGAAGCACTTGAGTCCCTGGCCATAAGAGGGATTCAGTGGCATTGGGAGGCTATAAGCAAAATGCTTCAGTTAGCCAGTGAGGTGACGCACCTGTTAATGAAGGTGGAATTTACCGGAGATACTGATAACTTGCTTCCGTTTCCTGAGATTGATCTTGTTGAGTTCTTCAACGGCCATTCTAAGCTCCAGAGGTTTGACATCCATGGTGCCATGTTTGCTGCTCTTTGCCAGAAGAATAGCTTGAAAAATGTAAGCTGTATACAACACTTCTCCATTGTACGAAAACCTCTCATTAGGATGCCTGACATTATCTCTAACACTGTTTGTTCTCCAATGAATTTTCAGGCTGACTCGACGTTCTCCATTCCTCATTTGGAGGAGGTGACTGTCACTGTAAGATCACCCTTAAACGCTGAGCAGAAAATGAGCACTCTTGAGTCCCTGTTAAGGCACTCGTGCAACCTCAAGAAGATGGTGATAAAGATCCTTCACATGAAGAGCAACCACAGCAGTGCCGATGATTTCTTTGAGGAGGTTTGCAAGTTTGCTTACATGAACCGCAAGCTCGTTAGCATTCAATAACAGGAGCGATTTGAAGAGAATAATTTGCTAGTCCTCATCTTCACCTTACCATACTCCCTCTATGTATGTTGTGCACTTGTTTCTTGATTGATTATGTTGTCAATTGTCTGTTGTCTGTTTAACATTAAAGCTCACCCTGAGCCTCCTGATTTTGAGTTCAAGATTTGAATTGAATTCTTTGGCTGCAAAATTTTGCCCTTTTCATATTGGAACTGGCTGATTTTCTTGGTGCCTTGTGTTGAGTCTCTTTTGTATTTTCTCATGTTTGTAGTGAATAGCTGCATTTGATACTATGATCAATGATCTTGATTAAAATAAACTTGTTGCAACAATTTACAATGCAGTTATTGACTCCTAATTGCAATATTAAGAACTCTGCTTGACCAAAAAACATATATATGCACTTTATATTTTAAAAAAGGTTACACCCTCTCCATTTTTTTTCCTTGAAGGGTTTGAATATTGAAAATGACATAAATTCTCTCTAAAAATGACAAGATAAAGTATTGCTTTATGCCTTTATTTAAATAATACAGTACTATTTTTTATAAAAGGGTTTACATGTGATTTATTTAAATATAATTTTTCCCAAGGGAATATGTTAGTAAATCAAATTTGGAAAGACTTCCCTCGATTTAACATTTTTTTTTTAAAAAAATAGTTTCAAAAAATAATAGCAGCAGCGCGTGATACACACTTCTCCAGGAGTCGTCCATTACTCGTTGTGGATTTCTGTTTTCCATCTCCCTGATGGTGAGACATTGTGTCAGCGTCAGCTTTCCCATACGCTCACTATCCACATCATCTCGTCGAAACTTCCATCCTTGTTCACTCAGACTTCTACCTGGTTCTTAGTTGTTTGTGGGTTGTTTTTCCTCATTTTGCCTTGATTGATTGGTTCATAGACTGTGATTTATCGTGTTTGTAGGTTGTATCTTGACGGGTTTTTCGTCTGATATTTTTTGTACCCTCTTAATTTACCATAGTGGTTGGTACTTTGCATTTTTACCTGATCAAAACAAAATAAAATTGAGGAATAAATAATACTCCCTCCATCTCAAATTAAATGTCTTTTTATTTTTTGGCACGTTTTTTAAGGAGCGAAAAATTCTATAAAATATTATTTTTTTAATTAATTTTTTTATACAATTTGATACTTAGTAGTAATAAGTATAACATTATATAAAAAAATTAATTAAAATAATAATATTTTATAGAGTTTTTCACTTCACTCATTAAAAAACGTGTACAAAAAGACAAACGACACTTAATATGAGATAGAGTGAGTACTAGTAAAATAAAAATAGAGAAATAAATAAACAAAACAGCAGCAAATAAAAGAAAAAAAAATCAATTGGGCGGGAACGTGGCTCCAAGTATATGTGTGGGCCCCAAATTGGAACTCATAAAAAAATGGGGGAAAAGATTTTGAGGCGCGAAGTGAAGTTGTACATCAATCAGCTCACGTCCTCATCCATGCTCCGTGTTCATCTTCCAGCGCAACGGTCAATAGATCACAGAAGGAAATTTTCCGTGTCTTTTGGGAGATTCGCCGCTGTCGAATTTGTCGTTTTTACAGCTGTTGAAAGAGTATTTTCTGACTGCGATCATCCGATCTCGAGAAGCCCTAGATAAGTTCGCCTTCGTCTGTTTGCGGAAGGGGAGAGCTTCGGTAAGGTACGGTTGAATGTGTACTGCTTTTCGTCTGTATTTGTTTTGGTGAATTTGTTGTTCGCGTTGATTTTTGGCTCCTGGAATTTCGAAAGCATTGACCTTTCTGGTTGCGATATTTATGGTGAGTCGGTAGTTTACGGAATGGTTTCAAGCAAAGGAGTTTTGAATTTTGATCCTTTTGCTTTTTGAGTTGAATTGTGTCAATTCCGGAAAGGAAGATGTGAAAAGAAGCAACTTTCCATCTTCACCCGGGAATTCAGTGCACGATTACAGCCCTTTTGATTTTAGTTTCTAGGGTAGGGCACAACATGCGAGAAGATGCATTATTTCTACTGGATTAGTGCTGAAGGGTAATACGATAATTTTCAATTAAACGTGATATCCGAAATTGTTCAGAATAGTAGAACTAGCACATACGTAGTATTATTTAACCTGTGACTAGGTCACCTGGACTGGAGAACCATAAAAGTTTACAGTCCAAGATCAATTTTTGAGCAAACTATCTTTGCAATTGGATGATATAGTGAGAAATTGATTACATTCTTGGCCTCTTAGTAACCCCTTTTGGCCATTTTTGGGTAGTGTTTCTAGTGAACTTAGCAGCTACATAGATTTTATGTTTTAAGATATTGCTGGAACAGGCTGATCTAGAAATGAATTTTGGGTCTGTGAATATATATTTGATCTGGTTGTGAGATTATCAGTTCTAGAAGTGCCAGGCTTCTAGAATTCATGCTATATAGGTAACTTGTGAACTATTGCCTAGAAATTACTATTTAATGTAACCATTTTATTAAAGAAGTAGCTCAAATCGGCAAAGGGGAGGGGTGAATAAAGATTCTGACAGATTAACTTGCAATGTTCCATTCAGATCACATGTTCCATACTGTCAGGTTGCAAGACAATATTCAAGACTCTAATGACTATAATAAATCTTTGCTATAGTTTCATATGCATAAAACTCAGTGCTGCAATCCTCTTGTATTCATAAACTTCAGGGTTTTTTAGTTTTGTGGAGGTAGAAGGGTCCACTTCCAATCCAGTGCATGCCTTTGGCTTCTTGCTGTTGTTAGATCTTACCGTGTCAAAGATAACAAACAGTCCTACAATGGCTTCGAAACTAGAAAATGGTGGACTGAACTCTCACACAGAAGGGCAGAATGGAGATTCTGAACATACAGGTAGATCTGAAAACATAACTAGAACAAAAAACATGCTCATCCTTTCTGTTTCATTGTCCTTCAAAGGTTCATCTTTTCTGATATGAGGCGTGTTTATTGCTCGCAGATGCATCTGCATTAAATGAAGCTGGCAACAGATTCTATGAGGTGTTTTGCACAAACAGAGGCATCAATCATGAAATGGCCAATGTGAAAATTTCAGATTTGATGAAGTGGAACAGCTTAGATGTAAGTTCTGACCTCAATTTGCCTAGCTAATTATAATAGCTGAAACATATGTCTCCTTCAAAAATTAATAGAGAATGTTCTGATTCAACTGATCTTCCTAAAGTGCAGAAGGCTCCTATACAGTTGCTTTTCAAAATGGTAGACAAGGTCTTGGATGAAAGCTTTGAAAGGAAAGATGAAGATGTACCTCATGTATGGTCATGTTCATGTTGGCTAACTATAGAACCCCTATGGAAAAAATCTTCTTTCTGCTTTGAAGCATATGAAACTATTTGAAATTCAATATCTAACTGAACTTTTTTTTTTTTTTTTTTTTACTTCTGGATCAGCGGGTTGCATGTCTGTTGAGAAAGCTTGTTCGGGAGATTGAACGTCGATTTTTAAGTCAACAAGAAAAAATAAAGAATGTAAACTATCTTTTTTAAGATCATATCTTCCCGTGACACCTTTTTCATTATCATAAACTTGCAATTGTCTTTACTTTGCATTTTGCCAGCAAAACATTTTGGCCAAATCTCATGAGGGAAAATATCATTCGAAGGTCAGAGTATTAGAGACAGTTGCAATAGGGGCTACTCAAGAAAGTCAGGTACACGTCAGTTGTGGATGAGTTTTAATAGAGTTTGCACTAGGCTTTATGCTCTCTTTATCTTAACCTGGGCTTTTGTGAACTGTCAGTGGTTACCAATCAGCTTCGACATATAAAGATGAGCTATTGATCATGGCTTTGTTTTCATAGGTTCTTATTATGAATTGAGTATATCTGGCTTCATATGATTCTTCATTTGTCTATTTAGTTAGTACCTTCTTCAGGTAGAAAGAAGCAACAACCATCTCATTCATGGAAATTTATTAGCTACTGTTGTTTTATGTTTCTAGCATATAGCTATTGTGGTACCTGCATTCCATTTAATCTATGTTATTGAAACATGAACACGGTGTTCTTCTCATGTCATTTTGACCCTGATAACCATTCTGAGGCTTTTTTTTTTTTTTGTGTGTGTGTGTGTGTGTGTGTGCCGTAGATCTCAAACTCCTTGTATCTACAATTACATATTGTCTTGTACATACTAGTATTTTCTTCTTTGAGATGTTATCATGACAAGCGGTTAAAAATTTTCAATATTGTGAGTAATCTTTTTTAACAACACAAAAAGAAAGGACACTTCTCTAGATCTCAGCTGGGCAGAACTTCCAATGGGTGGATGGGAAAGCATGATTTGTCAACCTCAACCAAAATTTGTTGCAGCAAGGGTTAACAATGTTAACCCTTGCTGCAACAACATTAGTTGAAGGCTGTGACACTGCTGCATTTGACGACCATCCTTAGTTGAAGGCTTCTTGGCTCTTTCCTATCAGCATCAGGTTTAAGTTTAGGTTAGATTAGATGCACTTCTATGTAGAAACCAAGGAAGTTATAGCATAAAGAGGGCTTTATTTATGAGCTAGAACGAATGTCATTGCCGACTTCCTGCTAACTATCTGTGAAATAATGTACCAAGTGTTAGAGATGTGAATGAGACCACCAAAGTGTCCCACATCGGAAAGTTGAGCATATTAAGTCCTAGTATATGAGTCGGTGGGCTACTCCTTCTATTGCCAATTGGTTTTAGAATGGAACCTCACTCGGCTTGTGTGCTAGGCTACTAGCGCCCGTGCACACGACCCCCAGTCATCTGTCCGAGTCGGACTTTAACATGGTATCAGAGCCGGGTTCGGCTAGTTTCGGTCTTCGGGTTGGTGGGGTCGTTGGCTGGCCTTGTGGCATGTCGAGGGCATTGGTTCCCATATAAGCGCATGTGGCAAGTGCAACTTGTTGGCTAAACTTTCCGATGTGGGACACTTTGGTCTCATTCACATCTCTAACACCAAGTAGGTGCTTCTTGCATTCACTGTGATGAAATGAATCCTTCATTATACTAAATCCTCCCCGGTTTGCTTGTTTTGATTTTATTAAGGATACCTGGCATATGTTGTAGTTTTTAAAACTTCTTTCTTCAGACTGAGAAGACAAAGTTGGAAGAGAAGAGAAAACACCATGAACAAGATGTGGCTAAACTAATGAAAGAGTTAAATCAGCGAGACACCGAAATTATGTCACTGAAGCGGGAAATGGAAGAATCCAAAGCTTCATATGAGAACCACTGCTTGGAACTAAAAAGCAAAATGGATGAAACTGAAGCTGATCTTCACAAGAAGATAGAGGACCTCAGTTGCCTTTTGGAAGATTCCAAGAATAAGATGAAGGAAATAGAGGAATTCTCTGAGACTCAAATACACTTTTCGAAGATAAAAGAACTTCGTTACCGAAACTTTATAGATTCTCAATCCATTCTAATAAAGGTTTGAAAATTTTTCATATCCTTGTTTCTTACAATTATAATTCTGTGTTTCTTGCCAATGCAATGTGATATCTAACTGTTCTACAAATTATGCCACTATGCCAGGGTCTGAGGGGTGATCTGGACTCTTTGAAGAGAGAAGTTCTAATTAAATTGAAACTCTACCCAGTTGAATTCCAAAACTTAGGTGGATTATATTCCATAACTCATCTACTTTCATGCTATTTGATACATTTTCTCATTATCGAACCTTCCAATTGGTAGGGTTGAGCTTAAAGAAATTAGTGGATGCAGCTGAAAATTATCACATGGTTTTTTCTGAAAATCGAAGGTTGTACAATGAGGTTCAAGATTTGAAAGGTAGAGTTCTTGTATGATGATCTTGTAATTTCTACATGCTCACATTTCAGCTAATCTGTGCTCTATGCATCTTTGATAGGCAGCATTCGAGTGTACTGTCGGATAAGACCTTTTCTTCCGGGACAAAGTGAGAAGCAGACCACAATAGACTATGTTGGTGAAAATGGGGAGTTGACTGTTACAAATCCATTGAAACAGGGAAAAGAGACTCGTAGGTCATTCAAGTTCAACAAGGTCTTTGCTCAAACAACTACTCAAGGTTTTCAAAAGCATGATTCTATGCACATTCATTGCAATGTTCTTCTACCTATTATTTTAACTGGCTTCATATAAAAGTAGTTTTTTTTCTAAACAATATGATATGTTTATGCTGTGCAATCTCAGAGGAAGTATTCAAGGATACCCAGCCCTTAATCCGGTCTGTTCTTGATGGGTATAATGTATGTATCTTTGCCTATGGACAAACTGGTTCAGGAAAGACTTATACAATGGTTTGTGCCCCTTTTATCCCTCTATATGTTTTGTTTTCTGTCCAAGAGTTATCACAGATTAACTTAATTGCTTTCATTTTCTCTAGAGTGGTCCCGATACATCTACTCCAAAGGATTGGGGAGTCAATTATCGAGCTTTGAATGATCTTTTCAATATCTCGC
Source organism: Persicaria maculosa (assembly GCA_963922045.1). Classification (NCBI taxonomy): domain Eukaryota; kingdom Viridiplantae; phylum Streptophyta; class Magnoliopsida; order Caryophyllales; family Polygonaceae; genus Persicaria; species Persicaria maculosa. Next base: position 77,688,210 of record OY998255.1, on the reverse strand, counting down.
AAAGTAGAAAAACTTCAATCCTGTATGAGGTTGGTGTTCAGATGGTTGAGATTTACAATGAGCAAGTGCGTGATTTACTGGCGAGTGATGGTCCTCAAAAGAGATATCCTTTTTATTTTGTTTTCCTATCCTCACTTGTGCATATTGTTCTTCTTATCTAAAGATAAGCTAGCATTGCCTTTGAGTTTGTGCTTCTATTGTTTCTTTGACTTGGAACTAAACTAGGCATTTGGAGTTCTTCGCAACCCAATGGCTTGGCTGTCCCAGAAGCAAGCATGCACCCTGTGCTGTCAACCAATGATGTTTTGGAATTAATGAATTTTGGGTTGATGAATAGAGCTGTTGGTGCAACAGCATCAAATGAAAGGAGCAGCAGATCTCATAGGTTACTTTTTTAGCCATTACTTATTACCACTAGTTTGTTCCATGGCATGGTTCTTATACAACTCCGCGGTACAGCATTCTCACCGTTCATGTTCGTGGAACGGATTTGAAGAGCAACTCAGTTCTTCGCGGTTCTCTTCATTTGGTGGATCTTGCTGGGAGTGAGAGAGTTGACCGCACTGAAGTAACTGGAGATAGGCTTAGGGAGGCACAGCATATAAATAGATCCCTATCTGCACTGGGGGATGTAATTTTTTCTCTAGCACAAAAGCATGCCCATGTGCCATACAGAAACAGCAAGCTTACTCAGGTTCTACAAAGCTCTCTAGGTATTTATTGATCAGTCCTTGCTCATGTTTGGATGTTCTACAGCTGTAACATCTTGACTTGAGATTACATGTTGATATTGTAGGTGGTCAAGCGAAGACATTGATGTTCGTGCAGCTTAACCCTGATCCGGAGTCCTATTCTGAAACAGTAAGTACTCTAAAGTTTGCGGAGAGGGTCTCTGGGGTGGAGTTGGGAGCTGCACGAAGCAACAAAGAGGGCAAGGACGTTAGAGAACTGATGGAACAGGTTTGTTCTTTCTGATATAAATAAAAAGATTCTCTATTAGACTACTAGGTACTCTGGCTAAGCAATTGTTTGGCATTTCTTGAATAAAATTTAAAATGATCAATGCAACAATAAGCATGAAAGTCTTACAAAGGAAAATCGTCGTCTAATACTCAAATAGGTGGAATCCTTGTGAATTATGATATTTACCTGCATGTTTTCATGCTTTAACTTTGTATTGCAACTCTCTTGCATCGGCATTTTGGTGTTCTTCCATATAGGGCCTTAAAATTTCTACATCAAAGATATAACCAAAGTTTGTTCTCCCTGATGTTGCAATTGTCAAATATAGGTATCTTCCTTGAAGGAGGCCATTCAGAGGAAAGACGGGGAAATTGAGCATCTTCGGCGAATCAATGTCCATGCTGTTCACAGGCGTAGCATGAGCACAACAAGGGGTAGCATTTCATCCCCATCTCCTTCACCCAGGAGTCAGTCAGTACCTAAGCGACAATCACGCACTTTGTCAGGAGTGAAGAGTTTAGGACATCTCCAAAGAATCACTTCCTATCAGGATCATTTCTCAGAACACAGCTGGAAGCATTCTGAATTTAGTACTCAGCATTCAACTGAAGAAGTTAGTACTCATAAGGCTCCAAACAGGAATGATGACATAGACCTGCTTGGGTTCGGAGATGCTGACTCTGAGGAAAGATTGAGTGACATTTCTGATAGTGGCCTCTCAATGGGCACTGAAACAGATGGCTCAATGAGTAGTGTTGTGGAGTACACTCTTTTCCCCGAGGTGGCAAGACCATCAGAGCCCAACGACAAGTAAATGATCCTCTCTAAAGGCCTTATTGGAGGCAATGCTCCATATATGACCTTTATATCTGACTTCTTTCCTGTATTGTTTTGGATTTTGCAGGCGCAGTTTACCATCTAAACTCCCCAAACCTCCAATGAAACAGGAACCAACCAATTCCTCGCAACCAACACCTCCCAACGCGTCTATAAAAGCCATTCCAAGTACGCATTTTTGTTAGTTCTCACATTCTTGATCTTTCTATATGATGTTTTCAACTATTTGACTGTCATACATGCTTCTTTTTCAGGCTCAAGGAAACCCCCAATCGTCAACAGCTTGCCCACAAGACCCAAGCCGAAGCCTGTTAGAAGGTGGCAATGACTTGAGCAAACTACATAGTCAATCTTCAATGCTGATTCCTTAGCATATATGCACATCTATTTAGTATTACTTGCTAACTTAAATCTTCTGTTTTTTTGGTAAAATCTAACATGCTCTTGCGAGATGGATATTTCAACTGTCACTTGGCTTTGGTGCGAGAAATGTGATTGATGTCAAGCTATATTCTGTAACTGTTTTGTATAGACTATAAGCAGAGAGAGATGAAAGTCATGTTTAATTTGCTTCAAATAATGGAAATCAAACATTGGTCATCTTTTGAGTGTTTCTGTAGATTTTAATTTTCCTAGTCAATATCAACAAAGTCGTTGTAGTATAGTGGTAAGTATTCCCGCCTGTCACGCGGGTGACCCGGGTTCGATCCCCGGCAACGGCGTTTCTTATTTTATTCCATTTTATTTATCTGCTGGTTCCTTCTGAACTTCAATTATATCAGTTTGAATGGTAAAGAATTTAGAAGCTGAAAATCTACTTGCTCATTTTCTTCTTGTATTCCAACAGATAATATTTTTTAAGGAACCACCATTTACATTGTACAAAATCTACTCCTCCCACCCTATATAAACAAGTAAAAAATGGAGGGAAAAAAAATCATCAGTGTACTCGTCGATTTCCATACAATCCCCATGATGATCTTGATACAGAACCCACAAGCTAACACATCTTGTACTGTGAGTATTTCGCGTTGTTGATGGGTCGGTTGCTGGCTTGCTTTCACACCCGAGCAATAGGGGAAAAGGGAGGGTCAAGCACGAAAGAAGCCGGGTGCTCTTCACTTGCTTTCATCACAAGCTTCACTCCATCCTCAGCAAGGACTTTCGTGGAAACGCGTTGGAGGAGTTGCTTGTTCTTTTCCTGATCCACCAATGGGGAGGCTTCAGCTGCGTGTAGGACCGCCACGCAGATAGCAAGAGCTTGTAATGCAGATAGCTTCGCGTGGAAATCAACCGAGTATTGCCCCTTCTGAGTGCACTTCATGGTTAGTGCAGGACTACTCTCCTTGGCACCCTGTTGAAACAATCACATATTGTCATCAATTGAATGATAAATCCTAATACGAAACTCTTCGTTTCTTTGTATGAGCATCTACCTGAACATATAGAGCAACAGGCTGATCACTCTTGCACCGGGTGCTTAGGTTGTCGAAAACATTAAGAGGACAGGCCATGTCCCAGCCACCACATTCGCAACCTCCACCTAGCCGCCATCTATCAAGCAACGGTGATGGCCCCTGGCTTTCACTGGCTGGCATGCTGTGATTCCCCAATGGTGTCACTGCACAAATCCTTGTGCTGGTGCTGTTATCATCGACACCCTTAGACGAATCACCTGATCTATGTTTCAAGCTTCCCCTCTTCTCCAATGGGACTTGGATAACCACTGCTGCAATTTCATGGCTCGGATGCAGATCTGCCGCGGTCCAAGGAATCAACAAGTCCAAGCTGCCATGTTCGAAAGCATTTGCAGCTTGAGTACTGAGCTTAATAGGACCAGGAGAGTCTTCGTCTGGACCCGGTTCTTCAGCTGCAAAGCTTTTTCTTGGGTGCATTATGCCGTATAACACGAACTCTGTCATCATTGAGTTGCTTAAAGCCCCACCCTCTTTCAGCTCAGAACATAGATGGCAGGAAACCTGCATCTGACCAACCATGGGAGTGTCTTTATTGATATACTTCACTCCATATCCACTGGCATTACTCCTTTTTCTAGTCGGATACGAGTGAAACGTGTAGACCGAATTGAGTGCATCATCCACTTTCCATGTCTTGGCCACCAAAACATTCTCCGAGTGTGCCAAAGATAACTCAATGTAGGGCACTCCATGCCTGTGTTCCACCTTGAGATCGCCGTGTAAATGAGCTGGTGAACATGGAGCAACAACCGCGCTAGAGAAATCACGCAACAACGACTTATGAAGGGTCTTGTTCTTGCCAACACTCTCCAAATTGGAAGGAACTCGGTGAGACTTTGACTTGGTTGATGGATCAAGCATCCTCCTCATAGGAGTGAGCTGAGAAACCGAGGTTTTACATGACCGCGTTGGGGAATGGGGCAATGCAAGCTTAGCGGACAGAGACTTCGACAAGGCCTGATTGCCGCCCTCCTTGAGTACATTCGCGGTGCTAGAACGAGCAACCACATCATAGGACTTAAACTTGGAGTCCTCCATCAAGTCTCTCTCAGCTGGTCTACAAGAACTATTTTTCCTACAAGGCTGAACTGAGCACTCTATGTTACTACTCGAGCAAGGCCTTTCGCCCTCCTCATCCGAGCCACAGATGGAGTCAAGAAGGCTGAAAGAGAAAGGGGAATCGCCATTTAGTGAAAGCTCAATCTTCTTCCTTCCTCCAACACCATCAGGCTTCTTGAAAGACTTCCTGTCATTGGAGCACTGATAAACTGAGCCCCTTTTGAGCACTTCCCTATCTATTGCAAGCTCATTGTTTCGGGTTGGAAGCGTCTTACACGAAACACTACGATGATAGTTCCGGAGCTTGATCTCCTTGAAGCCTGCTTCCAAGCTAGCTTGACTGTTTCTTGAACTGGATTTGGATTTTCTACTCTTGCTTTCAGGCTTTGCATTGTGATGGGAGAGTTTTAGCACAGTTCTAGGGCTTTCATCCACTATGCAGTATTTATCAAACTCCAAATCCATCCCCAAACCCATTTTTCACATATACATTTCTGTAACAAAGAGAGGGCAAATAAGCACATAAGCTTCTGGATTGGAATTCAAATTAGCCAAAGCAAAAGTGTCCAAACCCTAAAGGGAAACTTTGGAATTTGGGGAAATAGCACACAATGCCCAAAATATTCAACAGGAATGATCTAAGCAATGCCCATTATACAGACACCAATAAGATCCCATTGAAGCAAATTGAAACAAACACACAAGAACAAAAAGGAAAAATCAATCACATCAACTTCTCAAAGCCATATCTAAGAAATACCCATTAGAGACAAAGGAAGGGAAAAAATACCCAAATGAGGACAACTTGAGAAATCACCTGTTTAATCCACATTCAGGGGAGACCCAAGAAGGGTATATGTGGCCATTGCTGAAATATAATTACAGGAGTGGAGGGTCTGATACTCTGATATGAGATAACAAATGTGCAGAGCTCAGTGTATGGAAGAGAGCAAGCAGCAATGGCAATGAACAGGAGAGAGGGGTATGGAGACTGGAGAGGGGTCAAAGTCTAAAGGGTGTTTGTACAGTGAGGGTGTGTGAGCAGCTGAAGAAATCAGGTGGTGTGGCCAGTAAAGTGTCCATGTCCCTAATGAATCATCATAGGGTACTGCTGCTTCATTGGGCCTTCCCTCCTCGTTTAATGCCACTTTTTGAATCTCTTTGTTGTTTTTTTCATAGAAATCTTATACTCCATCATAGGTGCATTGGAAGTAATTGTATAAATTAGCATCTAAGTTTTAAAATTGCGAAAAATAGCACAAAACTATTTTTTTGGGGGACCGAAAGGGAATTCAACGCACTGGACCTGCCTAGTGAGTCGAGAGGCCGATATGATCAGCGACACTGTCATAAAAAAAACATACAACGCATAAGGGAACCAAACATATGGGTAAAGAAGAAACACTGAGAAAACTGTGTGACAAGATAACACCGACGTAGATAAACAATGGTAGACTAGGATCATTGTGCGGCTTATCTTTGATTGGAGCAAGCCGATTTACCTAGTGCGTGGCTCTTGCCAGCTGAGTCATATGTCCGAGGTTTGCTAAAGCTGGGTTTCCTCGTCATAAAAAAAACATGTTTTTTGTCCAATTGAGTATATAACATGCTACCAGGTTTAACTTAACCAAAAAAAAAAACTTGCTAAAGGTGATCATTGGGGCTATTTTATGCAACTTTGAGATTTTGAGTTATTTTTTGCAATTATAAACAAGTTTCCCTATGAGAATTTCTCCAGTACAAAAACTCCATTTTACCCTCCATGACAGTGTTTTCAAGCACCTTGATCTTGAGGGCAGTGTTGGGTATTCAGAGTTAAGAGGTGCCTTTTAGGGTTAAACAGCAAGTGTTTAAGTGCTGATTATAATAATAATAAAGTCACTGCACATTTGATTATGTTAATGGTCTTGGGAATAGCAGGGAATTATTATTAATATTAGATTAATTAACCTTATTCCATTTTCTTTTCTTCATTTGAACAAGGTTATTAATTACTTGATGCTTTCAAGTTAAGTGGGACTACAATCTCAACAGGACACTGCAGTGCAGATCTTGGATGCAAACAAACAATGACATGTATTTTCCCCTAAATGGGATCCATTTCCCTAAGATCTAGTGTAGCATTGATTCCACTTTCATGCAAGTTTTGCTAAAATCTAAGAAACTAAATTTCAGAATTTCATTAGCTAGAAAAGGATAATGTACACAACACCATCTAGCTTTTATCTTGGTGTGGTTTAGTACAAAAAAATAAAGAGGAAAAAAAGATGTTTAGCGAGGTGCGCATACTGATATGTGACATATGTGACAGTTATTCATAAACAAAATATGATATCGTTCATATTTTGTTTGGGGAATTTTTTTTTTCTTCCAAAAGCTATTATGTTTACGCGTTCTTATTTTGTTTGTGGATTGTTCTATTATTTGATTGTAGACAAGAAAGTCTAATCATGGTATGTGTGAAGATTCAATCTAGTGCGTCTAACACTTGTCGTGAGGAGGAAAAGAGTATTTATTAAGATTAAATGTAGCAAAATGTTAAGTAGTACGGAGTATATGTCTACTAAATATTGACACACCATTTTGCAACATTTTTTTCCGCAAACAAAATGTGGTATTGTTTATATTTTGTTTGAGAAACAATTTTAATTTTTTTCCGAAAATCACTAGGTTTACATGTCCACATTTTTATTTGTGAATTATTCTATTGTTTTTTTGTGAATACAAAAAAATCGAATCATGATTATGGTACGTGTGAAGATTCAATCTGATGCGTAGGTATTCATGAAGATTAAATGCACCAAAATGTTGAGTAGGATTAGAGAAAATGGTAAACAAAGCATGTGAATCATGTGATTAGGGTTCTTAAGAAAGGGTTAGGAGGCAAAAAATCTCAAGATGGTCGGTCGTCTCTCTCACACGCCCTACATTTAATACCCACAGCAACTACACCCTTCATCTCCGGTCCCCAATCTCCATCTTTACTTTCTGATTTTTTGGTATTATTCATAGTATTTTGTGGCACATACAATAATCAAATTATAAAATACTGTGATTTAATTTAATAATAATCTTGTTTTATGATTCCCATATGACTGAGAATGGGGTTAAAACTTAAAAAGATTGAAGCTTTGTAGTCAATCACCATTTTATTATCAAGCCCAATGCAACATTTCTGTTTGCTTGCTTTACTAATCCCTACACCATTGCAAAAATGAAAAACTACTTCAATAACTAGTTGAAATTTATTTTATTAAGGGTATATTTTGTCTCAGAAATGAACAATGCCTTTTACCTGACAGAAACATTTTTCAACTTCAATTTGTTGAAATTCAATCAGATGATTATGCAATCCAACATAAACAAAACAAGAGAAACAGCCAAATATCCCCAACAAAACAAATACATAAATTTAGGATAGATTATGTTCTCCACAAACCCTAACAATTAAAATCAGTACTCTATAGAATACATATGCCCTAAGGCCTAAACAACATAGTAGGATAGATTATGTTATTAGCTTATTTGTACAGAAAAAGGTTTTCTTTTCCCCAATTTAACAGGAAAAAGAGAAAGGGTACTTCCAGTTTAATAGTACTGATAATGGAACATCTAAAGCATAAGCAAGTATACAGCAAGAACTACTCTGGGTTTTTGGGAGAAGCTGCGGCGACAGTGCTTTCTTCGGGAGGCTTAGATTTGTTGAAGGACTTCTGGGTTTCCAAGCCCGGTGTATGAGCTTCAGTTGATTTCTTTACAGCGTTGGCTTTCTCGGGTTCATGGGGGCTTACCAGTTTTTTCCTCTCCACGCTCTCGAACTTGGCTGTTGCCCATGGGGCAGTGCCCACATTGTTGGTAACGCTTGGTCCATCGATTGTCAGTGTGGATGCCTCGTCTCTGGATGCGTACCATGTGTTCCCGCAAGAATTGCACTCCAGCTGCAGTTATAGGAACCGATTGAAGCAGGAATCAATTTATCATGCCAAGCTGGAAGAGACTGAAAGTGATTGAATCAGACAAAGAAAAAAAATATAGAGATTTTTTCGCACACCTGATATCGGTCTCCATTTCCTGCTTGAATGATATCAACAAGACCAACATTCTTCTCTGCGCATCTTTGGCAGCGAGCATCGGTCATCTGGTATTAGAAGCATTTCATGGAAAATGGGGTAACAAAGTATTACGCCTTGAATAGAACCAAAGACACACACAAAAAAAGGTTCAGCAATGTTCTTTACCTGCATGCGCGCTGCTTCTTCGGGTTGATTTCTTGCTATCTCCTCTGCTGTTAAACCCTCCTAGAAAAGAGTATCAAGAATTCTTTCAGAAACATGCAATTAAGAATTAACAAACACAAGCACGTACTTGCAAACAAACGCAAAATTTATTTGGCAATTTTTCCATACCTTCAACTCATTAGGCGACATATTCAAAATTTTAGATGGCTCTAGCTCCCCTTTCAACAAGCGCCGAGCCAAAAATGCATTGTTCTGACAAAAGAGCATCAACCATAGGAATCAATGCATACAAATACACCTGAAGCCATACTAAAAACGTAAAAGGAGGATGGGTAGATAGATTAATCTATAACGTCATTGATGCATATAACTGAATGGGCAGATAGAACTAGAGAGAACATGTCCTAAAATGAAGAGGTTCCTATTTTTGGTTTCTGCATCAAATTGATAAATGTAACTATGCCTCCCCAACCTCAACCCCACCCAGCACCGAGCAGTAACAGGCAAGTTGGAAGAAGACTACAACAGACTTACCTTGAGATTAAAAAACAGCTGCCTCAACTTCTGATTATATTTCGTAAAGTCTGTTGAAAGTGTCTCATGGGAGGCCTTCTCAAGAGCAGCAACTGCAGAAACGGCGGAGTCTGGCCACTCAAATTGATTGTCAACCTAACACATAAACAGCTCTAAGAACTTGGCAGTTAACCACATGGAATATAAAATACTAGCAACAATGGTGCAGATATTGTTGCCTAGAGAACAACAATCAAACACATACCTTCACCCCTTTCCCTTGGGCATCGTCGGAATGTAGCGGCTTATTATCACCATTCGAAATGTTAGAATCAATAGGTCCACTGATTTCCTTCTCTTCTTGAATACTATCAGGACTACAAACATACTCAACAGATTGGAGAAGCTTCTCCATCCATTTGTCTCGGTGCGTTTCCTTGGTCAAAGCATCAGAGTTTGCCAGGATGGCATAATATTTGGAAGTAGTTCCTGGTGTCTCCATTTTATTATTCTGCTCAGACTTAGCTGCCCCTTCCTCCTCCTTTGAAACGTCTATAGGTGACAAGTTCCTCTTCCTAAGCAGTCTTTTGCTTTTTGTCAGGTCTTCCTGATCCAGGGGAGGAGTATCCTCTGCATCAAGATCGGGAAGTTCTCCCAGACGCGCCATTGTTTTGTTCACAAGGAGATCAATCTCATGTTGTTTACTATCCTCATAATCCTTATCAGTTAGCTTAAACAATTTCCTTTGTTCAGTGTCATATACCTTCTGGACAATAAAACCTGGAAACTGTTTGCGGTTTGGAAGCTGCTTGTGCAATGGAACAAAGTGCACAACACATTTATGCATCACAGATTCTGCAGGGACTTCATCACGGTGAAAGCTGTAAAAGAGTTCCCGTGTATCACGTGCTTGCCAGCTACCACCTCCTTTCTTCTCAGCCTCCTCAGGACGGTAAAACCACTGTCCGTTTACCATCATGCCTCCATCTTTGGCATTCTGAGTAATATCCTATCAACATTAAGATGAAATACAAGTTTGTACTCTTTAGCAATGCCAATAACAAAAAGGTAAAACAACAATGAGTAGTTACCAACTTAGAGAGCAATCGGTGAAGACAAACAAACTGCAACGATTTCACAGGTATAGACATTGAAAGGAGTTTACCTTGATAATTGCCACATAAGGCTTCTGCTTTGCATCTTCAGGGGTTAGTAGTACAGGATCTTCCTGCAGAAAATGACAGTGTGATCAAGACATATGAAGAAAAGAAACCAACCACTTACATAAACCACTTGACAGATTCCAATATGCTCTTCAGAAGTTGTCTTAACTATAAAAAGACAGTGAAGTGGTCTTAATTGTGCTTATAATTGATACTTTTCAGGGCCAAAATTAACTAAAACAATGACAGCAGTGCAATATAGACGGTGTAACTGGGCAAAAGAAGCATAAACATGAAGAGATCAAAGAGAAAAGGCTATATGGGACAAAAATCTCAATGCATAATAAGCCAGGCAAAGGCAACCCTATAAGCCTTTTTCCATTGCCCAAACAAGGGAAAAAAGGAAAGATGCTCTCTTTTTTTTTGGCTAATTTTGGGTTGTTAACAATCTCAATTTTCCTAAAATTCCTGATTTAATTTTTCTGTAACAGATCTTCTGCAAACATTTACCCTAATTATTTCAAATCTGTCCAAATCAGTTGTTGTAATTTGCCCTAAAGCACTCAACTCTTCCACCTAATTGGTATGTACTTCTCCTCCTTGTAAAAGTTGAGAACTTTACATGCAATTGCGAATCTATCTTACAACAAGCTCATCTCAACACCTGCACAGCAATTTCAACAATGCAATCGCCACTACCCATTCCACTTCATCTCAAATCAACATTATCATATCCAAGTCACAATAAATCCTAAAACCCTGTCACCAAATCACGATACTGCATCAACACCAAGCTCTGCAATTGAAAACCCTAATTGAACGGGAGAAGCCAAGTCAGGGAAAAAGCAACAAAATTTGAAGAAAAATTGGGCGAGAAGCACACCAATTCGAAACGGATGCCGTCGAATTCAAAAGCTGAGAAGTGGTTGATCTTCCATCTGCCCTTGCCAGAAACCCGAACAGCGTTGTCAATCGGCTTGGCATCCTCCTGGACCCTTTCCTCCTCCTCCTCCTCTTCCTCGTCGTCTTCGCTCCCACCACTGCGAGAATCTTCCCCGTCCTGATCCACCTCCTCCTCATCTTCTTCCTGAACCTGAATCTTCCGTCTCCGCTTCTGCCTGGGCGCGTTCCGCCTCCGCCGGCGGCCGCCCCCGTCGTTGCTCGAGGAGTGTGAAGCCTTGGCGGCGGCGGCTCCTGCCTCCTCGTCCTCGTCGTCGCTCACCGGAAGGTGCCTTCGCCTCCCCATTTCTCTCGCCCTCTTTCCCTAAGCACAGTGATCGGAGCGGAGGATTTGGGGGAATTGCCCGCCAAGAGAGGGATGTGAGTACAGTGAACAACAATGGCGTGTTGCCGTGTTGGTACCAAAATTCGATCTTTATAGTAAAACAACAACAATTACTTCTTCTTTCCATTTATGCATACGTGTATATACTACAGTAATGTGAAAAAATTTCATACCTAAAAATAATATTAAAATATTATCTGTCATACATTGTTAAACTAACTAGATTAATCATAATACTTTTCTAAAAATGAATTGAAATAGATTTTTAAGGATAAATAACGATAGATTAAGTTATATTTTTATTTAATTATATTGAAATAAAATAGGTTTTTAAGAAACAAGTGTCTTGACGGCTCGCCTACGCCAAGTGTCTTAACAGTGTTTAGACGTTTCAGACTAGGACCAAGAGCCTTTTTTTAGTGTTTAGACGTTTCAGACTAGGACCAAGAGCCTTTTTTTAGAACAGCGCCAACCGCAAATCTGTCACATATGTTGAGATATTTTGTTATTAGAAAGCACTATATTATAGGTAACTTTTTTGAAAATTTATGATGAAGATTTTAATCTGTGTAGAAAACATTGAAATATAACATTTTATGCTATGAAAAGTGATAATGGTAACAAAACTACAATGTGTAGAAGCCAACTTTGTTGCTCACAGGGATCACTATTAGGCATTCTTATTCGGAAGAGCAACCGGAGCACCAGCTAGCAATTCGAGACCGTATCCGAAAGGATGCCATTAGTTGGTTTTCAACAAGACCTTTGAACTGACCAAAATTTCACCTCAGTCTGAAACATAAATAGTCTATAGAGTGAATGGAACTGAGAAATTAGTGAAATTTTTGCTCCTCTCCCTCTCATTGATCTCTGCAATGTCCCTTAGAGTTGTCCAACCCTTTCTCCTCCTCTTACTAGAGGCAATTTCAGCCTTCTTGGCATCTTCCATGGCCGAATTTGCCTCCAATCCCTCCGCCTGCTTGGGTTTCGCCTTGTTCCTCTTCCTCTTCTTACTGTCGAGTAGAGAAAGGCGCTTCAATACCGATGGAGTTGATGGGTTCTCCGCAACTGAAGAGGTCTCTTCTCCAGCTGGTGGTGAGGCTGTCTCCCTTGTTTCATCGGTTTCGGGTTTGTTTGTTGTCTCTTGCTCTGCACTGGTAGCCTGTATCTTCTTTGCGGATTTCACTGGTTTTGGTTTTGAAGGCTGTTTGGGTTTCGAAGGGCAGATCTCTTTCATGTGTCCCTTAGGGGTACCCCTCTTTAGATTCTCGTACGAACAGAAGTGGCACTTGTAGACCACATTATTCTGAGTGTCTGCAATGGGTTTCTTGCCCCGCCTGCATTTCTTTGCCCTGTTTTTTACAACTCGGACAGTGCAGTTGAATCCAGGCTGAAGAACAGTTTCACACCTGCAAACATAAACAGGCCATGCCATTGATCAGGAGAGTTGCATACTATATATATCAACATACTTCATACTTTCAAAGGCAAAAATTGTCTAGTATTTCTGGATGAAGAAAGAAATATAGATAACAAAGTCTTTTTGATCTCGTCCCGTGAAGAAAGATTATTCTATATGCATCTTTCGGATAGCAAAACAGACTGCACCACCCTATATACATAAGATAGCAATGATCCACAACCAGACATACAACGAGCTTGATACCAGACATATGATGAGCTTGATAAACAACTGTACAGCAATCGATTGGCAGCATTTAGGTAACGTATTGAACAACCAAATTGGCAATTTGGCATAGACTGGCCAATATTGACAGATAAACCATGCCAAAAGGGCAATAAGGGGCTCCTTAGTTCCCAGAGCCCTGAAACAAGTGTCAAGGTGAATCGAGAAGGGTCTTATGGAAGTTACTGACTACATAGTTTAAGCATCACATAACAAAAATTCAGAAGCATGATCAAGGAGAAAAAATTACTGATCTATGAAGGTTTACATGAAAACAATATATGCAATGATTCGATTCAAACCTATTCATAAGAATTCTTCAAAGATTTCACCTCCTTCCACATTTGTTAGCACTTCCACTCACTAGATAATAACCTTTTCCAATAGTACTACAGTTTTAACTTCAAGATTAGACAGAACTACTTCATGGCAATGGAATCACTCTTCAGCCTTCACCAGTGGAATTTCCTTCAGATTTGGAGTTCCATTGTTTAATTTGTGGCCATCAGACAATAAATTTCATTCCTTCCAACTCTAAATTTTTTTTGTTAGCTACTGAAAATTTGGCAAGGAACAACTCACCAGGAGTTGAGAAAACCCTAGTACACATACCCAAATTATTGCTCCAAGCACACCAGTCAATAACAAAACCCTAATACATAGTCAAATCAATTTGCCATGTACGAACACATAAAAAGGCCTCACCTTTGACAAGGAAACAGAGAAGGGTCAGGGGGTATGCCCAGAGCCTCGCCGGTGGCAGCAAACCGGCGACCGAAAAGAGCACCCAGGGACGGTACAGAAGCTTCCCCAGCAGCCCAAACAGCAAGGTTTTGCAGATGCTGGAGCTTCGTGATCGACTTCAAGCTGTTGGATTGCTTTCTGCCACTGATCTCTTCCCTGATGCTCATCGGAGTGTGCTGTCCGGAAGCGGCATTGGATCCCTTCTTCTTCCCTCCTCTCTTACCCATCGTCGTCTCAGAGGAATTTAATCGAACAGGTGGTGGGCAAAAAGTACACCCAACGAGACCGATCAAATCACACCTCTTTAGCGAACGGTGCTATCGCCAAAAATCAATTTCAAAGTTGAACAATCGAATTCAGACGGAGGAGAGGGAGAGGGGAACAGTGAGTTGCCGCTCCCGGCGCAACGACGGCGATACTGATTTGAATTGTCTTGGTTTCCCCTTCATACGTTCGGTTTCCGTAGAGATATGTCACACCCGGGATTAACCAAAACACCCTGATTTTAGAGCAAATTACACAAAACCACCATTAAAGCTTCTTTTTTTAGAAACTAAAACTTGTTAGAGCATTTTTATCGGTTGTAAAACAAGCAGAGATGCTTGTGATTTTAACAATAAAAAAATGGAATAGTACCATGAACGATACTTGGGCGATACTGTCATAGTATCGATACTTAGTGTAAAGTTTATACATCTGTCAGGGCTGAGTTGTCTCACATTAATTTTTTTTCGGATCAGTTAATTCAAAACGACACCGTTTGGATGGGTTTAGAGTCAAAACGCGGCATTTATATCGCTGCAAAAATTTGGCAAAAGAAAAAAAGGGGGGACACGTTTCATGCTTCAATTAGTGGAAGGATTGAGCGGTTTAGATTCCGCCACATGGACGGACAAGATAAAATCTGGGTTGATACAAATTATATATATAATATGTAATTTTGGTATTTAAAATGTATTAAAAAAATAAAATAAAAATACCAAAATACTATATTCATTTTTCTCTACATATAGACATCAATTTCGAATATATTTGACCATATTTTTATTTTAGTACAATTGTGCAAAATAATACCGAAAAATTTAATTGTAATTATTTTTCATTGGTAAGATTAAATAATATAAGAAGATAAAATAATTATTTACGAATAAAATAATATTTATAATAAAAATGAATATAATAATATAATTGAGAATGAAAATAATTGTTGGAGAGGGGTATATTTGTAAATTGAGTTGGTATAAAAAAAAATGGGTCAAACTACCAAATTGGTATTTAAAACTGGCACCTTTGGACATATGGGTATTTTAAAAAACTCCGGTGCCAAATTGGTATTTAAAAAGTCACCGGTGGACATATAGGTATTTTTTTTGGCCGGAAGTTTTTTATGTTGATAAATTCATTAAAAAAATTCTCATTAATATATCTATAAATGTTATATAAAAAAGATAAAATTAAATCCATACTTTTTTTTAATTAGTTTTCACATATTGGTATTTTAATTAGTTGGAAGTTAGATACTTACATATTAGTATTTTAAAAAACCTAAGTTTTTCACAAATAAAATTCAACAAGTTAATTATCATCATTAAACCATGTATATTAAAAACCTAATTCCAACCAATAAAAATATATGGGATTAATTATGGTAATTAACTTACTAATTTTTATTTTTGAAAAATATGTTTTAAAAAATAATAATATATGAGAATCTAACTTCCCACCAATAAAGATACCAATATATGAGAACTGATAAAAAAAGACTACATTTTTATCATTTTATATATTTTTAGATACATTAATGAGTTCTTTAAAAAAAAAACTTTATTTTTATCATTTTATATATTGTAAGATACATTGATGAGTTTTTAAAAATTAATTATCAACCAAGCTAGTTTAATTTTTTTTAATTAACAACAAAAATAATTCAAGCTTACTAAATTGCGTTCTCTAAAAATTTAGAACGAAAACCGAACTTCCGGTAAAAAAGTATACCTATATGTCCGCTGGTGGTTTTTTAAATACCTATATGTCCGTTGGTGACTTTTTAAATACCAATTTGGCACCGGAGTTATTTTAAATACCCATCTGTCCAAAACTGCCAGTTTTAAATACCAATGTGAAAAATGAGAAGGAGATACTAGGATAATGTGTCGGAAAGAGAAAAATAAAATATTAATTTTTCTAGTATCTCTAGTATCCCTTGATAAACATGGCCTTAAATACTCCGCAATTTGTAAATCTCAATTTATAAACTTAATATATTTGTAAAAAAACTTTTGAAATAATTAAAAAAGTTATCCAATCTAATTAAAAAAATAGTTAGAATATTTAATATTTGGATAATCTTTAACAACATTGATGCTTAACTTATAGGGAAATTTATAGAAAACTTAAATATATGCTTTTACACTTAACTACCCATTAAATATGAAATTACAAAACTCACCCATTAAATGGTTTTTGTTAGCAAATCACCACCCATCACATATTTCTATTATAATTCGATTAAATATAGTACATTTTAATATTTTATACTTAAAATTTAAAGTTTAAGCTTGAATATATTTAAATTATATTTATGGTAGGCACAAAAAAAATTATATTCATATATTAAGGGCAAAAAAATGTGTAAAAATTTTAAATTCTATATTTATTTGGAGGGCCAAGGTTCTAAATGTGTGGAAAATATTATTGAATTTTATTTTAAAAATTTAAGCAAAATTTAGTAAAAAATACTTTTGAGCCTGAAAAATATTTTATAAAAAATATTTAGATATTTTTTTCATTTTCAGTATATACTATATAGTGTAGGTGTTTACAAATGAAAGAAAATGAAGCACCCTTAAAAAGTGTACATAAACAATAAATGTCATTTAAATAAACATAGAAAATAACTATTAAAATATTATAAAAGGACATATTTTGAAAAGCTAAAACAACAAGAATTGCAATGGAGTCATTGGATACTTTTTTTTTTAATAATGAGGAAACTCAAGTCATTAACATAGAGCAAGGCAAATAGGCAAGAATTGAAACCAGACCTCCTAACTCCCCATTGCTCCATACCACTGGACGATCCCATCATGGATTCATGGTGAGTCATTGAATACTTTTTTTTTTCAATGACGATCGAGGAACCCACCCTCGGTGGTAACGTGATTCAGTCGGTAAGAGCCACGTATTAGGTAAACCGACTTGTGTCGACCGGCTCGACTCACTAGTAGGGAGCTAGATAAACCTTAGATTTTTATCCAAGAAAATAGGTTGAGGCAAGGATCGAACCCGGAGTCATTGAATACTTTCTATGAAGGAAAATAACGTTAATAGTATAGCATTAGTTTTGACTTTAATTACACCCCAAAAATCAACATTGAATGATAACAATAAAACCATAATACAGAGTATATCTCATTAATATTACGTCAAAAAAAAAAAAAAAGTATATCTCATTAATACATACATCACAGTAAATGGCTTCTTATCCGACCAAAAAAATAAAAATAAAAAGTAAATGGCTTCTTACTTAATAATCCCATACACCATTAATTACAATACAACTTATGGCCCGTTACAGAGTATGAAATAAATTTAAATAGCATATTTTATTGAGATTTTGAGATCCAACTCAACCCATCTCCTTCTTCCTCCTCCACACTATGAGTTCAGTAACCGTTGCTCCCTTCACCG
The DNA here is from genome assembly GCA_963922045.1 of Persicaria maculosa. Lineage (NCBI taxonomy): Eukaryota > Viridiplantae > Streptophyta > Magnoliopsida > Caryophyllales > Polygonaceae > Persicaria > Persicaria maculosa. Next base: position 77,670,553 of record OY998255.1, on the reverse strand, counting down.
TCTCCTTCTTCATCTTCTTCTTCATCTCTCAAACTGTAGCTACTCCAGCAATCAAGACCATCAAGGTATATATATAATATATGTGTATATATGTATATGTTTCAAGTTCATGATTTTGAAGTCTTTTTACAATTCCATAATATATGCTTTGATTGTTAATTCCTTTGCAGACCGAGTATGGCGACATTTTCGATTGCGTCGACATCTACAAGCAGCCCAGTCTAGATCATCCTCTTCTTCAGAATCACACACTCCAGGCAAGTATACCATTTTAATGTATAATCAAGTTTGGGTTTGGGTTTGCGGGTAGTACTCAAAACCCCCAATTTGAACCTCTGGAGTGTGGTTACTAGAGGTTTACATGGCCGTTAACCTTAGGGTTCATGGGATTTAGTCGGATGTTAGCAGCCTCGAAACTTGTAAATGAAAAAAAGTTTCATTATCATATTTACTAGAGCTTGTTGGTGGGAAAAATAAGGTCATCCCACATCGGAATTTGACCATAAAAACACCACAAAAGTATAAGAGATAACAAAGCCTCTATGCAAACGGTGGATCCTAATCTTATGATCAAAAATAAAATAAACTTTACACGACTCTTGTTGCACACTGCCTAACTGACAATTTTTTACAATTGAATGGTTTGTAACTTGTACAGATGAAGCCAAGTTTCATGCCTGAGGTATTATCACCTAATAGTTCTACACATGAGGAGCAATACTTGGAGTTAGAACTCGAAGATGGAGGCTGCCCGGATGGATATGTTCCCATCCGAAGGGTCCGAAAGGATGATCTTAGAAGGGTTCGCGCGTATCTTAAGGAGCACCCATCAGCTTTCAATCCGGACTCCCCCGGAAAGCCTGGTTGGCATGTAATAATAGCCCTCTAAAACTCATGCATCGATTTTCTTCTGTTTACGCTTTTGTGTTAGAAGCTGGATTTCGAACTTCAGTTGATCTTTTGTATGGCTAACTCGAATAGTTGAATGCAGTTTGCTAATGTTATCACCCACAAATTGGGAGCGCAAATCAAGGCGGCGCGAGGCTTGCTCAACGTCTACAACCCGAAAGTCTCCAAGGAGCAACACAGCGACTCGTTAGTATACGTTAAGATAGGCAAATTCGAGTCGCACAATGTCATTCATGCCGGATGGACGGTGATCACTCTACAACATATGGACTTCATGAGCTGTTTTTACTTATATGAGTTCACATATTGACCCTTTTCCCTCTTTCTTTGTAGGTGTTTCCTGCCGTCTATGGAGACTATCAAACCCGACTTCATACAGTCTGGACCGTAAGCTTCCTATTCTTTCCGTTGTAGGGCTGTTATTTAAGCTGAACGAGTCGAGTATTGCTAGCTAGTTCATATTCTGCTCGTTTAGAAAAGAGCTGAGCCTAGCCGAGCTTTGAATCAAACTTAAAAATATGATTATGTGCAGATCGTTTAGTAAATGAACAAGCTTAAGCTGAGCTCGAGCTACTCTGTTAATATAACAGTGATGTGTACTCATTGTTTGGATGCTCTTTTGTTGCTTTCATTAGGCTGATAACTACGAGAAGACAGGCTGTGTAGACATGCGTTGTCCGGGATTTGTGCAAATCAGTAAGACTATCTCACTAGGGAGTGTTGTTAAGCCGACTTCCCAATACGGCGGTACGCAATACAACCTTCTGATAGCCATTTCACAAGTAAGTCAAACGAGCATTGAATATAATGGCTTAAGCTTTTGTGGTAGAAGGTGGATCCTGAACTTATGAATTTGGCTGCTGGCTGTTGGCAGGATCAATTTTCGGGCAACTGGTGGTTGACCACGAGCACGAATGTGATGGTGGGGTATTGGCCGAAAGAGCTCTTCACGGACCTAACAAACCACGCGGAGGCAGCAGGATGGGGAGGGCGAGTGTATAGCCCGGTAGGGAGTTCGTTACCGTCTCCCCCAATGGGGAGCGGGCACAAGGCGGGAGAAGGGTATGGGAAGTCGTGTTTCGTGAAGGAGATGCAGTTTGCGAGGGCTGGACGCGGGTCTTACGAGGATTTGAACGCGGATTTGTTGATGAGTCATGTGGATAATCCGAGCTGCTATGATGTTAAGGTGTTCATGGACTCTCATGATAGTGCTAACATCTTCTTTGGAGGGCCTGGTGGCCAATGTGGTGGCAGTGTTTGAGGGATTTTGATGTAAAACTTAGGAGTGATTTGAATAATTTGATGTTGATTTGATTGAATAATTCCTCACATAACATCAACAAACATGAAATCGAATAGTTAGTGCAAAGAATGAAAACTATCTCTGGTTAGGGTTGTTATGTGAATCGGGTAGCTCGAGCTCGGCTCAGACTCGACTCGATAAAAACTCGGTTCAAGTTTGTTCATTTTCGAAACAAGCTGAGTATGCGCACATTTTTAAACTCGGTTCAAAACTCGACTCGCTCGATTTAAGCTCGAATTTTGTGAAATTTCTAAAATTTCATTTTAAGTTACTTCATGCTTGAAAAAAAAAACTCGCCTTGAACTCGTTCATTTTCTAAATGAGCCGAGTATGAACACATTTTTAAGCTCGAGTCCAAATTTAAGCTCGGCTCGAGCTCGACTCGTTTCTAAACGAACTGAATATGAACAGCAATATTCAACTCGTTCGATTCGAATAGCAGTCCTATCTCTGGTTGACTCAGCTGGTTTGAACCATAGTCGGGCCTACTAAATGGATATGGATACCTAGTAAAATTCAAACATAGCAATAAAGACACCCTTGATTTACTTTAGCATTTTATGTAGATCATACTCAAAAACCTTACCCTAGATAGCAAGCTAATTCAATCATGCTAGTGTCACTTGTGTTGCTTTCAATTGGAGGCCCTCACCTAACAATGTCCTTTCTTTCGGTTTGTTATTTATGAATAGTTGGCCCTACACCAATACATCAAACCAACCCATTTAGAGATAAATGATTGCTTAAGCATCAAATTGTTAACCCACCTACAAAACTGACTCGATTCGACCCGAAAACAGTATCTTGAATAAACATTAGGAAAAAAAAACACATAATGGAAAGATATGAAGATTTCAAAATCAACCCAATTTAGAAACATCAAAACTGGAATAATGAGATTTGAGACCATAAAGAAGTGCTCAAGGAGTGGTTTTAAAACTTAGATAGCTTAAAAAAAAATTAAAAAAAAAAATGAAACAATAAACAAGTGCAAGATGGAGACATGTATACACATTGTTGCCTACCAATAATTGAATCCTTCAACTCCACTTACTTTGTCTACATACCTCCCTCCTGATGATTCTTGTCTCATAACACCTCTATTGGATCAAGAATTTGTGATCTTCCACTGCCTGCATATTTTATCATTAGAGTCGTTTGGTACTGTCAAATATCGATATTGGATGGGATATTGGATGATATGTTAATATCGAGTAATAAATTGACTCGAAGGGAAGAGTTCTAATAAAGCGAATAATACGATATAACGGTGAAACGAATGAATATTACGTTATATGAATATTATTTTATATGAATATGAAAATATGAATATTATGTTGTTTGATTATGAATATGATGTAACTTAAAATGAATAACATCATATTCATAATGATACACCGTAATATTCACATATTCATATTCATATAAACATAACATAATATTCATTCGTTTCACCGCTCCACTTTATTATTCGTTTCAGTATAATTCTTGCCTTCACTCCAAATTAGTATAATATGTCATAAAAAGGTAATCTGATAACAAGATAAGCCCAGTTTGGTATTAATATCTTGATAACTAAATATCAAATAATGATACCGATATTAGTATATGGAATATCAGATTAAACCAGATATTTATATCGGGTCATACCAAACATTAAATATCAAATATAACCCTCGATATCGGATATCTAATCTAGATATCGATACCAAACGAGGTCAAGTGATATCGATATCGGGTTATACCAGATAGGGACCTTCAATCACCAGTCACTCAATTTCTGCATTGACCAAAGTGTCTGCAGACATGTCTAAAAAGACCCTTCCATGGAGAAAAAATTGTGTATAAACCAGGTAGTGCCGTAGTGGCCTTCATACCCCGACACAGTTGACATCGTCTTGCAAGGCGAATATACGTGCAGAGGTGAATTCATCCCTCCCCTTCATAAAAGGCCTGAACTTTGATCGATCCGACCCGATCCGAGAAAAACAGAGCCCACAAAAAACAGGGGAGAAAAAAAGGATGAGAGAGATCCTTCATCTACAGGCGGGGCAGTGCGGGAACCAGATCGGCGGCAAGTTCTGGGAGGTGGTCTGCAACGAGCACGGGATCGACGAATCGGGGAAGTCAAAGGGCGAATCGGAATCCCACCTGGAGAGGGTGAATGTGTACTACAACGAGGTGAGCGGCGGCCGCTACGTCCCGAGGGCGGTCTTGGTGGACCTCGAGCCGGGCACGATGGAGGCGCTGCGCACCGGTCCCTACGGCCGGATCTTCCGGCCCGATAACTTCGTCCACGGCAGGAACGGCGCCGGCAACAACTGGGCTAAGGGCCACTACACTGAAGGTGCTGAGCTCGTTGACTCTGTTCTTGATGTTGTCCGCAAGGAAGCTGAGAACTGTGATTGCCTGCAAGGTATCGATTTCTCGACTTCTCGATTTCTTGATTCTGTGTTTGTTAGGCTACTAGCGTATGTGCGTTCATGATTTATCGGGATCTGATGGGGGTTTTCGGTTTGTTGGTAGGTTTTCAGCTGTGCCATTCACTGGGAGGAGGGACGGGGTCGGGGATGGGGACACTGTTGATCTCGAAGATCAGGGAGGAATACCCGGATCGGATGATGATGACGTTCTCCGTCTTCCCGTCTCCGAAGGTGTCGGAGACCGTTGTTGAGCCCTACAACGCGACGCTCTCGGTGCACCAGCTCGTCGAGAATTCCGATGAGTGTATGGTGCTCGACAACGAGGCCCTCTACGACATCTGCTTCCGCACCCTCAAGCTCACTAATCCTAGCTGTGAGTGTCGCTTTTCTATTTTGGAGAATGAAATGAAAAATCTGTTGCCAAATTAAAAAAAAAATCAGAGAATATGTTGAAGATGCTCTAATATGACTGAATACGGATTGTCATTTGATGCAGTTGGTGATCTGAACCACCTGATCTCGGTGACGATGAGCGGAATAACATGCTGCCTCCGGTTCCCGGGACAGCTCAACTCGGACCTCCGGAAGCTCGCGGTGAACCTCATCCCGTTCCCTCGCCTCCACTTCTTCATGGTAGGGTTTGCGCCCCTGACCTCCCGTAACTCCCACCAGTACACCTCGGCCTCAATCCCGGAGCTGAGCAGCCAGATGTGGGACGCGAAGAACATGATGTGCGCGGCTGACCCGCGCCATGGCCGCTACCTCACGGCCTCAGCCATGTTCCGCGGCAAGATGAGCACCAAGGAGGTCGACGACCACATCACCAACGTCCAGAACAAGAACTCGTCCTACTTCGTCGAGTGGATCCCACACAATGTGAAGTCCAGCGTCTGCGACATCGCGCACAAGGGGCTCCCGATGTCATCGACATTCGTAGGGAACTCGACTGCCATCCAGGAGATGTTCAGGAGGGTGTCGGAGCAGTTTACTGTCATGTACCGGAGGAAGGCGTTCTTGCATTGGTACACGGGCGAAGGGATGGACGAGATGGAGTTCACCGAGGCAGAGAGTAACATGAACGATCTCGTATCGGAATACCAGCAATACCAGGACGCGGAAGCAGAGTTCGAAGAGGAGTACGTCGAGGACGACGACTAGCCATGACGAATCCCGGGGAGCTTCCAAATTAAAGAAGAATGATATGAATCTTCAAAACACAACATCCATTTTTTCCCTGTATTATCTGAATACATTGTGCACTTATTTGTTTGTATAAGAAAGACTTGTTTCATCCATCTTATGCATATAATCTGCTATACAGAATCTGGAATAATGTTTTTTCCCCTTCCTGAAAGCAAGAACTCAGATACTTACGAAAATCGGGAGCCTACAGTGTCCACGGATACTCACGAAAATCCAAAAAAAAATCAGTTTAAACAGATGCAAACACTGCAGGATAGTATTTGTATAACCGAAGAAGAAAACCATGAAGACGAAGAAGTCGGATGAAAAGGGCAAAAACCGGGTGTGAAACCGACTGTACATAGATTTACAACCCAGAACAAATGCAGCTCAGCACCTACCACATTTACCCAAACCCAAACTTTCCAGACTCTAAAATGGCAATTGCAATTTGCAATCCTGACTATGACAGTATAAATAGCATCACAATTTTTTTGCCAGTTTATCAGAAGCATCAGGAATGTCCCACACCCAAACCGACCTAGACCCGTCCAAGAATGGCTAAAAGAATGCTTCAAATTGATGAGCCACCGCCCACCGGAGATGCAATTCTTTCAGCAGCAGTATAGATTATAGATTTCCCTTCTGTAAGAGCTATGCAATTGACCACTCAGTTTGGAATAAACAGCAAAAGAAGATCTCACCGAAATTGACTTGGGTAAATTTTTTGTTTTTAGCTTGAGCCGTTGTTCCTCTTGATTTCGAGCACTGAAGCTTCTTGCATGGCCAGATGGGCCTCATTGTCCCTTCCCAATGCAAATAATGCAACAGCTTGTAAGTAGGATGGGATGTGCCAAATGGGGGATATGGCTTGCGCCTGTACTGCATCGTTGAGAGCTTCTTGTGGATTTTCGTTTATGAGGTAACAGAGACTTCGGCGTACATAAACTGTTGGAGATATCATTGTGCCCCCATCAATGAACTGAGCAAAATACAATCAAAAAGAATATGTCAGCCCTTTTTTGTGCAAAAAAATCCAAACATATGCACCAAACAAAATTTGGTAGAAAACGGATTTCTGCAAAAATAAGATGAGGTATGCTAAATATGAATTTGACATAGAACTGCTGAATATCAGAAGGCATAAGTAGATGTAGAAGCATTACTAGTTTCTACTTTCTAATTGCTCGAGAAGTTGTACTATTCAATTTATCCCTCAAAAAATCTTTTATCTTTATATGATGTTCATGTTAAAAATAGATGACCTTTTTATTATTATTTATAGTAAAATGCACTCCAAGAGTATTAAGTTACGGATTTAAGTCGCATAAAGCAATCAATGATTGTATAACTTTACTCCAAGATGGGATGCACTGAATAGTTTATGGGCACAGGACTTCACCAGTCACACAGAAGCAATAAAAGAGATTTTAAAAACTTGTTGCACAATACGGATACATGCCTGTGTAAAATATTCACTTGCAGCTTTGAAATCCTTATGTTTGAACGCAGAATCCCCCTTTTTCTTAGAGTTCAATGTCTCCTGCATTTGATTCGTCCACATCTGAAAAGAAAGCTGCAACCACAAAGCAAAGTCGAAAGTCAATTAATATTGCATAGAGCAAAGGTTCACATTGTTTTGATTTTTTAGCTTCAAAGCCCTTATATTCTTATACAGTAATATTTTTTCAAGTTTACATCCCAACTGCGGTTCAAATTGATCAATAGCAGTCTTTAAAACTGGCACTTCTGTCTGAGACTAAAAACATAGTTTTCTTTATGCTGAATTAAGCTAGCGATGTTTGTTTTGGACTTTTACGTTATATGACACAAGGAATATCATACTATCAGTGATGAAAAGAAGCAGAATTAGATCCAAACCTCGGTAGCAGCTCCCTCATCATCTCTATACCCTAGCTTTTCTATGACCTCGTGGATGGCAGTCAAATCCATTCTCAAACAAGCTTCCCCAATTGCTGAGAGAGGTGCAGCTGCACCAGCCTGAGGTATGCCCATTAAGTCATGGGAAGGAACCTGGGAGATGGAAAGAGCGGCTTTTCAGTCGAGCCATGGGACATTTTTATGTAGAAAGTATAATATTGACAAGTGAATGAGAAAACATTTTTTATATAGAAAGAAAACTATCAGATTGAGGATAATGACTATCAGAAAATCTGAAGCATCAAAAGAGGAGAAAGAAATGCCAACCTCAGTTTCCTTCTGAAGCGGAATCAACGAAGCAACCAGTGACTTAGGATATGGACGCTCTCGGGGTTCATATTGCAAGCATCTTGAAGCTAGGCGTACTAATTCAGTTCCTTCATCACTTGAAATTTGTCCTTCCAAGCAAGAATCCATCAGCGTCTGGATATTCCTGTCCCGAATGAGATCAAGGGCCTGAAATATATAACCATGGTTGAGCAAACATATACAGAACAGCACTGAAGAACCAGGGTATAAAGGCAATATAAGTTCGAATTTGCTTCACGTGATTAGAAATAGTATTGATTATAGTCGTCTGAGTTGTCTGACAACCTATGCTACCATCAAGATAAGAAAGCTCTGGGTTTGTTGTTGTTGTATGCAAGAAACTAGCTACATAAGTGTAGTTATCAAAAGTCATACTGAGGTCCGTCTTTAAAGTCTAATATTCTCCATCTTATCAAGTTTATGTTTCATGAACATGTTATAAAAGTAAAGCATGAATAAAATATAAACTAATAGAAGCACTGAATAAATAGTATTTAGAATATAACAGAGAAAACTCACGTGACTAGGAGGGATATGCTTTCCACTAAGAAGGTCAAGTAAAAGAGTGCCGAAGCTGTATATCACACTCTCTGGAGTTACCCTTCCTAAAATAAGCAGCAAGAAGACATGTCTCAAATATAACATCGCTTAACTTACATGTGGCATTAATATATCAATAGCATGTTTCTTGCTCGTAGTGTGGCAAAGAAGAAAGACTGCATGACTGGAGAGGGAGTGAAGGATATCAACTGAATCGGACAATTTGAACAAAAATTGAGTACCGGTTCTCAGGTACTCCGGAGGAGTGAATGCTAAGTTTGTACTGTAGCTCTTTCCATCTCTGCTATTCTTCATCAAGCCAAAGCATGAGAGTCTGGGGTTACCTTCCTATAGCAAAGAACGAAAACATACATAAGAGTCCAGGCCAAATCTATTGCTTTATTGCAGGACTGTGTGGAGCATTACATCTATCTATGAAGGGGAGAAACATGATAACTGGAACTGAACCATTTTGCTTACAACTGAATGCACTTATAAGCAAAAGCCTTTCTTTGAAATTTGATTCAACAAAAAACATCAAAATTTTAAAAATGATCATCTTAGCTGGTAAGTCAGCGTATGACTGTCTGCTTGATATCTCAACATTACAAGATAGAGATCATAGTATAATACTGTTTTATCCAAAAGAAAAGAGAAGAAAAAGGGAAAGGCAACATGCTACTACTAGCAATAAAATAGTCAACACTAAGGAGGCATAGGATGAGTGCTGAGCAATCAATCGTGGCTGTAAGACTTACATAATCGAACAAGATCCTATAAGCATTGAGATCATGGTAAAGAGCACGGCCCTTGCTGGTACAGTAATCCAGGGCCTGTGCTAAATATAAAGCCACCCTCAATCGCATTGCCCACTTCATTGGTTGTGTTTCCCCTGTGATTGTAGATTAATTGGTAAAAAGGAAAGTTCAACCAAGAACTAAAAATTTGACAAGGATGCCCCTACAAAGGAATATAGCATCAATAGCTATATATTTTTGCATTTCGCTTAAATTGCAAAATGCCGAAATGAAGAACTTCAAAGTTTCGTCAATGAAAGTTGAAATTTGTCGATAACTATCAATACACATTTAGTTTTGCCTGTAAAATGGCTATATAGAAGATTGCAAAGATAAGAGATGATAACGGCAAATCCTTATGTACAGGGCGTAAGAAGGCATTAGAACATCCACATGTGGGTCCATCAGCTTTATCAAACTCAGAGATTAATGTTGGTAGAATGCCAAAAAGAACCTTTAAAGAATTAAATAATTGAGTAAAGAGGTAGAGGGTGTGCATGTAGTGACGGCTGTGATGCCATGTTTTATGCACCACTTATCCCAATTAATACAACAATTAGGAATGCCACCGGCTACTATGATGATGATTGAATAAAAAGATGTTTTTTGTTATATACTCGGAATGGCATAGTTAAGGAAAAAATAAATAGGATACAAGGATCATCTACACACCAGCAATCATAGGAATACAACACAAATTCAGAGGAATCTATATATATATTAACAAAATCAAAACTTACAGTGAAATAAGTGTTTTGCAAGTGTGTCATTAGGCATGAATTCCGCCACGAGAAGTCTCTCATCTCCTTCACAACAACAACCAAGCAAATTTGCTAATCGCTGATTACGAAGCTGTCCAACAGCTTTGGCTTCTTCCTAAGTTGGTAAAAGGATGTAGATTTTATGAAGTGATATAACATAACAAAACAGAGGTGCATAAAAACAAAAACCTTAAAGACCAACGGACATACCAAAAACTGACGAGCATCAGGCCAAGCAGACCTGTTGAAACGTTTAACAGCAATCCGCCGTTGATTTTCAAACTTCCCTTTGTAAACAACATTGGGAGCCTTTTCACCATGCTCAGAAACTATATTCTCAACAGCGAACCCGGATGTGGCCATCCTGAGCTCTTCAATTGTGTACTCATGAAATGCAGGCAAATCATCTGACTCACTGTTTTCCTCATTTTCTGCAAGGAAGAATCTCATAAATTAAAAGCCGTTATCAACGGCAAAAGGTAATGTACTTAATAACAACCTCGTGGCGTTAACAATAGCCACTTACCAATTTTGTCGGGTTCTTCCGGAATGGATCCACTTTGCTGCACCGGTTCCCCACAGCATATTGCAGACTTTGAGCAATGACAGCCCATTTTTCTAATGCCCAAATTAAAATCCAAGGAACTTCAAATGCTTAAATCACACCAACTCCCGCTGATATTGGAAACTCCACACAGATTTGCAAGCTAATCTGAAAGAACCCCAATGCCCAAATTAGAATTTCTATCTTGGACAACCAAAACCACAAGGACCGAGATCAAGTATCATAAATGGCAAGGATGAACACTTTAGTTTGTGAATAATGTATTTTGGTGAGCACAGAGACTAAAATGGGGTTGAAACAACATGTTCAGGTTACTTGAACATTGGTTCAAGCACTCATTTATAAAACATTCCAGAGGAAATGAAATTCAAATTCACACGCATTGCATTTATTCCACACACACAAAAAGCACACACAAATGTCACAAACATTCACGAGAACAATCATGATCAAGTGAATCTCTCAAAAAGGCAGGTGCTCACAGAAACAGCAAGCTAATTAATTCTTCCTTTTTAGTCCTCAGAAACACGCAAATCAAAAAGGAAACAAAATCCAAAACCGAAAAAGAAGTGGATCAAGATCCTCTCCTAATAGTAAGTGTCTCATATTTGCCTAATAAATTGATTTAATCCCATTCAAAGAGACAAAATTTTTGACACCAGCTCATCGAATCACACATAATCAACACAAAATAAAATCCCCATTGAATTCAGTATTTCTCAAATGCACAAAACAAATGTTCAATTTCATACTCTAATGAATCGTTGCTGTAGTTCAATTTGAGAGATATGCAAACAAATTCAGTAGTCAACACCCCGAAATCCATCAATCCATCGTTTGAGCTGCCGAAAATCACTAGAAGAACAAATCAGAGAAAGAAGAGGAAGGGAGAAAAAAGGGGATTTTGAAGGCGGGCCTTTTGGCAGCAATTCCGGAAGCTTCTTTGTAGAGAAGATCGGGTTGAAAGCGTAGATTTTCCGGATTCACGGCGAAGCCATTAACGGGGAAAGCATAGAACTTCACCGAGAATCCCAAAACAAAAAAAAAGGTACTTTCACTCGAAACCCCCTAAAAAGAAGACCTACTTTCAATCAAACTCGAAAGACGCGAGAGAAAAAGGAAGAAGATGAAAGATACAGAAGAGACAGCGGTTCGCGTACCTCGAAATCGATAGGGTCAAACTGAAAGCAATCAGCAGCACCACCAACCCACCCACCTGAACACTAAGCACCGAAAAAGGCGAGCCAGAAAAAGGTGTCTTTTTTAAACATTAAACAAATGAATGGAAGCAAGCAAGCAAGCAACTGAAATGGCGAAAAGGGGAGATTGGATTGAGATGGGAACGGGAAATCAGGAGAGATGTATGTGAAATCTGAAGCCCATCATCTGATTCATCTCCCACCTCTCACTCTATATATCAATCTGGGTTGGGTTGAGTGTGAAAGTGGAGAGGAGGGGGGCGTTTATTCCAGCCAAATTCCACCGACAAAACCCCACTTCACCATTTTTGCATAATCGGGGCTTGTTAGTGTGTTCTTTATAAACACATTTCTTCAATCTCCAAATCCAATCCAATCTCCAATAAAGTAATAATGTTACTATAATTACTCTCAACCATTGCATACCTTTTTGTAAACTCATGAATTGTGTTTTCATTATAATAACACAAGGAAAAAAGAGGAAGTTCAATGATGACTTATGAACATTTCTTTGGTAAGAATTAACAACTTGCAAGATATGACAAATCTTACTCAAAATGTTGGTAGATTATTCCATTGTATTGGTCTTTTTAATAATGTGTATAATCAAAACTAAAGTTGCTCGTTTGGGTTGAAATCAAATTATCGTGAACTACGAGTGTACTGTTAGTAAAATACCATTAACAATTTCAATTTGATGAAAAAGCTATCAAATCAAAGTTAAAACTCATCTTGAAAAACACAAAACTGCTATGGCGTGGTATATATCTGAACCCACTGCCTTAGAAGCGATTTCGCCCCGACCATGGTGCAAGTCGGCTTCTGGCATCGCCCCCCAAGGTTACACAGCACCTCCGATTGCGTGCACTCGCCAAAGGAGGTTTGGAACTTACAGGAACTCAGAACGCTTTTATGTGGAGGAAGAAGATGACGTCCATCATCTGTTTTTGGAAAACTGAAGACCAGTTTTTTAAGGGAACTGAACGTGGGTGAGGAAACGCTCCCACTATCCCTAAAAATCATCTAGTAAAAAATAAATCAGTTAACTATAAAAGATGAATTTATAAAAATATTATTTTATAAATTAATTATAAACCCGCACAAAATTCCTCTTTATAAACCATCTTCCAAAAGTACTCCACAATCAATGTGGGATGATAGAAACCTCAAAGCCTTTAATAAAAACCCTTTGTTCAAGCATTATTTCCAACAATCCCCCACAAATGCGAGAAACTGGGTTTTAAATAACTTTGAAAACAACGTTCTGAGCTGGTTTTATGGAAGAGATACTTAAATGTTGGTGAACGAGTCTTGAACCAAACACATAGTGAAGTTGAGTGCCTCCCTCGTCATAGAAGTGAACAAGTCTTGAACTACTAGACTTGAGAGGTGATCTCAACAGCACATACCTCAACCATGATCCTGGTAGTTCCGCGATAAGATCCTCAAATATGTATGTGGTCATCTCATACCTTGGGTGCTGAAGAGTGCTCTAGGAAGACCACCCTAGTCTTCCATAGAAGGTGACCAACCCCTTCACACTCTCGTAGGTAGCTCCATCAAATCTATCTCACATAGACCACCCTTATTAGGGCTATGGAACCATTAAGAGCATTATGCTCATCCTCTTCAATATTCGGTGAATCCATCAAGTCCTTCTCAATAGGACCACCCAACTCTGGGCTATGGACTCATTAAGAGTACATGACTCAACCTTTCTCAATACACCTGTCATGGGAATGATACGTGGTGTATCTCTCCTCATATGGGTTTTAGTCTCATTCCCTTAGACAACTCAAGGGCTAGTCTCCCATTAAGCCCTTTTGTCAATAGACCATCAAGTTCCTCTCGGACCTCACATTCTCCAAATAGATGACACCATTCGCAATCAGCTATATCATAGCTTCATGTCAAAACTGCGTGTGTCTCTTGCGAATTTATGTATTGCTACTAGCTACACAAAAAGCAAATGTGAGTCACAATGTAGAGAATTAGATAGAGCTTCATGCCCCCCACAAAGGTAAGTAAGCCAGAAACATTCTCAACCACTCAATATCTTGTTCAGCTAAATCTAAAACTACGATCTCATATTTCATAGTCGACCTAGCAAACATGACAATTTTTGATGATTTTCACAACATAGCGCCACCACATAATGTCAAAACAAAACCACTAGTGGAGCTATAACATCATCATAATTAGAATGTTGATCATACTGGCACAACGATAAAGTTATCAAACCTTCTCAACATTTCTCTACATAATGGAATGAAGCAATTTCATTTTTCTAGTTTCTTTAACACTTAGAAACACATCAACTTCACCCATATATTTCATTTCAAAGCGAGAGGAAACAAATGTTTAGTTTCATTTATCACATGCATGCTAGACTCATTGACTGCTAGTGCCAAATATCAACATTTCATTTACATATAAAGGCACGTAACCAAAGTAATACATCTTGGTATAAAAGCATGCATTATATACACAAAATGAAAACTTCAACACAGTTTGGTGACATTCTCATAACATTTCGAATATGCTTGGTTAAAGCCATGCATTGATTTCTTAAATGAACACAAAATTCTCCTTTCTAGGAACCACATGCTCGTAGGCTGTTCCACATATCTCTTTCTCTAGATCGTCATTTAAACCACAGTTTAACATCCATTGATGCACTGTTTATTTATAATTAAATGCTAAAGCAAATAATAAAGGTAAATGACAATCTTAATCATTAGAGAATATGTATTAAAGAAATCAATATCATATTTTGTGTGAATTCTTTAACCACTAGTCTTGCCTTAAACCTTATAATAGAACCATCAGTTCTAAAATTCCTTTTAAGGATCCATTTACATTTAATGGTTTTGAAACCTCTAGGCAAGTCAACTGGTTCCCAATAAGGAATACACATAATAGATTCCAATTTACTGTCTATAGCATCTTTTGAAAGAAACTAGAATAAGTTCAACTCATAACCTCTTTATGTATTTTAAGTTCATCTTCTAACTTAAGAACATAAACAAGAGGTATATCAATTTTAGTCACATCAATGAGTTCATCCAGCAGAGTTGTCTCAAACTTAAACTCACATCTAGTTTCCTTATATCTCATTTACTCCTTCTAGACTGACTGGATTTAAGCTCGACATTTGAATCAAGTAAAGACAGAGATGAAGACAAAAACACATAGGTATGAATACTATTATGATTTTACTTAAAGTAAACATCGCTAAAAACTCAGTGTCATGATATTCACACATTATATCATACAAGCACAAGCTCATAAGCAACACAATAGTTCTCATAATAACCAACAAGAATAACATCAACCATATTAGATCCAACATCATCTCAATTAAAGGAAAGTACAACCACTTTAGCCAAACACCCCCACATTTCTCATGTACATGACTAGATAGACTCTAAGTCATTTTCAAACTTTATAAGGGGTTTTGTCTAACTTCTCTCATGTGGTATCTTATTTCCTACAGCAGAAGGATCTAAATAGTTTGATTCTAATCAAGTTGGTTTGATATCTCATATGTATATATCAAGAACAATTCATCCTACATCTTTGATTTTAGCCAATGCAAGCAACTTGGTATATCCAAAGATCATCTAATGTGATATAACACCTTTACCACGTTTGCTTTTAGAGTTTATAAAAAAGAAAGATAAATCTTTGTTAACTCAAGCAATCTAGTGGCCCTCTCAATTACAGATTAAAAAGGTATTTAGCATGTTTGTGCACATATCACATATATTTTGATCAGCAAAACCAAGTTAAAGAATGATATGATATATATCAATAAAAATTTAGTTGAGCTTACCTTATCTGCATTGGCATATAAGTAGACTTACTTATTCATTCATAGCTTGAATTGGTTCGCCGTAAGGTCATGACATCACGTGTCGCTTGACCTAGAAGTATAGGCACTAGAGCGTCTCTTAGTCGGATCTAACCAGCCATCTTTCCTCAACCAACCAAAATAGAGCCGACATGAATGTTCTCAACAGATCGAGGAAGATCCCTTGTATGACCAAAGTGCCAGCTCGACTGGTTCATCGACGCAATGCGTTGGGTATCCTGATCTCCTGCCTCTGGCAATTGTTCTCCGTTTTGACATCCCAGTGCCACTCCACATACATCGCATTATGAAATCAACCACACAAGTTATACTTGAGTTATACAAAATCATCATGATAGCACATCTTTATTGATTTGCAATCACCCAATTGATAAATCAAGTGGTTTGAAATTGAAACTAGGATGTATAAGTGCACTTATTTCTTTTCTCGTGACCCCTAGCTAGTAGCCATATATTTGATCATGCTATCAATAAACTAATACCACATATATTAGTTTTTATTCCACTCATTAGCATCATCACAATTTGATTTACTTCCAATTCTACCGAAAGACCAAAGGAATGGCTTGAAGAAATCAAAGCACTGCCATATCAATTAAATCAAGAGATGTCTTAATTAATTAAGGCAAAGTGTAAATATACCTTCCATGTCCATGGTGATGCTGGAGTACACAATCACCGAGCCGCCTCTGCTACTATCCTCAAAACCCGAAGGAGCCAAGCCTAGATTTGACCCGAAAACCCGACTAAGGCCGAACACTTGGGTCTCCAGCAGCCCGACTCAGCCTGAAAGGAAGCCCGAAAGGACCCGAGTACGCCCAGGCTGCCATTGCAGCGAGCTCAGCCACCTTCCTCCTCACGTATTTCACGTAATCTCCGACGAAAAACCACTTTGAAGATCACCGTCGGACACTTGATGACGGGTCTGCTTTGCAATCTCCGCTACATCTGGTTGATCTCCAACAAGCCTGCGATCGACGGCATAGCGGGCGCCATCCCCTTCGACGTTTGTAAAGATCATCGGCTTACTTGCCATGGCTGGCTGCGGAGATCGATCAGTTTCAGTCCTCTCTCCTGGCGCCTTAGCCCTGCTTGGGCTTGTTGGCAATTCCTTCAATGTCCTCCTTGTTCAGCGCGAGCGGATCCTCGCACTCTGGCGCCACAAAGTTATGCAAATTCACCGCCGCCACTTCAGGGACGCAAGAATTCAAAGCGTAGGCAGCCGCACCAGCGGCAGCGCCAAGCGCAAGCGCACCACCATATCCCGCAACGCTATATCTTCCGGCCGTTGGATCATCCGCTGTCCGCTTCGCCTTTGCCGTCCACTGGATCGCCTCATCCTCTCTCTGATTTTCCTGAATTCGAGGGAAATTGAATACGGATCCGGTGATGCAGCCAAGGCTTTAGGCCATAGAAGAAATCGAGAGCACCGGCGCCGCTCCTCTCCTCCGTCGCGTTCCCTGCGTCATTGCTTTGCTTTCTTCGTTATAATCGACCAGGGACCAGATTGAATCTTTCCCTGAGTGATCCTGTTGCGTCGAGTCAAAATCAGAGAGTCCATCCTGCTTGGCGAAGTGCTCGACGAAGCTCGACATCAGCCTGCCGCTATGGCAGTCGCTCGGATTCACTCTCTCAAGCATCTACAAATCATTTGCAGGGTTAGAACTTGAGATAATTGAAATTAAAATCAATATGGTTAATTTGATCGATCAATTAAAATCAATCTTCAATGCTCAATTCTTAACTCTATTCAACCGGCAACTACTAACAATCACAAAATCGCTTCTAAATTGTTAGTAAAATACCATTAACAATTTCAATTTGATGAAAAAGCTATCAAATCAAAGTTAAAACTCATCTTGAAAAACACAAAACTGCTGTGGCGTGGTATATATCTGAACCCACTGCCTTAGAAGCGATTTCGCCCCGACCATGGTGCAAGTCGGCTTCTGGCATCGCCCCCCAAGGTTACACAGCACCTCCGATTGCGTGCACTCGCCAAAGGAGGTTTGGAACTTACAGGAACTCATAACGCTTTTATGTGGAGGAAGAAGATGACGTCCATCATCTGTTTTTGGAAAACTGAAGACCAGTTTTTTAAGGGAACTGAACGTGGGTGAGGAAACGCTCCCACTATCCCTAAAAATCATCTAGTAAAAAATAAATCAATTAACTATAAAAGATGAATTTATAAAAATATTATTTTATAAATTAATTATAAACCCGCACAAAATTCCTCTTTATAAACCATCTTTCAAAAGTACTCCACAATCAATGTGGGATGATAGAAACCTCAAAGCCTTTAATAAAAACCCTTTGTTCAAGCATTATTTCCAACATGTACAGTATATGGAGAAATGTGATAAAATATTTGTATTGGATTGTTTGCTTGCATTGACGAAAGATTAACTTATACTTTATTCGATCGAAAATTGATGTTTAATTTTTATCATGTTTTTATTTATTTTTTAATAAATAAACATTATAAAATATTAACTTTTTTATTTTAATATTTTTATAATTTCATACATATCTATATTTTTTTTATTATAAAAGAATTCGGACGAGAGCTCTACCCCGACGGCTTCCTTACGGATGAGGTCTAACATACTAGAATCGTTGTAAATATATAGTACCTATCTATATACATAATTACATGTACTAAAATCGATGTTATGTGACGTATTGTTGTTGATTTTAGGAAGAAAAAAACCGTCAAAAAAATATTAAAATAATATGTTGTCATAATTTATAAAAAAATTTATCATAAGACATAATCTATCCATATATATTTAGTTAATTGATAAAAATATAAATCAAAATTATTTTATAGTCATACCTACCAAAAATATTAATAGATAAATATTTGGTAGATGTTATTTTATTTCTATCTAGATTATTTTTTAGTTTAAATAATTATTTATATCAAAATTAACTATCTAATAGTTGTTATTTTATTTATATCTAATTTTTTGATAAAGTAAAGCTATTTATATCTATATTATTTTTTGGTGGAATCAATTATTTGTATCTATATTATTTTTTAGTTATCGGATCCTTTAATTCCACCACAAAAATATTGGGTTGGGCACCAAAAAAGTTTTGTGCTCCCATATTTAAAACACGAAAGTACAATTTAATTGGGGATTTATATATAACACCGTTTGTTATAAAACTAGGTATAACTTCCGTTTTTAAAAAGCGAGAGTACAACTTTTTTTATGGCTTCTCTTTTTTAAACAAGGGAGTTATAAAACTCATGGCTCATTTGGATGAACTTGGGAAGTACACTTCCTAAAAATTTAATTCATGGAAAATTAAGTTCCCAGTAGGCGGTAATTGAACTTCCTATAATTTAAGAAAACATATTTGGATAAGTTTAAATTCCTGTAAATTAAAATCATGTGTTTTGTTTGGTTGAATATGAACTTTCATGGGGATTTGTGTAAAATTACTTTTGTTACCTTTATTAATAAAAACTATTTATTTAAATTATGGGCAAATACGTAATTTGTGATTTAAATGAAAAAGAAAAGATTTTTGAAATAAATAAAAAGAGTAGATTTCAACTTATCCACCCCGCATGATAATTTTAATTAATTCCTCCATTTTTGGGAAATTGGAATTCCCAGTAATACTATTTCCTGTGTTTTTTTAAAACAAAATTCTTTTTAAAAAAAAAATTCTAACCTAAACACATGTATTGAAATCTATTAAGTAAAAATCTTATAATATTGTATAATTCATTCATTTAAGCCATCAACCTTTATTTTTTGGCCAAATGTTTTAATTCTTTGGTGAATTTTTATTTTAGTAAACGAAATGTACTTAATTAATTAAATGTAGAAAAATATTATAAGATTTTTAATTAATAGACATCATTTTTTTTTATAAAATAAAGCGCATATTTTTTTTTATCTTTTATTTAGTATTTAAAATTAAATGAATTTTTTTTTTGCTTTCTGAAGGAAAATTTATATTTTCATTAGCTATTTTGTTACTAGATAACTCAAAAAAAAATGTAAATAAAATAGTCAAAATTAAAATGTAAACTAAATTAAATTATAAAGGCATTCATAAATAATAATTCAAAAATAATATTATGATACTTTTTAAGCCTAAATAATACATAAAAACATATTTTATTGAAAAAAGAGTGGGTTGGTTAAAAGAAAGATAATCTTTTAATATTTTTCCATAATAAATTCATTTTTTAGTTTTAATCAAATAAATAAAGAGGGAATGGTAGTAAATGACCTTTGCACCGGTCAAGTTTGCTAGCCTAACCCACTATCCACAACAATTGCAAGGGTTAACACACCCCCCCAAAAAAAAATTGCAAAGATTCCGGTTAAAAGTGGATAAAAATAACCGAGACAAAGGAGAGAGAAAGTGAAGGAGGAGAGAGAGAGGGGAAGCGGGGTGGAGAGAGAGAGGCAGCGGGGAAGTTATTGGGGAGAGACAGAGAGAAAGCGGGGGGAGTTAATGTGGAGAGACAGAGAGGAAGAGTGAGAGAGGAAGACAGTTTATTTTTAAAACTGTCGAGTCCAACTGCCTCTCACGGCTTACGTACAAAAGAGGAAGAGAGAGAGGGGGCAACAGTTGCTCATGCAAACCTGAGGAAAACAAGAAGAGAAGGAAGAAGACGACAGGGCGAGAGAGGAAAAGAAGAAGCCAACCCGAGGAAGAAGACGACAGAGCAGGGGAGGAGACGAATAGGCCGATTTTGAAGTAAGTAAACTCTCGCAATGCCAATTAAATACGTTTTGCTTGGATTCGCAGGGAAGGAACCGATTGGAAGAACCTAAACTGGTTTTGATTGTGTGAAAATGGAAAGAAGGGGTCGAATGTGTTCATAGTGCGCAATATCGCCCTGTCGTGTAGTAAGTAACCGTCGTCAAGTTAAAACCAACGGTTGGAAAGTTTGGGAACTGGGGTGTCGGCGACTGGGAGAGAAGCGTATTTTTGGGATTGGGGAAATTGGGCAACTGTCTTGTCGAATCCAACTTATCAGGAGCAGGGTGAGTGTAGGTACGTTCAGTTTAGGGGGAATTGGGCGAAATGGGGCGTATGACTGTAGATACGTTCATTTTTGGGGAAAATTGGATGAAATGTGGCGCATTAGGGTTAGGGAAAATGTTAGAAAGGGTGAACGTTTATGTGGAATTGACATTATCTAGAATAGGGTGACTTGTGTGCAATTGGAGATGTACAGATTGAATAAGTATACTGTCATGTATTCACAAGTATGTGTCATGTGTACCTGTCTTTGTGTCATGTTACATTTGATATTGATATGAAGGGAACCGTTGGTTGGGGGAGACGAATTGATTTGTAGAATACTGAATGTTGGCCTCCCATTATGCAGGATATCTGGTGAATATTAAAAATGTTGCAGCGAAGTGTAAAGAAGATTGTAGACCGTAGAGCTCAAACCTCCGGCGCGGTAAGATGGCTTTCGTTCGAGTAATGTAAGTTGTGATTGTCGTGGTGCAGTGTGGCTGACATGTTGAAGTCTGTGCAGGATGTCTACGCCGTCGAGGAAGACATACACTTCAAAGCAAAAATTAACCAACACTCCCGGATGCAGCTTCTAGTAAACATTGATAACCGGTTGAGTGAGTCCAATTGGAAGCGCCTGACGGACAGCTTGTTGGGGGGCGTTGCAAGACTGGGCACAAGGGTCCAGTTCTCGGAACAGCTTGTACACTACGTTCTTCAACGACAATTGAAGACGAAGAAGGAGAATGAAACGTGGTACAAGATCCATGATGCAGTCATGAGGTTCTCAATAGCTGAGTTCGCCCTTGTCACCGGTTTCAACTGTGGCTATGGCGAAGAGCCCGAGGACGACGCGCCGTTCGAGAAGGCAGTGTTTGATTTCTTTGGAGTTGCAAAGTTGAAGATCTCCGAGTTCGAGGTGCAGTTCCGTGTGGCAATGGAATCTGAGAAATTGTCAACCAGAAAGTTGAAATTTGTCATGCTGATGCTGGTCGAGGGCGTATTGTTCGGAAAGGAACCCAAAAACTACATTCACGAGTGGGTGGTCGACCTTGTCAGCGACATTGACAGGTTCCTGACGTTTTCGTGGGGTCGGCTTTGCTACGAGCAAACGAACGAGTTCCTGAACCGTGCAATCGAGAGGAAGCTCCAACGGGATGAGAGCAGCTCCAATTCACGCCCAGTCTATTGCCTGTTGGGTTTCCCTCTCGCCTTCCAGGTTCGTACACAGATCTCACTGGACGTCGTATACACGTTTACTAGGTGTCCAATATTTATTGACTGGACAGAGAGTGAATATTTACTGGACAACATTTGTTTGCAGCTATGGGTGTACGAAGCCCTCCCTCCAATGGTCGTCCAATTCGCGAACGTCATAGATGAGAAGTTGTACCCCAAGTGTTTGCGATACGAGTTTAGAGACCCGAACCTTGAGTATGCCTCCATCGAAACCCGACTGCAGAAGGCTAAGGAGCTCGAGAACTTCAATGACCCTGCAGCCGTGAGGCCGCTTCTACTCCCCGATGAAGTGGATGGAGCTACCCGTTTGTACCGCGATGCCCGAAACACTCACGACAAGCGGGACAACTTCTTCGACGACATTGTCCGGGAGTTCGTATTCGCAAATGTGAAACCCCCACCAAAGAAACAACCAAAGGGAGCACGTGGGTCAATGCAAGAATCAGGGGAGGGCACGCAGGCACAAGCTACCCTATTAGAGATCGAGCCACGGTTACTTGCAAAGATGGACGACATGGTGAGGAGTATAACCGCGGAGTTAGCCTCAAAGATGGCCACGCTTGAGGAGGCGATTGAAAACATGAAGAGGGAACTGAGGTGGAAGGGGACTAGGGAGTCGGAGGAGCAAGAGGAAGTTCTGGGAAAGGAGGTAAGGTTATCCTGGTATCAGATCAGAATCGTCATGTCATTTTATTTTACTGTCATGTTGTTCATATTGGATGTCCTGTGCATGTCATGCCAATTCCAGTATATGTCAATTTACTCAGAGGTCATGTGCTTAGATTCAGGGATCAATGAAGGACAGGGATAAGGGCAAGGAGGACGAGGACAAGGACAATGACAAGGACAGGGAGGATAGACAGTCCACCAAGGAGGACAAGGTAAAGGCCAAGGCCAAGGCCATAGAGGTTTGCGCATGAGACTGTCATGTTAAGATATATTTGATGTCATGCCAATTGTTTTTACTGTCATGTTAACCGCACCATGGGCTGCAAGTTGCAGGAGGAGTTGGTGGCACCCGGTATTTCCGAGGTTGAGGTTGAGTCTGAGGTGCCCCTCCTACGACCGAGAAGAAGCACCCGTCAACATCATGATACGTTGTCCCGGGCGGACGTAACTCTGCCAGTGAAGAAGCCGCGTGTGGGTAAGAAGCCAGTGGATGCCGCCGAGCTAGGCATGGCGACGAGGGCAGATGTTGATGCGTTCACTGCGTGGATGAAGGACGGAAGTGACTCCGTCCGGTCGGTCGAAGGCACCCTACTGGAGAAGCAGTTCTTCGGGACACTTCAATCACCGACCACCTGGGTGTAGGGATGGTCTTCCGATCTGGATCGGACCGGACCGGAAACTTCAGGGACATGGACCGCGGATTGGACCGGGACCGGAACATATGGTCCCGGGTTTTCCGATCCGCGGACCGTTTGGACTGTTTGGACCGGAGTTGAATTAGCCTTCTTTTTCTTTTTTGTTGTTCAAGTCTTTGGCTACACCCACATTAGCCCCCAGGAGCAGACAACGCCTCTTTCTCGCCTACTAAAATCGACTTGAAGGAATGGGAACCCACCACCGTCGGCGACGGCACACCACGAGTACTCCCCTCCACGACCTTACTTCCCAAAGGCCAGATCTACGAATTCGTCACATCTCCCGCTCGGACTGAACATCGATTCTTGAAAGCTCCCTCTCCAAACACGTCTTTTTTCTCAAAATCCAAACCCTTTGGGGTTCCATTTCACTTACCCTTCATCCTAGCCATACCTAGGACGGAACAGCAGGCCCCGACGAAGCGGCATCGCCACCCAAACCAAACAAACCCTCAACTCGCCCAAATCATCCCAGAATGGGGAGAGGCCGGAGGGCGGCGGCGAACTGGCGATTGGAAGCGGTGAAGAGCGACGACAACTGGGCGGGAGAGAGAGTGAGGGAGCGGCTACCAAACTGGCGATTGGAAGAGTCGAGGATCGAGCATGAAGTTGAAGACGGCGACTACGCAATATTAACTGTGTAATTACTAATTAGTAATTAGGGTTGGCTGTTAGATTTCTTTTTAAAAAAAATAAAAAGAAAGAAAGAAAAAGGTAAGGACGCTCCTAATTAGTCACACACCTCACGGCGCACCACTATTTTTTTTAAAATAAAACACAAATCGCTCCAATTCCGGTCTGGCCCGGAAATTCCGGTCTGGTCCCGGGTTTGGACCGAAAACCGGAATAAAAAATTCTTTGGGCCGCAGACTAGACCATAATAATTTCGGTCCGATCCAAGACTGTAATTTCCGGTCTGGTCCCGGTCCGATTCAATTTTTGCCCAGCCCTGCCTGGGTGTCATCCGAGGTTAATTACGTTCTCACATCGTGGTTCGATGCATCACCTTCTTCCTGATATGTTCTTCCATATAAATGATTTTTCCTTGCGTTCAGCATATTGAGCAAGCTTGTTCCCTCCTGCGGAAGCAGTTTGAGTTCACAAATCCGGGAATATGAGAGGGATTTGAAACCTGAAGTAAAAAACCATAAAAAATGTAGGAGAGGAAAATAAAAAGACCAAGAGAGAAATAATTTTTGGTGGCTAAGAGTGATTTTCTAACACTCCTTAGTGTTAAAACTTAAAACAGAGTAATAGCAAGTGGAGTTAAGAGTGGAGCAAGCACCACCTTGTGGGTTTTGACATTCTTCCAATCTAGAGCACAAGTAATAACACCTCCTATACATGGAGAAACCACCGATAAACCTACAATGAGCCTTCTCATCATGTAATTAGGATCTTCCCCAACTTCCTCATCATTTAGCTTTATTCCAACTAGACCATGCTCCCATACTACCATTCTGTTAAACAAGGTAGATAGAGATAACCCCATTTTGGTGGAAAGAGAGGAAGAACAGTACGAAAATTTTCAAATGAATGTGTTTAATTAAAGTTGAAGGGTTGAACTAATTTAATATTTTATTTTTGGAAATTGGTCAAACCTATTTCCATACTCAACCTACATCAAAAACTACTATGAAAACTGAAACTATGGTAACCATTAAGGAGCAAGTCTACAAAGATGGTCTAAGAGCACCCACATCAGGGTTGTTTAAAGACAAAATTAAGAAACACAATATTGATTTATTGAATCTAAAAATAAAAATGCTAAGAGCCGATGGGACATGTTGCTATGTAAGTAATTTTAAACAACCAATAAAAGTGGGTCAGGCTAGTAGAAAAAAGGAGCGAGGGATAGAAATCAAGAAGAATGGAAGGTGTTGCTCTCACACAAGTGCTAGGAGATTTCATTTTTTTTTAATTGTTCACGAGAGTAGGGTGTAAAAGTAATTCAATTGTCATATGTGTTGATGACCTTCCGCAGGAGGGCGCAAAACAAACAATCGTAAGTCATTATTTCCACTTCATTTATAAAAAAAATTGTCACAGGTTGGGTGACCGTATTTCGTTATTGTGATATAGGGGCGACTGTGTTCCATACGTCATCCGTTACCTGCAGTTCCTCGCGACCGGCGACACCAAGTTCCGTGGCCTGGACGATCAATTCATTGTGGCGTACCGCCAATCCCTTTGTGTTGCCATTTTTCACAGACATCTTACACCCCCACCTGATCCTTAAACCCCCCCCCCCTTGATTTTATATACATTGTTGGTTTGTGTAGAGTTATTTGTTGGTTTAGACCGCATATTGGCTGGTATGTCGGCAGTTGTTGCTTCATTTGAAACTGATGTTTGTTGGTTTTAGACATTTGGATCTGCAGTTATTGGTGGTTTGTGGTATTCGTTGGTTTTTAATTATGACATGTCAATTTCAATAAATGTCATGTCAATATGAGGATAATGTCATGGCAAAAGCGGATATTTCAAGTCTGTTGTCCTCACTCAGAGCATGAAAAGGAACAATTCTTTCGACATGGGTAGGGCATAAATCACTTATAAATCACTCCGAACATCCTTATCATATTCGATGTGGATGGGGTGTTAAACTGAATAAGATCTTCTCTGTCATAGTTTGTCATGTTGACACTTTGGAGCAAGATGTTATTATCAATGTACTAATGTACTGTATATAAAAACACCGAAAGAACATGCATAAGCATAAAATACATAATAAGGATCAATTGAGAACTCTTGATTGTCACTCCAGAACCATCCATGACTTTTGATTTTTGGGATGGTAATTCGCTCCTTAAGATCATCTGCTGTCATTCGCTCAATAAGGTTAGATGCATCAGGTTTGGCTTCAATAATTCTTTTAGGTATGGTGAAGGCGGCACCACGAAAAATTTCAGCATTTGGGGCACGAATAAGATATGGTATAACATTACACCACAACTGTATATGTCAACTTCTACACCACCATAAAGGACATGCATCATGCCCTATGATATACAACCACAAAATAAAATGTCTTCATATTTGCGCGTGCGCGCACACACACATATATATGTTAAGATTTTGTTTTGTCTTGTCAAGTAAGAGATTTCTAGGTTGGACATCACGATCAATAATAAGGTTCTTGTGGCAATAAACTATACCATGAATGAGTTGTACCATTAAAAAAACACTAATGATAATTAGTCATATATGATGTTAGTTTACTTATCCGTAACATGCATATTCATACTAAAACTAGTTATAAAACTGAACAATTAGTTCATTTAAAGAGAAATCAAATACCTTACGGGAGTATCTTTGAGCTTCCTATTTAGGTAAACAATATCCTCTCTCTTTAATGCGGACAAGCAAGCTCGGACCTTCTATCTATTCCACCACAATTCACAATAAAAGCACTTTTTATTATCCATGTGCGCCTCAAAACACTTGCATGCTTCAAGTGGTGTGACAAAAACAACTCTCTTTGCATTATAAACATGCTTCATACAACTCAACTTTGAAACGCATTTTAACTAATATGCATAAGTCTATAAACATTAAAGCATAAGGTGATGACGTGTCTATCCAACCTTCTTAATTTTCTCTAGGTCCTCTTATTTGAGGATTCCTTTGAGCGAAAAAATTTTGATTGTAATTTGCCCCGTTCTAAGATGTATACATTTCTTGACATTGGCCCTAGCTGACTTACTAATTGTCTTGCCAAATTTGTAACCAAGCACTTTTGGAGCCATCTTTCTACAAAGATCCATAAAAAAGTTAATTTTCACTCATGATTCGACAAAAAACAAAGGCCCAAGGGCATGAAGTCGAACACGTGTGTGTATAAAAGTAAGCAAAGCCTCATGAAAACATGTCAACGATAGGGGATCCAACATAACAGATATGTGGGAACTTAAAATCAAATAAAGTAATTCGAAATAACATAAATCGGAAGCAAACCGATATACTAGAATAACAAAATAAACCATAAAAATTTCACACATATTGAAATATTTCTATGAAACACACTATATAACAATCAAACAAGCGATCCAACGAGCGAGAGGAAGAAATCAAATTCGGAGATCGTACCTTGCAAAAGCGCACATTTTTCTCAAATCAGATGCAAACAAACCCTACCTACCTAGTGCCAGTTAAACCTCAATCTTATTATAATGTTAGTGTATAATTCATATTTAAGCCGATTTCCATGCATAATCTATACAAAACAAGGATGAATGTTTTGTCACACTCGGTTACCATTGGATTGTCATTAGGAGTATCACACAGTCCGTGTACAATAAGGCCTCTGATTGGCGCCCTTTCTTTCCACCAGTTCTTTGAGGGCTTCGCCCTTGGAGTGTTTCTTCACCTTGACGACACTAGCAGGGACCGCGATTGGGATTGACGTGGCTTCTTCCTACAACGCGGACAGTGCAAAGACCATCATCATAGAGGGAATCCTTGATTGCATTTCAGCTGGGATCTTGATCTACATGGCCTTGGTGGACCTGATCGCTACCGACTTCATGAGCAAGAGAATGAGATGCAATGTAAGGCTATAAATCGCCTCATATTTCGCCTTGTTTTTGGGTGCCGGTATGATGTCTTTGCTTGCAATCTGCGCATAGTCATGTTTAGTTAAAATTGACCCTTTGGATTGTTACAAAGGATGAAAACGCCCTTAGGAATCATATACCGATATGTTCGGTCTCGATTTGGCAAAAATAAAAAATAAAAAAAATTGTTAACTCAGCTGGGCCCGGTGGGGTCAACAGGCCCGTGCCTCACAAGGTTCAACCGGTTCGATCAAACAGGGCCCCCAAAATGTTGGGGCCCCGTATGTATTTGTAGGTAGGTATATATAATATATATTACTGGGCCCATAACTTTCCCTCCTAAGCCCATAACTCAAGCCCAAAGTCAGCTTTGTTCATTTTTTTTAAGAAAAGGAAAGAAAGACGTAAAAAAAAAAAGCAAAAAACGACGTCTTCTCCGTTCTCCAGGCCATTGATGCGGCACCGTATACCAGTAAAAAGGCAAATCGATTCATCTTCTTCCTATTCTCCATACACCATCAATGGAAGGGTGCAATTCCTTTTAATTTCCCAATTCCCAGACTTCATTAATTATAGGTGTGCAAAATTACAACGGGAAGAAGATGAAATTTGCGATTATAAGTCCCCGCAAATCAGCAATTTGTGGTATCTCTCTTTACTCGAATTCTCAATTTGCTCCCTCTATCTTCCGTCTTTCACCCTTTTCACATAGCTTGCTATTGAAATTGAAAGGTTTTTCCTTCCAACCTGGATGCCTACTGTTGAGATGCTGTAGAAAGAAGGTAAGACTTCGATTGAAATTGAAATTTTATAATTTAGGGTTTCTTTTATATGAAATTTGACCTTCGATTGACTCCTTTTTTCAGGTGATTTTAAGGCTTTAGAGAATTGATGCTTCAATTTCGACAAAACCTTCTAGTCTAGTCGCTCAATCCAAATATCCAGGTTGTTTTGCTCCTTTCTATTTACATTCTTGTGTTATTTATTTTTCAATCATGTCTTCTAGAAAATACCCTTCGGGATTTAAAAAACGTAAAAGAAAAGAAAAGGATGAAGAGATGATTCGATCACAAAGAGGGGCTCTCGATAAATTTTTTAGAAAAGAATCACAAAATTCGGGTGAAGTTGATGTCAATGTTGCTAGTTTGGATAATATTCATGTTGATGTTAATGCTTGCAATGCTAATCCAAATCCTATTGATGTTGATGTTACTGATATTGAAGTTGATGTCATTGCTTCCGATGCTAATCCAAATCCTATTGAATCTATTGATGTTGTTAATGTGGCTTTCGATTTTGATGCTAACACACCTAGATCACTTGATTCACTTGATAGCCTAGAAAATAACATAGATGATTCTAATGATGTTGATAGCACTTTTCATGGTGTTGATATATTTGATCCGAGAATTTGGGATGCTCTTGATTCTAAAATGATTGATTTTTTAGTTGCAAAGGGTCCTAAGCGAGATTTGTCTATTCAAAAAGGCCCTAAAGATAAGTTTTCTAGACGATTTTCCGCAACATGTTATACTAGAATCTTATCAAATGGTGAGACATGTGATAGAGATTGGCTTGTCTATTCGAAAGAGCTTGATAAAATTTTTTGTTTTTGTTGTAAGATATTTAAGAAATCTCATACACGAAGTCAATTAACAAGCGAGGGTTTCTCAGATTGGTTTCATCTTAGTGCTAGACTTAAGGAGCATGAAACGACCATGGAACATGTTAAGAATATGATAACTTGGTATGATTTGCGCCAAAGACTTCAAAAGAATCAAACTATTGATAAAGTGGCTCAAAGCCTCTTAGAGAAAGAAAGAAGTCATTGGAGGCAAGTCTTGCTAAGAATTGTTTCGGTTGTCAAATTTCTTGCAAAACATAATCTAGCCTTTCGTGGTACTAATGGAAAATTGTATCAAAATAGCAATGGAAACTTTCTTGGGTTGATTGAAATGTTGGCTGAATTTGACCCAATTATGCAGGAGCATGTTGAACGTATTATGAAGGATGAGATTCATGTTCATTACCTTAGTAATAGAATTCAAAATGAATTGATTCTTTTACTTGCTTCAACTATTAAATCAGAAATCATTAAGAAAGTTAAATTGGCTAAATATTTCTCAATTCTTCTTGATTGTACTCCTGATGTAAGTCACCAAGAGCAAATGTCTTTGATAGTAAGATATGTACAAGTCTCGTCTTCAGATTCGATTAGTATTGAGGAGTCTTTTATAGGGTTTTTGGATGTGCATGATACAACTGGCCTAGGCTTATTTGATGTGTTACAAAATGAATTAAAATCTCTTGATCTTTATATAGATAATGTGCGAGGGCAAGGCTATGATAATGGGTCGAATATGAAAGGCAAAAACCAAGGAGTGCAAAAAAGACTTTTAGATGTAAATCCTAGAGCCTTTTATTCATCATGTGCTTGTCATAGTCTTAATTTGACATTATGTGATATAGCTAACACTTGTGGTAAGGCTAGAGATTTTTTTGGGATCATCCAACGCATTTATACAATATTTGCTAATTCTACTAAGAGGTGGCAAATTTTCAAAGATAATGTGAAAGGTTTAACCGTTAAATCATTGTCATCTACTCGGTGGGAGATTAGAGTTGATAGTGTCAAGGCTATAAGATTTCAAGTTTTGGATATAAGAGAAGCTTTACTTCAAGTTGCTGAGATTGATAATGATTCCAAAATAAGAAGTGAAGCTAAATCTTTGGCACAAAATGAGCTTGGTGATTTTGAGTTATCTGCTGTTAATTTAGTGAGCAAACATTTGCAAGAGAAAGATATGCTTATTGATGTTGCTATTGAAAAAATAAAGGGATTGATTTCTTTTTTTGAGAGATATAGAGAAACAGGGTTTGTAAATGCCTTAGAAATATCAAAGAAAATTGCCTCTGAATTGAATATTGATCCGGTGTTTCCTCGAAGACGTGAAATTCGAAGAAAAAAACATTTTGATGAAAATCCAAATGAGGCAAGTGCACCAATTTCAGCCGAGGAATCATTTAGAGTTAATTATTTTTTATGTATTGTTGATCAAGCAATTGGTTCCTTAACCAAGAGATTTGAACAATATCAAGCATTTGAAAAGATTTTTGGATTTTTGTTCACTTCTGAAAAGTTGCGATCTTTGGATGATGCATGTTTAGAGTCTTCTTGTAGACATTTTGAAAGCGCACTTGAGAAACATGGACAATCTGACATTGATGGAAATGATTTATGTGTAGAACTGAAACTACTTCAAGATTTTTTGCCTAATCGAAAGATGGGACCTCTTGATATTTTGGAGTTTTTGAAGCATTACGATTGTTTCCCTAATGCCATTATTGCTTATAGAATTTTGCTGACGATTCCTGTGACAGTTGCATCCGTGGAAAGGAGTTTTTCAAAGCTAAAGTTGTTGAAATCCTATTTGCGTTCTACAATGACACAAGAAAGGCTCAACGGATTAGCCTTGATAGCCATTGAGAATGATCTTTTGAAGAATGTTGATTACAATGAGCTTATCGGAGACTTCATTTCAAAGACCATCAAGCGGATGACACTTTTTCAAGTGAATTATTTATGCTAGTTTTTAATTTCAAGACCTTTTTGGTACTTTATATGTAATCGTTACAATTATTTTGGAATTATATAATGAAAACTTTTGTTTTTTCTGTTTTTATCCTTATTTGAATTAGTTGAACTTTTTTTATTTCAAGCCTTTGTTATTTTTAGAACAGGGCCCCTCAAAACATTGGCACGGCCCTGGGGGTCAAGACGCTAGAGGGAGAGATCGTGTGTGCGGGCCCATATACGGGAGACACGAACAACATATAAACCTAACGGGGTTCTATCTCAAAACCAATTGGCAATGAGAGGAGTAACCCTTCAACCTTATATGTTGTTAAAGCATTCTTTAGATTATCGATGTGGGACAACCACATTCCAACACGCCCCCTCAAGTGCAACGACATTTTTAGCCAACAAGTTACACTTGCTACATGCGCTTAGATGGGTACCACAATGCCCGCGACATGCCTACGACCAGCAACCCCACCAATTAGAGCCCAGACCGCAACTAACCGAACCTGGCTCTGATACCATGTTAAAGTCGGCTGGGCCCGGTGGGGCTAAGACGCTGGAGGGAGGTCGTGTGTGCGGGCCCACATACGGGAGACTCGAACAACACATAAACCCGAACGGGGTTCCATCTCAAAATCAATCGACTATGAGAGGAGTAGCCCTTCAACCTTATATGTTGTTCAAGCATTCTCTAGATTACCGATGTGGGACAACCACATTCCAACACGCCCCTACAAGTGCAATGACATTTTTAGCCAACAAGTTGCACTTGCCACATGCGCTTAAATGGATACCACAATGCCCGCGACATGCCACGGCCAGCAACCCCACCAATTAGAGCCCATACCACAACTAGCCGAACCTGGCTCTGATACCATGTTAAAGTCGGCTGGGCCCGGTGGGGCTAAGACGCTGGAGGGAGGTCGTGTGTGCGGGTCCACATACGGGAGACTCGAACAACACATAAACCCGAATGGGGTTCCATCTCAAAACCAATTGGCTATACGAGGAGTAGCCCTTCAACCTTATATTGTTTAAGCATTCTAGATTACCGATGTGGGACAACCACATTCTAACAGCCTATATCAACAAGACACACAACACCATTGAGTCACCGGCGATTTGGTCCACCAAAGCACTTCTCGCGCGA
Organism: Persicaria maculosa; assembly: GCA_963922045.1. Taxonomy (NCBI): domain Eukaryota; kingdom Viridiplantae; phylum Streptophyta; class Magnoliopsida; order Caryophyllales; family Polygonaceae; genus Persicaria; species Persicaria maculosa. The sequence goes on along the minus strand of OY998255.1, from coordinate 77,637,857 downwards.
TGCCTCCTTCTTCAACCCTAGAAGTTGAATGCAGTCAATGAAAAGGCCTTTCTGCCTTTGGATGCTATACAATAACACAATTGAGACCAATTAATTAGCAAAGGTTTACCGATCAAAAACATGAAAAATTGAAACTCAATTCATGAATCCATCACATGGAATCGAACGTTGCTCCTCAAATGCTTTGTTTGGACCTTGTCAAATTTTGTGAATACTTTTTATACTTAAAAGGACTTGTGTGAAAATTACTTAAATTCATCTTGTCAATAGACATTTTATCATCTTGTCAATAGCCTCACTCAAAGTTAAATCATTTTTTCTTAAAAAAAGTTTTAACAAAATACATAAAATTATTATATTTCTTTAGATTTTTAAATTTCTTTTCCTGATTAACCAAACCATGCATAAATTAAAGAGTAAATTACACATAACCACCCATAAATTATGCAAGTTTTCATATAACCACCCACAAAATTATAAATTACAGAAAACCACCCATAAATTAGATTTATTTTCAAAAGACCACCCAAGCCACCCATTAAATCTCCATTTTGTTTTGTTTGGAAAGAGTAAAGTACCCCTAGTTCTAGCTTATTTCTTCTTAAATGAAAGTCATTGTAAGTATTTTCCTATTTAATTTTTCATTTCACTTTGAAAAAAAGAATTTAAACATTGTAAAACATATATAAATGTCCGAACCAATATATATATATATATATATATATATATATATATATATATATATATATATATATATATATATATATATATGCATCAATTTTTTAATGTGAAGAGCAGAGATTTGCAATGGCTCTTGTCGGTATCCTCTTCTTTAAATGTTGAATATGTGAATATGCTCTAAAATAAACTGAAATTATTACTCCATCGGTTTGGAAAACACGTTGTTTAATATTTACACGTGTTTTTTAGGATAATAAAACTATAATCCCTTTGTTTCTAAATAAGTGACTTTTTATTATTCAATATTCATGCACATATTTTAAGGTGATAAAAACAATATAAAATAAATTTTTTTTAATAAATTATTTTCATAAACTCATACTTATTAATAATAAGTATAATATTATTAAAAAATTAATTAAAATTTTAATATTTTATACAGTTTTAACCCTCCTAGAAATAAATGTTTGACCTGAAAAAGTTACTTATTTGGAAACAGAGGGAGTATAAAATATCCATTTTTTTATTAAAAAAAACAAATTTGTACTTATTTACTATAACTATGAAATTATAAAAAGACGATAAAAAAGATGAATATTTTAAGGAGTTTTTTTCTTCCTAAAAAAACGTACATGAATATTTTTTGTCGAATGGAGAAAATAATTAGAAAACCCAAAATTATTACTTTTAAAAACCCAAATTATTACTTTTAAAAACTAAGATATGGGGGCATTTTCCTTTTTACAAATGGACATTTAACAAATGAGTGGTCTTTTGAAAACAAATATAATTTTTGGGTGATTTTATGTAATTTATAATTTTATGGGTGATTATGTGAAAACTAACCTAATTTACGGGCAGTTATGTGTAATTTACCCTAACTTAAATACTTTTAAGAGAAAGAAAAGAAAAACATAAGGGCTTTAAACAAGATGAAGAGAGGGATATTGTCAAGATAAGTTCACCTAAATTACTGCAGGTTCTTTTCATTTTTTCCAAACACATTGCAAAAAGGCCCAAAACTCTTTTCCCGAATCGAAACCTAAATCTGTCGAACGAATTGTTTTGATCGAAAACAACCTAAAATCGATGAAATTTATCAAAATATCAACTGATCGACATACGAATTGGTATATCGCTCGCTTTACATGATTATCGAATGGCGATTGTTGGTCTTCGTTCGAAAAAACCGTCAAAGGAAGGAGCTCGGCAGGTAGGAACGAGATACATGAAGAAGCTCGGAGGTTTAGACGAGGTGAATAAGTAACCTCGGCTCCTTTAAGTGAGGTTAATGAGGGAGCTCGGTGGATATTGGTGAGGTTATGAAATAGCCTCATTGACTTAAGCCGAGCTTCATAAATTTCCTCGGCTTCTGTTGTCGAGGGTTTGTGATTTAGAAATTTGTTTTCACACGTATTGCATAAATTTATTAAATTATGTAGAGGTATATGTGATGAGCCAAATGCAAACTCATATGCTTATAAGAATGGGACAAACTAAATGACTAAATTAGTTTAGAAAATGTTGTTTCCCCCACTTCTGATCGAAACTCTCAATAACTACATCAATATCATAACTTTATCTAAAGAGAAAATTAGTTGTTCTTAAGCAGATATGAAACAGATTAATGCATATTTTAATGTTTTATCTTCCAGTAATTGTTTCAAGTGACCACTTCCCACCTATCATAAAAATTAGATTTAACATGTTCAACTAATTAATGAAATTAAAAATAACATAATTACAAAAATGGAGAGAAAAGAACGGAGAATAAAATCACACTATTAAGCAATGATCTGCGAAGAACTCAAGGAGAAGTTGAGAATCACACTATTAAGCAATGATTAGCTGAACATGTCAAATCTAATCTGTTTCATGTCTGCACTAATTTGCTCTTTAGATAAAATTATGTCGTTTGTACATTAAAATATGCATTAATTTGCTATTTAGATAAAATTATGATATTGATTTAGTCATTGAGAGTTACAGTCAAAAGTGGGAGAAACAACATTTTCTAAACTAATTTAGTAAATTAGTCTGTCTCATTCTTATAAGCACATGAGTTTGCATTATAACAAAACCCATCACATATACCTCTACATAATTTAATGAATTTATGCAATACGTGTAAAAATAAATTTCTAAATCACAAACCCTCAACAACAGAAGTCGAGGAAATTTATGAAGCTCGACTTAAGACAATGAGGCTATTTTATAACCTCACCAATATCCACCGAGCTCCCTCATTAACCTCACTCAAATGAGCCGAGGTTGCTTATTCACCTTATCTAAACCTGCCGAGCTCTTTCATGTACCTCGTTCCTACTTGCCGAGCTCCTTCCTTCGACAGTTTTTTCGAACGAAGACCAAAAATCGTCATTCGATAATCATGTAAAGCGAGCGATATGCCAATTCGTATGTCGATCAATTGATATTTTGATTAATTTCATCGATTTTAGGTTGTTTTTTATCAAAATAATTCGTTCGGTAGATTTAGGTTTCGATTCGGGAAAAGAGAGTTTTGGACCTTTTTGCAACGTGTTTTTAAAAAATGAAAAGGACCTGTGGTAATTTAGGTAAACTTATCTTGTCAATAGTCATTCGAACATCTTGCCTCTAGCCTCACTAAAAGAAAAAAACTCGATAGTAATATTGTTGACTGGTAACCGGGGAGTCACCGATTCAAAACCCACGCAACACGCCGATTGGAAGGGAACGTGAGAAGAAGCGGTTACACTTGAAAAGTGGGCCCCATTCCTTGCGGTGTGTACCGCACTACCTTCTCACAATCTCACCTTTACCAATCCCGATTCCCGAGTGCGGGCGGGCACACAGATATTTATTTTCCGGTAAAAAAACAAGAGAGAGAAAAATCAAACCCTAGTCCCTTTTTCGTAATTTTCTCAAACTTGAAGACCTAAAAATGTCAACAAAGCAGCACCCAGTCTCCCTCTCTCGCTCGCCCCCTGCTTAACCAACTTAACCACATCTTCGTCGCTCCCACGGAAGAAATCACTCTCCATGCTCTCCAAATACTCAACAGCATCTGATTCTTGCTTGCGTCCTTATCCGCTTCGCTCAGATCTTGTTTTCCGAAGGTACGCTTTGAAACCCTAGCAAATTCGTGCTGAATTTTTATTGGATTCACTTTATCAGGTTAGGGTTGAGGTTTTTTCGAGCGAGCGGGTTAATTTATCGACGGAAAGTGGAATTGTGTGCGTGTTTTAATGGTTTTGGTTGAATTGGAACTGGAATTTATGGTTTCGGGCTGAGAAATGGGGAAGGGAAGACCTAGGGCTGTTGAGAAGGGCGGAGGATTAGGTCACGGGTTGAATGCGTCAGCGGATGGGCTGCTGAATGTGCCCCCTGCTCCCGTGTATTACCCTAGCGAGGAGGAATTCAGGGATCCTTTGGAGTTTATTGAGAAGATTAGGGCGGAGGCGGAGCCTTATGGGATTTGTAAGATTGTTCCGCCGAGTAGTTGGAAGCCTCCATTTGCGTTGGACTTGAATTCTTTTACATTTCCTACAAAGACTCAGGCAATTCATCAGTTACAGGCTAGGCCGCCGTCTTGTGATCCTAAGACTTTTGAATTGGAGTATAACAGGTTTCTGGAGGCTCACTGTGGGCGGAAGCTGGGGAAGAAGGTTGTTTTTGAAGGAGAGGAATTGGATCTGTGTAAGTTATTTAACGCAGTGAAGCGGTTTGGTGGATATGATAATGTTGTCAAAGATAAGAAATGGGGGGAGGTTTTTAGGTTTGTGAAGCCAGGGGTGAAGATTTCAGGTTGTGCAAAGCATGTCCTCAATTTATTGTACCTAGAACACTTGTATGATTATGAAAAATACTATAACAAATTGAATGGTAGGAAAGATAGATGCAAGAGGGAGATAAAAAATGAGGAAAAGAGTGATCAGGGTAATGAGGTTTCTGGATTCAGGAAGAGGCGGAAGAATAATAACGGGGAGACAATCAAGGTCTCTGTGGAAAAGAAGGATGAAGAGCGTGATCAGATATGTGAGCAGTGTCAAAGTGGATTGCATGGTGAGGTCATGTTGCTGTGTGATCGATGCAACAAAGGTTGGCATACATATTGCCTGTCACCTCCTCTCGAGGTTGTACCACCAGGCAATTGGTATTGCTTTGAATGCTTGAATTCTGATGAAGATGCCTTTGGATTTGTACCTGGTAAACAGTTCTCTTTGGAAGCTTTCAGAAAGGTGGATGATCGAACCAAGAAGAAATGGTTTGGATCATCTTCTTGCTCCCGGATGCAACTTGAAAAGAAGTTTTGGGAAATTGTTGAGGGAGCTTTAGGTGTGGTTGAGGTCATGTATGGAAGCGATTTAGATACATCTATACATGGGAGTGGATTTCCTCGTGTAAATGAACAAAGACCAGAGTCAGTTGACTCTGAAGTTTGGAATGAATATTGTGCTAGTCCGTGGAATCTCAATAACTTGCCAAAGTTGAGGGGGTCAATGCTACAAGCTGTTCATCACAACATTGCGGGAGTCATGGTCCCATGGTTATATATTGGGATGCTCTTTTCAGCATTCTGTTGGCATTTTGAAGATCACTGTTTCTATTCAATGAATTATCATCACTGGTAAGTGATTTTATTACCTTAGCCTTTCTTCCTTCCGATGCACTAACTAATTGTCCATGTTTTCACCATATTTGTTAGATGATTTGCTACACAAACATTAGTTCAATTCAAGAATGGAGTGCTTTGATTAATGGTTGGTGTGCGTCATTGTGTGTGGTTGGGGCCTGGGGGGGGAGATGGGGATGACAGGTGTGTGTGTTTTTGCAGAGATTTCTGACTGATCTTGTCGGAGAGTCTTCTTTTATCAGGATAATATCGTGGATCTACCTCTTGATGAGTCGTTTTTATTTTTCCACTGCCAGTATATAACCCGAGTCACGTTCTATATCTGTTTTAGTCATTAGTATCAGCCTTTGATTTAGAAGTAATGTCCAGGATTCTGTTAGGTCTACTTTATCGTATCACTTTTTCTGGACTATGATAGGGCTCTAGATTTCAACTACCTTAGGCTTCTAACTACAGTTCTGTAAGAAGTTGCAGCGTTGTTGGTAACATGTTTTGATTCGTTTTTAGTTGCGGCTGTTTTTATTTGGCAATAAATTATCCAAGTACATAAGCTGTTGATGTTTGTGTCAGTGTGTGTGGAATCTTTCTTGTATGGGAAAGCAAATGGAATCTTAAGGCTTAAGCTGACAATCTTGAACACTAACACTTTATGTATATTTTTTGCCCCATTTGATTTATTTTTAACTACATAGAATAAACAACATTCCACTGAAATCCCGCAATAAAGCCGGTTTGGGGGTCAGGGGTGCGAAACTAGCCAAGAGGGGTGTTTCTGAAAATAAGCTTACATAGAATATCATTCGCAAATAGTGTACAAGAAAATCTATAAATAGCCATCATATTATCAACCTATTGTGCTTACCTTTCTTGGTACCTTGAAATTGTCCATTGCATTCCAAACCCCTAATTGTTTAAAGCTTAATGAAAATTTGGATACTGACCTTCGGTGCAAAATTTCATTCATTGTCTTAATCAAGTTCTGTTCTCAAGCAAATTTACGAAATGGAAATTGAGTGGTTGAACCTCAGGTTCACTCTTAATAAGCATATTTCTTTTAGGCATAGGATACCATCTATGACCCCGCTTGCCAATTTTAGAGACTGGTCTTGTTGAAAACCTTTCTATTCCTGACTGCCTTGTAAGAAATTCGTTGCTCTTTTCTCAATAAATATATTAGACCTTCAGGTTCACTTGATCATCATTTTTAGTTGACTCCGTGGCAGTAATTCTAGAACTTTGGTAATGGAAATGAATATCCTCATAAAGGTTTCTCACTATATGACAAATATTTTTCTTAAAAGATTGTATGTTTGCACTAAACTATTTACTCCTGAGAACCTCTGATGCTCTGCACAACATGAGTTTTGCCTTTTGTGTGTAATTAGTTTTCCCTTTGAGTCATATTGTTCAGTTTTTGTTTGATTGGTTCCTTCTTTGATATCCATTTAGGGGGGATCCAAAATGTTGGTATAGTGTTCCCGGCAGTGAAGCTTCTGCATTTGAAAAGGTTGGTATATTGGTGAAACCATTCTTTATAATCCTTTTATTGATATAATAAGTTTAATTCGATTTCTTCATACCCTAAGTTGAGAATATAGTTAGCTGGTTACTGGTGTATGGCATTTTAATAGAGAGTGAAGGAGATGAAGTAGGGTGTTGATGTACAATTTGCTTTATTGGAAACTTCCCTTTGGCAGGTCATGAAGAACTCTCTTCCAGATCTTTTCGATGCCCAACCAGATTTGCTCTTTCAGCTTGTCACCATGTTAAATCCATCTGTCTTGCAAGAAAATGGTGTTCCAGTGTACACTGTTCTGCAGGTAGTTTATGATGTGATTACGTTATTGTTTTTTTTATAAGCATCTCTATGTTCTTCATTGGTCCACTTTTCCAGTCTGGGTTTATTTGATTTAATATAAAAAAATTAAATAGGTTTTGTGCTTCATGGTTTGTTTTGTTTGATTAAATTTGATTAACCGTCTTGTTTATTTTGTTCTTCTCAGGAGCCTGGAAACTTTGTCATCACCTTTCCCAGATCTTATCATGGTGGTTTTAATTTTGGTATGCAATATCTTCCAAGGGAATTTATGGTTACCTACTTACCCTTGCTAGACAGTGGCATATACTTAATTTTTTTTGATGGCTTTTGCTTTGAAAGTTTACATTCTTTTGCACTTTTCAGGATTAAATTGTGCCGAGGCAGTCAACTTTGCACCTGCTGACTGGTTGCCTCATGGAGGCTTTGGGGCTGAGCTTTATAAGCGTTATCACAAAGCTGCAGTGTTATCACATGAAGAACTTCTGTGTGTAGTAGCCAAGGTTTTAACTGCTCTCGTGTTAGTTTCTATTAATAGAAACATCATACTATGTTGGCATGAACCCGTTATGAATATTATATGCTTTTTAGTAATTATTCTTTACAAAAGCTGCAAGATATATGTACTATCTAGTATCCACATAATGAAATCACAGAAGCATCTATCTCACTGTATCTGGTAGGGGATTCTTTCCATAAAATATATGAATTTGTCATTTAATATGGCCGTCATTTCCTCGTCCATCGAATTGTAATATTTGATCTTGGTATGATCTGGAGCAAGTATTTCTAGCTGTACATTTATGTTGGAAATTTGTCTACATATAGGGTCTTAAGGTTACTTATGTTTGGCAGTGGAATTTCTTCCTTATAGTATTACATCCCTTTCTCTTAGCAGTTAAATACGCTTTATGTATTTGCAAAAGCTATCTTCGAAATATTTGATCTTGGTATGATCTGGAACAAGTATTTCTAGCTGTACATAAATGCTGGAAAATTGTCTCCTTATGTGAAAAAAAGGTCTTAAGGTTACTTGTGTTTGGTAGTGAAATTTCTTCTTAACAGAATTACAGCCCTTTTTCTCTTAGCAGTAAAATATGCTTTATGTATTTGCAAAAACTATCTCCCTTTTGCTTCATCACTAAGTTTTCACAGACAAGTGATGTCACTGTATTCATCTTCTTCCCAGGACATATAACAATGCTCTCTTTTATTATTTCATTGACCTTTATTCTTATGAGCAGAATGGATATGACAGCAAGGCGTCTCCTTATTTGCATCAAGAGCTGCTTAGAGTATTTTCTAAAGAAAAGAGTTTGAGGGAGCAGCTTTGGAAGAAAGGAGTAATAAGAATGTCTGTTTTGTCACCTCGAAAGCACCCTGACTATGTTGGTACTGAGGAGGTATGCACCCAACTCAGGACTGGTTATTTCAGACGAATTTTGGATTGGTCACCTATTTATTATCCTTCATAAATGCCATTATTTTTCTTTCAGGATCCCACTTGCATTATTTGCCAGCAACATTTGTACCTTTCTGCTGTTGTTTGTCGATGTAGGCCAAGGACTTCTGTATGTTCGGAGGTACATATTCTTATGCATGGAGTTTGTGGTTGGGTTAATGTTTCATATTTTTGTTTCTAATGATTTGGTGCCAAAGCCCATCTGCCGATTATATATTTTATGTATCTAATCATAAATGTTCAGTTTCTGATATAATTTATCCTCTGTAGCATTGGGAGCAGCTATGTGAATGCAATCCTAGGAAACGACGCCTTCTGTACCGTCATTCTCTGGCTGAAATGAATGAGATATTGCTCATAACAGAGAATAGTATTTCTAAAGATACGTGGCAGAATAAGAGTTTACAGAGGCAAAATTCATTAGCTGCTGATTTGAGTACTTTGAAGAAGAAGGTTTGTTTAAAAGTATCTATTATAATTGCTGGTTGGCTGCATGTGGTTGTACTAGTCCATTTATTTAACAATTCAAGATTTCATGTAATGAAATTATCACCTGATAAAGATGTGAATGTGAATTTCAATGAATATTCTAGGCCTTTCCTACTTAATGTGGAGTTTGATTTTTTTTAAAAATAACTCTCAATAGCTTGCTTCTTAGGAGTCTTTTAGTTCCCTAAACATGGTCGCTAATTAATTTTTCTTTAATCACTGCTCAGAAAAATGATCACGTAGCTTTTTCATTCTCAAACCATTTTGCTGTGAAATAATAGATTTTAGATAGCTAGTAGGATGGCCTTTCTAAGGAAGCTTCCATAGCTTACACTTTGAGTCTCTTGACTTGTATTACTTGATTAGTATTGTACTATTAGCGTTATAAGGCCTTTTGATTTGTTGCAGGTTAAGGGTAAACAAATCTCACTTTCCCAACTTGCTGAAAAATGGCTCCTGAGCTCAAGTAATCTTTTTCTGCTCCCATTCTCTGCTGATGCTTATTCTAAAGCACTGAAGGAAGCTGAGCAGTTTCTTTGGGCTGGAACTGAGATGGATCCAGTAAGCTTCAAATCCTCTCCTTTTTTAAAGTAATTAATGATGGACCAAACATCCTACCATGAAGGCAAATATAATAATAAAATAAAAATTCCTCTATTTACATGGGGTCTCTGATTTCAAATCCAAGGAGCCCTGTGTTGAACGACTATTTTGGAAGAGGAAGAAGAAGAATTGAGGGAAAAAAGAGTATTTGGCAAATCTACAATCAATTGCATTACTCTCACATAAAAAACTGATAAACAACTAAATATCCCTAGCCCTGTTTAAAAACTGATAAACAACTAAATATCCCTAGTCTTTCTTTTTGAGGTACTGTTTCATCACACATTTGATTCATAGAGGATGCTGCCTTTCAAAAATAAAAAACCAAAAGAAAGTGCATCTTAGTTTTCTTCTTTCTCCGAGCTCTGTACAAGCTTTTATTTTCTAAATGTATAGTTTCAATTTGCTTGAGCAGGTTCGGGATACGGTCAAGCACTTGGTTGAAGCTAAGGATTGGGCTGAAAGTGTTAGAAACTGTCTTTCATGTCTTAAGAAGTGGACCAGTCATAATTCTGCTGTGGAAAAGGTGCACTGGGATCACATTTCAAAGTTGCTGAGATTTGATCCGGTGCCTTGTACTGAGTCAGGGTATTTAAAGTTGAAGGTTTGTGAAGCTTTAGTTTATTTGTCTCTCAGGAGCCATCTTTCTGTCAGTTCTTTCTGTATCACTGGTAACATATTTTCTTTTATCCAACTAAAATGTCAGTGACCCTAATGGTGTTACTATCTTCAGTTTTGACTGTTGTATAACCTTTCTGTGTATATAATGTCAACTCAGGAATATGGAGAAGATGCTAATATATTGGATAAAGAAATTTGTGAAGTTCTCTTAAAGCGGCCATTAAGTGTAAGTGCTTACCATCTATTCTATCCGATTTTGTATGTTTGTCCTTGTTTTTGTACTTCCCAACTTTTTAAAGTTTAAACAATAGTAGAAGTAGAATATGGTGATATGACCTCACCTTGCACAAGTATTAATTTGTTCAGTTTTTTTATCAACTTGGTTGTGCTCTAGATGGAAGATCTGGAAAGTGTATATAAACGCACACTTGAACTTCCAGTCCATGTCAAAGCAAGTGAAGAATTATCTCAAAAGATTTCTTTGATGAAGGTATGTTTGTTATGATGTTTACATTTTTTTGTCATCTAATTTTTTCCCCCGTTACTCTGTTCAAACCCTTTTTCAAAATAGTGAGGCTATGGAACTTATGATTTCTGATAGGAGCATTTCAAATTTCCCGAAACTTACATAATATGAATGTGCTGTCATGTCATGCCAATCCTATTAAGCAATTCATTACCTCATTCTTTAATTCTTTAATAATCCTAGAATGATTTGCTTTTAAAAAGTCTTTTGATCAGCATATTAGTTCTGTCGTGCTCAGCTCTGCCAATTTATTGCATGCTTCTTCCCTTGCTTGCTTATGCCATTCTTCACTTTTTTGAAGAAAAGTTGGGCAATACTTTTTCATTGTTTTTCCCCACTTAGCCATTTTGTATTTTGGACTCTGTTTAGGCATGGATCAATAATGTTAGGAAATGTGTGCAAGAGAAATGCCCTGCTACAATTGATGTTAATGTTGTTCAGCAATTGAAAGCAGAGGTAAATATAACTGTTCCAATATTTTCAGTGCTATTTCATTTTAATCACTACTATTTCTTACAAGATTGTATGAAGCAGATGATTGAGCTTCAGATTGAGCTTCCAGAATCTCAAATGCTCATGGAGTTAGTGGGGCGTGTTGAACTTTGTCAGACCCGATGTTCTGAGCTGCTGAACGGCTGCATCTCTCCAAAGGTTACATTTCCAATGTTCTTCCTGATTGTAATAGTCTGCAAAAACGCATCCACTCATGTTATGATCCTTCCACAAAGTTATAATACTGCTCTGGCTGATACCTTTGCTTTGCTGCGATAAATTGCGGGAAGGGTTGTGTGGATCTCTATCTCTATGTTTCTTCTCCACATAGATCGTCTAACAAAATATTCTATTTGGGCATGATGCAGGAACTCAAGTTGCTTGTTGAGGACTTCCAAAGCGTCTCAATTGATATACCAGAGCTGAAACTCCTAAGAGAATATTATAGTGATGCCATTTCATGGAGTTCACGTTTTGATACTTTAATGTCAAACATTGAGGGAAGGCAGGATCTAGAGAATGTTGTGAATGAGTTAAAAGTTCTCCAGAAAGATGGCCTACTTCTGAAAGTCCAAGGTTCTCCGGAAAGATGACTTTTCATTGCTTATTATTAATCATTGACTTGCTTGGGCTTCTTTCTGCCAAGTAAGATATCATGCTTATATTATTATTTCTCTTGAACAGTTGATGGGTTGTCCCTGGTTGGTACTGAGTTGAGAAAGGCATGCTGCAGGGAAAAAGCTCTACAGGTGATTAGCGCTACCTCCTTCCAAAACTCTGAGAATGTTACTTTGCTTATTTCATGATAATTGCTTCCCTTGTTGTAGCTATCTTCTGTGGCATTTTTCACTACAATTTCAATCTCTTGTTGCATTATTTCATATAACCCTTCCTAGAATAAGTTTTTATTTATTAATTGATAAATGTAGATCTCTTGGTGCAAGCCCTAACTCTGTTTGGATCAATGTTATCACAGGCATGCTCCATAAAAAAACCTCTGGTTGCCATCCAGGAAGTACTATCTGAGGCTGCTCTGTATGCTTCGCCTTCTTGAATTGAGTGATTAGTTTATTACAGATCAGTAAATATTGACCCTTCTTTTTGACACATTATGTATTTTTCTGTCAGACTGCAGATTGAGAAGGGTGAATGGTTTGTTGAGTTGTCCAAAATACTCGTATCAGCTTCATCTTGGGAAGAACGAGCTCAACAGATTCTTTCAGTTGAGGCTCCAATATCCGACTTTGAGGATGCGATAAGGTTAATCTTGTCCAACTTTTATTTTGAGCACTACTAATTTTAGGCTATCATGACTAGAAGAACATAATCGGCTTAACTGATAGAAATTCTAAAATGAATAAAGGGATTGCTACCGTTCACATTTCCCAATCACACAAACCCTTCGTAAAAGACGTACTTGGAAGGGTTTTTTAAGACCAATGTCTTTATGTACTAACAAGGCTTTTTGTTCCATTATCACTGATGCAACTTTTTTCTTTGAACCTGCAATGCTTAAATTGGAGCATTTCAGATCTTCAAAGGATATCTGTGCAGTTCTACCATCTCTACTTGACATTGAGGAATCTTTATCAGCTGCAAAGTTATGGCTGAAAACTTCTAGCCTGTTTTTACAACCTTCAGATCATGCTACCTCTGGTTCAAGTTCACTGAGTCTTGATGCTTTGAAGGTTCTATCTCTCTGCCACACATGATGTGTTCTGTTCTATGACAATGGAATTTTGACAGTGTACTTTTTTCTTGCAGGAGCAAATTTCTTCTTCCAAAGTTCTTAGAGTATCATTATCAGAACGGGCCATGGTTGAAAACCTTCTCAAGAAGTGTGAAGAGTGGAGATATGCTGCTTGCTCCCTGCTAAAGGATGCAGAGGACGTTTTTAATGTCAGAATTATTAGAAACGAAATGATCAAAGATTTAATCCTTAAAATGGATCAACTAATAGCCTCCATTGAAGGTCTGAAAGCGGCTGGTCTTTCCCTGGGCTTTGATTTTCCTGAGATGCCCAAACTAGAAGATGCCTTCTTAACCTTGAAATGGTGCTCAAAAGTCATCTCATATTCCCCTCTTGCTCCTCAGTATGAGGTATTTTGCTTCTCGTGCCTGCCACTTGTATACACATTGTATCTACTGTTTCAGAAGGCATATACATCTTCAATTTTGCTCTCATTGAAGTATTTTTATGTTTACATGAATGCCTGAATCCTCTGAACAACTTTATATGATTGCTTATGCTTTTGCCTTTGTGAAACATGTTTTCTTTAACCATATACAATGGTTGAAATGAAATACACATACTTCTTTCTTTTGTTTAACTATGAAATATATGCAAATGTTTTATTTCACAGGAGGTTAATAGCTGGACTGAAGTTGCAAAAGATCTTCCTACTGTATACAGTCGTAGTTCCTTGTTGGTCTTACTGACTGATGCAGTTTCCTGGCTTAAGAAGGTTCTGGGGATCTTAAATACGTCAAGTGAAGCTAAAAAATTTCAGTTAACTGACGCCGAAGAGCTTATTGTGGCATCTCAGGTAGTAGATATTTGATTGGAGCCTCCTTGTTTCAAGCGCAAATGTTATACGAGGGCATTAAACTCAGATGGGTGGTACTATGCTAACACTGTTATGACTTATTCTAATTGCAGCTGAGTGCATTATCATTCCCATCAATGGTCACAGATCTTGAGAATGCTGTTGCGAAGCACAAGTGAGCTCCTGGATTGTTTATTATATTTATGCCACATGCTCAGTATTTATTTTAAACATGAGTGCTTGTTTATAGCTACTTAAGATTCCCTATAACCTTGCTTTGGATAGGAACTGACACTTGAATAATTTCAAAAGCCAAATAATTTATTCGATCTGATAATAGGAAAAATGTTGAGTTTTTTGGCTTGTGGAATTTGTTTCTTTCTGGCAATTAACTACCTTATGTAACTGTGCTATTTGATACAGTATAAGCTAAACTTCTGGTGCAATGTCTTTTCTAATCTCTCTGTAACTCCTCTTTGTTGATTTTTGTGCTCTTCTTCACTGAGCCTGGTTTGAATTCTGAAATTGATATTTGAATGTAAACATAGGGAGTGGCAACAGAAAGTACAGGAATTCTTCAGCAGTGAATCTAGCCAGAAATCATGGTCTTTATTATTACAGCTGAAGGTAAGACTATTGCTTCTTTTTTCTACTGAAAAACGAGGGGGAAATATTTTCTTTGAGTTGGATCATTGCAGTAGCAAATGAACTTACTTCATTTGACAACAATCGTCATGCAACTATTTGCAGGAACTTGGAAAGACTGATGCTTTCGATTGTGTGGAGTTAAACTTGGTAGTTTCTCAAGTTGAGGTTGTGTTGAATTGGAAGCTACGTGTTGAGGAGGTTGTTAGGTCTTCATCGGGGGATGAAACTTCTCTGCGGAACTCTCTGTTAAAGGTTGAGCTTTCGTTTTAGATTAATAAGGTCTCTCAACCAAAATTATTTCACATATTATTAAGCTCAATGTATCTTATAGACTTCACTGTGGTTGGCTGCAGATCAAAAACTCATTACATAGATCATTGTGCATCTACGAAAAGTTAAAAGGATCAAAAGTAAGATTTTTCTGCACCGGGTGTTCTGGAAATTCTGAAGACGATGAAAGAAAAGGATACATTACATGTTATACGTGTAGAGACTGGTAATGTATTTTGTTTTGTTTCAACTCAACACAATTGTCAATTTCCATGTCTGATGTGCCACGTATAATATTTTAGTTTGCTAGAAGTTTTAGGCTAAAAGGTGCAAGTTTTTCCTGATATCTGAATATATTGACATAACTTGTTGCCATATACAGCTACCACATGAAGTGTTCGGCATCAGAAAAAATTTATGATGACGTTGAAAAGGACTACATGTGCTCTTATTGTCTATTAGTTGAAAGTGGTTCAGTTTGTCGAAGTGGAGACCGTCCGCTGGTAAGCTATAGCTTTGGTTTTGATTGAATGGCAATTTACACTGGTTCACTTCCTTATTTTTTTTAATACATCTTTTTGCGTTGACAATGCAGAGGTATAAAGGAAAGTCTCCTGAATTGGAGGTGCTGAATAAGCTGTTGTTAGATGCAAAGGAGTTTCATTTAAGGTAATAGGCTGTGCTATCAAACTATGGCTAACTATGAGTATAAAGGAAAGAATGCCGAATAAGCTATTGTATCATGTTAGCTGACTCAATAACTGGCAAGTATCTGTGGGAACATTTTCTGTGCTTCTTCTGTGAATAGATGAAGGAACCATCTAGAGATATTAACACATCTAATATGTATCTGAGTGGTTGTAATTGCATAGTTGCAACTGGATCAAGAGATGAGCACAACTGAATAATCAATCATTGGATAACTCTAGACTGTTTTTGACAGGCTTGAAGAGAGAGATATATTACAAGATATCGTGGACCAAGCTCTTACATGCAGTGCATGCTTAACAGAAATTGTGAATTCAACGTTAACATGCATTGATGGAGATGTTTCATTCATCATCCAGAAACTGACAATTGCTTTGAAGGTAAATTATTGCCTTTTTGAAAAAAAAAATCTAGGTTAATCTGACTCCATCTGAACTATATTCCATTCATTCAGGCTTTAGACGTGATGGGCGTATATGATCCACTTGCCAGCCAGAAGTTTGACAAAGCTCTGGCTAGAAATTCTTGGAGAGTTAGGGCCATTAAATTACTGGAGGACTCGCAAAAGCCACTAATTCAACAAATTCAGCGACATTTGAAAGAGGTTCGTATGAGCATGTAGTTGTTTTCTTGTTTGTTCTTTGATGTAGTGGGCCTGATCAGTTCAAGTGTTAAAATCTGTGATGATATTTATTCCATGTACCATTTGTGTTGGATGGAATAGATTACTCTGCAATATTTATGCTTTTCTCAGTTTTTTTCAACTCTAACTACTAGAAGACTTGAAGATGAAATAGGTTACATGAAGATGAAATAGTTTTTTTCTCGGTGTAATTAGAAATTCAGAAATTTTACCATTTCTAGCCTTACAAGTTACATTGATCATGATACTTGCTTATCATTGGACTTTGGGGGGTCAAGATGTATGCATCCTCTCGACCCTAATTGGCACTTCTAGTTTGGATTCATCCTACAAATCACAAGTAGCGGCCTTCCTGGTGGATTTATCAAATACTTGTGAAATGTGACTAGTACATGTGACCTGAAGAAGCATCTATCTAAGAAATGTTTGATTTTGACATGTGCCTTACTTCCAGAAATAATCACTGATGTGGCCAATGTCTAAATGATCTTTCACAGGCTTCAACTATTGACGTAACTTCAGACGATTACTTCAAGCAAAAGCTTGTAGAGATGAAGCAAACTGGAATTCAGTGGGCTGAAACAGCGAAGAAGGTGGCAGCAGATAATGGGGAACTCCAACTGGATAGAGTTTTCGACCTCATCATGGAGGGTGAAGGTTTACCTATCCACGTAGAGAAGGAGCTTAAGGTAATAAACTAAGCTCTTAAGGTAGCCAGTGTTCTGCCAAAACGTTATGAACACTTCCCCCCTGAACCTTTTTTTGTGCTTATTTCAGCTTTTACGAGCTAGAAGTGTACTGTATTGCATATGTCGAATGCCTTACACCAACCAAAGGGCAATGATTGCTTGTGATCACTGTGACGAGTGGTATCACTTCGACTGTGTCAACTTGGTGTCTCCACCAAAGGTCTATACTTGTCCTGCTTGCGGTCCTCTTCAACTTGGAGAGAAAGCTCTTTTTACTTCTCAAGTTAAACCAGAGAGGTAAGTTTTTCGGATTGTGTCCTGGTAACTCTTTCTTGAAAGAGATTTTCTTGATGCTGATCTCTTTTTACAATCCTTTATAGCACATTGTCTGGTGGCAAGAGCGGTGAGCCTCAAACACCATCACCTCGACAAGTAGCTTCAAGGCAGAGGTCTAAGAAGACCCATTTCACCAGAAAACCGAAGAAAATAGAAACTATAGAAGATAGCCATGAAAGGCACACTACTCGCATTGACCACTTAACGTGGACAAGCCGAAAGGCATTCAAAAGGGAAGCAAGGAAACGGACCGATCTTCAAAGGTTTTCCTCCATTTTAGGCTCTTTAGCTTGTCCATAATAGCAGAAATGTATTCACAATTCTTTTATTGATTCCCAATCCTATTTTTTACATTCTGCTGTCTGCGCAAGCAACAATAAAATGAGCTTCATTTAGATCCCATTCCTTTTCCAATCTCTGCCCCCTTAATAGTTTAACCATTTGAGATCCCAAAAGTGAGAAGGAAGTACACAATTTAAGGGTCGGTGTATTGTTCTTATGGAGAATCTACAGAAGCTAATGTGGAAATCCATTTGTATAGAGGAACTGATCTTAGCAGAGTAAGATTTTTTCGCTGATTGGTAAACGTCGAAATGGCAATAAGTTATTTCTAACTTTTAGTTGCAGCAAATCGACTTCAGTAGTAACATTGGTTTGTCGAAATTGGATGCTTCGGTCTCTTATCAAAAAGCCTTGTCACTAAGTGTCAAGGCTTTTTGAAATAGACCGAAGCATCCAGTTAACTATGTGTTCCGCGAAGCAATTATCCAGTTAACTATGGGTTCCGCGAAGTGAATTGCGTGAATAAGTGTTCTGTGAAGCGAATTGCGTAGCGGATCACCTTGCTAGTTTCGCGTTCAATTATAACGTTGGCTTGTCTCTATTGTTTGACTTGTCTATGGGTGAAGGGTGCTACTTGTGACCCCAGATTCCTTGCTAGTTTCGCGTTTCACATTTGAAGTGTGGAGAGCACCGTCTCTCCTTTTGACCTCCCAAAAAAAAATCGACTTCAATAATCAAAGTGTTGTAATGTGCTTCATCCAATGGAATCTGCCTGTTCCTGGGAAGTGATAATACAAGAACGAGCTTAACTACGAAGCTTTCTCTCAAACGTCGAGCACGATTCTCTTGATTTTGCATTATTCATGTTCTCTTCTACACAGAACAGGTGCAAGTATATTCTCTTCTACACAGAACAGGTGCAAGTATATTACGCTTCACGCCTTTCGTATCAGTAGAGAGCTCTGCCTTCTCTCAACAGCTTCTTGATATCCTTCTGGAGAAAGCGAAATAAAATATCCAAGTTATCCCAAAAGCTTCTTGATATCCTTCTGAAGAAAGTGAAATACAACATCCAAATTATTCCAACAGCTTAATATCTGTTTATGTAACAGAAAGATGTAGTAGCACAGGAGATTGGATTTTTACCTCGATGCTGGAAGGAGAAGTTGTGGGCGCATAGCGGTCTACAACATTACCGTTTTTATCAACCAAGAATTTCGCAAAGTTCCACTTGATGCCTTCTCCTAGGACTCCACCTTTGCTCGACTTCAGGAAATTGTAAAGGGGAGCAGCATTATCTCCATTGACATCAACCTATGAATCAAAAATTGTGCTCAAAATAAAAGAGAACCTAAAAGTCTCAAAACAGAACTACTGCAATTGAGGATTCTAAGTTTCTAACTTATACTACCTTGTCAAATATGGGAAACTCAGCCTTAAAACGAGTGCAAGCAAACTCAACGATTTGCTCGTTGGGCCCTGGCTCCTGTGAACCAAACTGATTGCACGGGAAGGCCAAAATCTCAAAGCCTGTAACAGATCAACGAAAAAGCCATGTGATCATCATATACAAGCCCCCACACCCAACCGAGATACAAACAAGAACAAAAACATTGCAACCCCACCTTGGCCTTTGTATTTGTCATACAGTTGAGTCAGTTCAGTGTAGTTTGAGTTCGTAAGGCCACTGTGCTCAGATAGAGGAAAGAACAAGGGGAACCAAATTAGTGTCTGATGCAAATACCTCTCTTAATCTCATTGCTTGGTAGAGTTATAAAATTGTATCAGTTTGGCCTGATTTTCCATTTAACTTCTCTTTCAATACACAGCAAAGTTATATCCTAATGTGTGAAAACTGAATACAAAATTCAAGTGGAGATTTGAATTCAGGAGAAAAACTATACCACTGTGATGCAACATTCACAATCAACAGAACCTTCCCCTTGTAATTGCTTAGGTCTACATCATTCCCACGAGCATCCTGTATAAAATTTCTCCGCAAATTAACACCATTTCTCCGAGTACAATCAACTACTACAAATCGAAGTTCATTCTATATCCTAGGCAAGATGGATTCGTACTCCACTAGCAAGTTCCAATTCACGAAATTGAGCAATCAATCGCTGAAATAGTTTTCTGAACCTTTCAATAAGCTAATCAGGAAGGAAATTCCCAGGGGAAATTAACCCTAAAAATGATCATACGAAGGAAATTGAGAGCCGATTTGGAGAAGCACGAACCTTTACAACGAAATCGTATACACATTTGGCGCTTGATTCGGATGCGCTGGCCATGGAAAATTGATCGGATCTGGTTGCGAGGTAGACAGTAGAGACGTGATCGTACTCCATAGTCCATACTGTACTATTTATAGGATCTATTAAACGGGTCGGATAACTTATTCGGGTTTAGGCCGGGTGCTCCGGCATGTGGCAAAAAATCCGCAATAAGAAATACTTACATCAATAACTAATGTATATCTCATTTATTACACGGAGAATACGTTAAAACAACATTATAAATAATCGATTTTAATATATCTATATAGACAACTGAGGAAAAATATACAAAGGGTAACACAAGAGGATAAGAATTCGAAGTATTAGTTTTATCTACGTATTCCGAGAGACCGAATATATCTAAGGGTGTGTTTGGTAACGATATCTAGATATCAAGATATCGATATCGATATCGGTATCGATATCAAGATATCGATATCGGGCGATATCGATATCAAGTGATACCTCCCAAAAAATGGGTATATCAAAATAGGCCAAATTTGATATCTAGATATCAACTGATATCGATATCTGACTCTTACAAAACACAGATATCAGATATCACTTGATATCAAGTGATATATTATGCATACCAAACACTAGATATCGATATCAGTTAAAGTGATATCGATATTTAGCCCTACCAAACACTAGATATCAGATATTGGGGCTGATATCTGATATCTAGATATCATTACCAAACACACCCTAAGTTCCCTTGATCAGAAGGCATTAAGGAACAACAAGCAAAGAAAACAACTTCAAACTCGGATGATGAAGTCGATAATGGTTAAGCAAAATAACATAAACTTTTGTGTTGAAATTGTGGATTCTGACCTTATCACCAAATCACACTGAGACGAAAGCTTCGAAAAATCATATCCATATACCTTATAGTTTTGATTTAATTTTATACAAGACTATAGTCTAAAAAATAACATCATTTATCCCATAACAATTTGAACCAAACACTTGCCGGTTTAAATACTTAAATAGTTAAATTCTCTTTCAAAAATATACAAATCCCAAAAAATAGAGGGAAAAACTAAAATCTGCCGAAATTACAGTTTATGGCAATCTGATCATCCTCTCGATCACACCATTAATGGCGACGGTGAACGCATCCGCAAACCTTTCCAATTTCCCTTCCGGATCGGCGTAAACCAGCCCGGGGAGGACCTCCTCCACAATCAACCTCCTCATCTCCGCCCTCCGATCTGCCGGCACGGCGGCGAGCCGGTCTATGACGTTGACCTCGCGGCGTCGGACGGCGTTTTGGTCGAGGAACACTGAGTACGCCGATTGATTGGCTGGGAGGTGCCACGGGTACTGGTAGTACGCCGTGAAGGGATCGAAGAGCACGGGGATGCATCCGGCGACGAGCGAGTCGAACACTGACTTCCTCGTGGGGCTGTCCCCTGGCGGTTGCAGGCAGAATTCGGATTCCGTTAGGCTCTCCACCACCGCCTCTGTTTTCGTGCAACGATGCTCGCGGCAGTCGAAGAACTTGCACTTGTCGCCGGCGGACGTGCATTGCTCGATCAGGATCGATCGGATGCTATCTCGGTCCTTGGGGCGCGGAGCGCCGACGAAGCTCACCAGATTCTTCCTTGGTTTCTGTGTGAAATCAGGTATCATTTAGCGGAATTTGGCCGTTTTATTGCTCGAATTGGTAGGTTAGGGTTTCAATTTGGGAGAAATCGGAGAATGTATTGTGTACCTGCATTATCTTCTTCTGCCAAGCGACGATGTCGTCGTCTGAGCGCGGGTGGAAGAAGGAGGGGTGCGGCACGCCGATGTCGTTGATCTGCCATGGCTGTCTCTCGATGAGTAGCTTCATAGGGTTTTGCATCTCGCCTAGGTCAAGAAATCGGGTCCCCCAGCCGACGCTGTCCACGCGTCTGAAGTCCCAGGTGATCTTGCCCAATACAAAGAGGTGATCCAAGCCGAAGTTCCTCTTCCAGGGCTTCTGCTGGTTGAGCCACTCGATGAGCTCATATGAGAGTTTGTCCTTTACCTCTAAGGTTGTGTTCTCCTTGAAGTGCCATCTCAAGATGTCGAATCCGCCATAGTAAGGCACGTAGAAAAGCTTAGCTTTCTCTGGATCATGTACCCTACAAAAGCAGCCAAGATATCAATGATTGTAGAGTGGCAATATGAAAACTCATTTGGGTGATGTTTGGTTGAAATTTGGGTATCGGATTGGAATGAAGAATTGGGATTATGGAGCTATCGGATTGGAACTCATAAAGATGTGAGGTTGCTAGATTGCATTTGGGAATCAAACTAAGACAGTCAAGAGGGTCAATTAGTCGATCTTGATCAACAACATTGGGTGCTAACAAGTTGAATTTACCTGCAAGGGTGCTTTAGAACACGGGCGTGGAAGATGGGCTCAAGTGCATACTGATGGGTGTTGTACCATCCATTTCCAAGCTGCGGCACAGCCTCTCCAAAGGCGTTGTTTGAGAGGAACTTGCAGAAATCCAGCCAGTTTATCATTTCGTTGCAGTAACCCAGCAAGTCCTTGTTGAACTTGGTAGGCAAATCATACACATAGATCCTCCTTCCGTCACATGACTCAGGATTGCTGTAGTTGACAGTCTTCGCCTTCTTGTATGATCTGAGAACTTCCATCTGTTCTTCAACATCCTTCCTCGCTACCTCAATCTCCTCTTGGTTCCTAGTTTTGTTCTCTGTCTTCTCCCTAATTGTAATTGATGCTGGAGTTGTAGTGACATTCGTGCTCTTACCATCTCCATTTCCTGCAGGACCATCAACTGGAAGACGGATGATGGAGACTGGTGTCTTCACTTCAGAGACACGGCTGATGATCTTATTCTTCGGTTCTTTAACTTCTTTTGGAAGGTGTTCACCATAGCTGCCCTCAGCCAGTGATTGAACAGCCTTGCTCTTCTTCTCATCTTCTCCTATGGCGCCTGGAGTGCCTTTGGAACTGGTGTTGTTTGCCACCGGAAGCTGGGTGGTGGTGGGCGAGCTGGGAACAGGGCCTTGAGTTGCATTCGCTACTCTTTCCTTCTTCTCAACTCCTCCACCTGAAGGAGGTGTTGATGAAAGCTGGATTGTAGCAATCAAGGGTCTTTCGACACTCTTTACAAGGCCAATATCTTCTTTGATTGCTAGAGGCGCGTCAACATTACTAGTGAAAACAGCAAGTTTTTTCTGAATGGTGCTGGCTGTGGTGTTTGTAGGGCCAGGGATGTTTGCATCGGCTGTTTGGTCTCCGGCTGAGAAGCAGTAGAGGCGATTGTTGAGCTTCCGGGAAGTCACACAAACATGCACAATGGAGCCAGAGATTAAGGTGGTGGAGGAGGACCAGAGGAAGAGGAGGATGAGGAGAATGAGAGCAGCCGGGATTCGGCTCCATAATTTGGGCAAGAAGGAAACAGATGAACTGTTTTGCTCATCCTCATTCGAACGAGTGACGGGTTTGGTTTTCTTGTGCATTGTGATGGGCATTTTGGATGCAGAGGATGAACCATGGCAGTGTTTGGCATTGCAGCTTCTGCTTTTCTAGCAGGAGTTGAGTTCTGGATGGAGTGGATTGCCATGGTTTCTTGATCAGTACTTGCAGGCACGTAGTGGTTTTTCATCATGCCTTAACCTCCTCACATAGAAGGTCTGCACGTTATGTGAGTGATTTATTGCATTTGTTATATTGCATAATTAACAATGAGATTAGAATAATCTATAATTTCTTGATTTTCTTGGTAGCATACCTGAGTGGCATATACAATATACATGATCATATATATTTTCAGTTAATAACTTGATATAAAATCATCTTAAACCAATTAGAAAGGAAGCAAAGGTCAAATTTGATGAGTGGGTGACTAGGTGAGGATTTGTTAACCATTTTGATTAAATAACAACACAACTAGTACAGTTCCCGCGCCATTGCGCGGTTTATTTTTTAAATCATAATAATATGACAAATTAATATTTTAAAATTTTAATAAAAGTTAGTGTAAAATTAAAAATGTATAGTTTTATTGGTTGAAAAAACTGCAATTAATGTAAATTATTTCGGGTTGGTTCAGCTGGAAAAGACCTACGGGAAGTACCCAAAGGACCTTGGTTCGAATCCCGCCCCAGGTGGCCACTAGATAGTTTACCTAGTTGTTAACTTCAGGGCCTATGGGATCAGTCGAGTGCTACTTGCTAGTAGCCCCGGATACCCATGTAAATTCAAAAAAGCTATAATTAAATGTAATGATAACACATCATTAAAAATGATTCTCGCTTAAAGAAGTGTATAGATATAGATATTTTAAAATAATCTTATTAGAAAGAAAAAAAAAACACCATCACTATAATATTATATAAAAGATTTAACTAAAGATAATTTTACGAAAATCTCTTAGATAAAAGAGAGAATTTATAAGATATGTTCTCGTACTTTTAATTTAATATAGTATGTAAAAAATTACATATAGGTATCGTTATTTATTAATTCAAACCCCTTGGTTAGAAAATATAAATATATGTTAAATGAAAACTTTAATCTACAATCACTAAACCAAAATCATACTTTAGATAATTTAATAAGATCATTAAATCATTAAATTTTGATGTATATTAACCAAAATTTTGAATTTTGAATTTTTTTTATGTATATATGGATAAATTAATAAAAATTTAATGGGTATATGTATGTGTGTATATATATATATATGGATAGATTGAGATATATGGTAAATAATAAATAGGTTAATTACCCTAATTAATTAGATTATTATGAAAATACACTTACCTAAAATAACTTGGGATAAAATGGGGACACGTGGCAAAATTGCTTCTCACTTAATAATATATATAGATATAGATAGATAGATAGATATATAGATAATATGCAAACAACCACCTCAAAGTTTTGATCTTTTCCCAAATTCATAGTTTTTCCTTTCTTTTTTATTTTATTTTTTTTATATTATTTGTCAAACAAACAATCCATTTTTTTTATTAAATCAGTTTTTTATACCTACTCTTAGTCTTAGGGAATAGGTTAAGAGTTAAGACCCTTAATTGAAAATGATTTTTCAAATTTTAATTTTTTAAATCTTTTTATTAATTGATTTCCTAGAATTGACTCTTTTTTAGATATGAAAATTTATGTTCACCTTTAGCTACTCTTTTTAGATTTAGGCTGCAGATTCTATAAATCATTTTTCTGTGTTTGTTGGTAGGTTTATCATACAAAAAATATTTTAATGTTGTTTTTGGTTGTCATAATTAATTAAGGGTGATTTTATGAAATTTTCCCACGTTGAAGAAACTTTCCTGGACATGTCCGACTAAGGAGTATGGCTTTAACCAAATCATTGTAAAGATTTCGGCTATAATTGGGTATTGCTGTATTGGTAGGTGTCTAGGTGAACTTGGACAATCAAAGACCGATAATTATATAATCGCATTTTCTAAATTGTGCCTACCCTCTATTTTTAGAATAAATCAAATCTTTCACAATACCATTTCAACTAATCACCAATGCATTTGTCATGGAAGTATATGTAAATATATTAATACTCCCTCCGTATCATATTAAATGTCGTTTGTCTTTTTCTGCACGCTTTTTAAGAAGTGAAAAACTCTATAAAATATTATTTTTAAAATTAAAGTAAAACGACATTTAATTTGAGATGGAGGGAGTAGTTGTTTAAAATTGATGTTTAAGAGCATAAATTAGAAAAACAATTATATAAGGTTAAGCATCCATATTAAAAAATATTTTCAAATATTACTTATTTTAACATAGATTTATTACTTGTAATTTAACTACATACGCTGTATAAATAAAAATAATTGACAAAATAACGTACTAAATTATAAATAAAATATTTGTTATTGGTTTATTTAATAACAGAATATTAAATAATTGATCGAACATGTTCCAAACTCCAATATGGGTTTCCTTAACAGGTTTAACTTATGCTCCTCGCAGAGTAAAATTACAATAGCAGAATAGCGTTCCAGATTGTGTTAATAGTTAATACCCATAGGTGTGGATTGCTATGGATTCCTTCCACATGCCAGATGGGAATTTAGGTTCGATTGTGTCATACACTCACATCGAGATCGAGCAATACTGGATTTTAATAGGAAGTTAGTAACAAATTAAAACATACGAATCCTCAAGGTTCGATTTGGCATTAAGCAAAATCTAAGGCCCAGCAAACACACAAATTGAAGACCTAAATTCTAGCACAAAAGAAGAAACAGGTAATACACTGCTGAACAGAGACAGACCGGCCTTTCTTCGCCTTGACAAGCAGTCAATGCAAACAAAAATCATCAATCAATCAGCATATTCCTCCTCCTCTTCCTCGTACTCGTCGCCATCCTCTTCTGCAGTCGCGTCTTGGTACTGCTGGTACTCGGCCACCAAATCGTTCATGTTGCTCTCTGCTTCGGTAAACTCCATCTCATCCATGCCCTCCCCGGTGTACCAATGCAAGAAAGCCTTCCTCCTGAACATGGCGGTGAACTGCTCGCTGACACGTCTGAACATCTCTTGGATAGATGTGGAGTTACCAACGAAGGTGGAGGCCATCTTCAAGCCGGTGGGTGGGATGTCACAGACGGTGGACTTTACATTGTTGGGGATCCACTCGACAAAGTATGACGAGTTCTTGTTCTGCACGTTGATCATCTGTTCGTCCACTTCCTTGGTGCTCATCTTGCCCCTAAAGACAGCGGAGGCAGTGAGATACCTGCCGTGGCGCGGGTCAGCTGCGCACATCATGTTCTTCGAGTCCCACATCTGCTGAGTGAGCTCTGGGACTGTCAGGGCTCGGTACTGCTGGGATCCGCGGGAAGTGAGGGGAGCAAAACCGACCATAAAGAAGTGGAGACGAGGGAATGGGATAAGGTTGACAGCAAGCTTGCGGAGGTCGGAGTTGAGCTGTCCAGGGAACCGGAGGCAGCAGGTGACACCACTCATTGTGGCTGAGATCAAGTGGTTCAAGTCTCCAACTGGGCATGGAAGGAAACTCATTAGAACTCAGAGAGAGGCATCAAATCAGTGAATTAATCATGTTCAAAAATGATTTCAGATAAGCAGATTGTAATTGCACAAGCTAACTTAAATGCACGGTGCTTATTGCTTATCAATGCAGGTTTTCCACCAGATACATAAATTATGAAAACACACAAGAAAACAAACATAGCCAACTTAAAAGCAGTGAGCAAAATCAGTACAAATGACTGGATGACAATGTTTTATAAAGATCTGGTAGCAAGTCAGGGAATAAAATCAAATGATCTGAAGAACAAGGAGTCATATTTTCACTTATTGAAACCAATGAAACTGGCAAATCTTTGGTTTTGCGTTCTGGCAACCGGTGACAACCACGTGACAATAGACAGATCATGGACCATCCAAAGGTGTTCCAAACGTATAATGGACCACAAAATAGTGGAACACATGAACAGAGGCAAATATCAGCAATCCAAGAAGTTCTGAGGAGGAGCCTCACATGTAAGCCAATGTCTTTTTATATAATAATGTTGCAACAAAAATTAATATTTATAATGCATGCTAACTCACTAAAATCTTCACATATATATTAATTGGTGACAGATAACACATTTAAGCCCCAGCTGATCCTATTAGAGATATAACTGGTGGGGAAGGAAGCCAACATATACTACAACACTAGCTTACTAACTCATCATCCCGTACAAAAGTACTGATCATTGACCACATGATAAATCCTAGGCCCCATGTGAAATCACAACTAAACAGATCCATCACCCCCATACTGAAGCTTGTCATCAAGCATGTGGCTTCATATGATTCCCAATTAAAAGTGATACAAAAGATGAAAGGTAGATGGAAAAGAGAGTCACAAGGCATAAACCTCTGTTTACCATTTTGCCCAGATCTCATATAAAAATGCTGAACACTCGAGATTGAATTAATTATTAATTAGACCCACATGGTTTCAGTTTAAAATCAGTCAGCCCAATATATTCAGTCAACAGTTCAAGCATTGAAATTCACAAATAACCATTGGGAACAATAAACAAATCAAAGGTTTTAAAGACCATGCCTCAAAACTAGATAAGCAGTAATTCAAAATGAAACTGCAACAATATATATATCAATGCCTCAAATTCATGGAAAATTAAGAGTTAAGGAGTAGTGGTGAGTCTTACAGCTGGGGGTAGTGAGCTTGAGAGTCCGGAAGCAAATGTCGTAGAGAGCTTCATTGTCCAACACCATACACTCATCAGCGTTCTCAACGAGCTGGTGGACGGATAGGGTTGCATTGTATGGTTCAACCACAGTGTCAGAGACCTTGGGCGATGGGAACACCGAGAAGGTGAGCATCATCCTGTCTGGATACTCTTCCCGGATCTTGGATATCAGTAGAGTACCCATACCTGACCCTGTACCGCCTCCGAGAGAGTGGCATACCTGGAATCCTGCATTTCAAGATGAGAGGAGATTGAAATTGTGAATAATTCAGTGGGTTGGAAATTGAAATGGCCGAACAAACAAACGACATGAATCACAATGGATAAACGAAGCAATAGAAATTGAGAATCAAACACCAATTTACCATGGACATAAATATGTGACCTAACCAAAAAAATAAAACTAAAACCCTAACCCTAATGCCCAAAATCGAGGAGATTAAACCAAAATCCAAGCTCATCTAACACTAGAGGCATTACGAAATATGCTCGAATTAGCGTCAAAGACGCCATTAAATCTCAACAAGAACCTCAGGAGTAAAGCCGGAAGCATCAATTCATTAAAAGCACCGCATAAACACGAGAAAAAAAAAGTAAAGAAGAATCAATAGAAATAGGCTGAACCTTGAAGACAGTCGCAGTTCTCGGCTTCCTTCCGGACAACATCAAGCACCGAATCGATGAGCTCAGCGCCCTCAGTGTAGTGTCCCTTAGCCCAGTTATTCCCAGCCCCGGACTGACCAAAAACGAAGTTATCAGGCCTGAATATCTGGCCATAAGGACCAGATCTAAGACTATCCATGGTCCCTGGCTCGAGGTCCATGAGCACCGCCCTGGGGACGTAGCGTCCACAACTCGCCTCATTATAGTACACATTCACCCTCTCGAGCTGAACATCGGTATCGCCCTCATATCGCCCCGTGGAGTCGATCCCGTGCTCGGCACACACCACCTCCCAGAACTTGGCCCCGATCTGGTTCCCGCACTGGCCGCCCTGGATGTGGAGGATCTCACGCATCTTCAATGGCGGTGGGGAGAGAGAATTTTAGGTTGCAGAGAGGATAGAGAGAGAAAGCAAAAGGGTTTTTCGTTGTGAGAGACTGAGAGGAGGAAATGAGGGTACGGAGACGTATCGGGAAGGGTTTATAGGGCGGAGGAAACGGAATCCGTTTAGGGATTGGGGGTTACCGTTAAGTGTGAGGGGAGGTGTGATGGATGGGGTTAACGGCCGTTTCTTTTTAGTGGGAAATTTGGATTTTTGAAATTTTGGGTTCAAGGAGGGGTGATCCAGTGTGGACGGGTGCAGCGGAGTCTGTGTGGGGGTGTGGGCCTTAGGCCAATCATGGTAAGCGGTGTTTGCCAATTAGGGCAAGTAGGAGCGCACCTGCAGTCCTGACTCCTGACTCATGAGTCCTGACACCGCCTTGAGAGATTATCATGTGAAATTACAATGTTGCCCATGCTAAACAACGGATCGTTCGAGTGCTAACCCTTCAATTAGTTGTTAACTAGTCTGTTAACCGAGATATGCAAAGATTTAATGTAAAAATATTAGTATAAAATTATAATAATTATTTTAAAATTTTGTTATAAAAGAAAACTATCTCCGTTCAGAAATAGATGTCGTCTTACTTTTTACCATGTTTTTAATGAAATAAAAACTATACTCCATCCGTCTCATATTAAATGTCGTTTGTCTTTTTCTGCACGCTTTTTAAGGAGCGAAAAACTCTATGAAATATTATTTTTTGAATTAAATTTTTTATATAATTTGATACTTATTAGTAATAAGTATAAAATATATATAAAAAAATAATGTTTTATCTAGTTTTTCGCCCCTTAAAAAACGTGCCGAAAAGTAAAACGACATTTAATTTGAGACGGATGGAGTATAAAATATTGATTTTTAACAGTTTGTTTAATAACATACTATACTCTGTAATACTCCCTCCGTCTCGAAAAACAAGTCGTTTTAAACTAGTTTAGTTGTATCAGAATACATGTCGTTTTAGGTTTTCTAGCCAAGAAATAATAATGATTTGTATTGGTTTTTGTGTTGTTGACTTTTTAAAAGATTTTGATTGGTTAAAAAATATAGTGGATATTTAAAAACAATAAAATTAATGGAAAAAGTTAGTGGAAGAATGTTGATTGATGGGTGAGTGTTTTATTAAAATTAGTGCGCAATGTTAAAATGACTTATTTTTCGAGACGGATGGAGTACTTATTATTAATAAGATTTATACGTATTATATTAAAAAAATTACTAAAAAATTGATATTTTATATAGTTTTCACCTCATTTAAAAACATGCTAAAAAGTCAAACAAAATCTATTTCTGAAAGGAGGTTGTATTAACCTTCAAAAATAAATAATGTATATATTCTTTTTTTTAATGAAAAAAATAATATATATTCATATACAAACAAAATAAAAAAATCTACATACATTTATCACAAAGTTTAGATTTTTTTAATTATTTTTATTTTTTAAAAAAAAAAAAAGTTAACGGTTTGGGCCTATAGACCAGTGGGCTGGTTGGCCATGCTGAAAAGTACATACATTTATCACAAACCCTTTTTAGGGTTTTATTCTCGCGCTTCCCTTCGGTCCTTCCTCCTGAACATGGCGACCCTCCCGGCAACGCTACCGCCACCTCCGGCAACCAGCTGGTCTAGCCTGGTGTCGCAGCCCGCACAGCCACTAGCCAGAGCCACGCCGGCGGATTCGGCGCACCATATACTCGATGGCTGCAAGTCTTCCAAGGGCATTGCAGTGGCGGTTGTGGACGCCAACGCCATCATCCAAGGCGGTGAGAGGCTCAGCTCCTCCGCCGACAGGTTCGTCTCCGTCTCTGAAGTTATCAATGAAATTCGCGACCCCACCTCCCGCCACCGGCTGTCCGTTCTCCCATTCACTGTCGAGACCATGGATCCCTCCCCCGAAGTACTCAAGAAAGGTTTGTTTAATTTCAATACTTTCACCACTCCCAATCCCCATCTGTTGTGTTCGATTGCTACTTTCACAGTTCGGTTTGATTCGTTTAAGTTATTGTGTTCAGTCGATCTCGATTTGCCTTGTTTCAATTTTTTCCTTGTGTTCGATATGATTGCTGTACTCAGGCAACCGGTGCCTTGTCTTTGATTGCTCTCCGGTTTTTACCTTGTGTTCGATTGCTATGTTCAAGGTTGCGTTTGATTTGTTCCAGTTGCTGTGTTCGATTGATTTCGATTTTTTCCTTGTGTTCCATTGCTGTCCGATTTTAAACCCTTTTGCTTTCTTCGGTTGCTGTGTACATGTGCTTTGTTGTTATATTTCTTATAATGTTCGCTTTTTAATTCCTGTTTGTTGTGTTTGATTTTTGATGTGTTTTTTTATACTGCCTTATTGATCGATTTTATACTGTTCAATTGTGATTTTTGCGCTTCACTGGTTTCAATTTGCTTTTCATAGTTATTTGTATGTGCATTGCTTCAATTTTGTGCGTTCACTTGTTTGATTTCTTACTCCTGCCGCCTTGTTGTTCATACTGATTTTGTGCTTTCAATTACCTGTTGTTGGTTTGCTATTCTATTTCTTATATTTGATTGTTCCTTGATTGTTCTATGACCTCCTGCCTTGCTGCGATTGCTGTTGGTTTGCTCTTCATTACCAATCTCTTGATTTTTTTTTAGTAAATTATCAATCTCTTGATAAATACATTTATTATATTAAAATTTTACATTTATTATAGTATATAATAAATGTAGAAACTTTTATAATAGAGAAGCTGATAGTGTAATTTTTTTAGAGATTTTGCGATTTGGTTCTCCATTTTAGAGAATTTTTAGAGGAGCAGTTTGCCAAATGTGTAAATAAACCTAGAGGCAAAGAAAATCTGGTGTTGTTTGCCAAATGTGTTTAAGCTAAATTTTCTTGTATATAGAGTGCAAGGGAAAGGCAGGTTAAGCTTGATGATTGATTTACATTTTACGCTTCAAGTCTGATGCATCTTATTGTGTGGCTTGACAGTTATAAGCTTTGCAAGGGCAACTGGTGATTTGCAGACACTTTCAGATGTCGATTTGAAGCTTATTGCGCTTACTTACACCCTTGAAGCGCAGTTTCATGGTACTAAACATCTGAGGGACACCCCTCCACCTGTCCATATGCTTAGTGTGAGAAAGCTGCCTGAGAGAGACTTGCCTGGGTGGGGTTCTAATGTAACAAATCCTGAGGAATGGGAGGCGCTGGAAGGACTTGCTGAAACTGTTTCTAATCGTGATTCAAAGATATTGCCCTTGAAGGATTTAAGCTTGAATGTCCAATCTGAAGACAATGTTAGTATCCAAGGTGGTTCTGTGGGAAATGGAAGTGAAAATAATACTCACGATGACAACCACTCTGATCAAAACCTTGGGAGATCCAGTAGGTATCCTCCTACAAAGAAAGAGGTGAAGATTGAAGGGAAGATGGTTGCAGATGGAGTTGATGCATCGCAGGGTCAATACGATGAGGATGCCGGTGACTGGAACCCTGCTGTCAGTCGTAGCACTCGTAGAAGATTCTTCAGAAGAAAAGCTAGACGTGAGCTGTCCGAGGCTACAATAAATAATGATGAGCAGATGGATGTTACTGAGGATACAGAATCTGCAATGACAGAAGAACCTGATAGCCATGAAATGTCTATTAATGAAACACCTGCGATGGTGGGAGCTCCAGAGGTCGCTGGAAGGACTAGTGAAATGGAAGATGAAGAAATTTCTTCTATTATGGAGAAGATGAGACTTGAAGGTGGCTCACTGGGGACTGCTGAGAAAGAGGGATTCACAAGCTCTTGTCCTAGCCAAGATGCTTCAATTAATGTGGATGCTGCTGCTGCTAATGGTTCATGTATAAATGATGAAGTGGACAACAATGGATCTGAAAACTTTGAGACTTTAAGTCAAGCCACTGAAAGTGTTGATACTTCTTACGTAGATGACCTGAGCAGTGAGCAGAGTTGGTCGCTGAGATCACTTTCAGATTCAAGTGTAGCTTGTGTGACTGCCGACTTTGCTATGCAAAATGTTATTCTGCAGATAGGTTTACGTCTGCTGGCTCCTGGAGGAATGCAGATCCGCGAGTTACACAGGTAGTTACACCATACACTAATCTTGTACTATTTTTTTTAAGGATTTCATGTGTTCTTTTACCCTGATTTTGAGTGCTATTGAAGAGACTGAAAAACTGTCTAAAGCTTGCCATTGTTCTTTGTTCTGCATTATGTCTCATTCATATTGTCAGTCTTATGGGTTCTAGTCATTCACTAACTAATATAGTTAAATTTGTTTTCTACATCCAGATGGGTTTTGAAGTGTCATGCATGCTTTAAAGTTACCAATGAAATCGGAAGGGTTTTCTGCCCGAAATGTGGGAATGGCGGCACTTTAAGAAAGGTTGCTGTTACAGTTGGGGAGAATGGAGTTGTCTTGGAAACTCGCCGACAACGTTTTTCCTTGCGAGGGACTAAGGTATCCAGTCTTTCTTCTTTTAACCAAAGTGCTCATTCTTGCTTTTCTTTCCCCTTGCAGCTAGAAAAGAACACGTCTTTTAAAACACTACAACACAAAGTTGTTATCTGTTTACTGCTGCATAATTGGATACTGTCTTTTAATGTTATTGACCGTATCACCTCTTTGCTGGATGACCAGCCTCTATAATGGAAAATGCAACTTACTATTGTGGAAAAATACATTTATTAGTTCATTAGGTCGCCTTTGTGCAGCTTGGCTTTCAGTTGATGGATTTCAGGTTCTGTGTCAACCATTCATTCTATTCTGATCTTATTATGTGCAGTTCTCGCTGCCCTTGCCTCAAAGTGGGCGTGGTGCCATCACAAAAAACCCCATCCTGCGCGAAGACCAACTTCCTCAGAAATTTGGCGTCTTCTTGCGAGATGATCAAAACCGACATTCAAAGGCCAAGAACAAATCCAATAACAAGGTCAGTTTGTAACCCTGATCTTTGGCGTCTTCATCCATTTTGTGCTCTTTGTTAACTTGACTTGATATACTGAACCTTTGTGTTTCGAAGGACATGGACTTCTGCGTGAGGGACGACATCTTCACAGGCCGTGCTGACAAGAAAGAGCCGCTTAAGCCCCCGGTTAGACAAGCACTCACCATGTTCTCTGGAAGGAAGAACCCTAATGACAACCATTACTCTCGTGCTAAGCATTGATCTTTTCTGCTTTCTTACTATGAATCTGTTGTTACCGTTACTTTTCCATCTTGGGCTTGTTCCTCCTACCAATTTTGGATCATATACCTAAATTACGAGTTTTAATTTGAAATGACATATAATTATCTTGTGTATTCCAATTTTCATTGTGCTTTCTTATTTTTTAATTTCATGGAATTTTCACTTCTTATAAATACTCTTTCTAGTAGTTTCTACCTCAAAAATCAAAATATAGGTCGTTTGACATTTTAGTAAGTTTTTTGAAAGCTAAATATTCTATAAAATATAGTGATTTAAAAAAAATATACTTTATCATTAATAATGAGTACAAAATGTATTGATTTTTTAATGGGGTAAACTGCAGAAAATCACCCCTTAAATATATCATATTGCTCAAAACCACCCCTTATATATTTAATTACCGGAAACCACCCCTTATACACCTTCCGTTTACAATCAACCACCCATCCACTAACTCCGTCTCAATCGCCGTTAAGTACATATTTTTAAAATATATTTTAATTCTGTAATTAGTTTTAATATATTAAATTAAATTAATTAAACAAAAAATAAGAAAAAGAAAGCCCCAAATCTGAAATATCTTCTTCTTCTTCCATAGGCAACCAAGAAGATTGAAGGTTAGTTGAGAGCGCCTTCTTCAAGGGGTTTGAGGGGAAAATGTTCAAAAAATCGGTGCTATTCTTGTGTGAATCTTAGTGAGAGTGGGCAAATTCGAACAAATTTATATCGAAAATTTCTCCCACACGGGTTAGGGTTAAAATCATTTTTTTCACAAGCAGGTAGGCTATGGTGGAGGAGAAATTTCAATTTGGGACATCATATTTGTCTTGTGATTATGGAAGGGGAAATGGGGGGTTGAATAAATTAAAGCGTTTGTGAATACCTGGAGACAATTTGTGAATCTTCAATCGGATTTGGGTTGGTTTAGGAACGATTTGCGATTTTTCAGAGAGGAGGCATCAAAGGAAGATCTACTCGAAGTTCAAGCCTCTGTCGATTAGCGAATCCTGACCAGACCAACTAGACATTGAAGATCTACTCGATGAAAACCCGTGATCCAAGCTCGTGCTCATTATTCTACAGTCAACCTCTGCATTCGAATCAGAGCAACTAACCGAGCCCCCACAACAGGAAACCTTGCTTGCCCTCAAACCCAACGAGCCGAAGAACCTATTTCGCCGTTCTTCGACAATTACAAAGGAAGGAGAATCGAGTCACAGGTCTAAAAGAAATTAAAAATCCAAAAGAAGTTATAGATCTACCAACAATTACAAACCATGAATGGGTGCAGAATGATGAAGAGATGGCGTACAAAGGAAGGAGAAAGGGTCCAATTTAATTTTGTTTTAAACCACTTAATAACATTAAAATATTTTAAAAAATAAGGGTATTTTTGTCATTTTACATATTTAACTGAGTTGGGGATGGAATCTTCAGTGGGGTGGTTGATTGGTAACGGGAGGTGTATAAGGGGTGGTTTTTGGTAATTAAGTATATAAGGGGTGGTTTTGAGCAATATGGTATATTTAAGGGGTGGTTTTCTGTAGTTTACCCTTTTTAATAAGTTCATCTCATTCCATTCTCTTGGAGATGGACTCGTATGAACACCCTTGAATTGATTACAAAGAAACAAAAACTTGAAGGTGTACAAAGCCTTCAAAAAACAGCCAAAAATTCATCTTTAAGAAACAATTTGGAAAGACAAATATGATTAGAAAGGAACCGACTGATTATAAAGTAAAAATTCCCAAAATGTATAAGGTTGAAATGATGACCTTGTGGCTTGCCTTCAAAGTTTCAGTTGTGTGCTTGTGGATAAGGCGTTATCTATCCAAAAATGATGACCTTGTGACTTGCGTTAAAAGTGTCAGCCTGTACTTGTAACCCAAGTAATTTATTTATCTTACATTCGTAGTATTTCTTTGATTTTTACCGAATTTCACTCTGTTGGTCTTATTTGTTGAAATCACTTGTATTCAGGTCATTTTTTTTAGTCCTATTATTGGGACGGTTAACTTATCGCCAAACAAATGGTTTGGGTCTGCCATAGATACTTTAGGGTATGTTTGGATATCTATGTCTCATGACTTATAATGCAAAATTCAGTATTACAATTGATATGGTTATCCAAAAAACACCTGGACATGGTTATGTAAACACACCCTAAAGTGTATTTTCTCAAAATAAACCAAAATTACTTATAATGCAAAATTCAATGACAAATCCTAAATGCCAAAGTGGAGAAAATAATTACTGCACTCATAAAAGCAAAGTCAAATGGTACGGGGTTAGCCGTAGAATGACCCGATCTTCGACAATCAAGACTCAAAGACAAGAATGGAAGCAAAGACTCAAAAACACCATGACAAGGAATCGATATCGACAAGAAAGAAACAAA
Organism: Persicaria maculosa; assembly: GCA_963922045.1. NCBI lineage: Eukaryota > Viridiplantae > Streptophyta > Magnoliopsida > Caryophyllales > Polygonaceae > Persicaria > Persicaria maculosa. The sequence goes on along the minus strand of OY998255.1, from coordinate 77,601,311 downwards.
ACGCAGCAACTCAATTAAACAATAAAGACACGAAATTGAAAGAATAAGACTGATAGAAGGGTGATTCGAACTAAAATAGAATGAGGCAAAGACCCCAGGCCTCCTAAGAGGGTAGGAACGAAATACCAACGATTATAAAGCCCGCCTCTACAACCTTACACAACCAAGCGGACAACTTGGAGGCACAATGAGGGGACTTGTGATTACCAGGATCACCAAGCTCTCGCGAGGTTGATGAACTCAAAGCAAACCAAGCAGGATCAATAACCAATTTGCAATCGATGAGTAATGCTTCGAATCGATTGACTTTCTCACAGATGTGTTTCACACAAGAACTGTAAATTTCAATAATGAAAGACGTGAATTGTTCTACGAGGGTCGGCCGATCTAATATAACCCCAACAAGGCTATGTTGGCCGAAGATTAACAAAATAATAATAAAAATATTAACTTAGAAAATTAATAAAATAATCCTAGAATACTTAAAATAGAATAAGTAATTAAGGTTTCCAAATTAACATCTCAAAGAATCCCAAAGCCGGCAAACGTGACTTCGGTGGCAGCAACCAACAGCCCGCCCAGCCCTCCTGCACGCCCGCGCACGCCACAGTTGGTTTCAGGCGCTTCGCAGCTGGCTTCCGGCGTCGGCAACCAGGGTTCCAATGCACATATACACCTTCATCGGTGACTCCAGGAGTTGGACCGCGCTCGAGAACAAGGAGTGACTCACAAAGAGGAATGAGTCGCGTTGAAGCTTCTTGGCTCAGGCTCGAGTCATAGGTCCGTCTCCGAGTATGATCGGCGCGTCCGGAGGTGTAGAAGATGGTCCCGCATCAGCTAATCTAATATTAGAAAAAAGCAGTTTAAAACATGAAGGAAAATGGCATACAAGCTTCAGCATAGCACATTTTGTCCTCCATTACAGACCTCTAATCTAATCTTTCTTTTGCCTCCATTCACCACAATAAACAAAGAAGAAAAAATAAAACATTTACATGAATTCCCCCAAACCCACAAAAAGAAAATGCTAAAAGGAAGTGTACTACAAGAAGCATATATATATATATATATATATATATATATATATATATATATAATAGTGGTAATCCTTTTTTGCTATACATGTGTTAGTACTTAGTAGCTTCTTGTTAACTAAGTAGAGTTTGCTTCTTATGAATCCAAAGCAAGCTCTGCCCATGCCAGTGAGGATGACCTGAGCTCGGCCGAGATGGACAGCTTGATCCGGCTCTCTAGCGTCGCGCACAGCTCATTGATCGGCCGCCTCCTGCTCGGGTCAAGCTCGATGCAGCAACTTACCACCTCGCACAGCGTCTTGAGATCCTCGTACTCGAAGTGCTTTAGCTGTGGATCCACCACATAAGACATCACCTCTGGAAGTTCAAGGTAGTCTCTTGCCTAGCCAAAGAACAAACATTAATTCACTCAAATCCTTTTTGAACAATTTCTTGTGAAATGTAAGGAAAAATAAGCAACTAACCCAATCTACCAAGGAGCCTTTGTCCTTTGAGTATGGAGGTCTCCCACTGATTATCTCCAGTAGCAGCACACCGAAAGCATACACATTTTCCTTCAAGTCGGGGAGGCGGTCTTCGCTGGAATTCGATTCAACACTCACAGCACCACCGCTATTGCTCACTTCCGAGCTAGAGCTTTTCTCCGGTCTTGCGAGCATAGTCTTCCAGCTCTCAAAATCCACCAGCTGTGGAAACGGAAAAGGTTCAGCACAAAGGTCCCGAAAATCAGTAACTGTGGCAAAATTTGGTCATAGTACCTTGGGTGAAAAATCTTCTGTGAGATACACAGAACTAGAGTCCAGCTCGGAAATGGTGAATGGTGGATCAAGTTCTGTGTGAAGGTACTTCAGTCCCCGCGCAATGCCTAGGATAATCTTCATTCGCCTTGGCCAGGAAAGATGGCAGCCGTCACCAACTGGCAGTCCAAAACAAACAGTGAGAACGTTGCTACTTGAAAAAATGAATATCGTCGACAGTTGAAGTTAACTTACAATGCAGGTGCTCAGACAAAGTGCCGAAGGATGCATATTCGAAAACCAGCATCCTTGTAAATGGAGAGCACTCCAAACAATAGCCCAGCAACTTTCCAGTGTTCTCATGATTCAATCTAGCTAAGTCTGCAACCTAAACCAAGATAGACCCAGTTTACCTAAATCGGCTTTGAGAATTGATCTTGAACTTAAAAAAAATTGGTGTTTTTGGAAATAGTAGCGTTTACCTCTCGCTGAAAATAAAGCTCGTGGTAGCCGGACCATTGTTCTTCTTTTATGCAGAAGGAAATTACAGCAATCTCAGGTCCACCCTTTATGGTGCCTTTGTAAACCATGCTGTCTGTTGAAGATCCTATGATGTTGCTGAAATCTTCACAGGCTACTTCGAGCTCTTGCCTGCCATACCTCGTTACATCTTTCAGAGCTTCTGAATCTGTTTACGATGAATCCGTCAGTTTAATCCATAGCAATCAAGAGGGTTGTAATTTTTTCCCTTGATGAGCAAAAGAAAAATGAAGCTACCTATATATACTGCTAGGCGATCCTTGTCACTTGCCGATTTCTTCCAAGGGATTATAATAGCGGGCTTGCTATTGCACCTCTTGAATGCAGTTACAAGGGCTGTGCAAAAGATGGCCCCTACCAGGGTTCCAATCACTATTTCTAGTGGTAAAATCCATGTCGGTTTTGAGTTTTTGGGATGCTTATCTACATCCTCCTGCGGTCTGTGTTTGGGGCTATACGCCATTGGACGACTTTTCACTGGCAGTGAAGACGCCGCTTCTGTAAAATGCAAAGTACCATGAAGGATCTAACAACATTACTATATCATTTCAAGTGAATGAAATGCTTTAAGATACATACCACATTGTGAACCAGAGCGCTGTTTTACACTCTTCTCTTGGAGACAGTTTCCTTGAAAGCTTGTTCTGGTGCAGAAGGACATCAACTTGGTTAATTCGGCAGAGACAAGATTGCGTGGCAAATGTAAGATTAGATAAAGATTAAATAGTATACCTTGGGAGATACTGTAAACATTTCGGTATAAAGCCAATCAGGAAATTGTAGGAGAAATCTGCAATTTCAAGCTTAGGCAAACTGCACAGGCCAACGACGTTTCCTAAGGAAGAGTTCCTGAACATACCAACACCAGCTTATGAGTTCAGGGAGCAGATTTAACAATTAACAGTAGCTTCTGAAAAGGGTAAGCATTTCTTCATCTTCCTTGTGCAAGTAGTTAGCTTATATGAACTAATGATCATCTAAATATTTCATGGCACGACTTAAATACTATTTGGAACTTTCCCACAACATGTATTTCAAATCCAACTAACAAGCATCACTCATAAAAAAGTGTAGAATTTTATGATTTTGTATTTGACAATTCAAACTAATTCTGCAAGGATACTGAAGTAAAAATCAAGGAGACGATAGGGGCTGCATGCAAACACCATCCTTACCTGTCATGAGAATTCGATTTCTCAGTGCCATTACCACCTGGAACAGTCCCTTGAAGCTTGTTCCTATCCAAGTAAAGCTCCTGAAGGTTCTTCAAGTTTGCAAGTTCAACTGGAATAGGTCCGGTTAAACCATTGGACTCAAGGTTTCTGCCATCAACAAAGAAGATAAAATAAGAGAACAAATCTGAAAGAAGGCAAACTATCAGTAATTCAGTAGTAGTATGCCTTGAATTGAAAGCTATTTTTCATACATTTTGTTCAGGCTCGTCATATTCGCTAACTCAGAAGGAATTGGTCCAGTTAACTGGTTATCTCCAAGATCTAAGACCTTGAGGTGCTTTAACATGCCAATTTCTTTGGGAACGGTACCAATCAAATTGTTGCCGTGCAAGATTCTGCAATAGAAGAACCTATTTATAAGAAGCCAAGACAAATAATATCCGCGAAAATGGATTCGCCAACATATATTGGAAGCCTTACAGCTGCTCCAGGTAAGTCAGCAGACCCAGTTCAGGAGTAAGAAGCCCCTTCAAAGATGACATGGAAATGTTTCTGCAAGATGAGTAAAATCAAGAATCTGTAATTTGATCTCTCGTTATTGACTTTGAAAGTTTGATAAATTAGATGAAATTTAAATTCCTTACAGCTTAACAACATGGTCTCTAGCAACTGAACAAGAAACACCTGACCATTGACAGGGATCTGGATCTAGACCATTCCAATTTGAGAAAACCAGTAATGGGTCTTCATAAATGGCTTCCTTGAAGTTAGTTAGAGCCCAAACTGAACCCAAAACCCCCAATTTCCAATTAGCAAAATCAAAGACAGTTTCTCAACAATGTAACTGTAAAAATCAAGATTCACCAGCAAACTATCAACACTAACATCCAAAATAGGGAACATTAGATAAATACCTTCATCTGAGACAAAAGATTCGGCAGTAAATCCAGAAATGGACAGTACTCCAAAGAGGGCAAAAAGGAGGTTAGCCCAAGTAACTTCCCTCATCTTCAAATTTGCAACTTCTGGGCTCTCCCAGGAGATCCACAGTTGATAAGAACTCACTGACTCTGAGGTAAAAAATGAACAGGAAATTGTGAACTCCTAAGCACCGCCACTGAAACAAAGAGACAAGTGAAAGGACTATAAAATGAAACCCCGAAAGAAACAAAAAGAAAATTGAGCGAGAAGGTCAAGAAACAGTAGCAAGATTGAAGCTTTTAAATCATGGATTGTAGCAATTACCCGAGTAAGAAAGAAAATGTGGAGAGTGGGGAGATGGGTAGCTTAGATTCAAAGGGAGGTTTTTGAAGAGGCAGACAGAAAAGCAAAAGAGGAGTAAAGAAACCAAAGAAATGAACTGAAAAGCGGAAATTACCATGGAAATACCATCATGAAATTCATTTGTTTATGAAAAAAAAATGAATTAACTTTTGAAAAATTGAAGAAAAAGAAAGACAGACGGATTAAATGAATTAATTTGGGCACTGAGGTGAGAGGTGGGTCACGAAGAACAGAAAGTAAATGCAAGAAAAGAGGGAATGTTCATTGGGCATTAAAATCTGGCGGTTTTCTCCTTTCTTTTTCGTCGGAGCTTGAAATTTATATTCTTTGTTTGTAATTCAGTAGTTTGATTTCGTTTTTTCACCCCCAATTTTGGGATTGCTAGTGGATTAGTGGGGGGTTTTCGTGGGTTTGTGGCCTTTTGCAGAAAGTCTGCAACTGTTTCTTTGATGATGCACAAATCCGATTCAAATGTTATATGTAAAAATTAAAGATTGAATTTTTTTTTAGACCAAAAAAAAAGATTGAATTTTTAAGTATGTATTTTATTTATTTTAAAGATGCTAAATTTAGCAACTATGTAGCAAGCATTGAGGAAGTTGACTGACAACTAATTATTCTTAAGTTCAATTTAAAAAAAAAATTAAGCTTTGAATATTTAACCATTTACTTTATTCCTTGTGGATTGTTTGACTTTCTTGGTGAGACTCTTTATATGTAAATAAAAAATTCAACATAAAAAAATAAATTAAATACATTTACAATTTGCCAATTTTCATTAGGTTAGATTGGTTCACATACAATTCTTCCAAACTATGCCTTGGTTGGGGTTGTTTTTTAATTTCAAAGGCATTGATTTGGTTGTTTGCTTTGCCAAAAGTATGCAATATGCATATGTATCAACCTTTTGAATGCTTGTGGTTATGAAATTGACCTCTTCATTTTGATACACAATCTTTTTTTCCTTGTCAAGGGTGGAAAATTGGAAATTTTGCAAGTTACAACTTACAAATGAGTAGATTCATTTCATCACCATTCTACAAGGGGTATCGCTTCATATATACGTCATTGATCCTTCAACCTGATTCGATCCACGAGTCTAATGTGAAATCGCGAATATATTGAGTTTTTTTTTTAACTTTAAAGTATGTTGCTATTTAAGTTAATTCCTTCAAAAGTCGTCGATTCGGATTCTAAGTAGATGGTATCATGTATTAAATGGTTATGAGTTGTTCTCAACAAATCTTTGGTGCATGTTACAAGACAAGATGATGTATCTTAGTCCTTTTCATGTTTAATGATGTAGTGTTGGCTTTACAAGTGCATGTCCTAAACCTTATTACATATTTTATTAATAGAGGGGGCTTTCTTTTATAATTGTCCAAAGGTTCTCTCTATCAAAAATGAAGGTGCAGTTAAAAGAAGATATAAAGATATTAGACTGAATAAATGCCAAATTCGCTAGTTTGTTTGCTACTAGATTAACCTGGCGCGGTTAGGAGATCAACAGAAGGCAACAAGTACTAAAAGTTAGGGTTGTTATTCGAGCCAAATATTTATTGTTCATATTCCGTTCATTTAAGATATGAATGAGCTCGAGCCGAGCCTAAATTTTGACTCGAGTTTAAAAATGTGCTCATACTCGACTCGTTTAGGAAATGAATGAGTTCGAACCGAGTTTTTTTTTTTCGAGTTTTAAACAAGTAAAAGTTTTACTTGCTCATTATGCAGCAACTTAAAGAAAATTTTAGAAATTCCATCAAATTCGAGCTGTTCGAAGTTAATTCAAACGAGCTGAGATTTAGACCAAGCAAAAATGTGCTCATACTCGCCTCGTTTAGAAAATGAACGAGCCCAAGCCAAGTTTTATCGAGCCGATTACGAGTCGTACAAAACCATGGCAATTTCCTCTTCAACTCAATACAAATTCAATAACCAGGTTACACTTATTGTTTTGTAACAAACATGCCATGGCCGGGTCACCATGTAGCAATAAATCTTAATGACTTCAGATCTTGTAATACACATCCATTAATTATAACATATGTCATGTGATTGAAGCTATCTATTTTATATATAATTATATAATATGCAAATTGTTACATTGTGCTTAAATGAAGTATAATGGCCAACGGTAACGTAACAATTTGTTGTAATTTAATTTAAAAGACACTCATTGTTTAGCATCATTGTTATGTATATCACTTAAATATTGAGATTGGAGTATTTGGATTTTTGTCTATGCTTTTTTTTAAAAAAAAAATTACTTCCTCTCTTCTTCTTTTTACCATGTTTAATCTTGGTCTCTAATTTTGTGTGTTTCATTTTATTTACTAATCTTTCATCTGTGTCTATTTCTTTTTATTGCATTAAAGGACTAAAATGAATAAACAATGTAGATAGGGGTATATTTTGGGATATTCTAAAAGTCAGTGATCAAAACGAAACAATGGTGAAATGTTATGAACTAAAAACGAATTAACATCACCATACAACAACAACAACCCAGTACGTCTCATTAAAATGAGGTGGAATATTAGGAGTCAAAATGTATCCACAATTCCCTGATTAGCCGTACCATATTAAATAATTTTATTAATTGTACAAGTAGATAAATAAAATTACAAATTTGTGAGAAATAAATTTGATTGTACTTTGAAGGATGAATTATGCCATAATCTAAAGTTTTTTATTTTTTTTCCCCTTCTTTTCAAGGCAAGATAATTTTGTCCTGATGAATTCCACCGGGCTGAGAGGCTTAATTTAAACCCTTTATGTTCTTTGTTTTTTTGTCCAATCACTTGCATTAGCTGTCAATTAAAGACTTTGATCAAATCGGTTTGTTTGAATACAAATTAAACTTCCTACACATTTTCGAAAAGCAAGTCACTTTTTTCTTTTTATTTTGGTATTTTTAATACACTATTGGGCCGAAGAAAACAAACAAAACATCGGGCCCATTAGGAGGGCCCACATCAAGTACTACCAATTTATTACTAACATTTTGAGTAAAATTCAAGCAATTAAACTTCCAATTTAGTATGATTAGAACAAGTTGAAATGAAACAATTAGAGTATCTATGTTTGATTATAAACCTTTTTTTTTTATCTTAAATCCAATCTTTTTGTGAGAGAGTATTTTAAGTTTTAACCCTCTTATTAGATCTAATCAGTACGAGGTGGACTAAATAACTAGCTTCGGTAAAAAAGAATATGTTTTATACAAGAATGGTAACTAGTGATTGATTTCATTCGAATATGTGTATCAAACCCAATATTCCAAGAATTCGATTCTAAGTTTTAACACATGAGTTTATATTCGTCTTGTCTCAGCGACGATAACTATCAATACTTGAAGTTATACCAAACGACCCCTTAGTGATAATCAAACTCAATATGGGTATTATTTAGGATATATCTCAAGCATGCGGACTATAATGCCATAATATTTTTTTGTTCTATATTAAATAAATAAAAAATAGCACATAGTAGTTTTTGTGGTTGTGTTACATAATATGATAATGTATAGAGATATTGGTACGGTTTTAGGTGGGCAAAATTATTTGAATGTTTCCCCTGTCCCCACCACGAAGTAAATTATACTTGGCTGAGACTCGAGTGTGTCCAACACTCCAACCTTGTTCAAATATGCGACCTATCGGACAGTTTCGGTGGGTCGAAAGGTTGAAAAATCGGCGTCGGATAAACCATCAAATATGCTAAAGACATAAGCGACAACCAAGCAGAAAAAACTAAATTACAGAAGTGCAATTACAGACGCAATCTACTGTCTAACCCAAAGAAGAAGGAACAGTGTGCGACAATTCTTCATACAATTGGTAGAACCATAGAGGTGACACAAGAAATCCCTGGAGAACTAATTAAGTGAAAGCATCGAATTTGGACTCAGTCATCGAGCCTTTCCATAATGACTTGATTTTCTAATTTAGTTACCCTTTTTTCACACAACACTTCATAGTCATTATCAAATATGTTTTGGTGCTTTGATTAAGGAAAATTTTGTGTCAATTCAGCTTCATATCGATAAAGTTGTTTTATTTATTTACTTTTGGAAAGTAAAGAGAGAGAAAAGACTTTTAGTAAAGAAAGGAACAAGACTATAAATTGAGCTTAGTTGACATGAAATTTCCCTCCCTTATTCAAAAATCTAAATTCAAATTATGGGAAAGTTTTAAATCATGTGAAAGAACAATAACAAAGGAAAAAAATAGGTTTTTTTTTAGTCCCAAAGATATTGGTTAAGAAAGTAGATTTGAAACATACTTAAAATTTTAATTATTTTAGCTATTTTATCAAATAGTTTTTATATAATTTATACATTAAAGAAAGGCCCAATTATAGAAAGTCAATCCTTAAATATAACGTTTGGTACAAAATCACCCCTTAAATTGAAAAGCTAATTTTGATGTTAAAAGTGTAAAATTATTATTTTTTCCCTTCCTCGCCAATATCATATTCCATCTCTTATTAGTTTCCGAGCGTTTCGTCATTGATTTAGTTGGTTCGAGACTCTCCCAAATGTTCATCTTTTACCTCTCGATCCTCTCGTCATATGGGAAAATGAAAACCCGTTGAAGAGTAATCCCCTTTTTATCCTTCAAATATATTAAAAATACAATGGTAAAATGGTAATTTCACACATTTGACATCAATCTTAACGGAAAAGTGAGACGAGTGATCTTTTACAAGCATCTGACTTCTTAAGGTTGGTTTCCTAAAACTTTCAATTTAATGGGTAATTTATGTAAATGGTGTATTTAAAGTGTGGTTTTTTAGAATTTAGCCTTAAAGAAAATCATTGTATAATTTGATTTCTACATTGGGCCCGGCCCATGATTTTAGAAATGAAATGTCATTGCTCCCCAACACAACCCAACCCAACCCAACCCAACCCAATCCAATCCAATCCGTGTTACTAATTAAGTATAAAATCATGTTATAAAAATTATATTTATATTTTATACATTTATATTAACTGTTTATAAAATTTTATTTTAAAAATTATCTTAGAAAATAATTTTCTATTTCTCAAAAACGTATATTTTAAGTCTCCAAGTAATCATATGATGCTAAACCAAAAACTTATTCATATTACACGAAAAACCTCAAGGTGATTCAACTACTAATGGCATTGCCAACCATCTTGTTATGAAACCCTCTAACGTGTTGCAGAAGTTTGTCATAGGGAGGCAAACACTCCTTGATCGTCGGAGTTTCGAGGAATTCACTAAACCATTGACTCAACACAGGCACCTCTTTCTCATCAATCAGCTTCACTCCCACAATCTCTTCATTTACTCTCATCCAGAACCCGAGCCAACCGATTGCAATGTCCGCAAATCCGATCTTCTCCCCTCCGAAGAACCTCTTCCCCTCAAGCCCTCCCTCTAGCGTCTTAAAGGCGTCCCTCGCTTCCCTCGCTGCCTCCTCCTGCTCCTCGCCTGTCCTCAACAAGACCCTCTTCATCGCCGGGATACACTGCAAGGTCGGTATGTTATAACATATTATTCAGTGGCGGATCTATGGGGGTTTGGGATGGCTGAAGCCCCCCTTAACCCGAAAGAAAAACGTATAATTTTTTTTATTTTGGATTTTTTGGTAATTTTTAATAATTTTAGGGATAAAAGAGGATAAAAAGAGTAAAGAATTACAAAAACAGCGTACTTGATAAGGAAGGAGAGATACTTCATGAGTTCAAACCCTTTTAGTCTCACTATTTTTTTTTTTTATGACTTTTGTTTCTCTTAATTTTCTTCTATTAAATAATAAATTTAAAATTTTCTCCAATATATTTAAACAAAAACATTCTTTTCTATGTATAAATATTTAAAAAAAAAATCATTTTTTTTAATAATTTTAGTTTTTTGACTAAAAATGACTATTTAAATCACAAATTTAAGATTTTTTCCTAATATATTTATATGAAAAAATATTTCACACACACACATATATATATGTAAAAAAATTCTTTAAACAAAAAATTTATTTTCTATGTATAAATATAAAAAAAATCTCATTTTTAATAATTTTTGTTTTTCCTACTAAAAAAGACTATATAAATCACAAATTTTAGATTTTTTCTAATATATTTATCGAAAATATTTTTAGCTCCCTAGGAAAATTTCTTGATCTGCCACTGCCTGAGACCTCCGATTTGTGATGAATGAAGGATACCTTCTCGTCCGAAAACTTGGCCCAGAAGCGCGCCTTGGCACGCTCGAAGGGGTCGAAAGGGAGGAGGGGCTCGTGCGTCCATGTCTCGTCGATGTACTCGATGATCACGAGTGACTCGGCCAAGGGCTTGCCGTTATGGACGAGGACAGGAACCTTCTTGTGGACATGATTGTATTGAAGAAGCAAAGGGCTCTTTTCGAGGAGGCTTTCTTCGATGTACTCGAACTCGATGCCTTTGATCTTGAGTGCCCAGATTACCCTCAGCCCATAAGGGCTTCCCCAGAAGCTATGCAACTTCAAATCCTCACCCCCACTCCCCATTTTTTGTTTGGTCACAACAATGAAATCAACCTTGCAAGACAATTGATGATGGTGTTTAGAGGAGAAAGAGGCACAAGTTTAACCTCTCAAGATGCACTTTTAAAAAGTCTTATAGATGAGAGATTAATTAATCCAACACCTGCTCCCACTTTCTGTGTCCTTTTCTAAGTTGAATAGTCAAATAAGTAACCATATAGTCAATTCATATATTATAATTGTTATATATAATATTGAAATATAATAATTCGAAATGACACTAGAGGTTGAAGAAAAATGACCGACGGACTAACCGTCATGAGTACGTCATGATCCGTCATAATACAACCAAGAAGTTAAATAAATATAAACGGCTCAAATACAAGTGATCCCAACAAACAAAATTAGCAGAGTGAAAGTTGAAGAAGACTAAGGAAAGACTGCGAATGTGTATTTATATGGATTTTAGAGCTAATTTCTTGTAGATTTTAGCTATAATCAAATGATAAATCCCCAAATATTAGTATTTGATGTTGGAAGTAGCAATTGGTTGATTTGTCAGGGTATATTTATACCCAGCCCTACTCTTTACACACATAACCGATAAAATTGTCAAGCAATAATAACAGCAACCACCCATATAATAAAGTATAGTCACACACATAAAAATGTGTCAAAACAAACTAAAAAAGATTGCATCGGTTGTGGAGGGAAACTAGCAACGAAATAAAAATCAAACATATAAACGAAACCAACTCCCTGTCCAAACAAATAAAATAAAAGAATCCCTCCTGTTGTAGTAGTAGGGTATTCAGGATCATATCCACGAGGAAGCGTGTCAGCGCTCGCCTTTCAAGTTCCAAATCGCTCTTGAAATCGACCAGAAGAGTTACTCGATGTCGAGTAGGGTACTCGATATCGACCAACACTGTTAAATTTCTTGCAGGCTGCACAACAGAAGACAAACAGAGCCAACGTCGAGCAGAAGTACTCGAGATCGACCAGGATACTCGATGTCGACTAGATGTAGTCGACGTCGAGTGTCAGTGCAGTAAAAACCGTAACTTTTGCAATAAAATAAAGACAAAATTAAACACAAATTCGATGGATTTAATTCAATAAACTAAAAGCTCCTAGAATTGGGGTATCAATGCCACAACGATAACCATATAAGAATCATGCTAAAGGTATAAAAGATCATGCATTTTCATCAAATAACTTTCGTCATTAACAATTAAGAACATTAGAGGCTTTCGCATAAACCCTAATTGTTACTACCATTTTCACATAATTAATCCAAGTTTGCATTAAGATCACTTTCGCTTCAATAACACAAATAAGGATCACCTTCGGCTGTCGTAGAAGAATCATGTAAATAGGGATAGAAGATGAAATCGCAATAAAAGTTGTACCTTTGATGCATTACTTTACATGGCTACTGTCGGGCTCACCCCGACCCTATAAGTGGAGGCTCTTCATCATAGAAACACACATCAATAATATAAAAGAACTAACTTGCATTAAATCAAAAGATAGCTTACAACCGAACGAAGCCAAATCGCCTCTCAACTATTACAACTCTACTCGGCCAAGCTCCTCTAAAACTCCTACATTCGAATGTATGTAATTGTGTGTAAATTGGAATTGGAATGACTAAAAACCAGCCTCTAGGGCTTTATTTATAGTGATCTTCCCTTCCTATCCAAGGAAAGAACAATTTATCTCTATCTAAATCGATCTATCTAAAACCTTAATGATAAATGTTTGATAAATAAATAAATAAAACAATTAGAAACCCCCCTAGGTAAATGTGAGAATTACTAATGTGGATAAGTCTTCAAACAACTTGATAGATATCTCGTGCCTTGCCTCGTAAGTAAATTCAATCACTCGGATTCCAACTCGACTTCGACTCTGATTCGGCACTGTGGTGTACTCGACATCGAGTAGAAGTACTCGACGTCGACTAGGATTGTGCCTTGGTGTAGAAGATAGCTCCTCCTCGGATTCGTCCTCGATCTCGACTCGGATTGCTCTTGGATTGTACTCGACATCGAGTAGACTTTGTGTCCTCGGCTAAGCTCGTGCTCGATCTCGGCTCCAGGAGGTGGTAGTTGACTAGAAGTGTACTCGACATCGACCAGGTGTGGTCGACGTCGACTAGACTCATCGAGTGTATTTCTTCACTTCTTTTGCTCGATGCTTTATGGCTCAGCTTCTCCTCGACCTTGGGCTTTCTGTAATTGACCTCGAGCACTTTCATAGTTTTCTTCCCTTCTCCGAATTGCTTGTAAAGTGTCTCGATTTCTGCGAAATTAAACAAGAACTAGTGTAGACCTCCATAATTGGCAAATAAGCATAACCTACACAATTCCTGCATTATTCAAACCCCATGATATGAAATACATACAGAAATCGATATGACAGTTAATGTAAAACATGGCAAATTAGGCGCACATCAGCATCTTTGATAGGAAAGATGTTTTACGTGGTATTACAAGATCATACACTCGACTAAGAAATTCTAAAGAATAATACATGGATTTAAGCAAGGAAAATTAAAATCAAAGATAGTTCTAATTTTTCTTATTTTTTGGTATTTTGATTGGAAATTCTAAAAGTAGAAAATTGAAAAAGTAGTTAGGGTGAACTACTACTATTCAATTTTTGAATAATTTGATAATCAATCCGATATATTTGAAGAGATAATGTAGATTATTTTTTTTATTGAGTAAAAATTCGAGTTCAAACAAGCTTGAAGCTCGAGAGGCAACAAATCGATTGACGATAGATCGTCAAACATACCCCATAAATACATAAGGTGCAAAAGATTAGGTAATACAAATGACGAAAGATGAGAAGAGACAATGTAGATGAAACGTCTTCGATCAAGTGCTTGCATTGCCACTTAGAATTTTGCGACGGCTTATAAGGAGAGGCATCATTTTGTCACGGGGAGGCAAACACTCCTTGATCACCGGAGTTTCGAGGAATTCATTGAACCACTCACTCAACACAGGCACCTCTTCCTCATCAATCAACTTCACTCCCACAATCTCTTGAACCATCCTCATCCAGTACCCGATCCACCCGATTGCAATGTCCGCATATCCGATTTTGTCCCCTCCGAAAAACTTCTTCCCCTCGAGCCCACCCTCTAACGTCTTAAAGGTGTCCCGTAATTCCTTCGCCGCCTCATCCTTTTGCTCGTCGCCTTTGCTCGTGAAAACCCTTAATGATGTTGGGCCACACTACAAGGCCAATAAATAAAAGCTAGATTGTCATTAGAGTTGGCAAAATCTGACTTGACTGACTTGAACTCAAACCCGATCCAAACCCAAAAATCTAGTACTATGCACAACCCGAGTCCGATTCATTTTGACCCGATACCGGAATGAACTCGACCTCGACCCGACCCATACCTGACCCGTCCTTAACCCGACCTGAACAAGACTCGACTCATCCTTATAATTACATTAATTGTCAACATTCAGATATTGTGGATTACATATAATGAGACCTAATATGACTAAATAAATGATGTTTAATAGTTAATAATAAGATAAATAAAAAATAATCATCATTTTATTATAAAACTGAATGTGACCCGACTTGACCCAACCCGAACCCGACCCAACTCGGAATCCATTTGACTCGAATTTACCTGACCCGACCCGAATTTGACTGAACATACTATATACCCGACATATGACCAAACCCGAATTGGTATACCCGAACAACCCAATTACCACATCTAGCTACCATGGTAATTCAGGATTCAAACTCAGATCTTGTAGAAGAGGGTTAGAAAAATACCTTCTCATCCATAAACTTGGCCCAGAAACGCGCCTTGGCACGCTCGTAAGGGTCCAAGGGAAGGAGGGGCTCGTGAGTCCATGTCTCATCAATGTACTCGATGATCACGAGTGACTCGGACACCGCCTTGCCATTATGAACAAGGACAGGGACCTTCTTATGGATTGGGTTGTACTGAAGAAGCAAAGGGCTCTTTTCGGAGAGGGTTTCTTCGAAATACTCGTACTCAATGCCTTTGATCTTGAGTGCCCAAACGACCCTCAGGCCAAAGGGGCTTGCCCAGAAACTATGCAACTTCAAATCCTCACCTTTGCTTGCCATGTTCTTCTTCTTCTTGTTTTTGCAGGACAATTGATGAAAGAATCAGAGGGTGAAGGGATCAAATTTAACCTCTCAAGTTGCCCACCAAGGCACTAACTATGATGGCTCTAGAGCAACTTCGACCCTGTTTATGGGTCCTATATGCTGCAATCATACCTTGCTTTACAGGTATCACATGCACATCTTTTGGTTACCAAAAGTCTTCACATTAGACTTCCCCTTCCACACATTTCTTATCCCATAGAATAAAAAGGAGTAATTTTTAACTGGTTTATCTGGTGCGTGACTTTTGCTTGGTGTAATTAACACTATATTTTGTAGAAGGTTTCAATAGTATAAAGTTATTATCGGCAGTTTTATAAGAGTGTCATTCAGATAAATTTAGGGTTTTTGAAAAAGTTTGAGGGTTTTTTGACCAAAAAGGTTTTTCATCCCATTTTTTAGAATAGGAAAACAATATAAAAAATTTTAAAAAAAGGTTTCCTTAAATTTACAATATTCTTCAAATTTTTAAAAATGTGAAAACTATTGGAGTCCATTTTTAAGAAAGTTTGAAAAAATGTTGAATGTCATAAGACTATAAGAGTAATAGATTAGTGAAAACTTGAGGGAATATAGGAAAAATAATTAATGTACATGTCCACTCATTATCACATCCTCCGATCCAGGTAATTTTCCTTCACCTACCTCATATCAAATTTATGCCATACATTAAAAGTACTCATCAACTAATACAAATATCAATTACCTTAAAAACTTCTTCTTTTTCTGCCTTAGTTAAGTTAAATCGAGCTCAGTGGCTCTATATTTAAGATGTGGTCCATTTGAAGAAGTGATGGTACAACTTTAACTACTAAATTAGCATAAATTATTTTAAATCATCTATACGTACAAAACAAAAAGAGTTACATACATGTCCAATTTTTTTTTTAAAAATCATTCCTAAGCATGTCCATTTTATTTTTTTATCCACATTTTTCTCCTGCAAGAGAAACTAAAAAAATGGAAACCCATGTAGAAGCACTGTATTTCTATTACAGCTACAAAAAATATGACACATTAATATTAATGATCGATCATAAATTACAAATTTGAATTTTCTTCCCTTATTACCTTACCTCATACCGAAAAACAGAAGGAAAGAGAGAAAAAATACTAGAAAAATAAAAAGAAGACGAGGGATTCTAAGCTTGTTTTTATACAGACCATGCCAAAAGAATACATTATTACCCATGAATGAGGAGCAACATACCAACAAAAACTTATATATGGATAGATGAAAGTACCATATATAAATACTTTGCGTACCTGTCCGGAGGTAGATCCTTTGTTTTGTTTCATTTTCATCTCTTCCTCGAGTTCTTGATGTTTCGTACAGTCATCATGAGCTTTTGCCTCTCGCCTTCTACCTCCGCGAGCCTTAGGCTGATTTCCGAGTACCTGTCTTGCATCTCCTTCAGTTCACTTTCCATTGAGGCGTTCTTCTCCCTCGAAGCCTCCATTTCCTTCAACAACGAATAGACGTTGTAATGCTCTCCGGAATCAGTGTCTGAGGTGCTCAGCTCAATGTCATTTCCTTCAGTTCTGTTAAGAAAGAAACCAAATGTAAGATGTTTTGAAGAGATGGTAAATGAATGAATGGAGAAGCTATAGCTTGTTTTTGGTTGTACTTGTTTATGGAATCACCATTCAGCTTGAATCCGCCATGGGAGAGATCATCTCCCTGCAGTTGAAGATAAGTTAGAGGCACGAGCAACGAGAGAAGATTTTCAGCGTCACCAACATTTTGTTATCAAGCACTAACCTTTTGAGATTGATATTCACAGGATGTCGTGCTGCTGTGGTTGAGTTCATCCAATCGGTTTTCTAGTTCTTCAATTGTATCTCGAAGATCCTTCTTCTTTTCAAGACATGTATTTTCAGAGGTCTCTAGTTCGGCTTCTTTCTGCTTTATTTGTTCCTGTAGCAAATAACAAACAAAACACGAATCACTCCACCTCCTTCGTGTTCCAGATATTCACATGTAGAAGCAAAAAACATTGATAACTGAAGTTTAAGAGTTTTACCTCAAGCAATTTTATATGATCTTTTGATTCCTTGACATCCACTGCCCATCCATTTTTATTCTTCTTTAGTTCATCCTCCAGTTGGATTACCTGCTTTCTTAGTTCTTCCTTTTCCAACTCATCTGAATACAAAGAATGTCGCAACTCTTCACACTGCTCTCTAAGGATGTCAACTTCAGATTGCAGAGTCGAAAGGGCCATGTCCTTTTCATTCTTCAAACCCCTTATTGCAATGAGCTCCTCCAATAACTTATGTGCATCACTCTTTGCTGAATCAAGTGCATCTTCTAGATTCTCTCTTTCACTTTTCTCTCTCTGGGCAAGAAACTCTCGTTCCTTCACCAACATCTTCACTTGCTCAAGCTCGGCTTTGAAATCAGTCCCTTGTTCCATCTGTGCAACGAATGAAGCAGTGTCCAACGTAAGCCTATCTACCTCAGCTTTAAGTGTTAACAGCTCTACTGAGAAACTCTGGCAAACTTCATCCTCGTGATTGAGTAGGTTGGATTTCTCTTCAATGTCCAGCAACAACTGATCTATTTGCTTTGCCTTCAAGCTTAGCTGATTGTGAAGATCAAGCACCTGTGCTTCATAATCTTCTTTGACTGACTCAACCTCTTCCTTAGCCTGCTGCAGCAAATCTTCAAGGTGTTTGTTAATCAGTCGAAGCTCACTGGCTTCTGTCTTTGCCTTGGCAGCCAACCTCTCGTTTGCCTCAAATGTTGACTGCATTTGCATAGAAAGCCTTTTGAATTCGTCTTGAAGCTTCCCAGCAGCGTTGGAATTTATCCATTTGGTCAGTCTCAGGGCTTCCTCAGCTCGGATTGCTCGCTGCTCTTGCTCCACTTTGGCGCGCATAACAGCTTCCAGATCCGACTCAAATCCATGAGCCTGTTTATCTAGTTCTTCCTCCAGGATACGGATATCATCTTCTAGCTCTCTTATGGTGGCCAAGGCATCAGAAAATTCTTTACACTTACACTTAAGCATGTCTTCCAGCTTCTCAGTCCGGTTCTTGAGCTCAATTTTAGCCAATCCAAGAGCTTCCTCTGCTCGGATAGCGTGCTTCTCCTGTTCCACTTTGGCACGAGTAACAGCTTCCAGTTCAACCTTGAATCCCTGAGCCTGTTTTTCCAGTTCATCCTCAAGGTTGCGGATATGATTTTCCAGCTCCTTTGCTGCTGCCAAGGAGCCAGAGAACTCATTTGACCGCTCCTTCAGCTCCCTTTCTAGCTTCTGTGCCCGGTTTTCAAGTTCATTGATGATAGCGTAAGAACTGGAGCACTCATACTGCAATTTCAGCTGTTCTTGGTTTTGGCTTTGGTCTAGTTTATATGACATATCGTGATTTTCTTGCTTCAATATCTCATAGTCAAGGGCTAGCTGCTCCAACTGCATTTCTAGGTCATCCTTGTCTCTCCTATACATTTCCATTTCACTGCAGAGGTCCATAATCTTCTGCTCTAGTACGTACGATTCTTTCGCATCAGTATGTTGCCTAACAATCTCTTCCAGTGCCTTCTGCTCTTCATCGTCATCACTCTGGCCTTGTTCCACTAAAACTTCAGGAATTTTATTATATCCTGGCTGAGTTGATAGGTCAAAATTTCCTCTCTTACTTTGTTCCAACATTTGCTCCAGATCTTGGACAGCAAGAATAAGTTCAGAATTCGATTCCTGTGTCTTCTGTAGCTGTAATTGCAGATTAACGTTGAGGTCCTTTACATAATTCATCTCTTGCCTTGTTTCGTCGAGAAGAGTCCACGGATCTTCCTCGTAATTCAACTTATTTCTAGCTTTAAGATCCTCTTTGCGCTTCTGAGAGGCTTTAAGCTTTTCACATTCGTCCTTCAAAGCATCTCTCTCCCCCTTCAAGCTAACGACTTCTTTGAATAGATCTTGCCCTCTTTTACTCTCCTTAACAATCTGCTTGCGAAGCGTTTGCAGCTCCAAGTCCGCCACTTCGGCCTTCCTAGAGAGAAGAACAAGATCAGATTTTAACTTATCAACAGAGTTATCAGGAAAGGCATTTCTTGGGCTATTTGTGGAGTCATCTGTACTCGAATCGTGAATAGGGACCAGCGCCAATTCCCATCCTGTTTGCCCTTGGTTATGAGGAACTGAATCCAGAAGCAACATATTATTTTTCATTCCGAGTTCTCGCGGAGTATTCAATCCTGAACTGCTATCTGAGCTGGACAAAGTAATATCAGATCCAGTGGAAGCCCTCCTGTTGCGATTTACCTCAGTGGTGTTGAAGATAGTTTTCCTCAGAGATTGCTCCTATGATTTAGTCAAGGCGAAAAACAGAAAGTTCAATTATTGTGAATCGAAACAGAGTGCAGTACACACTTATTTCTACGCAGTATCATGCAATTTGAATGGAAGACAGCATGTCAAAGTGTTCAAAACCAAGCTACCTCTGTAAGTTGAGATGAAAAAACTTACATCAGCAGAGTTTATGTTGATATTTTCTTCTGTATCACCAACGCCAAAATGTCTCCTCATACTCGCAACGTCCTCAGGATTGATTTGTGCTCCTTCGGGCTGTTCAAGCTCTCTATAGTGCATCAGAAACATGAATCAGTAAGAATACAACAATGTATAATATCAGTCAATATTCAAAGGCAATAAACTTTGCTGACCTCTGGCTAACATTATCCTGTATCCTTTGAATCAAAACCTGTAAATCAAAAAGAAATCTCAAAATCCATCAGTCAATTTCTTTTGTCAATACTAAAACTTAAAAGGACACATTCTCGTGTCAAGATCCATGACATCTGTAAATGCTCACAAGCTGTAGCTGACAGACAGAGAGAAAGAGACTAACATGCAATATAACATCTGAATTCGACCCCTTGAAAGGCAAAGAAACCGAGGCACCGTCGGTTGCCCCAGCATACTCAGCAATATTTACAGAAACTTCTCCCAAAATACTTAATTTCGACGAGCCCTGTGACAGTGACACCGATGAAAACGATCAGCAATAATCGCAAAGGTGCAAAAGTGTGTAGACAGCAAGTGAGATTTCACACAGACACATACACAACCGGAATTCAATTTAGAAAAAAGAAAATGCAAAATGAATTAGGATCATACGGTTGACAGGATAAAATAGTAGATTCTCTCCTGAATCTTGCCAGTCTTATGGTCCTGAATCAGCTTCACTGTTTCAAGAATCGCATTCTCCCAGTAACAGCAACCATCTCGAATCTCAAATTTATCGAGCTTGGCCGTCGGCCTCCCAGTGTCGGCTGGAACCAGCGAAAGCACCAAAGCGTTTCCAACCAACTGTGAGACCTAATTTCACAAAAGCAATTTACAAATTCCTTTACACATTTTGCAGAGAAATTCAGAAGCTGAAATTTCACCAAAAATTAACATAAGCGACAATCGAAGCCTCGAGATTGCGAGAACCTATCACACAATAATCGGAAATAGAAGAAGATGGGAAAAATCCACCGACACTGTTCCAATCTCGAATCGAGCTTTACCTGAGTGGCATGAAAGCGAAGTTTGAACACAGCGGTGATCTTGTTCTTGTCGGCCCTCCATCTCGCGGACTTGAACATCTTTACTCAGTCACCGGATCTCGGGCGGAATCCAGCGGCCGTCAATGGAACTCCGGCTGGCATCATTCACGCCTAATCCAACGCTCTGATAAGCGAGTATCGAGAGAGTGTAAGTCGGAGGAGTGAGTGTAAGAACACCACAAGGATTTGAGTAAAAGTTGAAGGAGTCAGCGCGGAACAATCGGTGAGAAAGATCCGATCTAGGAGCACCGATCGGAGTTGCTGTCACTGGAACCAGCCAAGCAGATCCGTCAAACACACTCTCCGTCTCCCTCTCCTTCTCCTTCGGGTGCGGTCTGTAAGAGCTTCGCCTCTCTCTATTGCTTGAATGCTTGGTACGGAGACGACTGTAAATTTGGCGCAATAAAGAGGGGATTTCAGGGGAATAAACTAATACGGTAGTCGTAGAACCAAAAAACGAAGGATAAAAATAAATAAAACGATATTAAAAAATTACGGAGTATTAATTTTTTATATGTATTTTATTTAATTGAAAAAATACAAATTAAAATTATTTCATAGTTATATATACTTATCAAAAATATTAATAGTAAAAAAATTATTTATATTTAAATTAATTTTAATTTTATATTATTTGCACACTTTAATAGGTATTAATTTAATTTTTATATTTATAATTTATTATAATTTTAATAGATTTTTTTATAAATAATATATATATATATAATTTTATAATATTGAGTTATCATGTATTTTCGTTGAGTGAGAAACGATATTAAATAAATAAATAGAGAAAAGGAGGAAAGTCTCGAAGAAAAAATATTTTTACCCGGTTCCACTTCCAACGGGTGTGTGCGCGTTAGTGCGTTACCGTTTCTTCAATATAATACTCCAAAATCTTAAAGAGTTGTGCATAAAAATAGGTAAAATATATATTCCTTGTTATCAACATTAAAATAGGTAAAATATATATTTTCCAAAATCTTGCCATAAAATTGGTAACAACTATTGTATATTCCTTGTTGATTAAAAAAAATTCATTTCATGATATAAATTTAAGAAAGTAGAAATTATATTTTAGATATTTTTTATGTTTATTTTATACAAATATCCTTTGATACGGAGTATATTGTACATTAGTGATAATTATCAAGAAAACAAAAAATAAAGTAATAAGTGGTTATGGTGTTAGTCTGTTACGCATAATAGTTTCGATCGTACATTCATATTATTTGAGTCGTTTATGTCTTTTTCTTTGACTTAATATCTTTTTGATTTAGATGGTTTATATACGACAGTTAGTCCGTCTATTATTATTCGGTTTCTTAATACACCAGATATATCTGATAAATCGAATTACTTAAAAAAAAAAGGGAAGAAATATTCATATTACATTATTATGATTATTTTGTTTTTAATTTAGACTTTTGTGCCAATTGATGTCGTTGGATGACGTAATAAATGCCCGAATGGCATTGGCTTATAGGTATTGTGTTCAATGACAAAACGCGTTAGGTATAAATGTATAATCACCATCAGTTTGATTAATAGATACTAATATTGTACTTTTCTATAAAATAAAATAAATAAATAAAAAGATAACATTGTACTCTTAATCATGCATTTGGTAACCAGTGAGAATAATTGCTTTTATTGTATTGCTAATATAAACTAGGCAGCTTATTTTATTTTATTTTTTATTTTTATTTTTTTTGGTGGAAAGTCATCACATTATTTTAAGTTCCTATATTATTTACTTGTTTTGTCATGTAATTGATTTATGTAAATCAAGTAGTGTACTTAGAGCAACCCCAACAACTCTTGTATAATAGATAAAATATGATATTTTAGAGAAAATGGGTTTTTTTCACTCCAACAGCTTTTGCAAATGGTCTTGTAAAATAAAGAAACATTAGGAGAGAAGAAAAATCTGTAAATTTAGAGGAAGAAGTGAAATTTGTAAAATTAAATGTTTTGCTCTTCCCCGTGAAATTGTTAATAGATTTGTGGTTGAGATTGTAAGATTTTGAATTAAAGTAAATATTTTATGTCCTATTTCTATTTCCTTTCAATTCAAATAAATTTTTATTAAATAATATACAATAAATATAGAATATAATTAATGTAAAAACTTATAAAATAGAAAGGCCGCTAGGGTTGGGGTATAAAAAATTTAGAGATTTTAAAATTTTTTCCTACAAAATATAGATTTTATAAAAAAGTACCCCTTTATCAAATAAAAATAGATACTATTGCATTGTAAAATACTGTATCTCATGCACGTCTCATAATTTGTCCTAGTTGTAGTCCATTTAATTTTGTAGTTGGAATTTGGTGGAAAATTACAAACTTGAACAACCAACGAGTATTTTTTTAATTTTTTTTATAAAGGGGGGTAAATAATTGTAATTAATTTTAAAATATTGTGAATTGTGATCTTGGAGTGTGGGGCCGTGGATGATCCGGCATTTGTAGCCGTTACGTCAACGTTGACATATATAGTAGTATGATTTTTGTAACACATAGGGTTGTTAACTTGTTATATGAGTTTAACAGTTCGAATTCGGCTCGGGATCGGTTCGAAAAAGTTCGACTCGAGCTCATTCGCTTACCTAAACAAATCGAGTCTAAACATAGTTTTAAGCTCGGTTGAAAGCTCGGCTCGTTCGATTTAGCCTCGAATAGCTCGAATTTTATGGAATTTCTAAAATTTATTTTTAAGTTAATATGTTATGATCAACTAAAACTACTTAAAGTTCTAAAAAAGCTCGGCTCAAACTCATTCATTTACTAAAACAAGCCGAGTTTGAACAAAAAAGAAAGCTCATTTAGAAATTGGGTTTGACTCGGCTTGAGCTCGTTTAATAAATGAATCAAACTTAAGCATGTCAAACTCGACTCGTTCGGCTCGAATAACACCCCTAGTAACACAGTTGGGTAAACTGTACATCACGTAAATGATCATTTCACATATTTTGATTATTTCCTAATACCCACTATCGACAATTTAATAAGTTAAAATTTTGAAGTATATATTGGTTTATTCACTATATTGAATTTGTCTTTTTAATTTGTTTTTTCACCTCACAAATTTTACTTCTTTTGAGTTTTTTCAACGTTTTATTTTATTGACATAAAAGATATAACAATTGTAATTTTAGATCAATTCATATTGCCTTTTTATATAAAATATTCATTTTTTTAATTCTTTTAACAATTTCGTACTTATAAATAGTAACTAAAAAATTGTTAAAATTTTGTAATATATATATATATATATATATATATATATATATATATATATATATATATATATATATATATATTCTCCAA
This sequence comes from Persicaria maculosa, assembly GCA_963922045.1. Classification (NCBI taxonomy): domain Eukaryota; kingdom Viridiplantae; phylum Streptophyta; class Magnoliopsida; order Caryophyllales; family Polygonaceae; genus Persicaria; species Persicaria maculosa. Next base: position 77,576,980 of record OY998255.1, on the reverse strand, counting down.
ATGAGAAACGTTTTCTTATTTGTTCATGTTGCTATAAATACTGTAGCTAGATGATAGGGAAAGGTTTGTGTTTTTGTGTGGAGCTAGCCAGTGGTTGTGATTTGGTAGGCCAAACTCAAATCTAGCCACCATATATAATATTCCCCTTCTTCTTCTTTTTTAATTGTTTGTAGAATGAGATTCAATTAGATTCAAAAAAAAAAAAATATATATATATATATATATATATAGGGAAAATGACTAAAAATAATAAAAAATATCGTCCGTGAACTAAAAATAATACGAACTTTAGAAATTACTATGTTTGATATAGGGTCAGTTTGGTAACACGGAGCTGTTGGGGTAGCTGAAGCTGATAGGGTAGCTGAAGCTGATTGATTAATTGTGTTAAATATATGTTAAATTGGACTTTTCATAAGATAGTAAGGTGTTTGGCAACCCAGCTGATAGAGTAGCTGATACAAACTAGCTGATCAAATAGGAGAAAAATCAATAGAATTCTGAAAAGCTTGCGGTTGGTAGCTGTTGAAAATCCAATTTCAAAAGCTAATTAAATTAAAATCTTATATTTAACTTATTTAAAACTATAAATTATTAAAACCAAAAGCTTCGAAAAGCTACGTACATTGCCAAACGGACCCATAAACTATTAACTAATAAACCAATTTTGATACGTATATTTTTCCGGCCAAAATTCCGACAATATTGCTGACGTGGCAATCGGAAAATAGTTTTTGGGCTCAAAATGTAATTAACACCAATTTAGGGGAAAATGTAAAATAATATTCATCTTCTTCCTCGTTGCCTCTTCAATTCACCCATGGCAGACCACTGCAAAAATCAAGTATCCTTCCACCCAGCCAAAGAAGCAAAGTATCCATCAATCGACGCCGCTTGGTCCTTCCCGAGCGTAACTAGCGCAGTCAGAGGCGAGGGCAGTGACGGGATTGTTTTCACATCCCTTCGCCCAGCCACGAACCTAAACTGAAAAATTCCCAAAATCCCATAAAATCAAGCATCTAAAGAATAAATTGAATGAGAGTTAACGATAATTTCAGGGTCTAGTTCATATTCAAGCTATTTTTCATGTAAAATCTCGACAAAACAAGATCGAATTTGATATCTAATTTTCAAATTTAGAAAACCCTAAATATATATTTCGACAAAATAGGTTATGCGGTTGTATGTGCTGGTGGTGCTGTTACGGGGACCGGAGATGCTCATGGTTGCAACAGTTGCAGAGTGAGGCGGGTGAGGTGCTGATTGTGGTCGGAGATAGCGATTCCGACATCCTCCCTCATACATTCGAAGAAGACGATGGATAGTACAATTTGCCCTTAATTATATATTTCTCCCTAACTTTCTTCTTAATTGCATTTTGAGCCCAAATAAAATTTTCGAATGCCGCATCAGCAATATTACCGGAATATTGGCCGGAAAGATGTCCATATCAAAATTGGTTTATTAGTTGATAGTTCGTATTAATCATATTAGTTTTTAAAGTTCGTATTATTTTTGGTTCATGAACGAAAATTGGTATTATTTTTAGTCATTTTTCCATATATATAAACAGTCTTTCTATCTTATATCCTAAGAGAATAAGATAAGAACCTAATTAGAGAAAGATTCCCTACTAAAAACATAGTGGACCCTATGAATCTAATTAAAAGAAAAGCTAAATTAATTAAAAGTTGAAATATAATTCCAAATTAGGAATATTACCCTATGCCCTTAGGGCATAGGATAGAAAAACCGTATATATAAAATCTATTTGAAATGTCAATTTTTGTTTTATAGATTTTCTATCATGTATATATCAAGGGCATAGAATAAGAAGCCAACTTGAGAAACATTTACCTTTTTATTATGAAAGAAACATTTACCTTAATTACACATGATTGAGCCATTTTTAAAATAAATTATTGTTTTCATTCATTTCTTTTTAGAGTTTTTTTCCCCGATAAAGTATTCTTATCCTATGTCCTTAGAGTATAAACACTGAAGAGCCTTCAAGCCCTCGCAATGTCTAGCTCAGTGCAAAAAAAAAAAAAAAAAAAAAAAAAAAAAAAAAAGAGCTAAGAGTTCGTACACCATGTTTCATCGCATGTAAAATACCCCTATAAAAGGTGATTTTTAATAATAATCTATAATTTAAAAAAAAATTATTCAAGTGTGAATGAATTTTATCTACCCATAGACACCCATTTTACATATATTTTTTTAAAAAAAAAATTACCAACAATACCCATATACTATGATTTTTACCATATAAAAAATTTAAAAATTTTACCCATTTCAACAACAACAACAATAATAATAATTGAGTAGATGAAAGTAAATGGTAAAAAGTACGTTAACGGTCCAAGATTAAGGCTCACTAATGAGGATGCAAATAATAAAAATTTGGAATAATGGTTTTAAACTGATGTGACAAAGAAAAAGTAAGTTAATGGCTCTTATTCGGAGATTTGGATCCCCTCCTTATAAAAATCTCCTAATATTTACCTAATGCATCAATCTTATCCATAAAAATTAATAGATGGCTATGATTTATTCTACCTAAATAAAAAGTTAAAAATCTACTCAATTAATTAACCCTCTCTTTTCCTTTCATAAAAATGAATCATCAGAACACTCCTCTTCTCATAACTATAGTAAATCTCCTCATAGGGCAATTTAGATTTGAGACTAATTGAATAAGGGACAATGGTCATACATACTCATACTACACTGCTTTGCTTGTCGGTGCATTGATTTTTAGACAGCTAAATAAAGTTTAATTAATTAATGCAAATGCATGTTTTTCTCTCCCTACCTCAGCCCTTTTCTTAGATTAAAATTCAAGGTTTACCTTGCTTCTTTCCAATGAGTCGAATCGATCGACGCAAGCCGATTTACCTGGTCCGTGGCTCTTGCGGCTTGGTCACGTGTCCAGGGTTTACCACTAAAGGTGGGTTTCTCGCCATTAAAAAAAAAAAGATATGAGTTGAATATGATTTTGACATTTTGTATAGTTGGATATTCATTAGTATCTTAATACTAATCGCTCACTAGATTCCTGCTGCAAGCCGAATCTAGAAGTTTATATTTAATTTATTAAGATTTATAATTTGAAACGTAATCAATGGATGATATTTATATAGATTAATTTGCAATCATAATGTTATCATTATATTATTATTTCGGTCTTTATATATATATCCTAAGAGTATAAACTATATAATAAGAACTTTATTGAAAAAATTTGTAAAAAAAATGGATGGATCCTAAAAAGTTTTTTTTTAAAGACAAATAATTAAAATTAGAGAAAAATTTCTAAATTAAGTATCTTATAACCTGTACATAAATTGAAATTCCATCTAAATTTAATCTATTAATCCATTTTATGAGCTCAATAGACATGGATATATATAGAAGTCCTTTTAATTAATATAAATGGTTTGTTTCACTTATGAGTATCCTTAATTAGAAAAAAGTTATATATATAAATAATTAAAATTGGGTGAATCATTAAAAAAAATTATAAATAAAATTGAACGATATAGATAAAATATCGATAGTTAGTAGACGGTAAAATAATTATAAAATAAACCATCAATTTTCTAGTACAAAATCAAATTTTGTTGGTAATGACCCGCTAACCAATATATTCCTAACTTAAACCTTCCTAATCCCCTTTTTTCGTCTCATATATGTACACTGTACAAAACCACAAATTTAATTTCTTAAGAACTACTACATCTGTTCAGAAATAAGTGACGTTTGACTTTTTAGCACGCTTTTTAAGGAGTTAAAAACTATATAAAATATAAAGTTTTTAAATTTTTTTTATAATTTTATACATATTAGTTATAAGTTTAAAATTATTTTAAAAAATTAATAAAAAAATTAATATTTTATATAGTTTTTAGCTCATTAAAAAGCATGCCAAAAAGTCGAACGACAATTATTAATGAACGGAGGGAGTATTACAGTTCCTGCGCGGTTTTAAAAAAATAAAATTTTAATATAAAATAAAATAACATTAATCAATTAAATGAACGGAAATTTCGCGAGGTGCCCTCGTGGTATAGCAATTTTCGCCGGGTGTACAGAAGTTTGACATATTTCGCGTGGTACCCCTATATTTTGGGTAGATTTTGTCTCGCGCCCTTGTGGGTTAAAATTAACGGGATAAGACTTGCTCCGTTAGATTTGAATTAAAAAAACAAAGCGAGAAACTATCAGAGACGAAGACGAACGATTGGGTGAAGGAGAACGAAGGCAAGAGGGGTTCGAAGTGGCCGCCGGCGGGTGCATCCATCTTGTCAACGCCGGCGTACGCATCCTCCGACTAAGCATATGAGGGTGTATCCATCTTGTCAACATCGGCGTATCCATCGAGCCGAGAGAGGAACCAAGCAGCAATCGGACAGAAAATCTTGTGGTGATGGAGGCAATCGACAACGAAGGCAACCACGACCGGATGTCTAGGCCGCCGACCGGAGCTAGAGTCGACGGTGGTATAAGGTTAGTGCTGGAAACTTCTCCCCTTTCCTAAAATTACAGTGGTTGGGTTGAAATTATTTGAACATTGTTAGTTTGTCATGGAAATTGAGGGCTAGGGTTTATATTTGAACACTGTTAGGTTGAAATTACAGGGGAAATTGAGGCTAGGGTTTGTATTTGAACACTTTTAGGTTGAAATTACAGGGGTTAGTTTGTCATGGAAATTATTTAGGTGTTATACTGAAATGATTTAGGTGTCATATATTATCAGCTTGCCTGTCAATGACTCAATCCTATTCTTCCCCGCATTTTGATATTTATGGTACAAATTACCATCCTTTTCAAATGAACAGAAAGATACAACCCATTTGCCTTGTATGTGATGGAATCAAATATTTGAGGACCCGCTCCATTGAACACATTGAATCTAGCTAGTAGCGTTCAGAAGAAACTTGTTTAGGACAATACATTCTCGTCACTGTCAAAAGCCTAGTGTCTCACCTTCAACTAACTGTGTTACAGCTGCTCCCTGGACCGATTGTGTTACAACTGCTCGCTGAACTGATTGTGTATAGTACTGATAGATGAATAAAATTCTAGAGTATACACAATTATGTTGGAAGAGTTCTGTTACATTCTAAATAGTTTGTATAAATAAGGTATAGGAAGAAGGGTATCGTTGAATTTTGTAATTCAAAGACATTTGCCTTGTATTTGGTCAGCAAGATGTTGAATCTTTAAATGCTTTGGTCAAATTTAAACTTGTGGTAATCTTCCATTTGCTATGTTTATGCATTTCTTGCGGGTTATAGATTTCAGGGAGTTGTGTTCAACTAGTTTGTGAAGGGTGTTTTAGATGCTGCTACATTTTTTTCAAATATAAATTAGCTACTTTGGGAACCTACAAGTTATTATTAAATTGGTGAACTCTTTATGCTGATTTGTATAGTTTGAGGAAGCTAGCTTTAGGCCTTTTAATGAGTTGTTCATACTAATAGGCAATGCCATATATGTTGGTTTGGAAAAGCTGTAGCAGCATTGCTTATGTTAGGGATGCCATCTATGTATGGTTTCCAGCCTATTAGCTCAAATGACAGAGCGATGTGCTCACGCACAAAGATGCGAGTTCAAGTCTCGCATAGGCTAATTTCAACACAACTAAAAGTTCATTACACATTTGGGGTCATGTCTCAATATTTTATTTTGGAGTTGATTCAAATAATGGGGGCCAAATTTGGGTTTTTTGTTTGAGTGGTATCTATTAGCATTAGTAAAGTTGTCGATCCTGACTGAATTCAAATTTTAAATGATTTTTAGTTATGCTATCATTAAAACCAAGAATATTACATTAAAACCATATCCAAGAAGACTTATGACAAGAAGTATTACACAAAAATTCCTCGTCCACGGCCAGGAAGACTTATGTTGTCATAACATAACATTTGATAGCATTTGTTATTTCTTTTGGAATTTGTAAGCATTTTAATGCAAGCAGATCTTTGTACTAGCATATGTGGGAGTTAAACGCATAAGCACATGTTCTACCGTTTGAGCTAATAGGCTTCAAAACAGGCTTCAAATAATACACGAGGTTAAGTCAATAATAAGCTACATCTATACACAAACACGACCAATACTCAATAATACAACACAAATACAATTGGAAATGCAAATTTCAGATGATGGACAGACAAGGAAATTCAAGGTTATATCAATCACCAATTGATCATGAAACATGGAACAACTCAATGGAAATGAACCAAATCAGACAACTTACATGTACTAAATCGATGTGTTGATGAAGGTGGTGAAAAATCCCCCAATTCGAAAACTCATACATCCAAAATCCCGAGTACTACTCGAAAATGGTCGGACTCTCTCTCTGTCAAAGAATCGCGAGGTATAAAACAGAGAACAAATCATTAGACCATTGCATCAGTTGCAATGCCCAAATACAGACCCATCATCAACAGATCAAATTTTGTCAATAACTCACAAAATTTCATGCTCGAATTCCATAATCAAACTCAAAATCCTCAATTCAAAAACTCAAATCCCATTCACATCTATCTAAATTCTAGACTCAATTCCCCAATTGAAAACTACAAAGCCCCGATTAAAAAATGAAATTAGCAAGAAATTAACACATGAAGATACATCTTAAAGTAAATAATTTTAACAGTGAATCAGCAAAGCAGATATACATAGGCATAAGCATGAAACTTCCATGAAACAAGAACTTCCTCAATTGAAAGACCAAATTCCAACCAAATAACCTTATCATCATGAAACCATACAAACCCATCTCAGAATTAAAGCACTAACCAAATGCAGAAATCCCAAAACCCTTAAATCCTCAAACCCTAAATCTCTCTGTTTTTTTGCAAAATCTTTTGGGAGAATCCCATAACCCTAAATTAAATTGAGAAAAACTTACCCCCAACATCGTCAGCAAGTCGGCTTCACTGGCGTCCACTCTCGTCGCCCCCTCTCGATAATCGGCATCAGATTCCTCTCACTGGCTCCTCTCTCTCTCGAATCGTTGAAGCAAAATATCGAAGACTTCGCCTCAATCGCCTCTCAGTTCGTCGTCGCCTCCAGTCGCGCAGGACTTACCGTCTCCTCTGTCTCTCTCCGGTTGCTCAGTTCGACCTGTGATTTCCTCAGTTCGCCCTCGAAGACGCCATTGCGTTTGTTCCTCTCTCTGTTCGACCAGCGTTCTTTCTTTCTTTTCTCTCTTTTTATTCAAAATTAATGGAGAGGTAAAAGTCTGTCAAAGTTAACCATAGAAGGGTGCGAGGTGAAATAGGAGTAAACGTCAGGGGTACCACGCGAAATATGTCAAACTTTTGTACACCCGGCGAAAATTGCTATACTACGGGGGTACCTCGCGAAATTTCCGTTAAATGAAATATTAGTTTAATATTTTGAATTAACATATAAGAACAAACTCATAAAATTGAGAAGGATATAGTAGGCTAAAAGATGGGCTTTATTATGATAATATAGGCGATTGGTTATATCCTTATGAGCCTATTATGATAATAAGGAAAAAGAAGGGGAAAAAAAGCGATTGATTAAAAATGAGAGGATTAAGGTGGATGGGACATATGGGCGGAAACTCTTCTATTTTAACAGTTATATATATATATATATATATATATATATATATATATATATATATATATATATATATATATATATATAGGGTGGTTCATGGGTACTCATCTCTTATTGTGTAACATGAGAACACATCTGGACCGTTGATTGAATGAAATGGAAGGCTGAGATTAATAGGCAATTTTGGCTTTTTTTTAATTAAAAAACAGTGGGACCCACGTCGTTTTTTTGCCCACTTGCTGGATTGGGGACGTGTGTAGTGCACTCTCCTTAAATTATTCGATGATATATCTGGATTATTCGATCGTATCGACGAATTGTGCAATGGTATATCAGGATTATTCGATGGTGTCGCTTGATTATTCGATGGTATAGCTTGATTATTCGATGGTATCGCTTGATTATTCGTTAGTATAGCTTAATTATTCGATGGTATTACAGTAGTATAACTAAAATTATTCGATGGTATCACAGGATTATTTGATGGTATCGCGTGATTATTCGATAGTATCGAGGCATTTTTAATTCATATGACTGTCAATTAAAAAGAACAAATCACGAAGCACAAAATCACAAAATCAATCCATACATATGAATAATTCGGCCTTCTCCCCGAATATGTCTTTCAATCGAGCAATTAAATCAAGCAATTGCAAACAAAAACGATTTCAATTAATCACAAACCTAGACTCCAAATCCACCACCAGGAAACCTTCCAACTGCAAATCCACAACTACCGGAAAACCTCCCGACTGCAGATCCACCACCAGGGCAAACCTCCCGACTGCAAATCCACCACCAAGGAGTCACCCACCATTGCCATCGCATCCGCCATGGAGCCGGCATCTCCTGATTTGGACTTGGACTAATTATCGGGAAAAACGCATGAATTCGTTGCTTATGAGCACAGCAAGCCGGTGACAATCTACGCAGAGGAATCGCCCACCTGTTCAACGGCGGTTGCCGAGGATGGAGGAATGGACCACAAGCTTCTCGCCTGATGTGCCCTCATCGCCTTAGCAATCGCCACCTTCGTATCGTCGCCGCCCTCACCTCCTTCAAGCCGCCTTCGCAATCGATGCTCGCCGCATTCGCAATCGATGCTGAACTTAAGGAAGGACAAAGATGAAAGATCCAATTGACAATTGAAAAAAAAAAGAGAGGAGAAGATCCAAAACAGATATCGTACTCCGCTCCGCCATCGGCATCACCTCCGCCTTCGTCGATCGCACCTCCGCCGCACCACCAAAATTGATTCTCTCCATCTCTCCGATCATTCACTTTCATTCGCCTCTGCCGCAACTTCAATCGTCACGCCCCCGTTGCACCTTCGGCAGTTGGATCTCTGGTTGTCACCTCCGGCCGCTGGATCGCCTCCCCTGTCTCTCTTATTTTTTTACTGTAATGAGATTTATAAGATTGGTTTAGGGTTTGTTTTGTTAATCACACGCGATGTGTATGTGGGTGGGTGTTTTTAATTTTTTATTTAATTTACAATTATTTTAAATACACGAATAATCTCAGCCATTCAATTTCCCTAAATCAATGGATGAGATTTGTTCTCATGATACATTTTAAGGGCTGTTCTCATATGATCTATCCTATATATATATATATATATATATATATATATATATATATATATAGTTATAGATGCCAAGAAAAATGTAAATGTTATATTACTCATGCCTCTTAAGTAAAGTATTAATTTGTACTACTCCCTCCGTTTCAAAATAAATGTCATTTGACTTTTGTATACGTTCTTTAAGGAGGTAAAAAATCTATAAAATATTATTTTTTAATTAATTTTTTATACTCCGTATATAAATTGATACTTATTACTAGTAATAGCTAGCAAAATACGGAGTACGTACTAGTTAGTTGAGTAGATATAATGTAATTATTTTGCCTCGTTATATGTGATCGTTTTGTTGTATAAATAAAAATATCATAAAAAATTGAGGTAAAACAGTAATTTAACCAAATAATCTGATATGATCCTATATGTCCTAAGGGGTACTTTGTAGTGAGTATTAGTATCTCATTGATGTATAAATACTTAGAGATTGGATTGAGCAAGATATGAAAGAAATAACGCAAACAATTTATCTTTTCTATCTCGCCTATTCTCTCTCTCTTTCTATGACCTTCCTCTCTGAACATCTCTTCCTTCCTCTCTAAATCCCTTTCCTCTATCTCAATTCTCCATGGAAGCCCTAAACTTTCCTCTATCCGACCTTAGGGTCATAACATAGTCGAGATAAAATAATTGCATTATAATTAATACATTATGGAATCCAAACACACCATTAATTTAAACACCTGGAAAATTGTGTTAACCAAACACCACATTATCTATTTGCATTATAAATATAATATAATTAGAATCCAAACACGTCCTAAATTATAGGTATGAGGATCCTCTCCTAATCAAATCTTCCTAAATATTTACCTAATAACTAATTAATCTAAACCATTAATCTAAATCAATGGTCAAGATTACATCCTATATAATTAAATATCTTCATATGATTAGTCCTCCTCCCTTTGTTTTTCATCTCTCCAATGGAGGAAGCTGTCCATGACACCTCCTTCTGGCTTGGACACGACATCTAACTCGCTAAGCAGACTTAGTCCGACACACACCTGCAACAATGGAATAAAATCTTGGGTAAAATCCGTCCTAACTCCGGCCCGCTCCTGTATTTGCCCGGGTCTACTGTGAATTTAGAAATGAAGGCGATTTTGTGGGTAAATAAAAGCATGAAAACTCCATTTCAAGGCCAAGGTACGATAATAACGCACCCATCATTGTTTTCCCATATGGGCATAGCCCACAAATTAAGGTCACATATCTTTCCTCCTTTCTTTATGCCTTATTGTCATAACTCAATAGTACGTGTGTTATTTATAGTGCCCCACAACATTCAATTCAAATACTTATTAGACCAACTCCATGTTATATTATTTTGTGTCCAATACAATTTCAATACTTAGGTCAACTTCATCACTGATATAAGCACCGTTCTAAAAAACTCTTCAAAATCCGCCTAATTATTAGACCCCCGTCTAAACTCTTGAACTCTTCCTGCCATCAAGGCCGTCAAGGTCGTCGAAATCTGCCTAGGCTACAAAGACACGCCATGAAATTCGCTTAAACTCCACCTACACCCTTGACCATACCCTACCGTCAAGCACCCAACAAGCATTTTTTTGAACATATTGTTTGCATACATCCAATATAAAATCAAAGGAATACAAAAAAAAAAGGTAATTTCATTCGCCGTTAATTGAGAATTTCCATAATTGTTTTAAAAACATATGCAAGTTGATAATAATGTTGCAAAATTGAAATAAAATGTTACACAAATATGTTTTTCAATGTAGGGCCTTCTTCTATGTATTTCCAAATGACACAATTTTTTATTTGTTAAATAGTTATATAAGAAAACAAGTGGTTAATTTCTTAAAAACTAGATAGATATTGGATATGAATATGTAAGAGACTTAAGAGTTTAATATTGTATAATTTTTTTAGGAGTCATGATTGTTATGCCAATTATCTAATAACAATATTATATGTATTGTATTTTTTTTTGGAAGCAAGATAAAATTTCGATTCCCTAGACAAGTCTAGGGAAACCGAGAGACCGGACAAGCCGGTGAATGGACAAATCATCATGTACAACTGAAAGCAAATAACAGAAGCAAATGACTAAAGCAAATGACATAAATAAAAATACAAATAAAACGTACACGCCATCCTACATTGAAAATCACAAGCCAAAAGAGAAACGAAACGATCAGTCAAAGAGACGACGTACACAGAGAACTCTGGGGAACACCAGCGGGTATCTCGGATTGTGGACTCAAAAGAGCCATCAGATGTCAACGCACTTCCACGACGCCATCGAACATGACAAATCAAACACCGCTCAACAAAGCCTGCAACACAACAAGAATAACACAATACACCAATCCGCAAATCCAACTCAAGGCCAAACCATTGTCCATAAGTTGTAATAACTATTTATTCAACCGTGTATAGAGACTTAAAAATAGTTTAATTATTATTGTAAATTTATAGCAACATATATGCTGAGCAATTAAGTTGATTGCTTTTTTCCCATATGATGTGTCCTTTTAGTGGTTAAAATCATTAAGGTGGAGTGCCATTATATATATGGAGTGATATATGATGAGTGGTTGGTTGAAAATATGTGATAGTTTTCATCTTCTGTCATATGTGAAAACATATATATTGGATAGTACCATTATTGGAATTGCAAATTGTCATTTATGTATATGGGCCAACTATATATTATTCATAGTTACTTGTTTCTTACCACATCTTACTTACCTAGTAGACCTAACCTTTTGGATAGAAGTTTAAAAGACAAAATGTACACAAACTCTTATGCTTTCAATGGCTAACTAGCTTCTTCACATACTTCTTTATTCTTTATTCCTTCTCTCTTTTTAAGGGGATTTTTTTTTTTGATATAGGTAAGAGTTTGGATATGGTGAGAGCCCCTGCTAGACTATCTTTTAATAGCATCATTTCGAATGAGAATGTTCAGAGTTTTTCTGAGTTAATATCTGGTGAGTCGTCTGCGAGGAAAAGATTTACAATGCGATTCAAAAGACTGAAGTAACAAGAGCATGTGTGTGATGAGGAATTCTTTTTAAGGGATTTTACTATTTCTTCCTAGTTAGGTAGTTGTATTATATTGTTTTAATCTAGCTATATATAGTAACTAGCTCATTTAACAATCAATAATGTTGAATTGATGGCACTTTATTCATTTAAAATTGGGGTTCAACTCTCTACACTTTCTAAGATGTCATAGTACATGTGCTTTCTATAGCTAAGAAGGGCAAAAAACACAAGTATTATTAGGATTTGATGGGATTAGCAAGATATGCTATGTCCATATCAAATAGTGTCAAATTTGGCCACATTGTATTTTTATGTATGAAAAGGCAAAATTAATGCTTGACCTTGAAGCTTTGCCCACGTTGTAAAGAACCCAATATTTATCAATCAACATCATTTGCATTTTGTTCTTCAACCTTTTCTTAGCCTATCAAAGCTCAAAAGTCCCATTTATAAAGATAAAGGACCTCTCATAATTGTGATTTCTTTCTTCTTTCTTTCATTCATGATGCCATTGTATTTTCCATCACATGGTTGCAAATACAAGCACATAACACTAACTAAATTGTGGTAATCATTATTGATGATTTGTTTTAGATTTTGGCAAATTTGATCCTGTCTATATCACAATTCATAAGTAAATTGTTTTGAATAAATAATCACTAAATGTTTTGATATAATTTTTTTGGGGACTTAAAAAATATACTACCTCCGTTCGGCAAAACTTGTCATTTACTATTCACGCACGCTTTTTTAAAATGATAAAAACTATATAAAATATTCATTTTTTTTAACAATTTCGTAGTTATTATTAATAAGTACAAACTTGTTAATTTTTTTTTAAAATGAAATATTTTATATAGTTTTTATCATTATAAAAAAGTGTGTGAATAATAAACGATAAATTTTACCGACCGGAGGTAGTATTAAGCAAAGCGATTCAATATTACTAGACTTGTTTGGTATATCAAGATGCTAAAATAGATGGACTAATTGTCATAATGTAAATGCAAAAAAAAAAAAAAAAAAAACAAAAAAACAAGGTGAAATATCAATGAGAACACAATACAAAATGAAGTGAAATAAGTAATCTCTCAAAAAAAAAAAAAAAAAAGAAAGCATGAATTACCAAAGAAAATAGTAATACACATGAAAAAGTGAAAAACTACCTCAATGTGATACAAATACCTCTAAAGCTAAAATAATTCCTTCTTCCATTAATTTTATTTAACATCTTATGTTTCTTATTTTATACAATTACACAATAAAAACTACTCCAATTCATTTATTTATTAAAAAAAAAAACTACTCCAATTTGTGGGGAGACAGGAGATGGTTGCTCACGTGGAGAGTTGAACCCAGTTAAAATATTTCATTTTTGGGCCCAAACTTTTCCCTTCAAAGCCCATTCATGAGCCCACATTTATTTTTATTTTCTTTACTTATAAAAGCAAGAAAAAAATGGAGGTTACTTAATATACAGATACAAGCATATAAATTTCAGATGACTACAAATTATAACTATACAAATTTACAGAAGGAAAATACATATATAAGATAAAAAGGAAAAACAAGAAATGGAAAAGTCACGTGGCCAGGAAGGCAAAACTGCAAGATGTCACGTGGGCAATGGCTTACAAGTTACAAACCAAACACAAATACCACAAGTAGTCAGGGAACATAAATCTCAGCAACCCCTCCTGTGGCTGTCTGATAATTCAATTTATTGAATTTAATAAGTTTTTTTTTTGTATACAAAAAAAAAAACTCTAAAATTACTCTATTTAAATCTACCTAATTTTAGCCTTTTATTTGGTTATTTAAAGGGTTTAGAAATTTATATATGGCATGGCACCAGATCTGATCTTGAAATACAATGAATGTAAAATAAATTATTTTACATTATATTAGCAGATAAAGGAGGGGTTGGAATATAATATACTGTACTGTAAAATAAATTATTTCACTTAGTCATATAATATGTACTTTGAACATGAAAATGTTACCCAAATAAATTAATGTGAAAATAGGAAATGTAGGTGAAATATAATGTCACAATTTATGTCAAATAGTAGTATTTAATCAGGGGCCCATTCAGAGTATTCAGAAGTTGTCCACCAGCCTGTAACAATTGATATAAAATATGTCAGAATTTGTCTATAGTCCATCTATCTTCAATCACCTCTAATAACTACCACATTCACTATCTATGCTAATTGCTAAGGTATGTTTGTTTCATAATTTAAATACTGTAAAGCAACATAAAAAAAATGTTCATTTGTTTGACAAAAAACATCATTTAAGGTTATTTTATCATTTTTAAGAAAACTAACAAATACATTATTATCTTGATTTTGGTAAATAGAGATCGGACATTTGGGGTTCGAACCAGTGACCTTTGAGTACTACCTGTAACTTCAGGATAACATCCAAGTGCAAATACCTTTGTTTAGGAGAATATTTTTTGTGTAGAAGTCTCAAATTCGGGATTTTCTGTTCGCCTAGGTTCAAAGCCAGACCCCAAGAACACTCATCCATTCCATAGACCGATTACATTGTAACATGGGTTATTGAACATATGCTGGGAAAGAAATAACGGGCTGGCCCACTTCTAATTTGGGCTGGGTTGGTCTAGACTTGAATGATAAAGTTGGAGGCACCCTCTTCCTTTTTCTCTCAATCCCCTTTTTTGATATTTTTTTTTATAAGGTAAAAATTCGAGTTTTGACAAACTGAAACTCGATGGCGGAACAAGTCGACAGACGGAACACCGTCAATATTATATTTTATGGAATAATAATGCTCCCCTTTTTTGATAGTGTTTTAGAGGATTGAAAAGTTGAAACTCTACCAAAACTACATGAAATCCAAACCGATTTACACCATAATATTATATTACATCAAAGATAACCGTTAAATAAGGTTTTAAAAAATGAGTTAAAAATCTAAAATCAGGGATAACCTTTCAATAAGGTTATATATACTCTTTTTTTTTGATCCTTTCCAGTTCAAGTGGGCTTTGTCCACTCTACATCTGAATCGGGTTACTGTAGGTCCATTTAAGGGGTTGACCCTCCCACTCACAAGCGTCTCCATGTTTCCACGGGGATTCGAATTTCGAACCTCGAGGCATGGAATGTAGCCCCATAACCACTACACCAACTTGTGATTGGTAGGTTATATATACTCTATAACTAGTTTAGTACCCGCACTTTTGTGCGGTCTATTTTTTTAATTAATACATTTAATATTAAAATATATATAGAAAAATTTTGTAACTAAACTTTAAACTCCAAATATCTTTCACATCTAAATACTGTTAATTATTATATAGTTAACGATAAAAAGAACTTTAAATATTTGTAATTAGAGAAAAAAATTTATCCCATTGTTAATTAATATTTGTACCCAAATCCATGCAATGTACCGTTATTTAGAGTTGAAATGATTTTTCTTTATTCTTCTTCTCCTTGAATAGTTGAATGCATTAGTCATGTCTGAATGCATCTGTCATCTTTGAATTATCTTGTCGAGCAATGTAAATGAACATATATCTATATAGAGACATAGTGTTTGGATGAAGCTAAAACCCTAAAAATCAAAATAGATAAACCCATAACTATTTATTTATATCACACAAATAAATATTATTTTATTTTGATCTTATCTAGTGAATACCTAAACCAACTAACCATAATATCTAGAATATCCAAACTGATTTCATATTTATACGAAATTAAAAGAAAATCCAAAAATTCCACAAAATGACACATCATATTGCTGAAATTCTAAAACGTCACATATGACCGAAAATCGAGAAGAGAGGCCACATGTGTCATGTACTTCTTCTTTAGTAATATTTATAGTTTATAGTTTATAGATATAGATATAGATACTGATTATATATTGATTAATTATATATAACCTTCATTGTTATTGTTGAAATGAGAATAATTGATTAAAAAGTAAATAAATAATAAAATAATTACAAAGTAATTTATTAAATGGATCTATATCTTATTGTTATTTATATATTATCATACGAATCAAAACTACAAAAAAAAATTATATGTTTTTATTCAAAAAACAATTTAATAAGAAAATCAATCGGTTAAGATTTAGAAAAAAAATGAATTAATTAATTACTTATTTAAAGAATTAATTTGATTTATAATAAATAATAATTTATTTAAATATAGAAAAATCCTACTTAAAATCATTAATTAATTATTTATTTATTTAAAGAATTAATTTGTAACTTAAATTCCTACTTTAAGGAGAAGCCGCCACATGGGTTAGGCGACTTCTCCTTTAGTATTATAAAAATTGATGCCTTCTAGAGTTATAGGAAGGGCTGTAAAAAAAAATGTCATATTGAAATTTGAAAGGGTTGAAGATAGAATAACAGTAGGGGAAAAGGAGTGATTTTCTCAACAACCAACAACCCAAAAAAAAATAAAAAATGGAGGAGGTATAACTTGAAACTTGCAAAAGGCACAAAACAAAAATTGTGGTATTTAAAACATAAATGTATAAAAATGTCAATAATAGTAGCCAAGATTTATTAAAATGTTGATGAATTTCAATCTTCCAATTGAAACCCATCAAGTTCATCAAGTAACAAAACAAAACTACCAACAGAGTACAGACAACCAAAACAACAAATCCTGAAATTCAAAATTGAGTTCAGCAACAGTTTCTGCTTTCATACCAACTTCTGCTTTAATGCATTGTTTCAGGTCCAGGTTACCGATAAGCTCTTCCTCGCAATGTCTAAAAACGATTCTGCTTACGAGGAGGTTTGGATGAATCACAATTCATCACCATTTGCCCGACTTCAAGTTCATGGCTGGCTAATATGTAGCTGATGGGTGCGCAATCTTTTGTGTTCAGCGCTTTGCCTGTTGGCTTCAACAGCAAGCGGGCTTGATCTATCATTTCTTCATCTTCATCAGTTTTGACGAAACCTAAATTCATGTTGCGTCCATCAACACTATGCCAAGAAACCGCTGCCTTACGCTTAGATCTATGCGCCCATAGAATGCTGTCCTTCTTCCACCTTCGGACATCAGAAAGGGCGAAGTTCTTCTCTTCTCCGGCTTTTGTTTCCCCTCTTTGCTGCGGAGCAAAGACAGCAGGCCTTGCCCCAGCCACTGCAAACCTCGGGATATTCAGTGAAGACACTTCCTTGAGCCCGGGAGAGGTGAAGGCAGAGATGAAGACATCCTTCAAGCTGCCAACTTTGCTTCCCACCCGTTCCTGGTTAGTCACGCCGTTGTTTGCAGTTATACAGGACAAAGGGAACTGCCCAATTATTTTAGTTGTGATGGGGCCTGGGGCAAGCTTATGTGAAGCAGTAAACTGCTCTCTCGGTTTAACGGGTTGCACGCCCTCAGTCCATCTTACAAGGGCAATCTTGGAAGAACGGTTAGGATCATATTCTAGTCTTTCCACTATACCAACAGATGAAGTGTCCCGTTTCATGTCAACATTTCGATGCAACCTCTTGGAGCCACCCCCTCGGTGCCAAATGGTAATTCGACCAGCATTGTTTCGGCCTGTGAGTGATTTAGTAAAATAACTTAGCAGTTCAGAAATCAACAAAGAAACTACAACGGTACAAAGTCTAGACTGTGCCAACAAATAACTAACCTGATGACGCTCCTCCTGATGATGTCAACAACTTCTTGCACGGTTTATTTATGGTTTTCCAGTTCATGGCGTTTCTCGCCTGGATATGGTGATTGTCTTTCTGGGATAACATAAAAGGAAGGTAATGACAAATAAGCACGATTTCTAACCAAATGATCCTTTTTGGTTCAGTTTCTGTTTAACTTATAATTTGTTTAATCTCTTGTTGAAGCTTCACCCATTTCTATCCGAGTGGTAGTTTTCTATTTTGCAAATGAATAAATGTATCTACGTTGCCAACATCACGAAGAAGAGGCCCAAGTTCAACACACAAGCACAGATACATAAATCAATGAAAAGGGATAACATTAAACATGGATCCGTATTATGTTGACACACTACACCAAGGATGAATCGAAAATTCATACAATGAATGAATGAACAATATGCAGGCAGTCAAACACCCTAATTTACAATTAAATGAAGTTGTTCATCATGTTTTAAATCCAAAGTCATCATAAAAATTGCTTAAACTAGATGACCAGAATCCAAATCCCCATCTAATGCATAGCAACCTTAGCAGGCATTTTCTCAAACACCTGAGATGCAAGTTCCAGAACGATCACAACTTTATACAGCATCCACCTCTACTAGGGAACGGTTGCACATTCAACAACCAACAACTATTTCTAGAAATTAAGCAGCTCAAACACACTAGAACTCCATTTAATTGACCAAAACAGGCGAATTACTCGGATAGTTTGTTTCCTCTCTCCATGGCCAATTAATCGAGATGAGAATGAGATGATTACGAATGCTGGAGATTTCTGTTTCAGGAGATGAAATACACGAACGAAGTGTGGAATTTGATCGGGAAACAACAACGAAACAACGATGTATGCGCGATTCGAAGAGCAAGCATTTCTAGGTTTGAAGGTGCTACCAAATCTAGGGTTTATAAATACAAAGCAAACACTTACCTCAAAGAAGACGTGGTTTCTGGCCACAGCTGGGTGTGGTTTGGGGATGTTGCTCAGCGGCGCAAAGCTTTTCAATGGCGTCTAAGATGGTGGAGGGAGGAAGACGAGATGCGGAGCGAGTAAATTCACTGAAGCCTCTTTTTCCTTCTTCTTTTTTGACCCAATAAATATCATTTTTCGAAATTAAACAATTTGGGGAAAAAAATTTCGTCCAAAATCACCACTCCAAAATACTGGGGTGTTAGATGCATCAGTGCATGTTCATTCCAACGTGCAGACCTTTTCAATTAATTAGCACGTTTTTTTAATTAACTAGCCTATAATCCGTGACTATAAATTAATCTAAGTAAACTAATCATATTTTTCGGATGTTATCGTATTATTTATTGCCGTATTATGTAAATTTTTCTAATAATTTAAACTAACAAAACGATATTGCTAACTATTTTAATAATTTACTAATAATTTTAATAATTTTCTAGTACGTTATGATTATTATTTGCCTTACTCTATTTTTTTTATTAAGTTAAGAATATAGGCGTATTATTAATTAATTTGCATTATATACACATAGAAGAATTAATTTGCATTATATACACATAGAAGAAGGATTTTTTTTTAAATATTCACAATTAAATAAATTAGCAAAATGTTCATGATTTTAAAATATTTACTAGAATGTTAAAAAATTGCAGGTCCGATAGAAACACGAGATTAAATCCGCATGTTACATGTAAATCCAATTTTTGAACCGGGCTGGGAAGAGATATGTACTTTTCTTATAGACATGCGGATGAAGTTTTGTATTTTTTTTTATACCCAGACATCGGGGTTGAATAGTATGGTACCCTTGCGTAAAGTATGAGATTTATAAATTATTTTATACAATGTTCCCTATCATAATACATATAAACAAAGTTTAATTAGTTAGATAAAAAATAAAATAATACTTTTCTTCATTATTTAAAAACCAATTGATCATCTCAAAGCTAGTGAATGTGATGCCATCAGTGGGTGTAATCTGTATCTAGTTGTGCAACTGCGATAAAAAAGCCTTAATATAGTAGTATTTGATAGGTATATTTTTCAACTTTATCACTAGCTGTATTTTATTTTTCGAATATTTTTCAACTTTATCAAGGCTGATATATTTAATTTCATTAATTATAAATAAATAAAATTTATATCAAATAACTTATATTTTCAATATATATAAGTTATATAAATTCTTAATTATAATATATTTACAATTTTATTTACATTTATAAAATGTAAACAATTTGAAATATATGCTAAATAAAAGCATCTACTACGTATATATTATGGTTGAATATTATATGAAAAATCAATAAAATTTATTTCACTAATATATGGTTGTAAAAATAACAATTGAAATTTGATTCATTCAATTCAAAATTTCAAACGGTTTAAAAAAAACGTTTTTTTTTTCTTTTTTTTTTCTTCATAAAAACAGTTTTTGAAAGACCGAAAGTTGTATAATTTTTTTTAAAAAAAATTCTCTAAATACACATGTCAAATTTTAATTGGTGGTGTAGAATTATGTGTATCACCATCCGAGAAAGAGAGGGGCACAAAATAAGAGTTGATTAAGAAAGGAAGAGGTAAAATTGGAAAAAAAAAAAACATATTAGACCGCCACGTGGATAGCCTAACTATCCTCCAAAATACTCAGCTTTAAGATATAGGAGGATTAGCTACTTTAACCCTACACATCCTTTACGACGGGTAAGATTCATGGTGTATTTAGTTTCTCGATATTGTATTGTTAATCTTTTCGATTTCTTGATCTATTATAGGCTAAAAAATTGGCAAAATTCAATATAAGAAACCCAAATAAATAATACGTGATTTATTAATTGTGAAAATTTTATCAAAATTCACGAGGGACCTAAAAATGGACATAATTTAATGAGTTAGTGAGAACTCAAAATCACTTAAATTTTGTTGATAGATGCGAATGAGACCAAATAGGGCCCCACATTGAAAGTTGAACACGAGTCATATAAGTCGGTAGATTATTGCTTCTATTGTCAATTGGTTTTAGATTGGAACCTAGCTTGAGTTGAGTTGTGTACTAGGCTAGTATAATTCAATATTTTAACCAAAGGCTTAACTGCTTAAGTATTTGCGTTGAGGACCTCCTTTTATATTTTGGTTTGATTTTCACCTATCTTTCAACGTGAACTCTACCCACAGCTCTTGATTTTTACCTATCTTTCATCGTGAACTCTACCCACAACTCCAACATAAATAACACCCTCTTTGTTCAAAACTATAAGTCTTTTACACCCCCAAAGCATGATTAAAAGGGGTTAATTAATTTTTTTAAAACGCTAATTAGTCAGAAGGGATTGCACGTCGTTACCTTTGGATTTGCGGTGTATCTATCAACACCCTTTACTATTCTCGCAGGTTTAAAACTATAATTATTTAAGGTGATTTAATTATTTAAGGTGATTTTGTGTAATTTTCGTTCACAGGGTGGGGCTTGGAGTAGTCCCATCCCTGACTCCGCGGTTTGCCTTTAGGTGCTTAGGATTTTCGATATATATAAAGATCAGAAAGACAGCATTTCTCATTTGCCACAACCAACACACAGAATCCCACCAACATAACATGGGAATTCAGAGGAGCAACCCAACCATCAAATTCCTTTCATTGTACTTCTTGTTGCTCACCACAACCCTCTCGAGTCGTCGACTTGCTCCTGCACCGATGGAGACAAGATATCGAGCCGGCTTGAACACCCAGCTGCACCTTCCTCCAGATACTCTGAAGCAAACCCAAGGAGCCAACGAGAAGAAGGATGATCTGATCTATGGAGCTTCATACCGGAGTGTACCTGAGGGATCCGATCCCCTTCACAACTAACAGGGTTCGTCGCAGCCACAACACTGTATTTATCACATGTTCTATGTATATACAGATGTGTAAATTCTACCAAAGCTATTCATTTTTGTGTGGTCTGTTATGCTACCTTGATATATAAATAAAAACATGTGAGGAGTTTAACGAATTTCATAAGATGTTGAAACACCACAAGTAATGACCACAAATGTTGTTTCTCATGAATCATATCACAAGGGACTAAAACTCATAATTTCTACCAAAGAAAAAAATAGACAATAGTGTAACTAGGGATGAAAATCAGCATTTAGTGCTTGTTTGAATGTGATTATGAATTACGAGTATGGCACGATTTCTGACCAATTAAGGTTACAAACTACATACAATGAATGCTGTGCTTGACAAGCTCTGCTTACCAACAACATTTGGCACATTAAGAATGGTCATTTGATGGTACCGGGGAGAAGATGTTTGCACCACAGGTTCTAACATCTGGCCAAATGAGCGACAGGACTTGATAAAACTGAAAAATGGAGTTTTGTACCTGTATTTAGCTTCTCTTTTCTCTATTATTGTTTTCACATTGTGATTGATAGCGATGTCCCCTGATAGGTGAGGCCTCCCTCCCTTGACAATTCAAACGCAAACACGTCCGATCAGGTTGTGTCACTGTCAATTCTGCACTCATATAAGCGACAGTGTTGAAGCAACCCATGCCTACATAGGATTGAAAAAATTATGCATAAATTTAAAACATAGAGAAGAAAATCATGTTTTTATCCTTTATTTATTGAATGCTTACATATGTGAATCTTGGAAGGCAAGAGGACCACCAAATGGCAATTCTTAAGATGCCTGCAACCATTTCAAGCAGATCAGATGCAATCATGCTGGCTACTAAAGTACTTGTCAGGCTAGTAGATGAGCTCTTACTACATAATTTGATTGCCTATTGGATCCACGGAAAAATGTACAGAAAGAGTTTTTCGGCATATTGGCTGAAACTTTGAGCTCCATATCTGATTCCACAAAAGAACAACCACAAAGATAGTTCTAATTAAAACGGTAATTCAGAAAAGGCGATCACATAGGCATTATAGTTGCAATTAAAATGTCTAATTTCCTTAGAGATAAGGATTATCTATTGTTCCATCATGATTGAGAATTTTAGAACCCATTTCCCTACCTTCCAAAGTAAAGTCCAATCATGTTTACTTCAGAATTGAGAAGGGAAATTTTCCATGTCGAAAATTAATGTGAAATTAGACATAATCAAGGACTAAAACATTCACTGGCTATCTTTCAACAAGGTTGAAGTGTCTTACCCTTTTGTACTCCCTGCTGGTCATGAATATCTCAAAAGCATCAACTGCAAATGAAGTGCACCAACACAGAGTATTTAGCCAAGTGGAGTATAAATGGATGAGATATTCCAAAGAGAAAAATGATGTTTGGAACTTACCTGATCGGAATCTTATTACCACTCCATGGGTATAATCTTTGTTGCTAGAATTAAAATTGCAGCCTGGGTGAATATATATGACAGAATTAGTAAGAATGTCCAAGCTGGTATCATCTGATGGCTAGAAAAATGCATAACATGGATAAGAGGATGTAACATCAGTAAGTTACAAAAATAACAACATAAAGCCTGTACTTGGCAGCGGCACACCTTGAGTTGACTGGACAATCAGGGTTGGAAATTCTGTTATAAGCTTTTCCAATGAAACCAATGCATCCTCCGCAGGGCCACCTAAGGCGCTCTCGATGAATTCAATCAATAGAACAAATTCCACACCAGCATTAAACTCCTGAAAGAGAAAAAATTCTATCTTTTTAGGACAAAGTGAAATATATTGGTGATTGTTGCAACTTACTGAAAACCAAGGTAAACTTGTGAGTGCAGTCAAGAATTCATTGTTTATGCGAACACTAAATAAATGGTTTTACATAAATTCATTTGGGCTAATAGTATCAAAACAAACATCTCAAAATATTGCATGGAATTAGCTGAAGTAAAATCACATTATCTAACACCAAGAAACTGAATCGATGACAACTGAATCAATAAAGTAAATGTGACAGGCCAAAATTACTGGAAACCAAGATCCAATCTTTGCATGATGAATTAGGTGGTTACAGTTGGTCCCATTAAGTCTTTCATACCCTTGTATATGGGTGCAACGAAACCGAGAACAAGGAAACTACCCTTCCAAGAGCCACCTTCCATATATCACCTTGCACATGAAAGAGACTTTTAAAAAACAAAAAGGGTCATAGGACCCCACACTAAGCTTCCATTACTACTTATCAGACAGGGTACTTGCAGGATTACACGATAGTGATCTGCCTTACAAACCTATGATACTCCACCTTTAGCTACTTACATATGGCCAATGAGTCATTCAAGAAGGCACATGATTTTAGTTATGTATTTGGATGCCAGATTTTGGTTGGAATACTTAAACAGTGTCTACATAATATATTATGAGCAAACTCTCAAGATAACCAGTTGTGAGTAAGGTGCTAATCCAACCTCTCCTTTGCGAAAAATGAGGAGCATATCATCTTGCACTTCTGATTCAAAATCGACATATAATAACTCCTGTACAAAAAGTCAACAAATTCTGTAAGGTTCTCAAAAGCAAGTATCTTTAGCAAAGTAACATGAAGATGGAAAAGAATATGAAGAAAAATGTATAAACCCTAAACAGTAAATGATTTAGCATAGGAATTTACATTGGGTGCATACATGGCAATGAGGAAAGACGTGCTCCTTTAGGACTTGACTATATAGAGGGTTATCATAAAATATTGCAAGATCCTCCTTTCTTTGGAAACGCATGTAGACAGCATGCGTATACTCTTTATTTTGATCAGAGGTTCGTCCTACAAGAAATACACAGAAGAACATCCAAGACCTGATCACTACTGTGAATCATGATATAGAGAACAACAACTTCCTAACAGTGAGCTCAAGTGACAGTCCGGGGTCAGAAGTCGGAATCTATAATTCTCAGTTCAGGCAAAGAAACAATGTCAGAAGCTATAATTCTCAGTGTAGGCAAAGACAATGTATTTCCTTGAATAATATGGAGTTGAGATTAATGCTAGACAAGAATGTTGGAGTTACATACTGATAAAGACGACGAAGACCAAATGGCAAATGGAAATATTGGCAAAATAACAGAATAAATCAGTGGTCTAACCAACAGAAATGGTCATGCGAAGTGTTTATTCACCTAACGATATCGCAACTATGCCTCCCATGTGGTACTGAGATGTATAAAGATAGTCAAGCATATCCTTTTCTTCCCCGTCAGACAGTCCCTCTTTAGCCTTTAGTAAGCATATATGCTCCACAATTTTTCTGCAACAACAGCCATTAGTTTCCCTTTTCGCAATTCAGTACACCACCAGATAACTGAAATTGAACAATAACTATCTCACTGTAAAATTCCTAAGCTACATTTTATCTCATAGGGAGCAAGAGTATAGTAAATACCAAGAACTTTTGTTTGAACTGCACATTCCTTTAGAATAGAGAACTATCAAGCTCAAACAAAAATCTATAGCTCAAAAAAGGAAATGTACTTATTTTCCTTGGCAAAATTATGCATTCTTGTCTAGGAACTAAACACATCATTCCTCACTACCAGAATAAAGGAAAGGTTGAAAGGAGAACACCTTCTTGATTCAGCACAGCTGCTTGAATTCTGTACAGAAGAAGCTAATACTATAGGAAATGCTTCTCGACTTTTTCCATCACGATGAAAATGCACACCCTTCTTCCTCCTAGCTGCCTCAATTTTTTCACAAAGAACACAAATTTAAACCTAAAAACTTAAATTGGCGATAAAATGAAACAATAACAGCCCCAAATTGCATCGCATAAGATGATCACTTCAAATTAGCAAATGAAAACAAGTAATTTTACCAGCTACATACATAGGATGTATCAGATAGATGCTACGAAAAGGTGAAAACGAATTCAGCTGCTAGTCAGTTTGAATCCTCGGAGCTTTGACTCAATTGAAGTACGCAAAATCAGTAAATTTCCATGTCATTTTAAAAACTGACGTACCGTTGAATTGAAACGGCCTTGGACACGAAATCTGAAGCGAAGATGAGGCGGGGTTTCTCGGCCACAATTGCTGCGGAAGAGCGCCTGATGACCCGAGATTGCGCGGTTGGCCTTGAGCTACTGCCGCCATTGCTCTCTCTGGAGATTTTGGAAACTTTTGAAACAAGCAAACGGGTGAAGGAGAAACCGATAATCTCTCACTGTACTTCATTTCATTGCCTTGGGCACCACGAGAACATCCATGGAAATATCTTAAATGAGGAAATTGCATTTTAGGGCCTGTTAGATGTGTAATTTGCATATCATGCCCAAATAAACCACTGGATTTAAATAAGTAATAGATCGACGGTGGAGCTCATCCACAGACAATCGACGCCTACCCACAACCGCCTTCCACGTTACGAGCGTTTATAGCTTCCCACGTAAGCTTAAGCGAAGGAGAGAAGCAAGCATTTCAGAAGGGGAAGCGTTACCCCTTTCTCCAGCTATTTCGTATCCTTCCTAGTTCTCTCTCCCCACCCTTAAACCCTAATCTATCCAAACCCTTCCGATTTCGACTCTCGTTTGAAGCACCCAAGTAAATTGTATCGGTTAATCGGTTGATCTCTTTACCATTCTGATTTCTCCTCCCTCTGCCTCAGCCCCTGGTTTTGAAGTTTGCGATATGTGTGTCTCGGAGATCGAGGTGAAGCGGTGAAGCGTCGTGTCCTTCTGTCCTGTCTCCTTTTTGGTGGATTTCAACTTAAAGGTGGGGTTTTTTCTTTTGTTAACGGATGTTTTGATGGGTGGAATTGGGGGTTTTGCATGATCGTCGATTTGTTGTTATTGCGTATGACGGTTGGGAGATTGAGGATGTAAAATCTGAAATTTTGTGGTTTGAATTGAGTTTCGTTAGGGATTGAGTGTGTTTTTTACTCGGATTTCCAATTTGATAATTCTCCCACTTTTTGTGTCCTGGATTAGACTTAAATAGTTTATTTTGTCATGGCGTAGGCAATAGACAAGCGATGTTGATCGAGTTTAAGAAGCAGGATAGTTGGAACTATGATTCATCTTGTGCCTTATCCAAGGCTTCAGTTTCTTCAATTTCAGATGCTAGTTGTGAGATTATGAACTTTGAAACCATTGAGGTACGTGCTAAGATTTGTTTTCTTTTTGTGGGAAAGGGGAGACATTGGGGTTTAATTGTTGTAATTGTCAGACATACCTTTTGTATTTTAAACATGACTTAGTTATTTCCATGCTGATTCAGGAGGATGAGTAGCCCCAAAAAACGAT
Source organism: Persicaria maculosa (assembly GCA_963922045.1). Lineage (NCBI taxonomy): Eukaryota > Viridiplantae > Streptophyta > Magnoliopsida > Caryophyllales > Polygonaceae > Persicaria > Persicaria maculosa. The sequence continues at coordinate 77,549,874 of OY998255.1, read as the reverse complement.
CATCAAAGAGCAATTGGACTGGCAAAGAGGTTAGTTATTGGATGATCTGCTTTTGCTTAGATATATATTTGCACTTTGATTTTATTGAGAATTTTAATGGCATCATCTGAAGTATTCAATCTTTTCGTACCTCTTCATTCTGTTGTCAAACAGGATAAGATCTTAGCTACTGTTGTCCAAGAGTTAAATGGTAAGAATTGGAAAAAGATAGGTATATATCTCTAAACATTAATCCTAGTATCTTATTGTTTGTTAGTCTTTCTTAATGCATTGAAGTATTCCCACAATATCTTAGGAATTGTTGAAATAATTGCTTAAGAATGTGCTACTTCCTTACAGCTGAACATATTCCTGGGCGAACAGATGTTCAGTGTTTGCATCGATGGCAGAAAGTTCTTGACCCTAATCTTGTAAAAGGTGCATGGAACAAGGAGGTAATTATCAAACCTCATCTCCTTGGAGATTCTTGACCCTATTCAGTGTTTTTTCATTGATTTTGCTTTGTCTCATATTCCAGGAGGATGAACATGTCATTAAGTTGGTTAAGGAGCAAGGAAATAACAAGAAATGGTCACTTATAGCAAAGTCATTGCCAGGTCGAATAGGAAAGCAATGCCGAGAAAGGTATCTTTTATTCCTCCACTTTTCATGGATCAAACAACTAAATACAATAGCTGCTTTGCTTCAACACTTTAATTGGTATTATTTATGTCCTTTTATTTGGTTACTTTTTAATTTCAAAATGTACAGAAGATTGATGAGCTTGTACTTGCTTAGGGCATTGTTTTGTCAATTTAAACACAGAAGACATCATCGTGTGGGTGGTGGTGGTGGTGGTGGGGGGGGGGGGGGGGGGGGGTTGTGCAAGATTTTGGACAAGTGCCAAGGAAAGCTAAAGTCTGAAAATTTCTAAATAGTAATTTGTTTTGCTGCATGGAACCTTATGGTCTATTGTCTTATCCAATTATTTCTCTTGAAGATATTTAAATTCTTGTGAATACATGAAAAATTCAGCATCATTCCTTTATATGTACTCTTGTAAAGTTTATATCCTTAATGACATCAAATATTGTCTCCTGGTCAGGTGGGTCAACCATCTTGATCCTGCAATAAAGAGAGATGCATGGACTGCGCATGAAGAATCAGTTCTTACTCATTATCATAAAATTTATGGCAACAAGTGGGCAAATATAGCTAAGTTTCTCCCAGGAAGGTATGTTTGTGTTGCCACTTGCTAGGCATCTCTTAACAATTGTTTTTTATTAAATTTCTTTCTTTTCTCATCATTTAATTTTGCATGCCATGAATGTAGGAGTGACAATGCAATAAAAAATCACTGGAACTCCTCATTGAAGAAGAGGGTCAGTTCAACTGTGCATCCCATTGCTACAGTGGATTCATACCGGATCTCTCCTGATATCAGTGATTCCCGAAAAGCTGCAAATATTACTGAAGTCAAACTAGTGAGTTGTGAATTGATCCCTGTTGATTGTGAGCTAAGGTTGCATTCTGGCCCTGAATCAACATCTCAAAATGATGTTCCTATGACATTCAAGACAAACTCGGGATCTCCAGTACGACATGAAGAAGCAGCGTCCACTGGTTTTGATATGAGATCTCAGGATTTGGATGGTTCATTCCTCAGTTTGTCACCATTTTCTCTCCTGGAGGATGATGCTCAGAGTATAAACAAAAAGGACCATCCAACATCTCCCGCACACGAGCTACCTGTAGTTGAAGTTCAAGAAATTGCAGAGGAAGTAAGAGTTCCACATGCACAAGACAATATTACTGAGCAGATAATGAACCTATTCAGTCTCTCTTCCCCACAAAGTTCCGTGAATCATAACTCAACCTATTCTGGCAGTCCAGAGTTACTATTAAAGAACTCTGCATTAAGTTTTCCTGCCCCCTCCATTATAAGGAAGAAGAGAAGATGTGAAGCAGGTAGTAGCTTGGATAACCACACTGACACGCCGCCTAGCTTGATAAATTGTCATTTGTTTCATAGCAAGTTTGACAATAAACAAGATGCCGGTGTAACCAGAATTCCTCAACTCAGTAGAAGACTTTTCTCTTCCGTTGCCTATGAGATTAAAGAGAGGTGCCTTGGAGCTGCGTTTGATGAGGATGGAAATTAAATAGGATGAGCAAATACTAGCGTTCAGTTTCGTCTTTTGGTGTTTTTCATAAGCTGCAGCATCTTCATATAAACCAGAGTGGTAAGAAAGAATTCTGAATTCTCACCTACCAAAACCCGCTTCCACTTCCTACATTGCAAATTTACTCATCTAGTCTAGTTATTAAACTATAACTTGTCCATACTGTGGTGCTGCAGAAAGTGCATTTTGGTGAAGCTACAATCAAGGAGGGTAATACTTTTCATCCCACTGCTTAAAGTGAGAAACACGTTCTTGATAACATTGTTGCCCTCATATATGTTTTGTTCCTTGTTATCTCTATATCTCTTTCCAAGTTTCCTTTGTGGACAGTTGCACTTCTTGGAGTTCCCTAATCATCGTTGGAAGATTTTTCTAATGTTATCCAATTCCAAATTTCCAGCAAATAACACCAAAAGGTATTGCCCCGTGCCTGCCATTGGTTTTCATGATCTCTTCTTAGTTTGATGGGTAAATAACTAGTCTCATTTGCAATAAAGTGCAAATTTTTGCTGTAACAGTTTTTTTCACAGTAGGGGCTGAATATTACAACTTGCTTGCTACTTATCTTCATGGCCGTTAACAAACTAAGGCATGATGTGATAGAGAGCTCAGATTCAGGAAGAACACAAACAAATGTTCATTATTGTTCAAAACCTTAGGGTCAGACCCTTATTTTATAATAAAATCCTCCTTATGGTCACTTGTGTGTAACTTACCCTTCCTGCCTCACAACCTTCCTCTTCTAGCACAACCTTGATCTTTGTAGACTCAGAGTTGAAATGACTCCATGTGCGTATCATTGTGCGTGTGTACATTGATTGATTTTACCCATTAAATAGATACCACTGTTGGAGGTTTAGATGACATGTGGTATTGAACCTCCCTAGTGATATTAGCTTAAATCTGAACATGACTGTGGAATTGGATATGGTTTGAGTTGTGAAAGCCAATATCATTTGTTTGATGCCTAAACTTGATAAGGTATGGGATTTTGAGACCTTGCACCCTTTGTTCCATTTAATCTTCTATATGCTATTATGTAAAGTAAGACCCCAAAACTCGTATCTGGGTCATATCACAAGAATCACGATTGGTTCTGAATTTACACCCTTGCTCGTTTTCCTTGTTTCAGAAGTTTGAATATAAACAGCTAACTGTGAAGTTCAATTGAATAGGTTATGTTTGCCTCATGTCATGTAAACCACTAAACCCAACAGTAGATTACAATTTGCTGCTCCAGTGAGTATTATCTGGCTTTGAAAACACTACCATCCACTGAATTCAGAGCTTAATGGACACCTTGTAGTACATTTCAGGATATGGATGACACAATACATATCATTTATTATCTGTTGTCCAAGTTAGTCAATCAATCTCTTATGTTGGAGACCAAAGGTGACATGGTGGATGTATTATGAAATCATTTCTTGCACGCAAACTACAGATTAGTTCAAGCAAAATCAATCTATATTGGTCTGTTTCAAGGCAATAAGCCTGAATTTCGGTTTCGTCCCTACCTACAAGGTCCTTGACACTTTTGAACAAGGACGCATTATATGTTATAAGCTTCTTATCGGCATCTTATTTGCACGTTATTTATTAGAACTAGTCTAGAGCCCGTGCGCCACGCACGAGATTTTTAAAATTAATCTAAGTATACTCATCATATTTTTCTAACGTTATCATATTAATCAAAGCGTTTTAAATGATGTAGAAAACATAGTACTCGTCCAAGAAATGTGTTTTCGACTCATCGATGTTTCCCGGATGAGTATTTGATTTCCTTTAATTTTCCTTCAATTTATGTCCTTTACTAGCCGTAGATGAAAGTGTGTTTTCGACTCTTGACCGAGAGGTTGTTGGCTAAGACAGTCGTTGTCACGCCTTATTTTTTTTTTGTATCTACTATTTTTTTTTTATCATAATATCATATCTCAATACATTTTCTTGCACACCCTTCCCATTCTAGCACATATAAGCGAGGATTTGTGACCCGAATCAAGGACATCAGCCTGAAGAGAGTCCCTTAAATCCGTTTGAACCCCTTGAGCAGCAGTGGCGCATTCCATGCCAACAGCCTGAGAATTCGAGTCCCCAATCTTGGCCATAGCAGTAGGTGCAGGGCAAGAACACCCCTCACAAGAAACCAGCCAAGCCATGGAGAGAAAAAAAAGAGCTGAAATAAGAGCAAGACCATCGCTCATTCAAATTATATCTAGAAACAAATGTTTACAATCTGAGTTATCTTAAATTGACAATTAGACCCTCAAGCTCCAGCCTACTGCCACAACCCATGTGCCACGTTTTGTTACTTTGATAACAAAAATTACAACTTCATTTGGAATGAGTGTATATAGTCACCTTGATAACAAAAATTACTTCATATTTACAGCTTCAATACATTTTCACATATACATGAACTGAGCTCTGCAATCGTTTTGTTACTTTTGTACTTGTAGCATTCTTACTAACAACCCCAAGTTTATGAAACAAACAAATCATGTGCTGCATTGATCATTTGCAAACGGACCTGTTTCAAGGATCAAACGAAATGCCTAAGGGAACCTCATGATCTACACTCACTGTGCACATTACTGCAGTGCGGAAATCCAATAAGCCATTGAAAGGAGGCTTTGTAATCACAGACCTCCTTCTCTTCTTCCCTGGGTGGTAAATTTGTATGTACATAATAATTCCCCTTCTATGCAATCTTGACCTTTGAATCTCATTGAAATCAACTCATGTACAAGGGTCATTATGTGCAGTTCACCGTTCAATGTGAAATCCATAAGATGAGTGTTGTCACTAGCTCTTCTTGGAAAACTTGTCTCCTCCAGCCAGCGGTTCAAGGCCACGTTATATCTGAGACGGCAAGCCAATAATGGTCAAAAACATATGCATTATCAATACCAAAATTTCTTATTTTAGAAATTTAAATATGAGGCATATTACACATATAACCTCTTTTTTCTTTTCAAAATGTATAAGCATAGAAACTTTTAAGACCTAAAGCACATTTTATATTTATTTATCACTACACCAGTAACATTGAGTAAAATTGCAGTTCTCTGATTCCGTGAGTGCATTGGATATAAGGACATGCTTGATCAGACAACTTATGAGACTATTCGGCTCTGATTCAACTCTTGCTAAAGAAGAAGAGATCAAATAAATATATTCAACTTATTCCGGTAACAAACAACTCACACTGTCAATACATCATCTCCTAGAAAGATATCTCAAAACAATAAGAACTAAGTCAGAACCTACCATTTCAAGTTCATCGGTCATTTCAAAGCCATATATAAATCTCAAATGACATAAAAGAAGCAGATGTATGTACATTATCAATTTTGTAAACATTAAGGAGACAGCTGCAGATGCTTACTATTAGTTTCCAATCCAACTCTTTCTAAAAAAGAAGAGCTGAAATAACTATATTTAACTGATTCGGAGCCGAAATAACTTTATTTAACTGATTTAGAGCTAAAATAACTTTATTTAACTCGTTCAAGGTAACGAACAAAACTCAATATCTGCAATTTGTACAACATCTCCTAGAAAAAATCTCTCAAAGTTGTCTAATATAGACATCAAGAACTATTTCAGAGCCTACCATAAAGTTCATCAACCATGTCAAACTAATAAATGAATCCCCACTTGACCTAAAATTGCCATGGTTAGTTGATCTAGTCTACTACAGCAGACTTGTTCTTATGAATGACATCCTTGCTTCATCAGAAAAGGCGAAATACGTCAAAATGGTGAAGCAAATGGTATGCAACAGATACATGAATACACAAAATTGCATAAAACTATAGATGCACCTAGATTTAAAGAAGATCCAATTTGATACAGAACTTCAACTCAACAGAGATTCTTGAGCTAAAACAATGTCTATGCAGTTAATTCCCAACAAACCTTCATTGCATAAAGAGCGTAAAAACAGGAAAAAATATCCCGAGAACCTTGGGACACTTGGAGTATAAATTTTCCCAAAATAGTCATTTTATATTAACTGATTTAAGAAAGTTACTCACATATGATTCATCAAAATTTATCATTTAAGATAAAAATATGTCAGTAAAATTCTAGCAACAGCATCTATCAACTCACCAGGGTGATGAGCTGAAACATTTCCATGACCTCCTCTGCTAACACGTCCAGGAGGACCAGACCTCCACCTTGTATCCACAGTCCCCCAATTGTTTAGATTCTAAAGAAATTCAAGCAATCGAGATATAAGACAAAATCTAAGGTCTAACATAAAAACACTATCAGGAAAAGCATGTTTCCCCACTAAAAACATCAATTTTCCAGAAGCACAAGCATAAAACACAAGAAGAAAAGAGTACCTTCTTCTCCCGCTTCCTCTTTACTTCATGGAAGGTATCTGCAAGATCATAATAGGCCAGCCACATTACCATGAGTCTACTGAATAGTCAATTTTCATCGAAAGTAAACTACAACACTAACACACCCAAAAGCCCCATCTACAACCTACATAAACCATTTTACATTTCCCGTTCCTGAAAACTGCAACTGAAAAAGATAAAAAAAAAAACCCTTCTTTGTTTTAGCAGATGAATGATCAAAGAAAACAATAAATAATAACATTAACCAGAATATATATTCTTTAATATCATCGTGGTCCTGGATGCCATTGACAAAGATACATTCAAGTAAAATGGAGGCCTCCTTTATCACTCTAAATCCAGTTTCCAAATCAAAAGCTAGTACAAAAATTTCTAACACTGATGAAATAATCTAATAAGTAATAACTACCTATTAGGTTATCTAATCAGCAGCAAAGAGAAAGAGAAAAAACAAACAGATTCAAAAGCCCTAAGTTACCATGAACAGTGCAGCGAAATCCACAAGCCCTAATTAGGAGTATCGATTCCCACGATTAATGTTCAGGCAGAGAACAAATTGCAATCAACGAAAAATCAACAAAATGTGACAGAAGATCGAAAAAGGCATCAAAAGAAGTCAAAAGCCGGATACACGAAGAGACACCGCACCACCTCTTCACCTCTCCGTCCTCCTCTGATCGTCGGACCTTTCTTCTGGCACCACCGGTTTCCACCGCCCTCTCCACCTCCCATCTTTCCCCTTCACCCGATCCCCTCTCACGCTCACCCTCCTACATGCACTCCCGCTCTCTCCAGCACCGGCTCCCCCTACCTCCTTGCGCTCTTTTCAAAATTTAAAATATGATGATTAATCAATAAAGATTATTTTTCTTATGTAAAATATTTAAATTTAAAATATTGTACATATATTAGAGCAATGAAAATGTATGTCATGTTTATAATACAATATTTGAAAATATTAATGACATGGAAATCAATATCGTTGATATTTTCTCATTGTTAACTATTAAACAATTTTCATAAAGAACCAAAAGGGAGAAGCTGCAAAACCTGGTTGCAATCTCGAATAAGCCTTTGAGTATTGCTTTCACCTGTGAATCATCTTCTTTGAACACCTTCATCCACAAATGAAAAAATAGTTGCTAAATTATTACTTTTAATAAACTCACAATGTACAACTATAATTGGTACCCATTTATGGCATATATAGCTTATCACCTAATTAATCATTTGCCGAGTATTAGATCAGTGAAAGACAATGTGGGTAATTAAATATACCTGATTAAACATGTCTCAATTTAGCACAAGTAATCTGTCAATGGCACCAAATTTTGTATCCTAATCATTCTAATAATGCCAGACAATTCTCATATATGTAAGCAAATAAAATTTATTAATACTCAGTTTATGATAGCAATGATAGTCAAGCAAGGAGAAAAAATGTAGTGGACTCAAGCAACCGCATGAAATGCAAGCATTCATCACATAAAATGGAGAGGTAACCTGAAACGAAATGATAGTAAACTCATAAGACAAAATATGGTAGACTAAAGGAGCCACATATGAGATGCAAGTAAAGTTTATTAAACACATGCGACTTTTATTAACAAAGTTTGTTAAGACAGAAAAAAGAGCAACCCCATTTTGAAATGAACTGTTATGTTGAGACGGTTCCTCCTCCACAATATATTATGATTCTCATTTGATGCTATTTGTCCATTCTCAAACCTAAACTTACTAGATTCACATGTCTTCAAACCTTTTTTTTTCCCTTCTAGTTTCTTCTTACCATCCTCTAGTTTCTTTTTACCGTCCTCTAGGGCTTCTCTTCTTTTTCCAGCTGCAAGCCTTGACGTTTTTTAATATGCTCCTTCAACTTCTCCCTAAAAACATTTGAGATAACAAATCGATCAACCAGTTCAGGTAGAATACCCAATTTGATTTGAGCATTTAAAAGGCCATAATGGCCCCGATTTATAGTTCCTATATTAGTTCATAGGACTGAAATATTAATCATATCCAAGCAGTCATACAGATGCTCTGTCCAAGTGATCTTTAATATCTTCAATGAGAAGTCAGATTAAAAAAGGATCTCATATTATGACAAGAAGGCTAACGAAATAGAGGGAAAAGAAGTATTGCATACATGGGGGTATTGACAGGAATATCGATCATCGAATCCAGGCGGGATGGCTAAGATGGAGAAGAGCTTCGGGAGTGCTTTGTGACAGGAAAGTTCCGGCTAAACTGAAAGGGAAATTCTACAAGATGGTTGTTAGACCGACTGTTCTGTATGGCTCTGAGTGTTGGCCTACAACTAAAGCTCAAGAACATAAGTTGTCTGTGGCTGAGATGAGAATGTTGCGATGGATGTGTGGGCACACGAGACTGGACAAAATCAGAAACGAAGACATCAGGAGAAAGGTGGGAGTTACGAGTATAGTAGACAAGCTGCGGGAGTGTAGATTGCGTTGGCTTGGACACGTGCGCAGGAGACCGGCTGAGGCTCCGGTTCGTAGGTGTGAGAGCGTGGATCTTGGAGATATCAAAAGGGGGAGAGGTAGACCGAAGAAGAGTTGGAAGGAGGTCATTCAACACGTTCTTAATCTTCTGAATCTGTCGGAAGCTATGACTGCGGACAGGGACCACTGGAGGCGTTGCATTCGGGCCGTGGATGTATAGAGTCTTGGGTCCTGATGTTTTGCTCTATTGTCCTTGCTATTTTCCTGTCTTCTTCATGCTTCGTTTCTGATATTGTTTTCCCTCTATGAGTAATGCTTTCTTGTTGTTCTGGTATCCTATTATTCTGGGTCTATCTCGACTTGCTCGGGGAAGGAGTGCGTACATCCTGACCCCCCAGACCCTGCTTTTGCGGGATATACTGGGTTGTTGTTGTTGTTGTTTTCTACACACTACAAAGCTAGATTGATAAATATATTGGGTTGCTCAATCTGCTAACAAAACATAGATATATGTAAATATATCAAAGTATTCTGACCTTAGGCTTCCGCTTTTATTTCATGATAGTTGCAAAATATTCTCCTTCATCTATTATTAGCAAGTTAACAATAATAAAACCCAATCTGAATGAAAAATGTGGTTCAATATATCATGCTTGTTTGGTTTTGGCATTTTCAAGTGTAGACTAATCAAACATCTGAAGCTTGAATCTTCTGATTTCTTCTCACCTGACTAAAATTACTCATTAAGGGCATAACTCATAAGTGCATAACCATCATACAATGGCACATGGTTCAAACATATTTCAAGGTGAATATAAGTTATTCCATTGCCTACAGCTCCCAGGATGAGCACAGAACTCAACATATATACTTGATCAAATAGATAGATGAATAGTGAACAACATCTAACCGCAGTTAAAGTATTAGCTTCTCTCTCGGCATAGGAAAGAAATTCACAACGAAACAGTTGTAGCGCCGACATTCAATGATTCAAACACAAAATGAAGCCTAATTGGAATCTAGAAACAGAAATTACATTAACTATAATATAGAAAAATCAGCATCGAATATCAGATTCCCCAAATCTAACAACGAAAGCACATAATTTGGCAAAGCACGGAGGAAAATAACTCATAACACTTGGAATTTCGAATCAAATCAAACACAAAGAGAGGATCAATTATTCCTAAACTCGAATAAATCAATAAAAACGCAACTGAAGAGAGAGAGAAAGGGACTCAGCTGAAGAGCTTCTAGAAACTTGTCATGCTCCTGTTCAGTCCAGCTAGCTCTCCCTAGACTTAGTGATGGTGTAAGACCCCCGGTATTTGCTTCAAAGTCTTGAGTAAGACCTATACTATAAACCATCTCAAATTCTTGTGCTTGCACCCTGCCATGGCCAACATTGCCACACTTCATCTTTGCTTTTAATTCCGTACGAAATAAATATTTCAACAATTCCAGGGTCAAAGACCAATTTAATGTCCTACAGTACACCATATGCCTAACTATGGCTACAGCGGCAACAAATGCTAATTCCGCCCAGGCACAGATTTCTACAAACACCTTGGGTGCAATCAAATTGCAAAAAAATTCAATTGAAATCACCCTAAAGTCATCGACACAATCTTGATTCGCTCAAATGAAATAACAACAGATTCACACAACTTCTTTGATGTGTAATCAAATTCATTTAGGAATAAGCTGCAACTGCTAGGTCATAAACATAATTCTAGTCTTCATAGCCCCGAAGTATAGAATCAATTCAGGAAATGCAGAATTTGATTGTGCAAAACCCTAGATTTCAGTTCCAGATACGATCGAATATGGAAAACAATTCGAATTGCAGACAAAGTAAAGACGAAAACATTCACCAAGTTCAAGATCGCCGCTGAAAATTCATCCTGTCATCCAAGACAAGGAGAGGTGTCGGTCACAAAGGGAGTCCGTCCCACAGGTTCCCGCATCATTCCAAACGACACTCCATTGGCGGTCCAATCTGTACTTCTCATTTGTGCAATAACTGGGTCTCCCGCGTCTCCGATGAGCGTGGGTGCCTTAATTCCTCAAACTGGACTCGAAGACAACCCTGACAAAGAGACGATTAGGTCCAGGGGAGTGAGAATAGGAGGAGAGGAAAGTGAGAGCGGCATTGGATCGGAGGAGAACTGAAACAATCGAAAGCAAGTGCGGAATTGAACTCACCGTGTGCCTTGTCATTGGATGTTCGGTTGGGTTGAGCATCCAAGACGGCAGCGTGAGCGAAATTTGAGGTAGGCGAGGTGAAGGTCTCCGTCGTTGGCACAAATTGAAAAACCCTAGAACTCGAGTCCAGATCAAGCAGAGTTGAACATCAACAAAGAAGGACCCTATAAATCTGACATGAACTTTAGAGTAAACATTCGAACAGCCAGGCTCGAGCTGGTCCTTGTCGAGGAATGATCCTCCTCCGTCTTCTCCTCCTGCGGCTTGAGCCTTTCTTGGCGACAAACTCCAACCTTCATAGTTATTATCGACCTTGAATCGTTCTTCCTCGGTCTTCTCCACTTGCAGCTTTTGATTGAGAGGGAGTTGGAGAGAAATGTATTACTATTTAATACAAGGTTTTCAGTTACCTACGAAATGGCATGGGATGGTGATGGCAATGGCAGTGAAACGTACCTGATGCAACTTGGAGCAGTGAAAATGTGAGAACGAAGAAACGAGATAACCTCAGCCTAGAAACTCACACAGATGAGTTTGAAGGAGAGAATCAAAGACCTAGAAATTAGCCGTAGATGAGAAGGGGCCAATTCGATGGGACTGAGACTGAGCTGTGGCAACTGGCAAGAGAGAATTTGAGATTGGAGAGTTTGTTCTAATTTTTGGATAGATAAATCATAGATTGCAGAATGGCCTCAACTCTTAAATTGGCAAATAAAGAGCGGTCAGGTTTAAACCGGGCACCTATGGGTATTATCCACAGGTCCTTTCCGGTGAGCCCTCCAGGATAGCCTCAACCTGTAGTACAACCGTTAGAAAGGAGATCATCTAGTTTGGTGAATGGAACCAGCAATGTGTCGGCACATTGCGCGGATTGTAATAGAGCACCAACATGGATCCCAACAGAAAGACGATGCAAGATGGTCCAAAGCTCCAAAAGAACAATCCCCAATCAAATTTGTCCTTCTCTTTATCTTCTTCTCTTGTGTCTTCTCCGAAAGGAACATGGGAAGTTTCACCAACAATGAAGCTTCTATCTTGTACATATCCACAAAGGAAAGGATTGCCTTCATAGCTAGATACGTCAAAGGTCCCAAACTGTTCTGTCATTGGAACTCTTCCACTTAAATTGTTGTAAGAGACATTGAACACCTCCAAGAAGTTGAGTTTAGCAAGCGCCGAAGGGATAGATCCACTCAAATTGTTGTAAGAAAGGTCTAAGCTCTCAATATTCCCCAACATAGAGAATGTTTTCGGGATTGATCCAGTTAACTTGTTGTGTGACAAGTTCAATGAACGAATCTCTTTCAAGTCTCCCAGTTCTTCGGGAATGTGACCTCTAAGTTGGTTGCACGACAAATCCAATCCCGTTATTAGATATATCACATCACCAACATAAGAATAATATCTAGCTTTAGTCATAAACTCTACATAATCGTCTGGTTCATCTACAGTGTGTATTGCAGCTGTCCCAAATGACAGATTCTTCAAGCAAGGTGGTATGGTACCTGAGATTTCATTATTCGACACGTCCATGATGTTTAGCTGATGAAGACGGCACAATGGCCTGAGCCCACCTTGTAGCTTGTTATCACCCAACAGAAGAACTAGGAGCTTTGAAAGGCGATCAATCCATGGCGGAATTCCACCCACAAGTTGGTTATCCCTTAGATCAAGAATCACCAAATTTGAGCTAGTTGATAGCTCAAATGGAAGATATCCATTAAGGCTATTGTTCTGCAGATACAGACATTTCAACTTTAAAAGAGTACCATTGCATGACAGTATCTGCCCTCTGAACCGATTGCTTGATAGGTCTAAATACAGAAGCGACGACAGACTGCATAATGCACTCGGAATTTGACCGTGCAATATATTTCCTCGAACTGACAACAGTTCTATCTCCTTGAATGTACCAATCCAACTCGGTATTTCGCCTGATACTCTGTTGCCAGATATATCTAATATCTTTATGTAGGAGCTGAATTGATTATTATCCAAAAACAATGCATCCAACTGTGTAAGGTTCATCAACTTGGGAATTGTTCCATGAAGATTGTTATTTGACAGACTCATGAACCTTAGATTGTTGGAACTATTAAAGAACTCCTTTGGTAACTCTCCATCAAACTTATTGTCAGACAAATCCAAAGATGCTAGCCCTTTTATTTCCCCAATTGAGCCAGGAATCTGCCCTTCAAAGTAGTTTCTCGACAAATTCAATTGCATCAGATTTGACAACACAAAGCCAATACTTTCTGGAAGCTTACCACTAAACATATTTTCTGAAAGATCCAGTCTCAGCAAACTTGAGGAAGAAATGTTTCGATGCTTAGAGAATTGAACACTTGTTGCAGCTGAACTGTTTCCAAGATGGGAATTACTTTGGAGAATAGAGGCCGGGAAAGACCCAACAAGACCATTTTTAGAGAGGTCCAGGTTGACAAGGCGGTACTGAAACGCGAGGAACTTGGGAAAGGCTTTAGTTTCCTTGTTTAGACTACAACTCCTCATTTTTAGGGTCTCAAGCTGAAAAGGAGGCCTCCAAAGCGAGTCTTCGGTCTCAACTTTTAACATGTTATCTGAAAGATCAATGTCTGTAAGGTGTGCATGCTTTGATAATAAGCTCAAGGAGAATTTGCCTTCAAAGGAATTATCTGACACTGTCAAATCTTCTATGGATGTAAGGTTTGATAATGTGGATGGTATACTCCCTGTAAACTTGTTAATTGAAAGATCAAGCACTTTCAGAGACCTCAGCATTCCAATACAGTTAGGTAGACTTTCATTGAAGTCGTTCCGATAGAGAACCAAGTTTTGAAGTTTCTTCAATTTACATAGACCTACGGTAAAGCAAGCGAAAAAAAGGAACTTGAGAATACAAAATCCCAGTTAAAAAAAATCAGCAGACGCGATTGCAACTATAATACTGATTTTTAGCAACTACACATGTATCTGCGAGTCTGCAACACTGATATTTTATACAGATCATGTATTCATGTATAAATAGCAATTTTTCATTCAAAAACTATTAAATTTTGTTTGTGTTTTTTTTTTCTAATCAATATGGCTGACAGTTTTATGTGAACAGATAGATTATAACACGCTCTTAATACGACTCAGACGAAGAGTAAACAGACATGGAACTGGAAGCATATAATTTGTCAGGAAAGCCAGTTAAGATTGAATGATACCTGATGGTAATCTTCCACTCAAATAATTTTGGCCTAACAGAAGTCCTTGAAGGGAGGTCAGGTTCCCAACACAACTTGAAAGACTGTTTTCGAAATAGTTATTATTCAGATCTAGCCATTTAAGCCTTGTCAATTTACATAGACCTGGAGGAGAAATCAAGTGCACAGATCACCAGCTTGAAACAAATACAGTAATAAACATGTACAAAGAAATATTAATACTACTAAAAAGCAGCAGCTACCTGATTCTATACTGCCACTGAGTCCATTATATGAAAGAGATAGGTATAAGAGAGAGTTCAAGGTGCCGATACATAAAGGAAGGCCCCCATTCAATTCATTCATTGAGAGATCCAACACTTGAAGTCTCTTCAAGTTGCATAGCCCTGCACATTAAGAAATAAAAATAAAGAAACAAGTGAACAAAGAGAAAAGCACTTGTTAACGATAGAACTAGATGACTGAGTGAAGCTTTACTTCGATATTGGTCATTTATGAGCGTTGTATTTTGATTACCTGATGGAATGTTTCCAGTGAATTGATTTGCTGAAAGGTCAAGTTTTGTCAGAAAGCTCAAATTGCCAACACAGTTGGGAATTCCTCCATTTAGTGCATTCCATGTGAGGTTTAGAACTTCAAGGTTCCTCAGTTTACACATGGCTACAAAAGGTGAAAAATAAGGAGATAGATAAGATATTAAGGAATTCTCCCATTTATTTCATTCTGTGTAAGGTTTAGTATTTGAAGGCTACTCAATTTACACATGGCTGCAAAATAGGGATAAATTAATGAGATATATAAAGATCGAATGAACTAGTAAGATCATTCATCAACACATAGACATAGAGTATTTCTAGGGATACCTTCATCTTCAACCAAATCTTTGATGCAGTTGAGTGATAAGTCAAGTCTCTGCAGCTTTTCGAGTTCCTGAAAAATTGTCATCTTCAAAGACCGGTGCTTTGCTGACATCGGACACCCGAATCTTGATTCTAGTAAAGAACCTAGTGACAAGTCTACTATGTGACCTGAGGAAGGGTCACATCCTACCCTCTCCCACAAACAACAATTTTCTGTTGTGCCACTACTCCACGACGGTAAGAAGTTGTGGGCATTTGGAGGTGAAGAAAACAAGGCCAAGTGGTTCTTAATTTGTAGCAAAACAACCATCTCCTTTTCAATGCAACCTTTGGATTCATAACTGTGTAGTATCAATATAGCAACTGCCCAAAATAACCAGTTGGGAACAAAAGAATAACCCATTGGGAAAGATTGTAGAATCAGCAACCACTCTTACAAAGACTCCTACATGAAGTAATTAGGATGAAGTCTTTGATTTTAATGAGGAATTGAAGTCAGTCAGTCAAGCTTCCCTCCAGAAGTTGTTGATAGGAGACTTTGACTTTGACTTGGATTGTATGCAAGTCTTTGTTCTACAGTTTGATTTTTATGTATCAAACTATTAATGCATTTTCTTGGATTTTCCCCTCAAATGTGACCTGGAGAATCGTCTCCATAGTGAATGGGCAATGCTAGAAAATTGATGCCTCTACATAGTAATCATAAAAACTTATAAGATGACAAATGTGCATGATATTAGTAAAGTTTATATGTTTGTATAAAAAACAAGGGTAAACTCATCCTTAACAACAAATAACTACCGAGGAAACAAGACATCGAATGTCATAACTCTATTAATTGTCAGAATCAACCTACTGCAAAGGCAAAGAGAGCACCTAGAAGCCCTGGAATGTGTCCCATCCTCAAGTAACATAATTCGATTCAGTTTCCAACAGCATCCTTTCAGTTACATATCCTTGAGGACTAATTTGATTCCGTTGCTTCATCTTTGTTGTTGATTTACTTATGGTCAGTTTTCTGAATTCTGATACTTTGTACGTGTAAGCTCTACTTATTGTTGCTTACCCACTCTGAGTTCATTCAAGATTAGCACAGTAGTTAAGTAGATAGTCATGAGAACTTGGATCAATCTTTACCAACTGGTTTACAGCACAAATGTTTATTTCACTTATTTTCATATAGCTTAGTATCCAAGATTCTTCTTCTTTTTAACATGAGCTGTGGTTACATTGAAGGATGTGTCTATCAATAAGGATAAACCACACATTACGCCACTCGGAATTGATGTAGAGAACCAAAACAAATGTCAACAAAAAAGCTCCATAAGAACACTCTCCAATCAAACTCAGAGTTCTCCTTGTCTTCTTCTTTTGTGTCTTCTCTTGAAGTAGCTAGCAGTTGATGGCTAACAAGCAATAATACTCCTACCTGCCATGTATCCACATAGAAAAGGATTTCCTTCCTAGTTGTAAACATCATAGTTAACAAACTCTCCAACAGTAGATTAACTGTGAAGTTCAATTGAATAGGTTATGTTTGCCTCATGTCATGTAAACCACTAAACCCTGCAGATTACAATTTTGCTGCTCCAATGATCATCCACTGAATTCAGACCTTAATTGACTCCTTGTCAATGTTCCAAAAAACGCTTGGCGGGTGCTTGGCGGTAGGGTAGGGTCAAGGGTCTAGGAGGGGTCTAGGCGGATTTCATGGCGGAGCTTTGCTGTCTAGGCGAGTTTTGACGACATTGACGGCCTTGGCGGTGGGGCGAGTTCAAGGGTTTAGGCGGGGTCTAGGCGGGTCTTGAAGGGTTTTTTAGAACAGTGCCCCTTATAGGACATTTCAGGTTAGTCAAATCAATCTCTTATGTTGGAGACCAAAGGTGACATATGTTGGTTGTATTAGGAAATCATTTCTTGCACGCAAACTACAGATTAGTTCAAGCAAAATCAATCTATATTAGCCTGTTTTAAGGTAATAAGCCTGAATTTCGGTTTCGTCCCTACCAAGGTCGACCTTGATACAATACATGTGATCAAGGAATGCTTCTTATCGGCACCTTATTTGCACGCTATCTATTAGAATAGCGCTGTATAATTTCATCTACGGATCAACGATAGTACCAAAAGCGAATCAAGTGCTTGAACACATTGAAAACGAAAGATCTGTCCTTTGTTACATGAGACTAAACCATGTGCTTGGTTTACATCACTGATTTGTTGGTTGCAGTAATGAATGTAAACATACTAACATGGCAATGGAGTAGTACTATTTAATACAAGTTGTTCAGTTACCTACGAAATGGCATGGGATGGTGATGGCAATGGCATACCTTTGGCCCAATCTCCAGCAAATTTGATAGTGACATCTTATACTATTTTATACAAAAAAAATTGTTATCATCTATGTAACTATATAAACTCAATTATTTGGCCTTATCCTCAATAGAAATGGCCGTATTAGCTAGATAACGTTACCTATTGGGCTATTATCTTGTAAATTCAATTCATGTTTTATTTTTGCTCATTGGTTCAAATCAGACTAAATTATATCGCATCGAACTGAACCTAAAATCGAATTTTTAGAAATTATGAACCGAAAAACGAACTTAACACCTACCTTAGGTGGGTTTGGTTAAGTTTAGGTTTTGAAAATAAATGAACCTAATTCATAATTAATTATAAAAAAAAAATATTTAATTTTAAAGAAAAAATATTTTATAGAAAATAAAAAATTTTAAATAGTAAGTAATAAGTATATGACATTATTTTATTATTTTTAAAAAAATATATATAAACAATAAATGGAAAAAATGGAGAGATTCTTGTTTAATCTGTTTTCCATTTCTTGTACAATTTTTTTTTTTTTTTTGACACTCCATCTTGATTTTGTAAAACTAATTTCCACTAAATACTCGCAACTGGCGGCAAAGTAAGATTTCTTTCCATTTAAATTTGGGAACTGCACACTAAAGAGTAAAGATCCCCAACCTTTGGGGGTAATTGCAAAGAATAAAACAAATTTTAGAGGTCCTGAATAATTGTACAAAATATATTGTTTGGTTGCAATTACAAACAATAATATAAGCAATACTTTAAAGTTTTAATTTTAATGATTTTTTTGTTAATTAAAACTCACATAGCATCGTAATTAATATTAATCTGATTCACAAATTTTCTTTTCAAAATACAAATAACACATTATATGATTGGTGATTTATCATTAGACTATTATATTTGTGACTTATCACATACTACCTCCGTTCCAAAATATATGGGTTTTTAGTTTTTGGCACGTTTTTTTAAGGAGCAAAAAAATATATAAAATATTATTTTCTTAATTAATTTTTTTATATAATTTAATACTTATTAGTAATAAGTATCAAATTATGTAAAAAAATAATATTTTATATAGTTTTTCAATCCTTAAAAAACATGCCGAAAAGTCAAAACCCATGTATTTTGGAACGTAGGGAGTAATTGATATTATTTTTTACAACATTAAAAGTTATGGTGTTTTACAAAACCACACTAAAATAGTAAAATTGGATTTCTTAAGTGCAATTTGCCCTTAAAATTTCCCATATTGGAATTTTGCTTTTTTATACTTTATTCTCAAAGAATATTATCTTCCTCGCCCTTTTTCCTGGCCTGCCTTTATAACCCAATCACTCAATCAATCTCCATCTCATCTTTCAACTGATTCTCTATATAAGCAGTCCAAATTTCTCCTTTTCTTCTTAACAAAACTCAGAGACCCAATTTAGAAATTGCCACAGTCTCCAATGGGGTTTGAGGAGAAGAGCATTTTAGTAACCGGAGGAGCTGGGTTCGTCGGCACACACACTGTACTTGTGCTTCTCAAGGAAGGATTTAGGGTTTCCATCATTGATAATCTGGATAATTCATGTAAAGAAGCTGTTAATCGGGTCAGAGAGTTGGTTGGTCCTGACCTGTCCAGGAACCTTGAATTCAATTTGGTATGTGCTTCATCTTTAAAAACCCTCCATTTGGGTTTTTTTTTTGTTTCTTTGAATTTGAATTTGATTGTGTTCTTGTGGGTTTGGATTTGCAGGGTGATTTGAGGAACAAGGATGATATTGAGAAGCTGTTTTCCAAGAACAAGTATGTCTATGAACAATCTCATTCATCAATTGGGATTTTTTTTACAGTCAAAATCATTCTTGAATTAATTCATACCAATCTGATTGATAAGGTTTGATGCTGTGATTCATTTTGCTGGACTCAAGGCAGTGGGAGAGAGTGTTGCTTACCCTTTTCGCTATTTTGATAACAATCTGATTGGCTCCATCAATTTGTATCAAATCATGGCCAAATACAACTGTAAGCAGGTAATTTTGGCTATAAAACATACATATGCTTGGTGAAATTTGTCTATAAAGTAACATTTGCTGAATTGTTTTTATATGTTCATTCTAATTGAAGATTCAAGGACTTAAAATTTCAAAAAAAAAATTGAATTCATTTTTGTCTTCTTTGTGGATTTTGATCAGAAATTTAGTGTTTTACTCATATTGTGTTGACAAATAGTTGGTTTTCTCATCATCTGCTACGGTATATGGGCAACCCGAAACAATTCCATGTGTTGAAGATTTCAAACCAAAGGCTATGAATCCATATGGCCGTACTAAGGTATAAATACCACCAAGAGCTGACATTGTAGGAGTTAGTTTTTGTGGTAGCATCTGCTAATTTTATGCCTCTCCTTTATAGCTTTTTCTCGAAGAGATTGCTCGGGATATTGCGACAGCAGACTCGGAATGGAGGATAATTTTGTTGAGGTACTTCAATCCGGTGGCGGCTCATGAGAGTGGGAGGCTTGGTGAGGATCCAAAGGGCATTCCCAACAATCTGATGCCTTACATTCAGCAAGTTGCGGTTGGGCGATTGCCTGAGCTTAATGTCTATGGTCATGACTACCCTACAAGGGATGGTACCGCGGTATGAAAGCCTTGCTTATCTGCCCTGCCTTGAGTTAGTAGTTTCTTGCTGGCTCTTGTTGACCTGTCGGTTGTCAGGTTCGGGACTACATCCATGTTATGGACTTGGCCGAAGGCCATGTTGCTGCCATGAGGAAGCTGTTCAAGACAGAAAACATAGGTAGGGTGATCAGACCATCAGAAGCTGTCATATTTTTTTGTATTGTCCACAAGCTGATTCCCGCCATTGATTCGGTTTGATGTTAGGTTGCACTGCCTACAACTTGGGGACTGGCCGCGGAGTGTCTGTCTTAGAAATGGTTGCTGCATTCGAGAAAGCATCCGGGAAGGTAATCAACTCAACTCAACTCAACTCCTCAAATCTCAAATTAGTTATGAAACTTTCGTTCTTTCGTGTTGTAGAAAATCCCGATTAAGATGTGCCCAAGGAGGCCAGGAGACGCGACAGCTGTTTACGCATCCACAGAGAAAGCTGAAAGAGAGCTCGGTTGGAAGTAAGCTAAGCCCCCTTACTCTATTCAGTACTCAAACATATTGAACATACAATGCGCAGCCTCGGGTTTGGGTGATCATCTGCCTGCTTCTTGTGGTGCAGGGCGCGGTATGGAGTCGAGGAGATGTGCAGGGACCAATGGAAGTGGGCAAGCAGCAATCCATGGGGATACCAGGGCGCAGCGCAAGCCACACCGCCACTAAGACCGATTCAGTACAAGAGTTGTGAGAAGAAGGCCACAAATCAGCAGATTGAGATTGCTAATCAAGTTTGAAATCCTTTGTTTATACATATATATATTAAGGTCTGGATAGTACTTAATAGGGCTATGTTCTTCATGGAGTTCATCATCAAAGTTGGATTCTTCCTCTCTATGGAGAGTAGTTTGTCGAATATTCGAGCTGATTGCTACTGATTAAATGTGAATTCTCAGGTTATTTGATTTCTGGGCATCATGGAATACATGATTTTCTCTATCGCTCTTGTTTCATTCACAAGATTTGGTTATATGGGCATGTGTTCTTGATAAAGATCAAGTAGACAAGGCATGATAAGACACTATTAGCTGAAAAGACATTATATACTCCGTATTCTTTTATAAAAAGAAAAGGAATTTGTCACGTCGGGTATAGAAAGAAAAGGAATTTGTCACATCGGATATAGGGCAGTTATATGAACTGCTCGAGCTCGGCTCGAAAAATGTTCAACTCGAGCTTGTTCATTTCATAAACAAGTCAAGATTGAAAAAATGTTCGTTTAAAAATTAGGCTCGGTTCATTTCATAAAAAAGGTCAGTTGGGACAACGAGAGGCCGAAAGAAAACGGCAGACGGACTAACCGTCATGATACAACCAGAAAAGCAAAATACAAAGGAAAATCCGAAAACACAAGATCTCAGCAAGAAGACAAGAAGTGAAAGAGTAAGACCAATGGTGTGATATGGAAAAGAAATCTAAAAAATCCATTATTTTGAGATAAAAGGGAGATAAGGAGCATATAGGAATATAGGATGATCTCACATCAAATGACCCTATAGATGTTGATAAGAAGGAATTTTAGCATGTTAAACATACCCTTAGAGGATGAGGAATTTTACCACTTTTGAATTGATCCTTCAAATGTGTCAATTGAGCGCTTCAAATTGCTCTAAAAAGGATTTGGTCTTCAATTTTTAGACACTCAAACCCAACCTGAACGAAAGGCATACCGACGACACAATCCACGAAAACTCGGATATGGATCTCATTCTTCGTCACTGTGCCCTGTGCCGAAAGGAAGACAGAACCTGAAGGAAAATACCAAATGCCAAAATATATTTGATGTTCAACAACCTGAGAAAACCCTAATCCCTAAACCTGAAGGTGAATTAGGATATCTCAGTTAGCAACTGAGCCATTCACTCTCTAATCTTCTTTCATGACAAGGTCACCTTCTACAAAATCACAGGCCTGAACAGGCACCCCAAGCTGCCTTTCTAGCTTCTTCACAACAAAAACTTCGGACTGCTCGCATATGTTGACGACATTACCCTTCCTCCCGAGCCTCCCGGTCCTCCCAGCTCGGTGTGCGTAGTGAATAGAGTCAGTGGGTAATTCCAGATTGACCACAAGGTCACACTCAGGAACATCCAAGCCTCTTGCGGCAAGCTCGTTTGTCACCAGGACTCTCAGCTCCCCGGCTTTGAATTTCTTCAAGATTGTAGTCCTAGCAAGCTTGTTAAGATCCCCATGTAGCTCTTCGGCTTTGATCCCACGGGCGTCCAGCTTATAGACCGTATCCTTTAACTGCTTGATGCTATTCATGAACACTATCACGAAGTTGGCATCAAGGGCATGAATGCATCTTCTCAAGGTATCAACCTTGTGCTGCAGCTTGGCAATGCAGTAGAAGTGCTTCAGAGATGGTGGCAAGCTCTCGGATGCAGCTTGGGTCTGTGTGCTAGATGAGGGGGTCGAATTCATTGCTGATAGATTAACAGGTCCAGAAGGTGATACTGATTCAACAGGGCTGATGCTTTTTGCTCTGACGAGAATCGGGTCCCTTCCCCAGCCCCTAGCAGCCCTTATGACAGAGAATGGTACTGTTGCCGAGACCATGATGGTCTGTCGTTCAGACTTCCGACCCACGTGTTCCAATATCCTATGCATGTCTTCACGGAAGTTGAAGGCAAGGAGTTCATCTACTTCGTCTAAGACCAAGAAACGGCAGCCATGAGTGTGAAGCTTTCCAGCTGCACTGATCTCCGCTATGCGGCCAGGTGTACCCACAACTATGGAAGGCTTGTTTTTCTTAAGAGCTTCCTCCTGCCTTGCTCGGTTTGCACCCCCAACAAGCTGCTGAACAGCTCTCTTGTCAATCGGCCCCAGAAGCTTCTCAACCTCTCGTACTATTTGCATACCCAGCTCCCTTGAAGGTGCCACAATCAAAGCTTCAATGTCCTTTTTCTTATTCGAATCCTCTATATCAGGATTCTTCTTACCCAGCGGGCCAACTTCTGAGAGTATGGGAAGAAGATATGCCAGTGTTTTCCCAGAACCAGTGTACGATTGGATTACAACATCGTGATGGCTCATAATCGTAGGCAGGGCTGTTGATTGAACATCGGTTGGAGAAGTGAATCCAGCCTCCTCCAGCCTCCCTAACAACAAGGGTGGAAGGCCAAGCTCAGAAAATGACTTTGCGGAAAATAGAGATGTATCCACTTCAAGTGCTTTTTTCTTCGCACCAGCTGCCTCTACTCGGTTAGGTTTTTCCCCTCTGGCTTTCCTTTTAGAGGTTTCAGCAGCAAAATCTAGCAGACGATACTCCTTTGGTGGTCTACCATGCTTGCTCGTTTCAAGTTCACTCTTCACACTATCTGCCTCTACTCGATTAGGTCTCACTGGTCTGGCTTTCCTCTTCGAGGTTTCAACAGTAAATTCCAGCTGACGAATTTCCCCTGGTCCTATAGTATGCTTCCTTGTTTTAAGCTCACTCTTCAATCCGAGACTCTCATCAGCTCGAAGTAGAGCTGCATCCACTTCAAGTGAATTCTTCACACCAGCCGCATCTAATTGGTTAGATCTTACCACTATTGTTTTCCTTTTATTGGTATCAACGGCAGAATCTGGCTGATGAAGTGCCTTTGGTCTAATTTGGTTGCTAGTTTCACGTTCTCTCCTGAACCCGATACTCTCAAGTGTTAACGGCCCACTATGGCTCTCAAACTTACTACTTAAACAGCGTAAACTTCTACGCAAGCAACACGTTCTGGATATGTGTAATGGTAAGGAATCACCCACAAGAAAGAGCAGGCGCGTCGAGATTATTGCTGGCATCTTCAAAGACTTGCCAGAACAATTATCACACAAACATTTCAGAAATCCATCAGTGATGCATTAAAATACCCCCCTAATAGAAGGGGCAAGAAGAGCTTCCCACAGGTTGTAACTTTAACTGCACCAAGAACACCATTACAGAGTTAGATCATTCAATATGGATAAACATTTCGGCTCCAATTCTACACAAAAAGAAGGTCAATCCCATCCCTATCAATACCTCTTGCCCCAACCCGTGTTTCTTTTAGCATCAGTGATTTCAAAATGGGGCAAAGGAAGTTAATTACAACGACCTATTCACACAGGCAATTCGTCGAACAGGTATCATGCACTTTTCATACACTACCAAATACCCTACGAAATGCAAATGCTAGACAAAATTGACGATCAAATGATTCAAATAGCAATCCAGGAAGGACAGTAGAACAATTAAGATGAATCATCAGCTGACCACACCTAGAGAAATCATTCGTAGCAAGCAAAAAAGCAAAGGAAACATAAACTTAAAAAAGATAGAACAAACCCCCCATTAATTGGGGAAAGTTTCACAATTTTCCTAAATCATTTCACAGCCACCAAAAGACAACGATACCTGAAGCACAAAGTAGGTATGCGAGCACTTCCAAATGCACAGAAAGAGCAAGCGAAGGAGATTGGGAGGCGCGAGGTGGAGGGCGGAGCGAAATTGCAGAGAAGGGGATAACGCATTAACGCGAGGGAGCTTGTGAGTTGACAACCCGGGAAGAAAATACCGAATACGATGGATAATTGGGATTTTTGAGTTTGGGCCAAAATTCAGTGAGCCCAGCCCATTTCTTTGGAACATTCAAATTTCATTTATTTTATTTTGTAATAAAATACATTATATTATATTTTAATTAAAATACGTTTTATTTTATTTTATATTTTTGGGATTGAGGAGAGAATTTGATTAATTTTCGAGATTTTATTGAAGACTAGCCAAGCATCTCTTTGGATGAGGGTCTAGATGTTTTGTTTTTTTTTTTATATAAGGAAAGGAATTTGATTCTCTGGACAGGCCTAGAGAAACCGAGAACCCAGACAAGTTGGAAGATGGACTAATCATCATACACAACCTGAAGCAAATAAAATAATCAAATGACTAAAAGGAAATAACAAGAAGTAAATGACGGAATTGAAAAAGCAAAAATAAAGTACAAGCCATCAACACTGTAACCAACAAGCAAGCATAATCAACGACCGACTAGCAAAACGGAAGACGCCCACAGAGGGTCTAGATGTTTGGATACTAAAAGGAAAAAAAACATTGAAAATCATCATCTCAATTGGATCATATATGGATTCGGGTCTTATGAAAAGTAAAAAGTCGTTTATCATATTTGAACCGATGACTTATTTGCATATCAAACTTTTAACTTCAACAGGTTTATAAAGTCTTACTTGCATATGAACTTTTAACTTCAACAGGTTTATAAAGTCACTTTCAAACATACCTCTATGAAGATGGGATTGTAGTCAATGTACATATGGCTTAAAGTATCTTTGCTAACAAATGTTTAGAGGACATAAGATTCACTCTTGCAAGAATTCACTATTCGCTGACCTCATCTGCAAGAATGCTATATTATACAGTATAAAACATACCACTATGCATAGCTACTTCAATTTTTAGTTTCTCCTTTCATTCTCTCAATGTGATCACATGGAATGGAGGAAGCATTAGCATGAAGCCAAGTCAACACAAGCTCTTTATACAAAAGTAGAATATTGGAGAGAAACCCTAAAATTTCTCATATTTTCACAGGAAGCACTAAGCAGGAGCAGGTTTCGAATGGTGAACAAAATCACCCAACCTGTGCTTCGACGACATCGCCTTAGAACTCTAGAGCGTTAACTATGGAAACAATGAACAACAATGCTAGCAGCATTCTTTTTTCACAAGGAACTACATTGCCATTGAGGACGAGATTTACAGCGTCTTATTGATCCGAGAATTGCATGTGCCAGGAATGTGAATATAGGGCCCCTTCTAGACTTCACTGTCACCTGTGCCCCTCTTTACAATGTCGTACTTGCAGAGTGGGCAAGTAGAGTTGATGAACAGCCATTTGTCGACACAGGTGCAGTGGAAATGGTGCCCACAGGGAAGCTGACGAAGTTCGGTTCCGTCCTCGTATGCAGATAGACATATGCAACACTCCTGGGATAAGAGGAGGAACAAATAAGTGCATATGAGAAGCTAGGCGATGCTGATTCAAAAGCAAGAAGACCTCATTCGATGCTTTTGGGAAAAAAGAGCGCTTATTTAATGTAAAAACAAGAAGAGCTTAGTTTTCCTTTTTCACTCCTTCGCTTTCCATTTTTATCGATTTAGTCAATGGAAAACAGAATAAAAGAAACATCCCCTACCCAGTAAACTGGTTGAATGAGAAAATGCAGCAAGTGATAAGAGGTGTCAAACTGGTTGAATGAGAGTACTTGGTAACTTACTGCATCCTCTGCCGATAGTTTCTCTTGTGTGGGATTGTTGGTCCCACATTCAATCATTATCCCTTCGGAAGGTTCTTGCATCTCCCCGCCATCTCTGCTCCCCCCACCAGTACTTTGGAATTTGTATTTAGGTAATAGCTCAATGTCTTCCTTGGATGCTCCACTCTGCATTGACAATATGAAGTTAAAATGTAGTAATTTCCAACATTAAGTGGAAAAACCCCGGATACAAACAGAAGCGAAACAATAATCCTCTAACTCTAATCTTCTTTCAAGCATCACAAAACAGCAAGTGAAGGAAATCATAATTACTTCATGCACAAACGATTAATGAATTATAGCTGACCTCACAAAAATGAGATCAAAAGCATTTAAATCATGATATCAATAATGCTGGAGGAAATGATTATTTCTTTCTATTCTACATTTCTACAATACAATGTTGTCATTTATTTAACATTGTGCAGCAAAGGTCTATGCGTGTACACTGATCAAGGTGTACCACCAGGGCCGTCCAATGACTTTTCGGGGCCCTGTTCAATACGTAGTATTTTCCAAACATTACTCATCGTGTTTGGCAAAATATATTATTTACCATTCATGTACACTTTTTAGATAACAAAACTATATAAAATATTCATTTTAAATTAATTACTTTAAAAAAAATTGTAATTACTATTAATAAGTACAAATTTGTTAAAAACAATTTGTTTAAAGTGAATATTTAATGTAGTTTTTATCACTCTAAAAAGCGTGTATAAATAGTAAATGATATATTTTTCCGAACGAAAGGGAGTAATAAAAAATTATAATTACTATTAATAAGTACAAATTTGTTAAAAACAATTTGTTTAAAGTGAATATTTCATGTAGTTTTTTACTATTAATAAGGTAGTTTTTATCATTGTATTAGTATCGTTAAATATACGTTATAGTATTTTTCACATTTTTACTACACATTGATTATGTTAAGTTTCAATTTAAAAATCTAAATTTAATGCACATACATTTTTTAAAGAATTTAAAATTCTAATTTAGTGATAAAAGATGAAAAACGAAAAATTCTTTCTTCTTCGATCTTTTTTAAATATGTCAACAATAAAAGTAATCAAAATAAAAGGAAATGAAAATAAAAACTATATCCAGTTAATTATTTTTTAGGATATGTGCAAAATATTGAAATGAAATAAGGTAATAGAAAGAGATTATTTATTTAAAAAGAATTAACAACAAGGCTCGAAATTTACTCCGTATAAAATTTATCCGTTTGGAAAAAGCAAATCAATTATAAAAAGCCCAACAAAATTGCAAACGGAGGGAATTGAACTCAGGTTGAATTGCATCCCCCTCTGCGAGCCTACCACTGGGCCAAATTATCCATTTGTTATTTTAGGCAACAAATTTATTATGTATATAAACAGATTACTAGTTGGGGCCCCATAAAATATGGGGCCCTGTTCGGTTGGGCTCTTTGAACACCCCAATGGACGGGCCTGTGTACCACTAAAGGATAGAGTGATAGACCAATTGTTTATCTTTCTGAAACTCAGGGCTTATATCACTTGGGTCCCTTGTTCAGCTAAAATTGTCAATTAAAATATGATCCCAAGGCAACATATATTCACATCTATTGCTTCATCAAACAATCTCTAAAATGAAAGTGTTTATCTCTCCAAATAAAAGAGGGTAGACAGATAGAATTAAGGACCTCTTGGTCAAGGAGAAAAGGAACACACAATGTTCCTAGATTTAAAAGACCAAATCACTTCTCATTTCTCAAATGACTTTCTACTTGTTTTCTCAATACTTTTAGACCCAATCCACTCCTCCCACAAATGGGAGTCAAAATGATGTGCCAAGTACTTGATTTTGGTTGAATAATTTAAAATTTATCGTCCATGATAATGAAAAATAGTTTACCTAATATTTGACTTTGATATCTCCTTTAATTTTGATTTATCCCTTTTGATTTCTTTATTTGTTGCCTATCTGACCAAACGACTCCTTAATTAATACTACGGTGCTATAAATGTGAAGATAAGTCTCCAACGCCCACTAACAAGATGCATGCAACACATGTGAATCCTACCATACAGCAAATTCAATAATCTTGAATATCACACACTCTCTCCAGTCGACCATGTAAGATGTTTTACTATTTGACAATTTTTAATAATGATAAAAATTATAAAATATCAACTTTTTTCTTAATTTAAAAAAAATCTCAAACTTGTTACCTTTTATCATTATTAAAAAGTGTCGAATAGTAAAACATCTAATATTGTTGACCGGGGAGAGTATGTGTCAATGATTCAACCATGGATCAATAAATTAGAGCACTCAGTTCTATTTTATAGCTTGACTACTTAGTCACATGTGAACATGTGAAACCTCAACTACCCACCTACCTTTTTAATTGTGGCAATTATTTTTACTAGGAGTCTTGGGATACTGTAAATTGTAACCATAAATGGCTAGATGCAAATCATTTGCTATGAACTCCTTGAAAATCGAAAACAAGAAACAAAGCAAGATTCATAGCAGAATAAGATATCTCACAAGCAGATTTATTGTAAGGTCAAGTTGGCTTTATTCTGATGTACTCACTTGTCCTTACATACTCTGATCTGAAGTGATTCCGAACCTAGGAATGACAGAACCAAATAACCTATCCTAACTTAAGAAAGATATATAAGAGCAACAATATAGCATTTCTTTTTGCTCTGAGTCTGAGTTCCTGCTTGTTTAAATAGTGTAAACTGTGAACAAAACCCCGCTAAAGAACTTAAGCAAGTCCATATAAGGCCTAATTCATCAAATCAGTTTTACAATGTAATAACTGCAGGTAGACAGGTGATTAACTTGCAAGATTGGCTCTATGTGGTCATGATTTCAGAGAAGCATTGTTATATACAGTAATATGCATAATACATAGTTAACTATATTCAAAAGTCAGTTTTAGTCCGCCAAAAAATTATTTCCCATGATCACTAAGGGGAGATGTAAGGAGCAAGTGAGAGAGAGGTATACCCGATCTGCCAAAACGTATAGCACGGCGATGATACATGGGAGACAGCAACAAACCGCAACAGCAATGACAGAGGCCAATGCCACGCAGAAGATAACAAAGAACACGTCGAACGCCAAGAACACCGCACAGAGCCTGAAGGTTCAATAGTCGAAATCATCATAACACAGCTAGAACTTCATCTCTGAAACACAAATCATGGGTCAGAAAACGTCAAACAGGGGCATACCAATAGAGCTCTGGGCAATTCTGTTGCAAGGCCTGGCCTCCCACACATATCCAGTAAAATCCAATCACCCACCAGACGAACGAAAACATGGTATTGGCAGATTCCATATGCCTAGCCACAAAGCTGATAACAGACAACAATAAATTCCTCAAACTCTGAGAATCAGTAAGCCAAAACTTGCACAAATCGTCAAAATTCACAGCCAAATCAATCATCATACTCTTCAGTTGATGTTACTAATTGTTTGACTAACAAACCCTAATCTAAAACCCTTGGTAGTTTTTCTCCATTTGCAGTATCAAATTATCAGCTAATTAATAACCAAATTCACAAATCACTCATCCAAACTGACCAATTCAGCAATAACAAAATGTACCTTGGCTCTTCCTCATCTTGCTCTCGAAAATTAAGCTCCGAATCCTCACCAACCTCTCCCGCATCGCCTTCCACCGCCCTCCACCGCCGCCGCCTCCGCCGATACTCAGCGGAAACACATAGCATATGAGCCAAGCACTGAAGCGCATAGCCAACAACCCACAGCCTCAAGGGAAGCGCGGGCTCCTCATCCCGGCTGAGCACCAAAACGACAGCCGCCACAACAACGAACGACAGGTTCCAGGCGACGTCGAGGAGGACAACAGGCCTGGAGTACGCCCAGTCGCTCTGGCGCTCCTCGATCTGTTGCGCCGCCGCCTCCCTCACCATCATCGACGGCTCCCTCATCATCCGGCGGCTGTTGCTGGCTCGCCTGAGAAACCTCGCCGCCTGGCGCAACCCCTGGCTTCGCACCGACGGGATAGGGCTAGATCCGCCGGGGCTGTCGGATGCCAGCGCCGACGACTGAGCGAGGCTCCGGCTGTAGAGAGAACTGCACAGGAACGGCGTCGTGTCGACGGCCGCTTCCGGAGTTGGGGTACCGGACCTTGAGCTCGACATCGCTGAGGATGGTCGGAAGTCCTCTAGCAAAACGGTGCCGTTTAACGGCGGAAATCTGGATAATTCACTGGTGGCCGGCGGATAAGAAAGAGGGGAAAACAGCGGTTCCGGTAAGGTTTGCCTTTGCTTTTGTTGCAAGTTGCAACTGAAACTTGTAGAAGTGGGTATTTTTTATGTCTTAAAACTGAAAAAAAAAAAAAGTGGGATAATTGAGAGTTAATTACATAAAATAGTTCCAAGTATGGGAATTGTTTAATGTTTGAGACAATTTAGCAATGTGAAAAAAAATTGGATTTTTTTGTAATGCAATAGTGCCCATTAAAATGATTGAAATCATGCAAAGTTCTATGAAAAAAATGGTCAAAATCTACAATGAAACGAATTAAATTAAGTCAAACGGTTTAATAGACATATTTGACTCGTAAAAAAAATCAACTGATAAGAGGGCTATTGACAATATTAGTTTGATGATGAATAATATTGTAGATCTAAATTTTTCATCGATGATTGCTGATAATTCATGACAATGATCCATCACAAATATATAAGGGATCTACTGATCCAGTAAGTAGTAACAACTAAATTGTAAATGATAAAGTGATAATAAGCACGAATGATCTGCTCTTTGTAAACTAATTACTCGAGATATTGCCATATAGGATTGGGTATAGGATCATTTTTACATTTTTCTAATTCATTCGATCTTGAATAGTTATGTACCTAGATCCTTGAATAAAGATAGACGCATCATAGATTAGTAGGTATTTACTCTTTTATTCTACACAAGCCTAGATGAGAAAGAGTTACGAGAACGAGGATAAGGTAATATTCATCTGTCTTTGTGCATACCTATTATGATTCTCTTTATGTTATTTATTTAAATTTTAAATTTTATACTCGCTTTTGAAATTTTGATATATGATTATACATTTTAGGGTTGTTCATCGACCCAAAACCGATTCGAACCTGCCCAAATCGAACCGAAGCTAAAACTTAAATTCCCAAAAATGAAAACCGAAAACTGAACCTAAACTAATAGATTTGGTTTAGGTTTGGTTCGGTTATGGCCTAATCGAACTGAAATAAAAAAAAAATTGTTGCATTTGCACAAGGAATGAGTTCTTCCATGATTTATTATTATGTTATGCCAAAACTTACTTTAATCCACTTAATATTGTAGCTAGCTTTATAAGATGTTTGGCGAACACAAAACAAAATATTTGGAGGGAGTGATTTCCCTGTATTGCTAAAGCATACTCCATAAAACCCCAATCGGGATGGCTCACTAATAGGGAGTAAGGGGGAAAGTCAAGAGGTCTCGGATTCGATCCCTACCTTCGTCCCTTTCCTTGGGTGAAAGTCCAAGGTTTGCCTTGCTCCTTATCAGTGGATCGAGCCGATTGGCGCAAGCCGATTTACCTGGTACGTGGCTCTTGTCGACTGGGTCACGTGCCCGGAGTTTACCACAAAAGATGGGTTCCTCGT
This sequence comes from Persicaria maculosa, assembly GCA_963922045.1. Classification (NCBI taxonomy): domain Eukaryota; kingdom Viridiplantae; phylum Streptophyta; class Magnoliopsida; order Caryophyllales; family Polygonaceae; genus Persicaria; species Persicaria maculosa. Next base: position 77,517,697 of record OY998255.1, on the reverse strand, counting down.
CATAAAAAAAAACATACTCCATAAATAGAAGTTACCTATGAGTCTATGACACCAAAATAAGAACTAATTAATTTCCAAATATTCTCACTTTTTCCCCCTTGGCAATGGAACAAAAACTATCCTACAAAGTCATCCAGCAAGGACGCACCACTCTTATCTCTTCTAATCTTGCTGCCAAATCGTTGTATATTATGCAGAATTTTCTTCTACTCAGCTTTGTACACAAAGAACTCGATCTAATTAACAGAAAATTCTTCTAGAACAAAGATGCTCAACACCGACCTCTAATAGGTTGGGACAGAATATGCAGATCAAAAGGGAAAGGGGGAGTTGGCTTACGAAAATCTCAATACATGAATGAAGCTCTTCAAATGAAACTTTTATGGAAAATTATGGCGGAGCCCTTTAACCCTTGGGTCCAAATTATTAAACATAGATATCTTAAAACAACTGAAACATAAATATCTTAAAACAACTGATATTCTATCCTACAAAAGAAAGGAGAGTGTGTCTTGAATTTGTAAATAAAGAGCGGCCATATCCGGGGTTCGAACTGGGGACCTTTGGGTACTACCCACAAGTCCTTTCCAGTGAGCCATTCCGGAATGGTTAAAGGAGAGAGTGTCTTGGCAATGATCTAAGCTTACTCCGCTCCTGCAAAAATTCAAAGATGGCCTTATCTGGTCTGTTGGCAATGGTCGTTCCATTAACTTCTGGAATGACTGTTGGGTCTCCCTAGCTTCCCTCAGCTCTAGGTGTAACAGGTCCTCGATGCACAGTGCTAACGAACTTGTTTGTGATTACATCATAGGGGGTAAATGGTGGGAAGAAAAACTTCAATCGGTCCTCCCACCGCAGATTGTGGAAGAAATTATGAACATACCATTACCAACAAACATTCTCAAAGATAGACTTTACTGGTGGCCTAATAAAAATGGGTGGTTCACTACCTCCAGTGCCTACAAGTTTGTCTCCAACCATCACCTTCTTGCAAATGATTTAAATCCATGGATATGGAAAATCTCAGCGCCACCTAAAGTGAAAAACTTTTTATGAAAGCTTAATCAATCGGGTCTTCCAACAAAACAACGCCTCGCGCAACGGAATTTTGCAATACCGCCCATTTGTGACCTATGTAGCCAATCATGTGAAGATGAATTTCATTGCTTCATTGAATGTCAGTCCTCCATCTCCCGTTCAGTCCTTGGTCGTGAGAAGATTCACAAAATTATGGGTCTCATCCCGCCGTCTAGGAATATAAAACTGTTCCTCCAAAGCCTCGGGGCTAAGTTCTCCAATTCGGAAAAACAATTAATTGCATTCACTTGTGGTCCACGTGGAAAATTAGAAATAATCTCATTTTCCGGAATGAACCACTACCGTCAGCTGAAGTAGCTACTTTTGCTGTTAGATCGCATATTCAATCATGGAATCTAACATCTATTTTGGAATCACACGACGACACGACAAAACAACAACCTACAAAACCTATAACCAACACAAGGCCAGAATATCCTTCGACATATAAAGATAAGACCAAATGGCTCAGGCCAAAGGCTGGTTGGTATAAATTAAATTTTGATGGATCCTCCCTGTCAAATAGAAACAGCTCTACCGAGTTCATCATTCGGGATTGGTTTGGTCAACCCATCTTCTACTGGGGTGAGCAGGTTGGTAAACAAACTGCAATTATGGCAGAGCTAGGCTTTGGCCCTGAAATCTGGGATCTCCAAAACATTGGAGCTCAGGCTTCCAAAAATCCATATTGAGGGTGATTCCCTCATCATTATAAACCATCTTAAAAAAGGTTCTCCCTGTCCTTGGGAAATTGAGCATCTTATGTCGGATATTAGAACTTTACTGACAAATTTTAGAGAGATCTCATACTCTCATGTGTCCCGCATTGGCAATCGAGTGGCAGCCAAGGTCGCACTCCGCTGGGGCGTTTGGTTTCGTTACTGATCAAGGTCTTCTGGACCTCATCCGCAAGGATGCTATCATTTAGTCTTTGACTTTCTGAATTATTTCCTAATAAAAAAAAACAGTGAAGATTAGTGGTTCAATTATAGCACTCATTTCCAAGCACATACCCAAACCAGTTTTTGCCGGTTTAACCTAAACCGAGCACAAATCGAACCTAAAACCGAAAATTGAAATTCCCTGAATCGAAAACCTAAACCGAAATCCCTCGGTTCGGTTTCGTTCATGTTATTTGGCTTCTATTCGGCCGAAAAATTCAGTTACTTAATACATTTTGAATATATTATTAGGTTTATTTATTGGAAGTTATGTTTATTTATTGGAAGTCTAGCTTAATACATTTTGAATATATTATTAGGTTTATTTATTGGAAGTCGATCTAGTGAAATTATATTACAATACATTTTTTTTTATGACGAGGAACCTACCTTTGGTGTGGCAAGCTCCGGACACGTGACTCAACCGGCAAGAGCCACGCACGAGATAAATCGACTTGCTCCGACTGGCTCGACCCACTGGAAAGGAACAAGGCAAACCTTGGATTTTCATCCAAGGAAAGGGGTAGAGGTAGCTAGGGATCGAACTCGAGACCTCTTGACATCCCCCCTTGCTCCCCACCAGTGAGCCACCCCGACTGGGGCATTACAATATAATTTTATCAGAAGGGAAACTTACAATATTTTATAAGGTTGGGCACAAATCCAGCAAATCTCATCTCGTTCCGCATCCCATTTCCTGTGGGGTATGATTTAGAAAAAAAAAATCAACCCCGCGGGACGGAGAGTTCTCATCTCGTAAATCCCATCTCGTCCCGCATATAAAAACACATAAGAATATATTTGATGATGCCCAAAAGATAACGGAATTAAGGAAATAATTAAAGAGGGCTAAAAAGGTTGGCGGAAATAGAATCTAAAAAACGGCACAACAACTAGTGGTCCGCGGACGAGAATGGCATGCACAAAAGGGACAGGTGGCGCACATGCCCCCCATCCAAGTGCATCTTCTCTCCCTGACACGTGGCAACCCGACATCAACAAGTGGCCAAAAGAATGGAACATTCCCCTCATCAGGTAGACGGAGCGGCACACTATAAAAGGGAGAAAGGATACGGAAGAAGGGACTTTTTGGAAACAACAAATAGGGGACGCCAGTTCCAAAAGAGGAAGAGAGGGAAACCGTTGTGCCAGGGCTCTTTCCTTGCATTTCCCATCGCTCACCCGTCCACGGATAACCCAAGATTCAAGAACGGTAGTGAATCCAGGACATGTAGTGGGATAACACTCCAAGGAGCCAGCGAGCGCATAGCTTTATTTTTGCCCTCGATCTCTGCTACAGTGAATCGGCCAAACTCCTATACCATTAGGTCACTTGATGAACCCGAATTAGTAGAAAGGATGCGAGCCTTCTCGGAAGGTTCGGCGACACCGGTCGTGAGATCCTCACATATAGAGAGGGTCTCAGGTAGCGGGTAAGACCGTCATTATTTCCTCGGGGTTAATGCGGCTCAGGTAAGGTCCTTTTCCCCCTTTATCGCCTTCACCAGGCGATAGTTACGGTGGGAAGGGGGCTTTAGGTAAGTCCGTATTAACCATCTTCCACAAGAGGGAATATGTGGCATATCCCCCCATTCCAATGTGGGGTGGGGTACACTTTTTCTATTGCGGTTTCGTCAATATTTATATTATACCTCTACATTTATTTAAGTCTAAAATTTAAAATAATAATAAAACATTAAAAACATATATAGTAAGAAATAAGAATTTTCATAAAAAGGGAGTACCAATTACTAACGACTTATTGTTGGCGTTTTAAAAAAGAAGACTTATTGTTGGCGACTTTAGGAAGAACTTGGTACCACCTACTGTATTTTCTAATGGGATTTTTTTGTATAGTAGGCAAATAATAGAATGTCTTGACATGTAAGAATCATCCTTACGGATGATGTTACAAAGTTCTTCATTCAAAGAGAGTGTCAACATATCACATATATTCCTAGTTCGAGCGATATAATCAACACTTGGCTTTAACTCCCCGAAGCAGTGCTTGAATGTCAAAACTTGCCCCTTTTTTGCCGAATCTTCTCAATTATTATGAGTATTTCCCATGTAGTCTCCGACCAATCTTGGATGGCTTTGACCAGGCAAAGATATCGCCCTTCGGTTGTGAGGTTCCTTAGTCCTCTGTCGCATGCTACGCTTACTGCAAAACAGAAGGCCTCGACTCTTGATTGTAATATTGATCCTAGAGGGAGCGAGGCTTGAAAAAATATCAATGACATGACCAATGCAATCACGAATTATGCCACCGATATTGCAGTTGCCTGGTGGCATAACAGAGGCATCTACATTTATTTTGTAGAAGTCCCTTGGTGGTTTCTCCCATTTGAAAGTTTTACGATTTTTCCTTTTTAGTCTAGCACTTTTTGGCTCTGCTTGATTCCAACTTGCAATGTTTTGGGCTATCTGATGTGTCGTGTCTGTTATAGGAATGTTCTTTGCCTTTTTGAAGACGATGTTGTTTCTTTTTTCCCAAATAGCTTGCCACATGAAGCATAATTCTTCAAAATATTGGTTTTCAGTTTTTATATTTATGATGTCTTCCAACAAGTTTCCCGAAATCCTCAAGATTATCATACCATATCCCGTTATTTGTTGATGATAAGATATTTGGGCTTTTGTAATTGGGCAGTTAAAAATAGATGATGGGAATCCTCATCTTCATGGTTACACAAAACACGGGGTGGTACTCTGTTAACGTATCTATTCAGGCGTGCTTTTGTGGAGCGACCGTCAATCGATATTTTCCATATTAGGTTATTAATTCAAGGTGGTATATTAAGTTTCCAAATCCAGGAGAGATTATTATCGTTAGAAGCGGTTTGGTTGATTAGTTTACAGGTGGATTTTATTGTAAATGATCCATTGGTATTTGGTTTCCATACCAACTTGTCTGGGGTGTTCCAACTCGATATTTGAATATCGAGGATCTCTTGTAATGGGATTATTATGTAAGACTTTAATTTGTGAGAGACAAATCTCGTCCCGTTCCGTGAGAGATAAGTTCCGACGAGATTTGGAAAAAAAAAACTAATCCGGTCCCGATTCTGTCCTGCAAAAAATATATGGGATGGGACGCGGGATTACCCAAATCCTATATTGTCACATCCCATGCCCACTCCATATTTTTTCAACCCAATGATATCCAAATGCCCGGATCCGTAATCCGACCCGAATTGCTCAATTATCCGCTCGTGAATTGCGAATAGCGATACACACAGTGACACAGATGAGGAAAAGCCCAACGAGGAAGCCCAACCCACCAAGAAGGCATAAAATTACAAACTCCGACGACGAGCAGTTCTTTAAAGAGAGCAGAAATTGGGAACTAGGGTTTTTCTGCGCGTGCCGGATACAGAGTAAGTTTAGCGAGACGAACGAAGCGACGACCAGGGCCGCTGCCGCCAATCCGCCATGGTTCTCAAGTAAGCATTTCTCCATCTCTCTCTGAATCAACCGCTATTGTTGATTCCGCATCTGAAACTTGTTGAACCATTTTGCTGCACTGTGAGCTCGATCCCAAGTTCCTTAACGCCCTGCCTTTTTTATTGCTTCAATCGTGTTTTGAGCGAGGTTTGATGCGTGCTGTTGTTTATTGCAATGTTTGGTTAATTAGTGCGATTTCTGATCGGATATCTTCTGATTTCGTAGCGATTAGATGGGAATTTGTGAGTTCCGAATTCTTCTGGTAGGGTAAACTTAATAACTCGAGTTTTTGCGAGGAAATACATGAAATGGTCTCAAATGGAAATGATATGTAGATGATTTTGATATATGCCTTGTTGTCTTGTTGATGATTTAGCTCAATCTATGAGATTTTTACCGTGTATTGGCTAAGCGTTTATGTTGACTGATGGGTTTCTGTTTTTGATTATTGAACATCAGGACTGAGCTTTGCCGTTTCAGTGGTGCCAAGATCTACCCTGGAAGGGGGATCAGGTTCATCCGATCAGATTCTCAGGTACTTAATTTTCCTCTTGAATGTATGCTGTACAATGTGTTGCATTAAGCTAACTCAGTGAGTTGTTGATGATTGTGTGATTTCAGGTTTTCCTCTTTGCTAATTCCAAATGCAAGAGGTACTTCCACAACCGTCTGAAGCCCGCCAAGCTTTGCTGGACTGCTATGTACCGTAAGCAGCACAAGAAGGTGGAATTTTCAATCCTTATACTTGTGAATTGTGATTCATCTACTTGGGTTACAGTTTGAATCTTAATTAGATTATGGTGTGTGCGCGTGACTCTCAATTTGATACCCTTTTCCCTATATTCACAGGACATTGCTGCTGAAGCTGTGAAGAAGAGGCGTCGTGCAACCAAGAAGCCTTACTCAAGGTCCATTGTTGGTGCCACTCTGGAGGTTATCCAAAAGAAGAGGGCTGAGAAGCCAGAAGTCCGAGACGCCGCCCGAGAGGCTGCTCTCCGGTATGATCTTGTGCCCATTATTGTTGCATTTCCACTTTCCCCATTTAACAACGAAGCATTCTAAATTGTACGAGAATGAGTTCTCTGTTTCGATTTTTGTAATCTTTAGCTGATCCTAGCTAATTAGTTCTTTGGGTTTTTTCTCTCTAGTGAAATCAAGGAAAGGAACAAGAAAACCAAGGATGAAAAGAGAGCAAAGAAAGCAGAATCAGCTTCTAAGTCGAAGACCCAGAATAAAAGTGTTCCAAAGGCTGCCGGAGGTAAAGGTCCGAAGCTTGGAGGTGGCGGTGGAAAGCGTTAAATCCGCTGTCGCTGTTCCTCACCTAGCATTGAGATACAGATGGTAAAGCAAGGTGTTGGAATCCCTGAATGTTTCAGATGTTCTCTTAATTTAGCTGGATAGCAAAATTTAATGTTTTGTCTTGAAATTTTTGAATGGATATCAATCCTTGTTGTAGACCTTGCAGTTTGAATTACATATCATAGTTGCTTGCTACTTCGCCTTATTCAGAGCCTTTTAAACTTTTATCTGTGCCTTTATCTATAGTTATGGAAGTGATTCCTAGAAGGAAAGTTTGTGTTGACGTTAAGACTTTCAGGTCTGTTTGGGGTTTCGGCGGGGTTCAATGAGCGTTTTGGATATGGTTTGTGGTTGCCACCAATGCAAGTGGAGTCCCTGAACTATGGTTCGTATCTTGTTTACTTGAACCTAGAAGAAATATTTGTTACGTTTGTTTGAAGCTGGTCATGAAATATTTGTTTTTGGTGATGTTTTTTCCTTGATCATTCATCGTATAGTTAAAAATCCCCACCAGGATCTCGTTCTTCTAGTTTGTGAGATGTTTAATTTCGGATATCGCACTCATAGATGAATGAATGTTTGGATTAAGTTGTTGATGTTGTTAGATGACAAGCCATGACAACGTTAGATCCTATTCCAAAATAAAAGTCGTTTGACTTTTCTGCACGCATTTTAAGGAGGTAAAAATTATATAAAATATTATTTTTTTAATGAATTTTGTTTTATAAGATTATACTTATGAATACCGACTATGAACTTATTAAAAAAAATTGATTAAAAAAATAATATTTTATAGTGTTTTTACCTCCTCAAAAAGCGTGCAGAAAAAGACAAACGACACTTATTTATTTTGGAACGGAGGGAGGATTAAAAAACACAGGCACAAAAAAAATTATGTTTTTGTCCTATTTAGTCCATGGTAGCAATGTTCGATTTGACATTGCTAGTTCGACCCAATCTGATCATTCATGGGCTATCGAGCAACGTCGACAACTTTGAACTATCGAGCAACGTAAATAACTTTTCTTCTAATAATGTCTAATTTTGCGTTATTCAATGTTAAACAATGTAAAAAACACGAGAATTGTTTTTTTCCGGTTTAATATTGAATTAAGTTTTCAAGTTCGATTTGTTTTGGATGATTATAGATTTAGCTTCAAAAGGGAATACGAACCATTTATATTCTTGACCAATAACAACATAAGATCTAGAGGCTTGTACGCAACCAGTGGCGGAGCTGGGGGTGCTCTGGATTTTTTTTATAAATATTTTCACTGTTTTATTTGATAATAAAGAGATATATCTTGCATAGAAAAGCAATGTGATTGAGTAGCTCAATTAGTAAAGCGGAAGCGCTGAGTTTTACATAGAACGAGGGGGGTTGCGGGTTTGACCCTTACATTTTACACTTTTATTTCCCAACATTTGGAATCAGTCTGAAATACTTGAAAGTTATAGGGTTAGATTTTCAAATTGAAGTGCAATTTTGATAGTTAGGTTTTGTGAAATTTGAGAACCAATTCAGTGCACCTATGATTTTTAACAGAATGTTCAATTTGGGGCTTCTTAATTGTTTATTATAGGAGAAAAATGGAGAAATTTGTTACTCGAACTAAGAATCCATCGATTCCAATATCAAGTTTGGGGTATTCAGGTCCTTCTGTTGCGCAGTATCCAAATGTTATAATTGATGTTGTTCAAGATAATGTTGATAGAGATAATGTGAGGGTAGAGAAAAGAGCTCGTTTGGAAAAACAGTAGGTTATTATTAGCGACCCGGCATTACGAAAACCAATTGCAGAATATGATCCTTTGATTAGAGATGCTGTCATGAGAGACTACGTCGTGAATGGTCCTTGTCAACCTTTGTCACATGATTTTCCACAATATGTTTTTGGGAAAAAAAATAGAAGTTTTCGAAAGGAGTGGTTCAAGGGTAGAGATTGACTGGAGTATAGTGTTTCTAAAGATGCGTATCTTAATGATTCTCTGGTTTGTTACATCGAGAGTGATATCTTTAAGAGTATTGATAATGAAGTTATTCTCAAACATTTTCAGGAAATGAAAACTCGCAGGATGAGTTTACCCCCTTTATCTTACCAGTGAGCAGTGAGCATGTATCTACTGTTGATTATTGAACTATTACTAGTGAACTTGTTTGTAGTAGTGAATTGGTTTGGAGTAATGTATTTTGATCGTCTTTTTTCACTACGTCTGATTGTCTGAATATTTATATACAAAAATGTTTATCGACCTTTTGAGTTTTCAGCACCCCTGGCGGGAAAAGGTTACACATACACTTGGTGTATACATATTACATACACCATTTTTTTTTTTGAAAAATTATTTTTTTAAGGTTCACCATTTAAAATTTAGGGTATCATTAGTGGTTATTGAAATTTTTAGGTTTTATTCTTTATAATATGGGTATAATAGAGTTTTAAAGGAAAATTTTAGGGTTAATTTTTAAGTTTACAAAATTTAACACATGAACAAAAGATGTATCATCCGCCACCTGGCGTCATTCCTGGCTCCGCCATTGTACGCACCCTTTCTGGATTACGTCGAGAGTGTTGAGCACACGAGGACGGAGAATGGGATTTTCGCCGGTGTTTGTTGGAGACAGAGATCAATTTTCATCGTCACCGTAATAGCTGTCACCGATGCTTCCAGTGCTTGCCACGTGGATGGTGAAGGCCGGCATTTACGCCACTGCCTCTCACCTACCATCTGCCCTATCCCCCACTAAGCCACGATTCCACGAGCCCGTGAGAGTTCCAACTCTGCGGGCGGCCCCGCTTAGCGTACGCTGCGTTTGGGCTTCAAGTAAAAGCAAGTATATAAAAGAGGAGATGAAACGGTTGGCTTTACCTCTCTTCACGCGAAAATTGCCGCCAACCAAACACCACTTCCCCGCAAAGCGTCTGGCTTCGGCAAGGCAATAGATGTCGAATTACCATTTTGTCCTCATACCCCAAAAATCCAAATTGGATACATCAACAAATTCTATGATGTTTTGGCCTCTTTGTATTAGATCATTCCCTATTTGACGTCATCATCATCGATTTAAAGCTATTGTCAAGATTTTGAAATGGATAAGACTTATAAGTCCATGGATATGTATATTATCACATTAATATTTATATAATGAACCTGATTGAGAATTAAGGCCCTATTTCATATCGATATCTTGACCGATATTAAGATATCTATATTTAGGACTGTTATACGAAGTTTGGTTCGGAATCGACTCGAAAAAAAATTGGATTTAAGACCGTTCACTTACCTAAATAAGTCGAATTTAAATAGGATTTTAAGTTCGGTTGAAAGCTCGACTCGTTCGATTTAAATTCGAATTTTATGAAATTTTAAAATTTTACTCTAAGTTAATTGTTATAACCAAGTAAAACTGCTTATAGCTCGAAAAAAGTCCGGTTTGAGCTCGTTCATTTTTTAAACAAGCTAAACCTGATAAAAACAAATAAGATCGTTTAAAAATTAGATTCGACTCGGCTCGACTCGAGCTCGTTTATCAAATGAACCGTGCTTGAACATGTCAATCTCGACTCGATCGGCTCGAATAACACATTTATCAATATCGGTTATCGGTGATAACTCAATATCAACCGATATTCTCTTCAAAGTCAGTATATCAAATATACTCAAATCTAATATCTAAATAATAGATGGTATTATACCAAATATCAGATATCATATTAAGTGATATCGATATCCATTTATATCCGACGCCACAAATTAGATATTATCGGAACTATAGTATTTGATACCGTCGGTTATACTTTTATAGCATATCGAAATCAAGGGGCAATCTCGTAATTTCACGAAGTTTTCTTCCCCGTCCGTACAATGTAACTGTAAGAAGTTGCTTCTCATAGTTACGCTTAACAGTTTACAGCACAGCTCCATAGCCATAGCCATATCTCCGTCTCTCTCCACTCTCTTATTTCCTGAAACTTCCACTTTAATCTCTTTATCTCCTTCAGCAACTGCGAAGGTGTTATCTATTGGTTGTAATTTCTGTGACAAAATCCGAATTCGAAAGGAGGAGGATCAACAATGGGGAGCAGAGATCTGGAGAAGAACGGAAGCCGAGGTTACGCGAATGGAGGCGGTGCGGTGTACGTAGAGACGACGGAGAGGCTGTGGACTTCGTGGCTGATACCGGTGTTCGTGGTGGCGAATGTGGCCATGTTCGTTGTCGTCATGTTCATCAACAATTGTCCTAAGAATAACGTCGGATTTGAAGGTCACTGTGTGGCTAGGTTTCTCGGTAGGCTCTCGTTTCAGCCTCTGCGGGAAAATCCCCTCTTTGGCCCTTCGTCGACCACGTAATCTCTCTTCTATCTCCATCTTTAGCTTCTGAGGTTTGATTCTATTTCGGTGTCTGATTTTGTTGAGAATAGTTAGGGTTTTGTCGAAATTGACTATTAGGATTTGAAGTTTAGCTGATTATTATGATGATTTGCACTTTGTTGGTGACCAGGGGGAAAAAATTTCAATCGTTCAAATCTTTCAATTCCAGAGATGATGATTCATACTAGTGGTTGATCGATCAGCTGCTAAACTAGAGACCTGTTTGGTGTGATACTGATGATGATTCTACTGTTTAGGTTAGATGTCATGAATCATGGCGCTTGATTAGATCAATGCTTAAATTTGAATAAAACAGATCTTGCAATCAACGAAGCGTTGATCATTGTTTATTTGTATTTCACTTTGGATTGATCAAGTGAGAGTTGATAAGCTGAACATAGGTAAGTTTGAACCTTTTGAGTCCTCAAAAATTAGTGATATGTTTGTTGTTTTAACTTCTGTTTTGAATCCTCATTCCTCCACCAGCAATACGTGTAGTGTTCATGCTTGATGCTCTGCTACGATTCATCCGCTTACTATGCCACTGCGTTGTTGATAACATTTTGTGTCTTTCAGTTATCAGGCTTCAATTGTTTGATGATTTTACAAAAAGAAAGTTTTTACATAGCTGTTTTTTTTGCATTCTTAGTTTCCAATTAGAAGTAGATTGATTCACTGCTTCCGATTCTTCAAAGTTGGATTCCAAAGTTCCGTTTACATGTTTAGCTAAACTGATCAGATCATCTCACTTCAATGCCTGTTTCGCAGTTTGCTGAAGACAGGAGCTCTTCAGTGGGACAGAGTGGTGCATGAGCATCAAGGGTGGAGACTCGTGACCTCTATGTGGTTGCACGCTGGTGTGATCCACCTTCTTGCCAATATGTTAAGTTTGGTGGTTATTGGGATTCGCCTGGAGCAACAGTTCGGCTTTTGTAAGTTCTTTTGTTGACACAAGAATTTCAGTAGTTTCTTATAGATTTGCACTATCTTGTATCTGAACCCTCTGCTCTGTTAAATATCTGGTGCAGTGAGGGTCGGTGTACTCTACCTTCTGTCAGGGTTTGGTGGAAGCATACTCTCTTCACTTTTCCTACGACAGAGCATTTCTGTTGGCGCCTCTGGGGCGTTGTTTGGGCTTCTCGGTGCAATGCTGTCCGAGCTTTTGATAAATTGGACTATCTATGCTAACAAGGTAACATTTAACATTATCTACTGGTGAAAGATACTGTAATCGTTTTCATATCAGACATTCATAGTGTGAGCATTTCAAATTGCAGGCTGCTGCACTCTTCACCCTTGTGATGATCATAGCCATAAACTTGGCCGTGGGGCTTCTACCTCACGTCGACAACTTCGCCCACATTGGAGGATTTCTGTCTGGGTTTCTACTGGGTTTCATTTTGCTCATTCGTCCTAGGTTCGGGTGGTTGGAGCGCCATCAGCTACCCGAGCATGCCCGTGTAAAGACAAAGTACATGGCTTATCAACAAGCTCTAGTTGTCATTGCCTTGATTTTGCTCATCGCTGGGTAAGCCAACACCTCTTGCTTGCAATTCTCTCAAAAATATGAAGTCAATAAGACCTGAAATAAGAAATAATCCGAATCTCGCTACCTTGCATCGGTTTGATTGCAGATATGCGGTGTCTCTAGTGATGCTGTTCAGAGGAGAGAGCGGAAATGATCATTGCAGCTGGTGCCATTACCTTACCTGCTTCCCCACTTCTAAATGGCATTGCAATGAATGAGTTACAAAGATGTATCTTATATGCGAAGCTTTATGGCTTACTTTCTTGATCTTTATTCTTTCATTTGTTTGCTTGTTTGGTTTTTCACGTTTCGATCTGCATTACAATACACACTTGTAATTTCTCTCGGTTTATAGGCGTGTAAACTGGCTTTTGTTGAACTTTGAAGTCATTCCTTGTTGTCAGTTGTATCCGTTGTTTGTTCGGTTATTCGACCAGCTAGTGAAAGAGAATTCTATAAACGTTTGGGTTTGCATTTGCATATAAATTCACGTACCAAGTGATAATACTATCAAAATCCATTTTGACTCGTTGATCAAAAAAGGTTGAAGAACAAAACTGAAAAAAATGAAATAATGGCTTCGCCCGGGTTCGAACCGGAGACCTTCAGTGTGTTAGACTGACGTGATAACCAACTACACCACGAAACCTTTGTTGATATATGTGAAACAAATTAGTATTCTATATTTCAAATTGAGTTCATGTTGGATCTCACATTTCTCTTCGGAGCTGTTAATTAATCTATCATCTCTCCATGATTCCATCATCTATGGCGTTTACCGCTTTTCAAGGTAAGCTTTACTTGTGAAATATCGGCGTGTGAGATCAGAAATAGGGAAATATCTTCGTAGAGATCGCTACTCTGAAGTGTTAGGGTTAATTGAAATGGAAGTTATGATGAAAAGCATATCCCATGAATCTCTGCTCCTCACAGTTAAATTGATTCACTCAAACGTCCATCTTCATCCAGATGTGTGAGGTTATCATGGTGAGCGTTGGAGTCTCCTGATTTCACTCTTCAATTAGTTCATTTGTGTGCTATAAAAGGGACTCCTTTCGCCCGTCATTTACACACACTGTTAGCATCTTCAACCTAATTACCGCTTGTTCCACTTCTCCTAGACCGAGTTCATTTGGCGGATTCCATCTTCAGATCTTCTCCTTCTTCGGTATTCTGATCAATATCCAACATTAAGGAGCATGCAAGACATCTACGGTATGTATCTGTGTTCAATTTCATCTACTTTCCAAGTTTCCATGATATCGTAATTCGTAAACGACTGAATGAGTGACAAAGAGCAACGCCACGATCAGGCAAAATCAAACTTCAATCTACTTGATTTACAACCTTGTAATTCCAAATGTTAACCTTTAATGATCTCATTAGATCAGAAGTCTCTACATTTACTGAATCAGGTATTGCAGCTTGTTAGAAGAACCAGATGGAAAACCATAGAGAGAAAAATTCAGATAGAAATACACAAGTCATTTATTGATTGCCAGATTTAACATTTCAGATAGAAAATATTACAAGGAGCTTTCTTCATAAAGTCCAAATCTGGTTCTGTACAATAATGCAGGAGGATCATCACACTTCATCTAATCGCCAAAGAGAGCCATATTACATATATATAAATTCTTTGCAATATCTTTTTCAGCAAATGTCTTTCATGCTGGAATTTGTTTGATTATTCAACTTCAATGCCAACCTCTTTCGCACTCTTCGTGAATATTCTAATATGAAAACCATCTGGGAATTGTAAGCCAGGAGTCCGAGTTGTGTTTCCTCCTTTAATTGCTTGCCACCTGAGAATTTTGATTCATGGAATGTGTTATGTAGCCTTTGATAGATAACTGGTGCTTCTTGCCTTGCAATCGGAACACCATTCAACTGCTTACCTGTACTTTGTCATTAAGCAATGCAGAAATACTGCCATCTGCACCTTACTGAAATCTGCCCCAACACAAAACCTCATGCCTCCACCAAAAGCCATGAAATTTCGGGATGCGCCGTTTATTTCACCTCCCTTTCGCAGAAGTAGTTCTTGTATCAGTCATTTGAGAGATTGTGGATTATTTATTGGAAGGAAATATATGTAGCTGATTTACCTTCCATCTCCATGGATTGAATTGCAGTGGGTTTTCGTATTTGGAAGGGTTTAAGTGTACAGCTGGAGGACAGACCATGACACCCCAACCTGCCGGAATGGTGTAACCTGCATCTCCGAATTGTGCCAAGCAGGTTAGCTGTTATCTCTGAATTTGTGGATTGATAAACTGTAGATTTAATGATTTATTGTGTTAGGATAAAGCTTTCAGTTTGTTTCTGTGTACCCTTGAAATTGATGTCTGTAAGAGCTTTTCTGAAAATTCCAGGAACTATATTTGCCAGCCTCACTGTTTCGTTGATGAACTGCAATCATTTTGATTTGTTAGCTGGTACAGAAACTTTTAACTGCTAGGCTGGCCTGGTTTTAGTTTGAATTGCCAAAGCATACGAAAAATACCTTAAAAGTGAATGTCATTGATTTGTACTCTTTCCATGTAAACCCTGAATCGACATTCTCTCGCTGTTTCAGTATTGTCTCATGCTCTTCCTATGGAAAATAAAATATGTCAGTTAGATAAAAGTATCCCCAATGCTTATTAAATATATGGAATCAGAGTAGACAGATTTGGACTAACTGTTAGTGTTTGCAGCACTGATGGGTGGTCTGTCAGAAACTTCATGGCCAAGGTTAGAGCAAGCGAAGTTGTCTCAAAGCTAGCAAAGAGTAGCACAAATACCAAGTCCAAAGCAATTGCCTCTGTTAGGATTGATCCTTCCGTAGATAGCTCTTCAAGTACGTAGTCTAGGAAATCTTGAGCGTGCTTTCGTGGTGCCATTCTTCTCTCTTGTAGCAGGTTCTTTAGCATCGCCATTGCTTTCTTCCTTCCCTGATATGAAACCAACAGTTTCAGGATAGAATAAAGGACACGCAACTAGTGCGTTGTTTGTTCTTTTTTTTAACCTGTAAGCATCTTCGGTAGGCTGTGCCTGGAATGTCCAAAGGGAAGGAAATCAGTCCTTTTATAAAAGCACTAAAGTTCTCCCTCAAATTCTCTGAAGCCTTTTCAGAATCATGACTTATTAGCTTTTTTGCTGTGAGGTTGAAGATCATCTGCGCGGATAGAGTTACTGTGTTAATTACTTAAACTGTGGCCAAGGACTCAAGGATACAAACTTTTAGTTATAGGAAGATAGAGTGAAGTTAGTTTTACACTGGCAGTTGCATCTTTAAGCTCAACTATATTCATACATGACCAACGGTGCAGCTCCTTACATACCACCACTTCAACATCTGGTAGCATCTTCTTTAAGCTCTCAGGACCGAAGAGCGAAAGCACCATATTTTTTAGATACTTGTACAGGAAGCCATGCAAGGTACTTACGTTCTGCCGTCCAAAAATTTCTGTAAATGTTTCAGGATACCAGCTCTGAAATGATTCTCCTTCTTGTTGGAAGATTGTGTAGTTTAGGTCTGGATCTGTGGAAATCACCATCGGCCTTCCCACCAGACTGGTTCGGAAGATTGGCCCATATCTGAAAGGCGAAAATAAGGTAAATTTTAGATGAGCAATTCAGTTAACCAATCTGCAGAGATGAAAGTATGGATATATAGAATCTATCACATTCACAGTATCACCTTATTACTTACTTTTCCATTCTCCTTTTGACAAACGGAGGAATGTCACATGTAGTGTTAGGAGCAAAGAACTGAAGAGTTTCGCCGAGTAGTGGCCAACCCATGGAACCAGGTGGGAGCTTTCCATTGCATCTAGGCTGCCACCATCTGTAGAGCCAATGTGTAATGCATATGGTAAGCAAAGTAATGATTACTAACGAGGCAGTCGACGCGTAATCTTCCATGAGAAAAAATGCAGAAAGAGATGGCTTATGAGTTATGAGTTGTGTGTGCATCCTTCTTCGCCTCTACTTATAACTAGGCAAGGTAAGAATTTTCAAGGTGGAGATAATATGCAGTGTTTTGTATTAGGAATGTTGATGGTTATGAAAATTGACATTTTGTTTTTCAAGGAATCATTTAGTAGGAGTAAATAATACCACTTTCGCTTCATAATTTAGATTGTTTGACTTTTTGGCACATTTTTAATGTGTTAAAAACTCTATAAAATATTTTAAAAAATAGTACTTCGGCATGACTTGATTCCAGTGGTGCTAATATGTGTTGAGAGAATTTGAAGAAACCCAAAGAGTCCCACATTATAATATGAACAAATAAGCCTTGATTTTATGATGGAACTCCGGCCACTTGGCTTATGTGTTAGGCTATTAGCGTATGGGGCCGTGTGTATAGGCTATTAGCGTATGGGGCGCACGTGTACACACGGCCCCCAGTTACGAGTCCCAACGGACTTCACTAATATGAATAGGAGCTTAATTGAAATTTTGTAATGAATGCAAGTGATTCAAGATGTAGTAATAATTATGAAACTATTTTAAAAAGTTGATATTTTATATAATTTTTAGAGTGAAATGGGTATATAGACTACTTTCAAAGAATGATTAAGTAAATAGACCCCATCAATAATTTTTTTGTTAAATAGACCTTGTGGCTAAATTGCCCCTTTACTCTAAAATACTATTACAATACATGAATCCAACAATCCTTCGATCCATTACAAATACAATGACCATTACAATACGATAATATTAAACATTACAATATGCAAATTTATTTAATATATTAAAGATTATAATATAAAAATTTATTGATTACAATAATTATCACCACAAGATGATTGTCTTCATGTAATTTATTGTAATAGTTTTTTTTGGCTGAAATTTTATTGTAGTAGTTTCTTGTTAGCGTTTCATCCGTTATTCTAATGTATATATTGTAACCAAGGTATCACAAATATAATCATAATGTAGTGTAACAAAGGTATCGTAATTTATTGAAACGTATTGTAATCGTCTTTATTCTATCAATCGATGTGTTAAATGTATGTAATTTAGTATAATTTTATAATCGATCGATTGTTGATTGTATTGCTAATTAAAATGTCAAAAGCTATGAAAATTGCACTTGAAACCAAACAGTGGAGCAATCGAAATCAGAGGAGAAGAGCGCAATCAACAGATGAAAGCATTGAAATTTGAAACCTACTCCGTATTACTTGCTAATGGAACCGTTTTTACTGCAAAATATTTAAAAGGGTAAATTAGTAATAGCATATAGGAAAAGGTCTATTTAATTAAAAAAATTATCAAGGGGTACATCCAGTGCTAAAATTATTAAAAGGGGTCTAATTCATCCAATTTCTCTAGTTAGTTTTTAAGTACTATTTAAAAAATGTACGTAAATAATAAATGATATATTTGTCAAATTGATACAAGTATTATTGAGGATCAAATAAGTTGTAACCATGTCACTCTCTCATATTCTCATGTAGCACTAGTCATTCATATTTTCAATAATGGATTCACATGCAAGATGCTATTCATCAAAAGGCAAAAACAAGGATGATAGTAATTGCTTACCTAAAAAAAGATGACAGTGATTGAAAACTCTACCAATTCTTTTTTTAGCTCAGGAATTTTAGAACCAGTTTGATCGTTATAAAATGCACGATCACGACATCGGCTTCCAAATTAGGCAAACTCACGTTGATCTTTTGAGAGTTTTAAATTCCAATGGGTCAATCCGTCAATGTTAGATCTACGCATTCATATGAGCACATAAAATTAATGCTACTTCAAGGCCAAGCCTAACAGGAAAATCCAGAGGTTATAACCATATTAATGACTAATGAGAATGATACACAATACCTCATGAAGATATTAATAGTTGGCTATATATGCACCTAGAGTTTGGATAAATCTTGATAACAACGGTAGAGAAATTTTAGTTGACAAGGTGTCTATTACTCTATTAGAGAATTGGATACTGTGTTTCCTTTAAATGATTATTCAGTGGCGGCCGTAGGAGTATCGAGGTGGGGCAAAATTGTTTAGCTTCAAAAGCCCGATCTGAAAATGACACGGATATGCTAATTGGTTCTGTATCGGTTATCCGACACTACCATTGAATTGGAAGGCTGATTTTTTTTATTTTTTTTAAAGATGAGTTTCTATACACCTATGACATATTACATCCGTTCGAAAATAAGTGTTGTTTGACTTTTAACATATTTTTTTGAGGTAAAAACTATATAAAATATCAACTTTTTAATTAATTTTTTTATATAATTTTATACTTATTAGTTATAAGTTTAAAATTATTTTGAAAAATAATAAAAAAAAGTCAATATTTTATATAGTTTTTAACTCTTTAAAAAACGTGTCAAAAAGTCAAACGACACTTATTGATGAATGGAGGGAGTATGTATGTAGTCTATTATAGCAAAAAATTATGTATGAAGTATATGATATACATAATATAAATATGTATATATATACAGTTGAAAAACATCACAAATTAATGATAGTGGCTTGTTGAACTTGATTTGGATATTAATTAATGATATTTGCTGTTGATAAAAAAAACATCAAAAATAAATTTAAAAAAATGGCAAAACAACTAAACAAGTAGCAGCGGCATGCCGGCATTGAGAGGCGAGAGCTGGAAAAAAAAGGGTATTGTTGAGAGGTGGAAAAGGAAAAAAAATTGGGAGCTGCAAAAAAAGAAAGAAAGGGAGAGTCGAACACGCGACCTCTGTCCTCAAAAGGTCAATTTGCAAAAGACCCTTTCTAAGGGAGCTACTTGTTTATTTGAAAAAGCATAACAATCGTATTAACTATTTTTTGGCCGAAGGGTGTGGCACACCCTGGGGCCACCACTGGGATTAATTGTTGGTATAATCAAATATCCATCAATCAATCAATATCAATATCAATATATAATACTAAAACAGAGACGTGGAAATCCTATGTGGCGGGCTCTGGACGAATTTGCTTACGTGTCGTTCTTTGGTGCAATCTGGACCGGATTTTTTGCCACGTCAATTAATGATGACCCAATATATTTATGCCATGTCAATTAATGATTCCACATCTTTTAATCACCCATCATCCTATGTGTCAACCTTAATTGATAATTACACTTAGACAATTTTAATTTAATTAAAAAAATAAAAATATATCTATCCATATCTTAATTAATATTTACCTAAAAGATTTATATCAAATCTTTTAACCTATAACATTATTAAATTATCCGTTTAGTTTGATTATATAACAACTTTAATTAATAGTGCGGATAAAAAATTACAATTTCTTAGTTAATTAGATTGAATAGTTTTTTAAAACACGTACATCAACTAAACTAACTTTTTAGCCTAAATTGATCTCAATATTTCAATATGTTACAGTATTACACAATAAATAAATAAATAATCAACCACGTAATTTTTCTTTTTTGCAATTACTCACATTTGGCATTTTTAGTATGGATATATATAAAATTATAGCTTTCGGATTTTGAAATTAGAATTTTCATTAGGGGTTATTGTATAGCAACCTTTATAAATCTCTCATCTCTTATCCCTTCTCTTATCAATCATCATTAATTCAATATTTATATCTATATAATATATTAAAACAGAGATATAAAGTCTCCTCTTGTGCAATTTGTATATGTATCATTTTTTTGGTACAATCTGTGGTGGATTTTTGTCACATCAATTAATGATGATCCAATATATTTAAGCCACGTTAGATAATAAACCCATCTATTTATACATATGTCATCCTATTTGTCCATTTTAATAAATGATTCAATTAATTTTTAGTATAAGTATTCAACCTCATATCTTAAGTGGTTACAAATCCTATCATTTTACCTTGAATTATTTTATAAATATTTTATCTAGAAAAAATCTAGATTAGATTAATTTATATGAAAAAGTTGAGATTAGTTTTATCACTAAGAAAATTGATTAAATTATATATAGAGAGAATCAGTTTATATTTACATATACTACTAAATTATTAAACAATGCGTGTGATACTAAATTTGGAATTTTTTTAAAAAAATTAATTGAAGTGTAGCAAGAGAAATTATGTATTTAAAATATTTTAGCGATTAAATTAGTCGTTCGAAAAAATTATCACCAATAATAAAATGATAATAAGTAAGAAATTAAAAGGTAAAAAATATTTTATATAATTTTTATGATCATAAACAATTTGTGCATGAATAATAAAAGTCATATAAAAAAACCGCGAAGATCGCGGGTAGTAAAACTAGTTATTCTATAAAGTTGAATAATGGAGAAATAAGGGATAGAAAATGACAAGTTTATAATTTACTCTAAACACGTGGACAAAATCTATTGTTTTATTGCACATTGTTCAAATCTCATGATAACAAGAGTTTACTAATAAATAACGAAACTAGAGCTGAGATGCAACTAATTATGATAATGCAAACTTGTGTTTAATCTTGCTAGCATGAGTTTTATATGACCGGTTTCTTCTGCCTTCTCGATTTTTATCTAATACCTGAAAATCGTGGCTCATTTTTGGAGCGGAGAAGCCAAAAGGCATTGTTTTATAGAAGGAAATTCTCATATGTAGAATGTAGTTATGATATAACTTTAGGCCATAAAACAACATCCCTTGGAAAACCAGAAATGAATATATATATATATATATATATATATATATATATATATATATATATATATATATATATATATATATATATATATATAGAATGGGTATAAAGTGCACACCCTAAGTCGTGCACAATTCTGAGCCATTGATCTGATGTGAATTGATGGATGAGATTTAAATGAGTTTTTCTATTTTTTTTTCTAATTTAGGGTGGGGCCCGCGCACAAAGGGGAAAAATCGGAGCCATTCTCCATCTTGTGGCGCGTGTGATATGTGGGATTTGGGTTTTGATTTTTGAAGGCGGGACCCGCCATACACTAGTGGATAAAAAAAGAAAAGAAAAGCGGTGCTTCAAATACTCCCTCCGTATCAAAATATTTGTTGTTTTAGTTTGGACACGTTTTTTAAGAACGATAAAAACTATATAAAATACCAATGATTTTATTAATTTACAAAAATAATTTCATACTTAATATAATTATCTATAAAATTATGAAAAAAAATTATGAAAAAAATTATTATTTTATATATTTTTTCGCTTCTTAAAAAGCGTGTCAAATAGTAAAAAGACAAGTATTTTGATACGGAGGTAGTAAAAAATTACCTAGGTTACACAAAATTTTATACGTACAAAAAATATTAGTGGGATCCACCACATTGGCAAATTAAATTCGGTTTTCTTTTTCTTTTTGATCATATTAAATTGGTTTTCTATTGTTGTTTTGTAAAAGTTATGAATTATTCTCGCATTATTCAGGGGCAAATAAATAATTATTCAGATATTTCATATTTAGCGTATAGTTTTTTGAGGCATAATTTAATTCATTATTCGTCAATTATTCAGACGAATGTATCGATTTTTGGTTACTAGTAATAATTAATTGATCAATTATTCAGTGAAATATTATTCATTATTCGTCAGAAGTCTTCGGTTTGACGAACAACATAAAAAAATATTCATCCCACAATTATAATTACAAAACTAAGCATTATTCGGTGAAATGTGAAACATTATTCGGTGAAATATGAAGTATTATTCGTTTAAATCGTAATTTAGGGTTTCTTTTACCTGAAATAAATGGAAAAAAAACATGTGACAAATTATTCAGCGAAATTGATAAATTTTGACCTAAATTTGATATAAAAAGATAACATAATATTATTCGGTAGCATTTAAAACATTATTCGGTAAAATTGTTAAAATTTTAAAACCAACAAAATTAAAAAAAACGGTAGCGGGAGGGATGCTGGGATCTGCACATTTTATTTGGTGGGTCCTACGTCCACACTAACCTTTTTAAAAATAAAATAAAAAATAAAAAAAATGTGGCAACCAGTAAGAGGGATAATTGAATTTTTTCCCCCACTGGGCCCCACTAATTTGGGTGCATTACACATTTACACGCACACTTCAATGTAGTAATTGGGATTTTATGGCGGGTCCCACAAATTTTAAATCAAAATTAATTAAAAATCCACTTTTAATCCTGATCATCCGTTTCATCCGTATCAACGGCTCATACTTGTGCACAAGATACACCATAAGGGGTGTGCACTCTGGAACCACACCATATATATATATATATATATATATATATATATATATATAGGGATGCGCTCCGGTGAAAACCAAAATTGCGGTAGAAACCCGTGAGGACCGGCTTTTTAGCTCGATTCACTTGCTTTATAGCCCGGTTATGAATAGAACCGATCTATAAAGTCATAAATTTTAGCCCGGTTTTGAATAAAACCGAGCTATAAAGTCACTATGTAATTTTAAAACATTAGCTTTTTAGCACGATTTTTCGGTTTGACCGAACTATAAAGTCATGTGTTATTTTAAAACTGGAGTTTTTAGCACGGTTTTTAGGTTGAACCGAGTTGTAAAGTCACCGTGTGATTGAGGTTTTTAGCACGGGTTTAAAAAAAAACGAGATATAAAGTAGTCCTCACGGGTTTTTACCACAATTTGAGGTTTTCACCGGAGTCAAAGTAATTCTTAGCATGATCACAAATTCACAATAGTTTCTTAGCATTATCACAAATTCAAAGTTTTTTTTAAAAAAATTCTGTGATATGACTGCATTTAAAAAACACAAGTCCTTTAGGATCATTGGCTTTTACATCAAATTACAAGGAGCTTTCTGCATGAAAGCCCCATACACAAAAAAAGAAGGTATAGGAATACTGGTATAAAAATAAAACAAATATGGCTTCGCCCGGGTTCGAACCGGAGACCTTCAGTGTGTTAGACTGACGTGATAACCAACTACACCACGAAACCTTTGATGCAAAGGATGTAAAAAATAAATTTTTAACATATTTTGTATAGCCAATCAGAAAGCAAAGCATCTAATCGAGTTCAAATTTGAAGAACACATCTGGCCTGGAAGAAGCTGTTGAGATTCGGATCTCACAGTTTCTCTCCGGAGCTGGCAATTCCTATCATCTCTCCATCATCTATGGCGTTTACCGTTTTTCAAGGTAAGCTTCTCTTGGTTTGCTATATTCACTTGTGAAATATCGGCGTGAGAGATCAGAAATAGGGAAATTTCTTCGTATTCGCTCCAACTGTTAGGGATTTAGGATTAATTAGAATTGAACGTTGGAGTCTCCTGATTTAGGTTAAATCGATTCATTCAAACGGTCAGCTTCATCCAATTGTGCGAGGTTCTCATGGTGAACGTTGGAGTCTCCTGATTTCACTCTTCAATCAGTTCATTTGTGTGCTATAAAAGGGAGTCCTTTCACTCGTCATTTACGCACACTGTAAGCATCTTCAACCAAATCACTGAGAGTTCATTTGCCGGATTTTCGCTCAACTGCAGTCTGCGTTCTCTTTTCCGACGGTTCTGCGATTCCATCTTCTTCTCCGTCTCTGTGGTATTCTGATAATTTCGGATATGGTTTTCAGCTCTCAACGTAAGGTATGTGTACTGAATTTCATCTACGTACCGTGATCTCGTAAAGGACTATCATGCCTAATAAATCGTCCATTGTAAGTTGCAACTCAAAATGATAAACCAGGAAACAATGATTTAAAAAAAAAATCTGTTTTTACTTTTGAAGAGAACACAAAACTGAACCAAGGAAGCTCGAGAACATGCATTTTGTTAAGTGATCTCAGTGGTCAATAGATTAGAATTTTCTACATATACTGAATCAGGCATTGCAGCTTGTTAAGTGAAGTACTGATTCAAGTGGATTGTATCATTTGTGTGCAAACTTTGCTCATAAGTCACACCTGAATCCCCCCATTCCAACTCATATGTGTAGGATCCGTTTCTTCTGGCTTCTTGATTTTCATCTGATGTCAGAAAATCATGGCTCATTTGGAGAAGATAAGAGATTGTTTGAGCAGGAAATTCTCATCTGCAGTTATGATATGACTTGAGTAGTTTCTTAGTTTGATCAATCGTACACTTTCTGGTTATCTTTGGTGCCAGTACAATCCAAATGGTGAGTTTTAGAATTCAATATGTTTCTTAAAATTTATGTGAATAAACAATTCAGATAGATTGCATTTCGTAAACACGAGTCCATTATGATTCTTAGCTTTTACAATTCAGATAGAACAAATTACAAGGAGCTTTCGTCATGAAAGCCTTTATTTAGCCTATTTTGTCATTCTCTGATTAGAACAAAGCACACACATACACACAAGAGTATATCTAGTATAAAGTTGAAGAAAGCAAACTCAGCAACTTCATATCTTATTAATGCTGAGATGCACACTTCATCAAATCACTACAGAAAGCCATATATATTCTTCCGCAAATGTCTTGCATGCTGGAAGTTTTCGATTATTCAGCTTTAAAGGCATCCTCTTCTGTGCTTTTCTTGAATAGTTTAACATGAAAACCATCTGGGAACTGTAAGCCAGGAGTTCGAAGAGTGTTTCCTCCCTTAATTGCCTTCCACCTGAGAAATTTGATTTGCAGAATATGTTATACAAACGTTTTGATGTAACTGGTGCTTCTTGCCTTGAAAATGAAACATCATGCAACCGCTTACTTATATTTTGTCACTAAGCAATGCAGAAATACGGCCATCTGCAGTTTAGTGAAATCTGCCCCAACACAAAATCTCATGCCTCCACCGAAAGCCATGAAATTTTTGGATCCACCGTTAATTTCTCCTCCCTGTTACAGATAGTTATGGCATAACTAAAAGTCTTCTCAAAGATTTTGGGGGTATTTTTTGCACAGATTAAGTTAAGTGATAGGCCATATTATTTGTTTACATTGGATCTCTTACAGGATCAATGAAAAGATAAACCAGTAGACTTACTGTCCATCTCCATGGATTGAATTGCAGGGGGTTTTCATATTTGGAAGGGTCTAAATGTACAGCTGGAGGGCAGACCATTACACCCCAACCTGCGGGAATGGTGTAACCTGCATCTCCAAATTGTGCCAAGGAGGTAAGCTTTCATCTCTAAATTTTTGGATTAGGATGAAAACCATGTTTGTGTTTACCCTTGAAATTGAAATCGGTAAGAGCTTTTCTGAAAATTCCAGGAGCTATATTTGCCAGCCTCACTGTTTCATTGATGAACTGCAGTCATTTTGATTGGTTAGCTTGCTGATACTGTCTTCTTGATGATTATGCTAGTCAAATTCTTGTTCAAACTGTCAAAGCATGCATAATATATACTTGAAAAGTAAATGTCATTGATTTGTATTCTTTCCAAGTGAACCCTGAATCGACATTCCCTCGCTGCCTCAATATTGTCTCATGCTCTTCCTGTAAAAAATGAAATTTTGTCAATCGGGAAAAACAAGCTACCTTGCACTTTAATTGCGCGAAAGCTTATTAGACAGATTTGGACAAACCGTTAGTGTTTGCAAGACTGATGGGTAGTCTGTCAAAAACTTCATGGCCAAGGTTAGAGCTAGGGATGATGTCTCAAAGCTAGCGAAGAGAAGCACAAACATTAAGTCCAAAGCAATTGCTTCTGTCAGGATTGCCCCTTCCTTTGATAGTTCTTCAAGGACGTAGTCAAAGAAATCTTCATTCTGCTTTCGTGGAGCCATTCTTCTCTCTTGTAGCAGATTCTTTAGCATTTCCATTGCTTTCTTTTTTCCCTGATTTCAAAACAACAGTCTCAACAAGATTAGGCGGTTTTGAACCAATCCGAGGAGAGAAAATATTAGGGGTGGGCACAAATCCCGGACCCGTCCCGGTCCCGTCCCGGGCCCGTCCCGGTCCCGGTGGGATTTGAAAAAAAAATGATGAATCCCGTCCCGGTCCCGTCCCGCATAATTTTTGCGGGACGGGACGCGGGACGAGGATTTCTTATCCCGCAAATCCCGTCCCGTCCCGCATATTATTATTATTATTATTATTATTATTATTATTATTATTATTATTATATAGTACGTGTATACTTTGTATGTATATACGTACATACTGTATACACTTATATATATACACACTTTATATATACTTTGTATACTTTGTGCCTACTGTATATAAACTTATATATTTGCACACTGTGATTGTATATATACTTTGTACCTACTGTGTATATATAACTTATATATTGCATACACTGTGATTGTATATATTTTTTTATATTGTGTGTATATTTATATGAAAAATCGTAAAATATAAAAATATTATAAATCTATATATTTTATATCTTTGAAAACCGCAAAATATATAGAAATTTTAGATTTTTTATAATGTTTTTTATTTGAGGGACAGGGCTCGTCCCGTTCCGGTCCCGTCCCGTCCCGTGAGGGACGAGGCCCGCGCGGGATTGAAAAAAAAGTAGTGAATCCCGTCCCGCAAAAATTACGCGGGACGGGACGCGGAACGACCCCAATCCCGTCCCGTCCCGCGCCCACCCCTAGAAAATATAATATATTTTTTTTAAACCTGTAAGCACTGATGGTAAGCTGTGCCTGGAATGTCCAATGGGAAAGAGATCAATCCTGTTATAAAAGCAGCAAAGTTCTCCCTCAGTTTCTCTGAATCCTTTTCATGATCAAGGCTTATTAGCTTTATTGCTGTGAGGTTGAAGATCATCTGCATTGACAATATGACACAAGTATTATGCAATATTTCAGTTATAGGAAGATGGACTTAAGTTAGTCTTACACTGGCAGTTGCATCTTTAAGTTCAACTGCATCGACATTTGACCAACGGTGCAACTCCTTACACACTGCCACTTCAACTTCTGGTATCATCTTCTTTAAGCTTACAGGACCAAAGAGAGAAAGCACCATGTTTTTGAGGTACTTGTACATAAAACCATGCAAGGTACCCAGGTTATCCTGTCCGAAAATTTGGGTGAATGTGTCAGGATACCAACTCTGGAATAATTTCCCTTCTTCTTGGAAGATGAAATAGTTTAGATCCGAATCTGTAGACACCACTATTGGCTGTCCAACCAAATTGGTTTTGAATATTGGCCCATATCTGAAAGGAGTAGACATAAGATTAGATGAATACTTTTGAAAGGATTAGTATTTGAATTGGAGCTATCAGCTTATTACTTGCCTCTCCATTCTCTTCTTGACGAACGGAGGAATCTCAAAGGTAGTGTTAGGAGCAAAGAACTGAAGGGTTTCGCCGAGTAGTGGCCAACCCATGGAACCCGGTGGGAGCTTGCCATTGCATTTAGGTTGCCACCATCTGTAAAGCCAATGTGTAATGCATATGGTAAGCAAAGTAACAATTGCTAACAAGGTGATTGACATGTTATCTTTCATGTGAAGAAATGCAGAAAGAGTAGAGAAGGTGTATGAGTTTTGTGTGCATACTTCCTTATTCGGGGAACTTATTTATAGGTAGGGAAGGGAAGAATTTTCAACTTGTAGAAAATATGCAATTTTTGGTATTAATTTGCAATTTTTAGCATTTTTTCAAGGAATTATTTATGACTAAAGATTTATTTTATAAGATTAGAATCCACTTTTCTAACATAAAAGCTTAAATCATTGGGTAGGGACTGTCCCACCCTTATATTTTGTTGAACTGTTACCGCCCACAACTGATGTGGGATGGCTGTTTTATAATCCCAACAGTATTTATAGCCCATTTCATGTCGTAGTGTTTCGTTCCCAAGATTTGAACACGGGTGAACGGGTGATGGGACGGGTCGGATTCGGGTGGTAGTAATTTCACCCGTCACCCGACCCATCACCCGACCCGTACATCACCCGGCATATTTTTAATATAAATAAATAAATATTTCATCCAATCCTAATACAAGGGCTGTTTTTTTTTTAATTATTTGTTAAACACGTTTTTTTAAAAAAAATTTGTTGTACAGTGATTGAATTTGTTAAAAGGGGCTGAATTTTGTGTTAAAAAGGCTGAATTTCAGGTTAAAAATGGCTGTTTTTTTCCCTTAAATTTTAAAACATGTTTTTTTTATATATAATTTGTTAAATAGGGCTGTTTGTTTTTTAATTTATTAAATTAGACGAGATGTTTTTCACCCGAATTTTCACCCGATCCACCCGATTATCCGATGGGTGACGGGTGGAACGGGGCGGGTGATAGGTGATGGGGCGGGTCGGGTGGTGGATCGGGTGAAAATTTGAATCATCCACTCACCACCAGACCCATTGGCATCCCTACCCACAATAGTATTGTACTACAGTTAGGCGTAGCCACGGGTCACGGGTCAACCCGTGACCACGCCTAACTACAGTACGACCCAAACAAAAGTTACTAAACCCAAAAAATTAAAAATAGTTTTTAAGTTTTTGAATTGTTAAATTTGATTTGGGTATGAACTCTAGTAGGTTTATTCACAACCCAGCTAGAAATCTGGAACTCATGCCAAGTTATATATCTTGATCATCAAATTATAATTCAATTCAATGGTTATGATCTTTTCATTTTATCTCTATATCAAACCGTGGAGTTTTTTCTTTGTAGTTTTTTTTTAGGGTTCATTTATTCGTGAGAGGTTTCTAACTTGTAGAGTTTTCGTCAAATCTATAAGAATAACACTACAAATTTTAAGATTCTGTAATATCTCCGTGTGTCGTTCTATGTGTCCATTTATTTATTTTTATCAGGGAGCACATTTCTTTGATGATCTCATAAGCATGCTATAACATCTTGTGAATTAGGTACATTAATTTCTTTGGCCATTTCGAAACTAGTAAGCCTAATTGGCACGAGACTATGAAGGAGCATTGGAGCAAATATCATATGAAGGAATTCTATGCCATGAAGAAGGCCCCATGATTCCGCTGCAGGAATCTAACGGTAAAATCTAAGAGTTTTTTTCCATATTTAAATATTTAAAGAGTATTAAGATCAATCTCCTACAGAATTCCTAAAATTTCTTCAAATTGAAAAAATTTATTTTTGTTTCAACTCCAAAAATTTCGAAGATTTGGAGATATCATTTTGTTTCAACACCCTCCCAACGCAGTTGGGGAAATAGTGCGTACTACTAACCCTCAGACCCTGCTTGATGTGGGATATACTGGGAGGATTGTTGTTGCTGTATTTAGTTTTAGAAAATGTTGCAAATTTAGGAAAATCTCTTTATTTTTTTCTACTACTTTCCCCTTTTTTAGAATGAGTTTGAGAATTTGTTGGACCAAAAAACGGTTAAAAGTCTTCAAACACTTCAAAATCCTCAAGATAGGAAATCTTTTAGAGATGGAGGTACTCTAAGAGTCTTGATTTTTGTTTAAATTAATGTGAGTCGTCAAATATGATTAGATGAAACGGATTTTCTATCCTGTGCCCCAAGGGCATGGGATAACAACCTCAATCGAAAAAGATTCCCCAATTTTAAATCATTTTTTAGCTTTTCGTAATATTGTTTTCCCAGGGTCGCTTCTTTTAGAGCATAGGATAAGAAAGACCGTGGATGAAATTTTGATAATTTTGAACTATAATTTAACGGGTGTTTTTAGATATACTGCAAATCCATCATTAAAAATGCACGTTCATTTCAACGTGTAAACCTTCCTGATTAATTAGCACTTTTAAAAAATTAATTAACGCACTTTAACTCTGCACGTCGAAATTGACTTGTATAATATGGGGTGTATATAGCGAAGATTTGATATTCACATGGTGAAATTTTCACTAAGCACACAATTATGATACTGGCTGGTATGCTAACATCGGCTTCACAAGTTGGTATAATGATATTTTTCTATGTATATAGTAGTTGATTAGATCTTTTCAAATTTCCATGTCTAATTAATTTTCACTAAGCACACAATTATGATACTGGCTGGTATGCTAACATCGGCTTCACAAGTTGGTATAATGATATTTTTCTATGTATACAGTACTACCTCCGTCCAAAAATACATTGTCTTTACTATTTACGTACGCCTTTTTAAGAAGGTAAAAACTATATAAAATATTAACTTTTTTATTAATTTTTTTTAATAATTACAAACTTATTGATAATAAGTTTGTAATTATTAAAAAAAATTAATAAAAAAGTTAATATTTTATATAGTTTTTAACTCCTAAATAAACGTGCATGAATAGTAAAAGTCCATTTATTTTTGGACGGAGGGAGTAGTTGATTAGATCTTTTCAAATTTCCATGTCTAATTAATTTTGGTTTGAAGTTTATTTTTCTAGTACTTCAAAATATATGCCATTTGACTTTTCACCGTTTATTTTAAGAGGTTAAAAACTATATAGACATTTTTAAAAAAAAAATTTACAACCTAATATTTATTAGTAATAAGTACTTAATTGAATTGTAAAAAAAAAATTCAACTCTTTTGAAATGGATATTAACAAATGACATATATTTTGAATATGAGGAAGTATGATTTACTATTGAACTAATTTGATTCCATCCACAATAAAATTATCTCTAGCTATATTATAGGATTAAAGAAGTTATTTGTAGGGCTGCATCCCATGTTAAGAGGTTCTAAGTTCGAATCGCCTTGGAAACGTGGAGTCACTTGTGAGTAGGAGGGTCAACTTCTTAAATGGGTCACACAGTATCCGATCCAGATGTAGAGCGACTGAGTCGATCGAACTGGACTAAGATCAAACAAACAAAAAGAGTTATTTGTGAAGAGGGGAAAACATATCCAGAGACTCCTGATGTACCACTGGTCAACAGTGTCGCTACTTGGTGGTGCTTGACTTTGGTTCGTAGTCTATGTTGTCCCCAACGTGTTAGGTTTAGGTTCGCTAGATCGCCCGGATTTGTTTGCCTGTAACTGTTTGGTTTGCACCTTTTTTATTTTCATTGTATGTTTTGACGGTTCGCCGTCTGCCGACTTTGTCGGCCTCTCGAGGTGTCAGGTCTGTCTGACTCTCGAATTCTTACCTTATAAAAAAATGTATCAAGAGAATCACACAAATTAAATAAAAAGTCATGTGATGTCACCATAAAAAATCTGACATTACTATATTGGAAATAGAGCAAGAATGATTGGTTTTCTACAAGTTCTGCAATTGCGATGATCAACAACAAGAAACACCATCAAAAATCTGACATGACATGGATTTGGAACCTTAATGTATCACCAAATGTCAGAACACTTCTATGGAAGATTACAAAAAACAGAGTGTCCACCTCATCCATATTTGCTTCACGTGGTATGGGAATACCGACTACCTGCCATCACTGTGACTCTAATTATGAAGACCTCATCCATCTTCTTTGGGATTGTCCGATCTCGGGAACCACAATAACAACACTGGATCCCACACTAACAACGACACTAAATAACTGCTTCACCCAAGGAACTGATTTAAACAGTATCATTCGAGCCATTAAAGAAGAAGTTGGAGATCTTCGCTTCACTAAACTTGCCTTCGCTTGGTAGAGTATTTGGTACTTCCGCAACAAATCTTTATTCGATAATATCAAACCAAATGCAACAAGCATAGTAACTTTCATAAATGATCAAACCTTTTTATGGAAATGTTCCAAGCAAAATGACGACACTTTGGAACAACCCCAAAACGATGGAAAGAACTGACCCATTACAAAAGGGAAGAGGAAGAAAGTAAAATGGCAACCCCCAAGAGCAGAAACATATAAACTCAATTTTGGTGGAGTCCTTTCTTCGTCCTCCAAGGGCTCCTATAGATTCATTATCAGAAATCATATAGGTACTCCGATTTTCTTCGGTGCTGGGCCTTCTCCTATCTCCTCTATTGCTGGTTCGGAGGGTTTCGCACTGTGGAAAGGGATCATAGCGGCACGAGACCTAAACATAACTGACCTAATAATTGAGAGTGATAATCTCACCATATCATCAATAGCCTTAAAGGCCTTGAAATGCCTACAGAAGATTATGAGATGATTGTCTCTAACAGTCTAGTCTTTCTAAGATTCTTTCGAACTTATGAGATTCGTCGTATCTATAGGGAAGCAAACCGTGTTGCGGACCGTTTATCGCATCTGGACCTTGCTTTCTCCGGTTATGGGACTCCTGACGTTTCTACGCTTCGCAATTTCATCCAACTCTTAGCATATAGGGGCTGCCCTATTGTCAAATTTTTTTCGGTTAAAAAAAGAAGAAGAAAAAAGTCATGTGATGTCACTCTCGTCATATATGCATCAACAATTTTTCAATTTGCTGACCAAACAAAAATACGGAATACGTAGTTCCCCTTTTACTACGGAGTACTAAATATAGTACTTGTAACGTTTTTTTTATTAGGTAAAAATTCGAAGGTTAGACAGACCTAACTCATCGAGAGGTCGACAAAGTCGGCTGACGACGAACCGTCAAACATACATCCTAATAAATCGAAATACATCCAACAGGCGAAATGAAACAAACAACAATAAACTCTACAACAAAACGACTCAAGAAGACCAACTCCGAGAAAGCTGAGGAAGCCACCGAAGAACAAAGCCAAGCATCACTGAACAGTGATACCGCGGGTCAGCGGTACAACATGACTCTAACTCCTGTGGGTAGTGCAGACGAACTCCAAGGAAACTCTATCTCAGAAACGGAGACGCCCTGAGCGCACCACCTCGACCCCAACCAGACCCGACTCCAGACTCCACACCCCCCAACCAGGCAGAAGACCTCCTCGAAACATCGGAAGCAGAGCCGCAAACTGCTCGTACAAAATGCCTACAAAATTTCACCTGCAAGAATATCATCGATCCCTTGTGGGATATAGTCAAACCCTTTCGGTTGGATTTACTCAAACCCTTACGGGAGTTAGATAGAGCCCTTTTGGGCAAATAATTTTGTCTTTTCAATTAATATTTCCTCAACTAGGGCCCATCGGGCCAAACTTGGGCCCGAAGGACCCAACCCAAAAAACTCCTCGGGCTGCCCCGGGCACACAATTTTGGGGGTTCTGATCCGTTGGGCCACCTGAACTGCTTAATGCATGGGCCTGCACATGCGTCCCCCGAAGTTTGGAGAGAAAATTTTATATATATAGAGAGAGAATGGATCAAATGTTAACAAGTTGGGT
This sequence comes from Persicaria maculosa, assembly GCA_963922045.1. Taxonomy (NCBI): domain Eukaryota; kingdom Viridiplantae; phylum Streptophyta; class Magnoliopsida; order Caryophyllales; family Polygonaceae; genus Persicaria; species Persicaria maculosa. The sequence goes on along the minus strand of OY998255.1, from coordinate 77,483,997 downwards.
TAAATGTTAACAAATATTGACCCCTGATCGAAGCAGAATGGAATGCCAAGATTAATTAGATTTTTTTTTAAAAAATTTAAATAAAAAAGGTGGGACCAATACTTGTACGTGTGTTTCAATATGTGAGAGATGAAAAACCCTAAACCATATCCCTACCTGCTCTCCACCTCCTACTTGCTCCCTCATGAACTCCCATGGCCCATTCTTCTTTGTCCCATGGAGGTGATGGTGAAGCTATCGACCATGGATGGACCGGATGGTGATGGCGGCCAGCGAATCCGGAGTCGTGAGATGCGGCGAAGGCGGATGGTGAAGGCAGAGCCGTGAGGTGCGGTGATGGCGCCGACTCGAAGAGAGACGAGAGAATCAACTATTTTAGTGTGGTACTGGGTAATGTTTGTGCTATGAATTTCCATTTTAAACTTATAAAGATTGAAGATTTGCCTTCCCCTCTGTTGTAGGAGGAAATCGAGTTCAAAATATAATAATATAAGTCAAACCGGATTATGCCCACGCAAATTAATACAAGACTTCCTCCCGCTGTAGCAACAGGAAGCCAGGATTGATCCTCGAGGAAGCGTGTCAGCGGATCTCAGGTAGCGGAAGAATCTCACAGGCAGAAATCGACTTCAGGGTGCTCGACCTCGACTAAGGGTAGTCGACAGGGGCCATGTAACGGCCCGGGATTATGATTCCCGAGTTACGTTTCGAGGGATAAAACCCCTCGTTAGGATCTTGCGCCCCGAGTACAGGTTGAAGGTTTGAAATTCTATCCTAACATTTTAAAGTGGGATTTCATACCCAAAATTCGAAGGGATCGTTGGAATCCCCGGGGAAGTCCCCTGTACCCGTCATAAGTCTAAGCGTGGAAAACAACAGTCATGCAAATAGTAGAATCAAGGTGTAATACAAGAGGGTGACACGGCAGAGCCGAGTCAAAATCAAATCAATAAGCGTATTTACCGAAATTTAATATACAATGTTAGTGGAGTTAACCATTTCTTTGAGATCGCCCAAGAGAGTTCCCACGTCATGGAAGCAAGGAATAATCATGTTGCAAAACAAACCTAAAAAAATATGTATGCGGGGAGGTGTCAGATCGAAGCCCTACGCAAAGTAATCCCAAACCAGCAGACACATACACACGCTAGTCCTAATAAAGATGCTTCTAGATGCAAGGCGAAATATTAACACACTAACATGCTCCTAAGATCAAGTGCATAAATATAATAAGGCCTTAGCACCGAATACCAAGTGGTATATCCCTCTCCTACCTCCACCCCCTTCCGATAGGGCGGAGACTGGCCAGCTCGTACGTGAATGCATTCCATTATAATCGGGAGGCACGCATGCTCAACCCGCTCCACAATAAAGCCCGCAGACATCTCATAATATAAGGAAGTTTCATGACTCGATTGACTCAGGACGGGACCCGATGGGACTAGGTCGTCCTATAACCCTAGCAATGACTCTAGTTACTTCACAGATAACGACCATTCTGTTTACAAAAGCAATGAGTAAACGAATGCTCAATCATGAGTGCAATCCTAGCAGGATACTACATGGCATGCTTTATTATGAATGCAGCACCTAGTATGCACATGGCTACAAGCAGGGAGATCTCTTTTCGAATCTGAGTGAGCTCATATAGGAACTCACTTGGCTATGCAGAACAGCATAATAGAAGATTCGGCATACACCAATCATAATCACAATTTATCACCTAGATACATATCAGAACACATATATAAGTCTACATCTAGCCACTCAATCACATAAACACACGTCATTCAATAAGTATAACCACATCATAATCATCATCTCATCAAGTTCAACCACTCATCATGTTGCCACATTCCATAAGACCACATCATGTATTCGCCACAGTATATCCGCAATAATAATCCGCATATCACATATATCAAGTTCATCATTTTCATCATATCTCGAAAGCATAAATTAACGATACACAAGTCTAACACTTCATCATGCCATTAGTCAATCACCAATCATGATATTAGTCAACCATTCACATCAATCATGCTAGTTAGAAATTCCGATCCTTGAAAACGCTCATCAAATTCCTTTTTCAATTTAATCCCGAGAATATACTTTTAAATCTCCAAGTCTCAATAATAATATTATTATATAATATTTTAAATACCATTTTCTTTTAAACACTCTCATAAAATATTTCCAAATCCCTTAAAAATCCCAACCATTTTTATCTCATAAAATCAGCCCCTTTGAAATTGACAAAACCGACCCCCTTTATTTATAAAATCCAAAATCGACCCTCCTTATTCTATTAATTACCAAACCGAGCTCTCATTTTCTTAAACCCCAACCAAATCCCCCATTTCCCAATTTTTCTTAATACTTCTAGGAATATGTTAGAGCAAGGATTGAACATAAAAAAATCAAGGTTTGAACGGATTCCTCACCCAAGTTCCTTCTTTTCCTTCGATTTGCTCGTGAAGCTTCATCCGGGCTCCGATTGGACTCGTTCTTGCGCGAGGGTGCCTAGGATTGTTAAATGGTGTTAAAGGTGTGAACTTTGAGTTAGTATGAGGTGGAAGGAGGGAAAAACGAGTTGTTACCTTCTTGAATCCGAAAATAGCGAGTTTGAGTCTCCTAGGGCTTCTCGGGGCTTCTCCGGCTTCTCCGGGCTGTTGGGGCTTCTTCTTCCACTTTGAGGACCTCATAGGGAGGCTAAGGGAGATGTTGTTGCTGCTCATGGAGGGAGGAAGAGAAAAGGAGCTTGCTTTGGCTTGCTTTGAGCTCAAGAGGTGGAATGGAGCTCTTTTGGCATGTAATGGAGGAGGGAGTTGAAGGGGATGATGAAGTAGGAATGTTGTGGGGAGGAGTTGAGCACGAAATGGTGTGTTAGGGCTGCTGGAATTCTCAGCAATGGAGGAGGAAAAAGGTGAAAGAAAGAAGGAGAAAGGATAAGGTTCCTTGGGAGCTTTTTTGGATAAGGCTTGTGTTTGATTTTTGTGTGGTGTGTTGGTTGAGCCAAATCTGATTTTTGAAGAGAAAAAGGAGGCATGGGAGAGGGCTGAAATGGATGGGGCTAAAAGGAGGGACATGGAGCTTGTCTCCTTGGCTACTTTGGGTATGGTCAAAGATGGGAGATGGAAAAGCAAAATGGGGGTGTTTGGCTTCTTTGGGTAAGGAGGAAGCTTCCTTTGTATTTCAAATTGGCTCCATGGGGACCATTGTAGGGCTGAGATTTCGGATCCCCATGGGAGAATGAGACAAGATGTGGTCCCGAAAGCGATAGTTTGAATTTCCGATGCTAGATCCCGATGTTAGTTTCCCAAATCCCGCTCTTTCCTTCGCGAAATTAGAATTTAAAATCTGAGAATCGAGGTTGTCATGTTAGTTCTCAAAATTTTATTTAGGTAAAAAATCCTCTTTGAGAGTTCTAAAATCCAAATTAGCGAGTTTTCCGTTCAATTCCGCTTTTAAATTCATTTTGTTTTTCCTTTTTCCGAAAAACTAAGATTTAAAAATCCGAGCCTTTACAGGCCAGGCAAGTCGAATCCGAGCAAGCAGCAATCACTGGGGTTTTGGTCGATCTCGAGTAACCAACTCGACGTCAAGGAAAACCTGGTCGTAGTCGAGGAAACTTGTCGAAATCGAGTAACCTGCAGAGACACAAGCAAAAGCGATCTGCTTGATCGAAGGTCAGAAGTCGACGTCGACCAGAATTGGTCGAAATCGAGGGGAACAGAAACTAAACAAATGCAAACTCCGAAATAAACTATGTATGAAAAGGAACTTCCAAGATCGGGGTTTGCAACACGATAACCAAACATGTATAAGGCAAGATAAATAACGATAATCATGTAATCACATCGAATGATTAAGCTTTCGCCTTTCCAACAATTAAGCAACTCTTTCAAGAAACCCTAATTGTATCTACCAATTTTATGTTTATAATTCAAGTTGTCAACCTGAATCTCTATTGAATAGGTAATAAACATATAAAGGGTAGTAGATGCTCAAAACATAACAAAGATCGAATCTTTACTTCAACATGCTTGGCTATCGTCACGCTCGCCCCAACCCTAGAAGTGGGTGAACTACTCGCGCTTCATCATAATTAAAGACATCAATAATAACAAGAAACTAAATTGCATTGAAATAAACCAAACGGAGCTTACAACCGATCGAAGCCAATTCCGCTCTCGCTTCACAACCTCTCTCGGCCTCCACTCTCTCTCTCTCTCTCTCTCTCTCTCTCTCTCTCTCTCTCTCTCTCTCTCTCGACGTCGAGTAAATGTGTCAGCTCTCAGCATTCTGCTATGTTCTTGAAACACACTTTCCTGAATCCTCGTTCGTTGGATTGACGCATATGACCATGCGTTGGAAAGCTCTTTTCGAGGGCTACAACTCTCATGATGACATCAAAGCTTGATTCGGAATGATAGATGTCGAAAAGTGGGCTTTTCTCCAGCTGCACCATCCTTAGCTTCTTAATGACTTTCCTTTAAGCTCCAATGTGCGTCCGATTTCTGCGAAATTAAACAGAAACTAGTGTAGATTCCATAATTTGGCAAATAAGCATAAACTACATAGATTCTGTACTATTCTAACCCAGAATATATAAAATGACAGAATAACCGAAATTATGGACATCACCCCCCCTAAAATACGAGTCTCACTGCTGTAATGTACGTTTAAGCTGATATTAATAAAACTAGTACAATTCCCGCACCATGACGCGGTTTTTTAAAACTCAAATGTTAATAATATAAAAAATAATATTAAAAAATATTAATAAAAGTTAAGATAAAAATCATAACAATCTTTACCATAAAGGTATATAATAAGAGTTTATATAGATATATAGATTAAACTAAAATAGTTTTAGCACAATTATGTAGATTAAAATTTAACAACTTATATAAGTAATTTAAAAAATAACCGAAATTGTAAATGAAAAAAATTGAAAAAAAAAATCAAATATTATTAGGTTATGTTTTTAATTAATTTTAAATTTTGATTGAATTTTTATCCATACTTTTCATCCATAGGGTGGCTCTTGTGGCTAATGGGAGGTTTCGGATTTGATCCTTGCCTCCATCCTTTCTCTTGAGTGAAAAATCAAGGTTCACATTGCTTCTTAGTTCTTACCATTAATTATGTCTAGCTAGCCGGTTGGGCGCAAGCCAGTTTACCTAGTGCGTAGCTCTTCTTGATTGGATCAAGTACATGATCGAGGTTTATCACTAAATGTGAGTATCCTCGTTATTAAAAAAATAATTATAATTTTAAAATTATTGTGTGAAATTTGAAATTTAAGTGTGTACATGTGTAGAAAATAAGACAGCTAGTGTCATGATAAACACCAGGCTCCCTCCTATTCCGAATGCTAGTCTCAACTACTCCCCTGAGCAGATAAACCATCTGATTACTCTCAATAATGCTCATGTGTCCAGAATCCCAAATGATTTATATTTCTACTGGTGTCTTTAAGATTAGTACTAGTGTCAAGTTTCTTTTCAGCTTTGTTAAGATGATGTACTGCAGGAACCCCCAAATTTTCTCTCCTTATGATGGGGCTTTCTGGCTGAATGTTTCCTATGGCGGTTATAATATTAGAACTAAATTTAAATATTACCCCTTGTGTTCTTTCAAAACTCTGATGCTCAGGTTAGCCTCTCTTGGTCTCGGAGATGTGGTCTTGAGTATTGTGCTATCTATGATTGGTTTGGAATGGATGAACTGGCTGTGGTTTTCAGTAGAAAGAATCCGAGCCATTGTGTATGCGGTTAAGGTAATTTTTTTCTGGATTTTATTGCTTGGAAAACATCAAGCGAATTCCCACCATAGCTCCCTTGCTTTGTGTGGTGATGAGCTTCATCAAAACTTCTACCAAACCTTTGTTACACAACTACAAATACAAATCCAAAGATCAAAGCAAAAGTAAACACAGTTATGTGAAAATGAAATACAGTAAGAAAAGTAAACCCAAGATTGAGTCTGGGAAAGCAAGCTCTATTGGTGGACTGTATAAGACTCCCTTCTACTGTCTGCTGCGTCTTGCTGGCTACAGATTTTAGATCATACAGATGAGACATCCTTTGCATCAAATAAGATACCATTGTCTTACATACAAGATACATATTACCTATAAAAATATAGGTGTGATCAGTAACTGCTCTTTCAGCGAAAATGAAAGGATCACGTGATTAAGATCGATTATTGGAATATTAGGGGTTCGAAAAGACCCTTGTTATGGCCAGAAATCAAACATAATCGAAAAAAAAAACAAATTGGACATTCTAGCTCTGACTGAAACTAAATCTGTGACTCCTCCTCTGGACTCCGAATTGAAGGAAGCTGAGTTTCAGAAATGTATCACAATTCCCTCCGTTGGACACAAAGGTGGAATTTGGATCCTTATTCGTAGTGCTAAAACTATCGAGGATAAAGCCATTTTAGAACTAAATGAAAGATTTGTCATGATAGATTTTATTATTAACCACCTTAAGCTTGCAATCCTCTTTGTTTATGCCCCTAGTTATGAAAATGAAAAACATCAATTTTGGAAGGAAGTATATTCCAAAGTTTTTAAGCACAATCTCCCAATTATAATTATAGGAGATCTAAACGATATTGAAAACGATAATGAAAAAGTAGGAGGTTGCACTCCAAGTCTAAGTAGATTTAGACGTATTATAGAGGTTAAAGACACTCTTAATCTTCAAACTATTCCCTTCATTGGATCCCAGTTCACTTGGAGGAAGAATCGCAATAGCCAATTGAATACTTATGAAAGACTAGATAGGGGTCTAATTCACCAAGACATTATAACTAAATTCAAAGACATAAAGATGCGCCATCACCCATTTTCATTTTTTGACCACTGCCTAATTACAACAGAAATAGGTATCCCTCTGAATGATAAAGGTTCTCCATTCAGATTTGAGATGGCATGGACTACTTTTCCTAGTTACGAGAATATGGTTAGAAAAGTTTGGCAAAACAACATGGTTGGTTCCTTTGGCTTCAAACTTACTCAAAAACAAAAACTCCTAAAGACAAACACCAAAGTTTGGTGCAAAAACGCACAAATAATATTCAGAAACAACTCATTACTGTAGAAGAACAAATAGCAGATTTCCAAAATTCCCTCCCTTGGGGGACTTTATCCATTTTAGACACTAATAAACTAAAAAGATTGGAGAACAAACGAGTTCAATTACTATCTTTTGATCAAAGATTCTGGAAACAAAGAGCGAGAGTGAAGCACACCTCCAACAAACAGATAAAAATACCAAATAGTACCAAACATCGGTTAAAATTAAAAATTATGGATCAGCCATTTCAAATTTTACAGCTAGGGATTGATCTTCTACAACGGACAAAAATCTTATTAGGAATCAAATAACAAATGAAATGACGGACAGATTCATATAAAGAAAGAGGGGTCCGGTCAACCCTAATGACCTTGTATATATAAAATCAGAAGTTACTGAGGAGCAAAACTCACGGTTAATTATTCCTCCAACTGATCGAGAAATCAAAGACATGGTAACAACTATGGCAGAAGGAAAATCTCCTGGACCGGATGGCTTCCCTCCAGAATTTTATACCAAATATTGGCACATTGTGGGTAATTCAGTTTGAAAAGCTGTTAAAGCTTTTTTCCATTCTGGATCACTACTGACAGACATCAATCAAACCTTCCTAGCTCTTATACCAAAAGTGGATAACCCAACTACTATCCACCACTTTAGACCTATAAGCCTCTGTAATACAATTTACAAAATAATTGCAAAGATCCTTGCCAATAGACTTAAACCTATACTTCCCAACATCATAAACCCTTTTCAAGGAGCCTTTGTTGAAGGTAGATCCATTCAAGATAACACGCTAATAGCTCACGAAATATTCCACTCTTTTCATAAGCAAAAAGGAAAAAAGGGATGGATGGCCTTAAAGTTAGATATGGAGAAAGCCTATGACAAAATTAATTGGAGCTTCATTAAAGCAACTCTCACAAAATTTGGATTTCATTCTCAATGGATTCATTGGGTTATGAAATGCCTGAATACAACCACCTTCTCCGTTTTGGTTAATAATAGCCCTGGAAAAATCTTCAAACTAGAAAGAGGTATAAGACAAGGAGGCCTATTAGCTCCATATATCTTTGTTATAGTTATGGAAACTCTAGCTAGAGAACTTTTAGCTGAAGCAAGCCTAGAGGATGCACTAGTGGGAATAAAGCTAACTCTTAATGGAACTCCCATTCCGCTCTTAACATTTGCAGATGATACATTGATTTTTGCTAAAGCTTCTCACACTAGTCTGGATACTATCAAAAATATGATTAATAACTTCTCAAATCTATCAGGTATAACTATTAATTACCAGAAAAGCTCAATCCAACTGTAAAAAAATGTCAATCAAAACTCGGCGCGATCCACTACAAAAAAAAATTAAATTTGCCTCGGAAAAATGTCGTGGCAACAGGGCTGTTTGTGGTGGCAAAAGGGGTGTAGCTTCGGCACAGCGACGACAAATGGGGGGAAGGCGAACCGGGCGGTGGCAAAACTTGGTAGCTTCGGCTACTAGCCGTAGCAAGATATTAGCAACGGCAAAAGCCACGACAAGGCGACCCCAGACGATAGGCATGACACATTCGCCACGGCAAGGAGCCGTAGCTAAAGTGTGGGTGGAAAATAAAAAAAAACATGCTTTTTAGCCCGGATTCTTCATACCCGGGCTAAAAAGTCCAATATTTTTTTAAAAAAAAATAATAACGCATTTTACATATATAATAAAATTTCATTAATTATTAAAAATTACATATCTAATAAAATATTAAAACTACATAATTTATATAAAATAAATATACATAATTATAAAATTTTACATATTTTCATTGCATCTCAACACTTCACCGTGCAAATGTGAGCCTCCACCTAACACCAACAAAGAGTATCGGCATTTAAACTCTACATATACTGCATGAAAAAAACAGTAGATATGATCAAATAGAGCATTTACATCTTCATATCAAGCAATCAAATTCACTGAAAATAAACTTTTGTTGCCCAAGTGACTAACAATAAGCAGACACAATGTAAGTGATATATGAGTCCATGATCTAATTGTTTTCTGTTGCTACAAGTGCAAACACTAAATAACGACTAGAGGCATAAGATTTCCAGAAACATCAAAAACCAATTCAAAAGATTTTCATAAACACCAATCAAATCATGAGTTTTTTTCACAAGAACACCAAATCGAATCTTGGATTCGAAACATCAAACCAATTCACTGAGTATAATTGAATGAATAAAAATCAATGAAAATATAGATAAGAAATTAAGCCAAATAGCCTAAAAATGGTGTCCAAGGAAAAGGTGACGCAAGCTCATGCTGCAATAAAGCTTAGAAAATGAGAAGCTGCAGAAGAAGCTTGAAGATGAAAAGAAGAAAGTTGACCAATATCAAGAGGCAGCCACAAATCAGCAACAACAAGCTCATGGAGACGCCATAGCAGCAGCAGATCAAAGATAGCTATTTACATTAAGCATACTAACATATTTCATGTTTGGAAACCCTTATACGAACAAATACCTCTTCTTGTAGAAGCAATTCCAGTTTAACATACTTCAGCTTGATGCACCAACACACTTTACTTGATAGTGACAACTGCAAAAATGGATAAGAGAGGGAAACATTTCTTTTAAACTACTAATTGTTTTAAAAAAAAAACATTAGCAAACTCATCCCTGGAAGTTTCATATACATATAGAGAAGGCTAGTTACCATTTTCTTTAGGCCTGTAGCCCCATTAGACAATCTCTCTTCCTCTAAGCCATGCGGTCTTCTGAGCTCAAAGAACCTGCAAGTTTGAGTCATAAATATAAATCTTATATCAGTAGTCTTATGTGTGTTTCTTTTGATTCCAAACCATTACTGTTCTCATTCATGTTCTCAGCGGTACCGTTCACAGTCACCCTTATATTCACCCAAAAAATAAATAAATGATTCTGAACCAAAAAAAACCGAGTATAAACTGATCTATTAGTTTCATATTTCACTCCAAGCCACTGGTGACTTTCTAAAATAGGAAAAAATAACTAAGCTAAGAAATGAAAGATGCCTTACCGAATCAGGAAAAATGAAAAAGAAAATAACAGATTTAAATGGATAAAATGAGACAACTGCACAAATCTAAAAAAGAAACCTTGCAAACATTGAGGTTTTCTAACTACTGTGGACTGTTTTTCCTCTTTGTTTGGCTGTTCATTTATAAGAACTAGCTGACTGAGAGTAAAGGCCAAGAAATTGGGCGAGTTAGCAACAGCCAAATGCAGAGACATAAACAAAAATATTAAGTAAATGGCATCCTCAACAGAAATCAAATGATCAAAACTTTTTGCTTCTGCTAGTTATACACCAACCACATTCATCCTTGAGCTTGCTTTTATGCTCCTTAATCAAGTACATACTATGGTCATGTATTGGATGACCTGTTAGATTATAGAAAGAGAAACTAAATACACAGTAAAGAGAAGGTAAAGAAATCGGATGAAATGAGATCATAAAAGCAACTGAAAGTAGGGAAAAAAAACAGATCAGAACAAGAAAAAGAATGGAAAGCCAGGGTCTGCTACTCCTGTCATCTACAATACCAGATAAACACATGCAAGCACAACTCCTAGTAAGATATACCTGGTTATCCCATGATGTTGCAATGAGGAAATTGGCGGGATGTTGCAATGAGGAAATTGGCCTTTGGACTGAAACTAAGATGAATCAGTTGGAGGTTGAGCAACCTGCAAAAAGGCAAATTCTACTTTGAAGATAAAACCAACAACAATAAAAAGTACATTATAATTAACATAGTATTTTGCCAACCTGATAACATAAAAACCTTCCAACAACATGTGCAAAAAATAAAAGACAAGTTGCCTTACATGTTTGATGGATGTTTTAGGCATACATTTGTTCAAAAAATTCCATCAAAATGAACTTGCAAGCACACTTTCAAACCAGGGAGTCGAATGATAATACCTTGCACATATAACCTCCTCCAATGATCGTTTGGGTAGCGGTGGAAAGCATCAAGCTCACTAGGACACCTTGAAATAGCTTGTAGCATTAATCACAAATGATTGTCCACCCTCGCTAATCCTCCAATGCATAATCAACATTAACTGACTTTTCTTCTCCTAAAACTCCTAATTTGAGACAAAAAGGCTCCAGCTTGTTCAAACCATCCAAATTTTGTCCTGGTTTAAACCATCTTTATTAGCATCAATATATAAAGATCATCCTATGTAGAAGAGCAACAAGAAACCAAGGATAAACAACATGAATCACTATGTTGTCAATAATCTGACCAAGAAATCATTGCACTACACTATCAATTCAGTTAAAGGGGGCTTATTTCACTGCAAAAAAAAAACCTAGATCGAACCAAAACATCACAGAGATTGTTGTAAGTAGAAGAAGAAAAAGATACAAAATTGAACACAAGTTTAAACAGAAAGCCAACTGTAATAGCAAGTAGCAAAAGCATCCAATCCATCCATAACACAAAGAATGTCAAATTGGCAAGCACAAATAATAATAAAAAAAAACACGGCAGGACCCCAATTTTAGCGTAGGTCGAATTCAACACCCAAGTCGAAAAACCCTAGGTCGAATTTCAGCCTGGGTCGATTTCAACCATAAAGTTCTCTCAGCCTAGGTCGATTCAAACAAAGGCAAGTAGACGAGGAGAAGAGTCAAATTTCAGCCTAGGTCGAGTTCAGTCTAGGTCGAATTCAACCATAAACCCCCAAAATTTCAGCCTCGCAACACCTAGATCGAAAACTGTAGGTCGAAAAACTCTAGGTCAAAAAAGTATTTCGAGAAGAAGAAGATTCAAACCAAATAGATGAGGAGAAGGGAGATAAAGAGAGGAGAACAATACCTTGGTTATGGAGGAGATCAGGAGAAGCAGTTGAAGTTGGCCAGGAGAAGCGAAGGAGAAGACGCCGTTGTTAGCTGTTCTCAGATCTAGATAAGAAAGGAGGCGGAGACCTGGTGTGGGAGGGAGACGGAGAGAGAGTTCCAGACACATACCCACAGTTTGGAAGGTGGGATTTGGTGGGATTTTTATGATGGAAGTGAGGGGAAAATAGAATTGGTGTTTGGGTGGACAATCAAGGAGAAGGGAAGGGATTATAAAAGTGGATAACTGATCAATTTGATGGGATTTCACAACCCATCAAAACGGTGGAATTTGATGGGAAAGTGAAATCCCTCCTCTTCCATCCCCTTCCTTTCTCTTTCCCAATTTCCCACCCCTTCCCTCCCCTAAAAAACCCAGGTGCCAAACACACTGATAGTGATAGAGAGAAGACGAGGATAGATCTGGGATCCAGGGGGAGAGGGAGATGGAGAAGACTGATCGATGAGGGTGATGGAGATCCAGTGAGATAGAGGCGTTGGAAATTTAGGTTAGATTTTAGATTGAGAGTGGCTCTTCTCCGGAGTATTTATTTAGGAATTTTTTTTTTTAAAACAAGATAAACAACACCATTTGGCCACGACAATCACATTCCGGTGGCAAATATAAGCGACCCCATAAATAGTCGTTGATATGGCGTGGCAAAAGGCTATCAATTGCCACGGTAAACCCCTGCCGAAGCTAGGTAGCGTGGCAAAATTAACTCAATAGCCACGACCACTCTTGCCGAAGCTACCATCAATGACTATTTTCTCTTTTCCACGCCTGTCGTGGCTAATACCGTGGCAAAAGGGTATCAATTGCTACGCCAAGCGCCTGCCGAAGCTAGCGAGGGTGGCGAATTTAATTTTTTTTTTGTAGTGTACTAGCACAACAAATGAACATTCCAATAGCGCATGGTTTAGAAAAGTATCTAGGTATTCCATCATCAATGGTAGAATAAAGAACAGTGTTTTTGAGGAGGCATTACAAAGCCTAAACAAACAGTTGTCCAAATGGAAAGCACCCTCTCTCTCACAAGCCGGAAGAGCCACACTAATTCGGGCAAACCTTAGCTCAAAAACAAACTATCTAATGCAAAGTTTCCTATTACCCTAAGGAATACTCAACCAAATTGACCAAATCAATAAAAATTTCTTCTGGAATAAATTAAGGACAGAAAGATATAGCCCTCTGATTAGTTGGGATAAAATATGTTCCCCAAAAGAGGCGGGTGGTCTTGGTTTTAGAACTGCTGAAGAAAGAAACATTACCCTCCAAATGAAACTACTTTGGAAATTGAACACCCAACCAGACAACATTATGGGTTAAGGTAATACAGGAAAAATACTTAAGCCACAATGACATTATGGATCTACATATCCACAATACCTCTTGGCAGTTTGGCCGACCCCTTCAGCTTAGAAATACTTTTCAGAATGACCTTCTTTGGATAGTGGGCAATGGAGACAATATAAATGTTTAGAAGGATCCATGGGTAAACAATACCCCTCTCCAATCTTATCAGCAAAATCATGATCCTAACATGAGGGTTTCGGAATTATTAAATATCAATAAAAGATGGAATGTACAATTGCTTACTCAAATTTTCCCTCTGTCAATAGTCAAACAAATATTAGAAATTCTCATCCCTAATTTTAATACACCTGATAAGCTCATCTGGAAAATCAATAAAGATGGTGTTTTCACTACTAAATCAGCCTATGACCTTTTAAGGAACAATAACCTTTTGAATACCAATCATGATTGGATATGGAATCTTCGACTTCCCCCTAGAACCCAGAATCTTATTTGGAAAATCAACATGGATGCTTTAGCAACTAAGACGAGACTTAACAGATTTTACAATAGGGTGCCCTCCCAATGTTGTCTTTGCAATATGGAAGACGAGGATGACACACATCTATTTCTTAATTGTCCAGTGTCTAAAACCATAATCAGAAAATACGAATTAACCACCGGCAAGTGTTTCTTGGGAATAGGAAACTCAAACTCTTTACAGGATGACTTGTGCCAGATTAGAAAAAAACAATATCTACTTTGAAGATCTATGTATAATCTGGCAGAACATTTGGGAAATTATAAATTCTATCATTTTTAAGAATGGTAGAATGGAGGACATGGTAAGAATTATACAAAAAATTCTAAAATGCAAGGTTGATTGGCATGAAGCAAGCAATAAAACAAAAACGAAAGGTAAGAAACGAAGAGGAAAGCATATAAAATGGACGAGACCCGCTCATGGAGTTTACAAAATCAATGTAGATGGAGAAGTAATTAAACAAAGATGGAATGTGTAAAATAGGGGGTATTGCCAGGAATTGGAATGGAGAAGTAGTCGAACTCTTCCGAGAAAAGACTACTAAGGGATCAGTAATTTTCACCGAAGCCTTGGCTGTGTACAAGGGGATCGAGCTAGCTTGTAGCAGAGGCTGACAGAATGTTATCATTGAAGGAGAGAGTTTATCAGTGATCAAAGCTATCACAAGAGATGCAAACATACCATGGGAAATTCTGAGGATCATTGAGAGCATTAGAAGAATGAAGACTCAAGTTAACACCATCAGTTTCAGACATATCTTCAGGGAAGCAAATGCAGCAGCAGATTTTATTGCTAGATCTGAATCTGATTGTAATCTTAATTCCCTCCCTATGAATAAGGTTTTTTGTAACATCATCTGCAAGGATGATCAAGATCGTTCTTCTCTTTAGAAGACGCTCTAATTTTTGCCCACTGTAAAAAAAATATAAAAAAAAGGGTGGGGAGCGCGCCACATAAGCACAAACTCTTATGAATTAAGTATATATATAGATATAGATAGTTAGTAAATAAATTTGAATTAATCCCAATAGTTATATTAACCAAAGTTTTGAATTAAGCCCAATAGTTAGTGTTGGAGGGTAAAATTTCATGAATTTTATTATTCATGGAATAAACACATTTATCACATTCATTCTATAAAAAATGTGGTAAATTTTTCTCAAATTAAAACACAAGTTTACAAATTCAAAATTGGGCCTATAAAAAAATTTCAGGCCCACACTCAGCTAGCGCAATACTAGTGAAAAGCCCTGCATATTGGTAACTGTTGAATTTGGAGGTTAACCCCTGCGAACTGCTGCTAACTGCTGTTTTCTATTGCAAACTTGCAGTTAACCAAAAAAAAAAAGAAAAAAAACTAAATTAAATGGAAGGTGGTTATGCATTTGTACAGTACGTGGGGATGGAAAGGGGTTTTAATTAACTTCCCCATCTCTTCTATAAAAGGCTACATGCTAAAATCAGAGGGCCCCTTCGGCTGGCCTCCTCTTCCTTCCAATATCAGCAAAGCAACAAACACTTCCTGGCTCCTTCGTTCCTAAAAAAGCCTACCTGCAACCACAACAAAGGAAAAGGGGTGGTGATCTTCTTCACACAAAAAGAAGGAGAGCAGCAATGCCAACAGCAATTACACACACAAAAAAAAAAGCACAAACGCTTAAATCCTCTAAATCCAACAGAGGGTATAACTCTATCCCTATTTCTTTATTTTGATTTGCAGGTAAACAAAGAAGATGGAGGATTTAAATCTTGGGTTCGCATGCTCTCACCTAGGGGATGATCTCATAGTAGGCTAAAGGTTTTCACCTTCGCCTAGGGATCGCCTCATAGTAGGTTGAGAGTAGCTCGTAGTGGCTTGAGAGTTTATACTTTCGCCACTACACCCCCGATCCCGGCGTCATAGTAGGCTAAAGGTTTTCACCTTCGCCTAGGGATCGCCTCATAGTAGGTTGAGAGTAGCTCGTAGTGGCTTGAGAGTTTATACTTTCGCCACTACACCCCCGATCCCGGCGTGGATCGATCTCCAAGGGGACGAAGTGCTGCCAAATTTTCACCAGGCAAATTCATTTGCCCTTTACCAGTGATTCAAGTCAGGACCAAAACAGATGCTTTACAAAAAAATAGCCCGGAGTTCACAAGCAACAAATTGCCGAATTCCACATAGCATCGATCAAAAATAAAATGAATTAAACAAAATTGTGTTTGCTTGTCTGCAGTCATCAGCAAACACAGTACCAAACCGAACTTACGGGAAAGCATTAAAAAAAATGCAAACACTCAGAGTTCATGGAAGAAGGTCTAGAGATTGGAGCAAATCAAAATCAGATTATGATTGAGAGCTCAATTCGGAAGGACAAAAGGAAAAAAAAAATTAAACCAAACTTACCTGGCCCGAGAAATCCAAAGTTCTGATCGCTCCAAGGCTGCGGTGACGCGTATGTGGACTCAAATAGGTCCTTGCTGCTCCGCCTTGCTCAAAATCGAGACTCTTCGAGCCCCTTCCCAATTTCCTTGATACCCTGATCATTTTCCCTCAAAATTTGTGACTGTCTGCCCAAAACCCAAAGGGGATTCTAATTAAAATCAAAATTGGTGGTGGATGTTGGGGAAAATCCGAAAATTCAGCCTTCAAATATCAAAGTATGAACCCAAAGGAATCGATTTAGGGGTGAAATTCATCAAAAAGAAAAACTCTAGAACGTACCTCTTTGGAAGCACTTGTGGTCGGAATCCCTAATTCGTGTCCCGTCGCTGTAGCCGGAACACTCTGCCCTTCCATTTCAACTGAAAAATCCAGACCCTCGAACTCGTGTGTGAGGAGGTCTCTGTAAATGGAGGCATGCGTTGTATTTGTTCTGCCCTTTGAGGAGGAGACGAACTGAGCTTGTGAAAGAGGGCAAATACCCGAAGCTGAAAAGAAGCTATTCACAGTTCACCTCCATTGTAAAATTCAACGAAGATCCTCTATATCATTGTGTGCTTCACTACATGTATCACAACATTATTTTTATCTAAAATGTAATTTTAAAAAATAAAATAAAATAATATTTATATTTGAAAGACATATATTTATATGTTTATAAAATTTTATCTTGAAAAATTATTTTTTATAAAATTTTAAAAATATATATTTCAAATAATCATCTTTTTAATTTTTATTTTTATTTTAAAAATGGTTTTTCAAAATAAAAGTTTATAAACATATAAATATAAGTGTTTAGAATATTAATATAATTTTAAAAAAAAATTAAACATAAATTTAATGTTAAATTAATTTTGTGATGCATATTGTGAAGCATTAAGTGATGTAGAGGATCCTTGTTGTGTAAAATTGGGCTCGGTTTTGTTTTTTTTTTAAAAAAACAAACAAACTAGGAAACAATTTCAATCACTTACATTGCTTGGCATATTTGGGAGAATTTTGTTTAATTACAAAACTAACCCACTAAAATATACAAATTATAATTGGCATAAATTAAGAATTCGAGTTTGATCAAAATATAAAATTAAACTCGTCAAATATTCTTTGTCAATTAATTCTAGTGGGTCAATCTCAAACCGGCTTCAATAAAAACGGAGTCAAAACCTCAAATCAAGTTTCACCAAATATAAACTTGGTAACATTCAGAACTACGTATAGACTTGATACTCTTTTACGAGTTACGTAGGAAAATCGGTACAAAATTTTAAATACGCCGAATTCAGTCACCGGTTACAAATTAAATCAAATTTGTTCTCAAAAAGAACTACGGGTGATTTGATCCCGTCCAAACGGGTACGTAGGAAGCTCGACATAAAGCTAAAAGCTAGTCGGGTTCAATCGCCAAACCAAAAACAATTCAAATGGTTCTTATGAGAACTATGCAAGATTTGATCCCATCCAAACAGGTACGTAGGTAGCTCGGCATAAAGCTTAAGCTCGTCGGGTACAATCGTAAATAAAAAAAAATCAAATTGTTCTTCCGGTAGAACTACGTAAAGACTTGACACCGTAAAATCGGTTACGTAGGTAGCCCGATATTAAATCTCAAAAATATATCGGGCACAGTCGTCTGCCTCTAAATTCACTTCTAAATGAATATGAGGTCAAAACAAAAAAAATCAAACTGGTTCATAACAGAACTACGTAAAGACTTGATGCCGTAAAACGGCTAAGTAGGTAACCCGATATTAAATTTTAAAAATATATCGGGTACAGTCATCAACCTCTAAATTCCCCTTAAATGAATATGAGGTCAAAACCAAACAAATTAAATTTCTCTCGTTTAGAATTACGGGTGATTTGATTCTCTTCTAAGAGATACGTAGGACACTCGATACAAAGCCAAGGCTCGTCGAGTTCAATCGCCAACAACAAATTCAAATTGTCAATGCCGACTCGATACAAAGCTTCTACTCGTCGAGTTCAATTACCACTCTCAAATGATCTTACAATCAAACTCAAGTACAAAATTCATTTTTGTCCCGAACTACGGTGACTTGATTCCACCAAACAAGGGGATACGTAGAAAACTCGGTGTAAATCAAGTTCCCACAGAGTCTAGTCACATCCAAATTTTCAAATCAAATCTCCTCAAATTCACTTTTCGACTCTATGTCGTCCCAAAAATCAAATTTTCTATCAAATTCAAAGTGTCTCCTCCGACTCGATACCAAGCTTCCGCTCGTCGAGTTCGGTCACGACCAAAACTTCAAAAACCCAAATATCAAATTCAAATATGTCCTTTTTCAAGAACTACGCATGATTTGATCCCTTCCAAAAGGGTATGTAGGAAACTCACAAACGAGTTCAATCACAACCCCAAATTGACCTTTAAGTCAAATCTAAAATCAAATCAAATCAAACTCCACATTAAAATCAAATCGTTTTTTATGCAAATGATAGGCGGGTTACTTGAGTTACCCTTCCGAGAAGGTGGACTCAGGTTACTCGGGTGGAGTGTTGTTCGAGCTACCCTTCGTAGAAGGTGGGTTTGAATTTCATCCTCTGATGCATATAAGGAAACGAAACCAAATCCAAACAAAACAACCCAAACACAAAATCCAAACACTCTGAACTACGTAAAGCTTGATTCTCTTCCAAGAGATACGTAGGCAACCCGCTAAATTTCGGGTGCAGCCCAAATCACCAAAACCACTCAAATCTTGGTATCGATACGACTTCGAATCAAGAGGATAAGCAAAAGGGGTCGAACTCAAATATTAAAAATCAAATAAAATGTGTTGTACGATTATTTGCGCATTTTTGTCCAACAGTTAGTAAATAGGCTTATTGTTGGGAAAGTGAAAAAAAAAATTGAAAGGAAAAAACGTGATTGGGCGGAAGGGAGAGAATGGTGAGGAGCGCGCCACATAAGCACAAACTCTTCTGAATTAAGTATATATATAGATATATATAGATAGTTAGTAAATAGGATTTTGGTTGGGAAAATGGAAAAAAAAATTGAAAGGAAAAAACATGATTGGGCGGAAGGGAGAAAATGGTGAGGAGCGCGCCACATAAGCACAAACTCTTCTGAATTAAGTATATATATAGATAGTTAGTAAATAGGATTTTGGTTGGGAAAATGAAAAACAAATTGAAAGGATTAAAAGGGAAAAACGTGATTGGGCGGAAGGGAGAGAAGGGTGAAGAGTGCGCCACATAAGCACAAACTCTTCTGAATTAAGTATATACTAGTACAGTGCACGCGCCATTGCGCGGTTTTTTTTAAAAAATTATAATAATATGGCAAATCAATATTATAAAATTAAATAAAATTTTAATAAAAGCTAGTATAAGATTAAAAATATATAATTTGATTGATTGAAAAAACTATAATTAATGTGATGATAATATCTCATTAAAAATGGTTCTCATTTAAAGAAGTATATAAATATAGATATTTTAAAATTATCTTATTGGAAAGAAAAAAAATTACTATCATTGTAATATTATTTAAAAGATTTAACTAAAGATAATTTTATTAAAATCACATAGATGAAAGAGAAAATATATACGATGTGATATTATCATGCTTTTAATTTAATATAGTATATAAAGAACTACATACATGTATATATTATATATTAATTCAATATTTTCAATTAAACCCATTGGTTATAAAATATAGAATATATTAAGGAAGAAATTATAATAATGTGATGATATCACCCATCAAAAATATTTTTCATTGAAATTATATATTAGCATTAATATTAATTCAAGATTTTGAATTGAACCACTTATTAGAAAATGGAGTATACAATGAATTGAAAAAATGACCAAAAATATCTTTACATAAGGAGATGACACATGACTGTAACATTATGGGTTATATATAATTCAATTTGCATAGATGAATGAATCTTATTAATTCAAAAAGAAAAGAAAAAGGAAAGACGCAACTTATATTATTTTATTTAACACGTTAATTCTTAATTTATTTTCTCAAAAACTAATTAGATTAGAAGTTAGGTAGATATAGAAAGGAAGGTAATAAAAAAAATCATGTATTTTAAAAAAAATGAGATGTTAAATGAAAATTTTAATCTATAATTATTAAACAAATATCTTACTTTGAATAATTTAATAAGATCTTTATATTTTGATGGATATAACCATATTTTGAATTTTTTTTATGTGTATATATAATAATAAATTTTAACGGGTAGATATATATGGATAGATAATAAAATATATAAAACAAATGGCAAGTAATTGATAGACTAATTGATTTACCTTAATTATATAGATTATTATGAAAATAGACTAACCTAAAATAGCTTGGCATAGAATGATGACACATGGCACATAGTTGCTTCTCATTTAATATATAACTAGTATAGTTCCCGCGCCTTGGCGCGATTTTTTAAAAATAAATTTTAAAAATAAAATAATATTATGCAATTAAATAAAATATTTGTTTAATATTTCGAATTAAAATTATACAAATAAACTCATAAAAGAAAGATATAATAAGCTCAATCAAGATGAACTCCATTGTAGGTTAATCTTAATTTAATATTTTGAAATAAACCCATTGTTATTTCAAATACGAAAATCAATTCCAAAAAATAAAAAGGGGGAAAAAGAAAAAATGATTAGTTAAAGGGAAGGAAATATAAGAGAGGGGAAAAAAATAAAAGAGGAGGAAAAAGATAATTAGTTGAATCAGCTAAATCAAGGACAAGCTGACACGTCGGCATAAGTCTTCTTATTTAAAGTTATATATAGATATAGATAATATAGATATATATAGATAGATATAGATAGTTAGTAAATAGGATTTTGGTTGGGAAAATGAAAAACAAATTGAAAGGAAAAAAAAGGAAAAAACGTGATTGGGCGGAAAGGGAGAGAAGGGTGGAGAGTGTGCCACATAAGCACAAACTCTTCTGAATTAAGTATATATATATATAGTTAGATAGTTAGTAAATAGGATTTTGGTTGGGAAAATGAAAAACAAATTGAAAGGAAAAAAAGGAAAAAACGTGATTGGGCGGAAGGGAGAGAAGGGTGGAGAGTGCGCCACATAAGCACAAACTCTTCTGAATTAAGTATATATATATATATATATATATATATATATATATATATATATATATATATATATATATATATATATATATATATATATAGTTAGTAAATAGGATTTTGGTTGGGAAAATGAAAAAAAAAATGAAAGGTAAAAAAGCGTGATTGGGCGGAAGGGAGAGAAGGGTGGAGAGCGTGCCATATAAGCACAAATTTTTCTAAATTAAGTATATATATAGATATAGATATATAGATAGTTAGTAAATAAATTTTAGTTAATCCCAATAGTTATATTAAATTGAATCTAATGTTTTGAATTAAGCCAATAGTTAGTAAATATAGGATTTTGGTTGGGAAAATGAAAAGAAAAATTGAAAGGAAAAAACCGTGATTGGGCGGAAGGGTAGAGAGCGCGCCAAATAAGCACAAACTCTTCTAAATTAAGTATATATATATATATATATATATATATATATATATATATATATATATATATATATATATATATATATATATATATATATATATATATATATATAGAATAGATATATAGATAGTTAGTAAATAAATTTGAGTTAATCCCAATAGTTATATTAAATTGAATCTAATGTTTTGAATTAAGCCCAATAGTTAGTAAATAGGATTATGGTTGGGAAAATGAAAAGAAAAATTGAAAGGAAAAAAGGAAAAAACGTGATTGGGCGGAAGGGAGAGAAGGGTGGAGAGCGCGCCACATAAGCACAAACTCTTCTGAATTAAGTATATACTAATTCAGTTCCCGTGCAGTGCACGGGTCTTGCGTGTTCGAATTATATTGCATATAATATAATTCATTATTTACAATTTCCAATATAAAAATATAAGTATAATGTATGAATTACCAAGCATTTTCTAATATATTGAATGATAACAAAAAATCAAATCCTAAATAATAAGAAAATTAAAGCATTATAATAAAAATCAAATGCAAGAATAGGAGAATACGTGGAAATAACAGAAATCGACGAAATGTTTTATTTATTTAATTATTATAAGATAATATTTGTTGAAGATAAAGGTTGGGAAGCAAATCTTATTGATGATTTAGTAAATATTGATAGTTAGATAGGAAATTCATTTGTTACATTGCGTGGATTAACATTTACAACCCGGATCATCTGCATCACGTGTCTAAACTTTCACTTTTAGAAGTCATTTCGACAAAAAAAAATCATTGACATAAGCTACGTGCTTTTAAATTTGATTTGAAGTTGCGCGCGCCACAAGCAATAATTCTAACCATTTTATTTTACTTTTCATTCATTGACACTGCTTATTTGATTATTTATTTGAGATAGTTTTCCTAAAAAGAACAAATGATTATTGGTTATATATCTTTGTACCATAACATTCAGATTTGTATTTATCAATCACAACTGAATCATCCGTATTTGAAATAAAGATTAATTGCATTACGGATTCGATAGATTATCGGTTGCATCCCTCGCCTTTGAGATAATATACATATAAGGATCAAGTATAAGGAATAAAGGAAAACAATAACATGTGAAATACTCTACGAAAGTGTACATGCAATTGATTAAATAATAATCTATATATTAAGCATTGATGCTTACCTTATGTTTAGCAACAATCTCCGTAGTTTTTTCAAGAAATACTCTACTACTGTAAAGGCTCGGATTTTTAAATAATAAATTTCAATAAATAATAAAATAAAAGGGATTTAGGTCGGAAAAAAAAAATCGGATATTTGAAAATCCTCATCTTCGCCTTAAAAATCGTATTTTAAAATCCTTCCGACATCGTTTTAGAATTTTGATTTTGACGGAATTTGATTCCGCTTTTGAGTTGCAAGTCTTGATAAATTAATTTAATTCCGGCAATGATTTTCGAATTCAATTTAAATTTCGTCAGAATCGGGATTAGCGGGTTTTGAGTTTGGATTGCGGGATTAGAATTTGTGAATTGTGGGACCACTTCCTATTTTCTTATTTTCCGCTTTTCTTTTCTTCTTTTCCTCTCTCTCCCTCTCTCTCTCTCCCTCTCTCTCTCTCGTTCAGAGTTCTGTTAGAGGAAGGAATCCTCAGGACAGCTTGCAATTGTTGTTTTGTATCTTACCCTATAGAGGACCACTCTCTGCTCTCACTTCCTCATTCACCCACCAGAAAACTCACAGCAGGAGCCTCTCTCTCCCTTCTCTTTTCTTCTCTGCAAAACCAGGAAATCACCATCATCGCCGTTGCCAGACCACCACTGCTCCTCCCTTACTCCCCCTCTGTTTCGTTCTGACTCCAAGCCACCAGCCTCTCCATCTTTCCTCGTCCTCAGCATCCGGACGCCGAGCACCACCGAACCACCACCCCGTCTGATCTTTCCGGAAACCGTAACCACCAACACGCCACCCCTGTCCTCTTTTGAAGCCAACGACATCCAAGCCCTCTTCCTCCCCCTTCGTGTCCGAGCAGCAGCAGCGCAACCTCCCGTTCCGCCTCCCTCCGACGACCGAGATCGAGCGAATAGGAGCCCCGGAGCCGGGATGCGGAGCCCAGGAGCAATCTCAGAGCTTCTCGGAGCCGCTCGAGCACACACACCTCCGTTTCGTTTCCCAAGGTCGATTTTCGTTTCTCTTGTTCGATTTGGTTCAAGTCTCGCAAAATCAGATTTTGATCATCTATTCTCCCTTCCTAGGCTCAAGCCAAGCCTTCTCCTTCGTCGTTACAGCCGGACGTCGCTCGGAGCATCGCCGGAGTTCTTCTCGTCGATCGGTAAATTTCTTCTTCTCCTTCTTCCTCCCGTAGCGTCGCTTCCTTCTTTCGGTAATAGGTGTGGTCGGAGTTGGGGTTCGGTCGGAGTGAGTGAACCTCAGGCCGAGAGTCCGCCGGCAGGGGCTCGGATTTCTTCTTCTCCGTTCGTTTCCGCCGTCGTTGTTCAGCGTTCTGTTCCTCCGTTCTTTTGTTTGAGGAAGAGAAGTCTCAGGTCGTGGGCCCGCCTCATGCCCCGTCAGCAAGAATCCGGTCCCATCCCCTCTTTTCTTTTCTTTCTTCTCAGATGCGGGTTTTGGGAGGTTTTAATTTTGGATCCGGGTTAGAGCATTAGATCCGGTTTCCATTTTCCGGGTTGGGCCTATTTTTCTTCCGGGTTGGGCTTTCCATTTGGGTCAGATCCCTTCCTTTCTTTCCTCTTGTGTCCGAGTTCTGTTGGGTTGGGATATAAATTCGGGTTGAGATGGGTTGTTGGGCTCTTTTGGATTGTGGTGGTGTTATTTATTATTTGATGATGAGTTAAATATATGTTATATTATACATATGGATTATATTATGTTAGCATTTATTATTAAATTGTTATTTATCAATTTATTAGTATTGTTGTTTATAAATGTCGGAATTTGGCCAAGTATGATTTGAGAAATTATTTTGAATATGAGTTGACTTAACTTGAGATTTAAGAGTTTGGAAAACTTTGGGAAATGAGTTTGGAAATATGGTTGGTACGATTTTATCAATGGGTTTGATTGGAAGTGAATGATTTTGGTTGATGTTGATCATATTGGAAAGGTTTTGGAAAACGGTTTTACTATTGGTTGGTTTTGAGTATGTTGAGAACTTGGTGTTCGTGTGTATGAATGATGGACCGGTAGCTTATGGGAATGGCTTGATGATAGGTGTGTATTGCTTTTGGATTGCTTTGGACTTACATTTGGGCCCTTGCTTGTATTATCTTGTTGTTCTGTATCTTCAGGTAAGTTCCCTAGGGGGCTTACTCAGGTTGGACATTCATGCCTGTTGTTGCATTTTATGTTAGGTGTTGCATATGCATAAAAGCATGCCATGTAGTATCATGTTAGGTTGCACTAATTGATTGAGCATCTGCTTACTTTATGCGTTTGAAACAGAACGACCATTATCTGTGATAGTCCTAGAGTCTTTGCTAGGGTCATAGAGTAGCCCAGCCTCATCGGGTACCCTGAGTCAATCGAGTCATGAACTTCCTTATATTATGATATGCCTGCGGGCTTTATTGTGGAGCGGGTTAGGCATGCGTGCCGCCCGATTATGATGGAATGCATTCACGAGCTGGCCAGTCTCCGCCCTATCGGAATGGGGTGGAGGTAGGAGAGGGATATGCCACTTGGCATTGTCTTGGGCCCTTTACAGTATTTTTCACATTATTATAACTAGGAGCATGCTAGTGTGTTTGACTTTCGTACTGCATTAGAGCATCTTTATTAGGTATAGCACATACTATGTGGCCTCAGCGAGGACTGCCGGTCCCGCATGAGTGGCTCGATCTGACTCCTTTCCCCGTTCTTTTTTTAAAGGTATTTTCTGCAGATCTTGTTTGCTCCTTGCTTTTGTGACGGGAAACCCTTTGGCGAATCGAAGAACCTAGCTAATATCCTAACTTGGTAAAATGGTAATCACTTGCTTATGAATTGGTTTGACCCGGCTTTGCCGTGGCATTTGTATCCTAGTTTTGCTTCCGCTTTACTTTCGGTTGAATTGGATTTTCGATATGACAGGTAAAGGGTACCCAATGGCCCTTCGTGATTTTTAGGGTTTGAAATCCCTCTTTCTACTAATCTAAAATGAGTTTGAAACCTCGACCCGTACCTGGATTGCAAGATCCGAACAAGGGGTTTCATCCCTTGAAACGTAACCCGAGAATCATAATTCCGGGCCGTTACAACTACTCCATAGTTTTTTTTCCAGAAATTTTTGCGAAGAAACAGAAACAATGTCTATCAATGATACCACCCCCAGCAGCAGCAGCAGCAACAACAACAACGATAACAACAACAACAACAAAAATTCTAGGAGCCATTTATTCTTTGCAGCACTCCTCTTTTTCTGGAATATCTTGCATTCTGGATTTTTTTTGATTAATTAGCTTTGATAGCATCCTCTTCTGTTCTTCGTTGGAAAAATCTAACATGAAAACCATCTGGGAACTGTAAGCCAGGAGTTCGAACAATGTTTCCTCCTTCAATTGCCTGCCACCTGATAATTTTGATTGGTGGAATATGTTATATAATCTATGATGTAATTGACGTGTCTTGTGTTGAAAGTGGATCATCATGCAACCTCTTACCTGTACTTTGTCACTAGGCAATGCAGAAATACAGCCATCTGCACTTTGTGAAATCTGCCCCAACACAGAATCTCATGCTTCCACCAAAAGCCATGAAATTTTTAGATGCACCGTTTATTTCTCCTCCCTGTTGCAGATGCATTCTTGGTATTAGGAAAAATCTATTGTGAGATTTTGGGGGCACTTTCTAGTTTATGTAAATAAGCAAGTGCCAGGCCATATTAATATATTACGTCTTTACATTGGATTTGCTACAGGATTTATAGGAAGGAAAAATAGCTGGCTGACCTTCCATCTCCATGGATTAAAGTGCAGGGGATTTTCATATTTGGAAGGAGTGTACAGCTGGAGGACAGACCATGACACCCCAACCTGCTGGAATGGTGTAACCTGCAGCACCAAATTGTGGTAAGGAGGTAAGCTATCATCTCTAAATTTGTGGAGTAATAAACTGTAGATTTATTATGATTAGGATAAATGCTTTTGTTCGTATGTACCCTTGAAATCGATGTCTGTAAGAGCTTTTCTGAAAATTCCAGGAACTATATTTGCCAGTCTCACTGTTTCGTTGATGAACTGCAATAATTTTGATTGGTTAGCTTGCTACTTGCTAGTACCAATTATATTTTACAGTTATGCTGATCTATTTTTTAAGTCAAAGTGTCAGGACATACCTGAAAAGTGAATGTCATTCATTTGGAGCGGAGAAGGCATTGTTTTAGAAGGAAATTCTCATATGCAGAATGTAGTTATGATATAACTTTAGGCCATAAAACAACATTGAACATCCCTTGGAAAACCTGAAATTAATATATAAGAAAGGCTTTCTCATAGTAATTTCTTAGCATGATCACAAATTCACAATAGTTTCTTAGCATTATCACAGATTCAAAGTTTTCTTTTTAAATTCTGTGATACTGCATTTAAAAAACTACACCACGAAACCTTAGATGGTGTCTAAGTAAAAAATAAATTTTGATACAATTTGTCGAGCCAAGCAAAGCACCTAGTCGAGTTCAAATTTGAAGAACACATCTGGCCTGGAAGAAGCTGTTGAGATTCGGATCTCACAGTTTCTCTCCGGAGCTGCTAATTCCTATCATCTCTCCATCATCTATGGCGTTTACCGCTTTTCAAGGTAAGCTTCTCTTGGTTTGCTATATTCACTTGTGAAATATCGGCGTGTGAGGTCAGAAATAAGAGAAAGTTCTTCGTATTCGCTCCAACTGTGCGAGGTTAAATCGAACGTTGGAGTCTCCTGATTTAGGTTAAATCGATTCATTCAAACGGTCGTCTTCATCCAATTGTGCGAGGTTCACATGGTGAACGTTGGAGTCTCCTGATTTCACTCTTCAATCAGTGATTTTAGAGTTCATTTGCCGGATTTTCGCTCAACTGCAGTCTGCGTTCTCTTTTCCGACGGTTCTGCGATTCCATCTTCTTCTCCGTCTCTGGTATTCTGATAATTTCGGATATGGTTTTCAGCTCCCAACGTAAGGTATGTGTACTAAATTTCATCTACATACCGTGATCTCGTAAAGGACTATCATGCCTAATAAATCGTCCATTGTAAGTTGCAACTCAAAATTATAAACCAGGAAACAGTGATTTCAAAAAAAATCTGTTTTTACTTTTGAAGAGAACACAAAACTGAACCAAGGAAGCTCGAGAACATGCATTTTGTTAAGTGATCTCAGTGGTCAATAGATTAGAATTTTCTACATATACTGAATCAGGCATTGCAGCTTGTTAAGTGAAATACTGATTCAAGTAGATTGTATCATTTGTGTGAAAACTTGCAGACTTGCTCACAAGTCACACCTGAATTCCCCCCATTCCAACTCATATGTGTAGTATCCGTTTCTTCTGGCTTCTTGATTTTCATCTGGTGCCAGAAAATCATGGCTCATTTGGAGAAGATAAGAGATTGTTTGAGCAGGAAATTCTCATCTGCAGTTATGATATGACTTGAGTAGTTTCTTAGTTTTATCAATAGTACAGTTTCTGTTTATCTTTGTTGCCAGTAAAATCCAAATGGTGAGTTTAGAATTCAAAGTTTCTTTAAGTTTCTGTGAGTAAACAATTCAGATAGATTGCATTCCATAAACACGAGTCCATTAAGATTCTTAGCTTTTACGTAGTACAATTCAGATAGAACAAATTACAAGGAGCTTTCCGCATGAAAGCCTTTATTTAGCCTATTTAGTCATTCTCTGATTAGAACAAAGCACACACATACACACACACACGAGTATATCTAGTATAAAGTAGAAGAAAGAACACTCAGCAACTTCATATCTTATTAATGCTGAGATTCACATTTCATCAAATCACTACAGAAAGCCATATATATTCTTCAGCTAATGTCTTGCATGCTGGAAGTTTTTGGATTATTCAGCTTTAAAGGCATCCTCTTCTGTGCTTTTCTTGAATAGTTTAACATGAAAACCATCTGGGAACTGTAAACCTGGAGTTCGAAGAGTGTTTCCTCCCTTAATTGCCTTCCACCTGAGAAATTTGATTTGCAGAATATGTTATACAAACGTTTTGATGTAACTGGTGCTTCTTGCCTTGAAAATGAAATATCATGCAACCGCTTACTTATATTTTGTCACCAAGCAATGCAGAAATACGGCCATCTGCAGTTTAGTGAAATCTGCCCCAACACAAAATCTCATGCCTCCACCGAAAGCCATGAAATTTTTGGATCCACCATTTATTTCTCCTCCCTGTTACAGAAATAGTTATGGCATAACTAAAAGTTTTCTTAGAGATTTTGGGGGTATTTTTTGCACAGATTAAGTGAAGTGCTAGGCCATATTATTTGTTTACATTGGATCTCTTACAGGATCAATGAAAAGATAAACCAGTAGACTTACTGTCCATCTCCATGGATTGAATTGCAGGGGGTTTTCATATTTGGAAGGGTCTAAATGTACAGCTGGAGGGCAGACCATGACACCCCAACCTGCAGGAATGGTGTAACCTGCATCTCCAAATTGTGCCAAGGAGGTAAGCTTTCATCTCTAAATTTTTGGATTAGGATGAAAACCATGTTTGTTTATTTGTATTTACCCTTGAAATTGAAATCAGTTAGAGCTTTTCTGAAAATTCCAGGAGCTATATTTGCCAGCCTCACTGTTTCATTGATGAACTGCAGTCATGTTGATTGGTTAGCTTGCTGATACTGTCTTTTTCATGATTATGATAGTCAAATTCTTGTTCAAACTGTCAAAGCATGCAAAATATATACCTGAAAAGTAAATGTCATTGATTTGTATTCTTTCCAAGTAAACCCTGAATCGACATTCCCTCGCCTCCTCAATATTGTCTCATGCTCTTCCTATAAAAAATGAAATTTTGTCAATCGGAAAAAACAAGCTACCTTGCACTTTAAATGTACGAAAGCTTATTAGACAGATTTGGACAAACCGTTAGTGTTTGCAAGACCGATGGGTAGTCTGTCAAAAACTTCATGGCCAAGGTTAGAGCTAGGGATGATGTCTCAAAGCTAGCGAAGAGAAGCACAAACATTAAGTCCAACGCAATTTCTTCTGTGAGGATTGCCCCTTCCTTTGATAGTTCTTCAAGGACGTAGTCATAGAAATCTTCATTCTGCTTTCGTGGAGCCATTCTTCTCTCTTGTAGCAGATTCTTTAGCATTTCCATTGCTTTCTTCTTTCCCTGATATCAAAACAACAGTCTCAACAAGATTAGGCAGTTTTGAACCAAGCCGAGTAGAGAAAATATAATTTATTTTCTTGTTTAACCTGTAAGCACTTGTGGTAGGCTGTGCCTGGAATGTCCAATGGGAAAGAGATCAATCCTGTTATAAAAGCAGCAAAGCTCTCCCTCAGTTTCTCTGAATCCTTTTCATGATCAAGGCTTATTAGCTTTTTTGCTGTGAGGCTGAAGATCATCTGCATTGACAATATGACACAGGTAGTCTTATTTAGTTAGAAAAACTTTGTCCAAAAATGCAAGAGTTCAGTTATAGGAAGATGGACTTAGGTTAGTCTTACACCGGCAGTTGCATCTTTAAGTTCAACTGTATCGACATTTGACCAACGCTGCAACTGCTTAAGCACTGCCACTTCCACTTCTGGTACCATCTTCTTTAAGCTTTCAGGACCAAAGAGAGAAAGCACCATGTTTTTGAGGTACTTGTACATGAAACCATGCAAGGAACCCATGTTCTGTTGTCCGGCAATTTCCGTGAAACTGTCAGGATACCAGCTCTGGAATAATTTCCCTTCTTCTTGGAAGATGAAGTAGTTTAGATCTGAATCTGTAGAGACCACTATTGGCTGTCCAACCAAGTTGGTTCGGAATATTGGCCCATATCTGAAAGGAGTAAGTAGACATAAGATTAGATGAATGTTTGAAAGGATGCATGTTTGAATAGGAGCTATAAGCTCATTACTTGCCTCTCCATTCTCTTCTTGACGAAGGGAGGAATGCCAAAGGTAGTGTTAGGAGCAAAGAACTGAAGGGTTTCGCCGAGTAGTGGCCAACCCATGGAACCCGGTGGGAGCTTCCCATTGCATTTAGGTTGCCACCATCTGTAAAGCCAATGTGTAATGCATATGGTAAGCAAAGTAACAATTGCTAACAGGGCGATTGACATGTTATCTTTCCTGCAAAGAAATGCAGAAAGAGTAGAGGTGTGTATGAGTTGTGTGCATACTTCCTTAGTCGGGGAAGTTACTTATAAGTAGGCAAGGGAAGAATTTTCAACTTGTGGAAAATATGCAATTTTTGGTATCAATTGAGGAATGTAAATCGGGGGTCGTGTCGGTATTTATTTTGTTTTTGGTTATAGATTCAGGATTCACCTTTCCAACACAAAAATTTAAGCCATTATGTACGGCTTCCCAACCTTATTTTTTGTTTTACACTTACGCCCACAACCGACGTGGGATAGCTGTTTTATAATTGCAACAGTATAGCCCATTTCATGTCGTAGTGTTTCGTTTCCAAGATTCTAACACTGATCTCTGATTATGGGAGTCTCAAGCCATCTCGAACCCACAATAGCATTATACCACAGTATTACCCAAACAAAAGTTAATAAACCCAAAAAATTAAAAGTAGTTTAAATTTCGAATTGTTAAGTTTGATTTGGGTGTTATTCACAGCAAGCTGGAACTCATGCGAAGTAAAAGGTCCTCTATTGGATTGGGTAGATTTGATGCAATATTTATCTTGATCATTAGTAAATTATAATTCAATGGTATGATGTTTTCATTTCATTTCTATATCAAATCGTGGAGATTTTTCTTTGTGATTATTTTTTTAGGGTTCATTTATTCGTGATCGTTTTTCTAACTTGTAGAGTTTTCTTCAAATCTACAAGTTTTTTTTTTTTTTTGTGAACAAATGAGGGCAAAAGCCCCCACCCAACTATATTAGAAACAAAGGGAGAAGTTAACCATTACAGCTCGAGACGGGAGGAGCCCCATGAGCATCCAACAGCGAAAACTCATGAGAACTACCCGGAATACTGTCTAAAATAGCACAAACAAGGGGAAAACTAAAGGCAGACCGAGCGATGGAATCGGCCAGTCTGTTGCCTTCACGGTAAGTGTGACGGAATTGAATAGATCAATCCCTACTAAGGAAGCCTTTGCAGTAGAACACCAGGCTAGCACAACTGTGCGACGACAGTTGTTTGCTTGTATAACATATCTTAAGTTTCTGTAATATCTTCATGAGTCGTTCTATATGTCCATTTATTTATTTTTATTTGGGAGTACATTTCTTTGATTGTCTCATAAGTATTCTAACATCCTGTGAAGTAGGTACATTTCTTTGGCCAGTCAGCAACCCTACTGTCATTAAGCGAAAACAACAAAGAGTAGACATGTCGAAACTGGATAAACCCCTACATAGCATGCCTAATGGGCACGAGACTATGATGGAGCAATTGGAGCATTAAAGGGCAGATCTAAGGGTGGACGACACTGGGTCGTTGCCCACCCCGACCAAAGAAGGCCCCATGATTTCCCTGCAGGAATCTAACGGTAAAATCTAAAAGATTTTTTCTAGATTTAAATATTTAAGAGTACTAGGATCAATATCTCTAAAGGCTTGTGTGGGATGGGTATATAGATATAGGCTATGGGTATAGAATGTCCAATATCTATATACCCTGTTTGGTATATTTATTTAAATTGGTATATGGATATCAATCATATATCCCTATATAGGAATTCTAGGGTATTTTTTCACTTTTTGGGTGTCTGCAAAAATTGGGGGCTATAGGGGACGTACGAGCGGTGGAGCAACTGGGCGTCTTCTTCTCCTTTTTTTTCTCCTCTAATCTCCGTTCGAAAATTTGTTTTGCATCTCTTCAAATCTCTGTTGAAATTTCTGATCGAATTTGCATCTCTTCTTCTGGTTGAAATTGCTTTGCATCTCTTATTTTGGTTGAAATTTCTGTTCGAAATTGTTATTCGAAATGGATAGAAATTGAGGACTTTTCGGGATTTCTGTTCGAAATTGAGGAACTTCTGTTGGAATTTCTGTTTGCACCGTCACTTGTTCTTTCTCATATTTCCAGTTATGAAATTGAGGAATTTTCGAACCCTAATGCATCTGTTCATTTTTATTAGCTTTTCTCTTTCTTTTTTTTATTCTGATATCTATATACCATTTTCAAACAGCAGATATAAAATATAGATATCAATCTCATACTCATAGGTCATACCCAATACCCATAGCTGTATATCTATATCTCATACCCATAACCTATATCCATATACCCTTTCCAAACGGGCCATAATAGTATTTCAAAATTTCTTTAAAATGGGAAACAAATTATGTATATTTATAAAAAATTGTTTCATCTCCAATAGCTTCATCATTTAAAATATTTGGAGAATGCTGTAAATTTATGAACGATTTTCTATCTTATGCCCCGAAGCAAATAGGATAAGAGTCCTAAATTAGAACTATATTTCAAATTTTAATTAGTTTAACTTTTCTTTTAATTAGATTTCTAGGGTCAATAATTTTTTATTATGGAATCTTTTTTAATTTAGCCCCAAATTTATGAACGATGTTTTTTCTACTTCTTAGAACATAGGATAGAAAGGCTGATGTACGAAAGCCCCTCTATTTTTCTATGTTGCTTTCTCATATTTTAAAATGAGTTGGAGAATCTGTTGGACCAAAAAAGACCTTAAAATTCTCCAAAAACTTCAAAATCTCCAAAATGGGAAATCTTTTATAGTTGCTCTAAGAGTCTTGATTTTTGTTTAAATTAATCAAGGCTATCAAATATGATTAGATGAAATCTTGATAATTTTGAACTATAATTTAAACAATTTGATATTCACACGGTCAATTTTTTGCTAAGCACACAATTATGATACTGGCTTTCGGAGTCGATAGGATTTTTTACATGAAAACAGTATGCCGACATTAGCTTCATGAGTTGGCATAATGATATTTTGGCCGTGTGTATAGTGGTTGATTAGATATTTTCAAATTTCCATGTCTAACCCTGGTTCGAAGTTTATTTTTCTAGTACTCTCTTTTGATTCAAAATATATGTCGTTTGACTTTTCAACTTTTATTTTAAAGGATTAAAAACTATATAAAATATCAACTTTTTTTACAACCTAATATTTTTTAGTAATAAATATTAAATTGTAAAAAAATTAAGAAAAGTTTTAATACTTTATACTCTATATAATTTTCAACTCATTGAAATGCATATATTCCAACAACTAACAAGAAGACAAATGAGATATGTTTTGGATTGGAGGGAGTATGATTTGCTATTGAACTAATTTCCATCCACAGTAAAATTATCTCTATATTATAGGATTAAAGGAGATATTTGTGATGGAAAAAAAATAAAAACCACATAAATAAAATTTATCAAGAAAACCACACAAATTAAATAAATAAAAAAAACCATGTCACTCTCATCATGCATATAGTCTTTCAATTTGCTGACCAAACAAAAATAGCCGCCCTATTTTTTTTTTTCTGAATATGCAAGTAGGTACTCCCTCTGCCTCGCAATACTTGTAGTTTTAGAGTGATAAAGTTATATAAAAAAAGGCAAAATTACAGAAAACCACCCTTTAAATATGAGTGTTTTCACTTAACCACCCCTTAAATTCAAAATTACATAAAACCACCCTTTAAATGGTATTTGTTTACAACTCACCGCCCATTCAACTATTTTCGTTAC
This sequence comes from Persicaria maculosa, assembly GCA_963922045.1. NCBI lineage: Eukaryota > Viridiplantae > Streptophyta > Magnoliopsida > Caryophyllales > Polygonaceae > Persicaria > Persicaria maculosa. The sequence goes on along the minus strand of OY998255.1, from coordinate 77,449,379 downwards.
TTTATCATTAAATATATTATATTTTAATATTTTTAAACTCAAATTTGATTGTAAATATATTTAAAATTTGAATTTAAGGGTCCAATTATATTTTAGGGATCATTGTATTTATTTTTAAAAATAATAATCAATAAATCCTAGAATTATTATCTTAATTTATGTTTGAAAATGTTTAAAACATTATGTAAATTACTCTTATTTAAAATATAAATAAATAAGAGTAATTTCCATAATATTTTAAAATTTTATAAACATTTTCAACCATAAATCAAGATAATAGTTCTAGGCTATATTTATTATTATTTTTTTAAAATAAATAAAATAATCCCTAAAATATGATTGAGCCCTTAAATTCAAAATATGAATATATTTACAATCAAATTTGAGTTTAAAAATATTAAAATATAATATATTTAATGATAAATTAAAGAAAATAGTTGAATGGGTGGTGAGTTGTAAACAAGTACCATTTAAAGGGTGGTTTTCTGTAATTTTGAATTTAAGGGGTGGTTAAGTGAAAACACCCATATTTAATGGGTGGTTTTCTGTAATTTTCCCTAAAAAAAACTTGTTGTTTTAGTTATAATTATTATCTTTATAGGTAATAATTGCTATTTTTATAGGTAATAATTGCTACTTTTAAGTATTTTAACCTATAAAAGTAAAGTAAATATAGGTTTTGTTAATAAGCGTGTATAGAACTAAAACAATAAGTATTGCGATACGGAGGGAGTAGTAAGTAGTAACGTTGTTTTCATGTAATGATATTATTTTTATGCTTTCAATAAAGTACCAAACTATAGGCTTTTTTATTTTATGATTACAATAAACCATACGATATTGTTCAACGCTCATGCAACTTATGCATGATTATTATTGTTATTACAGTACTTAGATTGAAAACTTTAAAATTTGGGTAAACAGTAGAAAAGCACCTCTTAAATAGGGCATATTGTTCAAAATCACTCCTTAAATTTAATATTGTAAAAATCTGTCGATCAATTTGGATGATTATTGAATGACATTCAACAGTTATTTGTAGTCCTCGTTTGAAAAATCTGTTAAACCTCGGATAGGACGAGCTAAATAAGGGACATCGGTAAATGAGGTCGAAGTTACAAAGGAGGCTCGGCAAAAGTTGACGAGGGTACGAAGGAACCTCGGCAAAAAGTGATGAGGGTACACAAGAGGCTCGGTGATAGTAGCTGAGCATATATCATCACCTCGCGAGATCTACACGAGCCCTTTGCCCGACAGTAAGCCATGGAAAAACGTCAAATAAACCAACTCCAATCGCAACAAAAACGATCAATTTGTTTCGTTTTCGTTACAATTGCCACTCGTAAGTCAAATCAATTAAACAACACCCAAATCAACAACAATCAAACAAAACACACAAACAACAAACCAATTTCATCAAATTTCACTTCTAATTTCAAACCCTAAAACACACAGTTTCTTCAAATAAAAATCATTAAAATCAATTGTAAATGAAGCTTCTTACCTTAAATTTGGAAGATATGTTGAAAACCCTCACAAATCTACCACAATGAATAAGGTATGAGTGATTTCTCTCTACTGTGCATGGCTCGTCCAAGTGAAACAAGGTTGAATAGCATTAGTTTTCAATTATTCACTCGGACAGATTTGTAATTATTTTTTTAGAATGAGAATGATTTGTGTGCAATTTTATGCGAAGCGAATAACCCTTTTCCCATCTTACCTGGATCCCTTTTTTAAAAATTTAGGTCTAACTATTTTTTTAATACCGGAAAGTGACTTGTGGGCCGTTGTGGTAACATAATCTCGATTGGTAGGCGCACGATGCACCCGCACCAGTACATCCGGCCCTGGCCCCTGGGTGTGTTTGGATTCCAATTATATTGTATTATGTTTATAATACAAATAGATAAGGTGGTGTTAGGTTATTATAAATTTTAAGATATTTAAATTAAGGATGTATTTAGATTTCACGTTGAATTAATTATAACACAATTATTTTATTTCAATTTGTGTGATTATTTAATTAAATTAAATTACTGATTTTTACGAGATTTTTATCCGTACAACCAAACGCTCATATTATTTTATAATAATTACTGTACATGATAATTACGTACTCCAAACACAGCCCTCAATTTTCCATTCCTCGTTAAAAGACTTAATTACTCCTAAGTTGTACAATATTGACTGCTGTATAATCCAAGAGATTCTCGAGGGGATCACTCCTCTTTTGGTAGTATTTCTTACAGTATTTTAGATTATTAATTAATTTTTTTTTAAAATATATTATTATACAGTACGGAGTAGTTATTTTTATCTATATATTACGAAAATATTCTTAGACCCCGTTTGGTATGAATGTAGTAATCGGAATGAGAATCGGAATCAGAATCAAAATTCGGAATGAGTCATTACTTAAGCATGTTGTTTGGTATAATGTCGGAATGAGAAATTTTTAATATACAAAATCAATATAATACCAAAATTTATAAATAACACAAATTGAGGATTTGGGGATTTCGACAAAATCAAAACAAAAATTCAACAAAATCAAACCTGGAAGCAGATTTAGGGATTTTGAACCCTATGTGGTCGGGGGAGGTTGAGGTTGGGGGTGGGGAGATGGTGGTGGAATGGTGGCAGCAAGGCGAAACCAGATCTGGAAAGGACGACGGCGCGGGAGGAGGGCGACGACGAGGAAGCGGATCTGGAGGGCGACGACGAGGGCTGGGCGAGCAGGAGGAAGGGCGAGGGCGAGGGTTGGGAAGCAAGAGGGTTGGGCGAGGGCGATTGTAGATGACGGAATGGATGACGACGAGGCAGATCTGGACGACAGAGGATGAGGACAACGAAGGACGACGATGCCACCATCAGATCTGGTTCATATCGCCGGAGATAGATCTGGATGGGGGCGAACGACGGTGGCGACGGTGGGTGGCGGCGGTGATGGGCGGGGGTTGTGGAGATGGAGGAGGAGATGGGTTGCAGTCAACGGCTTCAAATTGTTGGAATGAATTGATTACCCAACTTTTGGGCAGGGATCAAATTGGGTTCAAATTGGGGATGGCTGGATTTCTAGTAATCATTCCGATTACAGATTTTTGACCTACCAAACATGAAAATGGGAATCGTTGATTCCGATTACCAAATTTTGATTCCCGGTAATCCATACCAAACAAGCCCTTATAATGATTAGTAGGTTATTAGTTGTAGCCTTGGTTCGGTGTCAACTGTGCAAGCAAAATGCTATGGTCTTATCGATGACCTCCTGCAAGCTTCGAAGCGGGATTTCGCTCGGTTGGAAGTCGAAGGCGATTGCCTCACTATCATCAACGTCTTACAAGAGATTTGACAGTGCTCATAGGAGATCAAGATGACGATTTCGGATGCCCTTGGTCTTTGTCGATCGTTTACCTTCGCGCACATCTTCGATCAAGGAGGGTAACCGGGTGGCAGATCGGTTGGCGCATCTGGGTTTGTCTTTGCCTTTCGTTGCTGATAGTGTTTCAGTAGAGATCGTTGATCTCGACCGATGAGACGTCATTAGACAGTGGGTTAGATGTGTATAGTAATATACGTATATTCTTCATTTTGAGTATTTTAAAGAGTAACTAATGACATAATCTTAGCCTCTTTTAAAATATAAATTTCCATTTTAAGTATTTCAAAATCTATTTTTTTTTATCGATCTATATATCATGTGTCATAATAGCAACGGAGCAACCTATGCCGCAAGGGATCATCTATAGCTCATGGCGCACTCTACATTGCACCACTAAACTATTTTGGCTATAATTTTACTTTAAAAAAATAAAAATAAAATTATATTTACATTTCACGTAATTGTATTTTACATGTTTATAAACTTTCTTTGAAAAAAATCATGTTTTAAAAAAACAGAAAAGTTATTTTCTAATATATAATTAATCTTATAATTTTATCAATTTTTTAAAATGATTTTTTTTTATAATAAAACTTTATAAACATATAAATATAAGTATATTAGATGTAATAATAATTTTTTTAAAATAAAAATAAAATTATACCCAAAATAATTTAATAGTATACCGTGAGGAGCTTCGGGAGTTGTAGAGGATCTTGATGACATAGTTCAAACTTCATGCAGAAAATTGGGTAGCAAGATAATTAAAAACCAATCATGTGATTACATTTTTCTACCAAAATCCTGTTTAATTAGTTAAATCTTGTTTTTATTATTTTCTTATCAATACCAAAAAGAGTTAACAAAAACTGAGTATTATATTCCAAAAGCCAATCTATCATTGATTTTTAAAATTATAAAATAATAAATATAGTATAAATTAATTATTAGATTTTATATAAACTGTACTCCATACATTTTTTTCAATGGGAATTAAATAATTAGATAATAAAATAATAACTATTTTGTTACAAAAGAATACTGCATGGACAATTCTCATTTTTATGAATTATGATATCCAATTGTCCATTTTTTAATTATTAAAATACTTTATTTTAATAAACTTATCTTGAATGTAATTTAGCATTTATGCCCTATCTTATTTGCAAATATATGCATGTCCAGCTTGCATTTGCAAAATAAATCAAGTATGTAACGTTATAATTCTATTAATTTCTGAGCCCCAAACAGAATGCCATAAATGACACAAGTCTGTAAAATCTATATTAAGAGCCTTAGTATTTAAAATATTTTCTGAAACATTACTTGTTAAATTTGGAATAATAAAACATTTTTCTCAACTTAGCACCCAGATTTTGAATAAAGAATCTTGTGATCTGACAATTAAACAATACAGTAAATGATTTGTATCTTCTATATCAGAATTACAAAGAGAGCAAGTACTAAGAACTCTAAATATAAATTATTTTTTATTTCAAAAAATAATATAAATAAAATTAGTTCGGCAGGTTATATATAATCTAAATATCTTTTAATTAGATTCTCTCAAAATATAAATAAAATTCACATTTATAAGGTACTACGTAAAAGTTTTTTTTTCTAATCTATGGTTAATTAAATCTCATGTAATTTAATTAAATAGTTGATTTTTAAAAATATTTTAATATTATTTTTTATTAAATATTTAGTATTTATTTATTTCATTAGTTTACTAAAATATCTATATACGGATGGATTGTTACTACATATATGGCTATATAATATTTTAATTATTTATTTTGGCCTCAAAAAATAATATAGATAGATATAAAATAACAATTATTAAATGATTGATTTTGATATAAATAATTCTTTCCACCAAAAATAATCTAAATATAAATAAAATAGCACATACCAAATATTAAATATTTATCTATTAATATTTTTGGTAAGTATGACTATAAAAATTAGTTTTATTAATTATTTTTATTACTACTACTACGTTTAATTATATTGATATAGTTTTTTCCTTATATAATATTTACTCTTTTATAAGATATTCTATCTATCCAATTATATGTGTTAATGGTAAAATAAAATAATTATTTTTATTAGATTTCCTTTTTGACGGGAGAAAGCTTTGCGAGACGCATTCACGCGCCGCCACGTAGGCAGATTCACTCACGTGCCGCCACGCAGGCTTCAATGCATCAGTTTTAGTATATAGATATATAGATTTAAACGGGACGTGGTAGGTAAGATATCTAAAATAATTTTCCAAATAAAATTTTTAATATTCCGAGGAATATTAAGTTTTTTAATCCAGTCTGTTGGAATTTTCTTTGTATTCCTAGTATTACAAATAGAAGACGTAGATTTAACAGAGAATTTTCCATTGCTACTATAAATCCAAATTAACTTGTCTGGAATATCAATTAGTAGAATATGGATATTAGCAATTGCCTGAACAATATGAGAGAGAAATATACTATTGGGAAATTCCGTATGGTGCCCTTGTGGTTTATGCTATTCCGGTTGGTGACCCAAAGTTTTTATTTTTCCGTTTGGTGCCCCTGAACTTTTAAAAAAGTCTGCCCCGTGCCCTAAACTGAGTTGCCATCTTAACTCCATTAAACAAGGGGGATTTCAAGCAATTCATCATCTTCCTCTTCAAATCCAAAGGGATCCTGCGGTGAACCCTTGGAAGCCATGGCCACCGCCAAGCTCGGCTTCGACAGCGGATGGCCAAAGCCAGGATTTTCTACACTGACATGGGATAAGGAGAGTTCATTTCTTGGCCATTCATCCCCTTCCTCTTCAAATCTAAACCAAACACTCATCATCGTCCTCAATTGGTTTGGGGCTTTTCCTCGGATTCAGATTATCGTCAGGCGGGGGTCGAATTCGCTTGTCTCCATCGTGCTTTGTTGGCCTTCCACTGTCGGAGCCGAGCTTGGCGGCGATCATGGCTTCCAAGGTATATTACACACCCGTCCCATCTTTCCAACGTCAATAGCTAGCGCGCCTTGACATCTTTCCAACATCTCCCTCGACGGCCAACCCGCCATCGACCTCACGACGCCACCCCGACCTTGTGGCGTAGCCATCCATGGCTGCCGCCCCTAGTTGCCTTCCTTTTCCTCTGTGATTTTTCGGTGAAAACCCTAACCCTATAAATTGATCTGGGTTTTTTCTTTAGAAATTTGGGGTTTTGCTCTCTTAGGATCTCCGTTTCGAATCAATGGAGTGGACGAGATCTCTAAACAAAAATTCATCTTATATATTAGCCTTATGACTTTGTTGGCCTTCCGCTACCGGAGCCGGGCTTGGCGGCGACCATGGCTTCCAAGGTTTCACTGTAGCAGCCCTGTGGAAGTTTAGTAATTGCTTGAAATCAATCATATTCAACGGAGGTAAGTCGGCAATTGAGTTTAGGGCATGGAACAGACTTTTTCAAAAGTTCAAGGGTACCAAATGGAAAAAGAAAAATTTTGGGTCACCAACCGGAATAGCATAAACCACAAGGGCACCAGACGGAATTTCCCTATACTATTTAATTTATCAATATCCCAAGAGTTGGTATTTGTAAATAAATCACAAACTTTTTAGTTATGATAACGATCATTTTCGGAAATTTTGAAGATATCGCGCATTTACCCAAATATCAGACCATACATTTATGGTTTTCCCATTACCCACTAGCCAGAGCAATCATTTTGATAATAGATCTATGATATTAACAAGCCTGTCAAATTGCCAAGAAGTTTTGAATCTTCCTCTTTCCATTAGAGATTCTTTCGAGAGATATTTATCCGTGATTACCTTATACCAAATATTATAAGGATTAGCCATAATTTTCCAAAGCAGTTTCATTTGCATGTCAATATTAGTTTGTTCAGCCAATTTAAAACCTAATCCACCATCTTTTTTAGGAGTACACAAATGATCCCAGCGGATTAAAGGATGATAATTATCAGATTGAAGTTTATTTCAAAAGAAATTTTTGTTTATCTGATCAATTTTTTGTAGAACTCCTTTTGGAAAGAGAAATGATTGTATTAAATAATTCGTTTTAAAATTTAGGTTTGTCTGAATGAGAACCGTTCTACCAGCTTGTGAGAGAGTGTTAGATTTTCACTTTGACAGTTGTTTTTTAAGGTTGTTATTTCCTCACCAAACAATGCATTACAAACCCTTTCACTAATAAGTGGTAAATCAAGGTATTTTTCCATTCATTTAGTAATTGGAATATGTAACGTTATATATTCTTCAAGTCCATGTGGCCGGCAAAAACAGAGCCCCTCTCTCTAGAACCCCCAAATCCTTCTTTGTGAATCCATGAGGATTACCCCCTCCTAGTCCAAATTTTGGTTAAATCTGCAGGTTTGTGTTGGGTTTTCCTTTTGTTCATCTCCCTTGGGTGATTATCTTTTGAGATTTGGGGGTTGGGTTGGTCGGTTTTGATTGATTCCCCTTTGGATCTCGATCTGTGAATCCGGAACTTGTTTTGATCACCTCCAATCATTTCCTTGGCACTTCCATCGCCTCCAATCATTTTCTCTCTGCCTTCTCCATTCGACCTTACTTCTTCATCTTCCTCCTTGGGCCATCTGCCATGGTGGCTGCCGAGAGCCTCGATTTCAATTTGCCCTTCCTCATGTGGTGTCGAATTCCTTTCCGCCCTCGATCGACGTCTTCACTTGTCCATTGGGCTTTTCTGGGGCTTTCAACCATCTATCAGAATCTCCCTTGAGCACTTCATCAGTTGGGTTCTATTTCCGGTGTCTCTACGACTCCCCATCGCCGGATTTACTTGGCCAATCTCCGGGGAATGTTGTTGGGTTGATCCTTTTGATCTGTTTTCTCCCTGGCTGCACTTTCTGCCCGCCCTCCTCTTTGCTGCCAACCTCCGGTTCCACCGGCCCATACCCTCCGGCCTCCGCCCTCGCTTCGGCGTCGTAGGTCCTTGTCTTTCCCTCTCCTTGTGCGGCACGTTTCCTCTGAGGATCCCGGATTTTACGGGATTGCTTCGGATTGTGGACCGTTCTCGCACTTAGTTGAGGTTAAATTTGGGTGGGGGCAAACCCCCCCTCAAAAAAAAAACAAAAAAAAAACCGCTTTCCATGGTGTGTATATCAATATATATATATATTTATATATATAGTATAAATAATGCTAGATTTGCCAAATTGCTGAGGTGGTATGGTTATTTGGCTTTGGGGCTAGCAGTGTAAAGCAGGGTTCTTCTCATTTGTCGACGTGCGAGAGGTCGTGGACGTGATCGAAACCTAAAGGCTCGTCGGTAGAGTCCAAATCTGAGGTTTCCACTTAGTTCCCCAGGGCTTCCCTGAGTGCCTCTACCAATTGATGGACGAGATGTCACACTTTGCTTTTGTTCTTTCTTGATTAGTACTAGCTTGGGTCTGTAACCGTACTCTTGTAATTTGGTTTTTCTGGTTTGGTGTTGCATTGTAATTTCCTTGTATTGATGGTTTGTCCGTCGCCGATTTCATCGGCCTCTCGATCCACCGGGTATATCCGGTGCATCGAATTTTTACCTGATCAAAAAAAAAATGGCCGGCAAAAACATGTCAAACTTATGCTACGTACATCAGTACATCACGTAATTATGCCAAACAATTCCAACATCTTATCTATGAGGGAATTCATTATGAGAAGGCGCAAATTTTCTCCCCAATTTAGTGATTGTCTCCCAACTCCGTTAAATTGGGCTTTTGTCCACCTAAATTTTTTTGGACAAAATTGCCCTTCCATATATAAGGGTTTATGCTGTAAACCGCTCTCTCTCTCCTCACTCTGTTCTTCCGGTCGCGTATGTGAGACGATTCACTCTCTTCTCTCCATCTTCTTCGAAGTTAAACATTCAAGCGATCCTTCAAATGGCGGTGTGTTATCCGTGTTTATAGTTTTATACTTGTTTTGAAGTTGAAACCGACATTTCTCTTCTATTTTTGTCGAATTTCAGAGAACAAGAACTCCGATGAAATGGAGGCAGTTGATGTTGCTGCGATTGACAGTAAAACTGGAAGCGATTCGTCAGAAAACGGTTTGTATTCTGTGTTTATGTCTTTTATGCATGTTTTTCGTTTTTTCCACCTTATTACTGTGTTTGATATCTAATGTCGCTGATTTGCAGTGAAGAAAAGTTCTTCTGAGAAGGTTCCTTCAGTTGAAGGTAGCAGTTCATCCGGTTCTTCAAGCAGAGGTGTGCTGTTATTGTTCTAAGGTTTTGTGTTCATGTTTTTCCAGGCTTTTGTTGTGTTTTTCTATCAAATGTATACATGCATTTGGTATTTTTTCTTTGATTTTATCATAAATTCCTATTTCAGCATAATTTGTAAAAGACCTATTTCAGCAGATTTTGTTATTCATGCTGAAACTGTTGTTGTGTATTCTTTGTGTGTGTTTTTTAGATGATAATGCCTCTGCAAGTGATCTTCAAGAATATAAATGTCAATTTGATGTGAGTATATTTTTTTTTCATACCTTATTCCTCTTTTTGTGTGTTTTTATGTTTATTCATGCTTATGAATGTGTCTTTTTAACAGAGATTGAAGTATTGCATTCCTGTAAAGACTAGATTTTGTGCAAAAACCAATGTTTACTGCGCTCCAGATGTCAGTGATGTTATAGAGGAACATCTGTCTAAATCTGATTTTGAGTTGCTGAGGAGAAGTTGCTTTGGATGGGTTTTTGTTCAAAGAAATAAGATGAAACTTAATTTTCAGCTGATTCATCAAATGATGCTTCGTATGATTAAGAGTGATAAGCTGCATGAATTGTGGTTTAAGGTTGATGGTCTTGTTGCTCGGTTCTCTTTGGTAGAGTTTCATGTAATTACAGGGCTTCCTGTTATAGATACTTTAGTTAAACCACCCGGGAAATTTATGTGGTCGTATTTTCTTGGGAAGAATCAGTCAAAGTGTACGTACGATGAGTTGTTGGAGACATTTAAAAGATGTAGAAAATCGTCTGAAAAGAAGCTTCAGATGGCAAAGTTGTTGATTATCGAGAAAATGTTATTGTTCAAGCGTTCAAAAAGTGTTAATAAAGAGCATGCTGCTCTTGTATGCAATCCAGCGAAATATGAACTGTATCCATGGGGGAGGTTGTCTTATTCTTTGGTTGTGAAGTATTTAAAGAAGGTTTTGCTTTGTGATCGATCAGATCCGAGACCATCATATGAATTGTTTGGATATATTTATGCTTTTCAGGTAATTAATTTCATGCATATATGTTTCAGCATCTGTTTGTTTCAGCATTTGTGTTTCAGCAATGTTTGTGTTTTAGCATCTGTTTGTTTGGTTATATTTATAGGCTTGGATACTGAAGGCTTTCCCGGTGCTTTCTGATAAGTTTCTTTGCGATTTCACGATTCGTGCGGGTGATCCATACTCTCTTCGTTGGGAGTGTAAGTTACGACATACTTATATTGAAGCGCAAGAGTTGTTTGATGGTGATATGGTATTATTTTTGTCTCAACTCTATCTTCATACAATCTTCCTTTTTTATTAAGTTCATTTTTATAATTTCAGCTGTCTTATTGTTTGTTAATATTGTTGGTTGCGTAGGCGCCCATGTTCCCAACTTTTGGGGAGTTTGCAAGGTCCCCAGGGATGGTCTTTAAAGATGAAGTTGCTCACCCCATTCTTGATCACATAACTGAACCTGTATTTTCACAACCTGATGCAGATAAGTTGTATGATTGTTGGAGACTTAGGAGAAGAGCATATTGGAGACGGGTCAATTGCTTTGCAGATGGTGATTTATCATTGGATATACCTTCTGCTGAAACCCAAGGCGAAGAACAACAAGAAGGCAATGAAGAGTCAGGTGGCAATGAAAGTGGAGGTGATGCAGGTTTGAAGAAGCGAAAGTCTGCGAGTAAAGTCCTGTCATTGGTGAAGAAACAGAAGATTGAAACAAGCAAACCGACCACAACGTGGAGCGGTCGGTCTGTTGGTTTAGTTTCAACTAAACAAGCTGATGTCATTTCCAAACCACCCTGTGAAATTGGTTCTACTAAAAAAAAAGACAAGGGGTAAGAAAATTTCAACTGCAAAGAAACCACTAACCGTTGAAGATGTAATTGCGAGACCTAGATTTGTATTTCGCAAGAGAGCTAAATCTGCTTATGAAGATTCCAGTGATTTGTGTATGCCAATTGAAGTTGCATGTCCATCTTTTCATCGAGTTGCTGAAACTGGATTGAGGCCGCCCATCGAAGCTGCACCTGCAAAGGATTCTCTGTTATTTAAGGATGGGAAAGATGATGTTAATGATAGAGTAGCAGAAGGTTCTGGGGGGGGGGGGTATGGCTCAAGGAGGGGAGGATGCAATGAATGTTGAAACTGATGAATACTTAAACAATGAAGGCACTGAGAATGTTGTCAAAGATGATCACTTGGAAGGAGCGGGAAAGAATGTGGGTGGTGCTCAGACTAATGATTTCAGCAAACAAGGGGGACATCCTAGCTGGTTGAAAGAAATACAGATGAGGTTAGATAAGCTTGAAGAGTTGCCTCAAAGAGTTTCTGATTTGTCTGCGAGGGTGGAGATGCTTGAGGAAAGTTTGTCAGGATGTTTAAAATTGGTGGATGTTGTTGATGATCTGCTGAAGAAGGTAGATTCCTTAGAAAATAAGTTTACAATGCAAGAGTCAATGCAGTTTAAGACCCAGTCATCCAATGTTGCACCTTGTGACCCCAGTGATTTCAAAGGTTGTGAATGAGGTGTTGGATGAAATTCGGGAAGAGGTACCTACTGAGATTCTAGGTCAACCAATTGGTACAAATGTTTCAGCATCTGTGAATGAGGTTATACCTATCACACTTGTTGAAGGGCAAAAGTCATTAGATTCATCTTTAGGGCAGGTATTTGCTGTTGACTTAGGGCGTGACTCCGATGTTGATTTGAACGGTGGGGAACAGTGCTTAGATGATGGCATTTCTGGCGGGTTGGGGAAGGTGGTGGGTGGTCCTGAAGTCAAGGATGCTGGAACTGAAGTTGCTGAAACTAAAGGTTCTGAAACTAAAGTTGCTGAAACCAAGGTTAATGCAACAGAAGATGTTGAAGCCAAAGTTGATGGAATAGAAGATGCTGAAATGGTTGATGCTGAAGCAGCATCAACTCATGGCCAAGTAGTCAAAGATGGTGATGAACCTGCATGTCTTGAAAGTGAAGGTGGTGCTGATGCAACAAAAGATGCTGCAAGCAAAGATGCTGCTGGTGACTTAATGACCCCACCCCCTGGAAAAACAATACATTTAAGTGATGGCGAAGGTGATGATGACAACTTGGTGAAAAAGCCACGCACTCAGTGGGATAAAATTTCCAAAGATCCTAAATGTGTGCAAGAAATTGAAGATTTCGTGCGTTCAAAGCGTCTTCCAAAAGCAAGTAGTTTTCTGTTGAGCCTGTTTGTTTCTGAAAAGGTAAGGATCCCGAAGCATGTTGAAAAAAAAATCATTGCTCAGCAAGGTTGATCATGACTTCATGTATCAATGTGTTAAAGGCTCAAGGTATGTCCATCTTAAATTTTCATGTGTGTTTTCGAGTGCTCTAGCAATATATATATATTCTGACCTGTTTTTTTAATCTTGTAATAATATGTGCAGGGATTTTTCAGTACTTTTAATGGGAGCTAGAAAAGATAAGTCATTTTTTAGAAACATTGTTAGGAAGGATGGTTGGCTTGATATAGATGTAAGTATGCTGAAACTGTTTTTCTTTTCAGCATCTTTTCGAGTAAATGTAACTATGTATGTATTTCTGTTAGTATGATTTGCTTTAAACAAATACCTTACACTGTTTACTATTTCAACACCTTGAAGCTGGACTGGTTCACATAAGGAAGAGAGTCAGTGAGGATCCTAACAGCTTTGAAGGCATTGTCGTGATGGATCCTATTTTTCATCAGAAATATCTTCCAGAATGCACGTCATCTTACGAAGAAACAACCCCTGTTGAACAATTCACTGCTAGCTACTTCTTGGGCTTATATCCTAGCGATTATCCCAAGAGTTGGGAGTCTGCAACAAAGGTCTACACCCCATTCAACATAAACAATGAGCACTGGGTTGCATTGGAGATAAATTTTGTTGAAAAGGTTATAAATGCATATGACTTCAACCACTACATTGTGTCTGCTGAAAAGCTTGTTGATCATCTACGCGCGATGGTTAAGTGGTTGCCAATTCACTTGGATAAGGCTGGTGTGATCCCAAATTTTCAACCGTCTACATTCCACATTAACAAGGTCCCTGATCTAGTGCACGATACAACTGGGTATGGAAACCTACATTTACAATGTTTTTAAAGTCATTTAGAAGCATTTTGTTGTTGTGCTTGTTATCAATATGTTTTGTTTCATTTTTTGCAGCGCATCTTGTGGGGTGTTTGTACTGAAAGCAATCGAAGCACTGGTGTTTGGGGGAGATGTCAGGAAGTTTACCAATGAAAGAATCTTTCGATACCGAGAACTTATGGTCTCAGACTTGATTCAAGAGAAATGGAGCTTTAAATTCTAGTTAATAGCATCTTGTGTGTAACACCATCTATCAGATTTAGGGATTTCAAGACATTCTAATGTAGTTGCAGTTTAGATGTATTTCCGTGGAATATTCTGGACAACTGATGGTCTTTGTAGCATTTTGGATGCATTTTCAGTGGCACTCTTTGAAGCCAGTGAAATTGACATTTATCTAATGTTTTAATGTAAATTGTGCCAGCATTCCTGTTTCAGCATTGTTTTCAGCAAGTTTGTTTCAGCAAATATTTCAGCAAATACTTCACCATATTTTTTTGCTGAAACAATTTATAAGTTAACCAAAAATGAAAATCATCATTATTTGTTTGTATCTATCTGGTGTTGAGCTTATTAAATAGACATTTAGTTAATGGTATAATGTAAATTGTTCAGTTTTCCTGTTTCAGCATTTTGTTTCAGCAAGTTATGTTTTCAGCATTCTGTTCAAGTTGACACCAACATACAATGTTAAGGCGCCATATTTCGTTCAAGTTATGTTTTCAGTATTTTGTGCCATGACGTTGTTTTCAGCACATTTTTCATGGTGAAACAGAGAGGATTGTCTAGATCAAAGCTTCAGCATAGCAATAAATGGTAACCATAATGAACTAAAAATAATACGATATAGTAAAGCAATGACACAGAGTACAACTGATTAAAAAAAACACAAAGCATCTCATAAAAATCATATCAGATTGCTGAAACAGTGTAAAACTGAACTAAAAATTAAAATCATCATATTTTTTCTATAGCCCGCTGGTGTTGAGCTTTTGAATTCTTCCCGTGCTCCATTTGAAGCCATTCCTTACTGTATTTTGCTCTTCTCACAAACTCTCCTTTGGAAATTTTCCTTTTACAAGGAGGTCGACCACACCTTTTTCTTACATTAGGGGGGTAACATTTAATCTGTTAAATATATGCAGGAAGGTTTATTTTATCATCAGGGAGGACTGGATATATGGTTTCAGCATGTGCTAAAATCCAAGCTTCATTTGTGTAGAAACTAGCAACAAAATGTGACACATCAAGCCTTTTAGTCACTATTGCCGACAGAGCATGTACGCATGGGATTTTTTGAATGTCAAACACCCTACAGGTGCATTTTTTTGCTGAAAGATCAACAACAGTCCGCGTACCTTCTCCAGTAACTTCAAAGACATACTCATTCAAGTGCTTTATAGTGTATGCACCGACATCCTTTTGCAATTCTTAGATCATTTTCATTATTGCAGGGGCGACTCTCTGTGTATTCAGTGCTGCAGACTGCCTTCTCTCTTGAGACCACTCTGTGAACTTATCTCTCAAAAATTCCAACAGTACAACAATGGGCAATTTTTTTTTACCACTCAAAACAGAGTTTAAGCTTTCAACGTTGTTGGATGTCATCATGTTATACCGATTACCCTTTGCATGTGCTCTTGCCCACCTCTCCAGCCCCGCGGATATCAAATAGGTTGCTAGGCTTGGACATTCTTCTTTTATACGGTCAAATTGGTGGGCAAAATCACCAACAATGTAGGTTTCAGCTGCCTGTTGGAACATGTCTGCAAGATGCCTTTTCTTGAAAGTTGCTTGGATGTTCTGCTTCAAATGCCACATGCATACGCAATGGGTAGCATTAGGGTATATCTTTTTGATAGCCTTAGCAATGCTGGAATGCCTATCAGAAACAAACACCAAATCATCTGTAGGTTGTATAACTTTACTGAGTTGCTGAAAAAACCACTCCCAAGATGCATTATTTTCTGTTTCAACAATCCCAATAGCTAGCGGGTATAATTTCATATTTGCATCTTGGGTAACTGCTCCAAGCAATGTACCCTTATATTCCCCTGTTAAGAATGTGCCATCTACTACAAAAACCTACAAATAAGACAGGAACAATTTAAATGCTGAAATCATCATAATTTTGCTAAATTATAAATGATTATGTATATATACATACCTTTTTTAAGATGGGGAATGCTCTAATGGATTGTTCATAAGACAGGAACATGTATTCGAACCTTTCAGCACTGTCTGTTTTAATGAGAGCTACTGTTCCTGGATTTTTCTCCATAAGAATGTGACAATATGACGGCAAGGCAGCAAAATTTGATTCCGGTGAATCTTTTTCTCTCACTTGTGCTATTCGTGCTGCCTTCCAATAAGCAATTGAGATCTTGTGGTCCGTTCTCATCTTATCAATAATTTGTTTTGGGTTGTATCCACTGTCGAAAACACAGAAATTAGTAAATGATTGCTAAAACTATCAATACGCTGAAACAGATTGATAAAACTATGAATGATCTAACAGTGATTGACTAAACTGATTCATTAAATTGATTTATTATTTGCTTAAACTAACAATAAATATAGTGCTAAAATGAAAGCTGAAATTAATATGATATAAAAAAACAAAAAAAAATATGCTGAAATTAACTGCTGAAACAGTATACACCTTGATTGTATGAGGCTGGCAATAACATTGGATGGTGCATGCCTGCAGTGTCTTGTTCTTGTATCCCATGTGCATGTGTGTATATCTCTATACAATATCACCTCATGACAAATAGCTGAAATTCTCTTTGTATGCAATTTCCAATCACAATTTCTATCTATGCATATTACTCTATAATATTTTGGTGTTGATTTTTTAACCTCAAATCCAAATATGTCCGTCATAAACATAATGTATAGAGCATCCTTTACTGCCTGTCTAGATTCAAATGTTTTTCCAACATACATAACCCTTGGGCATTGAGTGACACGGTTGACAATATTGTCCGTGATAGTCTGATAGAGCTTCCAGCACCCCTTTCATCAACTGTGTTCCCTTTTCTTTTCATCATGGCATAGCGCTCATTTCAATACCCATCATTGGAGTTATCTGAAAATGATTCACTGTTTTCAGCATTAGAGGAATATGAAAATATGTCAGCATCCATATCGTCTTGTGGCACATCCTGAATCTCATCAAAAATAGAGATATTTTCTATTATATCCATATTGCTGCTATATCTGTCATTAGTTTCAGCAAGCTCAGCAGTTTCAGCAAGCTCAGCAGTAAGTGTGTTTATGACAGAAACATCTTCGCGAATTTGAAATTCATGGACAACAATATCCAATGGCAAGGTGTTAGTGACACACAACTCTACAACAAAATTCACTCCATCCAGCTTACTCAACAACAAGAATTCTTTTTGTTTGGGAGTAAAAAAAAAAAATCGTGT
The DNA here is from genome assembly GCA_963922045.1 of Persicaria maculosa. Classification (NCBI taxonomy): domain Eukaryota; kingdom Viridiplantae; phylum Streptophyta; class Magnoliopsida; order Caryophyllales; family Polygonaceae; genus Persicaria; species Persicaria maculosa. The sequence continues at coordinate 77,432,233 of OY998255.1, read as the reverse complement.
TTAAATTAAAAGATATTGTATAAGCTCATGAAGTTACTTTCGTGAAGACTCTCATGTGATGCTTTATATATCAAACACGAATACAAATTGACTAGCGATAATTACAAGTAAATGAGTGCGCAAAGTGTGTTAAATATCAAATGCATCATTTTAGTGCCTTACAAGCTCACAAACTAAAGTATACAAATTTAATACAATAGTTGAGCATACAATAACAAAAAAATAATACAAAGTTAAGATGCCGAGAGCGCGAATCCTGTCACTTGGGGGGGGGGGCGAGTTTCTCAAAATCCAATACTAGCTCAAGCTACCTGTTCGATCTGCAAAATAAGACCAAGGTCGAATTCGTGGGTAAAAAAAAAAAAATTCATTTGGGCTTTTAAATTGGGGAAACAGCCCAAAACAGCCTATAAAAGGCAGCCCAACCCAAATGAAAGTGGCTACCAGTTTATGTCTACGTACCAGATTCAAAGAAAGAATCAACAAATAAATAAATAAATAGCTAGAAGGAAGGAAAAAAGCCTATCTTTATCTAAAAGGAAAAGGAAAATCAGTAGCTCTCCATATCAAAAAAGGAAGATATGCAGTTAAAAAAGATATGGAAAAGTAGGGTTTTCTACCAATTGCTCCCCTATAAAAAGGGTTGCCTGATGCAAAAAAAAAAAAAAAAAAACTCACGGCTGAAAAGAAAGAAAGTCTGCACAAGAAAAAAAGCAGTACACGTACAGCAGAAAAGAAAGCAAGCAGCAGCACCAAGAGAAAGAAAACGCATTCAAGGTAGCGTTTTTTCATCATCTGCGTGGTCCCGAAACCCACCCTTGAGATGTCTACGGATTTCTCTCGTGGTCTGGTTTTGGGACCATCGATCAGCCCCAAATCGGGGCAAATTGCTGCACCAATTCGATCTCCGAGACCCACTCCTGAGATGTCTACGGATTTCTCTTGTGGTTTGGTTTCGGGATCAATAAATCGCAATAAAACAGGGGGAAACGCTGCTCAAAATTCCCCAGACAAACCTACTGACTCACAAACGGTTTCAAGCAGTCCAAGGAAGCCTAATCGTCGCACAAATCTGATCCTCTAAACCCCACCCCTGAGATGTCTACGGATTTCTCTTGCGGTCTGGGTTTTGGGATCAACAAATGGCCCTAAAAGAGGGCGAAATGCTGCTGGAATTTTCCTAACTTAGCTAATCAATTCAAACCTACAAATTGCAAAGCAAACCAAAGGAAAACAAATTCACAAGCGGTCAAATAATGGAGTTGGAGAGCGAACATATTTGCTGTTCAGTTTCAAGCAAAACAAATCCTCAAGTTACTCTTACTACATAATCAGGCTATTCAAATCATGGCCGTTCCAAAACGTAGCAAAACTCTGCCAAGATCTACACAAAAAGAAAATCTGCACTAATCAACCCGGTGCAAGACAAGTGTCTGTGACAAGCAAATCCAAAGTCCTAATGATATTCACCAAATTCTAAGAGAATAAAGGGTGAAACTTGACAAAAATCCATTCAAAACACTACTCAAATTTTCTGAATGAGCCAACAAGGTCACAAACAAATTGCACAAAGAAAAACAAAGGGGAAACATAAACTGGATTGGGGCGACAGAGTCACTGATGGCAAATCTAAACTGGTGCTCCTAAATTCCAAATCAGTTTATCCTCACCAGAAGCTGAAATCTTAATCCAAAAGAGATAAAAGAGAAGAGAAAAAAAAAACCTAACTTACCAGGGTCGGGATGTCCAAGCTATGGTTGCCCAAGAAGTCGTAGTGACATGTTTGAGGACTCACACTCGGCCTTATAACAGCTTCTTTCAACTTCGAGTGCACCTCCTCCTTCAACTGTACCAAATACAAAATCCCCAAACAAAAAAAAATCACAAATTGCAAACCGTCTGAGGCCCGGAGCGGATCGAATCCAGGGGCAAATCGCAAAGGAAGGACAGAAAACGAGCCTGTTGCACCCTCTCCTTGCAAGAGCACGTCTATCTTCAACTGCTGAACGCTCGCCCTAGGCTCTTCCCTTTCTCTTTCGAATACCAAAATCGAAAAGCCCCAAATTATACCAATTGCAACCCTAAAAATCGCAATCAAATATAGCGTAAAAATTGAAGCTCAATTGAAAAGGGGATTCATATGAGAATTTGAAATTTAGGCTAGGAATTACCTAAAAATCGGACTGAACAAGCAATTTGGGGAGAAATTCGTACGAGTAAGAAGTACGTACCCGGGCGCATTTCTTCGGTTCGTAATGGCGAAGCACAACTGGCCCCGCCCTTGCTCCGTGACTCGCACTGCACACCTCCGTTCTGGTTGCCCCGGGTCAAAACTCCAGGGAGAGCTGGTCGGAAAAGTCGTCGCGGTTGAAGAAGATGAGCTGCGTCGAGCCGTCGAGCGCCTGGAGGTTGGAGAGGAGGAAAGAACGCGTCTCGCTTCTGTCAAAAAAAAAAAAAAAAAAAATTGAAGCAAGTCTGACTTGGATCCGTCTGACCTACAAACAAATACTCCGTATGAAGTGGGCTGGGTTGATTTTTGGTCGGCTAAATTGATTGTGGGCTTAAGCCCCATGTTTTTGTTTTAAAAATAAAACAAGCCAAACTCCTTTGCCGAGACACTAAATCGGACATTCACATTTGTTGAAGAAATTTTGTTTAATTACAAAATTGACCCACTAAAATATAAGAATTATAATTGGCATAAATTAGAAATTGAGTTTGACAAAATCATAAAGTTGAACTCGTAAAATTTCATCGCCAATTTATTCTAGTGGGTCAATCTTAAAATTGATTTCCAAGCAAAACGGAGTCAAAATCTCAAGTCAAATTTCTTCAAACTCAAACGGTTCTAAAAAAGAGAACTACGTAAAGACTTGACGCCTTATATCGGCTACGTAGGTAACCCGATATTAAATTCTAAAAATATATCGGGTACAGTCGTCAACCTCTAAATTCACTTCTAAATGAATATGAGGTCAAAGTCCAACCAAATTAAATAATTGGTTCTCAAAAGAACTACGGGTGATTTGATCCCGTTCCAAACGGGTACGTAGGACACCCGACAAAAAGCTCAAGCTCGTCAGGTTCAATCACCAAAACCCAAAAATTAAATCAATTCAAATACTCTGAACTACGTAAGGCTTGATTCTCTTCCAAGAGATACGTAGGCAACCCGTTAAAATTCGGGTGCAGCCCAAATCACCAAAACCACTTAAATCTTGGTGTCGATACGACTTCGAATCAAGAGGATAACCAAAAGGGGTCGAGCTCAAATTCTAAAAAATTAAATAAAATATGTTTTACAATTATTCGCGCATTTTTGTTCAACACTTTTAAATCAGCATCAGAATCTACCTTAAGCGATGCTTTCAATGTCTTGAAGGGGTGCAAATGGCTGAATTCCAATTCAACTGATTCATCAACATTGAATCTGCTGTAAACCTTGTCCCTCAAGGTTAATAAAGTGATTGAATCCTCTAGCACAAAAGCTTTTGAAGTAGTGTTTCCATCGAACATTAATCCTGTTTCAGCAACTCTCCACTTTCCCCCATACACAACAGTTACAATGTTTGATGACATTCCTATCACTGCAATTCATTGTTTGACAGTATTAAAGTACTTGAAATATAACTGAATGCATTTCCGCAAAAACGAACATCGCAACAAAAAACAGAGTTGCTGAAACAATTCAAAAACAGATAACTGCAATCCACATGAGATCAATATTCGATAGTTTCAGCAATCAAAAACGATAGTTTCATTCCACATGCTAATGTTATATAGAAAATCGAAACACATACCTGCAGAAACACTTTTAGTAGCAATAAAAAAACCAAAAATCTGTTAGTTTCAGCAGATCTGGTAGTGCAAAATCAAAATAATTTCGTAGAAACTTTGCGCCTTCACATCAACAATCATAATCAATTGATAGAAAGTATTGAACTATAAGCGATCACAACAGAAAACAATATAAACGATCACAACAGATCTGTTGCAATATTACTTGTAGCAGAAAAATCGAAAATCCGTGTTTCAGCAAACCAAAAATCTGTTAGTTTCAACGATCACAACAGATTTGTAATGAATCAATAGCATAATCAAAAGTTTGAAGAACATTGCTGAAGAATAGTCCAAAATTACAGCAAAAAACGAGCGATAATGCTTACTTTGTTGATATGCGTACGTAGTTGAAGCAATTCAGCAATATATTTTTTGATTGAGCAACAGCAATATATTTTTTGATTGAGCAACATCTGTATTTATTTATCACAGAGAATTTTTAATTTTTAAAAAACTTTTTCTTCTAAGCACACTCCTTTAATTTGTTATGTTACATCACTTAATTAATTATGTGGAATTATATCATTGGAAACTTTCAACTCTCATTAATATTCCTACATTGATTTTCATTTACATATAAATCCCCTCTCATAAATAGTAACATATTTTTTTAAATCTCGACCAATCATTATTTTTGCCATTTTTCTTTGATTTTCTTTAATTCTAATTTTTTTTCTTCTTTTTCCTATAATTCTCTTTTTTCTATAATTTTACTAACTATTGGGCTTAATTCAAAACATTGATCTTAGCCTAAATTATAATTTTAGTAGTTTTTTCTCTCTAAAAAAACAATCTATATCTATATCTATATAAACTCTTAATTTAGAAGAGTTTAGGATGATGTGTCAAGCTTAGAGGAATTTTAGGACCTATCATTATTTTTGCCATTTTTCTTTGATTTTCTTTAATTCTATTTTTTTTCTTCTTTTTCCTTTAATTCTCTTTTTTCTTTAATTTTACTAACTATCTATATAAACTCTTAATTTAGAAGAGTTTAGGATGATGTGTCAAGCTTAGAGGAATTTTATGAGTCTCGACCTATCATTATTTTTGCCTTTTTTCTTTGATTTTCTTTAATTATATTTTTTTCTTCTTTTTCCTTTAATTCTCTTTTTTCTTTAATTTTACTAACTATTGGGCTTAATTCAAAACATTGATCTTAACCTAAATTATAATTTTAGTAGTTTTTTCTCTCTAAAAAAACAATGGGATTAATTCAAAACATAAAATTAATAATAAGAAAATATAAAATTAATATTAGTAATCTACATCTATATCTATATATATCTATATATACTACTTTAATCGTTTTCTCAACCCATGAGTTTAATTCAAAATATTTAATTATCGGAACTTTTACAATTATGATATAATATTCATTTAATATATTAGTAAGATTTTATTTATAAAAAATCGCCATCATACTAGTTCATTATTAAATGACGGTAGATATAAAAGGAATTATACTGTATTTATTTATCACGGAGAATTTTTATTTTTTAAAAAACTTTTTCTTCTAAGCACACTCCTTTAATTTGTTATGTTACATCACTTAATTAATTATGTGGAATTATATCATTGGAAACTTTCAACTCTCATTAATATTCCTACATTGATTTTCATTTACATATAAATCCCCTCTCATAAATAGTAACATGATTTAATTGTAGAGAGATAAAGTTCTTTGTTTTGAATAATATTTTTTTAAGTATATATTAGAGAAAATTTGGTATTTTGTACACCTCCATACATTTAATTAGGTATTTAGTAATCTTACTTTTTCTATTAGGCGCGTTAGACCACTTCAATTTTTTTTAATCCGCACTGACCCTTTTCTGCTTCTCTTACCTCTGACCTCCGACCTCTGTAATCCACTTATCCGTACTCCGACCTTCATCCTCCATCAATGCGACCTTCATCCTCCACCAATATGTGCGCTCCGATTGATTCTCCTCACAATCGACTTCCATCACCAACACCCTTCGTCGCCGACTCGATCCTCACCCGCCGAGCTCCATCGCAGACTCCTCACACGCCAACCTCCATCGCCGACGCCTCTTCACCGAAGCTCCTCTTCGCTGCCATCCTCGTCGCCGGCCTCATCTGTGTGAAGAAAATTCATATTAACAGCCTCCATTTCCTAGGTAAACAAAACCCCTAATTTTCAGATCTTTCAAAACCCCTAATTTGTGGTCGCCCTCTTCTTATTGGAACCCTATTTTGCATCTTTTAGCTTCAATGCAACTATTAGCAGGCCAATTTGCTCAGATTCTTGCTCGATTCCCATCAAAGTGAGGTGAATCTACAACGTTATCAACTTTTTTATTCATCTTGTTTAGGTTTGTGAAACTGAACTGAATGGATGCGTTTTTGTGATTTAGTATGTTTGGAAATAAAGCATGTTCAAGGGAGAACCGAGGTGGATTTTTTGTCGACATTGATCCAATTTGACGCCACTGGCTAGGGATTTTGACCTTTTCATCATCTATTTTAGATTTTTAGGACCTTTTTAATTTGATTCCTAGATGAGGAGTTACATAGCTTCAGTTACATTTTTCTTTCTTTTGAATTATGGAATGTTGAGCAAATTAAGTCAATTGAGCTCCCATCTTCGTCTGTTTGCTGGTTTTTTTTTTTTGTAGCATTAATTATTAATATGTGCTCTATTCTCACCAATTCACAATTGTATTATGATGTCAGCTCACTTGCTTGCTTCCCTGCTGCTCCTTTCAAGTGTTCTTTTGCCTTTTTTGTCCTAGATGCCATTTGTCTTAATGTATTTTTAGAGCGATAGCCTTACATGATCTTTATGATTGGGTCCATGCTTGCCTTGCGTTTCATGTGGCTCGTGTGTTTCTTTGGCAATTTTTTTTTTTTTACAGGTCTAAGGGTTTCCCCAGGTCTCATTTTGGCTTAATGGATCTCACTATCTCAGAAACAGATGCCAAAAAAGAAATTCCTCTTATTTTGGATTTAGTAATAATCAATTTGTTCATGGTTCTTATTTGCTTCTCTTGTCCTTGGTATATTCAGACCTCGTGTTCAGCTAAACCTTTGTTTTGATGGAATCCCTAGTGAGGACATCCGTCCATTCTCAGAGATGGGCTTATTACGTTTCAACGATGATGATAGAAGCCGAAGTGAACTGGTTAGATTTATAAATTTAGGCTTTTGTTTCCTGTACAGAAACACAGATTATGCACTAAGTTTATGTATATTGATATTACATATATTTTCATTTGTATTTTTATCAGGCTACTGATTATAAGCTTGTGAGAGTACTTAAATGTGTTGTCACTGATCGACAATTTTGCTATCTGTTTGTATGCATTCATATTCTGTGTATACCAAACAGGATCAAGCTGAGACATGGAAAATTGAATTCATTGAATTTTGTGTTCAGTGTCCAGTTTGTATGCATTCATATTCTGTGTATAGCAAACAGGATCAACTTATGCTCCCAATTTGAAATTGCAATTGTTAGTATACTATTAGATATTGTAAAAATGTTAGCAATAAAAATGTCATTTTAGTGTCCTTTATTGGTTCTGTTCTCCTATTTCTTGCTCTTGCTCACCACCCTGTCCCTTTCCCATTTCTTGTACAGCTTATCAAATATGCGTTTTGCCTCATAGCTGGGGAAATTTGTGAAGTTATGCAGGCAAGGCATCCCTTCTGGATCTGGCTAGGTATCTGTTTGTTTGGTTTCGTAGTTTTCTCTCTAATTAGCTCTTGTCTGCCATAAAGAAGAGATCTTCACCTCTCCAGGGAAAAATATTTTCTGTCTCTTCCATTTTGAGTCATCTTGCTGCAAGTATTAATTTACTTCAGATTCTGCCTTTTTTAATACCTGAATTTTTAATTCTCTTGAATTGCTCTACATTTTAAAGCCACAGTTCATTTGTTGATTTTTGCAGAAGTCGGGTTTATCGTTCACGGAGACTTTGGCTGCCACTGCTTCCTTACCCATTCATCAGCAATCAGCCAATTACGACGAGCTGTATATGCAGCAAAGCATTCGTTTCGCTGATAGTCTCAAGGTAATCAAACTACTGATTTACAGTTGGTTGAAACTGAATGGCTTATTATGATGATCCGTTTCATCTGTCTAGGATCTGAAGAATTTGAAGACTCAGCTGTACTCAGCTGCGGAGTACTTTGAACCATCGTACATCAACGATGACCAGAAAGACATGTAAGCTGCATTGTGGTTGTGGCTGTTGCTTGTTTTCGAAAGCCAAGTTACTGATCTTTGATTGATCTGTAGAGTGGGGGAAATGCTAAAGGATTACGCTATCAAGGCCATCATCAACACGGTGGACCATTTGGGCTCTGTCACATACAAGGTTAATGATCTCTTGGAGGAAAAGGCTGAAGAACTATCAGCAACAGAGCAACGAGTGTCGTGTATGGGATAGGTAACGCTGTACTGTTTTGTTTAATGGTGTCGGAACCATTGTTAACTTTGCAAGATTCTGTATTTTAGAGAAGTGGCAAATTTCTTGAGAATTCATGGATCAAGTATTTTAGAGGAAGAAGCACTGATGTAGCACTTGATGATGATACCTTTTGAGCATCAGCCTTTGGGCTCTTCATGTAGCACTTGATTCTGACATGATGCTTGTGGGTGATGTAGCAAGTACTCATATTACCAACCTCTTTAGCAAGTTCTACTTATTTTTATACTTGTAGTTTTAGTTTAACAATAATGCAATAAAGATTTAGTTCTCATAACAATTTTAGTTTTTCCCATTTCTTATTGGACATAAGGTTATTGTGTAATAGCTTGTATCACATACTAGTGATTTAATGTCCTCTCATTTAAATATTACATGTTCTTTTCATTTAGATATTAGGTTTTGCATTTTTATAAGCTTTGAGGACAAATCTTTTATAAGGGGTAAGAATTGCATTTTATCGCTTGCTAGTTAGGTGATAATATGTTTTTAACTCTGCTTGTGTTTTGGTATTTCATATTATTAGATTCTTAAATGTCATCACAAATGTGTAACCAATAAAAACGTCACCAATGAAGTGTAATCAAATTTTAAGCTCATATGTTATCAATTGTATAAAAACGTTATCAATAAAAATGTCATCAACAAACAATGTCATCACAAATGATTGAGATCAATGATGTGTCATCACAAATGTCATCAATGAATAAAAGTCATCGATAAAAGATGTCATCAATCAAGTTTAATCACACTTTATCCCATTGTGTCATCAATGAATAAAAATTGTAATAAACATGTCACCACAAGTGATTGCATCAATGAAATGTAATCACAAACGTGTCATAGTGAATAAAAGTAGAATCGATGAAAATTTATCGATATACAATTGATTAAATTAAAAAAAAGTGACATCAAACGATTCGATTAAAAAAGTAGCATCAAATAATTACATTAGAAAAATGGCATCAAAACACTAATTTGAAAAAGTTGCATCACATTAAAGAAAAAAAAGTCATCAAAACAGTACTTTGAAAAATATGGCATCACGGTAAAAAAAATATCATCCAAAAATTGACTTTAAAAAAGTGTTATCAGTAAAAAAATTTGGCATCTATGGTCGACGTGGCATCACAGTACACAAAAAATTTCATCAAAGTTTAAAAAAAATGTCATTACAAAGTGACATCAAAGCGAAAATAAAATGTAATAAAAAATGGCATCAAAACGGCAAAAAAATGGCATCACAAAAATCCCATCACTTGAAAAAAAAAAGAAAAAAAGAAAAAAAAAATCCACATGAGTTGATCAACGGTCAACTCATTGACCAGTCGATGGTCAAACAATTGACCATTGACCTTAATACTCATTTGGGGAATGGACTACATAATCTAACTAAATAAGTTTCTTATCTAATTAGCTAATTGAAGATTCTAAATAGCCTAATTACCTAAATCACCCTATATATTATGAAGAAATTTTTCAAAAAGAATCTCTCTCTATATATATAGAGCGAATGATTTTTTTAAAAAAATATTGAAATAAAGTTATAAATTTTAATCTAAATATATAATTTATAATTGGACAAAAATGATAAAATGAAAGTTATTGTAAAAAGGTGAATCATCTACCCAAGCTTCTTTTTTTTTGGTGAGGAAACGGGGAGAAACGGCTCCCCGAACCGGTAATCATAAAACCATGAGTAAAAGAGTTTATAAACAAACTACTTACAGCATGACCTTGATACAGTCATCCCACGTTCATCAGCAATTAAAATAGACAAAACACCAGAAGGTGGAACGAACAAAACACGGTACCCAAGCGGTAGCGAGCAAGCGAAAGAAGCGACCTCGTCCGCCACCGAGTTCGATCGCCTCGCAATAGATATGACGAAATTGGATCAACCAATCTCTACGAAGGAAGCCATGACATTGATCCACCAGGCTAGATAACGGATGGAAGGCTTGACCCTTCTTCCGATCAGCTTGACAATAGTCTCCGAGTCTGTCTCAAGCAGAACCTTCTTAAACCCCATATTCCAAGCCAATTCCAAACCTTTCAAAACTCACCACCCTTTCGCAAAACTAGCCAAGCATGCGCCAATGTTGAGTGCAAATTCACCCACCCATTTCGCATCTGCATCTCGAATAACTCCTCCAGTCGTAGCGCGGTTGTCATCGCGCATAGCTCCATCGGTATTAACTTTGACCCAATCAGCCTCTAGTCTTTTCCATCGAAACTTCTTAGTTCTTCTCTGCATATCCTCTTTGTTTGTTCCCAGACTTCTTTCTGGCTTCCCTGTAGTCCCGGACGACTCTAGTGCAGTCCAAAGGCATCACCGTTTGCCTACCGCTATCCCGGAATAAGAAATCGTTCCTTCTTTTCCATAGTCTCCACACAGCCACTGCGAAGAAGGCGCACCAGTCCTCTCCATCTCCAAGCTTCTCCTTAATTTGACAGGGTGTTTCTCCTAAGCCAAGCTGCAAATGGAAGATTCCAAGCTTGCTCACAAGTCACACCTGAATTCCCCCCATTCCAACTCATATGTGTAGTATCCGTTTCTTCTGGCTTCTTGATTTTCATCTGGTGCAAGAAAATCATGGCTCATTTGGAGAAGATAAGAGATTGTTTGAGCAGGAAATTCTCATCTGCAGTTATGATATGACTTGAGTAGTTTCTTAGTTTTATCAATAGTACAGTTTCTGTTTATCTTTGTTGCCAGTACAATCCAAATGGTGAGTTTAGAATTCAAAGTTTCTTTATATTTCTGTGAGTAAACAATTCAGATAGATTGCATTCCATAAACACGAGTCCATTAAGATTCTTAGCTTTTACGTAGTACAATTCAGATAGAACAAATTACAAGGAGCTTTCCGCATGAAAGCCTTTATTTAGCCTATTTAGTCATTCTATGATTAGAACAAGGCACACACATACACACACGAGTATATCTAGTATAAAGTTGAAGAAAGCACACTCAGCAACTTCATATCTTAATAATGTTGAGATTCACATGATCAAATCACTACAGAAAGGCATATATATTTCCTCCGCAAATGTCTTGCATGCTGTATTTCGATTATTCAGCTTTAAAGGCGTCCTCTTCTGTGCTTTTCTTGAATAGTTTAACATGAAAACCATCTGGGAACTGTAAGGCAGGAATTCGAATAGTGTTTCCTCCCTTAATTGCTTTCCACCTGAGAAATTTGATTTGCAGAATATGTTATGCAAATGTTTTGATGTAACTGGTGCTTCTTGCCTTGAAAATGAAACATCATGCAACCGCTTACTTATATTTTGTCACTAAGCAATGCAGAAATACGGCCATCTGCAGTTTAGCGAAATCTGCCCCAACACAAAATCTCATGCCTCCACCGAAAGCCATGAAATTTTTGGATCCACCGTTTATTTCTCCTCCCTGTTACATAAATAGTTATGGCATAACTAAAACTCTTCTGAGAGATTTTGGGTTTTTTTTTTTGCACAAATTAAGTTAAGTGCTAGGCCATATTATTTGATTACATTGGATCTCTTACAGGATCAATGAAAAGATAAACCAGTAGACTTACTGTCCATCTCCATGGATTGAATTGCAGGGGGTTTTCATATTGGAAGGGTCTAAATGTACAGTTGGAGTGCAGACCATGACACCCCAACCTGCGGGAATGGTGTAACCTGCATCTCCAAATTGTGCCAAGGAGGTAAGCTTTCGTCTCTAAATTTTTAGATTAGGATGAAAACCATGTTTGTTTGTTTGTATTTACCCTTGAAATTGAAATCGGTTAGAGCTTTTCTGAAAATTACAGGAGCTATATTTGCCAGCCTCACTGTTTCGTTGATGAACTGCAGTCATTTTGATTGATTAGCTTGCTGATACTGTCTTCTTGATGATTATGCTAGTCAAATTCTTGTTCAAACTGTCAAAGCATGCATAATATATACCTGAAAAGTAAATGTCATTGATTTGTATTCTTTCCAAGTGAACCCTGAATCGATATTCCCTCGCTGCCTCAATATTGTCTCATGCTCTTCCTATAAAAAATGAAATTTTGTCAATCGGAAAAAACAAGCTACCTTGTACTTTAAATGCGCAAAAGCTTATTAGACGGATTTGGACAAACCGTTAGTGTTTGCAAGACGGATGGGTGGTCTGTCAAAAACTTCATGGCGATGGTTTGAGCTAGGGATGATGTCTCATAGCTAGCGAAGAGAAGCACAAGCATTAAGTCCAAAGCGATTGCTTCTGTGAGGATTGCCCCTTCCTTTGATAGTTCTTCCAGGACGTAGTCAAAGAAATCTTCATTCTGCTTTCGTGGAGCCATTCTTCTCTCTTGTAGCAGATTCTTTAGCATTTCCATTGCTTTCTTTTTCCCCTGATATCAAAACAACAGTCTCAACAAGGTCAGGCAGTTTTGAACCAAGCCGAGGAGAGAATTTTTTTTTTCTTTTTTAACCTGTAAGCACTTATGGTAAGCTGTGCCTGGAATGTCCAAAGGGAAAGAGATCAATCCTGTTATAAAAGCAGCAAAGCTCTCCCTCAGTTTATCTGAATCCTTTTTATTATCAAGGCTTATTAGCTTTTTGGTTGTGAAGCCGAAGATCATCTGCATTGACAATATGACATAGGTATTATGTTAGTTAGGAATACACTGTGTCCAAATGCAAGATTTCAGTTATAGGAAGATAGACTTGAGTTAGTCTTACACTGGCAGTTGCATCTTTAATTTCAACTGTATCGACATTTGACCAACGGTGCAACTCCTTACACACTGCCACTTCAACTTCTGGTATCATCTTCTTTAAGCTTTCAGGACCAAAGAGAGAAAGCACCATGTTTTTGAGGTACTTGTACATAAAACCATGCAAGGTACCCATGTTATCCTGTCCGAAAATTTCCGTGAATGTGTCAGGATACCAACTCTGGAACAATTTCCCTTCTTCTTGGAAGATCAAGTAGTTTAGATCTGAATCTGTAGAGACCACTAGTGGCTGTCCAACCAAGTTGGTTTTGAATATCGGCCCATATCTGAAAGGAGTAGACATAAGATTAGATGAATATTTTTGAAAGGATTAGTATTTGAATTGGAGCTATCAGCTTATTACTTGCCTCTCCATTCTCTCCTTGACGAACGGAGTAATCTCAAAGGTAGTGTTGGGGGCAATGAACTGAAAGGTTTCGCCGAGTAGTGGCCAACCCATGGAACCCGGTGGAAGCTTCCCATTGCATTTAGGTTGCCACCATTTGTAAAGCCACTGTGTAATGCATATGGTAAGCAAAGTAACAATTGTTAACAAGGCGATTGACATGTTATCTTTCATGTGAATAAATGCAGAAAGAGTAGAGAAGGTGTGTATGAGTTGTGTGTGGATACTTCCTTATTTATAGGTAGGGAAGGGAAGAATTTTCAGCTTGTAGAAAATATGCAATGTTTGGTATTAATTTGCAATTTTTAGCATTTTTTCAAGGAGTTATTTATGAGTAAAGATTTATTTTATAAGATTAGAATCCACCCTTCTAACGTAAAAGCTTAAATCATTGTGTAGAGGCTGTCCCACCCTTATATTTTGTTGAACTTTTATCGTCCACAACTGATGTGGGATGGCTGATAATCCCAACAATGTATATAGCCCATTTCATGTCGTAGTGTTTCGTTCCCAAGATTTGAACATGGATCTCTGATTATGGGAGTCTCAAGCCAACTCGAACACACAATAGTATTATACTACAGTACTACCCAAACAAAAGTTACTAAACCCAAAAAATTGAAAATAGTTTTTAAGTTTTGAATTGTTAAATTTGATTTGGGTATGAACTCTAGTAGGTTTATTCACAACTCTGCTAGAAATCTGGAACTCATGCCAAGTTATATATCTTGATCATCAAATTATAATTCAATTCAATGGTTATGATCTTTTCATTTTATCTCTATATCAAATCGTGGAGTTTTTTCTTTGTAATTTTGTTTTTTTAAGGTTCATTTATTCGTGAGAGGTTTTCTAACTTGTAGAGTTTTCGTCAAACCTATAAGAATAACACTGTAAATTGTTTGCCTGTATAACATTTCTTAAGTTTCTGTAATATCTCCGTGTGTCGTTCTATATGTCCATTTATTTATTTTTATCAGGGAGTACATTTCTTTGATGATCTCACAAGCATCCTAACATCTTGTGAATTAGGTACATTGATTTCTTTGGCCATGTCGAAACTAGTAAGCCTAATTGGCACGAGACTATGGAGGAGCATTGGAGCAAATATCATATGAAGGAATTCTATGCCATGAAGAAGGCCCCATGATTCCGCTGCAGGAATCTAGCGGTAAAATCTAAGAGTTTTTTTTCCATATTTAAATATTTAAGAGTATTAAGATCAATCTCCAAATTCCTAAAATTTCTTCAAAATTGAAAAAATTTATTTTTGTTTCAACTCCAAGAATTTCGAAGATTTGGGTACCCTACCAACGCTGTTGGGAAAAGGGTGCGAACTAGTAGACCCCTTAGACCCTGCTCGATGCGGGATATACTGGGAAGGATTGTTGTTGTTGTATTTAGTTTTAGAAAATGTTGCAAATTTAGGAAAGTCTCTTTATTTTTTTCTACTACTTTCCCCTTTTTTAGAATGAGTTTAGGAATTTGTTGGACCAAAAAACGGTTAAAAGTCTTCAAAACTTCATATCTCTATTGCCTATATACGTAAGGGTTGTAACCTCACTTGAGAGAGGATACACGTGAATAAGACCTTTTTGTTATTTGCACGGCGTTATCTCGCCATATGCACGGTGCCGGTGCCGGACTCCCAGATCGGCAGCGTCGGATGCCGGTGCCGGACTCCCAATGTGGCAGGTGCCGGACTCCCAATGTGGCAGGTGCCGGACTCCCAGTGTGGCATCCAATGCCCGAGGCAAAGCTGCAGGGAATCTGCAGCTTTTTCAGTCGATTTGACTGATGTGACCGAACCGAATCCGGAGTCCGGCACCGGCATGCAGGTCCCGTGCTAGCTTTTCCAGTCGATTTGACTGATGTGACGAAAGCTGCAGGATGTTCTGCCGATTTAAGAAGCCGGCACGATGTTCTGCCGATTTGAGAAGCCGGCACCGGCACCGTGCCGATGGCGAGAACTTCGCCGTGCAAATAGCAGGACCGGAATAAGAAGTCTCCTCTCTACTCTCTTGTTCTTCCATGAAAGATCATTCTCGGTTAATACCCCTCGTTTTATAACACCTTATTAGCACAATCAACTTTTCAGCAAGGATTCAAATGATATCTAAGTAGACGTATACACAACCATATGCGGAGGCGGATCCTCTGTAGTGGTGGGAGTCACCCCCCCCCCCCCTCCCCCAATCGAAAATAAAATTTAACATATATATTCCTCTCGTCGATAGCTTCGATTTGATATTATAAACTCAATTTCGATATCTGAGCAAAGGGTTATAAGCGTTTCCATTTTTTGGACTAAACATATGTACATTATTTCCTACATTTACCAAACTGATATACTTATATCGTAATGAAATATTTGAAAACGTGAAATAAAGCATGCACAGTTTATATTTATATTCTAATTACACATCCATAATATTGATGATTTTTTGAAACAGAAAAATTAGGGTTTAATTTTTATAGTCAATTTTTTTTATCATAATTTTCCGCCCCCTCAATCAACTGTTTCAGGATCCGCCACTGAACATATGGCCAGTGCGTTGCCGGCTTTCATGTGCAGTGCCACGCTGATTTTCATGGGCAGTGTCCGACCTTCATTTGTGAAACCCTCTTTAATTTCTCACTTGCAAATATCTCATGCATACATATATTTGTTTTACGTGTATATATATTGTTATTGTTTGATTACTACTTTCCTTCCGAAAAGGTTAACTAGTACCAAGTTATTCTCCGAAGAGATTATACTAAAGGAAATTGTCCTTAAAGAGACAAACTGATATAGCATCCTGGTGGAGGTGTTCTTCCTCCATCAAAGTGAATGGTTTGGAACAATTATAATTTATTTTTCTTTAGCAATCGATCCATCCCTAGAAGCGGATGACTCATTTTTCATACATTTTGCCATTTTGGGTACGATTTTAAGCCATCTCCCGAAGTAGACGAACCATCATATTTTTAGTTTTTTCATATATTGTATACGGAGTACTATTTCTCCCCGTGTTTTGTGTTGTATGCTATTACATCCTGTTGAACATTTCCTGCGCAAAATGAAATGAAAAGACCAGAAACATGTAATGCATACGGCATGCCCATCCAGGTGCTCATGGAGTTGGAAAGGTTTTTCACATTTAATTAATACTTCCTCCGTCCAAAAATATATGGACTTTTACTATTCATGCACGCTTTTTTAGGAGTTAAAAACTATATAAAATATTGACTTTTTTATTAAATTTTTTTAATAATTACAAACTTATTATCAATAAGTTTGTAATTATTAAAAAAATTAATAAAAAAGTTAATATTTTATATAGTTTTTACCTTCTTAAAAATGCGTAAATAGTAAATGCAATGTATTTTTGGATCAAGTAGTAGCATTAAAAGGTTCACGGCATTAGCTGTCACATTATCAAATTCATACTACACATATTAAAAGGTTTCCAATTCACTAATTGCATCACTAAAGGCATTAGTTTTAATATGCATGTCCATCCATGTGTTGCTTAAAAGGGTATTTTTTTCCACTTATTTAATTGCATTACCAATTAATTGGTTTCCTACACATGAAATGAAAAGGCCGGTATGATTCATTACCTATGTCTTTATATTTCTTCACTTCATATTCTTTTATATTGTCGATCCTCAATGGATTTTATGTTATATGCATATTGTGTGTTACTGTGTTTATATTGTGACGACTGTTCAAGTTGTTTGATAAGGTATATGTACGTACATTTAGACATGGTCACAGGTCACGGGTTGACCCGTCAGGTCGGTGAATCGTCAGGTCAGGGTTGGCTCGAATTGAGGGTCAGGGTTAGGGCCGGGAAAATTCTGTTTGAAATATGAATATAATTAAATAAGAAGAGCTTAAAAAAGGCCTCAAATCACATGGAGTATACGTACAAACTAGTTTAGCATTACCATTAATTATTAATATTAATTTATTTGATATTAATATTATTTTAATTTTTTAACATTAAATAAATTTGATATTAATAACTGCTGACTTAAAATCAATTTGTTATATCAAATTAAAGATAGCAATAAGAGAGAAGAAATCATTCGTAAAGTTGGGTGCGGGTCTGTGTGGCAGCAACATAGCGATAACTTACTAGCGATAACTTACTAAGGTTGATTTTAATCCAACGAATCATCGAGCTTTGACCTTAGAGTTTCCTGCTCATTTGGGTAATTGGGTTAGGATTGTTTTCGAGTTCCGGGCAAAAACAACAGGTTGAAACTAGACATGAGCAAATACGGGTAGGTTTGCTCGGTCCGTTCAACCCGTCTGCATTAGCGGGCGGACTTGAATATGAGGAAAAGCTCACACGGGCTGCTAGGTCCGGCACGCAGTGTGTGCGTGATTGGACATATCAATCAATCCGTTATGGGCCGCTTGGCCTGTAATGGATACCTGTCTTTTTTATTAAAATTAATATATTTGTATATATATATATATAGATGTAATAAATAATATTAACTATTCATTTAAAAAAATAAAAAACAGTAACTATATATATGTATGTAAATAATATAATAAACAGTAAACTATATGTATGTATGCAAATAATAAAAAAAAACAGTAGGTAGTATTTTTTTTTTGGATTAGTGTAGCCTTAGTATAAAAAGAGTAGGTAGTATATTTTTTTGATTAAAAACAGTAGGCTTATTATATAAATAATATGTAATATAAAAACAGTAGGTATATAAATAATATATGTAATATATATAAATAATATGTATAGCTTTAATAAGAAAAATTGATTGGGTTTGTGGGTACCCGCAGGCTACCCGCACCCGTATTCGCGGACGGGCTTGGACGGGACTTTCAACCCGTTAAGCGGGTTTAGCCCGGCCCGCACCCGCAACAACGGGACAAAATCTCGAGTAAAGTCCGGCCCGCGCCCGCATTTGCCCGAGTCTAGTTGAAACCCATAAATTTACGAGAGTTCAATTCGGGTTTTGTTTTGACTGTCTAGTTTAAATACACAATTATTTAGGGTTTGTTTGACACAAATTTACTAGAGTTTTTTAAAAAGTTGTGACAAAACTTTTTACTGTTTTTGAAAAAAATAGTTTTATAAAACTCTATGTAATTTGTCATACCAATTTAGAATTTACTCTTCTAATCTATCTACAAAGGCTAAAATTTCATCTACATTTTAATTTAAAGTAAGATTATAATCTTAAGTTAGATAATCTCTGATGCGTCAAACAAGCCCACAAATAAAATAAAATACTCCCTCCGTTCTTTTTTATTTGTCTTTTTACTGTTCATGCACGTTTTTTGAGGTGATAAAAACTATATAAAATATTTATTTTTTTAATAAATTTTTTTAATAATCTCACACTTATTAGTATTAAGTTTAATATTATTAAAAAAATTGAAGAAAAAATTAATATTTATATAGCTTTTACCTTTTTAAAACAACGTGCCCACTTTAAAAGTGTCAAATATTAAGGAACGGAGGGAGACAGGGAGTACAATATAAGCATTAATAAGGGAGAATTTGAAAAATAGCAAAATTGTGGGGGTTGCTCGGCCCGCGAAGGTCGGCCCAATCTTTCCAGAATGATCCAGTAGCTACAGTAAGAATCGGCCCACGTGTTTTGGCGGCAAACAATAAAAAAATCAATAAAAGAAACCAAACCCTCTCACAACTCCGAATCGAATTCAAAATTAGGGAGAAAAGAGAAAACTCGTGTCCCTCTGCAAGTTCTTGAAATTCGAATTTCAGAGTTTATCTTCGAAGCTGGTAATCGATCCCCGTGCTCCATCATCTATGGCGTTTACCTGTTTGCAAGGTAAGCTTTTCTCTGCGTGCTATATTAATTTATTTGCCAAATATCGGCGCGTGAGATCAGAAATAGGGATTTTTTTTTTTTACAAAATTGGAAGAGTCGGAATCGTTATTTCTTCCCGGTAAGGAATCGCGATTTGTTGAAATTGCTCCCTCTTTCGTGGAATGAAATGTGTGTTTAAGTTGGAGTTTTCGATTCTGAGTTTTGATCTGCATGTTAATTCATTCCATTGAGTAGTTTTTCGAGAGGAATCGTTGATAATTTGAGTTAAATCATAGGTTATGAAGCTTGACTTGCTAATTGGGTTCAAACTGTGTCTTGTATTCTAAACAACCAAGTGATCTTACAACAAGAAGCACTCAGCCACAAATTAGGGTTTTTCACCTGATGATACTAGAGATCCGCCTTACAAGGTGCAAAGTCCAATTAAAGATTTTCTTCAGTGGTCAAGATTTCCAATCAGCATTACTATAAATCAACGATGAGGGACGTGATGAGGTACCAGTTGTACGAGAGAGGGTGAGGTAAAGAAATTATGGATATGGATTGAGGAAATGGAGCTATATTTCATGCTCATAGGACCAGTTTCGTCTGGCTCCTTGGTTTTCATCTAATTGTCAAAAATCATGACTCATTTGGAGAAGAGAAGTAGAGAGCACTTTCTCAGCAGGAAATTCTCAGCTGTAGTGATGATATAATATAACTTTTCATCATAGAAAGATTATGGTATTATCATGATATTTTTTTAGTATGAATATAATATTATACTTTCTGCCTTTCTGGATACCTTTGCTACTAGTAATCTAGCATCAGCCAAACAGTGAGTTTAGAATCCAAAGTTTTTTCCAGAAATTTTTGCGAAGAAACAGAAACAAGGTGTATCAATGATACCACCCCCATCAGCAGCAACAACAACAACGATAACAACAGCAACAAAAATACTAGGAGCCATTTATTCTTGGCAGCACTCCTCTTTTTTCTGGAATATCTTGCATGCTGGATTTTGTTTGATTAATTAGGTTTGATAGCATCCTCTTCTGTTTTTTGTTGGAAAAATCTAACATGAAAACCATCTGGGAACTGTAATCCAGGAGTTCGAACAATGTTTCCTCCTTCAATTGCCTGCCACCTGTTAATTTTGATTGGTGAAATATGTTATATAATCTTTGATGTAATTGACGTGTCTTGTCTTGAAAGTGGATCATCATGCAACCTCTTACCTGTACTTTGTCACTAAGCAATGCAGAAATACAGCCATCTGCACTTTCGTGAAATCTGTCCCAACACAGAATCTCATACCTCCACCAAAAGCCATGAAATTTTTAGATGCACCGTTTATTTCTCCTCCCTGTTGCAGATGCATTCTTGGTATTAATAAAAATCTATTGTGAGATTTTAGGGGCACTTTCTAGCTTATGTAAATAAGCCAAGTGCCAGGCCATATTATGTCTTTACATTGGATTTTTTACAGGATTTATCGGAAGGATAAATAGCTGACTGACCTTCCATCTCCATGGATTAAAGTGCAGGGGATTTTTATATTTGGAAGGATTTAAGTGTACAGCTGGAGGACAGACCATGACACCCCAACCTGCTGGAATGGTGTAACCTGCAGCACCAAATAGGGCTAAGGAGGTAAGTTATCATCTCTAAATTATGGATTAATAAACTGTAGATTTATTATGATTAGGATAAATGCTTTTGTTTATATGTACCCTTGAAATCGATGTCTGTAAGAGCTTTTCTGAAAATTCCCGGAACTATATTTGCCAGTCTCACTGTTTCGTTGATGAACTGCAATAATTTTGATTGGTTAGCTTGCTAGTACCAATTATATTTTACAGTTATGTTGATCTATTTTTAAGTGTCAGTCCATACATATTGCAGACATACCTGAAAAGTGAATGTCATTGATTTGTATTCCTGCCATGTAAATCCTAAATCCATATTCTCTCGCTGCCTTAATATCATTTCATGCTCCTCCTATAAAAAATGAAATTTTGTATTTGGAAAAAGAATAAGCTACATTGCACATTAGATACATTATAGCTGACTAGACAGATTTATACAAACCGTTAGTGCTCGCAAGACTGATGGGTGGTCTGTCAAAAACTTCATGGCCAAGGTTAGAGCTAGTGAAGTTGTCTCAAAGCTGGCAAAGAGTAGCACAAACATTAAGTCCAATGCAATTGCTTCTGTGAGGATTGCCCCTTCCTTTGATAGTTCTTCAAGGACGTAGTCAAAGAAATCTTGATTGTGCTTTCTTGGAGCCATTCGTCTCTCTTGTAGCAGGTTCTTTAGCATTGCCATTGCTTTCTTTCTTCCCTGATATGGGCACAATCATATTGCATAAAATTCAAGGTTTGGTGGCAGATAGTTTTAAAGCGTTTAGTAAAGGATCCGAAAAGAATAGATATAGTTTGTTCTTTTTTACCAGCAAGCACTTATGGTAGGATGTGCCTGGAATGTCCAATGGGAAAGAGATCAATCCTTTTATAAAAGCAACGAAGTTCTCCCTCAGATTCTCGGAAGCCTTTTCAGGATCATGACTTATTAGCTTTTTCGCTGTGAGGCTGAAGATCATCTGCATTGACAGAGCTATTGTGTTAGGAATCTTTGACCAAAACTAAGAATATTCAAGTATAAGAAGATGGACTTAATTAATTAATTAATCTTACACTGGCAGTTGCATCTTTAAGTTCAACTGCATCTACACTTGACCAACGGTGCAACTCTTTACGTACTGCCGCTTCAACATCTGGTAGCATCTTCTTTAAGCTATCAGGACCAAAGAGAGAAAGCACCATGTTTTTGAGGTACTTGTACATAAAACCATGCAAGGAACCAACATTCTGACGTCCGAAAATTTCTGTGAATGTGTCAGGATACCAGCTCTGGAATAATTGCCCCTCTTGTTGAAATATGAGGTAGTTGAGATCTGGATCTGTGGAGACCACTATTGGCCTTCCGACCAGACTGGTTCGGAATATTGGTCCATATCTGAAAGGAGTAAATAGGTCAGATGAGTAATGCATGTAACCAATTTGGGCAGATGAATATTTACATAGGAGCTATCATCTTATTACTCACCTTTTCATTCTATTTTTGACAAAAGGAGGAATGTCAGAAGTAGTGCTAGGTTCAAAAAACTGAAGAGTTTCACCTAGTAGTGGCCAACCCATGAAACCCGGTGGGAGCTTTCCATTGCATTTAGGCTGCCACCATCTGTAAAGCCAATGCATAATGCGTATGGTAATCACAGTGAGGACGATCAAAGGGAAGGGTGACATGTTAATGGCAGAAATGTATCAAAAAGAGATGATGGCAGAGAGAGAAGATAAGGAGTATAAGAGTTATGCTGGGATATATCTCAGCACCACTAGAGGAAGCTATTTAAATAGGTAAGTAAGAACTTGGCTTGCAACTTGGTGAAAATAACTGATTGGCTGTTTGTCGCCATGAAGTTTGCTCAGAGCAGCTGTACAAGTAGTTGAAGGTATATTTTAATTGGCTGGATTGATTTTGTATGATAAAGATCACTCTGCACCCTTTTTCAACGGCTTCCTTAAAATACCACCTTAAGCCTAGCATGGTGATGAAGCCTACTGGACGCTTCCTCCTCTCTTTGTGTGTGCACACTTTGAGTCTTTGTGTGTTTTTTGTGTTCATGTGTGTGATTTTGTTAATTACTCCAAGCATGTTCAGTTACGAATTAAGACCCCATGAAACATGACTTTGAGGATCAAGGGACTGAAAAGTTGGCATTTTTTAAATGAGTTATTTATGAGTAAAGACTGCAAACTTCCTTCCTCTTAGATTTTGAGGATACAGAACCTCAGAGGGATCTGCCTGACAATCAAAAAGGCCAGACATGAAATCTCTAACAAGATTGTCTTGGAAAATAATAAAAGGTTATCACAAGCTTCATGAATCTGTCACAAATTGGTGGCTTTTGCAACCTATATATCTTAGGTTTCTGTAATATTTTCACTAGATACTCATCCTCCATATTGTCGTTGGTTCTATGAGTGATTCTATGTGTCCATTTTTTCTTTCTTTATCCTATTCTTTTTGGAGGGAATAAGATATCATCTTAGTAGATCATTGTAGCTCATCAAATATTAATGTCCTAATCATTCGAGAGATAATTTTATTTTTCAAAGATATGCTAGCAACTAAGAGTATGTGTTCACTGTTCAACTCTTTAATAGTCTCACTAGCATCTTCTACATTTTGTGAATTCGGTATGGAAACTTGTTAAGGGAAATACTAATACAAGCAGATCATGTACGCATTTGCAGACTCGCCCACAAGTCGCGCCTGAATTTCCATTGCAACACAAAATTGCTGCTGTTGCAGGACAACCACAATCACTTTGCCTCTATGTGAAAGTGCAATAAGGCTGACATCTGAACTTGCATGACCTAACAACTTTCATAATATAATATTACTGCTAATCAAATGGAATTTCATGCACATAAATATTAGATTTAAAGTTCCTAGACACATACACATGATGTTCAGCAGCAAGTGTCTAGTTATTGTTCTTGTGCTCCTCCCCTATTCTGCAGGCTTGCTGTGCTGAATATTTTTACATCTCTAGTCAAATAGAATTTTACTTACAATGAAGTTTAAAGTCATTCCTTAGCTTGTGCTTGAAGGGTCGGTACGGTTTAGGATCACTAATTTGAGTCATTGCATAAAGAACTGTAGGCCATAGCTGTCAAGGAGTGGGGAAAGTTGGTTTTTGTATCCATCTTGAATCCTTGATCACTTATACCAGAAATTAGTCACACAGCTTGTTACTGTATTAGCTAAGAGTTCCCCGCGGTTTGTTTTGTGTTCTACTTTGATGAAATGAACTGTTTTTCTCCTTTTGTTCTGCCCCTTATTTTTAGGATTCTTCAAGAGTGTAAAAAGATTACATGAAGACATGAGTTGCTTTTGAAATGAACTCATAAAAAAACAAGTATTCAATAAATTAAAAATAAAATCCAGTTTCATTGGTTTGTTTGGGACTTTGGGTCTGATTATCAACTTTTTAATTTGTGCCCACATTTTTGTGTTCAATATATTTAAAAAAAATCCACAAAGTGATTTGGCAAGAAACTCTTTTTTTTCTTTGGATTGTGCTATATGCACCGGGTCTAGGTGCTATATATACTCCAATAGATGGATTTTAGATCCGTTTTAACTAAAGTACGACACGTGTCTAGCAATCATTGCAATTTGTGAAAAAATACGGACATATCCTTCCGGCCGTTGTAAATAAAAAATAAAAAAAAATTATAAGGATAGATCTAGGATACAAAAAAAAAAAAACAGAATGTAAGACTTTAAGACAAAAAGGGCGGAGAAGAAAGAGATGTATATTATAGGACGGATCATGGATCCGTTCTATAATACTCCAAAACATGGATTTGTCCGTGTATTTTCTTACAACTTGCAATGATTACTAGACATGTGTCCAATTATAGGTGAAACGGATCTAATAATCGTCTATATAGAGTGCATATAGCACCTGCACCGGGTGCATATAGCCACTCCGTTTTCTTTTACTAGATATCTCGTATTCAAGTTATGAGAATTGAATCAATTGAGGAATAAGGCAATCTTAATAACTGCCCGGCATTATTGATGAGATTGATTGGTTTGCTTGAGAAGATTGAGGAATAAGTATTTCTTCCTGTCTGCCTTATGTTTTCAATCTTACACTATATTATTGGTACTAACTAGCAATATATTGGATTTAATAAGGTTATCTATTAGTATACACACACACAAAAAAAGGGTTATCTTACAACTAATTTTATTTCTTAATTTTTGTCCTACGTTATAGAGTTGAGCTTTTGCCACGTGGCCTCAATATAATTCACCTCTCTCCTCATCTAGGGAATCGAGGGATAGCCTAGACATGTTTAGTGAATAGTTTATAATTTGAGATGAGGTGGTTTATGTATGGAGATTAGGGTTCAAAATTGTTGTTAATATAGTGAGTCATCTCACAAAATTTAAAGTATTTTCATTATTGGATTCGTATCCTAAATCGTTTTTTGTTTCCGTTTCTCAAATTTTCTTACTTACTATTTTTACTAGCGTTGCCTAAGTTATTTGTGTCCTTTTTTTTAAAAGATTGTCACCCAGAAATACTATTTCAACTTAGTTAGGGAAAGGGTGTAGAGCGGACAGATTGAGATTATTGTCCTTGAATTTAGATATTTAATTAATATAGCAGTCTCATGCTAACAATGTTTCACACATCATATTAATATAACTTGCAATGTAATATTTATATTCATATAACACAATATTAATTTATTATATATATATATATATAGGGGAGCTTTCACATGCATTCACCCCTTAGAATGCATCTGTGAGACCGTGTATGAACCGTCGGATGAGGACGATGTGGATGGTTAGATTTGAATGAAAGAATTAAAATAATTAAAATAAAAAAATATAATTAATTTCTCTCTCCATATCCCATCTTTCTCTCTTAAACCATTCCAACGTGGGTTTCCTGTAAACACAAACGGTAGATTTGAATAACGTGGGTTTCCTGTAATGAATATGTATTCAAAATGAATATGCATTAAGATGAATACCTAAAGATGTATTCATACGAACAAGTAGAGTTTATTCAAATGAATATGTATTCATTTGAATAAGTGGAGTTTATTCAAATGAATATTTATTCATATGAATAAGTGGAGTTTATTCAAATGAATGTTTATTCAAATGAATATTCATATTCATTAATATTCTACGCGTTTCTAGTTAAAACTACCGTCAATTTGTCATTGTAAATGGATATATAAAAGGCAATTTATTTTTAATCTTTTTATTTTCCTCAAATTTCTCCTTTTAGTTTTACCATTTGAACTTCTAATCCTAACCCTCAATTTAATTTTAATCTAATGGCTTAGGATTGTTCTCACGGATGCATTGTAAGAGGCAAATGCACTGGATAGTTATTCTATATAAATATATATATATATATATATATTTGATATCAAAATTAAATCATTTGTAACTTAAGTATAAGTTTTGATCTTGATGCCCATACTCGGTTCCCTAGTGTGGTCCTGTGGATGCATATGTATAGCAGTTGACTCCCTCTAATTATAGGAAGCAATTAAGAATATTGCATGTCACGACTAAGTACAACTTTACTCCATTTTTATGTTTGGGTTTGCATAAGATATTAATAGTTTTTACTCGTACAGTACTGTGAATAAACTTAGGAATATGCACAACGTTGATGCTGCTTAACAATATGCCTACACACGACTTGCTTAATGGCATTTTGTTTGGAATCAATCCATCAAGATTTGAGCCCTTATTTTTTTTTAAAAAAAAAATAATAATAATAATGTACCTATCACTCAACAAACTCGAGTGCTCGACTTGATGCGGGCTTAGCTGCTTAAGAGTTTTTTGAAAAAAATGTTTTGAAAGGGAAAGTAATTCGATCTATTAGACATGCTTAGTTTATTGAGAGCATGTTAAAACTTGGCTGATCGATGGAGTAACCATCTTGCAAATTCATAACATCATACAGTCAAAAGATATGAAGTCCTAATCAAAGAAAAAGAGAATCATCTCAATCAGAATATATTACTTCTAATCTAGTTGTTGAAATGAGTAATATAATCTTCTGTTTTGATGCTTTCTAGTCGTATTATAATAAAACATTCTAGTTTATTATTAAAAGACATATAAAGTAATTACTCTGTTCATTTCAGTCGGATCTCAGACGTGACATCTAATGTATCAAAATAAAACTATAGATTAGACAACGGGAACATGTATAAGTTGCTATTGGAGGCAAGGATAGGGGACTACCCCTAACTGACATAATGCATGACGACATAACATACCTAAAATAACTAAAAGTTGGAATACATTATTGTGTTTAAACTGTTTGTGGTCAAGCCCTTAAGGCTTAAGCTTGGAAAACAATTTAGCTAATATTGTTATTAACCAAAAGAAATTTGATGTGCGTAAGAAAGGATACTTCACGTGGTAAAGGTCAAAGGCTCTTACCTTCAAATTCAAAGCCTACTTCCTAGCCTAAGTTTCAGTGTTTTTCTCTCCTCGAAAGAAGCTTTAGAGTAAAAGAACAGGGATGTAAAAAATCAGCAACTTGCCTCGTTGTTGAAGAGTAAGTTTTTTTTTAATGGGTAGCTTTGTGTAATCTGTATACTCTATGAGTGGTTTGTAATGTATAGTTTATTCATTCCTATGTATAATAATTTAGCTATGTAATAGAAAGGGATGTGAGTGATTTTTAAGGATAAAGCCCCAAATTTGAGTGATTTTCGGCAAGTTTTTTAGTTTATGGGAGTTTTGTGTAATTTTATGGGCAATTTTGTGTTGTACGAGTATATGATGATTTAGCTAAATGTAAATATTGAAAGGGATATGAGTGAATTTACAAATAAAATATCAAAATTTGGTGATTTTTTTTGTAAGTTTTATAATTTGGTTTTGTATAATTATTACTATTACGGATGATTTCATTTAATTGACCCTTTAATATTTAAAATACCGACACTTTGGACACCATGCAGTTCACATAAAAAAACGCTTTCATGCTTTATGCCTATGATCAGGAACTTCCTCTTGACTAATCCGGGAGGGGAGATCAACCGATGTTTTGTACTTTTAAAGTTTGATTAGTATATATATGCTTGAAACCTGATTGTCATGATAAATGACAAGTCCTGTTGAATTATTTGTACTCTTAATTCTTAAAGGTTGATTAGTCCTGAGTTGATGATTTTAGATCTTTAATTTGATCTAAGCAACTCTCAAGTATTTACCAACCGCTTTCTGTGGTTGTTGGTTGTAGAATTCAATCAAGAGATCATTTGTAGACTGAAATTAGAACCTTACTTTTTTTTTTTTTTTTGTCTTTGTAGTATTGTGAAGTCTATGTTCTTAACCTTGGTTATATGGTATCATGTGTCCTAGCAACATGACAATGCAGGACTTCTTTCAATCAGTTTTAAGAGATCCGTTACCATTGTGCGAATGCTATGATTGCGTATGAAAACTTCATTGTTGCATCTGTTCTATATTCGTTTTTTTTCTTTTCTTTTATAGCTCTTGATAGTAAGGCCATGGGACATTTCTCACAGAGTAGGAATGGTTGAGAAGGCGCCGGTGTTGCAGTGTTGCTCAAGCTAGGGGCCGCCAATACCCCAAGAATGAGGCAGCCAAGAATCAAGATGATTGAAATTTGAGAAGGTAATTAAAGAAAGGCTGTAGGTGGATTTGCTGTACTGGAGTTGAGCAAAAGATAAAGTGAATGGCTTGAGTTGAGATTCAGAGCTGATTATGGCATTTTGCAAAAGAAAAGGTGATATGTTGTGTTTGAGAAACATCACTTGGAATTGCCATCATGAATTTGTTAGTGCATGTACTTGCTATGAAGAATGGGTTCTGTATGACATGGTTTTATGTACTGTACAAGTTTTTTTTTTGTTTTTTTACAGTAGGGAAGAAGTAGATCGACACCATCAAAAGATGGCCTGATAACCCTACGCAGAGGGTCGCCGGACAAAAGAAAAAAACACTAACTTAAATCTAATATTACAATCACCGATAAAATTATAATTAAAACATCTAAGAAAGAAGGTCATTCTTGAATTCTGATCTGGTTGCTTAGCAAGCAGTGATGATTGCGGATCTGGATTTAGATGCGGTAGCGAGCCGCTTGCTCAACAATATTCTTGCATGTAATGCTTAGGACTCGAAAACTTGAGAACTAACGTTGCACAACTATGG
This sequence comes from Persicaria maculosa, assembly GCA_963922045.1. Taxonomy (NCBI): domain Eukaryota; kingdom Viridiplantae; phylum Streptophyta; class Magnoliopsida; order Caryophyllales; family Polygonaceae; genus Persicaria; species Persicaria maculosa. Next base: position 77,403,182 of record OY998255.1, on the reverse strand, counting down.
GTATTTTTTTTTTTTTTTTTGAAGAGGGTCACACCTCATGATGGTGATGGATCTAGACCCAGGGATCGTAGATCTGAGATCCATCAACAGGCTAATTTGGGTTTTTCGATTTTGTGGGTTTATAAAATTAGCCAATTAGGTTTGGGTTTTCCAATGGTGTGGATCTAAGGTTGAAATTAGATTTGGGTTTGCATGTTTACAAATCTGATTGAATCAGAGAATTTTAGGAGTGGGAGAGGAAGTTTTTTTTTATTTTTCAATGGAGAAAGTAATTCGCTATTTTAGTCAAAATAACTATTACATTACCTGTGCACTTGCACGGGTTGTTAAATATAAAAATATTACACTAAAATACAATAAATTTGTTCATTATCCTATTTATAGTAGCAAAAAAATATTTATTAGCGAATTTTGAATTCAATACCCAAATTTTTTCAATTTAATTTTAATCTAACTTAATGTCAGACCAATAATGGTTATATCCAATATTAATCAATTTAAAATAAAATAACTCGATAAAAAAAAAAACTAACCCAACCCGTTAAATATCATATCTTGCCATGTTAAAAACTACCACAAACTGATCCAACATTTTGTTAATTAAATGTTTATAATTTATCTTGTGTCAAACAATTTCCACTTCATTCTTAAATTAAAATTTTAAAAATTAGTCTCATAAAAAAATCAGGTAATGTACTCATTAGAGTCAAGATAAAGATATTTCACATGGTGATTCATGTGTCTAACTCATCATTTTAAAATAAAACAATACAAAAAAAATAACAAAAGAAAATTCACATTTTTTAACTATAGTAACTTCAAATCAATCTATATATTTAATTAATATATTTTTTTCCAACCAACTCCATCAAATAAAATATGAAAATATTATTTTTCTTGATGTAAAAAAATATCTCAGTTGATTAACCAAAGTTGCATTTGAAAATGGATATGATATCCACAAAAAAAAATAGTATAATTTTTTTATAGGCAGTTACAAATTTATTTCGATTTCTAATTAGTGATCGAGATTATATTTATAAAAAATTTAATCCAATAAAAATATTAACTTAATTACTTGCTCAAATCCATACATTATCATAGTTTATTCTTAGAGATTTGATCATTTGATTTTTTTGTTCATGAAAAATAATCCATAACATTTTCTAATTGTAAATTTATTAGATAAATATATGGTATTAGATAGATAATTTAAAATTTAATTAAGAACTATTTATACGTAAAATGATATTTGACAAATAAAAAAGTTATACATTGATACACAAAATAGAAAATAAATTACAATATTCATATTGTCAAATTGATAATTATACATGTTGAAATAGGTGGTTCTTTGCAAAATAAATGAAATAATTTGATCCTATAAATATTTTATAGTTTCCTGTTTTAAAATATGTGTATATAAAATATTAAATAATGATAATTAGCAGTTAAATATGTGGCATTAGTTTCATACGGAGTATGAAACATGTTATAGTATTGGCCAAACATTTAGGAGGGATTTTTCTTAATTAAAGAGGGCTTGACATGTGTGTGAATATAATTACTATATATAAAAAAATTACAATCGACAATATATATATATAAAAAGATATATACTTACTCTTTATATTTAGATGGATATGCCACGTATATATAATAGTATAATAAATCATATAATTACCAAATATAACATAATATATATTAAAGTAAATAAATAAATAAAAATTGGTGGAAAATAATATACACGTGGCAAAAATTGATTGACTGTTAAAAGAGGCGGGAAAAAATTTAACCAGAAGTTGACACGTGTCAGTGCAGCTTCTACTTTAGTACTCCGTATTGTTTAGGATTGAATAGTACTTGGAGTATATTTTATAATGTGTTTAAAATAACTTAAATATTCAATAAAAATACCTTATAAATTGTATCAATTAAATATCCATTATTGTGTAAAATTTATAATTATATTATAATTTATAAATTTAATGAATTTATTTAACACGATTTACTAGGTATATTATTTAAATTTTGTATTGTTTAAATATATTACAAGATGCATAATCAAACATTTATCAGTATAAGGGCATTATAATTAAAATACAATGCAATTTAAACACGCCCAAAATATAATGTCAAAATATATACTACTTATTTAAAAAAAAAACAATTCGATTGGTAGGTAGACAATAAATACTACGGAGTATCTATTTCATTCATCATAAAAAAAATCAAAATTACAAAAATATGATAATTTCATGAAATTTAATTTCTCAAAAGTTCGTATACGCAGCAGGAAAATACAACAAAAATACTAATCCTACAATAACAAAAAAAAAAAAAAGGTGAAATTAGGAAGAGAACAAAAAAGAAGTAAAGGTCAAGAGTCGTAGAACATTGTAGAGAGTGAGAGAGAGCACCGAACGCAACTTCTCCCAGTTTCTCCAAAATTTCCCCTTTCTCCTTCCCAAATTCCGTCTTCTTCGCCCTTTCCCCTTGTTGGAATCAAAATCCAGCTCAGAGATTCAAGCTACACTACTCCAATTTCACGCCAATGGCGAGGCCCGATAGGGAAGCAATCGGCACCTTCATGAGCATCACCGGTGCCTCGGAGGAGGTCGCTGTTCAGCGGCTCGAGGTGAATTTTAGGTTTCTGTTTTGGTTCTCAATTGGAGGTCAATATAGGTTTGAGGCTCTTTGCGAATTTTGCTATGCTGATTCGATTTCTAGGCAGTTTGTCTGGAAATCTGGCTATGGCTATGGTTAGGGTTTTGTGCTTCATTTCGATCATCGATCAGCTTGATTGGTTAATGCTAGATCATGGATGCTTGACATTACACTTGTTGAGAAGGAAAACTTTTTGGTCTTTGATCCGAGTGCTGTTTTACCATTTGCACAAATGTAGATGACTCGCTGCAAATTGTGAATACTAGTGGTAGGTTTTGGTTATTTAATGGCAAGCAAAGCACCTTATTTCAAGTCGCGATTATTATTTCCCTGAGAACTGTAGTGGTTGCTCTTGCAAGGGGTGGTCATTGGTCATGTGACATAATAGTTGTGTGTGGATTTGCCTATGTCTATCTGTTGTTAATCATTTGCTGGTTCATCAGTATGTGATAGCTAATCTCGCTTACTCATATGCGGTCATTCCATGTGATGCCAATGCCAAATATCATCATCTTTGGCCATATACTTTTATTGCATCTAGTCAAATGTTTTTTGGCTGATCAGCTGGTGATATATGGAGTTGGTCGTTGATTCATTATGGATAATTATGGAATGTTGACCCAGGACACCGGGTGGAGTTAGGATTAAATAAATGAGCTTGTGGGGTCTGTTTGCGTCTTAAAGAAGAGTAAAAAAGATATAAGGAGGAAGTAGAAAACCAAAGCAAAACAGAACTCTGAGAAATTTATTAATAACCAAGTATATGTCTCTGAAAAACAGATTTTTTTTCATAAAGGAATTCCAAATTTTGTTGCTAAAATGCTAAGCAAGTTCATAAAGAGAGCAATGTAAAAGGTTCAACATAAAGGATCAAGCTCAATGTGCAGGTCTTGAAATTAAATAACCAGTTTGATATGGTGGCTTCCTTTTATTTATGCTTATCAGTTCTTTTAGTCTAGTATCTTAGATGGAGTGGTTGATTTTTTAAGCTATGCTTATTCTCATATAGTCTCTGGTTCATTCTTTCATGACTTTGTGATTACCTTCCAATTCTGTTGGTTCATTAATGGCATAATATTTGGGTGTATTGGATTAACTTGGTCCAAGTTACAAGAACAACAGACCCGCTAACAATGCACATGCCTTTTCCCCCAATGGCATCAAGAGGGTGTTTGAATTGATTCAACTATCCAAGTTGTTATCCTTTATTTGGATTATATATTCTTCTTGCAGGAACACAATGGTGATCTAAATCAAGCTGTTAATGCACATTTTAGCGAGGGAGACAGAAATATGTAAGTCCCCATTTTTGGAAAAAAGAGTGTTCTTAAATGATTGAGCTGCTTTCCGTAGTTGCTGATTAATGATCCCTGTTTTTTGTCTTTGTACGAAGCGGGCAAGCTGCGCCTGTTTCTGTTGTTGATAATGATCTGATGGATATTGACGATCCTCCAGAAATTTTGACCCGGCGTCCTCCTTCCTTGTTTCCGGGCACCACGGGGTTGAGTCCATTCTCCCTCTTAGATCCAGATTTTACGAATCACCTGTTTGATCGTAGTCGTCTGTTGGATAGCATTTCTGATGTGAGGCATCGGGCACCAATTGTGTCTCACCCTAGAGAAGTTAGAGAAATACCAATAGAAGTTAAGGATGGGAATGAGTCATCTGCTCGGTCGGGACATGGTCCTACCATTGTGGATGTCACTGATACTGAACAAGGGCATGGGCCTGAAATCCGTGGGACTGTTACAAATGAAGATGATGATATGGACAATCTATCTGATATTAATACCCATTACTTGGGTGATCAAACTTACTACAGTCACCCTAGACCGAGTGCACCTGTTTTTGATGCTGCACCATATGATGGTAATGATTTAGAGGAGGAAATGATAAGAGCTGCCATTGAGGCTTCAAAGAAAGACGCTGAACTCCAAAGGCATCATGTGCGTTCCCAAGAAGTTTATATTTTGGTTGGTTTTCTTCATTCACTCTTGATATCATATTTCTTTTTTGTTGTAGGATGTGAGCAATGCTGTGCCTCTGGAAGTGGAGCCCAACCTTGACGATGATGAGATTTCACGTGCCGTTTCCTTGTCTTTGAGGGTGTGTTTCTGATCTTCATCATGTTTTGTGCATGCATGTGATTTAGCTTCTCTTTTGTGCAATTTCTTTCTCTCTTTACTTAAAATTCATGTCCTCTTGATGCTTTCTACATCTCCAGTCAGCAGAACAAGAAAGAGCCCTACGTGAGCTGGGTGTTATGGTTGGTGACTCAAGTCCAAGTGCATCTAGGTCAATTGATGTGGATTGGATGGGGAAAGTATCTGATCCAAACGTGAGGTATCACTTTTAAGTTTTTCTTCAATTCTTTTTACCTCAACCTCAAGCACGGTATATTGCTATCAACGCTAGTACAACTTGGCTTTTTATTCTTTATTTTTAAGTGTTGCGTTGACTGTTTCACCATCCACAATTTGAATCATATCTGTCTTATTTTTGCTTTTCCTTATCATGATACTTACCCCTAATTGGCATTATTGAAAGGGTTGTACTTGGGGAGCAAGGGTTTCATTCTGAAAACTTGACTGCAAATGTGCACAGGAAAGAAGCAGATACTTCATCTTCTGCCCTAGATGTGGTTGATGAATTTGAAGAGCAGCCATTGGTTAGGCATAGATCAAGACGCATGCCCAATGCTTCTGTCAATCCTCTTCATGCATCTGTTCAAAATGAAGGTAATCATTCACTGAGTGACCCAGATCATGTTGTTGCTGACCAGCCTCAGGTCAATGGGAATGCGTTCCAATCTGATGAGGTATGGTATCTTCAATGCCAATAAATCTTTTAGGCATAACTGATATATCATGACATTTTTGTATATTTTAGAGCCAAAAGAACATTGTTTTGCATCTCAAATGGAAAGTTGGAAACACAACACTCAAAATGAAGAACATTTGACTATATTTTTGGTTCTCTTTGGTTGTCTGCATTCGACTCTTTGCAAATGCATTTTTTGCCATAGTGTGGTTACGTTTGTCTTTCATTTCCACTTGTTGTTCTTATGTAAATGACAAAGACCAACCCTATTGGAAGTGAAAATGGAAGGGGGAATTATAAGAAATAGGACTAAGCACTAACTGTATTCTTTCCATTTAGTGTACTCAACTGTACAATCCCATATGCATATCTAATCACATTTATATTTGCAGTTTTAAATCTTATGCATAGTATGTTATCATAATGTACTTTACCACTGTTTTTTAGTGGGGTGGTATCTCCTCTGAGGAGCATGATGAAGCAGTGATGCTGGAAGCTGCAATGTTTGGTGGGATTCCTGAAGAGGGTGGATATAACTACTCATATGCTCAGAATAGACCTTGGCGAGCCCCTCGTCCGCCATCACCAGGTCTGGCTGCTCAGCGGAGTATTCGAGAGCAGCAGGTTTGTAGAAGTTCATTGTCTCCTTATATTTTGTTTTGAGAGTAAAAGGACAGTAGAGCAAAATGACTTTTTCTGCTGGAAAAAGAGTTGGAAGGGTTTGCATGGGAACCTCTAAAATCTTGTTATTTTGGTCCTTTCTATGTCGTAATAATCTGTGGGAACCATCTCTCTTGTCCTCTATTCCTCCTATGCGATGTTCTCTCCTTTTATATTTGTTCTCCACAAGTTTCCCTGAACACAAATATGGTGTGATGCCTTTCAGCTATCAACTCTTCTTTCTCTTTCCAGGATGATGCATATCTTGCATCACTTCAAGCTGACAGAGAAAAGGAATTGAAAGCCTTAGAGGAAGAAAGAGCAGCCAGGGAAGCAGCACTGGCTGAAGAAAGGCAGAAGGAGGAAGAAGCTCGTCGAAAGTTAGAGGAGGAACAGGTAATGGCCCAATGAGTGTTCCTTTCCAATCCTGTATTGAACAGCTGGTTCTCAATCAAATTATTACTAATCTGCAAGGTCTGATCAATAAGTTTTATGTAGACTTCGCAAATGCTCTCTCTATCTTCTTTAAGATGAGATGAGATGAGAGGAGAGGAGCTTTTTGGTGCTAAACCCTTCATCAATGTTATTGTTATATATTGATTTTTTTTATCTATTAGTCTGTTCACTCTTGTCACTCTCGTCCCACTAGAAATATAAAGTGTTTGTTTGGCTTTGAGGCTTGTGAATATGATGATTTTTGTTTTACAAGTCGCGTGCCTAGTGAAAGCCGAATTTGATTTAAAGTTCGTACGTGCATTATTCTATACTTATTGTATGGAATCTAGAAAGCTCTTTACATAGCTCTCTCGCTCTCTCTTTCTTATCAGGAACTTGAGAGACTTTTAGCAGCTAAAGAGGCTTCTCTTCCTGTGGAGCCTGCAGCTGATGATGACAAGGCGGTAAATCTTGTTGTACGAATGCCAGATGGAAGCCGTCGTGGCCGGAGATTCCTGAAATCTGACAAATTACAGGTCCGTGTTTTATTCTTCCATTAACATCCTAGTTGGTGCAAGCATGATCTATGTTCTCAATCATGTATGTCTCCCTGCTTTTATGAATTTAACTGATTGGTCTTGACTTTGCAGTCCCTCTATGACTTCATCGATGTTGGTAGAGCTTTCAAGCCAGGGACTTACAGAGTGGTAAATGATTTATTTTTCTGCGTCTTCTCGTGATCTTAACCCTTATGCTGTTCCTCCCATCCTGCAAGTTCAGTTAGTTTGTTTATTTTATTTATTTATTTATTTTAATGTGGTATACTACTTTTACCACAATCTTTAACATTAGTTTTTTGCCTTTACAGGTAAGGCCATTCCCTCGTAGACAATTCAGTGATGGTGAGGGCTTGTCCACTCTGAGCGAGCTCGGCTTGACAAGCAAACAGGAAGCCTTGTATCTAGAGCCTATTTAGAGCCACTAGGATGACCTCGTGCTGAAAGGATCAAGTCTGCCAGAATTCGACACTCTTATAGTTTGCTTATACCACAATAGTAGGTGAGTCACACTGTTTTTTCGCGATCTTTTGGGTTTGATACGAAAAAGCGCTGCACAAATGCAAGGGGGTGATCAATCAGATTTGTCTAAAATGTGAATGTTGGTAACTTTCGCTGGCTGAACATTCCGACATACCTGCTGTCGTTTTTCGGATTTCTGGTGGAATTTGGTGTGTTTTGTCCAAATTATACATCCATCAATCTACATTTTAATGCCTGATTTTACATCTCATTGTTGCAGTTCTGTTTCCTCCCTCTCAGCCGTTCTACCCAAAACCTAAACCATGAATTTGGAGTTCTGATACGCAACTCAACTACTGATGTATTATTGATCTGCACTGCAAACTATCAAACTTGCCCTTGATTGAGAGGTCTAACAAACTATAATTGACAAACATATAGAAAATGATATAAAATGAGCTGGAAACAATTGGGTTCTTGGTCCCACTCCCTAGGGCAAGATGTTCACCAATTTTTTTTTTATATATAAAAAATTTATAATCCAATAGCTGTTCACCGTTTTGTCTTGGTTCAAGTCACATGCAATGTTGGAACTCTGTACAAATTGTGTTTTCCCACTGTACTTGCCTAATGTTATATTTTATGTATCATAATGTGGTACATGAAATATTAACATCATATTCATTCGTGTTGTCTAGCGATGATGGTTGCATCGGTGGTAGTTAGCATGCCCGCTTCATATAGTAGTACTCCGTATTCTTAAAAATACCAAGCAGATTCTAGGCGGTGATGGGCTACCTAGCGTCTAGGTGTCACCTAATTAGATCTAAATGACCACTTGGGTAGCGGCGCTAGGCGGAGGAGGGTCATCTAGCATCTAGCGGTGCCTAAGCAGCGTCTAAATGCGATTTTTAAAACACTATTACAGTATTACTATTGCGTCAAACGCTGCCTCATAAAAGGCTATATCATTGTTGCTCCTCAGTCACCCTAACCAGTGGCGGATCCTGAAACTGACGATTGATGGGGCGAAAAATTACAATAAAAAAAATTGTATGTAAAAGTATATTACTAAGGCATGAAAGGTTACAAATGGTAATTACGATAAAAGTATATTAGTTTGATCAATGATGGAGGAAATGATTTACACATGTTCAGTCATGAAAATCGAAACGCTTATAACTTTTTGCTCAGATATCCGAATTGAGCTTATAATATATCAAATCGAAGATATTGACGAGATGAATATGCATGTTAAATTTTATTTTCGATTGGGGAGCGATTGCCACCCTCGGCCCTAAAGAGGATCCGCCTCTGACCCTAACTCTTGCAAGTTAAGTTATAAAAACCTGATTCAAAACATTAAAAGAAAAAATCAAGATTATAAACCTTTTTCTATGCGTAGGCAGCGTAGCCATTATAAGACGCACGTTTAAGAAACCGGGTTCCATACAGTAGGGTCGGGTATGGGTATCCATATACCTCCAAAAACGGGCCGTACTACCGCGTCCAATTGACGTGATAATCAATAATTGGGCTTTAATGGGTCAGGAAGGGCCCACCTCGTGGATTATTATTGATAAACCCAAATTCATATACGGAGTACGATACACGCACGTGGTTTATTTTCAGTTCAAAGTTTTTGATACACATCACAGGTTATCAAAGTATTATTGTCTAATTTATGAGCTAATTTAAAGTCTCGGAATAAGAAGATTAAATAGATGAGAATTGTAAAAGTTATTTGTAGGTACTATATATATATATATATATATATATATATATATATATATATATATATATATATATATATATAATCGAATAATTATATTGTTAAATATGAATAATTATATTGTATATTATAGGGTGATTTAGGCAATTAGGCTATTTAGAACCTTCAATTAGCTAATTAGACAAGAAACTTATTTAATTAGATTAGGTAGTTCATTCCCCAAATGGGATATTAAAGTCAATGGTCAACTGTTTGACCATTGACTGGTCAAGCAGTTGACCGTTGACCAACTCATGTGGAATTTTTTTTTTTTAGTGATGACATTTTTGTGATGCCATTTTTGTACCGTTTTAATACCATTTTTTTATTACATTTTATTTTCACTTTGATGCCACTTTTTTAATGACATTTTTTTCAAACCTTGATGACATTTGTTGTGTACTGTGATGCCACGTCGACCATTGATGGCCAACTTTTTTGTTACTGTTGGCTACTGATGACACTTTTTTATGTCGATTTTTTGATGATATTTTTTTACCATGATGCCATATTTTTTCAAATTAGTGTGTTGATGACATTTTTTTCTTTAATGTGATGCAACTTTTTCAAATTAGTATTTTGATATCACTTTTCTAATGTAATTATTTGATGCCACTTTTTTTAATTTAATCAATTGTATATCAATATATTTTCATCGATTATACTTTTATTCACTGATGACATATTTGTGATTACACTTCATTGATGCAATCACTTGTGGTGACATGTTTATTACATTTTTATTCATTGGTGACATTTGTGATTACACTTCATTAATCTCAATAATTTGTGATGACATTTGTATTGTTAACACTTTTATACAATTGATAACGTATGAGCATAAAATTTGATTACACTTCATTGGTGATATATTTGAGATGACCCTGACTTTTATTCATTGGTGACAAATTTGTGATTACGTACACTTCATTGATTCAATCATTTGTGATAATATTTTTTGTTGATGACATTTTTATTACATTGTTATACAATTGATGACATAAAAGGGGCTTAAAACGTGGAATCGAATTAACAAGACTTGATAAAATCATGACAATTTCCTAGCAAATGAGTAGATCATAAATGCCACACCTACAAGAAGTCTTGCATTTGGTGAAACATACCTCAAACAAAAGAGCAACAACATCAGTAGATGTGCAGGGAATCTCCTCAATTATAATTGGAATATAACGATCAAGTAATCATCCAACAAAATTGATCAAAAAAAGAATTGCAACCATGAATAAATTTGCAAAATCACACCTTGCAACATTTGTGATGACATTTAAAAATCTAATAACATGAAATTTCACCTAACATCTCTCATCTCCTCATTTTTTCCGGGCTTGAGACCGGTTGTGTACCAAAACACAAGCGGAGTTAAAAACATGTTATCACATAACTAGCAAGTAATAAACAAAGGTCTAGATCACCTAGTTAAAAACGTGTTATTAGTCACGAAGTCATTCCCATCTTGAGTGTTGATGGTCATGGAGATGCCATCCCCGTCACTAAAGCTCCTGTCAAAAACATTCGATTCGGCACTGGATTGAAACATCAACAAGGCAAAACTATATATTTGCTTACCCATAAAATGACCTACTTAAAACGTGGATCCAAGCTGGGTGAAGAAATTAAAATTACTTACAATAATTCCATCTTTGATAACTATCTTGAAGAGCTTCCAGGTGCATTCCCATCCATCTTCGTCTTACTAGCTTGTTGGTTCTTTGTGAGCACACATACAAATTTTGTAGATGAATCTCATCAATCATTATATATATTATGCCAAAATTGCAATTACAAAGCGAAGAAAATCATCTATTCGATCTCATGAAGATGTAGACATCAGAACAGCAAAGAATAGAAGGTCAATGCAAACAGAGAGAACAACTTGTGACACCAAAAAACAAAGAAACTGGACAGAAAATAGGAGGAAGAACAAGAACTGGATGGAAAAGAAAAGCATATATACCAAACCAGATCGATCATGTGCGGAAGTCAAGGAAAAAGAAGATACAAAACACAAAGAAGACGAATAGGAAACGAAAAAATCGACAAAGAAGCATCAAAACAAGAAAATTTCAAAAATTCAGCTATTGAAAACCGAAATGGTTGTTACCTTACCTGATAGATGTTCGTAAACAGGAAAACACTGAGGGCCTGGGACCGAGAAGTCAAGAACGGAATCACAATCAACTTGGTCCCGTTTTGACAGTAAACAGCGTGGCACCGCAGAACTTGAATCCTCATCAGTTTTCTGACCTCTTTAGCTGGAGAAACCTGCAATCAAATTATAAAACTTGCAGATTCCATAGACAACATATACAATATGGATGAAGACATACTAATTGCATTTAATAAACGATATTCTGATGACATTAATTACCTTCTCAAGATTCTGTACTCTGAAAGTATAGCAGAATTCAGTAGAGATCTCTTCATCTACATCAATAACCTCGCGTATGGCCAAGCCAATTGAATCCGAACTAGTTACTAGCCCAGCAGCCTGCCCAGTCATTTATACAAATACATGGTCTGCACTGTGGATTTTCACACTCTTGCTCATAACTCAGTAAACACCTCAATGTCATGAACACCATAAATCAAACCTTTTTCAATCAAAAACTACAGAAGGTAAAAACAATAATAGTCAATGGTAACAATGTGGCCAATTCCATCATGGCAAAAATCAAAATCAAAATAAAAATTGAGCAGATTCAAAAGGAAAAAAGTTTAATTTGGCGAAATTGGGGTTCGCAAAGGAAGATCAAGTACTTGGGAGAGGAAACCCTCCTTTACAATGTCTAGTTGCCTATTTGTATCCAAATAGGGATGCTTCCATCTTCTTGGCAGAGCCTGATCAGCAGTTGCACAAACGGGACCTCAATCGTTCCTCTGTCGGCCAATTCAAGTACGAGGACGTCGACTTTAGGAACAACACTGACTCCTGATACATCGTCGTTGCAGCAAGAAAATGCCTCAAATCAAAGGAAAAATAGAATTGAAATTCCCATAGATTGAGATCGGGCGGATGAAATCGAAATTCGACCGATCCATCGAAATCTTAACCCTAATGCGGCAGAATTCGGAAGACATGACCAACAATGGACAATATAGAATCGGGAGAAGGAAAGATTCGACGAGGAAGCTCGGCGCTACTGTGGTTTGCAACCGGCGGAAATCGACGATGGTATTGCCAGCGATCATGTCGAACTCGTGATTGGGAGAGAAGGGATAGCACTGATGGGAGAAGGAAAGAAGGATGGGTACAAGGGGCTAAAAAAACATGAAAAGAGGCTAGCGCGCCTAAAAAAAATTAAAAGTGGTTAATTAGCTAATTGAATTGTTAAAAAGGGTACAAATTATCAAATTTTCTCTATATTATAATCATGTGATAGATAAGATTTTCTTTTCGTATTTAGATACAAATAGTTTTTAATGCTTACACTGTTACACGGTAAAAACAGTTTACACAATTATACATGATCGATCTAACCTCATCATTTGATAACCCTAGATTTAATCTTTCTAGATAATTATTTATGTATATCAATAAACTATTATTTTCCTTAAACGTATTTCTATGTCTAGGATTACAAAATAAATAAATAAAAATTCAATATAATTCTTTTAAAAAATAATAATAATTTTCTCCTTAAATATACTAGAATATAATGTAGGGGATTTAGAAGAATTTGGAAGCTAGTATATTATTTGGGAGTGTGGAAGGGTAATAATGTGTGACTCAACTCCAGGTATATAATATCTGATCTCTACATGTTTGAATTATTATTTACTTTGTAAATTAAATTTTCTTATCAATTGTGAATGGTGACCAACTAACCATGTAAAATAAATTAATTGCCTTTAAATTGACCGTCTCCAACAACTCCAACCGTTTTGAAAATTTGTCATTTTCACTTGGGGCATTATAATTTACAAATAAATAAATTATAGTTATCCATTTATTTATTGAAGAGAAAGAGGTGATTTTCCTTTCAGATAGCAAAGGGCCAATAACTTAACCTCTTTCATCCTCTTTCTTAGGGTTTCTTCAACATAGGTTATTATTTTATATTTTTTTATAGAAAAAATCCACATATTCTTACGGTTATTTTCAAATATTAATATATTAATATATCATGTTTAACCTCTAATTATGGTGTACATATAAATAACAGATCATATATATATATCAGACACAATTATCATAGAGTTTTTGGTGGTACATGAGAATCAAATTTGCTTATCAATGTGCTTAACCAATAATAGGTGCTACTAGAATTAAGCAGTTTGAGATAATGATTAATCAAACCAGCGCATTCATTTGAACAAATCCAAAGGCATTTAAATCTATATCTATATAAAACTTAAGGGTGAATTACATTTTTGGTCCCTAACCTTTATCACTTGTTTCACTTTAGTCCTCAACCTTTGAAACGTTTCAAAATAGTCCTAAACCTTTCTATTTCGTTTTATTTTAGTCCCTAACCTTTCAAAGGTTGTAAAATAGTCCTTAACTTTACATTTTTTATTCGTTTTAGTCCCTGATATTAAAACATTATTTGAAATAATTATAAAAATTACCCTAAAGTTATCATAATGTATATAAATGAGTAAATTACCGATATAAAGAATAATTATAAAACAAATATCCAACTTTATGATTTTTTTTAAAAAAAAGATCTCTTTTATTATTCAAATTCATTATTTTAATGGATTAATACACATATATTGGATCTATATATTAGTAAATAAGAAAAAAAAACATATCCCACCATCTCTCAAATTAATCACAAGATCTATAAATTTTATGAGAGGTTTTGTGGAAAAAAAATTATGAATAATTTTTATATAATATGCTCTTATGATAAATAGTAAAATAGTTCGAGTATTTTTCAAAATTAAAATTATAGAGTTAGATGATTTTTTATAATTTTTCTTTGTATGAATGATTTTATTTAAATTATGATAACTTTAGGGTGGTTTTTTATAATTATTTCAAATAATGTTTTAATATCAAGGACTAAAACGAATAAAAAATGTAAGGTTAGGGACTATTTTACAACCTTTGAAAGGTTAGGGACTAAAATGAAACGAAATAGAAAGGTCAAGGACTATTTTGAAACGTTTCAAAGGTTGGGGACTAAAGTGAAACAAGTTGTAAATGTTAGGGGCCAAAAATGTAATTCACCCTTAAGTTTTAGAAGAGTTTAGGATGATTTGTCAAATTTAGAGGCATTATAGGAGTCTTAACTAATCATTTTTTTTTGTCATTTTATTTGATTTTCTTTAATTCTCATTTTTTTCTTCTTTTTCATTTAATTCTTTTTTTAAAATTTTACTAACTATCTATATCTATATAAACTCTTAATTTATAAGAGTTTAGGATAATGTGTCAATCTTAGAGACATTTTATGAGTCTTAACTAATCATTTTTTTGCCATTTTTCTTTGATTTTCTTTAATCCTCTTTTTTTTCCCTTTAATTCTCTTTTTTCTTTAATTTTACTAGCTATTAAGCTTAATTCAAAACATTGAATATAACTATTGATTATGACACATCACATTTAAACAATGTTATAATGATAATGATATTATTATTACTAAGTGATTTAAAATATCTATATTTATGTATTATACTTTACATAAGATTTTTAAAAAAAAATTCTGAGATAATTATAAGATACATTTATTGTCAAGTTTTTTTTATGATTTTTATCTTAACATTTATTAATATTTTAGTTTTAAAAAAACGCTGCATGACGCGGAAATCGTACTAGTTGCTATATATTATTTGAGTAAACCAATTTTATTTTAGATATTCGTTAAAAATTTTGAGACTTATCTTTATTTAACAAAAAAAAAATGTCATATTCTTTTTTTGATCCTTTCCAGTTCAAGTGGGCTTTGCCCACTCTACATCTGGATCGGGTTACTGTAGGCCCATTTAAGGGGTTGACCCTCCCACTCACAAGCGTCTCCATATTTTCACGGGGATTCGAACTTCGAATCTCGAGGCATGGGATGTAGTCCCATAACCACTACACCAACTTGTGATTGGTAAAAAATGTCATATTCTAATTAAGGATATGAGAAGAGATGGCCAAGGTTCTGAAACCACCGATCGCTAATTTCTTCAAAAGAATCTTAATCAAAATCAGAGTAAGCCTTCTGTTTTTGAATCTGAAAACTTCGATTGAAAATCATCGATTCCCATTTTCTTTTCTTTTTTAATATATTTTTTACGTATCTTGTAGGCTGGTTGTTCGCTGATTCAAGTGGTATGTGAGTTGGGTTTAGAACGCCGTGAGCTAAAATCCCCTAAATATGAAGTTTTTTTTTTAAAATAAATAAATAGTGGAAACATCGGTTCCAATTCTAAAACTGTCAGTTTTAAAAACGGTTTTTTTATCCTATACCCCATGGTTTCCATTATAGAAAAAACATATCCTTAATTAAAATACATTAGTCAAATTTTAAATTAGATTCTTAAAGTACACATATTTTTTTTAGAGAATCTTTCCCAAATTAGTTCTTATCCTATACCTCCCCTATCTAAAATCTAATCTAATAATTACTTAAATTGCAAAAAAAAAATTAAATTTATATTATATATATATATAAATATAAATTACGTTAAAAAGTTAACCATTTTATATTATCGGGTATGCTATGCACACGGTGTCGACATCGATTGTCATAGACGGAGGCTGGCGTTGGGAGAGGTTACCGACACGGCGGTACACCATCTGTCGGAGATGGAGAAGATGTTGGATCGAGGGGAATTGGAGGCGGGAGGTGGTTGCCGACCTCATTTGTCGGGGTCATTACCAGCATGGCAGTGTTGTCGTCTCCGACTCCCTGTGTCGATGGCTCGGGTTGTGTGTTTGGTGAGAATTTAAATTATTTAACCGTCCCTATCCTGTATTATACAAGTTAGAGTATAATACAATACTAGTATCGCGACCCGCGACTTTGCGTGGTTTCTTAAAAAATTATATATTTGTTATGACCTGAAGGTCCGATAAGTTGAAGCTATGACTTCTATGGTGGTTATGAGATAGAAGAAGGGAAGAAGAGAGAGAGAGATTAGAGAAGGTAGAAGGAAGAAGGGGAAAGGGAAGGATATATAAGGTTTTGATTAATTATTCGATACCCGTACAATACTCTTTACATGTATTTATAAACCCATGCCCACTTTACTAGTTATTACACTTACAATCCCTAATATTCTAGTTCCTAACAATTTTATTACTTCATTATTTTATTTTTAAACTATTATTTTTTATTAAATTATAAAGATTAACATTATTTCAATGAATCTTTATTATGGAAGTTTTCAATTAATCATAAACTAAACTAACCTTCTTTTCATTTAAAATCAATATATGGTTAGCATGTATAAATAAATTACTTCGTAACAACTTAAAAAAAGAAAAGATAAATATTTATCATAATACCATGTATGATAAAGGGTAAAATGATAAATCTATGTAGTAAAAATAATTAAATATATAATTTATATTATGTTTTAATCATATGCATGTATATTACAAAAAAAACATTAATTTTAAATTATATTTCCATCTTCTTCATTTTGTTTTCTTTCAAAAGATATTTATTTCTATCTTAGAAGTTTCATAATTATCTTTTATTTCTAATAAGGAGCCATCAACATTTGCAAAATGACCTAAAAAAAATCTTCCGACGAACTTGATATATATACTCTTATATATAAATATGTTTATCATTAGCTTGATAAAAAAAAGATTAATCTTCATTAGTAAAAATATTTGTATTTATCTTATCTTTGTACTTATAATTGACATTGAAAACGTATAAAACCTATCCACTAATTAATTAGAGACCATGCCTATAAATAAAACGTTTATTTAACATATTTATAAACATGCACAAACTTATCCACTAAAATTGAATAACATTAGATAGATTTATCTAAAATGATAAATTTTCTACCTAATTAAAATATAATGTTGAATATTTATTAAAAAAAACTAATTAAGAAATAAGGTTATATGAGATAGATTATTTGATCTAAAAAAATAAGTTTTTTTACCTAACTATATTGTCTTATTAATCGATGTGGTCCAAAAATATAATACTAATTAATCCAGAATATGACACGTAAGCAAAAATAATCTCGTTTTAATTCAGAAAATTCCATTGATTCGAAATCGCACCAGAGGCCTGTTTAGTATTTTGGTTTTGCAACAACTTAAGATATGAGATTTAATATTTATATTAAATTTTAATATAATATTTTAATCAATAACACCAACATAATTACACCATTCTTATTTATTTATTTATATATTCAAGTATAAGTATAAAATGTTATTAGCATATAACCAAGTAAGACACAATAACATCTTATTATTTACATTATTTTTTTGTTTTGATCTGTACCCGCTATCCACGATTTTTACCTTTAAATTTTGGGTAAACTTGTTATTTGATCTTCAATGTTTAACATTCATGTCAAATAGATCGATCTATATCTATTTATTTATTTATATATCTAAATCTATTACATTTAAGTTACTTTTTTACGCAAAAATACCTTAAATAATAAAAATTAATTAGTCATCGTTTAAGATGAACACATATAGGATGACACGTATATAAATTGATTAGGTCGTTGTATGACCTGACTTAAATTTATCGGATACTCATTAATTGACGTGTCAAAAAAAATTCACCAGAGAATGACACGGTAGCGAATATCTATCAAATTATTATGTAATCTTTTTTATTAATAATATTTGCATGAATAGTAAAACGTCAAGTTTTAATTAACGGAGGGAGTATTATTTTACCATTTACATTGATCATTTGATCTTATGGGTTAAAATATAATCTTACTAGTGGAATACCCGCGCCATGGCGCGGTTGCGACGGGAAAAAAAATATAGAATATGTATTATAAGGAACAACGAAATAAAATATAAACAAAATGTTTGAAAAGTTTAAAACAACAATATTGTTATCGAACGACATAGGTGTTTAGAAAAGCCACAGATCGAGTTGGTGATGTAAGTTCCGTCCATGCAAATCCTGAAGAAAAAAAATATTGATCACTACAAAGGGATGAATTTGTATAATGGATATCATTTATAGGTTAACAATAAATGACATACAAACTAAAATGTGTAACTTACATAAGGAAGATAAATCTGTTATTATGTAGGGATGGCACCATCATACCCCAACGGAAAGAGAAGGTCATTGGCCTGATTAATGAAAGTAATGAGACCAACATCAGTATAAGATTTAAAAATAAGCATATTAAAAAACATATAAGCAAATGAACCTGCTAGGCTAATGCTTCCAAGACTTCTTTGTAAACCACATTAGTTGTAGTGTTGAGTGGGTGACCGTCCTTATCACAAGATAGAATTTTCAAGCCGGCTTTGCTTGTAACCCTCGATACAGCAACATACAACTGACCATGGCAGAAGACTGGCCTCCTTAGGTACAACCCTACTCGTGAAAGAGATTGCCCTTGACTTTTATTAATAGTCATGGCAAAACAAACAGACACTGGGAATTGTCTTCGCTGAAACATGAACGGTAAAGATGCCGTTTGCGAAGGGCACATGACCATACGTGGTATGAAGACCTGGTCCCCAACATTTCTACCTGCCATAACATTGGCCTCAATGACGTGGTTACAAAGCCGTGTGACTATCAATCTCGTTCCATTGCATAAGCCAGCGGATTGGTCTATGTTCCTCATCAGCATAATCGGAACACCAACCTTCAATCGTAAGACATGATTCGGTATACCCGAAGCTTTGATGGTATTTAGAAAATCAGTGGAATATAACGGTTGGCCAGAACTTATATATCCATCCGTTTTCAAGATACTATCAGAACTAAGGTATACCTTATCCTCTCCTGGCATATTAGCGAGTATGAAGTCATTGACCTGATCCACAAATTCATGGGTCGGAGAAAGGATGGCTCTTTCTTGAAAATAGCTCAGATCAGACAAATGTTGCAACAAAGAGGGATGAGTCGATTCAACAATTGCTGCAACGGGATCACCTGTGTAGGTAAGCAACAGATCAGGAGGTGTATCGATGGTACACTCGCCGGCATTTTGTTCTCCCAATGTACCATCACCCACTTTCAAAATCCATCCTGAGAACTCCTGCAGTTCTTGCAAATTCGAACTTGAAGAATCACCTGACAGCCTCATATTTCGGTTAAGGGTCAGCACCTTGCAGGAATTCCATAAATAGGACGAATGAAGCGATGCTGAAAGAATATCATGTTTAGTCCCTCTAGGAATAACCGGCAAGATCTGACGAAAGTCACCACCAAGAACAACAACCTTTCCCCCAAATGGCTGAGATGAGCTATGAGGATTGGAAAACTTAAGAACATCTCTTAAACTCCGATCCAATGCTTCAAAACAGAACCTGTGCATAAGAGGGGCTTCATCCCAAATAATCAATCGTGCCTTGCATATAAGCTCAGACAGCGCCGTACCTGGCTTAATGTGGCAAGTAGAATGAGACTGAATGTCTATAGGAATGGCAAACCGAGAATGGGCTGTTCTGCCTCCTGGGATGAGAAGAGAAGCAATACCACTCGAAGCAACAGTTAGAACAATGCCACCTGTAGAACGTATACCAGCAGAAAGAGCCCTCCAAATAAATGTTTTGCCTGTTCCACCATACCCTGAGAGAAAGAAGAGCCCTCCTACATCATGAGAAACAGCGTTCATGATATCATCATAAACTACACGCTGCTCATCAGTGAATTTAGATAGTAGACTGCTATGCTCCAGAGCCAACTTTGCTCTATCATAGTTAAGCTCATCTTGAATGAGCTTGTTAGAGCCCTCTGTGATGAGGATATCATTTGGAAGAGGCATTGGAGGGTGAGCTCTAAGAGAACTACCATTGCACTGCAAGGATTTCTCAATTTCTGCAAGAGCATAGTTTCTTAGTTGTTCTTCACTTAATTGCAAATCTGAAAAGATAAAGAGTTATGTTAAGGACAGAAATTAGTAATCAACGTTGGACAGTTTCAAGTTTTAGCAAAATGTTATTCGCTCTTCAGTTGTAGCAATATGTGAATATATGTAAAATTCAACGTTGGACAGTTTCAATCATTTATATGTTGAGCAATCTATTTATTTATTTATATATCTAAATCTATTACATTTAAGTTACTTTTTTACGCAAAAATACCTTAAATAATAAAAATTAATTAGTCATCGTTTAAGATGAACACATATAGGATGACACGTATATAAATTGATTAGGTCGTTGTATGACCTGACTTAAATTTATCGGATACTCATTAATTGACGTGTCAAAAAAAATTCACCAGAGAATGACACGGTAGCGAATATCTATCAAATTATTATGTAATCTTTTTTATTAATAATATTTGCATGAATAGTAAAACGTCAAGTTTTAATTAATGGAGGGAGTATTATTTTACCATTTACATTGATCATTTGATCTTATGGGTTAAAATATAATCTTATAAGGTGTACGTTTTATTTCAAATAAAGAACACAATTCGGTTTCTTTTAAATGGTCAATTAATCAATATTCAATATAGTTAGTATATTATATAAATTTATTTGTATGACCAAAACAATTCTATCTACGGAATATAGATTGAAAAAAATAAAACAATTCTATCTATGAAAACACCTTAAAGTTGTTTGAAAAAAAATGCGTGTTTTTTAAATGAATGAATTTTGGAATATATTTATCAAAGACTTACACTCCACAATAAGTTTTTTTTAAACTAATTAAGATATAAGGTTGGATATATATATATATTGATTGATTAATTGATTTGACCCAGAAATATAATACCACTTTAATCAAGAAAATGCCACGCAAGCAGAAATAATCCCGCTTTTATCCAGTAGATATATAGATTATATAGATATAGATATAGGTATATAGATATAGATTTATATTTATAAGATTTTTTAGTTTGTCAGAATTTATCAGATTTATTAAAAAAATTATCAAAATGTAACTAATTGATATATGATAAAATTTTATTAACTAAATATAATACCGCTTTAATCCAGAAAATGCCACGCAGACAAAAATAATCCCGCTTTAATGCAGAAAATTCAATGGCCGCGAGGTCGTTCCATTGGTCTCTGTTTTAGTATTTTATATAGATAGATTGGTTTAAAAGGAGAATTTAAATTATTTAAATGGAAGTGTTTAATTAGAGAGTTTATATCATCCAAAAAATCCAACAAAGAAACATGCAATTTCCGCCTGTCCACCAAAATGTGCCAAATTCACAAATTAATGTGTGGATTAAGTTCCAGAAATTAATTAATTAATTAAGAAATTGTTTTTTTCCCTTGTTCTTTAGACGATGCCATGTCAGCTCTTATCCACATAATAAAAGCGCGGTCTCTGTTTCTTTTGCTGACTCAGCCACACGTGTAAACCTTTTTACTTTATTTTAGGGCATTTTCCGTTTTATAAAATATTAAAATTAAAATAGTAATACTTTTGTAGATGCTAAGAAAATGAAGGTCACCACGACTTTTTTTGTTGATACTTTCACGGAGATTCGAACTTCGAACCTCGAGGCATGGGATGTAGCTCCATAACCACTACACCAACTTGTGATTGGTGAAGACTACCACCACTAATCCTAACCATAATATACATTTTTACCACTTCTTGGTGAGCAATCAATTACATATTCTTTATAGTATAATATTTGATGAATTGAAGTATGACTTCATGAGCAACATTTTCTTTATTATGCACTTTACAAAAAGTATTACCCTTTTTTAAGATGCCATTGTGATGAATAAGTGAATAACCTCTAATTAAAATAAGAAATATTGAAACTGAATACCCTTTACATGTGGTAGTTATTAATGATAATTTTTTATTAGAATTGTTAAAAACCTAAAATTCGATATCTAAATAATCACTACTCTTTCGGTTTCGTAATTTATGTGACTTGACTTTTTGACATACTTTTTACAAAATTAAAAAATCTAAAAAAATATTAGTTTTTTTAATAAATAGTATTACGATTTTTTCTAAATGGCATAGAATAAAAAGACAAATTGGGTATTTTTCCTAGATACACCCGATTTAGCCATTTTTAAATTAGATTATGGGGTTTATCAATTTCATTTTAGGGCATTCTTTCCAAATAAAGTATTCTTATGCTATGCTCTTATGACACACAATAAACAAACCGATAATATTATACTCCCTCTGTTAATTAAAACTTGACGTTTTATTATTCACTCACGCTATTTGAGGTGTTAAGAACTTTATAAAATATTAATTTTTTTTAATAATTTCATACTTATTACTATCAAGTATGAATTTATAAAAATAAAGGTAAATTTTTTAATATTTTATATAGTTTTTATCCTTCTAAAAAAACGTGAACGATAAATTTTAATTAATAAATGGAGTACTTATTAGTAATAAATATATAATTAAATTAAAAACTTAATAAAAAGATTAATATTTTGCATATATTTTTATTATTTTAAAAAACATGTAAAATAATGAGTGTCCGACAGAAAGAGTATCATCAATTATAAAAAAAAGGCCGACGAATCTTATTGGCAATCTATTTTTTTAACCAATTTCATCTTAATCAACTAACCAACTTTAGATCGAGTTTAAACAAAACCAATCCACAAAAAAAAAAAAAAAAAAAAAAAAAAAAACCCATAATTTATACAACTTAAAAAAATAAAATACCCACTCATTTCTGACGCATAGATCACTAGATGCAATTTGACATATCCAAAAAAAAAAGAAGAAATTTCCAACCACCCACCTTACAGTTGTCATAATAAATTCTCAATATCTATCCTCTTCAAATTTCCATAAAATACCAAAAAAAATCATTTTCCTGAAAGAACATCAACACACCTAAGTTCTTCGTCATCATCATTTTCCTCACCTTATTTTCTTGGATTTCTTTTTCCTTATATAAATTTCTCGTTTTAAAATAAGAGCCACCGAAAAAAGAGAAAATAAAAATAAAAATCCAACGAGCGCCATTTTCTGTAATCTCCATTTCTCCCTCTTCCTCTCTGGAAACCGACGAAGCTCTGTGGCTGATCGATCCCGAGTTGAATCCGATCGAAATTTCACCAATTTTTCGGATTTCTCCCTGATTTTGTATTTAATGGGTTCCGGTTCTTCGGCGCTTCGAGAAGATTCAGCCGGTCCGGCGCCGGCGGGGCTAGGCGACTTGCCGGAGGGATGCGCGGCGGCCGTTTTGATGTATTTGGAGCCGAGAGACATCTGTAGGCTGGCGAGAGTCAACAGGGCGTTCCGAGGGGCGTCCTCCGCTGATTTCGTATGGGAATCGAAGCTGCCGTCCAATTATCGGGCTTTGGTAGATAAGGTGTTCGACGAAATGCCTGTTGGATTGTGTAAGAAGGATATTTATGCGCGGCTGTGCAGGACTAACTCCATTGATGGAGGAACTAAGGTAACTAATTGTCTTAAATATATATATCATTCCATGAATTTTAGGTTTTTGATCAAACTTGAATCTTGAAGTTTGTAAAGTTAGGTGGAATTTCTCCCGGGAAAATCTTATTTTCAGTTTGGGGGAAATTAAAGTTACTGCATTTTTTCCCCTAATTGTTGTTATATATATATATTTGTGTGAGCTGTTTTTCAATTGATGGTTTCCTGAATTTGGATGCAGAGAGTGTGGCTGGACAAGAACACAGGAGGAATGAGCATGGAGATTTCAGCCAAGGGGCTAACCATAACCGGGATAGATGACAGAAGATACTGGAACCTTTTACCTTCTGATGAATCAAGGTGAGATTATTGATAACTTTACTTGATTTAAAATTTTGTAATCAATGGAGTTTTGACTCCCCATAGGTTGATCAGATTAATATTATCAAAATTCCAACTGGTTTGATCATCCACATGGAGGTTTGCTGTTGGAGCTTTGTCTTCCACCTCTGCATCTTTGACCTCTCTTTCTTGGCTTATTGCTTTTTCTGTGTTTCAATTTGCTGTGAGTTTTGAACCTCTCTTTCTCTGCTTATTGATTGTCTGTGTATCAATTTGCTCTCTATTTTGGATGATGTTTGAATGCTTAAACTATAAGAACTTAGAAAACACAATAACATTTTAGGGTTCAACTGAATTCGATTATAAATGTTTACCTATTTGTATTTCCTGGAGGAACTTGGATAAACTTATCCTATGTAAAATTTCTGTAACTATAGCTGGAATTGATGTTTCACCTTGTCCATTTTGTTTTGTATATATTTCTGTGTGACATCATTCAAACCATGGATAGTCAAACTTCCTAGAATTATACTGGAGTTGTTGTGTATCTTATTTTCATCTTTGATCAGACTTTGACTTATTCTATAGCTGTATTTCTTGTTTGTGTTCATCATTTTATATGTTGGTTTCAATGAGTTATGGCATCAATGAAAGACCGAGAAATGGGGTCTTGAACCCAAGATTATTATTAAACTTTCACTTCCTCTTGGATGCAGATTCTCCACCGTAGCGTACCTCCAACAAATCTGGTGGCTTGAGATCAACGGCGAGGTAGAGTTCCCCTTCCCAGTGGGAGCCTATAGCATATACTTCTGGGTTCAGCTAGGGCGGACAGTGAAGAGGTTCGGCCTAAAGCACTGCAATGCCGAGAATATTCATGGATGGGAGAAAAAACCCGTACAGTTCCAACTCACCACGTCCGATGGGCAGCGAGCAGTCTCCCAGCGCTTTCTGGAAGAGCGCGGGAAGTGGGTACGCTACCATGTTGGTGACTTTGTGGTGGAGAACCCGAGCAAGCCAATGAAGCTCAAGTTCTCCATGGCACAAATAGACTGCACGCACACGAAAGGCGGTCTCTGCTTGGACTCTGTAATGATATGCCCTAGAGGAGGCTAAGAAGCTCAGTTAGCTTTCATCCTCCTCTTTTTTTAGGGTTAGGAGGTTTGATGGAGTATGCAGTATGTATAGGTAGGGAATGAGCATGAAGCAAGCGAAACCGTATGCCGGTTTTAGGGCTTTGATCTCATGCTTGTTCTTTTGTGGTAAGTGATATGTGGGGAGATATGACAAGAGAAGTGTACATTATTCACTGTGTGTGTAAATCAATGATCCCATATCCATTTTGTTGTATTGTGACTTGTGGAGGTATTAAACGTTGGGTTGTAAGCTGAGATCATTTAAGAACAACACAATTTACACAAGAACCATCTGCAGTAACCAGCAAAAAACAGTACCACATTCAATTTTACCCAACCATTGTTTGTTCTTTCTTTGGTTTGCTATTGAAGGTGACAAATTCGACATCTGAAGTAATGAGACTTTGAGGTTTTTCAGCTTCCAAAAGCTGCTCTACAGTTTCCCACTCCCTATTTTGTGTGCAAAAGTACTATTCTACCATATCTGTCTAGACAAAAACTCCAACCGGTTGTCTGTCATCTTCAGCTATGGAAACCCTCTTTCTTAACCTTCACTCCACGAAGCAATGGCATGCTATGTTCCTCCAGCACATCTGCTTCTGTCTTGATAGGCCCTTTGAGCGTCAATGGCGACTTACCTCTGTTGATCATACGGGATGACTGAGTTCGGGTTGAAGAAGATTTGGGCTCCTTATTGGGTGCGCGATTGCTCACACACTTCCTCTGTGACCCACCACCGGCCCTGGGCATGGCTTCACTCCTTCCTTTTACACCGCTGGTTAGCGGAAATTGTGGTGTTGTTGGCGGTTGGGGCCCCTGTGTTGCTCCACTGTTGAAGACCTTCTCCATCAGTAGTTTCTGCAAAACATACTTTCTGGTATCCTGGTCTCCCTGAGTGAAGGAGATGGTTGACAGATTTGCATTTGAGCTCGCGGGTTGAGTTATGGATTTAAATGCTGAAGAAGGCGCTGCTTCGTACCAAGAGGGGTCCGGTTTCACCATCATGCTTGTACATGAATTCATAGAGTTCCCTGATAGGAGTTTTTGGCAAGAAGTCCATGTAGTGGAGTCTAGAGGATTTCCGCTCGCTTGAACATTGGAAGAACAGTTCTTTGAGGAGATTCCATTAGATTTTGCATTGTTCATTAGAAGTTTCTGGTAGCAGCTTTTCTCTGCAGTAGAGCTCCATGCTTCACGACCCTCATTGGCTTCAACTCCAGCATTAGGTACGATAGATTCATCAAATGGATTTTGGACAGGAACTGAACTCGTCAGCATAAGCTTGTTTCCAGTAGAAGAGAAAGACTGAGCATTGTGATGGGTCGCTCTCTCATCCATCTGCTTTCGCTTGGACTTCGTTTCTTGAGCATATCTATTCAAGCTCTCTACAATTCAAAACTTTTAATTTAAACTACCAGTTACTAGTCCATGGTATTATCTAGAAGTTGAGGAACATTGTTCAGGTATGATGGTCATAGTAGTTAAAGCCTTGTAAGAGTGAAGAAAGTTTACCGATTGGACTGAGATTGTTCTCAAGGCTATATGTCATCAAGTCCTTCATACAATTGAAGACATCGCCTATCTGTTGAAAGATTGAAAAGTAGAGGGTTTTGAGCAAAGATTAGAAGAAAAATGGAACCCCTCAAAATGTGCAAAAAACAAATGAATTGTGATGTTTGATCAACAACATACTTGCAAAAAGCGCACAAGCTGTTTGGAGAATCCACAGTCGCTAACAATCTGTGAGTCCAGAGTTTTTGCAAGCTGCCCTCCTGCTTTTAAAAACCTGCATACAGAGGGAAATGGTGAAAAAAAAGGAGAAAAAAAGGATGGCTGCCTTCAAATCACTTGCATGACATTCCCAATTTCCCATAGAACCAAAAGAGCATATTTTGCTTCAAAACCTGAGAATGAAGTGATAAACTAAAAATCCTAAACTCAAAGCAGCTTGGACCATTGGCACCTAATTATCATTAAATCTAAGGTGTTACCTGTTGTTGGTTGCTTGCAAATCATATCTGCGTCCTCCATTAGATTTGTTTGGCTCAATATTATCTTGATAGTTCTTAGCAGCCTGAATCAATTGATTCACCTGCAAAAAGGGAATGAGGCTTCATTATATGACACAAAATTTCAAAATAAGAGATTCAGGACTAGCAAGTAATATGCTTATATGCAGATGATAAATTATAAAAACAAACAAGCAATTTTTTTTTTGTATCGTTTAGAGCAACGTTTTATCCAGACAAGTGATTAAAAAAAAGTCGGATTTCCATATAACTCTCAAAATTAGAAATAGCAGTGGAGGTGGATACCAATGATAAATCAAGAGACTATTATAAAGTCCAAAAAAAAAGTTTTTTTTTAAATGATACCTGTGGTGCAATCAATCTGCGAGGAACAAACTCCTCGTGATGCCTGACACAAAATTCCCATAACATTATCTATTGCAAGGACAAGCACTAAAGGTCAGTTTCAATCAATTAAAACAGCACCTGAAGCTCCAGCAGGGACAAACATACATGAGTTAGATAGTTTTTCACCTTTAACTCCTTCGTAAAAGTTACACGGAGTTGCCCTTCATGAATAACACGAGAATGTTTGTAAACTGTCTCCTGGACTGCTTTTGTGTACTGCAGCATCATGCATCCCGATGACAACTTGCTCTCACAGGGGAAATCAATATATAACAGTTCGTCAATCATACCGCCTTCCAAATTCACTTGGAACAGCCTTGGGAGAACTTCATATGTCACCTCTACCAAGCAAATACCATATTAGAAAAAACATTACAGTTATTCTCGGAAAACTAACTTAAACACTCCTATCTAACTTGTACCAATGAGATACTTGTGTGTGTGTGTGTGTGTGTGTGAGTGGGGGGGAGGGGGGGGGGGGGGGGGGGGGGAATTTCATTAACAAAGTTACTTCAGAGAGATTCTTCAACAGAACAGAAATTGCATATGATGCATTATCATAGAGAAATATTTGACCAAGACAATCACATGTTGAAAAATAAGGTATCTTACCAAAGCCTCTTCCAGATTTGGTTCCACAAATATCACAATTCCAATTATCCTGGGGAATAACATCAAAGAAAAAATTAGATATTGAAAAGCTGGATGTCCAAAAGAGGAAAAAGGCATTTATAATCAAGTTTGTACATAATTTAAAATGTAACATTGCAGATTACCAAAGAAGACACAAGAAGTTTGGCATTTTATCCAACAGCTCCTAGCAGCTAAATTTCACGTGTATAGTGTCTTCATGGTGCTCAGAAGCGAAAAAATTAACAGTGTTGAACTCAAAACATGAGAAATTAGCATTCATGGTACTGCATCAGACATCGAAACCTATGCTAATAGCATGAAACTCACCAAAACAGCCTGGGAGAAGGCCCCTTGCCCCACATGATCATAATTGGAGAAGCAACATCTTTTCCTGGCATCAGAAGCAAAGTATTCTGCCACAAACTTCCTCCAGTAGGCTATGCTATTTTGCTATGAGTTTAAGACCAGGAAAAATCACACCAGATAGCCATTAACCAAGCAAAAATATATGATTATTTCTGGGATATTGATCAGATAGAAATCAAAGATGAGAAGATGTCCAATTTGTTAACTGTACTAAAATTACAATATAATACAGTATTGAACAATCCACAAAGAATGAAGAGGCATTACCTTTGGACGATCTCTTTGATGCTGTAAATATTGCATTACTCGAGCAGCACAGGTACTTCCATTAATGACAGGTGTCTGGGACACTTGATGCTCAGGCCCTCGTTTCTGGCAGTTTGTCAATGGACGCTGGGTCGCTAACTGCTGACAATGAGCCTCTACAGGTTTTGGGCGGGATGGAGTGGTCTCTTTCTGCATTGCATTCAGCACTTGGTATTCCCTGTGTGATGCAGCTAGCTTCAGGTCATTACTTGTATACTGCTTGGAGCTCTCACTCAACAGAAGTTGCTGTATCATATATTGGAGTAAAAGATCGTCCTTGTTGACCTCCAATCTAGGTTTCTTCTGCACTTGAGCTGCGTAATCAAATTTCATTGAAGGAGCTGTAAAATGATTTGCCTGTAACATTGATTGGGCCATTGGGCTTATAATACTGAACTGTTCTTGTTGCCTTTTACGCTGTTCTGATTGGCACTGAACTGCTTGTGATAGTTGCTGAGGGGCAAGTAAATGATCTAAACACAAAGAACTAGAACCCCTCAAACTGTTGGCTGCCAAGGAAGAAGATGGTAAGTTCAAACTGCTGCTACCCCAATAAGAACCATCGGTGACAAGAGGAGCAGAACGATAACCGGCAATAATGGCATTTGTCTCCATGCTTGCTTCGAAGTAAGGGCTATTAATCAAAACTCCAGAAGAATGTGACGGATATCCAAAAGAAGAATCCACACGGGAGGCAACTCCAGTAGGGGACAACATGCCATCTCGGAACAAGATATCTGAACTTGTAGGATGCATAATATCCCCAGCCACTTGAGTTGGTAACTGATAGTTGGAACCTAAATATGCCTCAAAGTCCATTCAAACAGTCCCTTGCAAACTTGTAATGCTGCATATTCAATGGCACCCATGTCAAATCCATTCAGCAAGTATACACATTCTATATCACCATGAGAAAATAAATGAAGCCTCACAATGAAGGTATAGTCATGAAGTCTAGGATTAGGTGCCTAAGCTTCCCCAAACAGGGGACTTGTGCTGTTGAATACTTTTTGAAATTGAGCTAAATGTAAAAGGTCCAAATTCAACTCAAACCTGGTTTCTAAACTTGGTCTAATACAGCAATGCTTTACCAGAACCACTTACAAGCAACACCCTATTTGAGACAATAACAACGGCGACAAACTGACAGATTTCTCCTTACCCTAGAAAATCAAAGGTTCAAAAACAAGAGCTGAACCCAGTCAATGGAAGTCAAACTACGAAAACTGATCGCCAAAAACAAAACGCAGATAATCGTGAAAAGGCCTAAATCGACTCTCCAGGCTTAATCATCACTGAACACAGAGCAACAGCAAGAAGTACAAAACACCTAAAAAATCCTCGCACATTTTCCCGGCGAAAACTCGCTGAAGCCGGGGCTAAAATCAAGAGCGACTTGACAAAAGAGCAACAGCTCTTGGTCCATAATCGCGAAAATCAGCATCGTAAACAGAGAACGAGAAAAGATAATCATGAAAAAACATCATCAAGCACAGATTAAACATTAAAAAAAAAAAGAATCGCTGATAAAAAGAAGAGAAAAACAGCTCCGAATATAAAATTCCACATACAGGAGAGAGGTGGGAGAGAGGAGGAGGAGGCAGCGACGGTGAGAGCTTCGAAAACGGCGAAAAAGCAGGGATTTGGCTTTTGGTATTAGGAGTGACCGTACGGAACCGCCATGGCCACTTTCTTTTCTGTTTCTTCTTATGCTGTGGCCTCTGTGGGTAGAGTTCTAGAAGAGGGCGGGGTTTATACGTGAGTGAGCTGGAGCCTGGAGGGGACGCATGGGACCCACAGAGGGAGAGCTTTTTTCGGGTGTTGGTGGGCACAGGGAAACTCTCTGTGGGGAAGAGGCTGAGAGGGTTCCGACATGTGTCTCCTCAAGATTTTGCCACAGGAAATTCTATTTGTTTATATTCTAGGTGTGATTTAAATGTGGTTTTTAATTTTTGACACAATTTTTAAGTAAAAGTACTTCATCCATTCCAAATTAATTACCGTTCGTTTTTTTCTGCACGCTTTTTAAGAGGTAAAAACACGTATAAAATATTATTTTTTTAATCATTTTTTAAAAAATTTCATACGTGGTAGTCATAAGTATGAACTTATAAAAACAAATTTATTAAAAAAAATATTTTACATAGTTTTTACCTCCTTAAAATGCGTGTCAAAAAGTCAAACGATTTTTATTATGAAAGATAGGGAGTATTAATTATTATTGGTTTTACACATTTTTCTAAATCTTATCATTTATTAAATGCTTACCAAATAAGTGAAGAGTTTGGAAGAAAAAAAAAGTAGTCAACAAAAACAAATTTCAATAACAACTTTCATTAATCAATCTATTAAATTTCCTAAAAAACATAAAACGATACTTATTTTTGGATCAAATTCAAAAGTTTAAAACGATACTTATTTTGAATCGGATGGAGTATTATTTTATCTCCGTTTAATATATGAGATTGAAAGGGATAATATCCCACATTTGCATATAATTCAGTGGACTATTCCTTCTAATTTCAATTGGTTTAATGATGGAGTTCCTTCTAATGTCAATTCGGTGGACAATTATTTTAGCTTTGTGTGCTCGGATTGGTTAGTGCATGATGGGCTTGGGCGTGTGACCCTCCCACATCATATAGTTCACTGGAATTTTACCTGGTATCAAAACGGTTATGCTTGAGGGAGTTGCCCAAGCCTTACATAGTTACATTACATATAAGCCAGTGGGCAACACATGATGTGATTGGACGTGTGACCCTCCAATATCATATAACCCACCAGAATTCAACGACATTGATTTATTTAGTGTCTCAGTGAAGAAAAAAAAATAAAGTAAAATATTAACATATATATAAATTTTAAAAATACTTATATTTTATTTTTTTCACATACGGAGTATATTATACTGATGCATTTTGGATTCCAAACACACCTTAATTCTTTATTTAGTACTCCGTATTTAATGAGTAGAGCGTCCTTCAAGAACGCTCTCTTGGGTAGTTGGGTGGTGATCCTAATGCATTGACTTCAAACTCGGAATAACGTGTTCTCGTCCTTAAGGATACTCTTGGCAGTCTCAAAGGGTGGTCATGCTGGAGCTGACACCACCCAAACTATTGTCTTGTTAAAAAAAAAACTTCCTTCAAGGAGAAATATATTTAAGGTATCCCCTCTATTTATTTTTATTTATCATTTCTAGGCATAAACTATCATAATAAAATGCTAACGCTTGATCCACCCTTGATCACCACAAATGTCAATTAGTTAGGGTTGTTTAAGTTTTCCCAAAATTGATGAGTACTCCGTATTTCTCATAAATGCCAGCTTCAATACATGGCCCAGGTGTGCTCTGTTTCACACTGAATTCACTATATAAATTACTCAAACTGAAAGTCCGGAGTTCATATCCCCAAATTTGTGCAGCCATATCGAATACTTGTTGATACAAATATCGAAAGATTGTTCTTACACCGAGAAGACCGTTTTTCAGTCTATAAATTGCCATTTTTTATGTCGTGTTTGTCAAAGCGTTTCAGTAACGCTTCAGGTAACATTTACTCGTAGTGTTTTCGTTTGTGAAGCCATGTTTTATTTTGTTTCATTCTTATAAAAATTGAATGGAAGCTCATCATACCCTGCCAAACAGGAAGTAACTGTCATTTCAAATTTTTCACTCGACTGTAAAAAGAATATGCAGAGAGACCCATAATAATGTATGTACATTGTACCCCTTGCATCATTTAATGTTTACTTCACTAAACATTAATAAAGAATTTATTGCTTCATTCAATTTTCTAGTACCACAAAATAGTCAAATTTTATCAATTTAGAGATTCATTCAGCTGTTGGGTTTTTTTTAGGGAAGAAAAAAAAATCCAGAGTGAAAATATTTTCTTGCAATCTATCAAAAGATATCAAATAGTTCACCACATAGCCTTAAAACAAGCACCTCCCGGAAGCTAAAAGCTAACATGGTCAAAGTTGCATTGAGACATCAAAAACTTCTCAAAAGCGCCCTAAAAGACGCTCTCAGCCTATTTAAAATGGATTTCGAATGGTTTACTTGATTACTCATTGTTCTCCGGCCTTCTGTAGGGCATGAACCTGTGATCCTTTGAGGCGTTTCTTCTCCTCCTCTTCTCAATATATGAATCGAGCTTGCCAGCAGCCTGATATGCAAGAATTGTATGTTTTAGTTGAGCATCAGATTTGAGCTGCTCGTAAATCAATGGACAAGGGTCAAGGGAGGAAAAACAAACCTTGAGGCTGTCATACTTCTGCATAAGCTTTTGTTTCCGAACTTCAGCTGTAAAGGAGAACAGGAAAATAGTGATGAAATGCAGACAGAAGGACCGAAATTGCAAGTTTAAGGGCAAGGAAGAGAACATTACATTTCTTAAGATAGAATGGTTGCTTTCCCTGCTTTGCTGCGGCTCTTTCTTGCTTCTTGTGTGCAGATAAAATCTGTGATTCAACATTCTTCGTTGAGGCTGATTTGAGCTGCTTATCCTGAAAAGTTAGCAGAAAGAGAAGATTTCTTCAGCACATGAAATGTTGATCAATACATATTTCAGACAATTTAAAGAGTGGCTTAAACAAAAAGAAGAACCAACTCTAATACATGTGCCTTTTAGGTTTTTATCATACATATATCAAAATGATGCACTTACAATCTCAGAAATGCGAGATTTCAAGTCTGCAATGACTTCGGGGTCTTTAGACTTCTTAAGTTGCTTTCGTAGCTCCTGCCGAAAACAGAAATAGAGCGAATGATGATTCCGAGCACATAGTGATAGTATTAAAGGCAACAACATATATACTGATAACAGTTACCTCTTTTTCAGCAGGCAGTTGCTCTTCATATATAAAACTGTATCTTTTCTTGAACCTGAATGGGCAAAAACAAAAAGGAAGATACTGAAATGGCAATTTTTTTTAAAAAAAAAATCCAAAGAATGAGCCTGTATGATCAAATTATTCATTGAAGTGAGATCAAAATGCTTTCTAGAGCACATTATAATAAAGAGATTTGGAATTCGCAGATGAATGAAAATAGTAACAAAATCCGAACACCTTGATTCAACAAAATGCTTGAATAAAATTTCATACAATATGCAGCCTTTCATTTTAAATTCGTCTGAAGTATTAAGTATACATACCCCTCTAGATCAAGTTTACCACAAAGAGATTCAAACCGTGGATCCCGCACTATCTGTATATGACATTACCAGAGGAAGTTATTAGTCATTGCCAAATCAAAGTTTTGCACACATCAGAAGAAGCTTCAATCAAAAGGATAGTTTGCATTATATGCATAGTAAAAGCTTGGGAGAGAGTTAAAATGCACAAGGACGTAAGCAGCAAAATCTGAAGAATTGTGAGGTTTTCCCTCCAAAACTTTCACGCTTAGGAAGTGACTAAATAAATGCTCAAATCCACAGGTTTAATGGACAAACACATTATCAGATTGCAAGAACCATTGATCCTCTCACATTGGTTTTGATATATTCAATCAGAGGACAGAAATTCACTGAGCACATAATAACTCAATCTATCAGACTATGCACTATTTATCATATTGAGAGACAATTCACTTCACCTAAGATGGTGGAGGCCATGGGGATAGAAAGTATAGAATCCTCAAAAGATTTTCAATGTTATATATTTGAAAAGTGAAGGGAGCCCATCACCGGTGTTGTCCCAGAGTTTCGATTGACAGAATATACTAGATAGTTTCAGTTGCAAAGATAGTATAAAGACCGAAAATAACTTGCAAACATTTTCTTCCCCAAAGTTCAAAGCAAGATAAAAACAATATAAATATAAATTCCACTATGTTTCTATTAGTCTGTAACTCCATACTCACTTTCTTAGGAGCTTGGATAACTTCTCTGAGTCTACTAACTGGTTTCTTGCTGCTGATTTCCATTGGCCTTCGTAAATCGATGATAAACAATCAAACATCAATGGAGAAGTGAAAGCATCAGGTGCACCAACAAACCAATAAAACAAACCTGTTTTTGTTAGCCCGCGCAGGCTTTTTTTCTGACTTGGACTTCTGTTGCAGTGCAAGAGTGCCATCAGACCGTGCCTGTTGCAGCTCGCCTAAAGGAATGTCGGCGAGTTCACGCTCTATCTCAGCCTCCTAACCACAATCCAAACCACCGGTTAACAAATTCAATCATCATAAGTAAAACCATGAATTCAGAGAACGAGAGTTACTAACTTCGTCGGAGGAGGAATCACTCTCTTCGCTTTCATCAAATCTGATTTTGCTTGAAGAAGCAATTGCCGTATCACTGATCTTCATAATGCAAAAACCTGCGAAATTCGATTCCAACTCACACAAACACACACTATTAATGCTAGTTTGGTACGATTCCACCGCCGCGCCGCTCAGCTCAAACTCTACTTGAACCACAAATCACTCGAACGCTCAATCAGATTTGCGAGAATACCAGCAAGATGCAGGAGAGAAACGAGATACCTTGAATGCAAAAGTAAGGGGTACACAACGGCACAGAAAGAGGATTTAGGGTTTACTTCCGTCAAACGGTTGCGCGAAGGTGGAGAACGCGCGCCGAGTTGGTCCGAGCTGATCGAAATTGGGAACGAGCAACGCCTCGTCTACGCTGAGAGAAAAGGCCGAAAGGGGATAACACTGTACAGTAAGAAAACCCTTACAAGCCCAAATTTCCGAGTTTATTTGAATTGGGCCCAATTTATTAGGGCCTGAATGAAGGCCCATATAGGCCCATAATCCCACAATTGTAATTCCGTATAAGATGTAACCATAATTATTCATTTGGCTTAATATAATTATTCATATAAAAATTATTCTTTTATTGTAACATGATAATTTATTAATTTGTACTTATTCGTATGAATAAATTATGTATGAATAATCATGTTATTTCAGATGAATAATTTTGTTTTTCGAATTTTCCTGTAAATCTCAACTGTTGATCTTTTTAATCCAACCCTCCAAATTTGTTTACAAATTACATTGTAAGAGGGGTTCACATATAATTATATTAAAAGTCCAAGATTTAATAATTTGGGTTCAAAGTCTATACATTTACTGTGAATGAAGCACAGTCTAACAAGTTTAACAACAACAACAAAAAAAAAAAACTATTTTTGACGAACTTACATAAAGTCAGCAACAAAGTGGCCCAATTTTGCCAAAAATTTCCAAACAATTAAAATTGAAATCCGGATATGAGAATAAAGTCTCAATAAATGGAGTTGTTAAATTCACACCATGGGTTGTACAAATTGGATTGTTGAATAGTTGAATATCAATTCATGTTGAAATAGAGACCTTTTTTTGTTCTTTATTGTACGGTTTGATTTTTATTTGGCTATTTATTTGGCTGAAATAGAAGTTTAAACCGTCAAATCTATACATCAATTTTTTTAGAATTTTTTAGTTAGGTTGTGAAAAACAAACGAATGGTTGATAAATTTCCACATGAGAACCTATTGGGCCACACATTTTGAAACTCCGATGGGCCAACCCACTGAAATGCCTTTTTAAAATGGCTATATTGCTGAAAACCATCCCTTGAATAACCTAATTTGCTCAAAGCCATCCCTTAAATACATAATTGCAGTAAACCACCTATTAAAATCTAAAAGTTTGCATAGAACTACCTATTATTTAGATGTAGTACCGTTTCAATTAAAGTGAAAATTCGAGGATGAGAAAACGTAGCTCGATGAATAAAAATAACGACATAAGAGAAAGGTGCACAAAATTACAACGTCTATCATGGAGTTAACAAACTAGTCAAAACCCACTATCAATCTAACAGATTGCAAAGATGAGCAAAAAAGAAAGAGTTTGGTGTTGTTAAATGACATACAACAGAAATTTCGATGTTTTAATTCGGATATTCCTGTTATTTTCTGCATTTTTAATTGAAACGGTACTACATTTGAAGGATGGGTGGTTCTATGCAAAATTTTGAGTTTTATTGGGTGATTTACTGCAATTATGTATTCAAGGGGTGATTTTGAGCAAATTAGGCTATTTAAGGGGTGGTTTTCTTCGATTTGGACTTATAAAATTCACCAAAATCCCTTTTCTTTTGCTTCCTTTATTCCTTTATCCTTTTTTAGTTTTTTTACATGAGTAAAAAAGAGCTTTTTTTTTTTTTTTTTTTGAACCGAAAAGAATTTGACAAGGCCAAATGTGGAATTTGTCACTTGCCAAGCGCATCCCTAAGGATGATAGAACTAAGTTTTATATCGTCATACGAGACACCGGATAAAGCTAAATTTAGGTGCGAAAGACGATCCGCAGCTTGGTTAGTTTCACGGTAAACGTGACAGACCTGAGCAGAGCTGAAAAAGCTCAAGGAGACTAGAGCGTCAGAGACGATCATTTCAATTTCTCCCGGTGTGGACCAAATGCCCTTGAGGCAATTAATAATGGTGAGGTTATCACCCTCTATTATAATATTTTGAAGCTGTAGTTCCATGGCCTTGTTTATGCCGCACCACATTGCATAACCCTCAGCCCCTATCACCGAGTTGATAGGAGAGGCACCCGAAGCCATGTGGATCGGGTTTCCGTTGGTATCTCTAATTATGTACCCATAGTCTGCCTTGCCGGAAAGCGAGAAGGCTCCATCAAAATTGAGTTTGTAGATTCCTTCTTGTGGTTTTCGCCATTTTAAGTTCTTCTTTTTTTTGCTCTGTTGATAGTGGTTTTATGTTGTAAGGTGGCGTGTTCATATGTTTTTGCAATCTTCCAGGAATAGATTTGGTTCTGGGCAAAGGCGCATATGTTGCGAAAATCTGGTGTGATATTTTCAAAAAGTGTTTTATTTCGGAATATCCAAACGCTCCACCAAGCCCAAGATAATTTTGAGAACTGGTCTTTGCCGAGGTTAGTGTTTAATTCCCTTAGTGAAGCATTGGTATCAAGTCCATTATTACTGATTTGTTCAAGTTTTTTGTGAATTTTTTGGTCCATTAGTTTTATAGTTGCCAGCGTTACTGGACAACGCCATAGAAGGTGGGGGATGTCTTCATAGCAGGAGTCACAGAGGGGACAGGTTGATGGTATGAGTAAAAAAGAGCTTGATTTTTTATTATTATTATTTTTATTGAATTTCTACTCCGTATTTTTGTATGTGTTTTTACACACAATAAAGTACACATTTTTACTCTACCCACGAATAAATTGTCTGCGTCTCCAAATTAATAATATAAAAAACTATATTGATTTAAACATTCAAATTCACATAAGTCAACATATTTAAAATCCCACTTTTAGATAGTCAATTGGTGGAATTTCTTTTCTTTTTTTTTAATATCTCCACGCAATATATGCGTAATTATGATTAATTCGGACCGACCATTGCAACTTATTCGGACCGACCTTCACGTCAAATGTTGTACAGTAGAAAATAACTAAACCTATATTTGCCTGGAGAAAAAAAAAATGCACAAAGTACAAAAATTTTCAATATAAAATTAAAGATCTTTCACGTGCACGACTCCTTCACCGTGCACCGCCAGTTATTATTCATCAAAGTACATTTTCGGCGTCAAACCTGGTAAGGATGATATGTAGTGACCGAGTTCGAATCTCCCCTCCTCCAATACTGTAATGACCTAAGTGACTAAATTTGAACTAAAAAAAAAGGTACATTTTCGGCTAGTTTTGTAGCTATTATAACAACTCGTATACTTATTCGAGCCGTATATTGATTGTTCATATTTCGTTTATTTAGGATATGAACGGGCTGGTCTAACTTTTAACTTCATCTTAAAAATGTGTTCATACTAAGCTCGTTTAGAAAATAGACGAGCTCGAGCTGAGCATTTTTTGAGCTTTAAGCAGTTCTACTTGCTCATTATTCAGTAATTTAAAGAAAATTTTAGAAATTCCATAAAATTCGAGTTATTCGAGCTTAATTCAAACGACTCGAGTTTTGGACCGAGTATAAAAATGTGCTCATACTCAGCTTGCTCGTTTAGAAAATGAATGAGCTTCAGCCGAGTTGTATCGAGCCGAGTACGAGTCGAATTCGAGTTACTCGTGCTCACATAACACCCCGTAGAGCGCTTTTCGTCTTTTCGGCTATGAGACGTTATATCTAAAGCTTTATGGAATTTCACCTGTACTTATTACCTCAAGGTGACGACGAATATTCTTGATTACCTGTAACACCAACCAAGAAATATACTGATAAGGGATTCTTCGCGATGAACTTTGGTTGCGTATTTGCTTTTACTGTTCAATCGCCGTCTTTAGAGGATGTTTGATAAATGACGTTACTTAAACTAGAAGCGTTCTTCTCCGACTATGGACTTCAAGAACTCAATTCCGAGGACTTTAACTCAGGGAAGGTTGCAGAGCTCTCTTTCTCTTTTACCAAAAATCGGATCCCTATATTGCGGGAGTCTGGGGGGTATTTATAGAGCGATCAAGCAGGCAACTGGTTGGCGACCTCGTGGGTTGCTTGAGAACACATGTAGCACATGCCCTCTTGTACTAGAATTGGGCTTTGGAGAGGATGACAACGAGGCAAATGCTACCCAGTGAGGCAGCGAGCTACTTGATGATATGGTTATCATAACAATCGCGATGTATGAATACATTCGCAATTGTTGAATCCCGATGTCTTTGAGAATATCTAGGGAAGAGTTTGATTATGCCTTCTGCCCCTTTTTAATTGGTGGGTGACCTATTTCTGACGTTATAAGTCGCATTTTTCAAGCGGGCTCTTTTTTATGGCATCGTCAATATCAGTGCCAACTTTTCTATACACTCATTATTCACATCATCTCGTCGAGTCTTCCATCCTCTCTCACTCAAACTTCTACTTGCATGGTTCATAATTTTTTTTAGAATTATTTTCTCGTTTTGCCTTGATCGATTAGTTAATAGATTGTGGTTTGTTGTATTTGTTAGTTTTATTATGACGGGTCTTTGTGCCCACTTAATTTACCAAAATTATATATAATATTTGGAATTTTTACTTATAAAGTCAATTCATAAAGTAGCTATATAAGGGTGTCTAAAATTGAATGATCTATTATGTAGCACTGCCTAACTATCATTAATTATAGTAACGATCGTAGGATTCAGTAGAAAACGGGGTTAAAAACATGCATAATTGTAAATCAACTTTTCTAACCTATCCATGCCTAAAAATAGAAATCTTTTCCTAATTTAATTAATTTTAGCTGTACGTACTTTTATAGTTTTTTTTAGGGATTAAGCATCTAAATTTAAGAAATCTTTCTTAACATATGCATGATTTATTAAAGGGAAAACTAATTAAAATACCCCACATTTGGGATATGGTAAAAATATATCCTCAACTTTCAAATGTAATTAAAATATCCCGACCTTTGAGGGTAATGGTAACATATTACCACGAGTTTTCTCATGGGTCAAAAAATGCTGACAAGGCAGCCTACGTTGATTTTGTTTTTTACAAGGCATCTGCGTGGAAGCCTTTTTACAAATTAATACTAAAATCAGGTTTTTTTAAACGGTCTCCTTAGGGAAAAAAATGCACCGACAACAAAATTAAACCCAAAAAATGAAATTGATTCAACTAAGCAACTAATCCGGTCAAAATTGCCTCAAATTAACATAACACGATTATTTCTAACACCAAACCGACAACTACAAAACTAAACCGAAAACAACAGCAACAACAAAGAGGGAAAAAAAACTTATTCAGATAAGTCCGTGAATGAATCAAATTAAGAGGAAGAAGATGTGAGAAAGACACCTCAAGATATTCGACCACGAGGGAGGGAGACCGTTGAAGAGGAACTATGAGCTGCCTCGAAGACCGAAAGACGGCTCAAGAGGCGATCACAAAAGAAGATACGAGAGAGGAAAATACGTGGTGTTTGATCCCGGTCCAACTCTTTATTTTTTTTCCTAAGGAAACCGTTAAAAAAAACCTTGTAAAAAATCAACGTCGGATGTCTTGTCCGCATTTTTGACCAGTGAGAAAAATCGTGGTAATATATTACCACTACTATCAAAGGTCGGGATATTTTTATTACCTTTGAAAGTTGAGAGTATATTTTTACCATACCCCAAAGGTGAGGGTATTTTAATTAATTTTCCCATTATTTAACATATACCCTTAATGTATAAGTTAGAAAGAGCGATTGTAAAATCTAGGGGTAATTACATTTTTTTTCTTGGCAAATTAAAACTAGCCTCAATTTTGGTTAGGGTTGTTATATTAGTTTAAGTCCGGCTCGATAAAAACTCAACTCAGTTCAATTCAAAGTTCGGCTCACTCAAATCTCGATTCAAGCTCAAATAACTATTATTTTGTAAAATTTATAAATTTCCTTCAAGTTACCAAGTAGGGTGTTGTAATACTTAAAAAAAATTCAATTTGAGCTCATTTATTTACTAAACAGATTCGAGTTTAAATTTAGGCTCGATTTAAGCCTGAGAAGCAGACACATAAAACGAGGAAAAATAATTATTTGGTTCAGATTAGAGTTAAAATTAAATTATTTTATCTCAATTTATGTGATCATTTGGTTAAATTACGGTTTTACGTCATTTTTTTACGAGATTTTTAATTTTACAACCAAACGGACAAATAAAACGAGGCAAAATAATTGAATTATAATGAAAATGCAATGAAATCCAAACAGACCCTAATAGGCATTAGTGCCCGTATATATTGATCGATAATCGTCGTGCCAAACTCAGTTCGAAGAAGAACCGAGTCCAACTTATAACTTAAAATTAATTAATCAAACTCAATGTACTCCATAAATTAGAAGTAATACTAGGTGTTCACGGTGGGATATATCGAAACGACGACGTACAAGGTTCTCAATTAAAACATGCATTTACATTCAAGTGCCAGCATGGATCCGATCGATCCGAGTAGATTAGAATTTTTTTTCAAAATAGCCAAAAATCAAAAAGATATTCGGAAAATAGCCAAAGTATGAAAGAATTTAGGGAAATAGCCAAAGTGGGGTAAAGTCACGGTTTAAAACAACGACTTTACCCCGGATTTTAAAAAATATATATATAATAGGTAAGTCGTTGTTTCAAACCGCGACTTACCTTTTTTTTATATATAAAAATCATTTTAAATTGAAAAACAAATAAAATTTTTTAAAAAAAGCATATTGGGGAGAGTCGTTGTTTCGAACAGCGACTCTCCCTTCTTCCATTTTTTTCCCCAACCTGTTGATATACAGCAATCCGAAGGCGAGGAAGGCAAGTCCACTGTCGAATTGGAGATAGAGCAGGAGACGAGTCCACCGTCGAATCCACAGGCCAGATCTGGAAGAGTAGTCGAGGAGGCGAGGAAGCTCCACCGTCGAGTCCACCGGCCGGATCTGGAAGAGCAGGCGAGGAAGCCCAATCGGAGGAAGGCGAGCCTGATTGACGGAGGGGAGAGTCGCGTCGAGTCCACAGGAGCCGGATTGACGGAGGGGAGAGCCGGATTGAGTTTCGGTTCAGGAATCCAGAACCGGCGAATTTGGCCGCTTCTGTTGGCGGTGGAGGGGAGAGCGGGGTCGCCGGTGTTGGAGCCGAAGATGACGGATCGTAGGGATTGGCGGTTCAGGAATCCGGATTGACGGTGGTTTTTGCTGATGAAGGTAACTGGCGGTGGATATGCCGTCTTCTTCAACAGCGATGGGGAGGCCTGGGTTTTCAAAAAAAAATTAAAAATGGGAGAGTCGCTGTTTGAAACAGCGACTCTCCCCAATATGCTTTTTTTTTTTAATTTTTATTTGTTTTTCAATTTAAAATGATTTTTATAAAAAAAAAATAGGTAAGTCGCAGTTTGAAACAGTGACTTACCTATTATATATATATATATTTTTTAAATCGGGGTAAAATCGCGGTTTGAAACAGCGACTTTACCCCACTTTGACTAATTCTCTAAATTCTTTCATATCTTGGCTATTTTCCACATATTTTTTTTATTTTTGGCTATTTTGAAAAAAAATTGAGTAGATTATGACTGTATGAGTACGCGTGCAAGTTGACGTGGAATTACTAATTAGTGTGGACTCAACTTGATCTATTTTATTGGACGTCTTATTTACTCTACGGAGTTTTCAACATTTTTGTATTTATAATTAATTTAATGACAACAAGGATGTCACGGGTTGGTAAGTAGTAATTAGTACGTTCAATCAACCAAAGATGTTTGGAATCTAAGCTATCCATCCTACGTCGTTTCGGTGACACTAAATTGCCACATATTATTATTATAAACCCTTCGAAATTCGAATAATGATGTGCATGCTGGAGTGTTGTGGAGTGTGGTGTAGGAAATGCTTATTTAAGAGCATCCGCATCCATGGAACTCAATTCGGTTCCTTAACTCTCATTTTTATTTTTCTCTCTCCTTAAGAAACCCAACTTAATTTTTTACCCACATCCCTACAACCCATTTTATTATAAACTAAATAATATAAAATTCAAAATAGCCCTACTATCTACCCCAAACTCCTCTCTTTCTCTTTCCTTTCTTGAGTTTTTAAGGGTTCCTTACTAATAAACCTATCACATCATTCCTTAACAAAATATATTATTCCTCTATTATTTAATTGTTAAGTTCCTTATTTTTATCCTTTAAACACCCCAATGTGGGTGCTCTAAGTCCAATTTTCTAAATTAAAGGAAAAAAGGAAAAAAAAAAATGCTACATATGATATAACCATGAAAAAATGAAAATAATCACACCAAAATACATACAATAGATAGAATAGACAGAGACTCCTGATGTACCGTTGGTTAATGATGCCACTACACGGAGGTGTTTGGATTCGGATTCTAGTCTATGTTGTATGTCCCCAGCATATTAGGATTAGGTTCATTTGGCCATTCGGAATAATATTGTATCCTTGCCTCGGTTTGTTTTATGGACCTTCTATATTTTTCGTTGTACGTTTGACTTTTGTCGTCCCTTGAGGAGTCAGGTCTGTCCGACCCTCTAATATTTTCCTAATAAAAAAAA
Source organism: Persicaria maculosa (assembly GCA_963922045.1). Taxonomy (NCBI): domain Eukaryota; kingdom Viridiplantae; phylum Streptophyta; class Magnoliopsida; order Caryophyllales; family Polygonaceae; genus Persicaria; species Persicaria maculosa. The sequence goes on along the minus strand of OY998255.1, from coordinate 77,359,126 downwards.
GGATAGACAAAACAAAAAAGAAAATATATATTAATCAAAATCAAATTGGATATACCTAGTAAGGAAAACATAGTGAGTATATATTAACCCTGGAATGGATATTATAGAAAAGGTTAAACTAACTAAATTAACTCTACGAGTCTATAGTTTTTCAAACTCTTTTATGACCTCTTCATTTCATAAAGACTCGGTATATTTTTTCTCTATGAAGAACCAAACAATAGAAAATATGAAACTAACCAAATTTCGATAGTTTTTCAAATTCTTTATATGTTTTTAAAAAAATTGTATGCTATCAAAATTAATATTTTATATCTTCATAAGAAAATGTGCATAAATAGTAAAGACTTGTACGTAAAAAAAAGAATAGATGGAGTATAATAATATATCAATAAAATCAATAATAAAATTTTTTACCCTAAATTTGAAATTAAACTCAAGCAAATACAATAAATAGCTAGAACTATGACCAACAAATATGAAGATAAAAAGCCATGATAAAAGAGAAAAGAGTCTTAAAGTATGGTATAAATTTCATATCATATCCAAGTGTCAAATACACTTAGGGATCGTTTGGTATTGATATCTAGATATCGAATATCAGCCCCGATATCTGATATGTATATATCTATATCAAACACTACATATCAGTATCATTATCTGATATGTATCAGCCCCGATATACATATCAAATTTAGACCTATTATATATATATCGGTATCATTATCAGGATATCGATACCAACCAGCCTCAAATACAAAGAAAGAGTATATACCATCAGTGGCGGAGCCAGGAATTTGGCTAGAGGGATGCTAATTTTTTTTTTTGTGAAATATTGTTTTTGGGTGTATACTTATTAAGAAGTTTTTTTTTTAAAATATTGAAAAAAACCCTGAGATTTTGACATTTTTTAAATTTAAACATATATATATGACATTTTTTTAATTAATAAAATAGTTGATAGAAACAAAAAAAAAATATAGAGAAATCAAGAGAAATTAATGATATAGTAAAATAAATAAAGATTTTTTAAAAAAATATTGAAAAATACTAAAATTGTGATTTTTTAATTTAAACATAAATAGGACTACTAAAATTGTGATTTTTTTAAATCTAAACATAAATAGGACATTGTTTTTATGAAATAGTTGATAGAAACAAAAAAAAATATAGAGATAAATCAAGAAGAATGAATGATATAGTAAAACAAATAAAAAAGTGATGGAGTTGGGATTTAAACCCAAGACATTTTTCCTTCATTCCTTCCTCTTTTTACCACTTGAGTTAGATAACAATCTTGTTTCAAATATCATTTAAAAATGTTATATTATCTTATAAATACTAAATATATAAATAAAAATGTTTATTTTTTCGGGCCGGAGCACCCCCAAGCACCCCTAGCTCCGCCACTGTATACCATTACTCGGGTCTGACCAAATATAAATGGCATGACTGCATACGTATGCATGCACGTTGGCTTGCATGCCCTTTAGTTATGTCGACATTGTAAATTTTGCCCCATAAAGCCGAAAAATAATGTGCGTGCACACCGGAGAAACCCTATGAAATTAAGTACATATATAATTACTATAATTATTATTATTGTGTACGAGAATTTCAAAACTCGGATTATATATTACTTATATGGAGTAATTAAGATGAACAGGCTGTCAAGGTTTGAACACTTGCAAGCACGTGCAATCTTTGATGGTTCCTAAAGTATATTCTTCAAAAAAAAAAAATTACCTAACAAAACGACTTCATAATTAATTTATATGCATTATAAGAGTTTCAAGTTTGTCATTATTATTTTTAATTAATTTTGGTTCATCAATTTCACTACCATAAACAGTATTATTGACTCGGACAAATTAAAACAACGCACGAGAAAGGAAATACCTAAATTATTAGACCAATGATAATCATTGGGGCGGAGCTCCGGATACTCCCAAGAGTCGCTTGCCTAAATTTGGAAAAAAAATTAGACTTTAATTAGTTTAGCGTTTTTGAATTCGATTTTTAGGGTCGTTTTTTTTTGGGTAATCTTTTCTAATTTAGTGTCTTATCCTATGTCCCAAGGGCATAAAAAAATATTTTTTTTATACCAACAACAACAACAACAACCCAGTATATCCCGCGACGAAGCGGGGTCTGGAGGGTCGGGATGTACGCACTCTTTCCCCGAACTAGTTGAGAGAGTGTTTCCGGAAGACCCAAAACAATAGAGCAAAGGAAACACAACGTCCAAGGGCACCTAGTAGGAGATAGGTAATAGACAGCAGAAAGATAGAAAACATATATGTAGATAACCGACAGAAACCAGAGAGAAAGGTAGAACGGAAGCAAAAGGAAATGACCCAACACCCATCCTTGGGATTCTAAACATCCGAAGCCCGAATGCATCTCCAGTGGTCCCTATCCGAAATCATATCCTCCGAGAGGTTCAGCGTATTGAGATTCTGTCGAATAACCTCCATCCAGCTCTTCTTCGGTCTACCTCTCCCTCGACACAAAGTTTTAAGCTCCAAGCTCTCACACCTTCGAACATGCGCTGATATTTGCCTCCTACGAACATGCCCAAACCACTGCAATCTGGACTCCCGTAGTTTATCAACGATACTCACAACCCCAACCTTGCTTCTAATGTCCACATTTCTGATTCTGTCCAGCCTCGCGTGCCCACTCATCTATCTCAACATTCTCATCTCCGTCACCGCCAACTTCTGTTCCTGAGCTTTAGTACTAGGCCAACACTCTGCGCCATACAACAAGGTCGGCCTGACAACCACCTTATAGAATTTCCCTTTCAGCTTAGCCGGGACTTTCCTGTCACAGAGGACCCCAGATGCTCTCCTCCATCTCATCCATCCTGCATGGACTCTATGCTCAATATCCTTGTCGATACCCCCATCGCTTTGGAGGTACGAGCCAAGGTACTTGAAATGCTCCTTCCTAGGGACAAGATCCTCCCCCAATCGAACGGATGTCTCAAGGACTCTGGCCTCTCCAAAGTTGAACTGCATATACTCGGTCTTGGTCCTACTCATTCTGAAACCCTTAGACTCCAACACTTCTCTCCAATTTTCTAGTCTGTGAGCCAACCCCGAACAGCATGCACCATGGTAACTCTTCTTGGAGAGAAGCAGACAGTGTGTCCATAACTAAAGTGAATAGAAGCGGACTAAGCGCAGAGCCCTGGTGAAGCCCCACTCAAAAACCTCAAAATACTCTGAATCCCCACACAACGTTCTTACACTTGTCAGTGAATCATCATACATATCCCTGATAACTCTGATATACGACCCATTGTCTCCCTTTTCTGCCAAACATCTCCAAAGAAGCTCTCTCGAAACCCTGTCGTAGGCCTTTTCTATATCAATAAAGGCCATATGCAGAATTGCAGATTCTTCTTTCTATCTCTGTGCATCTCGATCAGCCGCCTTAACAAGTGAATAGCCTCAATCGCGGATCTGCCGGGCATAAATCCAAACTGATTCTCCGACACGTGAACCGATCTCTGAAGTCTCATCCCGATCACTCTCTCTCATACCTTCATAGTGTGGCTCAACAGTTTGATTCCTCTGTAGTTACTGCAACATTGAACATCCCCTTTATTCTTGTAGACCGGGACCAATTTACTAAGTCTCCACTCCGAAGGCATCTTAGCTGACGATAGGATAGCATTGAAAAGTGAAATAAGCCAAACCAAACCTTTGGGCCCTAACCATTTCCAAACCTCACCCGGAATATCATCTGGGCCCGAAGCTCAACTGTTCTTAGTCCTACAGACAGCTTCCTTAACCTCCACTATCGAAATGCGTCGGTGGAATCCTAAATCGATACGGTCCGAAAGACTGGAACTCAGCTCTGAATCGTATAAATCCTCGTTGAGCAATTCAGAGAAGTAACTCCGCCATCTACCCTTGATTTACTGATCATCCACTAATACTTGACCGCTCTCATCTTTAACACATCTGACGTTTTCGATGTCTCTACTCATCCTCTCTCTATGTCGAGCTAGTCGATATAGAACTGGCTCTCCTCCTTTATTGTCGAGGGCTCTGTATAGATTCTCAAAAGATTTGTCCTTAGCCTTAGCTACTGCACGCTTAGCTTCCCCTTTGGCCACATTATACCTCGACCTGAGCTCCACACCGTCGTCTCTAGGGCCTCTTTGCAACCAACTCTGAAATGCTAACTGCTTTGCCTTTACCTTTGCCTTCACTTCATCATACCACCAAGCGACGCCTCGAATGGACCGATGGCCCTCTTTTGACACCCCCAGCACCTCTCGACCCACTCTGCGAATACAACCTGCTAAACGGCTCCACATAGCTTCCGCATTGCCCAACGAATCCTCAATCCCCGCATGCTGCGCCGCTTGTCAAACCTTATCTTTCAGAAGGCGTCCGATCGATTCATTCAGACGCCACCATCACCTTATTTTTTATACCAATATTAAGTATTTTAAGGTACGGAGTAGGCAATATATTCTCTCAATTATATTATCAAAATATCAATTTAATTAAAATATAAAAACATATTAAAAGACATTTGATCGGTCCTCCAAAAAAAAGGGGGCAGTTTCCATACATGCAATATTTTTTTTGTCTATATTAGGAAATTATCCACCACCCTCTTCATATTAGCTAAATGTCCACCTATGTTGCTGAAACTGTTGAAACCGAAGTTGCTGAAATTGTGCCCCCTGTGCCCCCCTCAGTTCAACCATTTTTTTTCCGCGTTACTGAAGCCGGAGTTGCTGAAACCGAGGTTCAACACTGTTGATGCTGAACCGGGGTTTCAGCAATGTTGTTGATGCTGAAACCGGAAATGGCAAAATGGTTGCTGAAACCGGAGTTGCTGAAATGGTTGCTGAAACCGGAGTTGCTTTTTTTTTCTTCTTAGCACCACTTCGACACTAGAGTTGCTGAAATCGTGTTACGGGATATAAAATTTAGTCTATGCGGGATTCGAACCCACGTATTTGCACATAAGCACATCGCTCTACCATTGAGCTAAGAGGCTTTTAAAAGAGATTTAAAGCAATGAACATCAAAATCCATTACAGTCCGCATTTCAGCAATTGCTGAAACTACTGAAATGCTGAAATTAAAAGAGGATTTGATGAAATAGAGACAACAACAACAATCATTCCCTTAACATTGTAAGAACAATTTAACATGGTAATAACATCAAAGAAATTGATAGGAGACATCAAATTGTAAGAACATCAAAGGGACAACCATAAACAATTTAATAGGACAAAATTTAGATCGATAAGAGTAACACCTAAAACTAAAAAACATTGCAATTCTCAACCCGGATTGCGATAAGAATTTTAGTTCCCAGCAATAAGGCTTCATTATCGTTTTCAGAAAGGGAGATATGCTAATAATATAAAGTAGTCTTGTTGTTACCTGAACATGCATGACCAAGAAAGATGTAGTTGTCATGAAGGCTAAGTGAAAAACAAGAGGAAGCACAATGGCAGAGAAGAATCCTGACTTGGATGACGAGTCGATTTCTTCAAAAACTGATGAAAATCCAAAGACAGAAAACTGCTGAAAACAAAAGGAAGGACAACGTTGTTGGGATTTTGCATTGGAGCTATTTTGAACACCAAAACCAAAGGGATTGGTGTTGGGTTTTGGTTGCTGCTGAGTGGAATGTAAAAATCTGCATTTGTCACCAAACCGACATCTGAAAAACAAATTGGATGTTATTCGTGCTGAACTGATTCAAGCATTTAGGTTTATGCGATCAAGACACAAAACATGCTGAAAATTTAACCATATGAGTAAAAAGCGAGAAGCAAAAAGACCATTAATAATTTGATTCCAGGTCATTATAGATTATTTGATTCCATATACAAGCAAGACACAGAACATGCTGAAATTTCAACATAAGGAGCTAGTTTATAGCTGAAGAAGGCTCCTTTGTCTGCAACAAGTAATTATTGATTATTCGATTCCATATCATTTGGCAAACCAATGCTTTTATACAAAAAGGATGTGTTGAACCATTGGAACATCAAAATATGTGAAACTCTGGATAGTAAGAGGTAAATTTTATAGACAAGCTTGAATGATCCAATCCAAATCCTCTCCCAAACAAATTTCAAGCTAAAAAACGACTCCCCTTCATACTTCTATTAACTCAGCCACATTAACCCAGCAATACCACTTCAATCGGATATCTTCAACTCCAGAGATCTTTAATTGTACAAAATAAGCTAATTAATGACATCAGCTGAAACAAACAAATAGGGCTCTACAATCCACAAAATGCAAGTGAGATAATATCGAACTCTTGATCTGCTCAAAGTTATAATGGAAAATTCACACAAATTTCATCTTCTTGGATAAGCATGATAAAACGAACGAGGAATGGAGAAAGAGCAAACCTACCGAAGACTATTCGGAGGGGATTCTACTGGTCACGACTGCAATTGGAGACATTGAGGCTGGTTTGGTTGAGCAATGGCGTAGTGAATCGCCATCAATGTCGAAGACTGTGTGTTCCTGCCACACTATTGTTGTTCGAAGGTCTTGCCCCCCCTCCTCACCGTCACTGAAAGCACTGATCTCGCCATTGAAAGCGCCAGACGGGAAGAAGGCCAGAGAGAAAGAGAGAAAACCTGAGATCGAAGATCAAACATGAGATCGAAGATCGCTGCCGGAAGAAGGCCAGAGAGGAAGAGAGCAAACCTGATATCCGACGGGAAGAAGGCCAGAGAGGAAGAGAGCAAACCTGAGATCGAAGATCGCTGCCGGAATCCTCATCCCTCCTGCTCAATCGCTGCTAGAATCCTCCTCCCTTCGTCGGTTTTGATACGTCCCCGTCATCGTCCTCCTTCGAGGCGGACCACTGGATCTAAGCTCTGCCATCGCCTCAGTCTTCGGCCTCCGTCGCCACTCCGTCGAGAGAGCACAACTTCCAGATCCATCGACTAGATGGGAGGAGGAGAAGGAGAGGAGAACGGAGGAGAGCACGAGTTGATTCCATCGATTAGATGGGAGAGGGGCACTGTTTTAGGTTTAGGAGGGCAATTTTGTCTATAAAATTTTAGGTGGACAAAACACCAATTTAACCCACTTAGTGGACACTCTGTCAATATGATCGAAAATTTGCACCGAAGACGCAAATTTTCTATAAAAAAAAGACATTTGATCGAAGTGTATATAATCAATTTAGGTTTAACTTCTAAACATTCACAACTTTTTATTTGGGTATTGGATTGATGCTTATAATATATCATAACAAAGCTATAAACGATAAAAACAAACCTATATGACACATTAGATGAAAGGAGCCAAGGACGAATGCTATTTGAAACAAAAGTGTTGTCTAGTATTTTTAAGGTAATATAACATTTTTAAATGATATTTGAAACAAAAGTGTTGTCTAGCTCAAGTGGTAAAGGAATGAAGAAAAGAAGGAGAACCAAAAAGGTCTTTAGGTTCAATTCCCAAATGCTTCACTTTTTATTTCTTTTACTATTTTAGTAAATTTTCTTCATTTCTATCTATATATTTTTTTGTTTCTATCAACTATTTCATTAAAAAAATGTCATATTTATGTTTTACTATATCATTAATTCTTTTTTATTTCGCTATATTTTTTTGTTTCTATCGACTATTTCATTAAAAAAAATATCATATTTATATTTAAATTAAAAAAATAACAATTTTAGTGTTTTTTCATTTAAAAAATGTCATATTTATGTTTTACTATATCATTAAATATTCTTCTTGATTTCTCTTTTTTTTTTTGTTTCAATCAACTATTTCTTAAAAAAAATGTCATATTTATATTTAAATTAAAAAAAATCAGAATTTTAATGTTTTTTCAATATTTTCTTAGAAAAAATCTTCTTAATAAGTATATACAAAAAAAAATTCACAATTTTTTTAGCACATCCGGAAATAAATCCTGACTCCGTCACTGCGTCTATGGGTGGTCAGAATGGCATGGGGTCATTGGGGTGTAACTGTAAGTGTACGAGTTCAGTTGCCCCCACCGGTGCAAAAAATAAATCAGTGATACAAAAAAATTAAGATACAAAAGAATGAAAATATAGGGTACACACAAAAAGCCTTTAGTTTAGTTGGTAGAGGATTAATACATAATTAAAGGAAGAGGTTAAGGTTTCAGTTTCATTGTTTACAATTTACATCTTTACAATAATTTTTAATTTTTATAAAAAAAATTATATAGTAAAGTCAAATTTTATAATTTTTATTTTTAAAAAAAATGCATGCTACACATAAAAAAAAATTATAATAGAAAGTAGAAACAACTTCTGTAAAGAGTGTTTTTGGGAGTGTCACTGCCCTTAAAAATGACCTAGTTGTGCCGCCGCCTCCCACAATGCAAGCCACCACCGCCAGAACTTGCCTATATGCCTCCACCGCAACCACCGGTCAACCGCTCTGCCACCGAGTCTCTCCTCTCCTCGTCGACCTTAACTCCACCCTCCAGCTTTGCTCTAAAAGGTTCTCACCGCTTCTGTTGCGCTCGTCTCAGGGGATGTTTCATCAATAAGAGCATCGACCCAACTCCGGACTAGCGCGAGTTCAACTGGTGGCTCGCACGCCTCACCTCGTGTATATATTTTTTTTAAAATCTTTATAATGTAAGCCTATTTTTTTTTTCCAGACAGACATATTTACCTTTCCTCTACGAAAAGTGTATAAAAACAATTATTGTTTTTCCTATTCTCAAAGGAAAAAATTGCAAATTTCACATAATTGACTAACCAATATATATAGCTTTTACACAATATATTATATACAGAAATTGTTTAAAAAAAATTAAAGTATATTAAAAAAATTAAAGAAAACGACTAAACTACTCCCTCCGTGATGATAAAAAATAATAAATTAATAATAATCACGCGTTTTGATCACCACAATCAGCCACCGGCGCGCCACAGTCGACCCCGTCGCCATCAGCGGCACATCCACCAGTCAAATCTCGCGCCCTCTTCGCCTCCCACCCCCAATTCGTCATCGCCAGCGCCGCCACCAGCGCCACCGCGCAAGCCGCCTGCGCCGCCAGCAGCCCCATCCACAGCCCCTTGAAATCCCACCCCCTGTAAAACCCTAGGTACACCGCCACCGGCATCCCCACGCCGTAGAAACACACCAAATTGATGTTCGCGCCCACCTTCGGCCTCGCCGTCCCCCTCAGGACCCCGCACAGCGTCGTCTGCGGGCAATTCCCCATCTCGCAGAGGCCGATTATCGGCAGGACTGCTGATGTGAGAGCGATGATTTCTAGGTCGCCGGTGAACATCCTCGCCCAGACGTGTCTCACCTCGACGGTGAAAATTAGGGCTGAGATCCCGACTATGAAGCTGAAGAGGAGGCCGACGATTGAGGCTAATCTCGCCTTGTTTGGTTGATTGGCGCCGATTTCGTTTCCTACTCTGGTTGAGACGCTGAAGCTCAGAGAAGAGGGGAAGATGTAAATCAAAGACGTGGTTTGGATCAAAATCCCCATTGAAGCGACTGTGGATTTAGGGTTTGCGAGCAATCCACACAGTATGATAATGATTTCGTACCACCACCACTCTAAACAGACCGAAATGCAGCTTGGGATTGCCAGATTCAGTATCCGACCCCAGTCTCTGAAGCTGTCCATTGATAATGCACACCAAGTGTTCGATGAAATGCCAGAGAGGAAAATGTAGAGGATAAGGGATGCTACTAAGGTGAAGTTTGTCAAGGCACCACTTAGGGCTACTCCCTTGATGCCGAGATCGAGCTTCAACACTAAAAGGTAGTTTATCGGTACGTGCAAGAAAAGCGATATCGTTGCACAGTATGTAAGAGGGAGGGTAATGTATTGTGATCTTAGATAGATCCTCAATGGGTGTAAGAATGAGAGTGCAATGAGGTCAGGGAGGGCGTACAGGATGAAGTTCTGTGCTTCTGTCGCGATGTCCTCCTCTTGGCCGCAAAAGAGCAGGATCTCCTTCATGTTGAGCCAGAGGAGGGAGATGGGGATTGAAACCAAGAGGAGTAATAAAACCGTCCGTTGCAATACGAGGCCAAGAACCTTATACCTCTTGGCCCCGAATGCCTGGCCACAGAGTGGCTCCATCCCCATTGCAAGGCCCGAGAGGATGGAGTACCCCGTGATGTTCGCAAACCCCATGGCTAAAGCCCCTCCAGCCAACGGAAGCTCGCCCAGGTGGCCGAGAAACAGGGTTGAGACCATGGACCGCGAGTAGAGTATAAGACCGGTGAGCATCATCGGAATCGCTATGCTCATGATCGCCCTCGCCTCCCCAAGGACCCTTACAAGATGGGTCTTGTGCTTCTCCCCGGGGCCATCATCATGATGGGTGATCAAGGGGCTGGTGGCGGTCCACTTATCGGCCTCGACTGCCTTCGAATTCGGGTCCTTAGCTTGATTTAGGGAGGTGGAATTGTTGTTGGGAGACATGGGTGTGTTGGTGGTGTAGCAAGGAGACAGGTTTGAGTTTCTTGCACTTGTTTGGGTAAAAGGAGGGGCCTATATATATGTAGTTGTTGGCGGTATTTGAAGGGAACTTGGCCTTTGAATTAAAACATGAAGTTGAAAGCCACCCCTTTTAATTGTAATGGCCGACTCTTTGACTTGACTTTTTGAAGCCCTGTGGTACTTGTGATTGTCTTTGAATTGGAAGCTTCGCCACCCGGAACAAGTGCTTTTCGGGTGTGCAGTCCAACCGTGTGAAAACCCCATGGACTCGGTCTCGGGCAACTCAGTGGGGTTTTTGGACTCATACTCTTTTTTGATGGGGCCATTTGTGGCCGTGTGGGTGCTTGATAGTTGATATAGATGCCAACTAAGGGACACCTCACCTAGTGGTGTGGCGGTGTGGGTGTCCAATTCTTGGTGTTTTGGTAAAAGGAATGGATTAGGTCGGATGGTTCGCACTACAATGTTCGAATTCTGATTAGTTAGATTCGTAGTTTGGAAGGATTTTTCACGAAATTGTCAAAATTTTCTCGAATGTATCTAAAGATGGCCCTGGGGTAGGGCCGCGAGAAATCTTCATCACGGAAACGGGAATTGAGAAATTAAATGGGGTCGGGGGAGGGGATGGGAGCCAAAGTTATTCCTACGGGGACAATGATATATGGGGACAAGGATAGTAGTCTCCATCCCAATCGCTGCCCCTCCCTTGTCGGAGAACCCCATGGGATCCCGATGGGTAATACGAAATCTCAATTTTTGTTTAGATCTTAAATAAATTTATATAATTTTTTTTTCACTTTTATACTTTTGTCTTATAATTTACATTTATGAGATATTATATATAATATTTATTACATAACTTTAATAATATCTTATAGTCTTATATTAAATGGGAGGAAATAATGAGTTTTAAACAGGGAACGCAAACGGTGAAAATTAAACGGGGACGGAGATTTTCCGATGAGGATGGGGACCCGACAGAAACAGTGTCATTTTTTTTATCTCCAAACGGGAAAGGGGATGGGGATGACACTCTTCGTCCCGAATCCGCCTCGTTACTATTCCTATACTTAATAAGTCGTGGAGACCTGAACTATTATAAATGAGCAAATGTTAGTAGTCATTACTCATTAATGACTTGAAAGAAAATTGGCTCTTTGGTGTAGTGGATCTGACCCATTCCTATGAGAATTTGACACTAAACCAAGTGGATCTGACCCATTCCTACGAGAATTTGACATTAAATCTACAACTACCATCCTTTCACAAAACTAATTTGATTGAAATTCGAGATCTCTCCATAAAATTTTACATATAATTAATATAATCCTTAACAGTGAGTACTGAGTTCATATCATGCAGCTTAATTATCTAAAATATCCGTTAAGAGTGGTGCAGCATGCAGCTTCATTACCTAACTACTTCAACAGTAGTCCTGATTAACAAGATAAGGGTTAATTAATCAAAGGCATGTTGAAGGGGGTCAACTCTTCTTCACTTCACTAGTTCACTGTGTAGAGTAACTCTTCTTCACTTCACTAGTTCACCGAATCTTTGCCATGTATGCATAGCTGATGTCTTGGAACCTTTGTCTCACATCAAAAAACATAAAAACTCAAACCTTACATATAAGTCGATGGACCACTCATCCTATTGCTAATTGGTTTTAGGATGGAACTCTGCTGGTCTTGTGTGTTGGCCTGATTCAAGTAATACTTGTTTTAGGATGAAATCGATACATTTAAAGAAGACCACAGGCAGGTCAAAACAATTGATGAAGAAATAAAGCAAATGATTCGACTTCTTATATAGGCCTATTGCACTTAAAATATTTTTAATATATGTCTATCAATAAATAAAAGTATTTCTCCCATTTAATTTGAAAATTTATCCGTTAATTTTTTTATTTAATAGCTTTTTTTATTTTATTTCGGCCTTTCTATCATATACCTTGAATTGGTAAATAAAGAGCGGCCATTCCGGGGTTCGAACTGGGGACCTATGGGTACTACCCACAAGTCCTTTCCGGTGAGCCATTCCGGAATGGTTCAAAACTTTGGTAGGGTAAACTTTTTATAGTGACTGGCCCCACCGCTTCGCGGCCCCATACCCCAGAAATCTCTTGCGGGATTTTTTGAGGAGGCTCAGTACCACTTTCTATCATATACCCTTAAGACATAAAGTACAACAACAACTTTCATAATTATCCAGCCTAGGCAGGGTTGAGGGTCAAGGTTTAAGTCGAGAGAGTGTTTTCGAGTGACCGAAGCACAAATATGAACACATAACACACAAAAGGGAGAAGGAAAACAAATGATAAAGTCAAGTTAGGGAATAGATGCGATCTTTGTCAAATCCTCTACGGCACAACCTAATCATCTCTGACATAAATGATGCTCCTCCACTGCATCATATCCCTAACCTTGCTCTCATTAAAGTTCCGTAGGGAAAAATCTTGTCTAATCACCTTCCTCCAACTTTTCTTTGGTCTCCCTCTACTCCTTCGTACTCTATCAATCTCCAATCTGTCACATCTAGTTACGAACGCACTCGGATCTCTCGTCTGCACATGACCAAACCGACGCATTGGCCCACGCAGCTTATCTCGGATACTGCTCACTCATACCTTATCGCGGATAACCGTACCTTATTCCCACTGATCATCCTCATCTCTACCACCATTAACTTTTGTTCTTGTACCTTGAGACATACAATGAGAACTTAAATTGAAAAAGATTCTCTAAAAAAAAAAAGAGTAAAGCCAAAAAAATAAATTTAAAATATGGCTCAATCATTTTAATTAGAGAATATTCTCCAAAACATGAGTTCTATCCTACATCCTTGATAATTTAAATATAAAAAATCAACATAGTTAATCTATAAAATTAATCTATAATAGTCTAAGTCCCTACCTATTAAAAAAATCAACATAGTTAATCTATAAAATTAGGGTGATCCCAACTCTCATAATCTAGACCTAACATGGGTTTGCAAGTAGTAAAATTAGCATTTGATTAACCTTTAATTAACCATCATTATTAATCGCATCAAACTCAGAATAATCCATATATCCACTGATCAATCCACATGTCCGGATGTCATCGTCTAACCTCACTTGCAATTTTACCCAATTAAATAGCACAATTAAAATTAGTTAATATCGTTGTCGCAATGTGAATTTGAATTAAGTTTATCCGGCCGCGTTAATCGCCGGCCGAAATCCAATTGCATATTTAACCGTTAAAAATGAGTGGATGTCAAGCTCTTTTTGTCAACACTTGTTTTTTGGGCCTTCCAATGAAACCCTTTACCTCTCATTTCAGTAAAGATTATTTGGATTCCTTAATTAATTGTAATTTTTTTATACACATTTTTTCCTCCTTTCTTTAGCTTGCAGGCTGAAGTATCAATATTCCTTCCTCTAACATAAAATATATCACCTTTTTTTTTAAGATAAAAGAGTTTTTAATATGTTAAAAATTAAAAACTCTATAAAATATCAATATTTAAAAAAAAAAAAAATTTTAAATTTATTATTATAAGTTTGAAATTATTTTATTAATTTTTTAAACAAAATTTATATTTTACAGAGTTTTTAACACATTAAAAAACATATCAAAAAGTAAAACGACTTATATTTTTATACGAAAGTAGTATCATTCTATACATTTTAGTTTTTTTTATCCATTTGTTTTTATAATTATTAATTATTGTTGTAGTAGATTTTAAAAAAATTACTAGTACTTGCCCCAGTCGGGGTGACTCACTGGTATGGAGCAAGGGAGGATGTCAGGAGGTCTCGAGTTCGATCCCTACTTTCGCCTCTTTCCTTGAGTGAAAATCCAAGGATTGCATTTGCTCCTTATCAGTGGGTCTAGCCGGTCAGCGCAAGCCGGTTTACCTAGTGCGTAGCTCTTCCCGACTGGGTTACGTGCCCGGGGTTTGCCACCAAAGATGTTTGGGGACAAGTGAATTTATTAATTATTGTAAAAAAAGTTTATTTTAACAATTTTTTCGAGGGAGTAATATACAGTACTCCCTCCGTTCCAAAATACATGAGCTTATATTTTTGGCACGCTTTTTAAGGAGTGAAAAACTCTATAAAATATTAATTTTTTAATTAAACTTTTTACATAATATTCTTATTAGTAATAAGTATCAAATTATATATAAAAAATTAATTAACAAATAATATTTTATAGATTTTTTCGTTCCTTAAAAAGCGTGTCAAAAAATAAAAGACCATGTATTTTGAAACGGAGGGAGTAATATAGTATATAATAGCTAAATTTAAATATATAGATCTTATAGCTAAAACACTAGTTAAGTACCCGTGCAGTGCACGGGCCATACTTTCGAAATATATTGCATATAATATCATTAATTATTTACAATATAATAATATAAATATTATGTACCAGTTAAAAAGTGAGCATTTTCTAATATATTGAATGATAACGAAAATCAAATGTTAAATAATAAGAAAATTAAAGCATTACAACCATTAATATAATACCAAAAAATATAACGACTTTAATCAAAATGCATGAATAAGAGAATATATTGAAAAACTGAAATTGACAAAATGTTTGAAAAACAATTGAAATAATTTAAAAAACAGTAAGTATGATAAATATATAATAACAATGTTGATAATGTCTTGTAATTCGCGGTGAACATCTAATTCACCACCCGTGATTAGAAAATCATCACCTACGTGGGAGAAATGTGAGGAAAAACATAAGTGGTGGAAAACAATGTAAGATAAAGGAATAAATACATTGATGTTCCAAAAAAATGTGTGTGGTTTGGGAAGTTGTACCTTTTGTTTTATTACGATTGCATAATTGCATTGCAAATGATTCACATAATAAGGATAATTACAATACTTGGGGGGTATGAATGCATGACATAGATTAAAATAAAATTAAATCCTTCAACATTTATACTGATCTAATTCATTTTAAAATGCAAAAATGCATATTTCATTTAGTATTGAATAATTAATATATAGATAAGAGATTGCAATGTAGAATCGAATATTCAGATTGATATGTCGTTAGTTTGATTTTCTAATTAATTAATTAATTAGATTTGTTTAGTTTATTGGATAAGGTAGAATCCAATTACGTGCTTGCACTAAGATATGGTAGTTAATTAATACCTAATTAGTTAATGAATTAATTAGATCTCGCTAGATTAATTGGATTTGGATTTGTGTATATCTCAATTTGTTAAGAGTTGTTATCCTTAATATTGCAATCAGTGGATTTGTTACTAATTGTTATCTTTAATAACTAATATTCTAATTAGATTTGTGAAATAAATTAATTAATTAATTACTAAACTAAAAATTCCCACATTAAAGGAGAAGTCGCTAAAAGCTTTAATTTAACAAACAATTAATACAAATCGTTTAAAAATTAACAAAAAATTAAAGTAAATAAAGTAATCTTCAAAATAAAAACAAACCTACGTCGGATGAGGGATTTTAGGGGATCAAAATCATCAATCATAAAAACCAATATCTCAACTAAATTAGATAAGTTTTAATTTACCAAACAATTAAAACAAATCGATTATAAATATTAAAATAAATCGATAAAAAAAAAGGCTACATTAAAGAAGAAGCTGTCACATGTCGTAGACGACTTCTCTTTTAGTATTATAATATACAATATAGATATAGATTTACGTCAAGTTGACTTTTAAAGAATTGGTTAGGATCTCAACTAAATTGGATAAGCTTTAATTTAACAAACAAATTAAAGCTACGCGGGTTTAATCTCCAACTCGAAATTAAAATAAACAAATAAACAATTTAATCTTAAAAAAAAAAAGTTACGCCAGATTTATTGCTACGCCGGCTTCATATATACAAAATCTTAACTAAATTAGAAAATCTTTAAAATTGAAGAAGGCCGAAGGATCCAAATCATCAACTAATGTAGATAATTTTCCTTTTTAATTTGTTTTAATTAATTATTTGTTAAATTAACACTTATCTAATCGATTAAAAATATTAAAATAAATAGATTAGATAATTTTACTTTTTAATTTGTTTTAATTAATTGTTTGTTAAATTAACACTTATCTAATCGATTAAAAATATTAAAATAAATAGATTAGATAATTTTTCTTTTTAATTTGTTTTAATTCCTTTTTAATTTGTTTTAATTAATTGTTTGTTAAATTAACACTTATCTAATCGATTAAAAATATTAAAATAAATATATTAGATAATTTTTCTTTTTAATTTGTTTTAATTAATTTTTTGTTAAATTAACACTTATCTAATCGATTAAAAATATTAAAAATAAATAGATTAGATAATTTTCCTTTTTAATTTGTTTTACTTAATTGTTTGTTAAATTAACACTTATCTAATCCATTAAAAATATTAAAATAAATAGATTAATAAAAAGGAAAAAAGAAAAATGGGCTACATTAAAGGAGAAGCCGCCACATGTCGTAGGCGACTTCTCCTTTAGTATTATAACTAGTATAGTACCCGTGCCCGAGGCACGGGATTATATGAATACATTGTAATCAATATGTATATGATATAATTGGTTTTTCTAACTTGCGATCTTGTGACATACTTTTATAAAATTTGAATTCAAAAAATATTATTAAGAAGTAATTTAGTATTTTAGGCAATATATTTTCATACCTAGATTATTAACCATAATTGTTTCGATTGATATCGTCACTCCTCATCCCCATCTTGATTTTCATCATCTTCTTCATCACTTTCATATTTTATTTAATATACCTACAGAGATTATATTTCTCTTATAATTCTCTTTATCCTCATCTTCCTTAAATTCTTCAGCTAAATAATCTTCATTAGCTTCACCACACACCAAATATTGCATGTTTCCCGTCTACGTGGATGTATTAGTATAGTAAATTTGATTATATACTTTAAATTAAATCATAAGTTCTAAATTTTTTATTCCAAAAAAATACACATTATTGTTTTATTTTTATATGTAAAGATTGTTTCTATTTTTTTTTAATATTCTTCTAATATTTTAGAGTTTGTTAGTTCTTCACCATAATAAAGGTCATTTATTTTTTATTAGATGTAAAAAAAGATTACTGTAGATAAAAAAACATAAGTAAAATGAAAGAACAAAATATAGATATATTGATACATGTAGAGAAAATGAGCTGGAAAATAAAAAAATTGTGAAATTGGAAGACAAACATGATAGAAATAACATGTTTATTGTATAAATATACACATGTAAATATTTTGAGTTATTGTTTTTAAAAAAATTAAAATGGACTAAAATATAGAATTCAATCACTATCAAATGAGATAATTGAAAGAAATTAATTTACATATTAACACCTCATAATTAGGATTTTTAATTAATTTTATTTTGAATACGTATTTGTTCGGATCAAAATTGACAAATGAAATAAACATGCATATCTACAAATAAATTTGTAAAAGTACCCACCAAGATTTAACGAACATGTTTAAAAACTAATATGGATGTGTGTGTGCGTGTGTTCAGATTAAACATAAATTGAGGTGGGAAAATCAAATTATATATTATAACTTAAAACAATTTTAAAAAGGAATCATTAAATTTATAACTAAATAATTATCTTTGAAATGTAATGAATAAAATTAATAACCCAAATATATCGGATTATCAACTAACCAAATAAAAAAGTTTATGAAATCTCTTGAATTTCTCCTTTTTTGAAATTTATTTATTTTTAAATAATTGTACATGATTAATTTTAATGAATAGTTGGACATTGTAACATTTCTAATAGTTTCATTATTTATTTAAATCAAATCAGATTAATTGAACTCAATGAAATCAATTCAATCATTATTTTTTTGGATCTTAGTCTAGTTTAATCGAGCTTCACGTTGACTCGACATATGGATCATGTATTGTATGTCCTATTTGTTTAACCAAAAAAATGTTAATTAGAAATAATCTCATAGTACATATGTTTAGTGAAGTTGAACCCATGTTTATTCGGAATTTACATAATATAAGGTAAAGCCACAAATGTTGATTAGATATTTTTTTTACTAATTTGCTTAGTATTTCTAAGATTTTTTTATTATAAAAATGAAAAATATATTCTACATATAAAAAATCAAATCAAATCGTAGGGCAATAGCCTTTGAATTTACCAAACATATATATAGTCGGTGGTCAATTTCATAACAATACAAACAAAGAGAAATTCGGATAAGTAGAAAAAATAATTTTTCATTTAAAATGAAAAAATAATATTTTGCCTCAAATTATACGTATACCACTTCAATTTTTCAAAAAAAAAATCAACTCGAATTAAACCTTTAAAGATTCATGCACTAATGGATCACATATATACCGAGATCACGGATCATCTCAATAAGATCGATTTGATCTTATCATCAATTTATTGGTTAAACAAATATATTGATTAAGATAAGGAGGTTAGGATAATGCATGTGTTTTGCATATCCAGTAATCCAGAGGATTGCTTAATAGTCTATTGATTATTGATTATAAAAGTATAAATTAAATATCATTCAACAACTTTAACTAAAAAACAAAATAAACAGCTAAATTAAATACAATAATAAAATCTTCACGTATTGTTATTTTATTAAATACAATATCATTCCAACTTATGTTACTTAGTTTCAATTTTTAAATATCCGAGTATCATGGAATCCTCAAATATCTTGACCAAAAAAATCAATAAACAAATTGTTTAAGTATTATTAATTTATTAATTCAAACAAATCTCGTTGTAATGTGTTTCAAATCATTGGTTAAAAAGTCTTGGATAAATTAATCCGAATTTATTAATAATATATTGATTTATTATTTTCTGGCTTAAAAACTTCTTAGATAAAAAAAATCTGTAAATTTGGAGAAATAGTTATGATTTGGTCAACAAATTCAATATTTTAGTTAATAAAAAATGATTTTAAGGATATTTATTTAAATATAAATGGGGGTATGTTAAGTAAATGGCTGCCACGTGGCACTTTCAACGTGAGGCCGCCACGTGTATCTTTCGCAGCTGTTTTAGTATTATATTAGATATAGATTTCTAAAAAATAAAAAAGAATCTAAAAAAATGGGGTTTCTTCTTATTAAAAGTACAAATCTGGTGCCGACTCGAGTTATGGAGAGATTGAAAGAGATGTTTATGAAGGATTTTCAGCCTCATTTAAATTGTTTATCTCATTTTATTTTATTTTTGTTTTTATTTTTATTTGGGTCTGTTATCTCATTTTAATTTAGACCCGCCTATTAAAGCTCGACACTTCGACATGTCACTCTGCTTTTTATACTTCAGTTCACTTTTTTTTTTTTTTCTTGAAGCGAGATAAAATTTAGATCGGGTCGGCCGCAACAGAGGCCCTTCCTAGCGCATCCTTCCTATCAGCCATATAGAGATTGTGCTTTGAAAGCTAAGCCTCAGGATCGGTCCGGGAAGTGGGACAAACCACCAGCGAATAGTTACAAGCTCAATTTTGATGGTTCGATGATCCAGAATGGTAACTCGTCTTATGGTTTTGTCATCCGTGACTCTGCTGGTGTAGTTGTCTCGGCTGGCAGATCTGTTTGCACAAATATTTCGGTAATTTATGCCGAAAATCTCGGCCTCAGGATGGGATTGTTACGGGCAAAGGAACTGAACCTTTCTACACTTCTGATCGAAGGAGACAATCTTTTGGTGATAAAAGTTCTACTGGGGGATTGGAAATGTCCCTGGTCAATCGAGATGCTACAAGCGGATATACTGTCTGATATTTCGTCCTTTACTCATGTTGTTATTCGTCATATTTTCAGGGAATCGAATGCTGTGGCTGACTACCTTGCGCGTAGTGCCCATGTCTCCCCTGCCGACGTCTGCTGTGAGGATGATCCAGAACTGCAAGTTCTCGTCCGGAAGGATGCGCTAGGAAGGGCCTCTGCTGCGGCCCTTTTTATAAAGGTTGAAATCTTATCCAATTTTTATTTTTATTTTAAGTCAGAAAAAAATTCGCTCGTAGATAGAATTTAGGGTTCGTATGGGACGGGGTTAATAAACTGACTAAAATTATAAACAGGGTAAAATTTGTAAATTGTTGGTAAAAGTAGTTAAAAATTTAAACAACAAGATAATCTCTGTATGAGGCGAAAAACAGTTTATTTGGTTGTTATTAGGTGTATTGTGGTACTTTCAAACCAAATGAGATAAAAGGGAAGGGGTAAAATAGTACTTGTACAAAATAAAAACTCAAATAACATCCATTTTGTAGCTTTTTTTAAACACAATTTTTAACACGTTTTTGTTTATTTTGGATATCTAAACAACCAAAAAATCTGTTTAAAAAATAAACACACACATGATTAACTTTTAACAGTTAAAATCTCCAACCATACACACCCTAATTATATGAACAAAGATAAACAAATGACATAAAAGAAAATATACCAAAACTTCTCTAAATATTAACAGTGTCAATCCTTTGGAAAAATAAAAAGTTTTCATTCATTCGCTTATTTTATAATTATTTATTATGCCTTTTCTAATTTATATCATAATACAGTGTAGATTAAAATGTAATTAAACGGTGGTTTTCATAGTCTAACATTATCTAAATTCTTATCTTAATCTTAAAAAAATATTAAAAATATTTCTTCGGTTTTAATGTATAAATCCCAAAACCCCCCATTTTAAAAAATAGGTAAAAAGATTTAAGATTTTAAAATATTTTTAATTATGATCTCTTAATTTATGTTACTAGAGGCTCAGGGCCAACAGGCCAATGTTTTTTTAATGCATGTATTACATTTTAAGTACGTATGTTTATGGACTACCTAATTTTTGGAAAAAAAAAAAAGTACGTATGTTTATTATACTTATGTGATGACATTTTTGATAAGATTATAAATATATAGTGTCATACAAAAAAATGTCACGTAAAATATGTTTTATAATAAAACTAATGATATCATGATGACATCATGAAGGATCATGTACATGCACCGACCTAATGAAGCTTCTATATATAATCAATCACCGAAAATGACAAGCCATTTGTGGTAATTTATATAAAATTTATTTTAAGAAATACCCAATAATACACTATGTAAGAGACTGAAAAAAATACACACAACATTTTAGGACATTAAATTGCAACAAAATTATCTGTAATATATTTTTTCTCAGTGAACGTTGAGACCATCTCCAAAATAAAAAAAAATAAAGTACATATTATTCAAATTATTTTTTAATAAATTATAAAAAATCACCAACTAAATATTAATTTTATCATTTAACAGCCCGCTAAATTTAAAATTACTCAAAACTACCCATTAAATAGGATTTGTTAACAAATCACACCCCAAGCAAAAACATCCATAAAAAAAATGACTAATTTACTCTCAATATTTAATGAAATTTTCTTTTTGGATCCATTGAAACACCTCATACCTGTAATTAACCAAAAATAAAAAGTATTTCTTTATCCTACCATCATAATTAATACACCAATAAGATCTTAAATTTGCATCTAGTATGTACAAATACGGATGTTTAGTCCCTCAAAAAGGGTAATTTGTTAACGTATTATATTTAATGAGTTGTTTTGTGTAATTTGGGTGGTTAAGTCAAAAACTTGATATTTAGTGGGTGATTTTCTATAATTTACCCATTATTTTTACTCCGACTATAACAAATTCTTTATTTAGAATATTTGAAAAATTATCTAGTTTTGAAAAATGTTATAGATAAAGAAAAGCCTTACTATTTTTTCTGTTAAATTTCTATATTAGAGAATGAGATAAGAATCTATTGATTAAAAAAAATCTTAAAATTTTCAAAAACTCCAAAATTCTCAAAATGATATTGTTTTTAATTTTTAGCATATATAAAAGAGTCATAGGGAGTTTTGTTTAAATAAAATTAATTAATTTTATTGGTGGATTTAACAAATAATTTAAAATAGTAAAGGTGATTTCGTTAACAATCATCCATATACTTAATTGATTTACAACGGTCAAACTTGAGAGAGTTTATTTTCAAAGTTTATAATGACAGCTAAACTATTTTTTTTTTGATCCAATGACAGCTAAACTATGTACACGTGAAATATACATACATATATATGACTAAATCCGGCATCACGTTTGGTTAAAAATTTTGGGTAAGAAAAGAACGAATAAAATTAAAGTAGAAAAATTTGTCATTTGTTATAAAATCACTCCGTAATTAACTACTAATTGGGTTTTGTTGACCGTTACCCAAACTCTCTAGATATAGCGCCAACTAATTCGACACAGTAGTGTACACAGTACAGTCGATGATTTTCCTTATAATTTATGGCGTTGAAAAATAGGAGGTGTACTAGAAGATGGATGTAGAGATATATGGAGCAAGTACATGTAAACACCCAATGGGTCAATTTTAATTGCTCCCTCACAACATAACCCTAACCTGTCGACTAATTTGTATACTTATTTCTAGATGAAATTGATGTTTTTAGTTTTTCCTTTTCAAACACATACATTAAGGTGAAGATAATGATGTTTCCTACCGCCGTGTTTTAGTTGCAGTATCTAGCTAGAATCATGTTTTCATACGAAAATATTAAAAGTAAGACTAGTATATGTATGTATAAAAATCGGTGGACTATTGTTTTTTGAAATTGTTGATTGGTATTAGCATGGAATCTCGCCATGTTTATGTGTCGGACATCTGGTATGCATGTGAATGTAACTCCGAATGATGTAGGAAAGTAGGAGGATTTTTTAACGTTGCGATGGATTTATATATGCTTAAGAGGTCACTTCAGTCGTACGATGTTTGATTGCTTATTACAGTAATTATTATGATACCTTTTTGGATAGGTAATTGCACCATGAATCAGATTCTCCACTTTTCCATGACGTGGGTGTTTTAGTTTGTTTCAAGGCCTTAATTTGGATTTTTGGTTTTTTTTGGCAATTTTCAATTTTTATCTTTTATCTATTTATATTTATTTAAGATAGGTTTCTAACTTTTCAGATGGGTTCTTTTCTTCAATAAATTTGCGAGTAACCCTAAGATGTAATAATCAATCGCCATATATACTAACCATATTATTATTATTATTATTATTATTATTATTATTATTATTATTTCATAAAGCTTTTCTCTTTATTTTGGTGGATTTCAGTATTTTCTGGTGGATTCTAGACCTATATATCGCTCTAAAATTTGTCGCTTGCGAAAATCTATTGTTAAAGGCTCGCGGTTGCAGACTTTTCAAGCTTCTCCATTGTTAAAGATTCACCACGCTTGCAGGCCTCCCAAGCTTCCTACTGTATCACCAAATCCTAGATTCCAATAGACTTCAACATGAACAAACAAGAAAGATCGAGTTTTGTAAGGAGTTCCAGTATTATAACCATCTGTATAGACTCGATGAAAACTCGTGGTCAGGGGTACATTTTGCTATGCGTAGAGCCTTGTATAGTGAGTGACTTCTTGGGCGTTCGGCTAGTCAGGCCATTTTGCAACAAGATCGTTATTAGATCTTTTTTCTTTTGTAACTATATGTTACACATTTTTTTCAAGACTTACAATCGTATTATTTCTTCTTGCTTTTCCAGCCCCAGTCCTTTTAAAAGGCTATACCTTTCTTTGGGCCTGGCCCATATTGAGGAGAAAATAAAAAGCCCATTAAGAGCTAAGCCCAATTAAATACAATCTTCAACTTGAGAAAAGAAAAAAAAAAAACATATTTCGATGATGACAAATGACAATATGAATTGTGGGCAAGGATTTTATAACATGGAACAATATTCCTACATAGATTGATTGAATGAAGGAAAATTTCGATAACCCACCCGTAGAAGGGGCATATTGCAATTTAAAAAACATTGGTTTTGCGATTCTTTTCTATTGTCTACATCGGGAGTATGTGTGAAGTGATGCTATGAGGTTTGTCCTTGTCTAGGGATTTCGGATACCCTGTCATCGTGGAAGCGGATAATCTTACACTGAATACATCAACAACAAGATCGACGTTCCTTGAAATGCTCTGGGTAGAATTATTGCCCGATCTCTCATTTGATCTAACTTATTCTCTTTTAGCTATGTTTGGAATCGAGTGATGCTAGATGAAGTCAATATAATCTTTAGTCACACATTAATGTTGTGATGTGAAGAGAGAAAATAAACTCGCATCAAAAGTTTGAATAATATAAGCCCAATATATAAGGTTTGTGGTATTGCCAATTGATTTCATTAAGGGACCTCACTAAGCTTATGTGGTGGGAGATGAGCGGCGGTAGTGCGGGCGGTGGCTGGCAGTGGTGTGGCGACTCAGTCGGTGGTGGTGAGCTGCGATTTAAGGTGAGTTTTTAGAGTTCGAAAATTTTGAATAGATTCGATAGAAATTTCCGTGTACTATCTATCAATTTTGTTCTTATTGAGTTAAATGAATGATTTAGGGTGTGAAATTGAGCTCAAATCATGGTTTCAATCTTCAAATTCCGAATTATGAATTTTAGAGTTAAGGGGTCCGAAAATTTGAGAGTTATTGATTTCCACCTTTGAACTTTGAAGTGGACACTCAAAACTTACAAATTTGGTGCAGTTTCCTGTTTTTAGTTTTGAATCAATTTTAGTTTGTGAAATAATTGCTTTTAGATGTGAAAAAGAACTCGAAACTTGAAACTTAATCTGAACCAAACAAGCCCTATGTTTTGATCTTAAATTTCTTAAGCATGGGTCAAATTGTGTAT
Source organism: Persicaria maculosa (assembly GCA_963922045.1). NCBI lineage: Eukaryota > Viridiplantae > Streptophyta > Magnoliopsida > Caryophyllales > Polygonaceae > Persicaria > Persicaria maculosa. The sequence continues at coordinate 77,333,897 of OY998255.1, read as the reverse complement.
CATTATACAGTTTTCAACTATGCCAGAACACATCACAATGTGGTGCAAGTGGACCGAAAGGGATACTCGAGTTGCACCAGCCCGAAAGGAGCCAGGGTCGTGCAAACCGGCAAGGACAGGGTGAAGCTCGCTAAGGGCCAGAACTACTTCATCTGCACCTTCCTAGGCCATTGCCAAGCTGGGATGAAGACTGCGGTCAGCCTGTCATTGTTGCAGCCTGCAGTGCTGCTTAATAGACGCCGCTAGCAACCGCCTTACTCTGTATACGCATGAGATATATTTTTTTTATTAGGTAAAAATTCGAATTCATACAAGCCTAAAACTCGAGAGGCTGACGAGTCGACAGTCGGACTAACCGTCCCATACAACATACTAAAAATACAAAATAATACAGATGAAAGAAACAACCCAAAGAACTCATATAAGCTGTCAGCCAACGGAGGAGTCGAGGGAGAGCCAAAACGAGCCACGAATGCCGAGAACACGGGAGAGTGCGACTACTCACATAGCGTCTCGACGGCGAGAAGGCGGAGAATAGTAACCCACTATCGAAAAGGGCGAAACCTGGGGAAGTGTGGATCACCGACGTTGCCCCCACCTAGATGAGAGATCTTCGAAGACCACGAATACAACCACGATCCTCACGAACATACAAGAAGCCCGATACTATAACCCAACTCGGAACTAAACGCACCCACGCCAAAGCAGTGACCCGACGCCAAAAGAGGGAACAATACATGCCAAAACGGGAAGAACTAAGTATCTGACAAAAAATGCGTGCAAAGTCCCGAAATCCAACTGAAAGTCCGGGAAGGAATTATTTAAACTACTAACATTCAAATTATTTTGCAGACCCTTTTGGGATTTTAATCAACCCTTTCGGAATTTTATCAAGCCCTTTCGGGATATACTATGAGACAGTGAACCTCTTTACTTTTTTTTTTTGATTAGGTAATAATTCGAGGACAAGACAAAGTTGGCTCCTCGAGAGGCCGACAAAGTCGGTAGACGGCGAACCGTCAAACATACAACTACAACAAAAATAAAATACGGTGCAATACAAAAGGCGGCAAACAAACGACCCCAGTCGAACAAAAGGGCCTAACCCAAAAAATTGAGGACAACGTAGACTAAACCCAGAGCGGTGGGCACAAATCCCGCAAATCCCGGGCCCGTCCCGATCCCGTCCCGCAAAAATTATGCGGGACGGAACGCGGGATGAACATTCCTTATCCCGCAAATCCCGTCCCGTCCCACATATTTTATAAATATATATATAACACATTTATTCACTATATATATTCTAGACATATTTTTTATGTACCTACAGTGTATATATATACACACATAGTATATAATGTGTGTATATATACTAGTGTATTATGTATACATATACGCGATCACAGTATACGGTATATATATATACTAATTATATACTTTAAATTATATTAGTCTGTGTCTATATATATTGTAATTGGATGTTTTGAATGGATATACCAAATATTGGCCCACTTTGCAAAAATAACCAAGACCCAAAAAATTGGCAAGGGAATGACATAATGTCATTTTTGCAATTAAATTGGGCACCTTCACGGCCGGTGAAAGGTAAAGGCTTTAAGGGGAGAGAGAGATGGGGAAGAGAGAGGGGGGAGAGAAAGAGACCCATTTAATTATTTTAAACTAAATTTCAACAATTTTTATTTGTTAAAATTAAAAAATAAATTTATTTTTGAACTTAATTTAATTTTATCTATCTATAGACACCCACTTTATATATGTTTATGGAAAAAAATATTCGAAGTAAACTTGGGTCTACATCATATCTTGATCTCAATTTGGAGTATGACATGGATAACCATTTGGATGGCAAAGACAACAATTCAGCTGGCACATAAATTCACACAACTGGCAAGATAAACTAGAAAACCTGGGCACAACCGACAATCGTTGATCCGGAGATGAAAGGCAAAGCTGTCGTGGACATGGAGGAGGGGGAAATACTAACTAGGTGCTGAAACACAAAAAAATTCCATTCAACCCTATATATGGTTTCACTTGGCCTAAAAAAAAAGTTGCGATTTACGCTTACTAGCCAGTAACTACTGTTGTCTAGCCAGTGGCCACGATCTTTTAGCCAATATAAGAATAACCCTTGTCGGGTCTCATCTACCTCAGGAACTTCCCACCTTAAGGATAGCTAGGATAGATGACATTCTTTGAGTACGTTGTCGAAGGTTGGTTTTTGTTATTTTGCATATATGTACGTCAGTTACAATATATGGTTCCGTCTTGGTTGCCTGAGATGCGAACCCTAAATATATGCGATTTACGCTTACTAGCCAATAACTACTGTTGTCTAGCCAATAAAACCGATGTCTCAGCCAATTGAAGACTAAGCCCTGTCAGGTATTATTAATCTCAGAAACTTCCCACAACATTTACATAAACAAAGAAATGAGTAAGTGTTCAAACAAAGATGCAATTAGAAGAAGATAAAAGAGTGCACATTCACCCATTTTTTATTTTTTTTTAAAAGCTTGCCTCACCGTCTAACTCTCGACCGGATCTGGCAGGTTCAATTCGATTCAACATTGAAACCTTGAAACTCTATCGTTCTACTTCAATTCGTTATCGGAATTGTTGAATTCGGCGCCGAGGTCACCGATTTGCGGTCGAGAGGAGGGGAAGGGGTGGGGCGGCGTCAGGCTCGGAGTCGGCGAGAGTGGGATGTCGAGAGGAGGGGAAGGGGCAGGGCGGTGAAAGAGGATCTGGATCCGGACAACCTCGTCACCCTCCGCAGGACCCCTAGTGCCGCCGACGCCTTCGTCGGACAACCTCGTCACCCTCTGTAGAACCACCAGCGCCGCCAATTGGATCTGGACAACCTCGTCACCCTCCGCAGGACCCCTAGCATCGCCGACGCCTTCGCTGGACAACCTCATCGCCCTCCGTAGAACCACCAGCGCCGCCAATTAGGACAACCTCGTCGCGGCTCGCTCTCGCTGCTCGTCTTCTCGCACTCTCCTCCTGACTCTTCTTCGCCGGTTACTCTCTGTGATGCTCCAAACAAAAAAAAAACAACAGGAAAATGCTTGAACTAGAGCTCCAAAATAGAAGTGCCGCAACCCCTGTATGCTCCAAAGTATGACAGCAAAAGTATCACACTTTGCTCAGCCTATTTGTGCAGCCCCCTTCAACAATTGTGAATTGGAAGCCAACATACTCAACTAGAGCTCCAAGGTAAAGAATTTCAGCAAGTATGACAGCAAGTAAGACATGGTATAGGCACCCCTTTTCCCATCACTTTGTTCAGCTTGACTCTTGAAAAAAAATTCAGCTCTTTTCCTCTTCTGTCAACCCTTGTAAAACTACTCTTTTGCCTTCATTCCTAAATGACAATTGCACCTTCTCATAATCCAGCATTACTCTTTTGAAGGTTCGCATCGAGTCTCCTCCTAATATTAAATCACAACCTTCCATTTCGAGTAGTCGAATGTCAAACTGAAAGGTATTTCCTTGTATCGACTACTCGAACCCCCTGCAGATATGTGTGCTACACATCTTGTGACGATTAACCCCATACACAGACATCAATGGAGTTTCTTTAATCTCAAATCCCGCTTCCAGAGCTATCTTGGGATTTAAGAAGCTATGGGTAGCGCCACTATCAATTAGTGTGGTGATGACCTTACCTCGTACCTCCGCCTTGATTTGAATTGTGTTCATGGAGCTGCTGTTTGCCAGAGCATGAACATACCCTTCGGACTCCTCCAATTCAAGCTCTTCCCCTTTCGCCAGTGCATCCCACACCTCTGTCGCACCTTCTTGATCCTGTGCCTCCGATGATCCGGCAGATAGACGCAACAGAGAAGGTTGCCTAGATTTGTGTCCCACGAAGTATCTCTCTCCACATCTATAGCACAACCCAGACTTCTTCCTCACTTCAGTACTCAGGCTTGTTGGGTCACTTCCCTTACCGATGGTGCTGGGCGGCTTGAAGCTCTCATAGTTTCTTGTTTCCGATCTACCCCCACTTGGAGATGAATGTGCAAGATGAGGACTAAACTGATTGTGCTTCCAAGGGGGTTTACTTAATTTGACGATGGCTTGCACCGCGTTGTTGTGCAGTCTCGCTTGCTCGAACGCCGCCGCGAGGTTTTCCGGTCTTCCCAATTTCACAAGCGATTTTATCTCCTCCTTTAGGCCGCTTATATAGCTTGAAACAAAGTATGACTCCGGCAAGGATGAATTCTGCGACAGCATACACGCCCTTAACTCTTCGAATTTCTCTTGATACTCTTCCAAGTCGTCCTCTTGACAGAGTTTGTTGAATTCTTCGACCACTTCAATGCCTTGTTTTTCACCGAATCGCAAACACACAACATCGACCAACTCCGTCCAGGTTGCTGACGATTTCTGCATCAGGAAATCTTGGAGCCATACGTCTGCGCGATCAATCATGTACATCGTCGCGATCTCCACCTTCTGGCCTTCGGCGATTGAGAACACGGTGAAGTATTTTTCACACTTTCGTGCCCAACTGCGGGGCTTCTTGCCGTCGAACACTAGGAAATCTATCTTTAGGAAGCGATTTCCTTGGAATCTTGCTTCCGGATTCCAAGAATTGGCACCTTCCCCCAATTTCCCCGATTTCTGATTAGATTTACCCCCGGTGTGTACATTCTTGGTCCTTGATTGTGAATCGTTGCTGGAGGAGCTTCGAATCTCGCGATCCTTGTCTCCCGCACCTAACAGCCCTGTCGTGGACTCTCGCCCACCCGTCGTTGTTGCCTCGCCTGAAGGCGGAGACTCGGAGAGATTGCGTCCACTCTTGTGCGCAATTCCCTCATCTGTTCTACAAGCTCGGTCCACCGATCTTCGTACCAGTTTTTCTGTTTCTGCAACTCTTCTTGATACCTCGCTTGATTCTGGACAGATTCCGCCATGAATTGCTGGATCTGATTGAATTGTGTCTCGAATTTCTGGCTCTGGGAATCGAGGCGCCGAAGCGTGTCCTCGATCGACTTCATTCGTGTTCCTTCGGCCATTGCAGAAGGTCTCGCTCTGATACCAATTTGTGATGCTCCGGGATAGAGATCGATCTAGTTGAGAGGAAGTGAAAGGAAAGAGGTGAGAATGAGAGTTTAGACGAGACAAATTGAGAGGATAGACAGAGGTAAGAGAAGTAATTGCAATGTGATATTGGATGCCTCTCCAGAGGGGTTACAAGGGCCTTTTATAGGCAATTGTATCTTCCGGTTACACTTCTTGCCTAATTTCCATCTAGCTCCCCTATTTCCATATTCCTCCAAATATGTCCTCCTAATATGGGTACCCTTACACTCTCGTACCACCCCGACCTGGAACTCTCTCTCCTTTCCTAATCCCTTAAATCCCGCCCAAATATTTCCAAAATTTCAAAAGGCCGCCCAAATTTTTTTAACCCACAACAAAAGGTAACCTTGACCTGTTAGTTTTGCAAAATAAATGCACCTTTTGACATTTAGCACATTTTAGAAGGGGGAGTGACATTTTTGCAAAGGGAGGAATAAAGTGACATTTAATACTATAATGTATCAAATGTATATATATATAACAAAAATCGTAAAATATAAAAATATTATAAATATATATATATGTTACGCATTTGGGGGACAAGGCCCGTCCAGTCCCGGTCCCGCATCGTCCCGCAAAAATTACGCGGGACGACCCCAATCTCGTCCCGTCCAGTCCCGCACCCACCCCTACTATCAAGCGATGACACAGCTGGCCAGCGGTACATCAGAAGTCCCTGTGGGCGATGAAGATGAACCAGGAAAATTCTGGAACACAAAGTCTCCTCGATGTACATCGCCTCGACTCCAGTCAGACCCGACATCGGACGCCAGAGCCCCAACTCAGACTAGGACCGCCAAGAAACAACCGGAAACACCTCCGAGAACCAATCTTGTACAAACGCACCAAAAACCCTTTCGGAATTTTTCCAAGCCCTTTCGAGATTTTGTCAAATTCTACTTGATGAAAAAATAAAAAAGCAGACTTATTTATTTATTTTATTTTTGTTCTTGTTGTGCAAGGCAAAAATAAGCCTTGCACTCCAAGCTCTTTTGCAAAAAATCAGTACATCAGCCACCACAAAAGTAGTGGCGACGAACGGCTCCAGTGAATCGCCGGAAGGATAGGGCACCAAGGAAGCAATTGGCGACGGCGAGACTAGAGGCCGACGACACCGAACCCAAACGAGAAGGGGAGGACGGGAGGGAGAAAAAACCCCAACCCAGTACAACACCACCAATCGAAAAGGGGTGTGACCTGACACTCCACCCCGGACCGAAAGAAAAACGGAGGAGGAAACCAAGAGCCCGACAGGACAACAAGGATCGACAAAATCTCAACAAAAAAGAACTAATTGGAGAAAGATTATGATTCAATTAGGGAATTTCATATTTGGGGATTTCCGATTTGATTGATCGAAACGGGGCAAAACCCATCGGAGAAGGAAGGGGCTAATTTAAGAAGAAGGGTTGATTCAAGCTCCTACGCCGACGGCAGCGGGAGTGGGAAGGATAGACCGGCCAAAAGGTGAAGATGCTCCAACGGAGAGGCACAGTGGATTAGCGGTGCACAGAACCACCGATCGAGCGGGGCAACCGATTCGAGAACCCATGGTACCAGGAACTCACCGGAACTCCGGAAGAGAAAGCCAAAGGAAGATTTGGACAAAAAAATCAGCCGATCAAGGCCAACAACAGGTGTTCTAGTTCCAGTAGATAAAAAAATGGGGTGTGACAACGATTGTCTCATGCAAGAGTTGAAAACACATTTTCATCTACGGCTAGTAAAGGACATAAGTTGAAGAAAAATTAAAGGAAATAGAATACTCGTCCGGGAAACATAGAATGCTTCCCGGATGAGTACTATATTTTATACATCATTTAAAACGCATTGATTAATATTATAACATCCGAAAAATAAGATGAGTGTACTTAGATTAATTTTAAAAAATCTCTTGTGTGACGCACGAGCTTTAGACTAGTTGATTTTAATAAGGGACTTCTTAGCAGAGATGTCCCTTCTTGTCGGGGAATAAATTCATTAAATTGTGCCTTTTTTGTACAAAAACAACTTTGACTAGTTTTAGAATTAAAATAGCAAAAAAATAAAAAATACTCCGTATTAAATAACAAAGTTTTCTTAATTTAGTTGGTAGAGAGTTAATATTGAAAACACAAGTTCAAAGATTCAAACTTCAAACCTTTTGGATCATTTTTTGGAATTTTTTTTATTTCTCCAAAGTTTTTTAAATTAATGATAACTGCCTAATTTATCAATTATTTTTTTTTGTTATCTATACATTAAAAAAATAACTAAAAAAATTTATCCCCTAAGATAATTTATCAATCCATCATTGCTTCTAGCCCGTGGTATATTAAGATAGAAATAGAAAGTAGAGAATGAACTTTTGGGGATAATTACTAGATAACGCTAGATTTACTTATAGATAAATATAGATTTAACTTTTACTTAATTTGTCTTTGATATCAAATTTCAGGATCCCAGTAAAAATATAAAAGTACTAAAATATATTAAAGCGGAATTTAGATAGATAAGAATACAAAGTAAGGATATAAATTAAACGATAGATAAGAATACAAACTAAGGATATAAATTAAACTTATTAAAAGATTGGGTATGTTTTTGTAGTTTTTGGTCTTTATGGAAAAAAGAGTAGTTTTTTTGGGGGGAAACAAAGAAAAATACTCCATCCGTTTCAAAATAAAACTCAGTTGACTTTTTACACGTTTTTTAAGAGGTAAAAACTCTATAAATATTATTTTTTTAATCAAACTTTTTTCATAAATAGATACTTATTAGTAATAAGTATCAATTTATGGAAAAAAATTGATTAAAAAAATAATATTTTATAGTATTTTTACCTCCTTATAAAACGGGAAAAAAGTGAAACGACTTTATTTTGAAACAGATGGAGTAGTTAACTTTGGCTATTTTGGTTTTTTTTTTTTTTTTTACTAAACCACAAGTTTGTTCTGGGTGGTTGTAGAGTGCTCCATCCCCGCGGCCTCATCGCCTAGAGTCTGGTCCGCCCCGGCCCGGAGATCCTGTCTCCCTTTATATCATCTTTCTCACGAACATCTTCTTTGAAAAGCTGGTACAAGTGAACCCCAATCAAGGTGACGTAGGCAGTTAACAAGATGGAAACTGCGGGTGGAGACTGGTTGTCGACATGGGGGTGAAGAAGCTCAAGAGAAACCGCGTGGAACATAGCAACAAGCAAGCAAATCCCAATTAGCAACGCTGCCGCCGCAAGCTCCGGAAGCATCTCTTGCAGGGTGTTGGCGATCATAATAGACAAGTTGGCGCCGATCAGGAGGGCGGTCAGCACCTGTATACGCTCTTGGGATACGTGATTGAAATTGACGGAGGTCACCATGTTGCCAATAATAACCCAAGATAGGGCAATTAACTTCCACGGATCCAAGTTCTTGAAGTATAGGTCAAAAGGGGTCGGATAATTATTGGTTGGCCGCTGGTTTCTTTGGATAAGCCAACGCACCCATTTATGGGGGTTGCCGGCTTGGGGATCGGAGGGTCCCCATGAATGAGTTCACTGGGCTGATTGATTTCGAGTGAGCGGATTGTGGGACTATCGGTATTATTGATGTTGAGAATCGCTGAGTCGAGTGAAGAGGAACTAGACTTGAGTGATTTGGAAAGGGAGTCTGATGTGGTCATGGTTAATTAGATACTGTATTGCCACATGTAAAATGCTTGTTCTTTTAAAGCCGCACTTGTTTATATATGTAGTTTGTTGGGGGTATTTGAAGGGAACTTGAAAGCGGGCCCTACTTGGCGGTATATGAAGGGAACTTGTCGGCTTGGCATATGAATTGAAACTTGAAAGCCACCCCCTTTTAATTGTAATGGCCTACTATTTGACTTGACTTTTTGAAACCCTGTGGTACTTGTGATCAAGGAAGCTTCGCCCCTCACCCGGAACAAGTGCTTTTCGGGTGTGCAGTCCAAGTGTGTAAAGAATCCATGGACTCGGTCTCGGGCAACTTAGTGGGTTTTTTGGAATGGGGCCATTTGTGGCCGTGTGGCCGTGTGGGTGTTTGATATAGATGCCAATTGCCAACTAAGGGACACCTCACCTAGTGTTGTGGTGGTGAGGGTGGACTACTCTTGGTGTTTTGGTAAAGGAATGGATTAGGGATGTGTTTGGCGGTAGATTGTGATTTTGTAGATTAAGGGGATTTTGATAGATTTTAGGAGACGGAGATTATTTTTGTGGATTGAGATTATTTAGGACGGAAATTCCCCAAATTGATTCTCAAATCCAAAAATTGTAATCTAAATTAATTCTCAATCAATCAATTGAACTTAAAAATAATCAAATTCAAAGGAAGAGGAAGAAAACTAACAAACCTTGAAGTCTAGATCGATGCGGGAAGCGGGAGTGTTGCGTCGCCTTAGAAGCCTTCGCAGACAGCAGGTTGCGGTGGTGCGCCGCCGGTACCATGATCCGCCAGAGGAGGAGCTTGCAGCAGCGCCGACGGCCTGCTCGGCTTGGCCGCTGGGGGTTTCGCCTTCGCCCTTTGTTGTGGGTGTGAAAGTGGGGTTTGGCCGTTTGCTCTGTCTCTGTGTTCCGTCCAAAAAAAAAGGAAAATTTTGGTAAAATATCCATTTACAAAGTATAATTAGGTAAATGTCCATTGTTGTTTAGTTATTAAGTAAACTAGTACAATTCTCGTGCCATGACGCGATTTTTTAAACTAAAATCTTGATAATATAAAAAAAATATTATAAAATATTAATAAAAGTTAAAATAAAATTCATTAAAATCATTACCATAAATGTATTTTATATATATGTAGTTGTTGGCGGTATTTGAAGGGAACTTGGCCTTTGAATTATAACATGGAAGTAAATAACTTAAGTAAATAAGGTCTCTAAAAATAGCAATAAAAGAAAGTAATTTCCGTCTAAAACAGTGACAGCTTTAAAGAATGTGATTTTCGGCCAAGCTCTAGGTCGAATCTAGAAAAACCTTCAACAGCAAAGTTGTAGATCTCTTCGTCTTCGTTCCGACAAGGTATGGCACGATCCAATCCGATTAATATTGAATCCGTACGACTCATTTTACTGAGACGTCAAAAAGCTGTCAACTGTGCATGAACGAACCCAAAAACGAACGACCCAAGGTGGAGCCTTCTTCTTCCTCTTGAGGATGACATCATTCTCACGAGCTTGAATTATAGGTTCATCCCCAAGTATAGATGTGTCCGAAGGTGTCTTGGATGGTCCTGCATCATCTGGCCTAGTGCACAACATAGCATACATTACAGAACCAACAACAACAACATAAGGAATGTTTTCCATTTGTTAGACTATTCAACAGTTTTAGGACTAGGATCTCTGTATAACTCTAGGTGCCCTCCTAAAGGGATAGGTGTACGCTTAGAGTTGTTCATGCAGAATCTATCCAAAACTTTAAGCAAATAATCACCCTGAGTCAGCCACATTACTCTATCAGATCTGTTTCTAATAATATTAATCCCTAAAATCCTTTTAGCTGAACCCAAATCCTTCATATCAAAATGCAATTTCAAGTCATTCTTAGCACCAGCTATGATAACTTTGCTATCATTGATCAGAAAGATATCATCAAGATAAAGCAGAACATACAAGGGAGTCTTAGAACCAACATGCTTAAAGTAAAGGCAGGTCTCATATTTGCTTCTAGTGAACCCTAAGGATCTCATACATGCATTGAATTTTAAGTTCCACGGCCTAGGGGACTGTTTCAGACCATAGATAGATTTTTTAACATCCATCTGTTCAAGTTCCCAGTCATTAACAGTCGTAATAGCAAGCATGAGTCTCAGAGTCTTATACTTAACAACAGGTGCAAAGATATCCTTATAGTCTACCCCCTCTTTTTGCCTAAAGCCCTTAGCTACAAGTCTAGCTTTATACTTTGGTGGATCAATAGGAGTAATACTATCTTTCAGTTTGTAAACCCATTTGCACTCAATAACTTTAGCTTTATTAGGTTTAGGAACTAAAAGCCAAGTCTTGTTAGCATACATAGACTGCAACTCTTCGTGCATAGCTTTCAACCACTCATTAGCACATGAACTTTTCATAGCTTGTTCATAATTTTCAGGTGTAAGATGTCTGATAGTTTCAGCAGCTAGAAAAGCAAACTCAGGTGAACCTTCTGTTAGGGATCCTAACTCTAGGTTTTCTGTCTCTAGTAAGTTGATAATTAGGCAAGTCAGGCACAAGATTTCCAGCAGTATTCAAACCAAGCAAAGGAACATGATCAGAAGCAGAAATATCAGCAGAAGAGGATTGAAGAGAGCTCGAGGGAGATGAAGTGTTGTCACTTACTCTTCCACCAGATTGGTGGGAATGAGTAGAGATATTACCTTGTGAGCCATAGCCTTCAAGCTCACTGTTTTGAGGAGAGTTTGACACCTCAACTTCTGGAGAGTGAATCTCAGGGGTTGAGTTTCCAGCATTGGAGCCTTATGGAGATCCAGTGTCAAATTCATCATCCTCTAGGTCATCATGGTCATTTGGATCATAGAATCCTACAACATGGGGAGGATCTTCAGGGGTAGCTGCATTCTCAGTCTCAAGTGTTAGTTTCTTCTTGAAATGAAATTCCTTTTCATTAAAAGTTACATTTCTAGAAGTTATGAATTTATAAGCTCCAGGTCGCAAAACAAGTAATCTGTATCCTTTAGTTCCTTTAGGATAGCCTAGCATTACACACTTTTGAGCTCTAGGTTGCAGCTTTCCCTGTGATACATGTAACACCCCCTTTTATATCCCAAGGGAATGTTACAGCGCCAGTGGCTACTCGGACTTTAATGTCTTCATAACCACCTTAGGCTTATAGGGACATGCAACCATGCTCCCATAAACAAGATGATAATATTAAGTACATAAACAAAATACAATTAAATTGCGGAAGACTTTAAGTGGAACAAATAATTAAATGTACAACAATGCCGTTACAAGCAAAAACAAGATAATATTTATACTTTAACGATAAAAGAAACTCTTGAATCAAAACGATGGTAAAATACTAAAAATGTTGACGATTCCGACTCACATTTCCAACCTTCGATCTTGTAGTGCTTTATCTAAACCTGTGGAAACCAGCCATCCAAACAAAGGACGGTTAGTTCGCGAGAACTAGCAAGTGACGGCACGAAAGCAGAGACAACTTTGGATTCAAGTGACCATGAAACGGTAAGAATTAAATCCAAATGAGATTTGAATATTTGAAGTGAATTGGCTTATTTGTAACCCGACCCTCCTATGACACGGATAATCCAAAAGGATTGAGTAACAAAAGATGTATTAGGAATCATATTCCGATTAAGGATGGAATATGACATAGCTTGAAACGATTCATGATTACTACCCATTACATTATTAATACGTTTTATTATAATGTCTAAACTAAGTATTGGTTCAAAAGGTACTCGATGTGGCCCAAAATCGACCCAGAGGGCAGGACTCTTCCGGAGAGTTTTAAACCGCGGGCTGAGACAGTCGATTAAGGGTTGATCTTGTGTCCCCCAATACCTAGTTCAAGCCATGTTCGTTACTTATACATTAATCTTTACTCACTTACACACATGATATGCATTTTACGTCTTTTATCTTTTTATGGACTACTACCGGTCCCACTCTGTCTATAGTGGATAGCGACCTACAACCATTGGTTGTGTAACACCTCGCATGGAAGTGTAGTTTCATGAAACCTTAAGACTGAGGAGTAACGGCCCCGACCTGACTTTTAAGACCGAGGAGTAACGGCCCCGACCTGACTTTACCAACACTCTACTTTCCAATTTCACATTGCTTTTCATTAATTGATACATTTTACTTTAACTGACATTACAATTTTAACTTTATGATTCACATTGCTTTTGATTGGTTTGGATTCAATTTAGTTTCACTCGCAACAAATGATCCTCACATTATTACTACTTATTTACAACATTGATCACAACGAAATAAATAGAATGGATACATAAAAGAAACATATCTCTTTCTTAACCAATTAGCATGAAAGAACAAAATAAATCATGCTTTAATAAAAAGGTGGGTATCTATGTCATTATTATATAGAGACGTCGAATAATAACATTACCCAATTATACTTGCCAAATTCAAACTGAACGGTAAATAAATCACACAAAGCGGATGAATTGCAATTTATTTTAATTAATTTGGCAAGCATTCCAACGGAAAGAAAACAACTGGACACGAAAGCACCGAAATGAGCGGAAAAGCTCGGAAAGTCACTTGCCTCGATTTGGAGTTGCAAGCGTTAACGGTTGGTCGGATTCGAATTCTTCGGTAGCGCGAGGGTTGACGATTCTCTGCGATTTAACGGAATTGGAAAACAATTTATGCCCAAATAAAAGCACGGGTTAAAATCTGAAATTCTTAAAAACTGAAAAAGGGCATATTTTAACAAAAGTAAAAGAATGGGAGGTTTTACGCGATTATGTTTCTTCTTCCTTCAACCCGATACTCTTCACGCAGGTGTTTTCCGACGAGGTTCCGGCGCGACTTCGGCGAGACACTGGCGGCAGCAGGGCTCACGGCGGCGTACGAGGCTGGCGGCAACGGACTCGTGGTGACTGGGCGCTCCTCCGGGTGGCGGCTGGTGGCTCCGGCAGCGGCGGACGAGGGCTTCCGAGTGGCTCCGACGAGGTTATTCGAGATTGGGGGTTTTGGATTCGGGATGATTTTCTGAAAACTTTGTGAAGGGAAACGTTGCTAGAGGCGTTTAGAATGCCATGGAATAGGTTGAGAGCTCGGAGATGGAGAGGAGTGGTGATGGTGTGCTTCGAAAGTGAACCCGAAAGGGGTATTTATAGGAGGATGATTTGGGGACGGATTTGATTAAAATAAAACCATAAATTGCTTAGATAATCACTCTTAACACTATCCCGATCCTCAATTTGGTGAGATTCGGCCTGACTGGAGCGGATTGGGGTGATTTTCGAATTTGGGGATAAGCTTGTTCGGTTGAGTTTTTACCCCGAATCTCCAAATTGGTTACATAAATCTCATCTTCAACGAGTGGAGAACATTCTAGAAACAAAAACGGTTTGATTCGGGCGAGATTTGAGGGAGTGAAATTTCCCCCTTGTTCAATCGTGAAACGCAGGAGCTGGAGGTAGGGGAAGAAGCGGTTCAGTGAACCCGGTTCACACATTTTCTTTTTTGATGGTTCGGTTCAAGTAAACCCAAAAGAAAACCGGTTTAGCCTTTACTTATTTATAATATATACATATACCTATATTTATCCGAAAATTTTATTTATTAAAATTCTACACAGCTTAAATAATAAAGTTATAAAATATTTAATTTAAATACATTTTATTTTATGCAACAATGGTTTATTATCACCTTATATTACATATATATATTTTACGGAAATTAAAATAAGTTATAACGATAAATCTCTCTTTATTTGAATAAAAATATGCAAACTTGTTTTAAAATAATATGACTTAAAATAAATAACTTATTTATTAAATTTCACATAAGCGAATAAAAATGAATGTGTCAAAATAGTTACAAACTCTATATACATTTAACTTCCAAAAATCATTATTAAGTTCAAAATAAAAGAACTTTTATATAAATATATATTTTCTTAAAAACGAAATCCCCAAAAATACTTTGGGGTATTTCAATACATGGGAATATGCAGTGCAACCAAATGGTCTCAAGTGTGTAATGTCAGGCTTCCTTCCTGACCACATCTCTTGTGGAGTTTTGAAGTCCACAACAGATGATGTGGTCTTATTGATTAGATAGGCAGCAGTTGTGATTGCTTCACCCCATAAGGAACTCTTAAGGCCAGCACCAATGAGCATGCACCTTACTTTTATCAAGCAAGGTACTGTTCATCCTCTCAGCAGTGCCATTCTGTTGAGGGGTGCCAGGGACAGTGAGATGTCTCTTTATCCCCTTTATTTGGCAGAATTCATTAAAGGCTTTATGGCAAAACTCTAAACCATTATCAGTTCTTAGCACTTTTAGTTTGAAATTAGATTGACTCTCAATCATAGCATTCCAAGACTTAAACTTGTCAAAAGCCTCATCCTTGGATCTTAACAAATGTACCCATACTTTTCTAGAGTAGTGATCAATAAGGGAAAGAAAATACTTTCTTCCCCCTATTGTCTCTATCTGTGTAGGACCCTACAAGTCAGAGTGCACATACTCAAGGGTCCTGGAAGCAGTATAGGTAGATTTGCTAAAGGGATGCTTGGTTTTCTTACCAAAAATGCAATTTTCACAGAATTCCATATTGCAAGGTTTAAAATTTATCATGCCATTTTTAAACAAATGCATCATGCCAGTGTTACCTATATGCCCTAACCTATCATGCCACATTTTTGTATGAATGAGATTTTCATCCTCAACCACATGGGTAGACACATTCAATTCAGGAGATCCCATCACATGATATAGACCTCCCTTTTTTATGGTCTTTATAAGAATGACTCCATCTCAGGAAACATTCTTACAACCCCTATATGTATTGATTTTGAAATCCATATCATCACATACAGACTCAGACAATAGATTTCTCATCAAGTCAGGCACCCACCTGACATTTTGGATAACCCTAACCCTCCCAACATGCATTCTAATAGGAACATTACCTATGCCCTTGATTTCAAGGACAGTGTGATCCCCTAACATTACCTTACTACCATTGCAGACTGTAATGGAAGAAAAGAAGGATTTGTTGGGGGTTGCATGTAAAGTACACCCTGAATCAAGTATCCAAACATTGTCAGAAACATTTTCAGAAGAACACACAAGTAATTCCTGGGGATAACTATCACAAGTTTCAACAACACCATTAAAATCAGGTTCAGATTTAGATTTGTTTTGTTGATCCCTTTTCTTCTTTCTACAATTCCTAGCAAAATGACCTTCATTATGACAGTAGTGACACTTATAACCCCTTTTCTCATTGTTTCCTTTCTTAGATGACTTATCTTTATCAGATTGACTATTCTGACCACCTTTGTTGTTGTTAATACTCTTAGGCTTGCCTTTCACAACCACAACTTCAGTTTTAGTCTCAGATTTCTCAGTTCTAGAATCAGTTTTAGACTTAAACACTTTAAGGACTTCATCCTTTTCAATATATAACAGCTTCAATGATTTTATCTTTGGTGATCTTTTCTCTGCTATACTGAATAATATTAAGTTGTCAAACTGTGAAGGCAAAGAGTTTAACAGAATAACAACTTGGTGAATGTCTTTTATCTTGTCATCACATTTTTCTATCTTCTGTGTCATTTTCAGAAATTTATCCAAGTTTTCATGCACAGTGAGCCCAATGCTCATTTTAAATGTAAACAACCTACATAGCAGAGAAATCTTCCTAGGCAAAGAAGTTTTCATGTAGGTATCCTCAAGCGTTTTCCAGAGAGTTTTAGGATCAGAAATTGTTACCACTTGTCGAGCTACCTCATCAGACAACCTGATAACTATTTCAGAATAGGCCTGTTCTTGGAGCTCCTTCTTGTCTGCTTCAGACATTCCAGGAGGAAACTCCTCGGTGACAGCCTTAAAGCACTTCTCCTTCATCAGTAGGGCCTTCATCTTGAACTGCCACATGGGGAAGTCCATAGTTCCATCGAAGGCCTTAATTTTTAAGGAGTTTTCAGCCATTTTTTGTACCTGCAGCAGAGAAAATACAAAAAATTAGAAACTCTCAACTTAGAAACGCTAAACTAAAGTGAAACGCAGCAAAAACGATAACAAAAATAGGAGCTAGGGTTTGGTTTTTGGAGTCAGAACAAAGCTCTGATACCAATTTGTAAAACCCCCAACCCGTCAACAATGAAATACCCCAAACTATCTTTGGGTATTGCGTTTTAAGTAAATATAATTTTCGTAACAAAAGCTATTTTATTTTGGACTTAGAAATATTTTTTTCTTTTAAATTGAATATATATAAAGTTTTATAACTAGTTTAAAGATATTTCATCTTATGTGCATATATAGTAAATAAATAAATTTTTAAGTTATATTGTTTTGAGGCTAAGTGATATATTTCTTATAAAATAAGGAAGGATTCATAATTATAATTTATTTTAATTTGCGTGAAATATTTGATATAACGTTTTAGAAAATTTGTGTTACGCAAAATAAAATATATTTCATTAAGTGTTTTGTTATTTTATTCTTTAATTTATGTAAAATTTTATGAAATAAAATTTTGGATATATATATATATATATATATATATATATTTATTTATAAATTGGAATAGAGTTTAAACCATCAGTTTCCTATTTTTCCGGTTCAGGTGAACCGGACCCATCAGAAAAAGAAATGAAAAATGATGAACCGATTCGGTTGAACCCTTCTTCTTCCTCCCATGTCAGCCGACCCATTGTTGAACAAGGGTGATTTTGACCTTCCTCAAATCTCACTCAAATCTCAAACTAAATGCTTCTGGAATGTTCCCCACGTGTTCTTATCTGAATATCTGTAACCAATTTTGAGGTTTCGGATAGAAACGAGCTCAAACGAACCCGATCGGATTTCGCCCCAAACCAAGATTCCTTGAAATCCGGCCATGTAACGGCCTTATCTGAACAAATTGAACATAAGGATAGCTTCTAATGATCTTATCCGAGCTATTTACGGGATCAATTTCATGCAATTCGTTCCGAATCCACTCCTATAAATACAAGAGGTTTTCGGTTCTCAAGCTCACACCACCATTGAAGCATCTATCCGAGCTCTAAATCTATCCCATTACGTTCCAAACGCTTCTACCAACAGTTCTCTTCACAAAAGTTTCACAAAAACATCCCGATTTCAAAACCCCCAATTTCAATCCTACCCTCGCCGGAGCTGCCCTCGTACACCACAGTTCCTCCCTTGCCGGAGCCACAAGCCACCACCAGGAGGTGCGCCTCATCTTCATGGAGCTGAATCCGCTGGTCTAGTGTCATTCTGATCACGAACGAATCCGCTACGACTCGCCGAAGTATTGTCGGAGTTCCACCGGAAAACTCCTGTAGAGCTGCTGTCGGGTTAAAGGTAGAAGAAGACTAATTACACCAAACCTCCCGTACTTTCTGTTTTTATAAAATATGCCCCTGTTTTAGTTTCTAAAATTTCAGAAATCATCCCGCAGTTTTAGATGTTATTCTAACTCGCGTAACCTCCGTAATCCGCAGCGTTATCATCGAATCCTTACCCGTCATCAATGATTCAAGATTCCCAAGAAGATCACCTTGGTATTATTTCCGACTTTTTAAATTAATTGGATTTTGATTCGAATTAAATAAGTCAATTCAATTTCGTAAATTGTCGAATATTAAATACTTCCTTGTCTTATATTTAATACCTATAGATTCGACCATAGACTTCGTCAACTCCGTCACAAGTACTTTCAAATCCATAGTTGGTACCGAAATCCAACAAGACGAATAAGGCAAGTGACTTTCCGAGCCTTTCCGCTCATTTCGGTGCTTTCGTGTCTAGTTGTTTTCTTTTCTTGAAATGCTTGCCAAATTAATTACAAATAAATTGCAATTCAACTGCTTGTGTGATTTATTTAACCTTCCATTTGAATTTGGCAAGTTTAATTGGGTGACCTTAAGATACTATAATATTATAGTTACCCACCGTTGATTTAAAGCATGATTTATCCTTTTTCTTTCATGCTATTTGGTTAGGTATGGAACATGCCTTTTCTTTGATGTTTCCATCCTTTATTTTATTTGCTTTCATTTCATTTGACATCCATGTTACCTATCAATAGCATGGGTTATTTTGTGTGTGTGATCACCTAGGATGTTTTAAGTAAGTAGTAATAATGTGAGGATTGGGTGTTATGATTGGAACTCAATTAAATCAAGATCAATGAAAGTAAAACGTATCAATAAACGTAAACCAAATGTGAACCATAATGTGTGAAGTAAAGTGAAAGTGATGTTGTAGAGTCAGGTCGGGGCCGTTACTCCTCGGTCTAAGGGTTTCATGAAACTAACACATTTCCGTAGAGAAATGTTACACTACCTCCGGTAGTAGGCTGTTATCTGCTAGTGAGAGCGGGGCCGGTATCATATTATAACCAATAGTATGTGATGTAAATCATTCAACTTATATTAAAAGTGGTAACCGTGTTAAGTATTTAACTTTGTGTTTAAGCTACTCAACGTGAGAAAGTGAGTGAAGTGTGTGTTATATAAATCGTGTTTAAACTATTCAACGTGAGGAAGTGAGTGAAGTAATACTTTAAAAAGTGTTTTCTTTTTTTTTTCCGGTGATTACAATTAGCTTTGTATCATATTCCATTCGTACTCGGAGTATGGTTCCTAAGAGTGCTCGTCACTCGCATCTTTTGTTACTCAATCCTTCAGGGTTATCCGTGTCTCAGGAGTCGTGTTTTAAAATGTTGAGCCTTCACATAAAATATTCTTAATAATCGCATTTGGGTTTAGATTCAGACCGTATTATGGTCACTGAGTTTGAGTCCAGAGAAGTCCCAGTTTTCGAGCCGTCATTTGCTAGTTCTTGCGAACTAACCGTCCTTTATTTGGATGGCTGGTGTCCTTCATTCTGGATGCCAGACCAGTTTTCGCAGGTTTAGGTCGAGTGCCAGATGAGAAGATAAGAGAAGTTGAGAAGACATTTAAGTTACTTTTAACGTTGTATTTTCTAGATATACTGTATAGGTTTTTAAATATTTAATTTCATTAAAAGTCTTCCGCTGTCATATTATCAAGTTGTAAAGTTAAATCCTCAATTTGAGAGGACATGTTAATAAAGAATTATTTTTATATTTCAAGTCTTCCGCTATTTAATTTGTAACGGCCCAGGATTATGATTCCCGGGTTACGTTTCGAGGGATAAAACCCCTCGTTAGGATCTTGCAATCCAGGTACGGGTCGAGGTTTCAAACTCATTTTAAGATTTGTAGAAAGAGGGATTTCAAACCCTAAAAACCTCGAAGGGCCGTTGGGTACCCTTAATCTGTCCTAAGACTATGTCGCGGAATCCCTTTCAACCGGAAATAAGGCGAAAGCAAGGTAAAGATACAAGTGTCACGGCAGAGCCGGTCAAAACCAATTCATGAGTGTGTAATTACCATTTTACTAAATTAGGATATTAGCTAGATTCTTCGATTCGCCAAAAGAAAACCCCGTCATATAGACATCGAGCACTCAAATCTGCAGAGAATACCTTTAAAAAAAAAGAACGGGGAAAGGAGTCAGATCGAGCCACTCATGCGGGACCGGCAGTCCTCGCTGAGGCCACATAGTATGTGCTATACCTAATAAGGATGCTCTAATGCAGTGCGAAAGTCAAACACACTAGCATGCTCCTAGTTATAATAATGTGCAGAAATACTGTAAAGGGCCCAAGACAATGCCAAATGGCATATCCCTCTCCTACCTCCACCCCTTCCGATAGGTGGAGACTGGCCAGCTCGTGAATGCATTCCATCATATCGGGGGGCACGCATGCCTAACCCGCTCCACAATAAAGCCCGCAGGCATATCATAATATAAGGAAGTTCATGACTCGATTGACTCAGGGTACCCGATGAGGCTGGGCTACCCTATGACCCTAGCAAAGACTCTAGGACTATCACAGATAACGGCCGTTCTGTTTCAAACGCATAAAGTAAGCAGATGCTCATTCAATTAATGCAACCTAAACATGATACTACATGGCATGCTTTTTATGCATATGCAACACCTAACATAAAATGCAACAACAGGCATGAATGTCCAACCTGAGTAAGCCCCCTAGGGAACTTACCTGATGATGCAGAACAGCAGGATATTACAAGCAAGGGCCCAATGCAAATCCAAAAGCAACACACACCTATCATTAAGTCAATTCCATAAGCTACCAGACCGATATTCATACATATAAAGCCCAAGTTCCCAATATACTCAAAACCAACCGATAGTGAAACTGTTTTCCAAAACCTTTCCGATATAATCAACATCAACCAAGATCATTTCATTTCCAATCAGAACCCATCGATAAAATCGTACCAACCATATTTTCCAAACTCTTAAATCCCAAGTTAAGTCAACTCATATTCAAAACAATTCTCAAATCATGTCTGGCCAAAATCCCCTTATAAACATTAAATCTTTAATCAACTTACAATTTCATACCAATAAAATAATTCCGGCATTTTTATTTTCAAAATCATTATATAGGTAAACCTTGACATTAAATCACCCAAACGATTCTATTTTCACAAATCATATTTATATATCAAAACTCATAATTCATTTCAAATTCCTAAAATCATAATTTAAAACATCACTAAATACATATTCCGATTAATAACACTTTTAACAAATTTTATAGTATAATAATAATTTTCAGAGGGCATTTTATCACAAACAAAATAATATCCTAATAATAACGATCTAGCAATTAGAAATTGTATGAAACTATATACTAACATAACCATATAAATAATCAATGATCAACAAAAATCTGAATTTTAAAACACCCCAAAGCCCAACTCTCAAGTCTCACAAGAACTTGGATCCGGCCCAGAAAAGGAAGAAAAAGGCCCAAGGTCTGAAAGAGGAAACCCGGCCCAAGGTGATGGAAAGAAATTAGGCCCAACTTAATTCCCATTTAATGAACCGGTGGAATTTAACCAGACCGGCCGGTTCACGAAAAGAAAAAGAAAAAGGAAAAAAAAACAACCCGGTTCTCTTGAACCCTTCCTCCCCAATTCAAAACAGCAGTTAACGACGATGGAAGGGACGAAAAAAGAAGGAAGAAGCGGAGGAAGAAGAGAAGAGCTCCGATTCCGACAGACCCGCACTCATCCTGACCGACGCCTCTCCCCGACCACAATTTACCCAGCAAGATTCAAACGCAGTCAAAGGAAGAGGGAAACGAAGGCTCACCGAGGAACTTCGACTCGCCGGAAAATGTCGCCGGAGCTTGGCTCGACTTCGCTGGTGGTCGGAACGCGTAGATCCGGACCTGGGACAAGAGGGGAGTGAGTAAAGGCAGACCTTTACGGGTTTTAGGTTGAAAAGCAAAGAGAACGAGTTACCGACCCCTTTCGGTGCGCGAAACAGGGGGATGGACTAGGACCTGGTGCTGCTGTCCTCGTTTAGTCGGAGGTCCGCTGGGCCGCTCCGACTGCTGCTCTTGGAAATCGGAGAAAGGAGGTGGTCCTGGTGCTGCTGGTGACGCTTTGATGTTGCTGCCCGGACGGAGGAGAGAGAGGTGATGTTGGTGCTCGGTGAGGCTCGAGTTACAGGCCGCTCGAGAGGCGCCCGGCTGGACTCAGGGAAGCCTCCAATGTTCTTCTGCTGGCTCGGCGATGGCGAGGCTGGTGATGGTGGTTCAGGGGTGGTGGCGTCAAAATGGTGAAGGAGGAGGGCTGTGGGCGTAAACCAATAGTGGGCGGCTTCCTTGTGAATTGCAGGAAATGAAGAGGGGAGGACAGGGGTGATTGCAGAGATGCAGGCAAGAAGACAAGGAGAGGAGAATCAAAGTGGTCAAAAGCAAATTTCAAATACCCAAATAAAATATCTCGAAACCCGACTTCTCGACATTATCCCGAATCAAAATTCCTATTAAATTTTTTTTCAAAACCGAATTAATTAATCCGATAAAATCTCGCTCGTATTTAAAATCTTCATTCAAAGTAGTAGAGTTGAAATCCGTCGGAAAACCCGTTAAAATCATGCCGGAACTCATTTTAAGGGATTTTAATTAACCCGATTTAAATTCATTTTTATTTATTTATTTATTTATTTTTATTTATTATTTAAAAAAAAATCCGGGCCTTTACATAATTGAATTTTATTCATGTGTTTAATATTATCATCTTGTTTATGGGAGAATGGTTGCATGTCCCTATAAGCCTAAGGTGGTTACGAAGACATTAAAGTCCGAGTAATCACTGGCGCTGTGGCATTCCCTCGGGTTATAAAAGGGGGTGTTACAAACAATCGATTCGAGTTCTAGACAAGATAATTAAACAAGCGTAAATCTAAAGAACACGAGGATTTGTTAACACGGTTCGGTTTCCCTACTCCGCGGGGCCTCAAGAGGGGAGACCCGGTCCCGAGAATACCACAAACTAGAACAGAGATACAAGATCTGGTTACAAGTGTGGAAATCAGACGAGAAACGCTTAATGAGCTAGCAACTAAAACAGAGAAACGAAAAAGATAAAGGTTCAAAGATTTGAAAGGGTAAGAGCCCCCTTTCACAGCTCTTCAATCCATTTGAAGACGATGCAGACTCCAAGTGACATGAATCAAGTCCTCCATGGATGAGCAAGGTGCTTCCTTTCAGTCTCACTCTTTCTCGCTCTAGGTTTAGGGTTCTTGCCGTCGGAGCCTCTCTCTCATCACACTTCAGTTGGTGAACAGGAGCATATATATAGAGGAGAGTATGAAAGCTTTAGTGTTACAACGTCTCCAAAGAGATTCAAATGGAGGAGGAAGCCTGTGGGCTTTGATGCCACTTACAGAGAGTGTCATCAAAGATATGGGCCGGCCCACCAACCAGAATCCTTAGAACCTGTAACACCAAACATAGCCAACATACTCAAAATAATAGGTTCGTCTTCAAGAGCCTTGGTGCACCTAGAGTCCGAACCAAGATGGTCTTGGGGTCCCTTAGGTGTGTCCAAAGGCTCGAGACCTCACCTATAGCCCTAGCTAGCTCATTTAGTGTTTCTTCTAGTCTATTACATCCAAACACTTGCCATCCTAGATCTATAAAATATAAAGACAAACTTAGGATTACATTGTTGTAACACATAACTTTAATAATATCTTATAATTTTCGATTAAATAGGGGAAATATTTATGAGTTTTAAATGGGGAACCCGTATGAACGCACACGGAGAAAATTAAGCGGGAACGGAGAATTCTCGATGGAGTTGGGGGTCAGTTTTTTTTAATCCCCGACCATGCCGAATGAAAATGAGGACGGAGACGGTAGACTTTTTGTAAACAGGGAGGGTACCCCCATCCCGAACCTGACCTAATGCCATCTCTATACGTAAGTTGGGTGGATCAAAGTTAAAATAACTTTTTTTATTGGAATTTTTTTGAATAATCGGAATTATTCAAATATTCAGGCGGATGAGATTTTATAGACCTTGACCTTTATAAATGAGCAATTGTTAAAAAGAAAAGTGCTTCCAAAACCCCAAACGCTCTCATCTCTCTCTATACTCTTTCTAGAGGAAAAAAAAAACCAAACCATCTATCTTCATCTTCATCAACAAACACCAGTAAACTTCACCATCACCTTCATCACCACCACCATCAATACTATGGAGTAACATCTACTAACAACTTTGGGGATCAACCGAAATTTTCAATCTCAACCCCTACTACCTCTACCCAAATTAATTTTTGGGAAAAATCAACTATTGGGTAACCCCCATGATCTACAATCTCTACCCTAACTATCTATACCCAAATTAATTTTTTGGGAAAATCAACTATTGGGTAACCCCCATGATTTACAATCCCTACCCCAACTATCTCTACCCAAATTAATTTTTTGGGAAAAATCAACTATAACCCCATGAACAAACAAGGAATTACATCACCTTCCTCAAAAACCTTTTTTCTCGGTCTCTGTGTGCCGGTTCTGGTTTGGCTCTGGTTGGCTTAGCTTTGCGCTGCCAGATCCACCCCGTTCTTCAATCCACCGGCCTCCCAACACCCTTCTACCAGAGCTACCCTCACTACTTTCAATATTCCGACCAGATCCACTCTATTTCCCCATCCTTGGCGTCGGCGTCCGTCTGCTGCTCTCCGTGGCCCGTTCGCTAGTGTCGCCGCCACCACAAGACTCCCCACCACCTTAACCCGCAGTCCCTCCGAGTTTCGGCCTCGATCCGTGTTGCATAGCGCACTGATCCGTGTCTTTGGGCTTTGGGGCTCGGGTTCCCTCTCGGCTTATAGCCAAGACCCGCCACTCGATTCCGGCACCCTCGAACACCGCCGTCGATGCTATATGCTCCGGCTCCATCTCTCAGACCCACTTCCACCTCCAACCTCGGGAGCCCCTGGTTCTCCATGTCTGACAATCCGTGGCGTGCAAGGGTTATTTCTCCCTTGCACGCCAAGTTCAATTTTAAAAAAATAAAAATAAAAATAAAAAATAAAATAATAATAAAATTAAATTAAATTGCGTATCCACCCGCTCTTTTGGGCCCAACCCAACTTTTCTAGCATCTAGATTAATTATCGACCGGTTTTTTCAAATAAAATTATTTATAAACTCTCGTTTAAGATTTTCTCGTGTGGGTTCGTCCTTTCTTCTTGAGAGTGTTAACTCATCGGTCCAACCCGTCACTCTTCAGATCGACTTTAGAAACTTATGTTTAGTGCCTTCATTGCGACGGTTTTTATTGATCCGCTTTCAGTTTGTGGTCTTTTGTTGCGCTCGTGGTTCGTCTCCTTCAGTTGCGGTTTGGTCGTGGATTTGTGATCGAGGCCTGATGGCTCGCTGCGGTTCGAGTCCATATCTGAGGTCTCCACTTTTGTTCCCCAGGACTTTGCCTGTGTCACCTCTCCCCTCTGTGGCTTCCACGTCTGAGCTCATGCGGTCTTTGCTTCCACACTCTGCATCAGATCTCTGCACCGTCCTTTGTCCACTTTTACTTGTTTCTATTTTGTTTGGTCGATTTGTTGTTGTTTGTGTGTTGTTCCTTCTGGTTCTTCCGGTTACCGTTGTTTCGGTCCCTCGAGTTACCAAGCCTGCTTGGTACTCGAATTCTTTCCGGTTCAAAAAAAAAAATAAAAAAAAGAGCAATTGTTGATAGTTAAAGAAAATTCGATCTTGGTGAAGTAGTGGATCTGACCCATTTCTACGAGAAATTGACATTAAGTGCTTGTTTGGATGGTTTAAAAAATCACAGGAAGTTAAATATCCCAGGAAGTAGATTTGAATACATGTGTTTGGTTATAATTTTTATTTTCGAAAATCCCAGGAATTTGAATTCCCAGGAAATTGAATTCCACCAAAATTGAGGAATTAGAATTACCAAGTGGGGGGTGGGTAAGATGAAATCCACCTTTTTTTTATTTCAAGAAATTTATTATTTTTTCTTTTAAACTTGCAAATTACTTATTTGTCCATAATTCAAATAATTTATTTTTATTATTAAGGGTTGCTCTAGTAATTTTACACAAATTCCTATAAAGGTTTATATTTAACCAAACAAAACGTAGGATTTTAATTCATGGGAAATTAAACTTATCCAAACGTGTTTTCAACAATCCCAGTAAATTTAATTCCCAGAAAGTTCTCTTCCCATAAATTAGCTTCCTGGGAATTGCACTTCCTATGTTAATCCAAACGAGCACTAAACCAAGTGGATCTGACCCATTCCTATGAGAATTTGACATTAAAATCTATGAGATTTTTTTTAAAATTAGAAAAGAAATTCGATTTTAGATAATGTAACCAAAAGAACGGACAAGTTAATAGATGGTCCAATTATTCTATACAAAGATAAACAAATGATAGAAGAAAAACAAAATACATCAAAACTTCTCCAAATATTAGCGGAGTGCCAATCCTTCGGAAAAATAAAAAGTTTTCATTCATTCGCTTATTTTAGAATTATTTATTATGCTACGACCTTACTTAAACAGGATCTGTTCTATAGGCTCGTACCTCTGTATCCTTGAGTTCTAAGGAGAATTATTTATTATGCTTTTTCTAATTTATATCATAATATAGTGTAGATTAAGATGTCATTATGTTATACACAGAGCTCCTTTAATTCTCTTGTTAGAAGAAATGTAATTAAACGGTGTTTTAGCGGAATCTAACACTATTAAATTTTTTGTCTTAATCTAAAAAATTAAATAAAAAATATTTCTTCGGCTTTAAATTAATGTATAAATCCTAAAAAGCCCATTTTAAAAAATGGGTAAAATGATCTATGATTTTTAAAAAAAATTGGTGATCGGAAAAAATAGTAACACTTAGTAATGGTAACAAATTGTTTTTTATCCTAGTGGACACTTTTTTAACAACTATAAAATTGTTCTCAATACATGCAAATGGAATTTATAATGATAAAATATATTTTGTGTTTTCTCATAAATTTTAATTATGTAATGATACTTTTTTATGTATGTTATTGAAAGTTTTCAAATGCCATCAATATATAAAAATATCACCAATAATGTAAAAATATCATCAATATCTAAATACGTCTCAAATCAATACATATAAATTGTCCTTTTTGTGCATGTATTGATACATTTTGATAAGTTTATAAATACATATTGTCATACAAAAAAATGTCACATAAAAATGGTTTAATAACAAAAATTAATGATATCATGATGGCATTTTTTAACCATTTTGATAAGT
Source organism: Persicaria maculosa (assembly GCA_963922045.1). Taxonomy (NCBI): domain Eukaryota; kingdom Viridiplantae; phylum Streptophyta; class Magnoliopsida; order Caryophyllales; family Polygonaceae; genus Persicaria; species Persicaria maculosa. The sequence continues at coordinate 77,306,432 of OY998255.1, read as the reverse complement.
TTATAAATATATACTCCATTCGTCTCAAAATTTAAGTCGTTTTAGGATTCTGCACAAGTTTGAATAAAACACTCACCTCTCAATCAATATCATCATTCCACTAATTTTTTCAAAAAATTTACTCCCTCCGTTAATTAAAACATGTCACTTTAGAGTTTTGCACAATTTTTAATAAAACAAACAAAAATAAACTTATACCCCTAATTATTATTCTACTTTTTTACTTTTTTTTAAAACTACAACTAACATCTACATAATCACTGCAAGGATAATTTTGTAAAGTATGTGGCAAAATACCTAAAACGACATGTTTTTCTTAACAAGATTTATTTTCCAAAACGACATGTTTTAATTAACGGATATAGTATTTTTTTTAATATCCACTACATTTTTTTAACCAATCAAAATCTTTAAAAAAAGTAACAACACACAAATCGATACAAATCATTACTATCTCATACCTAAAAAATCTAAAATGACATTTATTTTGATATAAGAATAAAGACCTAAATTTCAAGACGGAGGGAGTATATTTTTTCTCAGTGAACTTTGAAACCATCTCAGAAAATATTTTCCAAATTATTTTTACTCCAACTCTAACAAATTCTTTATTTAAAATATTTAAAAAGTCATTTAGTTTTGAAAAATATTATATATTTAGAAAAGTCTTACTATTTTTAATGCAAATTTTTCATTTTAGAAAATGAGATAAGAATCTATTAAATACAAAAATATTAATTTTTTTCAAAAATCCAAATTAAAATACTTAAAATGGGAAATATTTTTTAGGAAAAAAAATTATTGATATTGTTTTTAATTTTTAGCATAAAAGAGTCTTTGGTAGTTTTGTTTAAAGAAAATTAATTATTTTCATTGGAGTTTTTTTTACAAATAATTTAAAATTGTAAAGGTGATTTCGTGATCGAAAACCCATCCATATAGTACTTGATTTACAACGGTCAAACTTAAGAGAGTTTATTTCAAAGTTTATGACAGCTAAACTATGTGAACGTGAAATAAATCCGGCATCACGTTTGGTTATAATATTTGGATAAGAACGAATAAAATTCAAGTAGAAAAGTTTGTCATTTCTTATAAACACCAAATGGGTCAATTTTAATTGCTCCCTCTCAACATAACCCCAACCTGTCGACTAATTAATGACGTTTCCTACCGGCTAGAAGAAATTGATGTTTTTAGTTTTTCCTTTTCAAACACATAATACATGAAGATGAAGATAATTAATGACGTTTCCTCGACCCGTACCTGAATTGCCAGGCTAATCGTACCTGAATTGCCAGGCTAATATGTATGTATACAAATCGACATACTATTGTTTACAAAATTGTTAACTCGTATTAGGATAAAACTTGGCTGTGTTTATAATGTGTTGGACATCTAATATGCATATGCACTTTATGCACACATGCAACTCCAATTGATCGATGTAGGAGGCTACCTAGCTTTTTCAATGTTGCGACGGATTTCTGCTTAAGAGGGGTCATTCGATGTCCAATTGATTATTATGATACCTATTCGTATACGTATTTGCATCACGAACACCGAATTGATTATTATGATACCTATTCGTGTACGTATTCGCGTCACGAATCAAACTCAAAACTTTTCCATGACCTATATATAGATGTTTTAGTTTGTTTCGGGTCTTTAATTAATTAGGTTTTTTCGACAATTTTCACTTTTTATCTTTTGTTTTCTATATTTTTATCTTTCTTTAAGATAGGTTTTAGCTTTTCAAATATGTTCTTTTCTTCAACAAACTCGCGGGTAATGCTAGTATATAATAATCAGTTGTAATATTAACCATATTATTATTTCATAAAGTTTTTCTCTATTCTTGTTAATTTTTAGTATTTTTTGATGGATTTGAGACCTATATCATTCTTAGATTCATCGCCTACAAAACTCCATTGTTAAAGGCTCATGCTTGCAAGCTTTTCAAGCTTCTCCATTGTTAAAGGCTCGCACTTGCATGCCTTTCAAGCTTTCTAATGTGCTGCCAAATAATAAATTCCAATAGACTTCAACACGAACCAAGGAGAAAGATCGAGTTTTGTAAGAAGTACCGGTATTATAGAATTTTTTTTTCCTAGTAAAAAAAATCATAAAATATATACCATATTGATATAAAAAAAACAGTTTTATTTTGTAGTAAAAGAGATTTTTTTTTTCTTCCTTTTGTAACTATGTTACACATCTTATAGATTTCCAAAAAAAAATGTTACACATTTTATAGATTTTACATTTTCACTTACAATCGTATTATTTCTTCTTGCTTTTCCAGCCCCAGTCCTTTTAAAAGGCTATACCTTCATTTGGGCCTGGCTCATATTGATGGAGAAAGTAAAAAGCCCATTAAGAGCTAAGTCCAATCAAATACAATCTTCAACTTGAGAAAAGAAAAAAAAAAACATATTTCGATGATGACAAATGACAATATTAATTGTGGGCAAGGATTTTGTAACATGGAACAATATTCTTACTTAGAATGATTGAATGAAGGAAAATTTCGATAAACCACCCGTAGAAGATATTGCGATTTGTTAGGATTTAGTGGTAATAAGAACATGAGCACACAGCGGAAGAACGGAATCACAAAATAGAGAAAGTAAGGCAAGATAGAGCACTCAAAGATTTAACGTGGGAAACCCGAGTACCAGGAGGAAAACCCACGGACGGCAAGAGACAAGAAATCCACTATAGAATGAAAGAGTACAAGAGATCTTGTAGGATAATACAAGATAATGGGAGGACTCTTTGTACAAGTAGTGGATATGGAATGAGGGATGAAGGCTTTGTGTGTGTTGGAGGCTTGGATGGGTGAGCTTTTGTGGATGGTGAAAATGGATGAAAGGGATGCCTATTTATAGGTCTTGACCCTTGGAGGTTAAGAATTTGGATAAGGATTAAGAATCCTCTAGATCCTCTTATTTAGATTAGGCTTGAGGAATTCTCTAGATTCTCCTATTTGGATTAGGCTTAAGGAAGTCTCTAGAGGATTGGAGAGGTGAGGCAAGAAGATGAGAAGCTTCTAGCAAAGCTTAGACCTCATTTGGATCAAATCCAATCCTAACCATACTTAGCCCATGTGAAGCAAGCCCACTTGAGGATGTGGATGCAACTCAACAAACTCTGCCTTGCATCGATATCCGAAAGAGCTCTCGCCGCATAAAGCCCCGAAGGGCGCTCAGTGCTGAGAAATACCAACCAAGTCCAAACAGTGTTTGAACTTGGCAATAGGAAGTGGCTTCGTTAGCATATCCGCAGGGTTGTCATTTGTATGAATCTTCTTCACAACAACCTCGCCGTCAGAGACAATATCCCGAATAAAGTGGTGCTTGACATCGATGTGCTTGGTCTTACTGTGATAGCCACTGTTCTTCGTCAAATGAATAGCACTCTGATTATCACAAAAGACAGTAAGAACATCTTGAGATAAGCCCAGCTCATTGATCAAGCCTCTGAGCCAAATAGCTTCTTTTACTCCTTCTGTGGCTGCAATGTATTCTGCTTCAGTACTTGATAGAGCTGTAACTGGCTGGAGTGAAGCACACCAACTAATAGAGGATCCACACAGAGAGAAAATATATCCTGAGATAGACTTTCTTCGATCCAAGTCACCACCATAATCAGCATCAACATAACCATCAATACGGTTAGACTTTAACCTCTTCCTATCAAAGGTCAGGCCAATATCAGCAGTACCTTTCAGGTAGCGAAGTATCCACTTCACTGCATTCCAGTGCTCTCTTCCAGGATTGTGCATGTATCGACATACTATTGTTTACAAAATTGTTAACTCATACTAGGATAAAACTGGGCTGTGTTTATAATGTGTTGGACATCTAATATGCATATGCACTTTATGCACACATGCAACTCCAATTGATCGATGTAGGAGGCTACCTAGCTTTTTCAATGTTGCGGCGGATTTCTGCTTAAGAGGGGTCATTCGGTGTCCAATTGATTATTATGATACCTATTCGTATACGTATTCGCGTCACGAACACCGAATTAATTATTATGATACCTATTCGTATACGTATTCGCGTCACGAATCAAACTCAAAACTTTTCCATGACCTATATATAGATGTTTTAGTTTGTTTCGAGTCTTTAATTAGGTTTTTTCGACAATTTTCACTTTTTATCTTTTGTTTTCTATATTTTTATCTTTCTTTAAGATAGGTTTTAGCTTTTCAAATATGTTATTTTCTTCAACAAACTCGCGGGTAATCCTAGTATATAATAATCAGTTGTAATATTAACCATATTATTATTTCATAAAGTTTTTCTCTATTCCTGTTAATTTTCAGTATTTTTTGATGGATTTGAGACCTATATCATTCTTAGATTCATCACCTACGAAACTCCATTGTTAAAGGCTCGTGCTTGCAGGCTTTTCAAGCTTCTCCATTGTTAAAGGCTCGCACTTGCATGCCTTTCAAGCTTTCTAATGTGTTGCCAAATAATAAATTCCAATAGACGTCAACACGAACCAAGGAGAAAGATCGAGTTTTTTAAGGAGTACCGGTTTTATATAAAAAAAAATTTTCCTAGTAAAAAAGATCATAAAATATATACCATATTGATATAAAAAAACAGTTTTTTGTTTGTAGTAAAAGAGATTTTTTTTTTCTTCCTTTTGTAACTATGTTACACATCTTATAGATTACCAAAAAAAAAATGTTCCCACATTTTATAGATTTTACATTTTCACTTACAATCGTATTATTTCTTCTTGCTTTTCCAGCCCCAGTCCTTTTAAAAGGCTATACATTCCTTTGGGCCTGGCCCATATTGATGGAGAAAGTAAAAAGCCCATTAAGAGCTAAGCCCAATCAAATACAATCTTCAACTTGAGAAAAAGAAAAAAAAAACATATTTCGATGATGACAAATGACAATATTAATTGTGGGCAGGGATTTTATAACATGGAACAATATTCCTACGTAGAATGATTGAATGAAGAAAATTTCGATAAACCACCCGTAGAAGGGGCATATTGCAATTGAAAAAAAAATATTGGTTTTGCTAAAGTTTCATAACATTTTCATTCTACTTGAGAAGTTTTATCTGGATGACGCTATTTATCGTGGTTCATACAAATCTTAGGTGTAGTGTTATAGTCATCATGGAAGTGGACAATCTTACACGGAATGTATCAACAACAATATCGACGTCGTTCCTAGCCTTGAAATGCTTTGGGTAGAATTATTGCTCGATTTCTCATTTGAGATGGCTTCTTCTCTTTCTGTTGAGAATATGCTCGCCCCACCCTTCGACCCACGCGCCCTGGGGTTTGGAAAAAAAAATAAAAAAATATTTATATATATGGTAGTGTTGTAATAAGTAAAATTATAATGAACATAGAATTAATTGGTCTACTTTGCTTAGTTGGTTGATGAGAATGATAGAAAGTAGACTTAGACCAAAGGTTGGGGGATTCAATTCCCAATAGTCTCCCTTTTTTTAAAAAAATAGCCTTTTTATTCCTTTTTCAACTTACACTCCCCACTTTCTTTGTTTTTACCCCTTATTTAATTATATTCTCACTTCCCGACTTCCCTCACTACAAAAAAAAATGAAATTTGCTTCGGCAAAAAGCCGTGGCAAAAGGCGTTCAGGGGGTGGCAAAAAACATCTAGCTTCGGCTAAGCTACGGCAAATTGAGGGGTGGCGAATTGTGGGGTGGCAAAATTTGGTAGCTTCGGCAAATAGCCGTAGCAAAAAAGTTAGCGATGGCTAAGCGACGGCAAATAGCCGTAGCTAAAGTGTGTGGAAAATTTAAAAAAAAAAACCTACTTTCTAGCCCGGATTCTTCATACCCGGGCTAAAAAGTCCAATATTTTTGAAAAAAAAAATATCCAATTTACATATATAATAAAATTTCATTGATTATACAAATTTTACATATATAATAAAATTTCATTAATTATAAAAATTTATAATCAAATCTCAAAAACTACATAATTTATATACAATAAACATACATAATCATACAAGTCTTGAACAAATAAATCTTGATTACATCCAGAAGAACAGAAGAATCTTAAAAACGTGACCTGATTGTAGGACTTTCGAGTAACAACAGACTGCAGGTAGTCTGCGTGTCCTTTGAATACAATCTTCATTTTATTTGTCTCCTTGAGTCACCAGCAGCTGCGTAAAATAGTCCGTGCCTGATTTACAGACACAAACCAAGTTCATTATATAATTCTCTTTCCATTCATTACAAGAGAAACAAACCATTACAATCTCAAGGAAAACAAAACATCCTAATATGTTTGAAGATACATTATGAGTTTATGACTATGACAAATAGCTACTGTTTGACAGAATATTAGTGCATGCTGGATGCATTGAAGAAAGACCAAACATCAAGTGTAGCTCCAGTACTTATAAAATTCAGCTTATGAAAAATTCTCAGTAAATACAAATTGCTCAGAAACCAACAGGCTTTCACCTCAAGGATGAAAAAGGATGAGCCCGAACATTTAAGACTCGCTTTAACTAATAACTCTCATTTCTGACAGAAGATATAGAAGTAACAGACTAACAGCATCTTTATAGATTTGTTTGAATTGCTAAGTTTCAGTTTCCTAAATTAGTTTATTTAGGCGGAACCTTTTGAAAATCATATTGTTTCTGCAAGAAGATTAGAAACATAACCCCTGACTAATGCCTAAACTACATGTTCATTAGAAACATAAGCCTATCAAATGGATCAAAAAAATAACTACCTAATGCATTGACACTAAGCTACTGATCTAAGAAGAAAAATAGTCTTCAAGGATCTTTCACTACCAGAAATAAAGCTTGGATGGTTAATGTTCACTGACCTTAACCATGGTATCACGTATAAAATCATATTCAAATCGTTTCAGCTGGAGTTGAAGAACGGGAGGGAAATCAATGAACAAGACACCCTTTCTGGCATCCTGCGATTATCACAGCTCACATTACGAATCATCACAAACATCAAGCAAAACTTGAAATAGGTTCCTTACAAGGTCAGCAGTAATCAAGATCAATAATTTATTTATTCTTTTTTTTTAAAAAAATTTAATCTGCAAACTGGCTGAAATGAGATTTATGCAATGAAGGTAGAATTGGCATGCAATCACAAGCAAAGCATAAAAAATGTCACTGGAAGCCAATGAATGTAGAGTTGGCATGAAAAGTCTCAATAAATGCATTTTTCAATAACAAAATTCATAACTCACCAATAATTAATTGACTATAAAAAAAATAGAATGATAGATTTCCCTAGAACAAGAATAACATGCTAAAATGAGATCTTTTTTTTCTGAGGGGATAATAATTTTACAAATGGCATCTACTACATTATGGTCCAAAGGACACGAAATAACGAAACAAGATTAAACTCCAAATTAAATCAACAATTTGGAGTCATTACTATATGCAAAATCATGAATTTTTTTATATACAAAACCGCAAGAAATTCATTAAAATTAAATAAAGTGCAAGAGGATGTAGGTAACTATAACGAGTTACAAATTAATGAGAGAAACAGGGTTCACCAATTCGAGGTTTTGCAATTCTTTGCGAGCAACTCTCACTCTCCATCCACACTGGGAGGTTTATAGCTGTTGTCTTTAATTTTTTGTAATGCATTCAGCTCAAGTATTTGCGACAATGACTCTGGAACCAAAAAATTAGAATTATTTGACAGAAAGCTTGCTGATAGAAATCAATATGGAGGAAAATCCTAAAATACTAGATTCATGGATTTAAATCATGAATAAAGAAGAATATTCAAACTAAATAATTTGGCTTAATGTTTACACAGGCAATGGGGGTACAACAAAACCCTAATTAACATGTGAAACTTACGAAAGGAACGCAAATAAATGATATATTAGTTCACACACTCTTACCTCTATATGTAACAAAGTCCTTGAGGGTCAGAAGTGCCAAGAAGAACCAGATCACATGGAACTTCATCATTCTCACGAAGCCACACATTGTTGCTGACATGGATATTTTGTGCTTGGACCTGGAGGAAAGCATACTTAACTGTCAAAATTGAGGTTTAAGAACATCTGTGCAAATTCATAAGGGGTTAGATATTGGATATCTTATTCTTGGATCTCACACAATACCCCAAAACTCAATAAAGGTACTGCCAGAATGCCAGAGCCTGTTTTAGGATGATACAATTACTTCTCTTACCTTTGAGCTTCCTCATTCATATATAGGATGCAGATCCTTCGCATTGCTTGGAAGTTATAAATGGCATACTTTGTGAGTAAATGTTTAGGAAGAGTCTAATTCATCAACTAACAGGTTAGCTAAATATGTCATTGCTATTACTATCTAAAACTATAAGTAACCTCAGAAGGTCTGAACTTCTTGCTCTTGTTGTTGTTGTATGATCGAGTATGACAAAAGAGCCAATTTCTTCAACTAGGAGTACAAAGAGTGACAAAATAGAAAATAGACTGGTATCTATTTTGTCAATGGAAGTACAAAAACACATCTCACAATGGAAGTACAAAAAATACATCTCACAAAATGATACCTTGAAAAATCACATCAGCAGATTTTGAAAGCAAAGCATCAATGAAAGAGGTGCAATAGTAGAATTATCAAACACTAGAACACAAAACCGCAGTACAATAACAATAGAAAGGTATAAGTTGCCCAACTAGAGATGCAACAGCATCTCCATTCTTCCAGGTTTCTTGTGAAATCTCAACACTCCACACAAAACCAAATTGCAACATTGATACAAATCTATAGTCCCAACAAGAGATGCAAGCACCACTGCAATCACAAACAGACTTATCTATTCCACTTAAAATTTTGAATAATCATTCAACAAATGCAATCTTTCGCAGAGACAAGTACGAAAAGAATAAGATTCCATATAAACAGCCAAAGAAGTGTATAAAGGAATAAAAATCAGCAAAAGAATAGATAAAAGGGGTGCTTGGAACTGAATCCCTAAATTGAGACAGAAGATCAATTAAACAAATACTCAAACTAATCAGGAAGAGGGGAATTATACCCCAGATTTGGAATCGTTTCAATTATCAGCGTTGCCATGGCTGCTACCACTCTGTTGCCTCATAGTTAAACCAGAGTGTTTTCCATAGACACCTTCTCTGTCTTCGTATCCCGCCATTGTTTGTTCGTGTGATCTCTCTTCGTCCTGCAATAAGAATTTTCGAAGATCAGAGAAGTGCCTAGCGATTTCAAGGACGAAGGGGCAGTGGTCGAAGGAGGATGAAGGAGGAGAGGAGAGCAGGTCTCAGACTCGCAGGCAAAGATGGATGAAAGTTTTGAACTTTGAGCATTTCCTAACAGGAGATATATTCCTTCTGCTTGTCTTTCTTTTTCTAAAATACAAATTAGGACTTAATAGATTGTGTTAGTCATTTATCCTTGCAGATAAACATGAATGTTTGGGCATTATATTTATTGGTAAAGGCCAAAAAGATTTCTAGCTCGTGACAGTAGTAGTATCAGGGAAAAGAATAAGATAGAGAAAATTTGGGGAGAATAACGAAAGACAGTAGGATGAAGTGAAAGAAAAAAAAGAGGAAAACCCTTTCTTAAACTTATTTTTCAAGCTTGATGTCACAGGGCTGTAATTGTTAATCTGCACTCGACAGTGGCATGCCAATAAACTTAGGGAGAAATTTATGCTAGCTACATCCATTCTGTAAGGGCCCGGATTTTTAAATCCTAATTCTCGGAAAAAGAAATTAAATATGAATTTAAATCGGGTTAACTAAAATCTCTTAAAATGAATTCCGGCATATAATTATTTTAAATGGACTTTCATTCAGATTTATTTTCGCTTTCGCTTGCTAAAATTTGAAAGTATAATATAATTTTATTATTTGATTCAGTTCGAGAATTCGATTTCAATTTGAAGTTTTAAGCTTTATATCTTTTGAGTCGGGTTAAAGTCGAGTGAGCGGGTTTCATGATTTATTTTATTATATTCTATTTCTTTTTCGAGTATTGTTAAATTAATTTAAATTCGATAATGATTTACAAATTCGATATAAATTTTATAATGTCGGGATTGGGACAGAGCGTTGAGATATTTTAGCGTCGGTATCGTGTTAGAGAGCGGGTTCGGATTGATCTCTTTGAGATTTCAAATTTCTAATTGTAGGGCCCACTCCTCTCCCTATTTTCTTTCTCCTTTTCTTTCTTCCCTCTCCCCCTCTCTCTCCTTTTCTCTCTCCTCTCTGGCTGAACTCGTTGGAGCATGCAGTAGAGCACCAATTCACCTTGTCCTCTTGTGAATTCCTTAGCAATTTTCCTTTCACACCTGCTACAAATTGCCCTCCTCATCCTCTCTCTCCCATTCCAAAACCCACACAAAAGGAACCCTAAACCTTATCTACAAACCACCCCTTCCTCTTTCATTAGATCCAAAACAAGGTCCTTTTTGGCTCTTCTTGAGCCTTGTTGCCGCAGCCACCGGTTCACCACAAACACCAGCCACCTCCCTCAGTACCTGCTCGTTTTTCAGCCTCCAGAAGCGCCAGGAGGAGTCGTCGCCGAGCTGCCCTGAAACCGAGCACCCATGGCAGCTCCTTCTTCTTCCGACGAGCAGCAGCAGTCAGCAGCCACCTTCTGCGGCGTCCGATGTCGACAGTAGCAGCAGCGACCAGAAGCGGCGACGATCCCACAGGAGCCCCACCGTCCGCCGGAGATCCTAAAAACGAGCCCCTTCCAGCCCTGTTTTCCGACCGAGGTTCGTTTATGGTTAAAGCTCGATTCCGAAATCGAATCTCTCTTCAAACTACCCCTCACTCGTCTCTATTCGTCCTAGGCCACTACGGTGTCGATTCCGCCTCCGACGAGCTGGAGGAACCCGCTCCGAGCAACTCCGGCGTGCCCCGCAGCCCCTCGCGGTAACCTCTCTATCCTTCTCCCTCCTTCACTCGCGCTTAGCGCTTTGCTTGGGTTTGGATCGGAACTGGGAGTCGATCAGACTGAGTGAGTAATGGGTCGGAAACAATGGTCGCCGGTGAGCCTGGTTCCTCTTCTTCCCTGTTCCTTTTCCGTCGTTAGAGCCCTGTTCGTCCTGAGGGAGGAAGAAGACAGAGTTGGTCCTCCTTTCTTTCTTTTCATTTGGGTTGGGCCGGACCTGGGTCATCATCAACGGGTTATATCACTTTCTAAACCGGGTTTCAGAAATAGGAGAGGGTGGATCCGGTTTTCATTTTCGGGTTGGGCTCTTGATCCGGGTTGGGATTGGGCTCTCGGTTTGGGCTGTTGAGTTGGGCCTTTTATTGTCATTGTATTGGTTATATATTGATTATGTTATATGTTGTTTGTTATAATATGTTAGTATGTAGTTTTACATAAATGCTTTATTAGATTAGTATTACTATATGTTATTTCTAGAGTTTGTGATAACATTTTTCTGAATTTATTATATATATAATAAAATGGTTTAAAAGAGACATTATTAAGATATGTATTTTGTGATGTTTAAATATGTACTTTTAGGGATTCTAAAATAATTTATTGGCTCGGATCATAATTATGATTGTGAGGAGGATTTAATTTTTATATTTTATTTAGTTAAGCATTGTTTGATAAACTATTCAAAAAGAGATTTTAAGTTCGGAAATGTTTTAAGGATTTGTTGTTTGGAAAATCAAAATGCCGGAATTATTTCTATAATATGGAATTGAGAAATTAATTTTAAGGTTTAAATGTTTAATGTCGGGATTCTTTGTCTTGGTTTGATGATGTTGGTTTTGAGAAGGAAATTGAAAGAATGATTTTGGTTAATGTTGATCGTATCAGAAAGGTTTTGGAAAATGGTTTTACTATCGATTGGTTTTGAGAATGTTTGGAACTTGGGTTTCGTGTGTATGAATGTTGGTCCGGTCGCTTATGGAAATGGCTTGATGATAGGTGTGTATTGCTTTTGGATTGCTTTGGACTTGCACTTGGGCCCTTACTTGTGTTATTCTGCTGTTCTGCATCTTCAGGTAAGTTCCCTAGGGGGCTTACTCAGGTTGGACATTCATGCCTGTTGTTGCATTTTATGTTAGGTGTTGCATATGCATAAAAGCATGCCATGTAGTATCCTGTTTAGGTTGCACTAATTGAATGAGCATCTGTTTACTTTATGCGTTTGAAACAGAACGGCCGTTATCTGTGATAGTCCTAGAGTCTTTGCTAGGGTCATAGGGTAGCCCAGCCTCATCGGGTACCCTGAGTCAATCGAGTCATGAACTTCCTTATATTATGATATGCCTGCGGGCTTTATTGTGGAGCGGGTTAGGCATGCGTGCCCCCCGATTATGATGGAATGCATTCACGAGCTGGCCAGTCTCCACCTATCGGAAGGGGTGGAGGTAGGAGGGGGATATGCCACTTGGCATTGTCTTGGGCCCTTTACAGTATTTCTGCACATTATTATGAACTAGGAGCATGCTAGTGTGTTTGAATTTCGTACTGCATTAGAGCATCTTTATTAGGTATAGCACATACTATGTGGCCTCAGCGAGGACTGCCGATCCCGCATGAGTGGCTCGATCTGATTCCTTTCCCCGTTCTTTTTTTTAAAAGGTATTCTCTGCAGATTTGAGTGCTCGATGTCTATATGACGGGGTTTCCTTTTGGCGAATCGAAGAATCTAGCTAATATCCTAATTTAGTAAAATGGTAATTACCCACTCATGATTTGGTTTTGACCGGCTTTGCCGTGACACTTGTATATTTACTTTGCTTCCGCTTTACTTCCATTTGAAATGGATTCTGCGACATAGTTGTAGGACAGGTTAAGGGTACCCAACGGCCCTTCGAGGTTTTTAGGGTTTGAAATCCCTCTTTATACTAATCTTAAAAGAGTTTGAAACCTCGACCCGTACCTGGATTGCAAGATCCGAACAAGGGTTTTCATCCCTTGAAACGTAACCCGGAAATTATAATTCTGGGCCGTTACAAAGATGGTATCAGAGCTGAGGTTGTGCAATTCGGGTACAAAAGGGTCGAGTGTATGTTTTGGAAAACTGCCCATGAATTTCAAAGGTTTTGAACGTATTTTAAAGGCGCAAAATGAATTTAAGATGTCTAACCTAAATTGGACTAAGTAATGAACTCGACTTGTAATAAAAGAAAAAAACCGACTAAACGGGGACACGAGTGGGTAGTAAAGGCGCTACACCACCCCTATTGGGTGTAGTTGGGAATGGTAGGCAAAATACTAGTTTGCTCTTTACAGATGGGTTGGGAAACTCCAAGGAGATCATTATGAGTGTTATTAACTGATTCTATGTTGAGTGCTTGCTATGCAAGATATCTGATTGGTATGCCTAACAATGAGTTGTTTATTGACTAATCTGTGCAAACGGGATAACGGGAGTACCCTTGTTCTGTATGGTCAACCCAGTTATGTGTAATAGCCCGTTCCACTATGCTAAACCCTTGAGGGTCTTATCGAGTCCTTCTCCCGGATGTCAGTATCTTTCATGGGAATCGGGTTGGTTATAAATACATTGTGTCGGAATCATGTGTGTAGATGAAGATTGTCTGAGTGAGTATTGGGAGGTGGTTCTTGATGACACTTTGAGTCAAAGGTAAGGTGTCCTGGGGCTGTCTTTCTTGATTTTTATGATGATCAACCAGTGTCTCCTTACCATAAAGATTCGTACCGGAGTCCCACGGGAATGAGGGGTGAAGAGTCAATTGGGAAAGGTCAATGATTGCCCTTAGGAATCTCTGTCGAGTTGTCTTAATTGCTTTGTCCATGATTGTGTGATTCTATATGTACTACTTCTTGACTTACGGATCGATCCTTAATGTGAACCTGTGCTTATGTGATTTGATGCTCATGATGACCATTGTATAGATTCGTGCTACAATTGTTATATCCATATCATCCCGACATGATCTATTTAGTATATTGCATTATCATACTAAGGCACGAATATATATGTCATATGCTAGGAAGTTGTGTAATTTATGTTCTCCCTGTGAATAGGGTAATGATAGTGTGATCGTTAAATTTTGTTATCCTGACAAAGCAAGTTCCCTACTTGATACGTGTTACAACTTGATGTCAACATGCCCTATATGATACGTAATTCCCAATACATGTTATGATGATGATCTTTAATGTAAAATTCGCGGTTGTATGTCATTCTTTATCCATGTTGGTCACATTGCTTGGGTCTCATATTGCACCTCGCTTCTTGTCATGATTATGTGTCGTCTTCGCATCTTTAATTGGACTGTTGTAAGGATCGTACTACTGATTGACTAGAAGCATGAATGTCATGATATGAGACTATGTGATTAATGCTTCCTCCCGGATTAGGTCCATGGTAGTGTGATGAACCGCCTTTGTATGAATGTCATAAGATGATCTCCTCAGCATGAATGACTAAATTAGTAGTTTTTATTTTGATCCTTCTATTTGAAGCGATATCTGGGTAAATGCATGCCTTATCCGAGTGGTGGTTGATTTGGAGCACATGCCCCGTATGCTAGTCATATTGCTTCGTTGCGCAGGCTTGCATTATGCATCGCTAGATCCCTCCCATGCTTTTATATCGATGGACCATGTTAACGTGATTTCTTACACATCGTTGTGTTAGTTAACCAAGTGCATGTATATATCAAATGTCATGTTATGCCATTAGCATCATGTAGGATCCTTGGTTGTGACTTGTGCGAATTTATACCTTGCTTACATTATTGCTGATTCTCTCTTGAGCTAGGTCCCTCATAGTGTGATCCTTCCCTCTTTCTATCACCATAACATGTCTTACTCATGCAAGATAATTGATGTTGAATTCGATGATTGATTTGCCTTTTGTAGTGGTTAATCATAGCATGCTTACATGTTATCACTCGGTAGTGTTTCCCTATTACGTTATGAATTCCTCTTGTGCTGGCATAGATGTATGATTTGGCACCTCGCATGATCACACACCATGTTGTATTATTTCGCATATGCATGACGAATGAATGTTAGAATGAATTTAGTCGAGTTACCTTGATTGTGGTCCCGAGTCGATAAGTGCTAGTAGTATCATGTAGGGCTTATGATTTCCAATATGACTCGCTAAATGATTACATGTTGTACCTGTTTTATGATGTGATCACTATTGTACATTTGTATGTGTCCTATGATAGTTCGTTCTTAGCATGATTATAATCTATTGCCCATGACGTCCTTCTTGTTACTTTTAATGATTCCTCATGTTTCGTGAACATCCTGTTAACCCCCTTTTAATGACTCTTGACTGTGCTTGTATCACATCATGTGTTGCTAGTATCATGTAGGACATGTGCTTTCTAAATGTATCTTGTCGTAGGATTACATGTCATGCTTGACCTAGTATATGACCAGTGTGTTAAGATGAGATAGTTACTATAATGCTCTTATATGTTCTCGTATGATGCTTAATCTGCTTGCTATGATATACCTCGTCATGCTATGTTTGAACTCAATTGTTGATGTGTATACCATGCTCGTTCATTGTTCATATACATGATATTTGTCATCATCATTAAATATCGCATGACTTTGAATCTTGCACGATCATTACTGGTTCCGCATATCTTGCTTGAAGTTATTAGGCATCTCTGCTTCCATGGAATAATAGACTGTTAACTTGTCTCGCATGCATCCGTGTAGGACTCGATTCAGTCGATTGTGTATTTTGGAATGAATATGCATGTCGTTCTTCTTAAGATAGGTACATGTTAGAGTGGATTAATGTGACTTATGTGCTCCATGATGAATTCATTTTGCTCGTCACAATTGTAACCTAATAGACTTTCATAAGGGCATCATTGCTATTCTCGGATCAGAGTCTTGTCTCTAGTTTTGTCGTCTTTAGTATCAGTCTTTGTTTGTCTCCGAGAGGAACATTGGGTGTCCGTCCCTATCACTCCCCTATCTCCACTAACTTGAACTCATACGTGATACATCGGACGAGCGACGCATGAAAGAGGGGACGAAAAGTAGATAACGATAGAGCGGTGCAGCGGAAGCGTGGACCCATAACCCACGGGCCTCAGGATCAATGATGTCGGCAGAACGGGCACGCATCGAGAATTACGGTTACCGAGTACGATATGACTTGTAAACGGGAGTGTTCTCCGTTCGAATTGCTAACCCTTTTGAATTTGTTGACGATGATATTGCACTGACCTGACAATGAGATTTACGTGCTGATGTGCTGACTTGGTGAGGACTGCTGCCTGGTTTTATGTTGTCTATGATAATATGATCTGATGCCTTATAGTTCTAATGTGCCATGATGCCTTGATGTGTTGTTACTCTGAGTTGTCAAGCATGATCTAAATTCCTTTGCCTATAAAGCATGAACTGTAAATGTTGAGAATCCCGGATTATTATCTGATAAGGTCATGATGGAACTTGCTAGCTTGACTTAATTATGTGCATATATGATGTTTTGCAATGATTATTGAGCATGACGACACTTTGAGATTATTGATATAGTTACAATGCTTAATGATGAACTAATGATGCTATTGATATAAGTGTTAGTTGATATGATGTAGTCCTATTGTGTAATAATGCCCATGCCTGCTTCCCTTTTGAACATGTGGGTGAGATTCTCTTGTAGAGTGGTCGGAGGGCAGTGAAAGGGTTTGAGTCATTAGGATGCTCGATGGTGGTGTGAGGTAGAGTTAATGCGAGGAATATTGACCGGGGTAAGACCACGTGAGTTTTGGGATTGTAAGAGGCAATACTTGGTGGGTTCCGTTGAGCTTCTAGGTGAATATTGGGTGAGAGTATGTTTAGGAATAGGCTGGCTAAGTGGTGATCAAGGAATTTCCAGAGGAGATGTGTGATTAGCAGGGCAAGATGCTTGTGAAACCTTGGGGAGTGTGAGAAGTTTAAGAAATGGCCTTTGTGGATGTTGAGGACATAGTGTAAGCAGGTACTCGGGCGTGAGGTTAGACATAGGAGTGAGTTCTTAGAGGTGGATGGTGTGGTAGTGATCGGCAGAAGGAGGGGTAAGATTCGAGCATCGAGATGAATTGGGACTTCTTTGGGAAATTTTTGTCTGAGTTGGCGTTGGCGAGTCTAGAAGAGGATTAGTCTTGACTTGAGAGTGGAGATGGGCGAGTGGGGATTTTGTTTTATTTTGACTGGTATGATGTGAGAATTTTCTTGATTTTATGATTTGTTTATATCTGCTGGCATGATGTTAGATAACAACCATGATAACTTGATATGGGATTACATGTTGATATGCAATATTAAAATCTAGTTGATAGTGACAAGTGTTACCATGATATATATTAATACTTGATATCCTGTTACATTGGTTTAGAAGCATGTTAGGACGTGTTGTGATATGATATATGAAGTAATGATGAGTATGAACTGTGGGATAATAATGTGCTATTATGTGAAAGCATGATGTTATATTATGTGGTAGTAAACATGATGTTGTATTATATGTTTAGCAAGCATGCTTATGGATATGTTACATCACGAATATGGCTTTCAAAATGAATATGATTTATATATATGAGATAATGATGTCTGATTACTAAATGATCGCTACATGGCGTTGTGATGAGTTAAGATGATGTCTGGTGAGTATGCTGACATTCGATGACTGACATGCTGCTTGACCTCCCCTTTTGCTGAATCTTAATGGCATGATTTTGTTGTGTTGATGTATTGACAATGAGTTTTGGTTCGTTGACTCTATGATGAGGTGATACCTTCATGACTTCTGATGTGATGTCGAGGCGTTATTATGATTTTGTTATGTGGTTGAGATGCATATTATGACCCATAGTAGGATGTAGAGATTTTGATGTGACCTTGTGGCACCGTGTTGGCATGCATATGTTTGAGACTTGTCATATGATGTACTGATTGGAGATTGGTTGGTTATTTGGTTATGCATTTCTTATGGCTTGTGAAGCTTGCTTGAATTGAGACTGATAGCTTGTTTGATTCTGGAAACTAGGAAGAGAATATGGGATTAGCCCTTAGAGGTGGATGATTCCACCTCCGAGCTTCTGAATTTGATTGATTGTTATGCGGGAAACTGATTTGGTTTTGGAGGATTTTGACGAAATTCTGATAGAAATGATTTTTACTTGTTTTGGTGTAAAGTTTCTTGGTTAAACATCTTATTTGAAGATTTTGAGCGGTTTGAAAAGGAATGACTTGAAAATTTTAAAGGATAAACGTTACCGAGGATTTCAACGATTTTGAGGCCAATCTTTTCTAATTGCGGAATCCCTTTTTAGAGAATTTTCACACCCGGGCTTATATTATAACGCCCCACGAAGTGGATACAAGCATTTTATAGGGGCGCATATAGAATGCTTGCTAAGACCTAGTAAGGACGCCATGATCACTTTTTGAGTTATAATGTGACCGAAAGGTCGGGGTAAGGGTGTGATAGGAGCCCATATCACATACTTGCTACGACCAATTGAGAATGTTATGATCACGTCAAGGGTGCTGTGGGGGTCTCATACGGGCCCCTATGAGATGCTTACAGGACCAATGGCATGATCCTTGGACTCACCAATTTGAAACTTCATCCCCATGTTTTAGAGTGATTTAGTCTCGAGGACGAGACTTATTTTTAGAGGTGGATGATGTAAGGGCCCGGATTTTTAAATCCTAATTCTCGGAAAAAGAAATTAAATATGAATTTAAATCGGGTTAAATAAAATCTCTTAAAATGAATTCCGGCATATAATTATTTTAAATGGACTTTCATTCAGATTTATTTTCGCTTTCGCTTGCTAAAATTTGAAAGTATAATATAATTTTATTATTTGATTCAGTTCGAGAATTCGATTTCAATTTGAAGTTTTAAGCTTTATATCTTTTGAGTCGGGTTAAAGTCGAGTGAGCGGGTTTCATGATTTATTTTATTATATTCTATTTCTTTTCCGAGTATTGTTAAATTAATTTAAATTCGATAATGATTTACAAATTCGATATAAATTTTATAATGTCGGGATTGGGACAGAGCGTTGAGATATTTTAGCGTCGGTATCGTGTTAGAGAGCGGGTTCGGATTGATCTCTTTGAGATTTCAAATTTCTAATTGTAGGGCCCACTCCTCTCCCTATTTTCTTTCTCCTTTTCTTTCTTCCCTCTCCCCCTCTCTCTCCTTTTCTCTCTCCTCTCTGGCTGAACTCGTTGGAGCATGCAGTAGAGCACCAATTCACCTTGTCCTCTTGTGAATTCCTTAGCAATTTCCCTTTCACACCTGCTACAAATTGCCCTCCTCATCCTCTCTCTCCCATTCCAAAACCCACACAAAAGGAACCCTAAACCTTATCTACAAACCACCCCTTCCTCTTTCATTAGATCCAAAACAAGGTCCTTTTTGGCTCTTCTTGAGCCTTGTTGCCGCAGCCACCGGTTCACCACAAACACCAGCCACCTCCCTCAGTACCTGCTCGTTTTTCAGCCTCCAGAAGCGCCAAGAGGAGTCGTCGCCGAGCTGCCCTGAAACCGAGCACCCATGGCAGCTCCTCCTTCTTCCAACGAGCAGCAGCAGTCAGCAGCCACCTTCTGCGACGTCCGATGTCGACAGTAGCAGCAGCGACGATCCCACAGGAGCCCCACCGTCCGCCGGAGATCCTAAAAACGAGCCCCTTCCAGCCCTGTTTTCTGACCGAGGTTCGTTTATGGTTAAAGCTCGATTCCGAAATCGAATCTCTCTTCAAACTACCCCTCACTCGTCTCTATTCGTCCTAGGCCACTACGGTGTCGATTCCGCCTCCGACGAGCTGGAGGAACCCGCTCCGAGCAACTCCGGCGTGCCCCGCAGCCCCTCGCGGTAACCTCTCTATCCTTCTCCCTCCTTCACTCGCGCTTAGCGCTTTGCTTGGGTTTGGATCGGAACTGGGAGTCGATCAGACTGAGTGAGTAATGGGTCGGAAACAATGGTCGCCAGTGAGCCTGGTTCCTCTTCTTCCCTGTTCCTTTTCCGTCGTTAGAGCCCTGTTCGTCCTGAGGGAGAAAGAAGACAGAGTTGGTCCTCCTTTCTTTCTTTTCATTTGGGTTGGGCCGGACCTGGGTCATCATCAACGGGCTATATCACTTTCTAAACCGGGTTTCAGAAATAGGAGAGGGTGGATCCGGTTTTCATTTTCGGGTTGGGCTCTTGATCCGGGTTGGGATTGGGCTCTCGGTTTGGGCTGTTGAGTTGGGCCTTTTATTGTCATTGTATTGGTTATATATTGATTATGTTATATGTTGTTTGTTATAATATGTTAGTATGTAGTTTCACATAAATGCTTTATTAGATTAGTATTACTATATGTTATTTCTAGAGTTTGTGATAACATTTTTCTGAATTTATTATATATATAATAAAATGGTTTAAAAGAGACATTATTAAGATATGTATTTTGTGATGTTTAAATATGTACTTTTAGGGATTCTAAAATAATTTATTGGCTCGGATCATAATTATGATTGTGAGGAGGATTTAATTTTTATATTTTATTTAGTTAAGCATTGTTTGATAAACTATTCAAAAAGAGATTTTAAGTTCGGAAATGTTTTAAGGATTTGTTGTTTGGAAAATCAAAATGCCGGAATTATTTCTATAATATGGAATTGAGAAATTGATTTTAAGGTTTAAATGTTTAATGTCGGGATTCTTTGTCTTGGTTTGATGATGTTGGTTTTGAGAAGGAAATTGAAAGAATGATTTTGGTTAATGTTGATCGTATCAGAAAGGTTTTGGAAAATGGTTTTACTATCGATTGGTTTTGAGAATGTTTGGAACTTGGGTTTCGTGTGTATGAATGTTGGTCCGGTCGCTTATGGAAATGGCTTGATGATAGGTGTGTATTGCTTTTGGATTGCTTTGGACTTGCACTTGGGCCCTTACTTGTGTTATTCTGCTGTTCTGCATCTTCAGGTAAGTTCCCTAGGGGGCTTACTCAGGTTGGACATTCATGCCTGTTGTTGCATTTTATGTTAGGTGTTGCATATGCATAAAAGCATGCCATGTAGTATCCTGTTTAGGTTGCACTAATTGAATGAGCATCTGCTTACTTTATGCGTTTGAAACAGAACGGCTGTTATCTGTGATAGTCCTAGAGTCTTTGCTAGGGTCATAGGGTAGCCCAGCCTCATCGGGTACCCTGAGTCAATCGAGTCATGAACTTCCTTATATTATGATATGCCTGCGGGCTTTATTGTGGAGCGGGTTAGGCATGCGTGCCCCCCGATTATGATGGAATGCATTCTCGAGCTGGCCAGTCTCCACCTATCGGAAGGGGTGGAGGTAGGAGGGGGATATGCCACTTGGCATTGTCTTGGGCCCTTTACAGTATTTCTGCACATTATTATGAACTAGGAGCATGCTAGTGTGTTTGAATTTCGTACTGCATTAGAGCATCTTTATTAGGTATAGCACATACTATGTGGCCTCAGCGAGGACTGCCGGTCCCGCATGAGTGGCTCGATCTGATTTCTTTCCCCGTTCTTTTTTTTAAAAGGTATTCTCTGCAGATTTGAGTGCTCGATGTCTATATGACGGGGTTTCCTTTTGGCGAATCGAAGAATCTAGCTAATATCCTAATTTAGTAAAATGGTAATTACCCACTCATGATTTGGTTTTGACCGGCTTTGCCGTGACACTTGTATATTTACTTTGTTTCCGCTTTACTTCCATTTGAAATGGATTCCGCGACATAGTTGTAGGACAGGTTAAGGGTACCCAACGGCCCTTCGAGGTTTTTAGGGTTTGAAATCCCTCTTTATACTAATCTTAAAAGAGTTTGAAACCTCGACCCGTACCTGGATTGCAAGATCCGAACAAGGGTTTTCATCCCTTGAAACGTAACCCGGAAATTATAATTCAGGGCCGTTACACATTCCACCAGCTTCCAAGATTCCCAAAGTTTGTATTGTGTGGTGCACCTAACCTTACAAAAATGATGTGGTTGTTCATATGAGCTAATAAACATGATAGTAATGATCATTCATAATATTTCATGACATTCTTTAAAAGACATAATCATTTTTTTCTAAAAAATATATAAATAGTAAATAATATAAACCCAAGTTTTACTGAATTAACCTAGAGACAAAGTTGACGCTCATATACAAGCTCAAATCTATACAAACCAACCAAGTCCAACCGAAAGCCCTAGATAAAAATCACAGTATGCTTCTACCCTCTGATCTCTTTGAGACTCTTTCTCTTTTTTCATCTGCCATCATTTTTCTGGAAGAGAGGGAAAGGGATTAAGTATTCAGATTTCAGAGATGAAGATACATACACAATGAATCAAACCTCTATAGGGATGAACCTAATCTCATCACTTCTCCCATATCTAAACAACAAATAGTACAAGCAAATAAAGCACATAGCAACAAGCATAGCAAGCAAACTCAATCAAAATTTCGGCCCTAGCCCGAAACCCTAACCGTGGATTTTGAAAAGGTCCGAAATCTCAGCTCCAAGAGCCATTGGAACATCAATAATTTGAATACAGGCTTGGAAGATAGAACATAGAAGAAGAAACGTGAAGGATTGTACCTGGACGCTGAATCAAAGCCTAATTGTGGAGATCTCCTCGAAGAGGCTAGAAATCGCCTGAAGAAGGAGAGAGTGAATGAGCGCAAGATCCAGGCTTGCTTTGGTCGACGGTGATGAAACCAGGCTTTCTCAAGGCGGGCTTGGCATCTGGCTGCGTCTAGCCATGGGGGACGACGGTGGTGTTTTTCGACATTGTCTTCTCCGATTCGACTGAAGGAGCAGTAAAACCCTAATTCCGAGATGAAGAGTAGATTGAGAGAGATCTCGAGATGAAGATGAGAGAGATGAGGATAAAGAAGGGAGAACGAGATCTGGGAGAGGAAGGTTGAGAATTTGAGAGAGCAAAGGAAGGGAGATGATGGAGATCTGTGCTCTTTGGGTTCGGGAGGC
This sequence comes from Persicaria maculosa, assembly GCA_963922045.1. Lineage (NCBI taxonomy): Eukaryota > Viridiplantae > Streptophyta > Magnoliopsida > Caryophyllales > Polygonaceae > Persicaria > Persicaria maculosa. The sequence continues at coordinate 77,283,485 of OY998255.1, read as the reverse complement.
GGAAGTGGATGAACGGGGAGAGAGACTGATGGTTAAAAGAGGCGTTTTTTATTCAATAGCCACGGTAAATACTTGCCGAAGCTATCAGGCGTGGCTAAATTGTTTCTTTTTTCGAATGCAACGCCTTCCGTGGCTACTGGCGTGGCAAAAGGGTATCAATTGCCACGGAAAACATATGCCGAAGCTAGTTGGCGTGGCGAATTTAATTATTTTTTGTAGTGCCTATTATATACAAAGTATCTAGCTATAACTAATTAAACCCCATAAAATTGGTGAAATTATGATTTGATTATGAGAATAAATTTTGTGAAATTTTCATTAGAGTTTGTGATTTTGAGAATAAATTTTGTTTTTTAGTTATTGTGTATGTGATTTTGAGAATGAAATTTATGAATTGAATTTGGGGTTTGTGAATTGAATTTGTGAAGCTTTATGCAATATTTATATTTTCGTAACCTATATATTCAAATCATAATTTCTATCATGTCTTTGGGAACCAAAAGATATTATAAAGTTGATGAGTTTATAATCCTAGCTAATATGCAAAAGCCTTGAATTTAGAACCAAAAGATATTATAAAGTTGATGAGTTTATAATCCTAGCTAATATGCAAAAGCCTTGAATTTAGCATGATTGAATTTCGATAAATTTACACTTCTAAATATGACAAATGCCTGAATTTCAAGGAATGACGAGAAACAACTATCATAGCAACAAAACAAATGTAAGTCTACTTTTCTATAATCCACTGTTAAGTTGAAAGTCGTAGCTTAGGTAAAGGAGTTTATTCAAGGTCAATATCTCAGTACACATTAGAAAATTTCGCCCCACCTTTCGGAGGATCCTGCGGCCGCCACTGGTTTGGATAGATCCCACATTGAATATAAAGTGAATTCAAGTCTTGTATATAAGTAGGTGGGCTATTCCTCCTACCACCAATTGGTTTTAGGATGGAACCCCACTCGGCTTTTGTGCTCGGCTTAGTTGACGCGTGTTGCGCTTAGGCGTGCGTGGCCCCCTACGTTGTATGACCCATGCCCCTTTCGGCCGGGAAAAAATTGGGTCTTTAAAGATAAAAAAAAAAAAAAAAAAGTGAATGATAAAGTTTCTTAATTTTGCTGGTAGAGAGTGAATGTTTAAAACACGAGTTTTTTTATTTCTCAAAGTTTTTTTAATTAAAAATAAATATTTAATTTACAAATTTTAAATTATTTCAAATAGGTTTTTTCTTATCTATACATTAAAAAATCACTAAAAAAATTAAGCCCCTAAGATAATATATGACTCCATCATTGCTTCTTCTAGCGCATGGTATATTAAGATAGGAATTACTATTAGAAAATGAAATCCTTAACTTTGTTTATAGAAAATGATTTCAAACAACACCTGACAACTCACCTATTTTTAACAAAAGTAATTACATTAATTAATCTGAAATAATAAATAAATAAATAAATAAAGTGCCCAATGTAAGAACATGGGGAGGAGGTGTGTCAATACTAAATAGAGCACTTGCTTGAAGGACCTTGTTGGCAAAATGAGGTCCAAGAAAATATGAAGGGCGCCCTTAAAAAAAATGGTTTGACTGCACCTATCCACCACCCAACAAAGCTTCTCGAAACTTGACTGGTATATAAATAGTACATGATCTCCATTTCTTATTGGTTCGTTTATTACATTAATTAATGATACCAAAATCCCATATGATTTAAGACAACTATATATGTATAGACAATAGAATAGATAACATGTACACAGTCTTTATTGTAGTATAATGTTAATAAATCTTGATCATTGAAGTAAGAAAATAAAATAATGAGATTTAAAGTAACTTCTGATTATTCTTTAGTATTGAAAAATTATTCATTAGAATGAAATTATTCGATAGTATTGAGTGATTATTTTTTAGAATAAAATTTACATTTTTTACATTATTTGTCCTGATGAACAATTATCAGGCCCGTCCATTAGGGTGTGCAAACAGCCCAACAGAACAGGACCCCAATATTTTATGGGGCCCCAACTAGTAATCTGTTTATATTTAGTATATTTGTTGCCATAAATTTCACCTTATTTTCTTAGCCTAGTGGTAAATTCACTCAAACAATTTTTAAAGCAAGCGGCCGGGAGTTCGATTCCTAGCACACGCTCCATTAATTCAATTTTTGGCCCTTTTACGGAGTATAGTTTTTATTTTCTTTTTTTTTGAAATAATTGTTTTTTTTTTTCAAAAAACTCTTCTAATTTGTAAGAAAAACAAATATTTTCCTCCTCTATTACTAAATTAGCAATTAACTGTTTGAAAATTTCTTGTGCAAGAAATTTTGAATTGTAAATTAAAACTTGACTTAGTCAATTAGGATTAAAAATGTGAAAAAATAAAACATATATGTAACAATATAAATACAGTGAGTTAAAATCTAATATTCCGTACAAAGTAGTCCTATATTAAATTTATTTTAGCATAGTTTTACTATTTTTAAAATTTAAAAATTTAAAATATTTTTAATACTAATTATTTACTTCATATTGTGTCATTTTTTATTAAAATTTAGTATACACTATGGATTGAACAGGGCCCCCAAAAATCATTGGACGGCCCTGACAATTACATAATTATAGACAAATAACTATGCAAAAACAAGCGAATAAATCATGTGGACAGATCGAATTAAGAGACTAAAACACATCCCAATTGCCTTAATTATATTAGGAGAATATGTGGTTCACATAATCACAATGCATTATTTTGTCTATTTATAAAATATTTCATAGGTAGCTTAACTTGTTTTTAATTGTGCGTTAGTGACAAAGGAATATCAATCAAGATTAGAGTAATACTCCTTTAATTAATTAAAATATGTCATTTTATAAATTTATACATTTTGTAAGAGATAAATAAAAATACATTTATAATCCTAATTATTACTCTGTGTTTTCACTTTATTGAAAACTACAACTAACATCACTCTAACTATTACAAAGACAATTTCAAAATTATGAGCTGCTATATGGACGACAAATTTCTCGCCATCGGCATGGTGCCGGAGCCGACCTAGCTCCTAAGTCGCCAAGAAAAGTGTCGAAGCTGGCCGACTCCCTGAGACGGCAATGTTGAGACTGGTCAACCCTGCAAGCTCTGCGACCTATCCCGTCGAAATGAGCCGGTGGCGATTTCCTAGGTCGGCAGTATGGAAAGCTACAAGATTCCTAAACTCCTGTATTATATTTCATATCTTGAACTGCATGTCGACCTAGGAAGTAGATATTTACACTCTGCATGCCGATCCAGGAATCCGGCATCGGTACCGTGCGATTGACGAGATTTTACTATACGAAAAAAGACATGAAGGCGGCGAATGCGACTAATGGAGTCCGGTGGGAGGATGAAGACAACGTTCAATAGATACGAAAAATCTTCTTCGGATGTACAAAAACTGATCGATCGAATTTAATTTATAACCCTTTCTGTTTTTTACTTCTCTTCTTTACCGTCTGTACCTCATCGATGGCGACGTATATTACATTATGCGTAAGGCTATGCTAATTACCCCGGTTAATTAATAATTAACAATTACATAAGTAGTACTACTTGATCGATCCATAAACTCGTGCTGTGATACGTCACTGCATCATATATGCGGTACGTTTAAAGTAGTATGTATATTACTCCATCCGTTCGGCAAAACATGTCATTTTAGCTTCTTTTATAAGTATTAAGACAATTAACAAATGTACTAATTTACCCTTAATTATTACCCTCTTTTTTTTACTTTATCGAAAACTACAACTAACAAATCATCAATCATGTCAAATGACATTTTTGTAAAGTGAAGTGTAAAATATCGACAATGACAAGTTTTTTTTAACAAAGATAACACCTAAAATGATATAGAAATGCTAAGTATTTTGGTCTAAAAGAGAGGACATTAAATTAATAATGCAAATTCTGTAATTAAGTAGCTAGTTTTTCGTTCCACATCATATAAGTAGTTTGTTAAAACGGCTGGGCCTAGTGGAGTCAAGATGTTGGAGGAGGAGATCGTGTGTGCGGGTTCCATATGGGAGACTCGAACAACATATAAACCCAACGGGGTTGCATCTCAAAATTAATTGGCAATGAGAGGGGTAGCACTTTAATCTTATGTGTTGTTCAAGCATTCTCTAGATTACCGATGTGGGACAACTACATTCCAACATAGTTTATAAAGATAATATATTTTTTCAACAGAAAATTGTATCAAATGTAACAAATCAATCTCATGGCATAAATATTTCCTAATAATTATACTCTTTTATCTGATTTTTTTTAACATGTTTTTAAAAAGTTAAAAATTCTATAAATTTTTTTTTTTATGTTTTTCTATAACGAGAGTAACCCACCTTTTTAATGGTAAATTCCAAACACGTGACCCAGTAAGAATCACACACCAAGTAAATCAACTTAATTATGTCAATCAATTAGACCAAATGATAAGAAATACTAAGATAAACCTTAATTTTTCTACTCAAAAGAAAGAGCGGAGAGCCGGGGAGAAATCGAACTCAAATGAATAATACTTAGATATTACGGCATGCATTCAATTCATATTTTTTAAAGTAGAGGATAGTACTAGGAAAAACTATTGGATAAGCAAACAAATTTAGTGACTTCCGAAAAAATTGACATTTCAATGTCAATAAGTATTTTCTTTTTTTACCTGGGACAGATTTTTTTTTTTTTTTTGCTGTACTGTACCTATTAATTAATGTCCATTTGGAGACGGTTTGAAAAAGTTAGGGTACAACTTTCAAATTTTCATTTTTGGCAATCATGGTAGTTAGAGCATCCCAGCAGATTATCCACAATGAATTTTTGAAAAATATTAAGATTGATTTTGTTCCAACATCTTCTTCATTACATTTTTTAAAATAGAGAATAGGGAGAAAAAAATGGAGATAATTCAATAAATTTGGAGAAAATTCTATATAATTTGGGGTAAACTCTATAATGGAGAATATGTTGGAATTCAGTCCTAACAAATCCAGAAAATTCTATATATTTGCCCACGTCTCAACCTTAATGGCTGAAGCTCTAGCACTTCATTCCGGCTTGACTGCGGCCATTGACTTGGGTTACCGACACATCGTGCTTGAAAGTGACAACCTTATGGTGATAAATTCAATTTTTGGTGAGTGGCGTTGCCCTTATGAGATCAAGATGACTGTCATAGACGCCCTGCACCTTCTGTAGTACATGTTTTGAGGAAACTACCTGCAATCATATATTTCGTGAACTAACCTGTGTTGCGGATAAGGTGGCTCAGCTCGGGCACGTGATGGATATATCCAAAGGTCTTGGAGCTCGTCCGAAATGACACTACTGGGTGGTGGATCAGCAAGATCTACCGCTACCCAAATTAATTCTTATCTCTTGTCCAAAAAAAATAGAAACTTGTCACATATGTTTTAGATCATCTCCAACAATTGTCGTATTTTAGGGTTTTGTATAAATTTAAGGTTTTTTTTTATTTTAACAGATTATCCATTTCGTTGTCATTTTTTTTTGAAGAAACTATGGGAGATAGGGTGTGTATGGTTCACAAAATAAACTGTTAAAAATTAATCATTTGTGGGTGCTTATTTTTTAAACAGCTTTTTCGGTTGTTTGGATGACCAATATAAACAAAAACGTGTTAAAAAATTGTGTTAAAAAAAAACTAGAAAAGGGAGGTTATTTGAGTGTTTATTTTGTACAAATACTGTTTTACCCCTTCCCTTTTAACTTATTTGGTTTGAAAGTACCACAATATCCCTAATAACAATCAAATAAACTCCACTTTTTACAAATAAACTTTTGTTCGCCCCATACGGAGATTATCTCGTTATTTAAATTTTTAACTACTTTTACCAATAATTTATAAATTTTAACTTGTTTATAATTTTAGTCAATTTATTAACCCCGTCCCATACGAACTCATAGTCTTACTCTAAATAAAATAAAATAAAATAATTTAAGTTATCCAAATCTGGTTTTAATAATTATAAGTTTAATAAAAGGACTAAATAGGTGGAGAAAACAGTAATTCTCCATCTAAAACTCGTGAATAAACAGTAACAAATCTTAAAAAGCTCTTTAATTCCGCTATTTCCCCCTCCTATTTAATTATTTTTTATTTCTCCACTCCCAACCCCACGCCAAAATAAATAAATAAATAAAACAAAAACAAAAACAAAACAAAACCCTAGCAATCGTACGATCTGCACCCCCAATTCATTCAATTTCGAATTAATTAATCTCCCCAATCATACCAATAAAATAATAATATCCCCAAATATGTATAAACTCCAAAATCCAAATAAATAACGTCTCATATATTTCTAACGACTCTCCAAAAGATATTATTTCTCCGTACATTAACGTTAACTTGCCCTTCCGCCCCAAGAATCCTTTCCCAACCACCACCACTCGCCGGAGGCCACGGCGGATTTCGGAGCGTCTTCCTCCGGGTCGGGTGGGTCGCCCACGGGCAAGCACCCGACCTACCGGGGGATCCGGATCCGGGGCGGCAAATGGGTCTCGGAGATCCGGGAGCCCAAGAAAACCAGCCGGATTTGGCTTGGAACCTTCCCAACTTCCGAAATGGCGGCAGCCGCCTACGACGTGGCGGCCCTCGCGCTCCGCGGCAGCGACGCCGTCCTCAACTTCCCGGACTCCGTCAAGGAGTACCCCCGCCCTCCCTCGGCCTCCCCGGCCGACATCCGCAGCGCCGCCACGGCTGCCGCCGCCATGAGGGAGGCGAGGGACCGGGAGGCGGCGGCGGCGGAGAATGAGCAACGGAATCGTCGGAATGTCGTCGACGTCGAGTATGTAGACATGGAGGCGGTCTTCGACATGCCGAATCTGCTGGCGGATATGGCGGAGGGGATGATGGTCAGCCCGCCGCGGATGTGCCCTACTCCGGCGGAGGAGGCCGACGATCTAGGCGGCGGCGATCGCCTCTGGAGCTATTACTGATCGGAGTGGCAAAATTATGAATAAAATGTGATTAATTAATTCGATCGATCTCCAATCAATCGGCCAGGTAAGTTAATTTCTTGCATTCGATGAGATCGATCGATCAGAGATCGAAATCAATTGAAAGTGAGGAATTGAAGCTTATGACATATGGATAGTACGATATAAAACGTGCATCTGTGGAAGCTTAAGGTACTGCTGGTCAATTAAGTACTTAAGGTACATTCATCACATCTTTTCTGAAGCAATTTCTTTTTTTGAAAAATATAAATATATGTAAGTTTTCACTTTGATTTGTTTATTGTTGTGGGTATGTTGTAATTTGCTGATTTTGTGTTTGTAATTAATGATGGAAATTGGGGATTTGAGCTGATTGACTAATGGTTGAGTTTGGTGTGCAGTAGATGGATGGAATGAATGAATTTTAGTTCTTGTTTTCTGAATTTCTATTGAATTTCAGATTCAGATATCTTAGGGCTTAATTTCAGTACATTTGTGTTATTCAATACTACCTCCGATCCAAAAAGGATGTCGTTTGACTTTTTAACACGTATTTTAAGGAACTAAAAACTATATAAAATATCAACTTTTTTTAAATTATTTTTTTACAATTTAATATTTGTTGGTAATAAGTATTAGATCCAAAAAATTATTTTTTTACAACTAAACCTAGGCAAGTACTTGGGGATGCCTATCCTTCAGGATAGGTTGAAGCATTCTGACTTCGAGTTTCTATTGACAAAAGCGAATGCTAGGTTGGCGGGATGGAAGGGCCAATCTCTCAGCCTTGCAGGTAGAATCACGCTCTCTAAGTCAGTTCTGCAGACCATCTCTACTTATGCTATGAATACCGTCAAACTTCCTGCATCTATATGCAACAATCTAGACAAGATTTGCCGGAATTTTGTATGGAGTGGGGCAGGGGATCAGCGTCGTATGCACCTAGTTGCGTGGGACAATGTGTGCAAACCGAAAGAACTAGGGGGGTTGGGTCTTCGGAAGACGAGAGACATGAACTTGGCCACTCTTGGTAAGCTTAGTTGGCGGTTGTACCATGATAAGGACGAGTTATGGGCGAGGCTAGTTCGAGCTAAGTACAAGCTGAGGGACGGGGCTGAGCTGCTGAACTGCTCGAGATCTAAACAGGGATCCCACATCTGGAGAGCGATTAGTTGGAGTACCCATGAGGTGCTCAACAAAGGGCTGAACTGGCAGCTTGGCAATGGCAGGACCATCCATTTCTGGACGGATCGGTGGCTGCTGAATGCTCCTCTCCTCAGCCTAGCGCTGTCACATGTAGATGAGGGTATGAAATTGGCTCGTGTGGCTGAGTATTGGAGTTCCGAGGGGGGGTGGAAATGGCAGGAAATTGCGAATGCGTTACCGGCGAATGTGCTCCTACGACTCTCGGCTCTGGCGATTCCCTCGGAGCCGGGTTGTGATGATGTTATCAGCTGGGAGCCCTCTCAATCAGGGATTTACACCATCTCGTCGGCATATCGATTTCTGGTGAGTCCTAATGCGCTGGGTAGTAACAGGAGCAACATTTGGAAACATGTCTGGAGGGTGGGTGTCCCGGAGAGAATAAGAGTATTCTTATGGACTGTGAGCCATAATAAAGTGCTTACCAATAGCGAGAGATTTCGGAGGCATATTGCGGATAGCCCCATATGTAGCAGCTGTGGCATTCAGGAGGAATCTACTACACATCTTCTTCGCGACTGTGAAGAGGCTTGGTGTGTTTGGGGAAGCTTGGTTCCGCCACATCGTCGTTCGCTCTTCCTATCCGCTCCATTGTTGGATTGGCTGGAAGGGAATCTCTCGTTAGAGGATTCTAGTTCTCATGGAATCCCTTGGAATGTAATCTTTGCTGCGGCCATCTGGTGGTTATGGAAGTGGCGCAACGGAAGAATTTTTGACGATGGAAGGTGCGCTGTCGACAGGGGTGGGTTCGTGCTTTCCCAAGCTCGGTGCTAGCATTCGGCAATTACACATCAGGATAGAGGAATGAAACAAAGCAGAAGGGAGGAGGTGTTGATCCAATGGAAGGTCCCGCAGGTAGGGTGGGCTAAGTTGAATTCGGACGGAGCTGTGTCACAAGAGCTTGGATTGGCGGCGGCCGGTGGAGTTCTTCGTGATGATGAGGGACAGTGGATTGCTGGGTACGTATGTAAGATCGGAATCTGCTCAGTACCTGCTGCCGAGTTATGGGGTGTAGCCCACGGCCTCCAGCTTGCGTGGGAGAAGGGGTGTCGCCAATTGGAAGTGGAGATTGACTCGCAGCTTGTGGTTCAGTTGCTACATAAACAGGTTCCTACGTCGCATCCTCTTGCTAGCTTGGTACATAGATGCCAAGGCTTTATTCGTAGAGACTGGGTGATCCGGTTTCGTCACGTATACCGCGAGGCCAATTCGGTAGCGGACTTTCTAGCTAGTTTAGCATTTAGTTTTCCTGTTGGGTACCACGACCTGCCTGACCCTCCGGGGGGAGTTGCTCAATTGTTAGGGAACGATGTAAGGGGATTGGCTATCCCCCGCTTAATTAGGCCATAGTCGGTTTCTTTTTCTCTAATAAAACGCCCTTTGAGGCGCTGTTTACCAAAAAAAAAAAAAGTATTAGATTATAAAAAAATAATAATAAAAAATTTAATATATTATATAGTTTTTAGCTCCTTAAAATACGTGTTATAAAATCAAACATCTTTTTTGGATCGGAGGGAGTAATGAATAATAATAAGACTCAAATTAATCGAAGTACGTTGATAAATTTGAGTCTTATATATGGTTAAGGATCAAAGTAATTTTAAAGTTTGTGAGGTTTGTAAGGTTTTTTTGTGAGGTTCGATTACAATCTTCATTGTTTATCTAAACCGAGTGTGGTGGTTTTCAATTTGCAGACTGAGTTGAAGTAAGCACACACCTTTATGTTTATCCTCTATCCATCATAATATATGGTGGATTTTCGATATATGCAGCATATTGCAAGGAAATACTGAATTGTTATTGTTGTTGATCTCCGAGATGGGTGCATAATTGCATATCCTTTAACAAAGTATTTGGTTAATTCGTGGTTCTCGATCTTCATCTAGGTTTCTTGTGATTGAAAATTTCTCTTAGCGAAATAATATTAGATTTTCTCGATCAGAAACAATGGATTTGGAAGGCACCATTTTTTGACATGTTAAAGGTAAATTTTGTTGCAATTTTTGTTTCTATTGTTAGTTTTTTTATTCCCATACATTATTAAAATTTTCGATTTCCATTATTGTTTCTTTAGTCTATTTTTCTGATTTGATTATAAGTTTCTTGTAATCAATTAAATATGAAAAAAATGAGAATGTATCAAAGAGAGAATGATTATACAAGAAACAATCATAAATTTCATACAATGATAAAATAGTTAGGCTTTGTTTGACACCATCAGTTAGCTTTTCAAAGCTTTTAGGTTTGATATTATTTAGTTTAAATAAATAAATAAATATAAGATTTTAGTTTAATTACCTTTTAGAATCATAGCTTTTCAACATCTACTCACTTAAACTTTTTGGAATTTTTGGTTTTCAATTCACAAATTTCCATTAGCTACCCTAAAAGCTAGGTTTACCAAACACCATAGTAACCTATTAACATATATTTAACGCAAATAATCCATCAACTTTAGCTTCAACTACCCCATCAACTTTACCAAACATAACCTTAATTAAAAGAATGAAGCAAATGAGTGTATGTCATTCTCCCTCCATCCCAAAATACACGAGCTTTTAGCTTTGTGCACAAGTTTTAATAAAATACTCAACTTTAAAAAAAACATCATCATTTCACTAACTTTTTTTAATACCCACTACATATTTTAATCAATCAAAATCTTTTAAAATTTCAACAACACACAAATCAACAGCGTTCAAAACAGACCTAGTTCGGCCCCAGTTCGTAGGTGCGAGTTTTTGGATCTTGGAGCAACCCGTAGGAGGAGAGGCAGACCGAAGAAGATCAGTTGGATTGAGGTTATCCGTCAGGATCTCATTCTGCTGAACCTTTCAGATGATATGTTATTGGATAGAGACCACTGGAGGAGATGCATTCGGGCGGCAGATGTTTAGAGTTAGGGGGTGTGTTGTTGTGGATGTTTGTCTTTGCTTTTGCTATGAACTCTGTTTTTGGGGGCTCCTTGTCATGTTATTTGACCTGTTTCCATGTGTTTCTTGCCTTCTTTAGTTCTGAGTCTTTCGGAAACACTCTCTCGAGGCTTTCGGGGAAAGAGTGCGTACATTCTGACCCCCAAACCCTGCTTAATCGTGGGATATGTTGGGTTGTTGTTGTTGTTGTTGTTGTTGTACACAAATCAATACTAATCATTAATCCCCTACCTAGAAAAATAAAAGACCATCTATTTCGAAACAAAAACTTAACCCATCTATTTTGAAACGGAGATAGTACTTAATTTGTTGGCCTTCTAATCGTGGAAACTAAATACACCGCAAATGGCCACGTTCATTTGGACGTTGTGGTTTATGATGTGCTAATTAATTAAAAATAGTCATCGCGTTAGAATGGACTTGGTTGGGCGAGGAAGATCGATTTGCGATGTATCTAACACCCCTTCTAATTTTTGCTTGATTAAGATGTCTGAATTTAGATAATTAATTAACTTATTGCGAGAGAAAAAGGATTGAGATATATATAGTGTAATTCATATATAGTGAGTAGTAACTTGAAAGGATTAATATTGGGTGATGATATGTTCACTGCTAATTTTTACTTTTTCCACCGCTAATCACCGCATAGATATGCGGTGGGTTTAATGACAGTCAACGATCCCACCGCATAGGTATACGGTGGGTCACCGCAATACTTTACGGTGGGTCCAGAAGTACACATGCCAAAAACCGTCGCCATAACGGTCAAAAACCGTCGCAATAACCCACCGTATAAGTATACTATGGGTTTGGACCGTCGCCATACAGCCCAAAACCGTCGCCATAACAGTCCAAAACCGTCGCCATAACCCACCGTATAGGTATGCGGTGGGTTATGACGACGGTTTTGAATAACTTCTACAACCCTTTCCAATTGCCAAAAACCCAACGCATGTATACCATCGCCATAACCCACCGCATACCTATGCAGTGGGTTATGGCGACGGTATACGGTCAACGGATCCACCGCATATACATGCGGTGGGTCTGAGAAAAAGTGGATTAAGACCACCGCATACCTATGCGGTGATTAGCGGTGGAAATAGTAAAAATTAGCGGTGGAGATATCGTTTCCGATTAATATTTACTTTTACTTTCACTCCCATTTCCACAATGTTCAACCAAACATCAATTAGTTAATTTACAAAGTATGAAATTATGATATTATTTATGATATTATTTTTATAAATTAATAAAAATTAATAAAATAATTGATATTTTATATAGTTTTTATCGTTATTGAAAAACGTGTTAATTAAAAGTAAAACAACAACCATTTTGAGACATAGGGAGTATGTATAATCATTGGAAATATTTTCCTACCAACAAGTGAATAAATTTGATTGGAATTAATTAAAAGACAAGCTAATTAGTTTGTCTTTTAATTGTTTTACTAAAAAATAGATTTTAGATTATAAGGTTGGAATCTATTTTCTTTGAATTTCACCCTCTCAAACATTTTTATGGTATTTTTTTTACCATAATCCGACGTGGAATTCTATCTCAACAATAACAATAAAAGGTAGAGATCCATAGTTTTACTTTTCTTATTTATGTTTTAAGGTCATAATACTATTAATTTGAAAATTATTGCTTAAATTAAACATTTTAAGCAAAATATAAATTCAAAAAATTCTTATTGTATTTAAAAGCTTAAATTATTATACCCTTAAGTATAAATTAAAAATGATCTTTCTAACTTATGGCCTAAAAATATAGATTATGAACCTATATTAATTGAAAAAGATGATCTAAAAAAAGTGAATACTATAGTAAGTAAATCAATTTTAAAAAATTAAAATAATGAAATTTTAAAAAAATATCTCTAAATAAAGTCTCTTAATTTATACCTCAAGAACATACAATAAAAAAAACTTAATTAAAAAATCATTTATTAAAGTTCATGGAGTATATACTGGCCCGTACACTGAGAAAAGATAGGTCACCTGAATTTGTTTTTGCCTTTTTGACCCGTTCTTGATTTCTTTGGATCTCCTAAATCATATAGGTGGTTGATCTTTTGAATATAAGTCAATTTTTTAACCTATATCCCTATATAAAAATAAGTTAAGATGGAGGAATTTCGTCTTTTTGTTCGCAGTAGTGAATAAAAGCAATTTATATTTCGTTATATACGTATAAGTGTTTGTTTGGATGAATATAGGAAGTGCACTCTCTTAATGGGAAGAGAAATGAGAATTGAATTTGATTAAGAAAACATGTTTAGATAATTTAATTTCATAGGAATCAAAATAGTGTTTTTTTAACTTTGTATGGGGAGGGGTTATTTAGTAGATTTTAGTTTATTTGGGGGTTTATTTAAGAAGTTATTTTTTATAGTTTTTTGGGAGTTTATGTGGTTTATTTTATTTGAAAATACCATAATACCCCTAATAACAACCAAATAAATTCCACTTTTTACAAATAAACACTTTTTCGTCCCATACGGAGTTTATATTTTTTCATAAATTTTTAACTACTTTTACCAACAGTTTATAAATTTTTACGCTTTTTATAATTTTAGTCAGTTTATTAACCCCGTCCCATACGAACCCAGTGTACTTACAAACTCTTTATTAGACATGTTTTGTGTTTATATCAAATTTATAATGTATGCAGATATATTAAGTGAGATGAAATTAAGATGTAGAAATTTGTTATAAACTAAACATAGCATATGAAAATCATAAATAAATAAATAAATTTGAATGGTTTAGATAGGATTTCTATAGCTAGCTACTTATGTACTCCATATATAAGTTATTATTATAAAATGTCATTCATGTGTCCCTTATATGTACAATATATATGTCAATCCCTATATATATATATATATATATATATAAAAAGAAAAGATTTTGATTGAATGGTGTCAAAAACAACAAGACCACCAACCAATTAAGGGCTTACATAGTCTATATGTGCTATAATTACTTGAATTTCTTTATAAACTAATTAGTATAGAATTAGTATAAATAAGCAATTTAGGGGCTAGTCCTGCTACACCACATCTAATAGCATCTCGATGGATGTAAATACCAAGTTCTCTATCCTGGTGTAAAATTGACATCACCGTAGTTTGGAAGATCCTAACAACACAGTTTGCGCACCTGTTGACTTCTCTAAAGATGTGGCGAAAATCTACCTTCTCGAACTGTCGTAATAAGAAGAGAATATCTGCAATCAGGACATCAATCTCCCAAGAACAAGACCGTAAATGTTTAAGGATCCATACGTGCTTATATGTATGAACCTTAAAGGTAACCTTCAAAATGAATTTAGGAGATCGGAGCTGAAAATAAAATCTATATAGAGAGAGTTAAATTCTTAGAGCACCCCCAGCAGATTTTCCATATTGGATTTTTGGAGAATATTAAGGTTGATTTTAGTCCAACAACTTTCCTATTACATTCTCCAAAATAGAGAATGTGGAGAAAAAGTGTAGATCATTCCCTAAATTTGAAGAAAACTCTATATATTTTGGTGTAAACTCCAGAATGGAGAATATGTTGCAATTCAGCCCAAAAAAAATTCAGAATATATGATTTATAATTCTCTATTTTGGAGAATTTTTTAGAGAAATTGCTGGGTATGCTCTACTCCATGGAGTATTATGTTGTTAAAGAAATTGAAAATTTATTGAAAGGATTTACCTTGAATTTGTAAATAAAGAACGGTCATATCTGGGGTTCGAACTGAGGACATTTGAGTACTACCCGTAAGTCTTTTTCAGTGAGCCATTTCGGAATGGTTACTGAAAGTATTTACCGACATATGGAAAGTGACAGTGCGATTGTGACAGAGAGAATGCGACAAATAAACAAACAAGCAAGGAGCGAAGTCGGTCATTCAAAGCTTTTGTCTCACACAAATCTCTCATGAAAAGATTTTTAATTGGCCCCTATTTTTGCCCTTTATTATCTGTAAATTAATGATTCTCAGTTATGTTTTGTTTTTACTCCGTATTATTACTATCTGAATCTGAAATGATTCTCAGTTATTTGTCCTTCTATACTGTTTATACAGCTCTCACTGTCCTTCTACAATGTACACACCAAAAAGTTATGATTATGACATTCACAAGTCATTAAATCAACTGCGCGCGCGCGCACATATATATATATATATATATATATATATATATATATATATATATATATATATATATATATATATATATATAAAAGGGTGTGTATGACAAACAAATTTAACCGTTAAAATTATTAACTTTGTAGCTGTTAAAATAATAGTAATATGGTTTAATTGGTGTATGGCAACCAAAATGAGCCGGAAATCGGTTAAAAAAATTGGTTAAAAAAAAAGCCGGACAAGGGAGCTTATTTTGGAGCTTTTTTTTTTCATAATTACTAATTTACTTCTTCTTTTTTATCTTATTTGGTTTGAAAGTACCACAATACCCCTAATAAAAACAAATAAACTCCACTTTTTACAAATAAACTATTTTTCGCCCCATACGAAGTTTATATTTTTTCATAAATTTTTAACTACTTTTACCAACAGTTTATAAATTTTACCATATTTATAATTTTAGTCAGTTTATTAACCCCGTCCCATACAAACCCATACTCTCCCTCCTATCTCAAATGCATAGTTATAGATTTGATTTTTTTTTTTTGGAAAAATAAATAGTGTGTAGTTATAGATTTGAAAAATCGTATTATTAGTGTTGTTGATGAAAATTCATATTATGTATGGCTATTGTGTGTACATTTTTTTTTTTTTTTAAATGTACATTGATTCAATGTATGAAGAGAAATCGTAAAATTTGGCCAAATTTCAACTATGATACTCCGAAATGTCCTTTATAGAGTACTTCATTGCAGAAATAGAAAGAAACTTAACCAGTCGATACAACCTTGTCTTTTTTTTGGGTCTCTCTTTGTCGTCTCTGATTATTCATTGAACAACTGAAGACGTTTGACATGTTTGTATTGCTTACCTTGTGTTGTTCATTAGTTTAAATATTTAAGCCAATAAATCCAAACTAAAAATGTACAAAATGGATAGGGAGGGCTCGAAAAAAAACTCTATGTTAATTTATATTTTTTTTTAAGCACTTTTCACTTTTCGGATGCAATAATGTGTTTTTTAATATTTGAGAAGATGAAATTTTAAACTGATAAAAATATATCATACTATATATATATTATTATTAGATTTTTTTTTAAAAAATAATATTTTGCCCCGGGACCTGTAACATTATAAGAGCTTAGAGTGAAATATAAATTCAAATTAATAATGAAAAGATAGGTTTTGATAGATGAAAAAAAACCCATAAATCAAATAGATTCGTCCAAACAGAGAGAATTAGATAGGAGAGAATCATCATATATAAATGCAGGAGGTCGGCCAGAAAATCTTTTGACTGAATTGTTACAAATCCAATGAATTTAGAGTGGCGATGGAGGAGGTCTACTGTAGATTTTGCGGCATATATATACAGTATAACACTCCACTTGCATTAATTAATTATTTTGAAGTTATCAGCCCCACTAGCTAGTTTATTTTTTTGGGACATGACCAAATTCCTGTATGATGATGGCGACTTGGTATTAGGGTAAATTACAGAAAGTGAATTTTAAAACTCCCTTTAAAATAATAATTTATAGAGAATCATGCACCTGTAAATTAATTTATTTTTCTTTGAAAAGATCACCTCCTAAAATGTAAAAAGATATAAAAAAAATGTTATGTTTTAACATTTTCTTAAATATTTTCATTAATTTATTGTATAATTAGGTTATATTGAATACAAAATGTGAGAACCTCTACACATTGGCTACCAAATTCTGGATAGTCAAACCCCTCTCAAAGCTGAAGTTTTAGCTTTGAAACAAGGCGTTACAGAAATCTTGCGGCTACACCTGAACAAAATACATATTGAAGGAGACTTTCTCATCATAATTAACCAATTGCTGGGCAAACATTCCTGTCACTAAGAAATTGAAATGATTATGATTGATATTAAAATCCTACTATCATGTGCCTCGATTAGGCAATAGAGTGATTGATAAGGTTGCACACCTTTGCCACTCTGTCCGAGGCGTCGATATCTCAAACCACTCTGGTCTTCTTGACCTCATCCGCAAGGATGCTATCGGGTAGAGTCCCTCTCACTCGAATTCTTTCCTAATAAAAAAAAAGTGAGAATCTAATATTTTAAAAACAGATTTGACATATTTAAATGGTCATGAATGGTTCTTGTAAGAAAAATAAATTTATGGATGGTTTTCTATAAAATTTAATTTAAGGGTGATTTTGGTTTTCTGTGATTTGCCCTCATTGAGGAAATTATGGATTTTTTTAATTTTTATATCAAATTATTTAAAAAATAGCCTTTGGTCGGGAAAAAAAACATGTCTTTTAATTCACACACATTTTTTAAGATGAAAAAAAATATAAAATATCAATTTTTTATATATAAATTTTTAAACAAATTCGTACTCATTAATAGTAACTATGAAATAGGTGCCGGTGGCGGTGGCGCATCGCTTTGTTCTGGTGGGAGTAATAGGTGGTTGCTGCGTGCTGGGAGTGTGGCGGGCGGTGCTCTGCTCTCCCTATCGGTTGTTGGTGCGCTGGGCTTCGGGGTTGCCCGACTTCTGACAGGTGGTTGTGAGCGAGGGTTGGGTCTCCTTCCCGATTCCTCTTGTGCGGTATTGGTACTCAATTACAGGTCGATTTTCATGATCTCTTACCTATTTGTACTTAATTGCACTTTAATGCTCAGAAAAGTCACCACCCCGTGGTGGTTGAAAAACCTGGTGTTAGAGACTAACGTCTCTACACTCCTTACCCCCCGATCTTCGGGCCTTGACAAATCTATGGTGTTCGGGGCCGTTATGGCTCCTTTCCCCAGTTTGAATAAAGTTTTGTTTTTCAAATTCTATGGTTTTGTTAGTCTGAAATTGGCCTTGGCTGTGGATATCTTACATATATTCAATATCAATCGTTTTTGTTTCTTGGCTAGAACTCACCCATACCAGGATTATCCCCCTTATGATGCTTATCAGGGACCCTTGTGGTTTAGATTCATGTTAAGCACTCTCTGCAATACTGGGAAGGTAGGAAAATGGTCTGAACGGGATGTTGGACAAATGATTTATAGGTCTGGTAAACTACTTGGTATAATTCCTTATGGTGTTTTACTCATGTACATCCAACCGAGTCTTGCCGATTCGCTCTATATGTCTTTTGTTGCTCCTCTTACCTCCCGTGGGTGGTTTCATGGGTGTGGGCAACTAGGTGTATATGAATGTTGTCCGTCCATTCCCGAGTATTGCATTCACGTTTTCCGTGAATGGATAACTTCATCCTTGCTGAAGGATGTCTACATAAAAATCTTTTCAATGGACTTCTCGGACTGCGTTTTCCTGGATGGCTGGAATTTTTTGTTTGCTAAAACCTGTTTGTGTTTCGACTGTGTTATGATCCGTGGTATTTTGGTTGCAAACCTTGCAGGCTGTTCTTGGCCTTGCAGGTTCTCTATGCTGTCAAGTGCATACTCTATATTGAGGACTAAAATTCATTATAAACGAATAAAAAGAGCTACCTACTGTCATACTAATGAATTCCCACTTGATGACACAATTGGCAAAGTAAATAAAAACTATAAATTCCCACTAGATAATGTGGATGAAATCATGTTATTAATTGTTCGCCATGTCTGCTATTGTGATGTTGGTTTGATAAATAAGAACTCAATGTGTAATCAATTTGCTAACTCGTTGAGTTTTCAGGTTTGGTCTGAAAATTTCGCAACCTTCCTTGTTGCTGACATTGAAACTAAAGAAATCAGAAAGAAAGTTAGGGATTTGTGGAAAAAATCATGTGTTATAGATGATCTTGATAGTAAGCTCTGGCCACTTGTCATAAATAAAAGATTGATTCTCCTTATTTCTTGCATGAAATTTCGGTTGGGGGTCGTTAAATGGTGCCCTCAATCACACCAAGTTATCACATGAAAATTGGATTTTGGAATTGTTGCGGTATCTCCAAACCGTCCTTTTGGATCAGCGTTAACTCATTGTGTAAAAATGAGTCTATTCAATTCCTTGCGCTCGCAGAAACTAGGACTTGCAACATCCCTAGTGATAAAACCTGGGGGTCTGCCGGGTTTGACAACGCAGTGTGGTCACCTGCCGTCGGTAGATCGGGGGGTCTCGGCGTTCTATGGAAGGCCCACCAACTCCTTCATGAAACCGTTTCAATTATCATCCACCTCCCTCGGATCATAGGCATCAAATATCACAACATCAAAGAGAATTTCTCTATCATTATACTTTGCGTCTATGCTCCTCCTCATCCTAGGGACAAGGATGCGTTTTGGAGAGCCCTTACTGATATAGTGCTTAGCTCTAGCCTCCCTTGCATTGTCTTGGGAGACTTAAATGAAATTAGTAGTTCGAGTGATAAAATGGGGGGTGCAGATCCCTGTCTAAACCGTTTTCGGCGACTTTCGGGTTTTAAGAATGAATGTCAACTTATTGACATCCCCACTTACGGTAACTCATTTACCTGGAGGAAAAAACAAACTGGGGACGGGAATATTTACGAAAAATTGGATCGGGTTCTCGTCCAACATCAAATCCTACAAAATTTCCCTGACATTAGAGCAAAAAATGGGGCTTTCTCCTCTTCCGATCACTGCCCAATTACCATTGATCTTAACAAAAACGTACAGTATCAAGTCCCACCATTCAAATTTGAAAATATATGGTTGCAAAGAAATGATTTTAAAAACATCGTCAAACAAACTTGGCGTGCATCTGTTACCGGATCTAACATGTTTCAACTCGTGTATAAAACTAGGCTTCTTAAAAGTAAAGCAAAAGACTGGAACAAAAAAACTTTTGGGAATATCTTCAAGCAACTACAGGAGGTCGATGATAGCCTGATTAACATTCAATCTCAACCTCTCCCAAATCTTGATCCTCTTCTTATTCAAAAAGAACTAAATCTATTGAGGAAAAAAGATAAGCTTCTGGCCTTCCAAAAGCAGTTTTGGAATCAACGAGCTAAAACTAGGCACCTCAAATTATCTGACTCAAACACTAGCTACTTCCACAAAGTAGCTACAGGACGGCGCAATCGTAAGATTATTAGATCTATTACTACAACAGATGGGACTCTCATTGTGGGGGACGACAACATCAAAAAAGAAATTAGGCATGATTTTGAATTACGTTTCAAACATGAAACCCTCTCCGGTCCTCTCATGGAGGAATTTCTGCAACTTGTCTCTCAAGAAGTTACGGATGAAGACAATTCTATGTTAATTCGAATCCCATCAAATGGTGAGATTAAACAAGCGGTTTTTGCTCTGGGTAACAACAAATCACCAGGCCCGGATGGGATGACTGCAGAATTTTATAAACATTGTTGGAGCATCGTAGGGGTGTCTGTCATCCGCGCCGTGAAAAGTTTTTTCTTATCAGGGAAACTTTTAAAACAAATCAACCATACTTTCATTTCCTTACTTCCCAAATGCGATAATCCCACTATGACTGCACACTATCGTCCCATTAGCCTTTGCTCTACTATTTACAAAATTATCTCCAAAATCCTTGCTGAGAGGCTTAAGAAGGTCATTGGCAAGCTCATCCATCCTCTCCAAGGGGCCTTCGTATCCGATAGGGCTATCCAGGATAATGTTTTAATTGCACATGAAATTTTTCACTCTTTCAGACAGCGCCGAGGTAAAGAGGGATGGCTTGCGATTAAGCTGGACATGGAAAAAGCTTATGATAGGGTCGATTGGGGCTTTACTACAAAGGTTATGACTAAATTTGGATTCCACCCCACTTTTGTTAATTGGATATCAGAGTGCATCTCGACTGTGTCTTTCTCGGTACTTGTTAACAATGGACCGACGGAAATCTTCCAACCATCTAGGGGGCTCCGTCAGGGAGACCCCCTCTCACCATTTCTCTTCATTTTGGGCTCCGAGCTGTTGGCTAGAAAACTCTCTTACTCTTCAACAGCCTCTCGATCTCATATCGGTTTTCGCTTAGGGATTGACGGGCCACATATCCCCTTTCTGGCCTTTGCTGATGATATTATAATATTCTCTAAAGGATCTGCTACTGCTTGTAGAACGATAAAAAATATTATTGATAGTTACTGCAAAATCTCTGGGCAAAAAGTGAACTTCCAAAAATCTGCCTTTCAAACCACGTCGGGTATCGCTCGTTCCCGCATTGCCGAAATTCAGAGTACCCTAGGTATATCTAATGAAAAATATCTGGAAAAGTACTTAGGTTGCCCTATCATTAATGGTAGGGTCAATAAAGAAACATTTGAGGAAGTGATTAGCAAGGCTAAGGACCAGCTTAGTAAATGGAGGGCGAACACACTGTCTCAGCAAGGGCGGGCTACTCTAATTGCGTCAAACCTGGCTGCCAAACCTTTATATATCATGCAAAATTTTATGCTCCCCTCCTCGATTCATAAGGATCTCGACCAAATTAATCGCACATTTTTCTGGAATAAAGATGCACAACATAGACCTTTAATTGGGTGGGATAAAGTATGTAGAACGAAGAGCAAAGGTGGTCTAGGGATTCGTAAAACGCAATTCATGAATGAAGCCCTCCAAATGAAACTCCTATGGAAAATTCTTGCCGAACCGTCCAACCCTTGGGTGCAAATAATCCAATATAAATATATTAAAACAACGCATATTCTATCATATGAAAGGAGGGGTGGAGCTTCATGGCAATGGTCCAAGCTTACCCCTCTCATAAGTAGATTTAAAAAAGGTTTAATCTGGTCGGTAGGAAATGGTAAATCTATCAAATTTTGGACTGATAACTGGGTCTCCTTAGAACCATTGATTAACACCATAGGTAATCACTACTCTCGCAACCTAGATGAAAAGGTTTGTGATTACATTATGGGGGGGAAATGGTGGGAAGAAAAACTAATGGAAAACCTACCACTAACGAGGGTTAGAGAGATCATGAGTATCCCGCTTCCTTCAAATTGCTTTGAGGATAGACTATATTGGTGGCCAGATAAGAATGGTTGGTTCACAACCACTAGTGCATACAAACTGGCTACAAACCACCATCAACAATCCAATGACGCAAACTACTGGATATGGAAACTTGACGTCCCACCAAAAGTTAAAAACTTTCTTTGGAAACTGCATCACAATGGTCTCCCGACAAAAGTACGGCTTAGTCAAAAAGGGGTCTCCATTCCTTCAACATGTACCCTCTGTAACCACGCTGATGAAGACGCCATCCATATTTTTTTGGATTGCCCGTTTCACTCTATCAAATCCATCCTCGATGCTGATTTGGTAAAACACATCCTTCGCATCACATCCGGGGCCACGAATTTTAATGAAGTCCTTAACACACTAGGATCAGCTCTGAAATCTCAAGATTTACAACGTCTTGCATTTACCTGGTGGTCTACATGGAATCTACGTAATAATATGATCTTCAGAAATGAAGCTGCCCCAACAACGGCGTCAATGAAAATAAGAATCCAAAATACTATCAAAACATGGCGTTCTTCTGAGGAAGAGGTCTCACACCCGCATGTGACAAATAAAGCCAACAGAAGCCATCAACCGACTACGCAGACTCACCCCATAAACAAAAGTAACAAAAAATCGTCTTGGAACAAACCACCCTTTGGTGTTCTTAAGTTGAATTTCGATGGTTCCACCCTATCTAATGGTGACAGCACAATAGGGTTCATTATTCGGGACTGGAATGGCTGTCCAGTTCATATTGGATATGAAAAGGTTGGGATTCAATCCCCAATTATGACAGAAGCTTTAGCTCTTAAACACGGGGTTTTAAAATGCCTCGACCAACACATCCCAAGGATTCGTATAGAAGGGGATTCACTAATAATCATTAATTACCTGAAGGCTAACAGTTCTTGCCCCTGGGAAATTGAACTAATTATGTCTGACATTAAACTCATGCTACAAAATCTGAGAGATGTTTCTTTCTCTCATGTGCCCCGCTGTAGGAATAGAGTGGCTGATAAGGTTGCACACCTTTGCCGCTCGTTCCTCGGGGACGATGTCTTGTGCGATTCAGGTCTTCTAGACCTCATCCGTCAGGATGCTATCGGTTAGGTTAGCCCTAACTGAATTATTTCCTAATCAAAAAAAAAAAAGTAACTATGAAATTATTAGAACAATTTATATGAAAATGATATTTTATATAGTTTTTATCATCCTAAAAAACGAGTGTAAATAGTAAATAACATTTTTTGCCGAATTGATGGAGTATTGTTTTAAAAGTGAAAAAATAACCGAAAATACAAAATATCAACATTTAATCAAATATAATACAAACTTTAATTGATAATTTTATGTGCAAACTATCATAATATTAACTAAAGATAATACATTTCCAATTTCCTGCTACAATTATATTCCATCCAAATGACGACGTAGCTAGCCATCAAAGATATAAGTTTGGTGTCTGCGTAACGGCTTTTTGCGAGCTAAGGAGTTGGGTCTTCTTAATATTCTCATTGAAGGAGATAATATGTCTGTTATTAACGCGGTTTTGGGTGATTGGCGTTGCCCATGGCACATTGACATTCTGGTGACAGATATAAAACATTTATTCAGTTCTTTTAATTCGTTGTCTATTCGTCACATTTTCAGATAAGCGAATACGGTTGCAGATAGGATTGCTCGTCTAACTTACTGTATCCCCACCGACGAGGATTTAGAAGAAGATATAGAGCATAGAGTTCTCGTCCGGAAGGCCGCGCTAGGATGAGGCTAGACTGTTTGTGGTCCGCCATCCTAATTGATTTCCTTATATTAAAAAAGTATATAAGTTTGGGTTAAAAATGTATTAAATAAGAAAGTTAGGGTAAAGGAATGTAAATTAAGAAAAATTGGATCAACACCACGATGTGTTTGTTGAACGAGTTGACTCAGGCGACTCACCTTTCTCCTACCTCAATTTCTAAGCGAGCTTGGCAACTCAACTATGGCGGTTATCGTCGATTCATTCATTCGGCTTCAAAACACTACATCTTTTATACCAATTTTATGCGATGCAAATTCATTTTATACCAATATATCACATTAATATGGGATTCGGAAATCGAATTAAACCCTAATTTCGTTCAAATTCGAAAAAACCCAAATTGATTTTAATCGATTTCGGCATTAGACTTCGTCCTTTGTTGTAATGCTATGTGTTTATTTCCCTATGTCTTGCTTTCATATATGTTGCATGTAATATTGTTATGTGCTTGTATCATGTATGTGTGTGTGATGAGTGTACATATAACGTATATATTATATGCTAAGGTATACATGGATGCACGGTTGTAGTTAGACTCGACTGAGTCGTATTGAGTCGAGATATCGATTTGATCCTCTAACGAGTCTAATGGACAATAGTGGGGTATAGTGTATAACCTATAGTATATAAATATATGTATAATATGTATGATATATGTATGTAAGGAGACCTACCCGGATGTGTGGGCTTTAGGCCCATTCCCAAGCCCAAATCTCTCCAGATTGTTGAGCAAGCCTGGTAGCCGGATCCAGTTGAGTGGAACACTGCGTTTTGGCCTTGGTTTCGCTTGAGATCTAGTGACCTAGCTATTTAAGCTCTCTTCCAGCTTCTGGAGGCTCAGATCAGCTCTCTCTCTCTCTCTCTCTCTCTCTCTCTCTCTCTCTCTCTCTCTCCTCCGTCTCTTCACAAAAGCCACTACAACAGAAATGGCTATTAGCGGAGAAATTTTTCGTCGTTGAAAATCGATTTTTTATCGCTAAAGAGATTTGACGAGAAAATGCATTTCGTCGCTTGTTCCTCGCAAAAAGCTCGTCAAGGAAAGGTTAGTCGAGGGGAAAATATTTCATCGCTGAAACTTTTAGTGATGAAATCGTTTTGTCTCGCTGTAACTATTAACGACTAATATTTTCCTCGTAAAAGGACAAATGTCTTGTCGCCAAAAAGTTGAAGGATTCGAAAATAGTTGTTGAATGTATTTGACGACAAATACAATTTCGTCGCTAATATGTTTTTTCCTCGTTAATGATTATGTCTAATTGTGTTAATATTATTGGCGACTAAAATTTTCATTGCAAAAGGAATAAATTTCGTCGCACAAATAGTGAAAGATTCGAGAATATATAAAGCGATAAAAATAATTTCCTTGTTAAAATATTTATTTCCTCGCTAGTAATCATAACTTTTTAAATAGAATTTTTTTTAAAAATAATAAAATACTGGAGAAAAACATATACAATTAATAATCAATCAAACTAGTAATGCAAATTGAATTCCAAAATTAAAATCCAAATATTTCTAGCTAACTACAATGTTAAGAAAATCCAAGTCTTTCTAAGCAATTACATGCTCTTATTTTGCCATGTAGTCTTCGATCTTCTTTTTTTTTACTTCCTTCAAATTAATGATCACCTTGGCCTGAGCTTGGACAACAAGTTGAGTTTCAACAAGCTTTTCTTATTGTGCCTTGTTCTTCTCATTCATTTCTTGCGTTGACACTAGTAGAGAGAAGAGAGAAGAAAGAGAAAAAAGGGTAAGTGCCATTAGAACATGAAAGCTAGCAACAACTAGCTAACAACAGCAAGCTCAATATTGCCCAAGAGGCAGGCAACAAAATCAGCAAGAATCAATAGATAATCCAAAAGCCAAATTCGGCACAAAAGCTAATAACTACATTCATTTAATTCGAGCACAAGAAGGGCGCAGGTCATCCCATAAAAATATTGAACTGAAGCAAAATCAATGGATGACTCATCAGTTTAGCAAATTAAGCACAAAATCAGGCCAACAATTCCCAAATTCCAAATCCACCAACACCTAGATGTGAACAACAAGTTTTTTAAAAATGAATTACCAAAATCACAACTAGTTAAGGGGCGTATGAGAACATAACAGCACTTACCGAATATAAATTAGAGTCGCTCAGGAGAAGGGGAAGTCAAAGCCAAGTCGGGATGAGTACATGCGACCAATTTGGACGAATTCGACGCAAGTAAGGAGCAGCAGCGGTTTCCTCACAGATAGACTTCCTGAATCACGAGGCAAGCAAAGCAGGCCATGGGGAAAACATAGCAAGCCACAAGCAAACATGCCCAACAAAACTAGCAAGTTACGTACATAACCAATCCAGTAGCAAAGGTCAATAAATTAACCACAACTAGTAAATACATCAAGCAAATTCCACAAATGACTTCATATATAGTTCAAATTCAATTCAGTTAGAAATCAATCCAAGAAGAAATAATCAAGTAGCCCACGCTTCAAATAAATAAATGTAACCATTAACTAAATTTAAGAGCTAAATTCAGCCAGAATTCACTTCTAAATTCAGTCCAAAAGCATGACGCTAGCAAGATATGTATGGCTAAAAAGCATCATAGAACAAACCAGCAAATATCCATAAGCTTGAGACTTAGAAATGACTCAACTAATTTCAGATAAAAACAGGAAATTTCAATCAACCACATGCAATTCAATTATCAAAGTCTCACGATCCTAGCTAGGTTTAGCACAAATCAAGCAAGGCAAAGTCAGGAAGATGCAATGCCACAATCATCACCAAAGCTAAGCCACAACGACAAAACCAACAACACCAACAACAAGTGGAAGCAAGTAATAGAACATGTGTTATCAACAAATTGCCCTTACCATATAGCAATTCTAAATCCACTTCTGAATCTTCATAAAACATAATTTGTCCGATAATGAAAGACAATCACAGGCAATTTCAAGTTACAACCTTTACAATCCATTCCAATCGAGCCAAATCAGCATTCATGAAGCAACATTGATCGCACTACCATCACATTACAAAAGGGAAAAACAACAACACAAACTGCAGTAATCAGGCAAGCAAAGCAATCGATGATTCAATCAATTCGGCATCAATTATGCACAAATTCAGCCCAACACTACCAAACGAAATCAACACTCGATAATCCGAGACACAACAAAGTCACAAATTCAGCATTATTAGACGTTTAGTTCAATGCTAAAGATCAAAAGCATTGGAGAGATGAACCTGCACTTACCTGAGGCGAAATCGAGGTTAAAGTTGAAACTCTAGAAGGGAGAATAAAAGCCATATCAATAAGCAAGAATCTCGCAGAAGAAAAGGACGCTGGTGATGGCGACACGGAGAAGGTCGGTGGTGAGGAGCAGAGAAAGAGGTCGAGAGACGGAGGAATCGCTGCCAATCGGGAGCAGCAACGGTGACGGTGGAGAGAGAGATTGCGGTGGTCGAAAGAGATCGATAACCAAGGTCAATGGTTCGGGTTCCGGCAGGTGCAAAGAGAACGGAGAGGCGGCCGGAGGGAGAAGGTGGATCTCGTGGAGCGAGAGAGTCAAAGCGGTGGCCTAGGATGGACGGTAGTGAAGTGGCGGAGAAGAAACGAAGAGGGCTGCGACCGGGCGAGGTGGTGGTTTAGGGTTCAAGGGATAGCGCAGCGAGCGAGTGAGATGGTGGATTGCGGGATGAAGGAGACGAGGATGGGAGGCGCTCGGGCTGGTTGGTAGGGCAGAAGGAGAGAACAGAAATACATGTATTCAGCGTCTGCCTTGGTTTTTTTTTTCCTTTGTTGATTAATATATTTATTACACTTTTTCCTTGACAAACATTTTAAAACAAGAAATTAAAATCTTTATCACTAATAAATTTGGCAAGGAATTTAATGCTTTCTTGTTAATAAATTTGAGTAATTTTTATCTACTTTCACCCAACCTATTAAGACTAAAATGAAATTTCCTCGTTGATTAATATGATTAGCGACAAATTTTTTCATCAATA
This sequence comes from Persicaria maculosa, assembly GCA_963922045.1. Taxonomy (NCBI): domain Eukaryota; kingdom Viridiplantae; phylum Streptophyta; class Magnoliopsida; order Caryophyllales; family Polygonaceae; genus Persicaria; species Persicaria maculosa. The sequence continues at coordinate 77,255,474 of OY998255.1, read as the reverse complement.
AATATACACTTTTAGTGAAAATTTCTAATATTTGTCGCCAAAAAATTTGGCGGGTTTTACATAATTCACATCAAATATATATAACGATAAAATTTAAAATTCCTCGATGATTATACTTTTAGCGATGAAAATATTCCTCAATAAAAGCTCTAAATTTATCGCTATATTTCTTATCCTTTAGGCGACCACATTATGATAACAATTAGCGATGAACCAAAACATTTGTCATTGAATGTCACTTTTAGCAAGGCATATAGGTTCCTCATTAAAGTTCATGCGCCCTTTTATGAGGATGGGACATGTTTGTCGCTAAAGGTCACATTTATCGAGGAAATATAATTCGTCGCTAAAATTTTGGTCGCTAATAGACATTTCTGTTGTAGTGAGCTCTCAAAGGGTTTTCTAGGGTTTGTCTCTGGCTCCTCCCCGACGATTGTGAAGGCGTAGGCGTTGGTTGATCTCGGCGATCTCCTGGTGGTGGCGCAGCGAAGCTCCTGGCTTGGGTTGCTGCTTGTCTCACGTCTGGAGATCTAGGGTTTGGGAATATCGAAGCGTTCTTCGATCTCCGGTCATCCCACACAAGGGGGATCTTCTTCTCTCTATATCTCTGAGGCTCATGCATGCTAGATCTAGGGTTTATCTTTGCATTGCTTGATTGGAACCCTCTATTGAACGATTACTTAGTGGATTCGGCCGATTCTTGAGGCCCCGAGAACGTAGGCATATTTTGCCGAACCTCGTAAACTCTGGTGTTCGTTCTTGCATGTTTTGTTTGAGTTTCTCGTTCTTTATCACTCGCTTCCACGCAATCGTTTTCGTTATCTCGAATCTCAGTTTTCAACAAGTGGTATCAGAGCTTGAGTGTCCCGCTCTCGATTTTCTGGCTCATTCTTGAGTTCTAGGGATAGAGACTGGACGTAAGGCCTCAGACAGACCTAAAAGGCGACATCGCTGGTGTTAAACCCCCCTTACGTGACATACCACGCCTTGTTTGTTAGATCTAGGCTTGTGTGTGTTTGTTTTTGTGCTCTGCTTAAGGTTCAAGGTTTTTCTTGAATCACTTGCTTGATTTACTGTCTGTTTTTTGTTAAGTTTTCTTAAGTTTTTAAGTTCTTAACTATAAACATGGGTGAATCTTATCGTTTAAAACCCTTCAATGACACTACTGACTTTGCAATGTGGCAGGTAAAAATGAAGGCCATATTAATCAAAGAAAATCGCTATGAAGCTGTCACTAGAGATTATGACGAGGACAAGAAGAAGGATATAAAACCTCGTGATAAACTGGCACACAGTGAGATCATGTTGAGACTCTCTGATGAGGTGGCTAGGCAAGTTCTGACTTGCAAAACAGCTGATAAGCTCTAGGAGATGTTGGAAACATTATACTTGGTAAAATCATTACCAAGTAGGGTAAATCTCTTTAACAAACTCTTCAATTATAAAATGTCTACTACTTGTACTCTTGCAGATAATCTTGATAGATTTTTGTCTATCACACAAGATCTGGAGAGATGTGGTGACAAGGTTGATGAGACTCAATTGTGTGTTTTGTTGCTTAATTCTTTGCCTGCTCAGTTTACTACCTTTGTTGATGTTGTTCAGTATGGTACTACTAAGTTGACTAAAATGGAGCTTATTGAGTCTATCATACAGAAAAATGAAAATCTGAAGGTGTTTAAAACTGTGAATGGAAATAAGGCTGATCCTAAACCTGAAAATAAAGATGAGGTTCTTATATATGGTGAAGTCTAAGTACAAAGGCAATAAGAAAAATAAGCAACAGGAAAATAAAGATAATAAATCTGATTCTGTGACTTCTGATAAATCCAGTGGTGAAAAACTTGATAAATCTCATCTTTTATGTACTTACTGCAATAAAACTGGTAATCTTGAGAAGCATTGTTTTAAAAAAAAAGGGATATTAAAGCTGGTAAGAAACCAAATGTGTCTGCTATTTGTGAATCCCATCCTTATGTTACGCATGAAGTTCTTGCATTATTAAGTGACACTGATTCTACTACTTGGATTTTGGATTCTGGGTGTACCATGCATGCTACCTTTCATAAGTCTTGGTTCTTTGATCTTAAATGCTTTGATGCTGGTACTGTCATATTGGGTGATCACTCTGTTCTTAAAATTAAAGGTGTTGGATCTGTTGCTTTAAAAATGTTTGATGATGTGATTAGAATTGTTAAGGATGTTAAATGGGTTCCTGATTTGAGGAGAAACTTGCTATCTGAAAGTGCTTTTGAAGAATTACGCTATGACATGTCTAGTTCTAATGGTGTTAGGATTATTTCAAAGAATGGGAAGCCTGTCATTAAATGCTTTAGAAAGAAAGGTCTTTATGAAGTGTTGACTACTCCTGTTGTGAATTATCGTGCATATGCCTTTACTGCTTCTGTGCATACTATGTCTCTGCATGATACTATGTTGTGGCATAATAGATTGGGTCACATAGGCAATAAAGGCTTAGAACACTTGCATAAAACTGGCATCATCAACTCCAAACCTTTCATGATTGATCTTTGTGAAAATTGTATTCTAGGGAAGCATGCTAGAAAAGGTTTTAAGCATTCATCTTATGTTGCTGCTACACCTCTTGAATATATACATTCTGATTTGTGGGGACCCTCTTCTGTTCCTACTGTAGGTCATAAGAGATACTTCATGTCTCTCATTGATCACTACAGTGAAGGTTTGGGTCTATTTGCTTAAAACTAAAGATGAGGCTTTTGAAACCTTTAAAAATTGGAAAGTTGGAGTTGAAAATGAAACTGGTTTGACTGTTAAATGTTTAAAAATTGATAATGGACTTGAGTTCTGTAATTCTTTGTTCAATGAGTACTGCAAGTCTAATGGTATTAAGAGACACTTAACCATTCCTGGAACTCCCCAGCAGAATGGTACTGCTGAGAGGATAAACAGGACTCTCCTTGAAAAAGCTAGATGCATGCTTATATCTTCTGGTTTGAAACATTGCTTGTGGGGTAAAGTTGTTGTTACTGCTGCTTACTTGATAAATAGGACTCCTTCTTTTGTAATTGATTTTAAAACCCCTTATGAGTTGTGGACTAAAAGAAAACCAAACTTAGACCACATTAAACCCTTTGGTTGCACTGTGTTTTCTTATGTTAACCAAGGTAAACTTAATCCTAGGTCCCAAAAATGTGTTTTATTGGGTTATCCTGAAGGGGTTAAGGGTTATAAGTTGCTTCCAACCTGGTGTTTATCAAACAATTGTGAGTAGAAATGTCTTTATCAATGAGCATGAATTTCATTTTAAGAAAGCTTCCTCTGCTGTGACAGATGCTAACCTGCAGGTACAAGAGGATCAATTCTTTGTGCCTAAGCACAATGATGTTGATTCTGATGATGAGTTTGACAATGGTTTTTCTCCCTCTTCTTCCTCTACTCTCTCTACACCTGATTCATCTGTGTTTACTTTTTCTGCTAATGTTTCTGATGATATGCAACTTGATGATTTGTAACCTCACCAATTGGTTGGGGGAGTAAATAATGAACCTAATTCCTCTTCTACTTCTCCTATTTCTGTGAATGAGGATAATGTTGTTGATTCTTTGCCTGTGTCTGGTTCTGGTTCCTCAGTCACTGAAGGGCATGATCTAACTAATTGGCATTTGACTAGGGATAGGAGTCCTAGGATTGTTATACCAAATAAAAGGTTTATTAATAACATTGTTGAGTTTGCATTCTTGGTTTCTGATGTGGTGAAAATTTATACTCCTGAAACCTATGAACAAGTTGTGAGATGTTTGCACTCTGCTAATTGGAAACATGCTATGAATGATGAGATTGAATCTATGAAGGTGAATAAAACCTGGACTTTGGTGCCTAAACCTGTAAATGCTAGATTAATTGACTGTAAGTGGATTTACAAGCTTAAGGAAGGCATTTCTAAGTCTGATCCTCCTAGGTATAAAGCTAGGCTAGTTGCTAAAGGTTTTACCCAAAGAGAGGGTGAGGATTACAATGAAATATTTGCTCCTGTTGTTAAATACAAAACTTTGAGACTGTTGCTTGCCATGACTGCTGTTTATGATCTTGAGGTAGAACAAATGGATGTTAAGACAACTTTTCTTCATGGTGATCTGGATGAGACTATTTACATGAGACAACCCAAGGGCTTCATTGATTCTGTGCATCCTAATCATGCTTGCTTGTTAAATAAATCCATCTATAGTTTAAAACAATCACCTAGACAATGGAATATTAAATTTGACAAGTGCATGAGGTTCATTCTAGGGTTTAAAAGGAGCAAGTTTGATACCTGTTTATACTTCAAAGGTGTCAATATGAGCCATGTGCTTTATGTGCTTTTATATGTAGATGACATCTTGCTTATTTCTAAATCTGTGGATGTTGTTCATGATATTAAAAGAAACTTACAAAAGCATTTTGACATGAAAGAATTAGGCATTGCTAAAAAGATTTTAGGCATGTCTATTATAAGAGATAGGAAGCATAAGAGACGGTGGTTGCATCAGTGTGATTATGTGCATAAGGTTCTTGATAGGTTTCATATCTCTAGTGACAAGATTAACAATATTCCTTTGGGTGCTCATCTTGATCTCACTAAGATAAAAGGAAAGTTATCTGTTGCTGAGCTTAACATTATGAAATCTATTCCTTATGATGCTGCTGTAGGTTCAGTGATGTACTCTATGATATGTACTCGTCCTGACCTTGCATTTGCTATTAGCACTCTTAGTAGGTTCATGTCTGAACCTGCTGAGAAACACTAGGTGTCTATGAAATACCTCTTGAGATATTTGCTTGGTACTGCTAACCTGTCTTTGTTATATGCTGAACACTTCTCCTCTTATGACTTACATGGCTTTGTGGATGTTGATTATGCTTCTAATAAAGACACCATGAAGTCTATTACCTCCTATGTGTATACATGGGCAGGCAATTGTATCTCCTGGAAGTCTCAGCAGCAACCCATAGTTGCTCTCTCATCCACTGAAGCTGAGTACATAGCAGCTACAGAGGCATGCAAGGAGGCTATCTGGCTGCAAAGCATCCTTAAGGAGATAGAGAGGAAGCACTACACTACTGTCTTACACATAGACAGTCAAAGTGCACTCTATCTCTGTAGGGACCCCATGTACCATGAGCGTACTAAACATATTGATGTTAGATACCATTTTATTCTTGAGAAAGTGGAAGATAATGTCATACATGTTAATTAAGAAGATTGATGGTAAACTTAATCATGCAGATTTTGGCACTAAAATTGTTCCTTATGATAAATTTGTGTTATGCAGGAACTTCCTCCATTTGGAGGATGTCCATGGGTGATCTTTGCATGACTGGGCTGAGGACGGACCAGCTTTGAATCCACTTTGCTAGTTTATAGTCTGCCTGGAGCAAGACTTAGAAAAATAGAGGGTGATTTGTTATAATGCTATGTGTTTATTTCCCTATGTCTTGCTTTCATATATGTTGCATGTAATATTGTTATGTGCTTGTATCATGTATGTGTGTATGATGAGTGTACATATAACGTATATATTATATGCTAAGGTATACATGGATGCACGGTTGTAGTTAGACTCGACTGAGTCGTATTGAGTCGAGATATCGACTTGATCCTCTAACGAGTCTAATGGACAATAGTGGGGTATAGTGTATAACCTATAGTATATAAATATATGTATGATATATATATATATATATATATATATATATATATATGTATATATATGTATATGTAAGGAGACCTACCCGGATGTGTGGGCTTTAGGCCCATTCCCAAGCCCAAATCTCTCCAGATTGTTGAGCAAGCCTGGTAGCCGGATCCAGTTGAGTGGAACACTGCATTTTGGCCTTGGCTTTGCTTGAGATCTGGTGACCTAGCTATTTAAGCTCTCTTCCAGCTTCTGGAGGCTCAGATCAGCTCTCTCTCTCCTCCGTTTCTTCACAAAGGCTCTCAAAGGGTTTTCTAGGGCTTCTAGGGTTTGTCTCTGGCTCCTCCCCGGCGATTGTGAAGGCGAAGGCGTTGGTTGATCTCGGCGATCTCTTGGTGGTGGCACAGCGAAGCTCCTGGCTTGGGTTGCTGCTTGTCTTACGTCTGGAGATCTAGGTTTTGAGAGTATATATCAAAGCGTTCTTCGATCTTCGGTCATCCCCCACAAGGGGGATCTTCTTCTCTCTATATCTCTGAGGCTCATACATCCTAGATCTAGGGTTTATCTTTGCATTGCTTGATTGTAACCCTCTATTGAACGATATACTTAGTGGATTCGGCCGATTCTTGAGGCCCTCGGACGTAGGCATATTTTGCCGAACCTCGTAAACTCTGGTGTTCGTTCTTACATGTTTTATTTGAGTTTCTCGTTCTTTATCACTCGCTTCCGCTCAATCATTTTCGTAATCTCGAATCTCGATTTTCAACATCCTTATTCATAATTGAACATAAGAATCGATTTTGACAATCAATTGAAAGATAGCATGCATTCAATTGCGTGAATCTGATGCACAATCCTCCCAACTCAATAAAAAAAAAAAGGTTTTTGACATTTTTTTACTTCCACCCATAACTGTCGAAGTGTCGAGCTTTGTCGGAATCTTCGTAGCCATAACCTTCAAGTATCAAATCGAGGAGAGTGGATTTTTCTCCAACTTTTCTTATTTTATTACATATAAAGTTTTTTTCCCCCTATCCGATGGCTACTTTACTTATTTGGGCAAAATGAAAAATACTTTATTGTTTTTAAATTTGATTCAATTGGTAAGATATGATTTAATTAACCACTTTCAATTTTACCGTAAGAGATATCCTCATGCCCGTACTTATATATTGATCGACCGATATAATCGAGTATAATTAATTAGGGTTAATGATTACAGCCAAAATATGTCTAATCTCTAATAATGAAACTTAATTATATACTCCGTATGTCAAATGCAAGTTTTCACCACATGTGATCGAGTGTCGATTTTTGTCAAACCAATAATGGATTGTAATCAATTAAGTTAGCGGAGAATATAGGAGGTCACTTGCAATTAATTCCTTTTTTTAAAAAAAAATAGTAAGCCAAGAGTAGACGATCTTGAAGACATTAAAATATGTCTTAAGAAACCCTACACAGAGGGACGTCAATCAAAAGAAAAAAAAAACTAGCTTAAATCTAAGATTAAATTATTTGTATTTAAACCATCTAAAAAATTAGAGCCCCTGGTTTTTAATATGAGAAAATTTGTGGAATAGACACTTTTTTCGGCTTAATTGGCGGAATGTCCGAGGTTTGGGACAAATTAGGGATTTGTCCATCTCTCCCAAATCCCCCTAGGTATACTTTCAGATGACAGAGAGAGGGAGATTGCCTCAAATTCCCGATCCCCTTCCCTCTAGATCTCCGCGGGAGCTGAGGCCGGAGGCGAGGCGCCGGATCTTGTGCTCAGATATATCTGGTCGAAGTCCGATATCTGGAGCGAGAGGCCGGATCTGGTAGACGTCTCCGAAGACGGTGGCGGATACTGTGAGCGAGGGAGCGAGATCAGAGGCGGAGGCGGCGAGGTGATGTCCGATTCGGCGCAGCAGCGCGGCGGAGGTGGCCAGATCCGGCGTCGATCCGGCCTGTTCTGGAGCGGAGGCGGAGTCGCGGACTGAACCGTGAGGAAGGAGGAGGACTTTTTTCTTAATTACAAAAATCCTCACCTTGTGAATATGAGAAATTAAAAAAACTATCTATATTTTTATTATTTGATCCTTAATCTATATTTTATTTTTATTTTTGCACAACAAAATGTTATATTTACACAACTTATGGTTATATTTGCATACTAAAATGTATTCACACGAAAAAAAAAACTAGACATGGGTTATATTTGCACGACATACGGTTATATTTGCACAAGCACAATATACGATTATATTTGCATGCCAAAATGTATCGACACGGAAAAAAAACTAGACTTTGTTCATATTTGCACAACTTACGGCTATATTTTCACATGCACAACATACTCTTATATTTGCACGACAAAATGTAAAAAAATAAATAAATAAAATAGACTTGGGAAAGGGGACGGACATTTCACCAATTTGTCCCAAAGTTTGGACATTTAATCAATTAAGACATCTTTTTTGGACATTTTGCAAAGTCCCCCTTTTAATATCTGGACGGAGGCTTAGATGACTTGCATGCAAGTCAAGCAAATTGTTGACTTTGACATATATATTAGGCTTGGAAGGCGGTGCCGGTTGTGGTCCTGGCTCCGGATACGGTGGCGGACAAACTTGCCAATAGAATCTAGTGGTGTTGGGGTTGATTCACATCTTGGTTTGCTTCGGTTTGGGTTGAATTGGGCGTCGGTCCACAGGATCCAAAGGCTCAGGAGAGCCAGATTCACCTACTGGATCACCAAATTCCAACATTCCTCTGAAATCTTGTTTGCATTTGATGGCTCGGGCTCAAAACTTTGAGATTTTGAAATTTTGTGAATGGGTTTGGTTTGAAATTTTAGTTTTAGGGTTAGGACGATTGTATCTGGTGTAAGAATCGGGGTCTTAAGAGGCGCCAGTCCATGCCCCTAGTCCTCTCAGGTTTGTTTTCCTCACTTGGAGCCTGAAAAAGAAGAGCTCTTGTGACATGGGTAGGGCTTGAATCACTTATAAATCACTCCCAGCATCCTTATGATATCCGATGTGGGACGGGGGTGTTACAATCTCCCCCACTTAAAGCACTGACCCCGTCAGGCCCAAGGGACTGCCCTCCGGGGGAGCATACCCGAGCATACTGTCGGCGCACCTTTGAGCCCGGAGTCGGCTTTGATACCATCTGTAAAACCCGGGGTCTTAAGAGGCGCCAACCCATGCCACCTAGTCCTCTCAGGTCCATTGTCCTCACTTGGAGCCTGAAAAGGAAGAGCTCTTATGACATGAGTAGGGCTTGAATCACTTATAAATCACACCCAACATCCTTAAGATATCCGATGTGGGACGGGGGTGTTACATCTGGGGGGCTTAAGTTATTTTTATCTTTTTTTTTTCCTGTAGATTTGGGTAGCTTTTTGGTCAAAAGGGGGCGGCAAGGAAGAGTAATACGCCTCGTCGGAAACAACCAAGGTGGCGGAGGAAAGGAAAGTTGAGTTAAGGAAAGGAAGAAGGGTTGGAGGTGAATTTAGAGGTGGCAATCGAGCGGATCGGGTCGGGTTTGGGTTCGGTCTTTCGGGTTTCTGGTAATGTCGAATAATTTGGTCAATCGGTTGGGTACCGGTCGGGTTCGGGTTTCGGTTGTCTCAGGGTTTCATTATTTCAATATTCTTTTTAAAAATTTACTAGATTGTAGCTTAATGTTCGGGTTATTTCGGGTTTCGATTATAACGGGTTCAGGTCTTAATGGGTTTCGGGTTAATCGGGTTCGGTTCATTCGGATTTCGGGTCCGAAATGGACGGGTTTTGTCGGTGTTCAGAATAATCGATTTCGAGTCGACGGGGTCGGATTTTCGGGTTTGGGTCGGGTTTTGCCAGCTCTAGAGGTGATGAAACCGGAGGAGTAAAACCCCAACGGTGGAAGGTCGAGGACGTTGGGGAGGAGTTGGTCTCTCTGACGAAGAAGATTGAGGGTGAGGCTTTGTGCTGGGGGACAAATGTTGATCTAGAGTTGGCGGTCGGGGGGGGGGGGAGGGGGGGAGGGGGAGGCGCTGGAGGATGGGCTGAGGAGGAGGGCGTCGAAGGATGGGGAGGACTTGGGAGCGATGAAGATTGCATGTGAGATTTGGTAGGATTTTGGGTTTGGAGTTGCTTATGGTGTCTGGAGTTTGGAGAGGGAAGAGTCAGGGAGGGAGTAAAGGAAGGGGTCTCCGACATAAGAGGAGGAGTTCACCTCGCAATTATGCACCAAATTGTAGGTGCTGCACCAAACGCTGGTGGTTCTTTCTTTTGTAGTCCTGTTGTTAGGGTCTCAACAATAGTGGCTTATCTGAATAGTTATGTTAGAACACATGGAGAGACGAGGAAAAGAAGAAAACCCTATTAAGCCAAGATGAATCGTTTAAGCCGTGGAAACCGAAAAGTTCCAACAAGAGCAAATGTTAAGGCTGATATGGGAGCATCCGCTTGCTTGTTTTTTAGTCTTGATAGTCGGACGTGACAAGAATGAGTAGCGAAGAAAAGAAGTCCCAGCTTTTCCTGGAAATAAGGCCATTCGATGTCTATAAGTGGCGATTGGATGGATGCCCCCGCTCCTTGGGTATGCTTTTAAAATGGCTCGTTGCTTGTTCCCTTAGCCTTTACTTCCCGAAAATGGCCCGCTCGCAGGTTCGCTTGTCGTTAGGGTCAAATCTCTTTTCAACTCCCTGAAATTGGCATGCAATGCGTCGACTAGCCAAACATGGCTCATCTTTTCTTCAACCATGATGTTACCTATGAATAATATTCACACCTTAAGAGGTGTTCATACTGATCCATCCTATATATAAGTAGGTAAATTATTCGTATCTAACACGTGATTATTCATATGTATATCCGTATGAATAATCACATTATTAATTACGAAATAATTTTAATGGACATAATCTCATTCATTGAATCTTTCTCATTCAACGCTTCAGATTTTCTCTAATGTTCACATGTACCTAGTCAAGATTATTCACATATAATCTATCATCTACATATAATTAAACACAATGATTTATTTGCAACAATAGGTTACATTTCAAATCATCGACAAAGGAATCTCTGACTATAAGATATGATTCATATGAAGTATATAACTATCACTAATTGTTTAACATAAAAGTATACATTAGAGAGGTAACTTTTAATTAAAATAACAAATAATGATAAGGGTGCCCAAAAGGTGAGCAAGAGTCCCATTTCCTGATTAAAGCTTAAAAAAATTGTTGATCATGATGAAGTTAAAAGAAAATGGGCAATCCATTCTAAGCAAACCAAACCATAATTGGTCACAATCAATTGATATTTACACTAAACCCTAATAATTGAAGAGTGAAAGTGCTTCCTTTTTCCTTAATTGGAGTGGAAACAATTTGAAGAGGGTGCACAATATTTTCATTAACCAATAAAGTATTACGAGACAATACTATATAAATGATTCAACATGGTGGGAAAAGATGGCAATCGTGTATGTTGATTCAGTTATTTTTTTTAGTTTGGTTCATCTCAAATGATGGCACATTTTGGATCAAATTGGGTTTGATAAACCCAATTCAAGTTTATCAGGACTTCTTACACAATACACAATTTGTGTATTAGTGGGTTGCTCAGGCCTTTATTAGCTTGGGTGAGCCTGTCCGGTGGCTTGCCACCTTATTTAATCGGTTCGTGTCCTTTGTAAAAATAAGAAGAAATTTATCAGGACTTATCCAAATTTGGATATAACCTATTGAATTATACTAGATAGAGAATCTTTTCCAAATTGGTTCTTATTCTATGCTTCTAGAGTGTATGATAGAAAGACCGTTCAATTATATTTATATATATATATATATAGGGAAGCTTTAAAATGTAAAATATCCTTAACGTGTAAAATTTGCTTAACGTGTAAAATTTTCAAATCAACACAAACATACGCGCGCAACCCCCGAGCCCTCGGACTCCCGCACCCGCACCCACCTCGAGCCACCTCCGGCCACCAGCGACCAGCCGCCCTCGAGCCCACCCCGGTGCGCAACCCCCGAGCCCTGGACTGGCCTGGTTCGAGCCCAGACGCGCCCACCTCTCGCAGCACCGTCGAGCCACCAGTGGCTTCGGTTGTCGGCCTCCCACGCCACCCACGAGCCACCTCCGGCCACCAGCCCCGGCCAGCTCGAACCCCCTCCCTCAGGCGCACCCCCCGAGCCCGGAACCCCCTTGGTTCGTGCCCAGCCGAGCCCACACCGAGCCATCTTCCCCAACAGCGCTAATCGGTTCTTTTTGGCTCGGAAAACCTTCGAAATCCCGATTTTTCTCCTTGTTTCCACTCGAATTTGGTATGATTTCTAACTCTAAACTTGTTTATTACAGTTATTTGGATTGTTTGAATGATTTAGGTTGAGATTTAAAACCTAGGGTTTGATTTAGGAGCGGAATTTGGGGCTTTTTGATAAAAGCCAAATTGATTGAAATTGATGATATGGTTGTGTTGTTGGGTTGATTTTGAGCTAATTTCATGTTCATATCATTGTCAAATTGTTTATGGATCATGAGCTAATTGAATTTTAGAATTTTAGGTTGCGATATGTTTTAGAATTTGGGGCTTTTTTCCAAAAGCCAAATTGATTGAAATTGATGATATGGTTGTGTTGTTGGGTTGATTTTGAGCTAATTTCATGTTCATATCATTGTCAAATTGTTTATGTATCACGAGCTAATTGAATTTTAGAATTTTATATTGCGATATGTTCTAGCATTTAGGGCTTTTTACCAAAAGCAAAATTGACTTAAATTGGTGATATGGTTGTGTTGTTGGGTTGATTTGGAGCTAATTTCATGTTCATAGCATTGTCAAATTGTTTATAGATCATGATCTAATTGAAGTTTGGAATTTTATATTGCGATTTGCTTTAGAATTTGGGGTTTTTTGCCAACGGCCAAATTGACTGAAATTGATGCTATGATTGTGTTGTTGGGTTGATTTGGAGCTAATTTCATGTTTATAGCATTGTCAAATTGTTTGTGAATCATGAGCTAATTGAATTTTAAAATTTTATTCCAATATGCTTTAGGTCGATTAGGTTCTTCTATTTTAGCATAAAAATCATAATTTAGCCTATTAGCTCAATTGGTAGAGCAATGTGCGTTTGCACAAAAGATGTGGGTTCAAATCCCACATAGGTTACATAATAGACAAGAGCGCAACAATCGCAAATTGTTAATCATGCACATTATAATCTAAGTTATGCACTTTTTAACCTTAATTATGCACATTTTAATCTTATTTATGCACTTTAATTTTAAAAGCTTATACGTAAAAAAATCGATTTCAAACTTACATCTATCAACCTAAATTAGCCGAGAGGTGAACCCAAACTCTCAAAAGTAAAAAAAAAAAACAAAATTAAAACATCGATTTCAAAAGCACATCTTTTGTCTTATTAATGCACATTATGATCTTACATTTGCACAATTGTATTCTTAATCTGCACAATTGTATCTTAATTTTGCACAATTGTAGTTTAAATTTGCACAATTGTATCCTACTTTAAATTTGCACAATTGCACAATTAAAGTTGCACAAATGCACTTTACAGTTGCACAAATGCACTTCACAGTTGCACAAATGCACTCCACAGTTCCACAAATGCACTTCACAGTTGCACAAAAGGTATCGAAAACGGGAAAAAGTGCATGTACCCATAAAATTAGACATATTTACCAATTTACCCATAAATTAAACATATTTCAATTATAAATTTTTATAATTGAAATAGACACATTTACCTATTTACCCCATAATGAATTATTTGTCTGCACAAAATAAACTTATATTTGCACAATAAGATGTTATATGTGCACAAAAGCAAGTTATACTTGCACAACAGAAAGTGTTACCACGAAAAAAAAATTCTGGGCAAAAAAAAAAAATTTTTAAAAAAAAAAAAAAAAATCGGGTCCGAGAAGGGGGGGCAAGGGAAGGCGCACGCATGGGCAAGGGGGGGCAGATATTCTACTAATAAAATTAGGCCCATTAGTAATTAAATTAGGCCCAATAGTAATTAAATTAGGCCCATTAGCAAATTTTACACAATAAGCATATTTTACACTTTAAGGACTTTTTACATTTGACGTAAACCCTATATATATATATATATATATATATATATATATATATATATATATATATATATATATACACACTAAAACCGATGCATTTAAGCCTGCGTGGCGGCATGTCAGTGAATCTGCCTACGTGGCGGCGTGTGAGTGCGTCTCGCAAAACTTTCTCCCTTCAAAAAGGAAAGCTAATAAAAATAATAAGATAGTTCTAATCTATATAATTAAAAATAATTATTTTATTTTACCATTAATTCATATAATTGAATAGATGGAATATATTATACAAGAGTAAATATTATATAAGGAAATAATTATATCAATATAATTAAACACAATAATAGTAATAAATTTGGCATATACAGATATACAAATTGCCATATAAGTGTATCTTCATCTGGATTATAAATAATCTTTCCAATGGACGGTATATATATAAATTTGGCATATGGACGGTTTATATATCGATTATTTAGTGTGGAAAGAATTATTTATATCAAAATTAATTATTTCATAGTTATTTTATTTATATCTATATTATTTTTTAGGAGAATGAGTTATTTAGATCTAGATTAATTTTAATCTTATATTTTCACTTATTAGTTTAATTATCATAATGTAATTCATATTTATTTATTTATTTATTTTTATATTTATAATAGGATTTTTTTTATAGATAATAAGTGAAGTTTTATAATATTGTGTTAATATATTCCCGTGCAGGGAACGGGGCATACACTAGTATGTATGTATGTATATATATATATATATATATATATATATATATATATATATATATATAGAGAGAGAGAGAGAGAGAGAGAGAGAGAGAGAGGATGGATCAAATGTTTACGAGTCTTATTGTGTTTTGTGTTAACAAATATAGGCCCTTGATCGAATCAAAATCGAAGTTTGTGATTAATCCTGAATGTAAATAATTTATTTTTAATAAAAAAGTGGGACCCACGAGGAAAACTAATCCAATCTAACAAGGGAAGTGCGTGTGATGCACAGGCATGTAACTGCTCGAATTCTGCAAAGAGAAAATCGTGGGAGACGCTTAAATTTTTTTTTTTTTCCAATTTACTCAATTTCCTTTTCGAAAAGATTTTTGGTCATACAAATCAAGATCATGATCTATTAATCTGGTATGTAAAATCCTTGAAAATCTGTGACAGTTTCATCCAAGCGAACGGTGAAGAAGATGAAGATTCATCAAAGTTTTTTAACTTCATAATTTTCCAAGTAGTCATCAATATTCGGCAAATTTTATCAAATATTCATCACAATCACTCAATTATTCATCAAAGTTTTTGTTAAAATTTATCAAATATTCATCACAGTCACTCACATATTCATCATAATTACTCAATTATTCATCATATTTTTTAAAAAAAATTTATCAAATATTCATCACAGTTACTCAAATATTCATCACAATCACTCAAATATTCATCACAGTTACTCAATTATTCACAATTTCCCAAATATTCATCAATATTCGGCAAAATTTAAGAAATATTCATCACAGTAACACAATTATTTATCAAAGTCAAGAATCATTTCACCAATATTCATATCACGTCCCCCAAGTATGAAACATGACCTATTTCGTACCAGTGACTCAAATTTCTACAATATTCATATCAATACAATAAATATTCATCAAATTAATCCCCTTTCAACTCCCCTCTAATGAAAATTCGCGTTCATCCCTAACCCGAGGCGAATTCGATGGTGCGCTACAATGGCGTCATCGTGGTGTCCCTTCAAGCCGCCTACAGACTCCGCCGACTAGGTTCACTTACCGGTGTTACATCCAAAGGTGCGACTCTCGGACGAGCACTATTCGTAGGAGTCGCCCTCTAATTTCGCCGGAATTGCCCTAGTATAAGATGCGATGAAGAGGGTGAGAGACGATTGTTTTCTAATTGTCCAAAAAAAAAGGGGGATTTGGGTTGAGATATCACGCGTCTGTGTTGGGAGAAAAGGGTAGTTTTTATCTTTTCATATTAAAATTAATTAATTTCGGTAATTAATCTTGTCCTTCCATTTGCAATCAATCAACGGCTTATATTTGTTAACACAAAACACATTAAGGGATTTTTACACATGACCTAACCTCTATATATATATATATATATAACGAAAATAGAATATTGTAATATATACAAACTATCAAGTATTTTGATATCTAACAACTTCGATGGACTTTGTTTTTGAGCTCTTCTTAGAAAATACTCCCTCCGTTCTAATTTATTTGTCGTTAGGACAAAAAGCTCGTGAAACAAGGAGTACTCCATAATTCTCTTACTGCTGGTAACTCCTACAGTACAATTTGTGAAATTTCCAAACATGTCCCTTGTAAAATTAGGTGGGATGTACTTGTGGAGGTGACCTACTTTTAAAAATTCAAAGGGTATTTTGGACATTATCTTGTGACATATTACAAGAGCATTTAATGTATGTACTTTTTTTACATTGAAAGAAACACTAATATGTACTAACGTCAAATAATTTGTAACATTGTTAATTCTTTCTAGCGTCAAATAAATTAGAACGGAGGGAATAGATATTTTCTTCGATCACTTGATTTATCAAACAATGACTTAACTAATTAATATTCTTACTAGCCTGTTAAAAAAATAACTTTTTTTTATATGATTATCTCATATAAAAAGAAATTGATTTAGAGAATAAAAGAAATTGATTTCTTGTTTTTCTTAATCTTAAAATGTGCTCACGCAATCAAAGAACATCATGATTGTCTCCTCCATCGATCCCTTGGGTAATTGATTTAGACATTAAATTATTGCTTATCACTAAACTCACTGATTATGAACATCAATGAAGTGATCGATATATTACAAAAATATCTTCAACACAGTACCTGCCAATTTGGTGGTTAATTTCTACCAAAAAAAAAAAATTGGTGGTTAATTATTACTACCTCCGTCCAAAAATACATTGTCTTTACTATTTACGCACGCTTTTTTAAAAAGGTAAAAAATATATAAAATATTAACTTTTTTATTAATTTTTTTAATAATTACAAACTTATTGATAATAAATTTGTAATTATTAAAAATAAT
This sequence comes from Persicaria maculosa, assembly GCA_963922045.1. Taxonomy (NCBI): domain Eukaryota; kingdom Viridiplantae; phylum Streptophyta; class Magnoliopsida; order Caryophyllales; family Polygonaceae; genus Persicaria; species Persicaria maculosa. The sequence goes on along the minus strand of OY998255.1, from coordinate 77,238,632 downwards.
TAATAAAAAAAACTAATATTTTATATAGTTTTTAACTTCTAAAAAAGCGTGTATGAATAGTAAAAGTCCATGTATTTTTGAACGGAGGGAGTAGTAAACTTATTATTATATCAACAAAACCAATAATGTAGTAGGTTATTTACAATTGATTATACAATTAATCTCCATTATATATATATATATATATATATATATATATATATATATATATATATATATATATATATATATATATATATATATATATATATATATATATATATATATATATATATATATAATGGATATACGGAGTAGTCTACGTACGGACTATGGATACGGAGTACATCAACATCGATGAAAAGTGGATCCAATTAATTAAGGGAGGAAATAAGTTTTGATATAATTAGCCGATACGACCAAAAAATTGGCCGCTTTACATTTTTTTTTGATTAGGTAAGAATTCGACGTATCGGAGAGGTCCGGTGGGTCGAGAGGTCGAATAAATCGACGATGGATAAACCGTCAAATATACAGAAGACATAAAATAACAAAAAGGCATGACCATCAAATTACAAGGGTACAGTTATAGGCGAAGGCTAGCATAAATGGAGAAAGAACTAGAGCAGTGTGCAGCAATCTATCCGTCAGTCGGTAGAGGCAACGGAGGGAAATCCCGTCGATTTACATATAGTGTTAACATAGAAACAATATAATATGAATAAAAAAAAAGAAAAATAGTTAAATTAGTAAGAAATAATTATGCTAGAGATAGGGAAATCCTGCTCGATAGAGCTTGTATTAAAAGTTTAATATATAAAATGGTGATCTCCTTCTCGTAGTACATTAGTTTTAGGATATGCTATTTAGAATTTGTAACGAAAGGGATTTTCGAATTTTATTTAAAAATAATGAAATATGAAAGGAGGAAATCATTGAAAATATTTTACAAATCAAGTATAGACCAACATTGGTTGGGGTATATGGTAGACGAATCACTTAGAATCTTTATAGCACTAATGAAGCTAATAGACACGTAATGGATGACGAGGTATAGATTTAATTAGGGCTAATCACAATTAATTAACATATACGTAATAATGGATTACTTTAATGGCAGACTCCCAATTGGCTTCAATGAATGTGCATGCACGAGCTTGCAAATTGTATAAACAACAACAACATTAACGGTGTGTTTGATTGATGACAATGAGTCCGGTGATGGGTTGATGATCTACTTCTCTAATCCGACCCACCACCCAAAACCCTTCATCTTACTCAATTCATCACCCACCAAATATTTCACATGCCCTGTCCACCCATCAGATGATCGGGTGGATCGGGTGATAATTCGGGTGAAATACAAGAAATCAAATTCATAAAAAAAAATTATTGAAAAACATAGATCGAAAACATCGAAGAAAAAACAAGCACCAAATATAGTCAACTTTGATCAAATACGTGTAAATATCCACAAATTTCAACACTTCAAACTAGAAGTCTTAGAAATCAAAAGACATGATAACAATTATGAATAAAATGAAGAGAAAACACAGTCTTCAACAACCAAAGCTTCAAGTTGGAAATCGTTTGATAGGTATCTTGAATTAGGGTTTAAGGGGTATATTGGTAATTTCATATATAAAATATAAGTCGGGTGACAGATCGGGTGATGGTTCGGATGACGGGTGGGAAATGATTTTACCCGAATCTGACCCGACCCATCACCCGTTCACCCATCACCCATTTAATATCCGCTTTATTTCGGATTTTCACCCACTTTTTCGGATCGGGTGAGACGGATATCCGTTGAGTGCGGGTGAAATTGTTATCTCTTATATGTTTGAATTTTAATGCAATTTAATTATAATTATAAACATTAAAATAGATTTCATTCATTTATTTGCTTACATCAATTTTAATTAATTTGTTGACGCAATAGATAGTGGTTTTGGCATCTATTATACTTTTTTAAACTTGAATGGAAATTTCTTGTCATCAATTTTTTTTATGTCCACAAATTCTTTGCCTCTTTGGTAATATTAATTAGAAAGCATTCTGCTATCAGGACTAACGGAATTAGCATCAACAATGTTGATGTCAATAGCAACAACGTCAGCAACGTTGGTGTCAGCAACTTCGGCTTCAGTAAAGTCGGTGTCAGCAAAGGTGGTGGACTTTTAGCTAATATGGATAGGTTGATTGACAGTTTAGTAAAAAAAATTACGGAAAATATGGACATTTGGGTAAACCCCAATACTATATGCCTCAAAATCTAAGAGCAACCCCAACAGTTAGCTGTAAAATAAAGAAAATGGAGAGATTTAGAGAAAAAGAGGGATTTTTTAACCCCACAGATCCTGCAAACCAATTTGTAAAATAGAGAAACACAAAGAGAGAGAAAAAAAATTCTATAAATTTAGAAGAAGATAGTTCGGCGAAGACCTGCATCGGCGCCTGTTCGTAGGTGTGAGAGTTTGAAGTTAGGAGCTATTTGTAGGGGTAGAGGTAGACCGAAAAAGAGTTGGATGGAGGTTATTCGGCAGGATCTCAATCTGCTCAACTTGTCGGAAGAATTGGCTTTGGACAGAGACCGCTGGAGGAGGTCTATTCGGGCTTATCATGTTTAGTCGTACTAGGATGGGTGTTTTGCCCTATTGTTATGCTTCTATTCTACCTCCCTCTTTGATTCTTCGTGCCTCTTTGTCTACTGTTTAGCATGCTTCCATGGGAGTGATATGCCTACTATTTTGGGTCTATCGGAAACACTCTCTCGATTTATTCGGGGAAAGAGTGCGTACATCCTGACCCCCCATATCCTGCTTAATTGCGGGATAGACTGGGTAGTTGTTGTTGTTGTTGTTAGAAGAAGATAGTTGAACGCTAAAATTAAATGCTTCGCCCCTCCCAATAGAAATTGATTGAATTATGGCGGAAAGAATTAGCCCCAAATTGAATTTCAACTGGACGACGCCTCTAGTTCGACTGGACCTCGATCATGAGCGACAATGGAGGCTCTGAGGACTCCCGCTCTTCCACCACAGGCTCCGCCTCTGGAAATCGTCGCCGTGCAAGGAGCGTTAGCCGATCTCCCGCCTGCTCCCGTCGGAATCGGCTGAGTTCGTAGATCGGACAACGACAACGACTCTAGTGGTGTAGACCAGGGGGATTTATTGAACATCGCAAGAGGCACGCCGTTTGAGATCGGCGTTGATGATCTTCCAATTGAGTTGTTCTCTTCCGAAGAGAGAGGGAGGAGCTCAGTTGACGATCTCTCTCGGAGAGTGATAGAATTATCTAGATAAATCTGCAATTCCTTCACAATCACGGTGGAAATAAACAGCAAGTCCCTCCCTCGCATCTATTTTTTTTACAGCAATTGCAAAGTGCCTTCACATCTATTTTTTTACTTAATTTTTTAAAAAAATACATTTATTATATTATAAATTTATGTATTTATTATAGTATATAATAAATGCTGAAATCTGTATAATAGAGAAATTGTTAGAGTTTAAGTGTAAAACTTTTAGAGATTTTTATATTTTTATCTCTACTTTAGAGAATTTTAAAAGAGCTGTTAGGCTTGCTCTAAGGCTTCTATATAGATAGTCTCCATTCCACCCAAATGCTACTCCTGAATGTGCCCGAACACAAATTTAAAGAATAATGTGCAAATTTTCACCAAAATTTGAATTTGAAGAAGCTAGAGATATTGGGCAGAAATAAATAACCAATATTATATATCAATATTATTATTAATTAATTGATTGAATGATAAAAGGCGAAATAAAGATATTGTGAGCTTCTAAAAGGGCAAGTTGTAGCTAGGTGCATGACAATAATGCACATTTACACCTATATTTGCCTCCCATAAGTGGTATGTTAAATGCTCTAATTAAATCATTTTTAGTCAACCTTGTTTCCCTCTTATATCTGTCAGCCTTTTTATGTCAGAGGTGTTTATTAAAAAAATAGATTAAAGGAAAAAAAAAATTATAGGAATTTTGTTAGAAAAGATTGCACTAAATGTTGTTATTCGTCATATTTTCAAGGGTTAAAATGATGTGACTGATAGGATTGTACGTCTAGCTTATAACATCTCTGTCGATGATAGCTTCGCTGCTGATCCAAAACTCCATGTTCTTATCCACTTGGACGCGCTATGAAAAAAGTCCGATGATTTGTGACTGAGAATTCGAACCCGTATTTAACCTTTCTTTGTTGACCTAATGGGCCAATTGGGCTTTTTAAAAGGGCTTATTCAATAATAATTAAAGTATTTGTGGGTAGTTTGTCTTTTTGTTTCAAATTATTCCCTCCCTTTCTATTTCTATACATTTTCTTATTCAATAATCTAAAAATAAAAATTATACCTAACTGTTTGAAAAATATACCCACATTTTAATATATATATATTTTGTGTCGTCAATAATGTTAAAAAACGGTTAAATGAGGATGGCTAATGATGTTACATATACATGCATTAGATGTATAGCTTAGAGTCCTAACCTAGGTAACTTATTCTACTAATTAGGCTTTACCATCCCTATGCATGCACTTTCCTTCTAAGTAGCTAGGTGTTAGAGGCGTGAAACTGAATGTAGTCCATTGTTTTTGTCTAAAGATGTCTCTTTCTATGTGCGATGGAATTCCTCGTCGATCTTTCACTAATCTTCGATTTAACCAAACATTATGTTGATCAACTTGGTTTAATATCTTATTCTGAATCCATGTTTAGAATCATATACGAGAGCAAGAAATCAAAGATTAGTTCGAATCTTGATTTTCTTGGTCATTTTTTCCACTTTTTTCCTCCTTCCAACCCCTTCTGCTATGGGAGGAGGGAGATTTAAATAAAAAAACAGATCACACTAAGCAATCCAATGGTTGGGTATTTATTTATTTTTTTTAAAAAAAAAAAACCTAACTAATCAATTAAAATTTTATAACAGAGATTGCTCTAATTCAACCATACCCATGGAAAGGTCTCAACAAACGAGATTGTCAAAGGAATCAAAGCCCATTAAAACAGTAACATAAGCGGCTAATCATATGGACATGGGCTCACCGCCCAAATATTAAGGCCCAAGAGAAACAGACTTAAGCCCACTACGCTTGTTAGAGGAATTTGGCGTCACCGTGAAGTCATGAGATGGGTCATGGGCCATGGCCCATGGGACTAATGGCGGTGAATATTATTATATCCGCGAAAGAGACGCGCACACGCCAAAAATACAACGATCGGTTATCAACTTTTTTCGTGTTTTTTTTTAGTCTAATCGGTGGCAAAGTGAATTTTACGGCAAATCAAAGACTTGAATTCTTGAATTTTGCTTCTTCGAAATTCGCACCGCCCCTTAAGATAGTACCTATTAAAAATTTCTTACAATATCCCTCCCAATCTCTTCGAAAGTTCTTTGTATTAATATCTACCAAATCTTGGAAATTAACATTTCTCTATTGCAAATAATATTTACTTTCAGTTGAAATATGAAATACTTCAGCTATTACATATATTTTTACCCAATACTTGCTAATTTATACTAAAAGATATCTTGTAATAAGCAAAGATTAAAACATGATCCCGAGCCTTAACAAATTATCCATGCTTTCAAAATAGTAAAAAAAAAGAAATGAAACAAAATACTCTATCCGTTTCAAAATGTAAATATTTTTGTATTTTAGCACTTTTTTGAGTTAAAAGTTATATAAAAATTAACTTTTAAAATAAATTTTATAAATTTTAAAAATACTCCATACGTTTATTTTTAACAGACTCTTTCAAGTAATGCAAAATTTTAATAATATTATACTTATTACTAACAAGAATGAGATTATTAAAAAAAAAAAAAAAATTTTTACAGTATTTTAACTTTTTATAACCTTAAAAAACATACGAGTCAATTAAAAGTGAACGCATGGGTATAAAAAGCCAAATAGATAGAATAATAGGGGAAATTAGGGTAAGAGATATTTATGACAATGACTTTGATTGATCACATCGTAAGCGAGATAAGAACAAGTACTCCGTATTAAGACACGTGGGGGAGCACACAACAAACACACTTCCTTCACATACGTTCTACTACTAAATTAACAATTGTAAGATTTGCTAGGCCAGTCCTTTCCACTTTTCCTGTTTCCACGCGGTATCCGACGCACTAAAAGACATTGCTATTTTTATTATTTTATTCCTTCTAATTAAGAGGAATGGTCAACAAACCATCTTCACTTACTGTATTAGTTTGGATGTATGAAGATGCAAATTTGAACTACTTATCAAATTATCAACCTTCCCAAAAGGATACCAACCCCTATATTATTTATATCAATCTTTACTTTTACCCCAACCCCCTATAGGAAACCAACCCCATCCTCTGTGCATTGAGCCCAATGACTCTACAAGCCCTATGGAATTTGCAATTTCGGGTAACATACAATGAACCGGTTGAGGTCAATTCATTCGCTAACGAATGAGATTCTCAATTGTATGAGATTCTGGGAGTAATTTCATCATCCTAAACCTGGTTGAAGATGAAACCTATTCGAGGAATTGACCGCTCATGTGGAGATTGTCTCTGAATGTGGAACCAAAAAAAGGTCGGTCCGACTAAGAAAAAAAGTAAAGAATTTTACTTACCTAATATAATAAAATATAATTTCTCGTGCACACACCTGCCAAAATCAACAAGCACTAAACCGAAAAATTACCACAACCAAACTCCAATTGGTCCACCTGCCATCGGATCAATTACAAAAGCATCATTGGGCCACATATCAAATCACTCAACTTTAAAGCATAAAGCATCTCTCAATTTCCCCTCACTCATTGCCATGTGTATAAGCAGCCAAAAACAGCCATGTCAAAGCCCTTAAGAATCAAGATATTTCCATTTCTTCAAGATATTTTTCTATTTAATTACTTCTTTTAAAGGAACTTTCGTTCTCCTCAAGAGGCGAACTGTTGATCTAAAAATTTCAATACTCCCTATGAAGAAATAGGATAAACCTGAATCCTGATTATTGACACGTGTGGAGTTTGCCTTGACTTGCTAAATAGGTTCAAGCAGACACGTGTCCAGGAGCCATCAGAATCAGACAACTTTAACATGAGAGTGACAAGGTCAGATGACCTTTAATTCTTTAAACAATTAATGGAACCAAGGAACCAACAAAGACACAACCCCACCACAAAACTAGAAAGAAAACAGCAAACGCAAAATAGACAATCAAAGAAAGTATCTTAAAGATTCCGTGTTGCCATGGCGTCCGTTACGCATAACACGTGTCCTATCCGCTTATAACACTAACAAATTCCATCATCCCTACTTATATAATCCTTTCTGCCCTACTCCCTTACTAAGCTACCATCTTGCTAAAACACAACACAACAAGCACCACCAAAAGCACACAGACACAATCAAATCCAAACAAATTCAAGTTCAGCAATTAGTGCAGATAAGGGAAGGAAAACGTACCGGTTTCAGAAGTTCTGAAATGGAGTATATCTGCAGCAATAATATCTGGGAGCAGGAATCGTCGTCGTCGTCTCCACAGGGGGCTTCCCATTCGGACGAGGAGGTGATATTGGCTTCGAGCTGTCCGAAGAAGCGAGCTGGGAGGAAGAAGTTCAAGGAGACGAGGCACCCGGTGTACAGGGGAGTCAGAAGGAGGAACAACAACAGGTGGGTGTGTGAGCTGCGTGCACCAAACAACAAGACTAGGATATGGCTGGGGACTTACCCAACTGCTGAGATGGCGGCGCGTGCCCATGATGTCGCGGCCTTGGCTCTAAGGGGCAGGATGGCTTGCCTAAACTTTGCAGACTCTGCAACTATCCTGCCTGTCCCAGCCTCCAGCGATATCAAGGATATCCAGAGGGCTGCAGCCGAGGCTGCAGAGGCGTTCAGGCCACATGAAGCTGAGCAGGAGAATACAAAGGAGGAGGAGGGAGTTAGGATGCTAGGAGAGATGTCAAGTGAAGGGAGGAGGAGAAAGGAGTATCAGGAGGTTATGCAGGAGAGCAATGCAGGTAGCTATATGGATGATGAGGCAACATACCAAATGCCCAACTTGCTCACACACATGGCAGAGGGAATGCTGATGTCACCTCCTCCTCATACCATGTATGAGGGCTTTGGATGGGATGAGGTGGAGACTGAGTGTGAGGTGTCACTGTGGAGTTATTCTATATAAGGGATTAAGCTAGGGCTTTTGCACCGCTGTTATTTTATGTGAGTATGGTGTAGGTAAGGCAAGGTATGCATTTACTGTTTTATCAGAGTAGAATGTAGGGTAAATGGGAGGATATTCTTTCATTCTTTCTATAATCAGTACCCTTGAGTGTAGTGTCAAAGGAGTGAGCTAGTGCATAAAGATCTTCATGATTACAAAAATTTCAGCTAGCTAGGAGAAGAGCTTTTCACTAGAGTTAAATTTTGAGATTAAAACAATGCCTCCATGTTTTCAGCCTTACCTTGTGTTTCTTGTTCCAATCCATGAAAGAGAGTATATCTCCAGCAGAGATCAACCAGTTTACCATTCTACTTCCAAGTGCAATGACATGATCAATGTTCATCTAGGGGAGCAGAATCCATACATGTTGTACAATAACTTGTAAGGTAAGCAATATTATAATAAGGCAAGTGTATCTGTTGCCAAGCAGAACCTTAATGAGATATTTTCTTGGATAGGGCAGTTATTACATATTTCAAATTTAAGCATGCACGTACCTCCAAGTAGAAATCTTTATATTATTATTTACTTGTCAGGCCAAGATGCTACAAACAATTTATATCAGATACAAATTACAGAATGATGACAGACATTCTAGAGAGATGTCATAATCACAGCTTTACAAGTTACACATGCAGGGAACATTCTAGAAGGATCTGGAAGTTCCAACAGCATATCATAAAATAACAAGAGGTATTTATGTAAGCTTAAAATGAAGCATTAACAAGCAGGGCAAGAAAATTCTACATACATGATGATCACTAAGACTGCTTTATAGCAAATATAATGCATTACCTTCCATAGTGGCGGTCGAGTATGAAATTCTTCCCTTTTCTACTGAATGAGACTTCTACAAATAATCAAACTGCATGGTTGCCTGTTAAACCAATTGACAGAAAAAAGTAAGCCTCTCCCCTGATCATAAATTTAAAGAACAGCTATCAAAGTAACTCCCTAAACCCTCTGTAGTGTGACAAAATACTAGAGAAGGGTCCTCATAAAAGCCGTGCTTTCTTTACACACGTTTCACAGGTAAGAAATCAATTTTGACAGAGTAAAGACGGGCAATGTTGTGCATATTCTTCTATCCACTTCTCCATTCATGTCATGTGTATAATTAGATTAACAACGCTGCTGGGGTAAGAGAACATTTTTAGGAGATTAGGACAGGCAGGGCAATGGATTCAACTTCAAGCAAGCTCAAGAGAAGTGGAAAGAAATTGGGTGAACAACACTGAAACCTAGCAAACTCTAATTTGGTCAGCCTTAAGGCTTATACAAGATTATTTCAGTGACACACACAATAAAGATACTTATCTTCATGTTATATGAGCCTTCTTGGGTTTTCTTATTAATCCCCGTGATTTACAATCGAGTGTTTCCAGCAATTAAATCGATCTTGGACAGTTCTCAGATTTCATATTTTCAATAAGCAGTTGTGTACAGTTTTTTAAAATGATAAATTGACAAAGATTAAAACATCACATTATCCAGATGTACAGGCTGATAAGATTCGGCAACACAAGATTTTTTATACTCTGTGATGCAGAATTACTGCAAAAAACTGGCCATGTAAAGTAAATGTTATAGAGCTTTATGAAAAATGCAATATCATATAAATTATGTACATATTATTCATATGAACATTGCATTTTTCCACACTAAATACCCTAAACACTCATCGAGCAAGAAGATATGCATCGCCTGAAATGTCAAAAAGAGTACACCGAATAACAGTTTCAATGCAATACACTCGTTTTAGGCCATGGTAACCTGTTAGCTGATCAGAGACGGTAAAAAAATTGGGTAGATGCTAAAAGGTCGAGATATGTAAGGCATTTGACATGACAAATTGTTCATAGGTGTTGGGTTGTAGAGTGATTTGCGCTAGGAAGGAGCATATGTTCTTTAGCATTCATTCATACTAGAGGAGTGAATCATAACTGGGACAACTCATTAGAAGTACAAGGAGAACAACCTCTTCAAGCTGCATCTATGTTTAAACCAGGAGGGGGTCAGGGGGATAGGAAATGTGAAGGATATGTATTTAATTTACACAAGCACTTATGATGCTAGTGGATTGGATTTTTTATTTTTTTACAATCTATAACACTAGTCCAAATTATAAACATCCAATATCCAATCTTAAACTCTGCTTCAGTTTCAATCTGTCTGGATTTTAAAGTTTGCTGCAAACCAGTTTAACCCTAACTTCAATTGCAAAACAAATGCCAGTTTAAACTTCTTCCAATTTTGGTAACGAGTTCAAGTTCTCTATTCCTTCTATCCAATCGGTGAATTTTTTCAACACAATGAGATCAAAACTTTAGAAAACACAGACAAACACCAGCAGCAAGCTACTACTACTTCAGAATCAAATTGAACAAGAAGCAGAGCAAGATGAATCTTCTGCCGCAATTGGTTTCCATTGGAGCACCAAACATTGTTCAGCTGAATGATAATCCGAATAGATACACTGAATCTGATCGATTGCCATGGATAAACCATACAATAGCAGAGTCAACAGGAAACAACACGAAATTTATCAATCTAGATTCGAAAAAAAAATATCTGAAGCGTGCGAATCAAAGTCGCCTAAATTCGATTCCATAGAAACTTAGTCAAATCTCATATTACTGTGATAACTCATTACAAGTACAAGGAGAACAACCTCTTCAAGCCGCATCGATGTTTAAACCAGGAGGAGGATAGGAAATGTGAAGGTTATATGTATTAATTCACACGAGCTCTTATGATGCTAGTGGATAGGATTTTGTATTTTTTTAACAATCTATAACACAAGTCCAAATTATAAACATCCAATATCCAATCTGAAACTCCGCTTCAGTTTCAATCTGTCTGGATTTAAAAGTTTGCTGCAAACCTGTTTAACCCTAACTTCAGTTGCAAAACAAATGTCAGTTTAAACTTTAAACTTCTTCTAGTTTTGGCAACGTGTTCAAGTTCTCTATTCCTTCTATCCAATCTGTGAATTTTTTCAACACAATGAGATCAAAACTTTAGAAAACACAGACAAACACCAGCAGCAAACTACTACTATTTCAGGAACGAACTAACAAGAGGCAGAGCAAGATGATTTCCTACCGTAATTGGCTTCCATTGGAGCACTGAACATTTTTCAGCTGAATTATAATCCGAATATATAGACTGAATCTGATCAATTTCCATGGATAAACCATACAACAGCAGTCAATAAGAAACAACCTGAAATTTATCAATCTGGATTCGAAAAATAAGATTCGCAAAAAAAAAAAAAAACTGAAGCGTGCGAATCAAAGTCGCTTGAATTCGATACCACAGAAACTCGCTCAGTCAGTCAAATCTCGGATTACTCAATTAATTGGACAACAAACGCAGTTAGGGATTCAGTGGATCGGAGAAAACGGATATTTCGACATCGGATTTGGAGAGTTCATTTCAACCAATCATCGTTAGGATAAAGAAGCATCCAAATCTAAAAGAAAAAGGAAAAAACAAAGCAGCAACGAAACTTTGAGAAACTCACCATGAACGTTCCGGAGGGTTCCACCTGCCCTAGCTCAATAGCTCACACACGGCAGACGCAGAGGAGATCCGGGGTGAGGGAATCGCGATTTCTCGATTTTACCTTTTGGTTAGTGCTTGGATGGATACGCTCCGCCTTTCCCCTCGTCCAATGTTATTTCGACACGTGTCTAACTTTAATGTATGTGAATATACGGTCCAAACCTTCCGGGTTCTCTGAACCGGCTTGCCGGCTCTTGTGGCCGGTTCGTCCTCATCCCAACCCCGGTTTAGATACTTTTTTTTTTTCTTTTTTTTTGATTAGGTAAAAATTCGAAGGTCAGACAGGCCTGACTCATCGAGAGGCCGACCGAAGTCGGCAGACGGCGAACCGTCTAACAGAGCAATCTAAAAACATAAATACAAATAACAGGCGTAATGAACCAAATAGAAATAAACTCTACAACAAACTTCCAAGAAGACCAAACACCTGAAAAGCTGAGGAAGCCACCGAAGAACGCAACCAAGCACCACCGAACAGTAGCACCGCGGGCCAGTAGTACAGCAGGACACTAACTCTTGTGGGTAGTGCAGACGAACTCCAAGGAAGACTCTATCTCGAATACGGAGCCGCCTTGAGCGCACCACCTCGACCCCAGCCAGACCCGACTACAGACTCCACGCCCCCCCAACCAAGTAGAAGATCTCCTAGAAACATCGGAAGCAGAGCCGTAAACTGCTCGAACAAAACGCCAACAAGCTTTCACCTGCAAAAGTATCGACAAACCCTTGCGGGATTTTCTCAAACCCTTTCGGGTGATTATACTCAAAACCCTTTTGGGACAATATCAAGAACCCGAATCGGGTTCTTGACATAACCCCAATCGGGTGGGATTAAATTTAGATAAAGCCCCCTTTTTTTTTTTCAACTCCGCAACCTTGGGCCCAAAGGAACCCAAACTTGGGCCCAAGGATCCAAACTTGGGCCCGAAGGACCAAGAGCGAGAGCGCGGATGCGTGAATTGGAGAAGGAAGCGCCGACAACAAAGAGGAGCTCCACCACCAACGACAAGCCCCGAAACCAATGGGTAAATACAGGCTTCGATTCACAAGAGGGTTGAGGGAGAGGGTCTATGAAGGAGGAGGCTGAAGACGACAATGCCCACCGGGAAGGTCAAATCGGAAATCGAACCTCGCCAACTGGAAAAACAAATCACCGGCGGAAAGCACGACCCACGACCGGGAAACCAGCGGACAGCCACACACCAAGGCCACGAGACACCAGGACGACGCCCGGAAAAGTTGCGACTCCGGCCAAAAACCACCAAGGGACGATGGTTGGAGGAGGAGCGATCGACATAGCGTGATTAGAGGTGGAGATTAGGTCAAGAATCGGGTTGATTGAAGGAAGGATAGATTGGAAGAAGGATCCCAAACTGGATGGAGGCAATTTGTACTGCCGGATTGTGGATTTCTCAAATTGGGGTTTTCACAAGTTGGGGGTTTCACAAGAGAGTTTCTCTCTCCTTAGAGAGAGAAACCCCTTTCCTACTACACGGTTTAGATTTTTTTTTTTTTTTTTTTTTTTTGATAAGGTAATAATTCGAAGGTCAGACAGACCTGACTCATCGATAGGCCGACAAAGTCGGCAGACGAAAGTTACTACACGGTTTAGATACTTCGATATAGGTGGGTTTTTTTTTGTTTTTTTTTTTTAATTTTGGCTAATTATTATTTTGGAAAGGGTTTACAAAAATCTAAATTTTATGTTATAATATAAAACTAGTATAGTTCCCGCGCCATGGCGTGATTTTTTTAAATAAATTTTAAAAAGAAAATAAAATATTATTATGCAATTCAATAGAATATTAGTTTAATATTTTGAATTAAAAATAAAATTATACAAATAAACTTATAAAATAAAGATATAATAAGCGCAATCAAGATGAACTCCATTGTAGGTTAATATTAATTTAATATTTTAAAATAAATCCATTTATTATTTCAAAGATGAAAATCAATTGCAAAAAATAAAAAGGGAAAAAGAAAAAAATGATTAGTTGAAGGGAAGGAAAGACAATAGAGAGAAGATAAATAAAAGAGTAGGAAAAAGATGATTGGTTGAATCAGCTAAAATTAAGGAGAAGGTGACACCTAAGCCTAAGTCTTCTGATTTAGAGTATTATATAGATTGTACAAGAGAAAGAGAAACAAAATATTTTAAAAATTATTTATTTTTCACAAGCATATAATGGAAAATTTTAATTTTATTAGTGGTTTTATGTAATTCTTAAATGAAATTTTGGAGGGAAAATGAAACAAAATTAATGGGTAGCAAACATAAAAGGATGAGATTCCTAATCAATGCACTATAATAATCTCAGTTAACCTTACTAACAAAAAAAAATCTTTTACCTAAAACTAATTTTTTAAACCATTTTAGGCCCGAAGGAAAGGATTGTTTGAACTATGTCGGGGTGGTTGAGTTGGAAAGGATCTCAGGGATAGTATCCAATTGTCTCCGATTCAACTCCCAGATATGGCTTCCACTCTCTATTTACCAAAATGAAGGAAGACAAGTTTGACCTCTACCTTGCTTGTACTAATATAGTTGAACACAAATCCCTAGACAATACTACATAATACTCCATAGTATTAAAGAGTTTTGTTATCTCATTTTCTATAATTTTTAAAAAAAATTAGTCAAAAAATGATTTTTTTAAATAGCCAAACAATGCAAACAAATATTTTGGAAATCCCAAATCGAAAAAAAATAAATAAATACTAAAGTCGTGACTTAGTGACATTTTTTATTTTTTTTGAAAATTTAAATGTTTATTTACTAAAAAACAAACCAAGGGCTTTCTCTCCATCTGCACACTGGCTTTCTCCCAAGCATCTTCCCCCGTAAGTCATAATGGTTAGAGAAAATAGCATATCAAAAAGATTAATGTCATTTTCTAAAAATATTATTTGTGCAATGATAATTTAAATATGTCAAGTATTATATTCATAACGAAGAACTCTTGAATATCTTTACAATACAACTTTTATTTTTAATTAAAAATCATAACGACATAATATATAGATTTATAATTGTATTATTTATAGATTTACATAAATATTAAACACTTACAAATAACTAAATAAACAAATAAATGGCATTTGGCCTTCCAAAAGAGAAAGTCAAATTTAGCCTTTGTTTTGAAAATAGTCCAAAAACAAAAAGGCTAAAATAGGTTTTGGCCTAATATGGGAGCAAAATTAGGCTAAAACCCTTTTTTTTTTACTTATCATGGGAGATGCCCTAACAATGTAGACATGTAGTCTCGATCAATGAAGTATTTTGACATTTATGAAGTCAAGCCACGTCACATGACCACATTCACTTTGATGAGTTTGATCCTCTTCCATTGGAGGTAGACCTGTCAAACGGGTTATTTGGGTTGGATTCGAGTCGGGTCACTTCGAGTTTCGGGTAAAACGGATCTCGGGTAAAATGGGTTCCGGGTTTTTCGGGTTGACTCGAACCCGGGTTTGACCGGGTTTCGGGTCGATTTCGGGTTTGTCAATTTTTTCTTTTTTAAATAAAAAAAATCATGATTTGATAATTTTGTGATAAATTTTAATTATATATAAAAAAATTTAATCATATATAATTATAAATTGTTAGAACTGGTGAACTGTAAGCTAAATGAGAGGAAAAATGGAGGAAAGTTTTCTGTATTTCATTACTGTAACTGAATGAGTAAAGAGTACAAGCTGTGCTCTTATTTATAGAGCATTAAGAACAGCTAATTGAGCTGGCTATTGTACGGTTATAAGTTATAACAATCTACAACTGAGCGTTTCCACACACATACAACAACACTCAACAGGCCCCCGCAAGTTGAGAATTTGGAGACATTCCCAGCTTGGATAAAATGAATTGTTGTTGTGTTGAAGGTAAAATCTTGGTAAATACATCAGCAAGTTGTCAAGTGGTGTGAATGTATGACAGTTGAAGAAGACCTTCCATGACTTTGTCCCGTGTGAAGTGGTAGTCCACTTCAATATGCTTCGTCCGTTCATGGAAGACTGGGTTCTTTGCAATCTAGAGAGCTGAACTGTTGTCACAATGGAGAGTAATTGGTTGCAAGGAATTGATGCCCATATCTTGGAGGAGACGAACAATCCATGTGATCTCTGCAGAAGCTTGAGCCATGGCACGGTATTCTGCCTCTGCTGAGCTCCTAGAAACAACCGATTGTTTCTTAGACTTCCAGCTAATGGGAGAGTTGCCTAGCAACAAGACATAACCAGTGACAGATCTACGTGTATTTGGGCAAGCAGCCCAATCTGAATCAGAATAAGCAGTGAGCACTGGGTGATCACATCCTTTCAATGTAATGCCACAACCAATTATGCCTTTGACATACCTAAGAGTATGAGTAAGAGCTTCATAATGAGGGACACGAGGTGTCTGCATAAACTGACTTAAGGTCTGAACTGTATAGGAAAGATCAGGCCTTGTGTGAGTTAAGAAATTTAGTTTGCCAACCAATTTTCTGTACAGAGAAGGATCAGCCAAAACATCACCATCAGTAGCACTGAGTTTGCAGTTCAGGGGAAGAGGTGAACACACAGGCTCAAGATGAGAGAGATCAACTTCACTCAAAAGCTCTTTGGTGAACTTGCTTTGTGTCAAAACTATCCCACTGTCAATGTATGAGACCTCTAAACCCAGAAAGTAGTTCATGAAGCCAAGATCTTTGATGCTAAACTCCTTGTGAAGAAACTGCTTGAGGAACTCAATAAAAACAGAATTTGAGCCAGTAATTAGCAGATCATCAACATATACAGCTACCAATGTCAAGTGATCCTTAGAATGATGAGTGAAGAGGGAGTAATCATTCTTTGATTGAGTAAATCCCAGAGAAACCAATGCAACAGTTAGCCTATGAAACCATTGTCTCGAGGCTTGTTTAAGGCCATATAAGGACTTTCTGAGCTTGCAAACATGGTTGTGGGGATTGGGAATTCCATCAGGCATCTTCATATACACTTCCTCTTGAAGAAAGCCATGGAGAAATGCATTGTTAACGTCCAGTTGATGGACTTTCCAATGCTTAGAAGCAGCAACAGATATCAAGCATCTGACAGTAGGCATTTTGACAACAGGAGAAAAAGTTTCAAAGTAGTCAATCCCATGTTTTTGATTAAAACCTTTAGCCACTAATCTGGCTTTATACCTCTCTAAAGACCCATCAGATTTGAGTTTAACCTTGAATACCCATTTGCATCCAATGGCCTTTTTACCTACTGGTAAAGGAACTGATTCCCAAGTGCCATTGGAATGTAAGGCATCTATCTCCTTTGTCATAGCAATAACCCAGTTTGGATCATCTTTAGCTTCATGGTAAGATTGAGGTTCAGTGTAAGAGGATAAGTTGGAGACAAAGGCAAAATGGGAGGGTGGTAAAAAATTAGAGGTAGTGAGGTTCACATGATGTGTTTGAGAGGGAAGAGTGCAAGAGTAGTCACTCAAATAAGCAGGTGGTCGTCGATGCTCTCTGTTGGATCTACGTACAACAATAGAAGGGTCAAGATGAGGAGGGGGAGGAGGTGGAAGAGTAATGGAAGTGGCAGGTGAGCTATCATCAAGGATAGGTAGCTCAGGAGAGTCAACAAAGGGTGTGACAGCAGGGTAGAAAATGTGGTCAGGAAAGTCTGAAACAAGGGTGGGAAGTGTCTGAGATGCTTGTAAAGAGGACAAGTAATGAAAGGGAAAGTGTTGTTCATGAAACACCAAGTCCCTGGAATGGAAAACAGTCTTTGTGTGGAGGTTAAAAGCAACATATGACTTTTTGCCAAAAGAATACCCAAGGAAAACACAAGGTACAGCACGTGGTTGGAGTTTATCTCTTCCTCTTTTCAAGGTGCTGGCAAAGGCTAAACATCCAAAAGCTTTCATGAATGTGTAATCAGGGGCTTTATGAAACAATAGCTCAAAAGGTGCTTTATTGCCCAAAGTAGACAAGGGTATCCAATTAATCAAAAAAGTGGCAGTAAGCACACAATGCCCCCAAAACTGGGGAGGAAGATTAGATTGAAAGGACAATGCTCTAGCAACTTCAAGGAGATGCTTATGTTTACGCTCAACAACACCATTTTGTTGAGGAGAATCAACACAAGAGGTTTGATGTATGATGCTAGTAGAAGAATAAAAGGATTTGGCATTACTGTCAGTAAATTCAGGAGCATTATCAGAACAGATGCATTTGATTTTAGTATTGAACTGTGTAAACACAAAGTTATAGAAAGATTTGATCACAGTAAGAGCATTGCTTTTATTACTCATGAGAAATAGCCAAGTACAACGAGTATGATCATCAAAAATGGTTAGAAAAAATCTAAACCCATTGTAAGTAGTGTGTTTGTAGGGACCCCAAGTATCCAAATGAATGAGATCAAAAGGGGCTTTAGCCCTATTACAAGAGCTGACGAATGACTTTCTATGTTGTTTGGCTTGAGGATAAACTTTACAAATGACCTTGTGTTTGACAAAAGAAGACAGAAATGGTATGTGTTTTAACTGCTCATAGGCAACATGCCCGAGCCTACAATGCCAAATATCAAGACTCTTTTGAAAGCTGGAGGAAGCTGACAGAGAAACAGCTGTACGTGAACCAACATCAGGAGAGCAACCAGTCTTGGCAAGAAATGATTTATCAAGGACATATAATCCCTTTTCTTCTTTACCAATCAAAAGAGGTTGCCGCATTGAAGGGCCCTGAAGATAACAAGCAGTAGGAGTAAGTATGACATTAGAGTTCAAAGCTTTGGTCAATTTGCTAACAGATAGCAGGTTGAAGGCAAAGTTAGGGACGTGAAGGACATTGGAAACAGATAGGTTGGGAGCAAAAGTAGTGGTGCCAATGTGAGTAACATTTGACTTATGTCCATCAGGCATGGTAATGGAAATTGGGTTTTGTATTGGGGTATAAGATGAAAGTAAAGGGAGTTGTGGGGTAATATGGTCAGTGGTCCCGCTATCAATGATCCAAGAAGAGTTATTGCCAAAAGAAAGAAGACAAGAAGCAATACCTGCTAGGAATGCACAAGAATCCTGTTGCTCAGAAGAAGCTTTGCCCAGTAAATTCATCAACTGACTGTATTGCTGAGCAGTAAGGGAGACGGGCTGAGATGAAGCGCTTTCAGTAGGAGGATCACTGGATGTAGAAGCAGCAGCAGCAGTATGATTGCCCTTGGATTGCATAGAGGAAGGGTAACCATGGAGTTTCCAGCACCTCTCGATCGAATGATTCGTTTGTTTGCAGTGATCACAGAAGAATGAATTCTTCTTCTTGCCAGTGGCGCCATTGGTGCTAGAACTGCCATTGTCGTTGGACTTAGGAGGAGCATTGTTACGCACCTGAGAACTGGATGCCTTATTGTTAGCAGACGCAGCAAGGGCAGATGCATCTTGATCGACTGGTGAAGTAGGAGATCCAATTGCGCGTTGTTCTTCTTCTTGAAGAAGCATCTGATAAACCTCATCCAGAGAAGGGGGGGGGGGGATTGATCATCAATATATTTCCCCTAATTGCAGAGAATGACTCATTGAGTCCCATCAAGAACGAGATCACTTGTTGATCTTGAAGAACAGAGGTAAGGAGATTACGAGAACCACAATCACATACCTTACTCTCTAACATTGCATAGTACTCATCCCAGAGTTTCTTGCATCTTGTAAAATAAGAGGTAATCGAACTAGTACCTTGAGCAACAAAACTGAGATCACGTTGAACTTGATACATCCGAGTTCGATTTGCTTTGCCAAATCGGGAAGCAAGCTCTCTCCAAACTTACGAAGCAGATTTGCAGAATAAAATCGACTCGGCGATGTCCGTGCTGACCGAGTGGAACAGCCAAGAAATGACCATGTTGTTACATTGCTCCCACTGAGCGAAAAAGAATCGAATCTGCCGGAGGAGGTTGGCAGGTGCCGGTGACGAACCCCAATTTGTTCTTCGCCAACAAGGAAACCTCCGCCGATCGACGCCAGTGATGATAATTCCGATCATCAAGAAGTCTCGTGAACAAGACATAGCTTGGATGATCGGAAGTATTGAGAAAAAGCTCGCTGAGAGGATCCACCGGAGATGGCGGTGGAAATCTTGGATCTGATGTTTGAGTGAACGCCATACCAGATGGAAGAAAATTGAAGAAGAAAACTCAGATCAAGAGAAACGAGGTAGCGGAAAACGAATTTGGATCGAAGTACCAAGCTGATACCATGTTAGAACTGGTGAACTGTAAGCTAAATGAGAGGAAAAATGGAGGAAAGTTTTCTGTATTTCATTACTGTAACTGAATGAGTAAAGAGTACAAGCTGAGCTCTTATTTATAGAGCATTAAGAACAGCTAATTGAGCTGGCTATTGTACGGTTATAACAATCTACAACTGAGCGTTTCCACACACATACAACAACACTCAACATAAATCAACCGAGTCAATCGGATAAATCGGGTTAAAATTACCGGGTCAATCGAGTCACCGGTTCGAAACCCAGATTACCCGGAAAATTTCGGGTTTTTCGGGTTCGGGTCGAAAAAAAATCGGGCCAAAATTTACGGGTTCGGGTCGAAAATTTTCCGGGTTGTTCGGCTCGGGTCACCGGATCGGGTTGTGTTTTGACAGGTCTAATTGAAGGGCTTCAATTCCATATATATACTCGCTCTGAGGTAAATTTGGTGCAACAAAAACCACAGTTTGTAAGTTGAAATGCAATTATACGAGAGTGCACACATGACTCGAATCAATACTCATTATACATATGGGTCATATTTGGCCGTGTTGTTTGTCACAATTGGTTATTCGAATCGATATTTCACAATATCATGTGGCGACACAGTCTATTACTCAATTTACTCCTTGTACTGGATTCAAAATTTGAAAATGATTAACCACTCATACATCTAGATTGGGGATTGATCTAGGACTCTATTAAGGCCCTAGGGAGTACGTCTCTGATTACATGTATATTCGACAGTAACAAATACGGGGTATTAAATCAAGTTATTGACTGAAGGTACTATATACTGGATGATTTTGATTTTATTGCGAGGAAGACATGTAATCATGTAGTTATACAGTTTTAAAAACTTTCAACAGAACCCCAAAATTAAAAAACCAGAATAGTTTGTGATTTGTCCTTAATCCGTCAGAAGTTTTTGTGTAGCGGATGACCTTTAAGCAGTGGCCGGATGAAACAGCGGTCGAGTAATATCAACTTTTTTAGGGTCTTATTTTAAAGTTTTGTTAAAAGATACGGAGTAAAATCTATATAAAATATTAATTTTTTATTGCTCAATTCGTTAAGAAAAACGTGTCATTTTTAAAAGAAATTTTTTATTGAGAAAACAATGGTATTTTAGATATTTTGTTTTCCCCTTTCCAAAATTGTTGTTGTAATAATTATGGAGATATTGGTTGTATTTTTCGATAAAGTGAAAAAGTAAATCAATAATTAGAGCATCCGTATCCATGGAACCCAATTTGGTTCCTTAACTCTCCTTTTTATTTTTCTCTCTCCTTAATAAACTCAACTTAATTTTTTACCCACATCCCTACAACCCATTTTATTATAAACTAAATAATATAAAATTAAAAATAGCCCCACCACTTCCCCAAAACCCCTATCTTTCTCTTTCCTACCCTCTCACATATGCCTCATATATTCTTTCTTTCTTTGGTTTTTAAGGGTTCCTTAGTAGCAAACCCATCACATCATTCCTTAATAAAACATCTCCCTCCTTTATTATTTTATTACTAAGTTCCTTATTTTTCTTCTTTAAACACCCCAATGTGGGTGCTCTTAGGTGTATAAATGTATTTTTGTTTAATTTCTTAAAAATTGTTAAAATTTCTAAAATGACATATTTTAATTCACAGATTGAGTAATTTTTAAAAATAATTTCATACCCACTATTATTTACTACATAATAAATAGAAATATATTTAAAAATTAATATTTTAGAGAGTTTTATAACTTCTTCAAAAATATATCAAATAATCAAATGACTTATATTTTGAGGCAAACAATGAAGGAGAATCATGTATATATCAATACAAATTTTCTTGGAAATAGGTTAACAACCTCAGTTGGCAAATATTTTTCAAATTTAAATTATTCTAGCTTTTCTTAATATTGTTTTGCCTAATATCGCTTCTTTATTTGATAGGAAATCTTTCTCGATCGATTAGGGTTCTTAACCTATGAGAGGCAAAGCTCGAGGGGGTCTTGAGGGGTCATGACCCCCCTCTCATCCGAAAAATTACCTAGGTGTATTTTTCTCGTCGATAGCTTCGTTTTGATATATAATACGCCTTAATCCGACATCTGAGTAAAAAGTAGTTATGAATGTTTGAAAATTAATGTAAGTGTACTAATCACTTTAATTTTGTTTCAATAGACTATAATACTTTATATTTAACTTAAATGGACATTCACATATTATAAATCATCTCGAGAGCTTCGAACCCATAGGTTATATTACTTATTTTGAGAATTTGGTAAGAAGTTACGCAAGTTTAAATTTTTTATATCTAGTAAAACATTATTACATGTTAAGAATACAATGTTTATGTATTGCGTTTTATATTCTTATTTTCGTTTTATAACTTTGTAGTAGTTTGTAATATCGTTTGACACTAGTTTGTACTATCAAACACGTTGTGTGTTTTACAAACTTTTTCTCGATCTTATTGTCTACTACTTATATACGGTGACCCCCTCAAAACTTTCCTACTTCCCTCCAACTCTTGGATCTTTGACAGTACGTCCAGCTTGCTCTTTTTTTATACTCTTATTATATTCTTAAGATCTTCAACCCCGGGCAACTTATGTCCCAAGAACCTTCCTCTCCTCACTCACACTCACTCCCCTTTAGTTAATCCACACTATCGATCTGATTTGTTAACTGATTCGATCCTTGTACTTTGATTTCAAATCGATCTTGTGTTAACAATGGCGATTGTGATCTCGAGTTCGAGTCCTCTTCGGAAGCCCTCCATGCTCAAGGACTTCCTCCTCGACGACCTCAGCTCCTGCTCCTCTAGCGGCTTCCGCTCCTTCCCCCGCCGGCACCACGGCTGCGCCGCCACCGCCTCCTCGTCTAAGATCTCGCGCGCCATCCGGAAGGCCTCGGGGGCAATCGTCGCCGCCGTCAAACTCCTCCTGTTCAAGGCGGCGTCGCCCAAAGCTCTATCGCCGAGGAGCCGTTCTTGGGGCTTGTTTAGGAGGAGCTCGTCTGCGGCCGCGGATCAGCGATGCAGAGATTGCGAGATTGATCGGTGGATATCATCGGCGACGGCGAGCACCGCGATCACTGCAACCTCCGCTTCCACCGCGAATGGAGATTGCTGGTCCGAGTCGGACAGCGAGTTCACTGTGAGGTGTTCGGGTTTCGACGAAAACGGCGTCGTTGAAGGGAAGGCGGCAGTGTACATGAGATGCGGCGTAAGCGCCGTCAATGTAGGGGGCGACTCCGTTGAGGCTGCGACGACTAAGGTATATTAAATTTATTTTGGTTTTTAATAATATACTCATTCTGTCTGCGAAAACATGTCATTTTTACTATTTGCACAATTTTCAAGGAAGTCAATAATATACCCTTTTATTAATATATTTTTTTACTTTATTCAAAACTATAACTCATACCCTATCAATCATATCAAGGGTATTTTCGTAAAGCGAAAGCTAAAAACCCTACAGTGACATATTTTTATGAACAAAATCGAACCTCTAAAATGACATGTTTTTGCGAATGGAGGGAGTAAAGTTCATATCTTCCTAATATAACTAAACTCAAGATTTTTAAAACAATGAGTAATATTAAATATAATTTACAATCTTAGTTGTAATTTTTCACTCTATTGGGAAATTTCAAGATGCTCCAA
The DNA here is from genome assembly GCA_963922045.1 of Persicaria maculosa. Taxonomy (NCBI): domain Eukaryota; kingdom Viridiplantae; phylum Streptophyta; class Magnoliopsida; order Caryophyllales; family Polygonaceae; genus Persicaria; species Persicaria maculosa. Next base: position 77,214,970 of record OY998255.1, on the reverse strand, counting down.
TGCTTAATACATGAACCATGAAATTGAATTCAATATTGCAGAAAAAGTGGAGTGATGAGGAAGAGATGGAAGAGAACTTGAGTCCAGTTTCCGTCTTCGACTTCCGAGACGACGAAGAAGAAGCAGGAAGCTCTTCCCCTTTCACCACCAGGCTCAACCACTTGGAAGGTACGTATTTGCACATTCACACTCTTTTTCTCCATTGAAAACACACAATGTATTATAAGTTCTTAAAAACTAAGTTTGGTTTCATGGCTCATTTGATGATGCAGGGACCAAGGAAAAGCTAATGCAAAAGCTTATGCGCTTCGAGTTCCTCTCTCAAATCGGCTCAATAAACCTCGAGAGTAGACTATCAGTGTCCGAATACTCAGACGAAGACGAAGAAGAGGGGGCAGAGGAGATGGGGGCGGACCGCCTTCTTAAGCTCATCAATACCAAAACGGATGGATGCAAGTTCAATGTGGAGACAATTCTTCTTGGTTTCTTCGAAGACAAGTTAGCCAAAGGAAGGGTTGTCGAAGAGACGCTTTTGAAGGAAGCCGAAGATTGGTTGGTTGGGCGGTCCCATGGCGAGGGGGCGAAAAAGGCGAAGGAGACAAGGAAAGTGTATGTGGAGGATATGGGAGGAGGGGTTTGGAGGAGTAGTGATGTTGGCAAGGAAGAGGTGGTTGTGGAAGTGGAGGCTCAGGTTTTGGCCTCTTTGGTTGATGAATTTGTGAGGGAGTTAGCTTGAATTGATTGGCTTGTAGTCACATGTTGTGAATATGTGTTGAGTTGGGCTTTTGTTGTTAGGGATGACCATGTTTTGGTAGCTTGAGATCTGTTGAATGATCGAGTTTTGGCGACGTTGATTGTAGTTGATGAATGAAGAAATTGGAGTTTGATCACTTAGGGCTTGTTCATGTTGCCATGTTGGTGTGTTAACCTGTTTCGAGATGAATATATTCGCAACCACTTTAGATTTCATGGAGCTGGTAAAATAATTTCATGTACATATAGTTAAGATTTAACCATGCAATTCTAAATAAGCGGTTTTGATTTAAATTAGTTTAGTCCTTTTTTAATTTATTTTTCAAGGTCGATAATTTTTTATAGAATAATCTTATCAACTATACGGAATTCAACTCTACGAGCCTTACTCATTCCTTTTTTCATAATTCCTACCAGTAGTCTCGAATTTAAATTATATAATACTACCTCCGTCCAAAAATACATGGGCTTTACTATTCAGGCACATTTTCTTAAGGAGGTAAAAACTATATAAAATATTAACTTTTTTATTAATTTTTTTTAATAATTACAAACTTATTGATAATAAACTTGCCTGAATAGTAAAAGCACATGTATTTTTGGACGGAGGTAGTAATAATTTCAAAATCCAAAAAAAAAAAAAAAGCATATCCTACTTGTAATGGATCATAGAGCCCAGGAAATAAGTTCAATTTCAAAATTACTCTAGGCCTAGAAAATTTATCTTTGGGCCTAAAGCCCATTATGTAAGTGATTTGAATTCATCCTAAAATTTCCAAAGGTGAAAACGATCAACACAACAACTAGTCAACAACAATACAACATCATGAGTGTATGATTTCTTGTACGTTTCTTCTTGGAGTTTTTTTATGTCAATTGATTGGTATTTGCTTTTATAATTTGCTTCCGATGGTATAATAATGGTTAGTCCATTTGTTGGCTTATTCGGTCTCTCGGTTTTTCTAGACTTGTTTAAATAATCGAATTTCTTTCCTGATATAAAAAAAATCATGAAGAACATGGGAAGCAAAATCGACTAAACTGAGGCTTTCGCCTAGATTCCGACTAAACTAAGGCTATAGCCTAGGAAATCGGCTCATTCAAATTGCGAATTTACGAGTAGGGTCTCATGTTGGAGGCCAATATGAACCTATAACCATTGCTAGAATTTCTTAGCATGCCTTGCTTATAAAAAAAAAGGGGTAAAATAAAAACCCCGAACTTTAAGCTACAATCTAGTAAGACCCGAACCCGTTATAACCGAAACCCGAAATAACCCGAACTTTAACCTACAATCTAGTAAATTTTTTAAAATGAATATTGAAATAATGAAAACCCGAGACAATCGAAACCAGAATAACCGAAACCCGATACAACCGAAACCCGATACAACAGAAACCCGAACCCGACCCAACCGATTGACCAAATTATTAGACATTACCCGAAACCCGAATGACCCGAAACCCGACTAACCGAACCCAAACCCGACTCGACCCGCCCGATTGCCACCTCTAGCGAAAATTCAAAATAATACGTTCCAAATTCATACAGCTTCGGTAGCTAGAGAGATCATAGCTGAATTAATTGTAGAGGTGACTGTGGGCTATACTTTTTAGTAGGACGTACTCTAAACAGCTTGTCCACATTTTTTGCATACACACCGACACAACCTTTTAACACGGTTGCAAGCTAAACTGTAGAAAAAGGTGTTGTTTACAGGCTAGCAGCTGCCTAGCACCAGAGGGATGTGATGTGGCAATCTCCATCCGCCATGAATGTGGCTTGATCCGCCCTCATAAGGCAAACCTTACCCACAAAAAATGGGGAAACAAAAATGAAAATGAAAATCCCAAATTTAACTTTGATGAGTACCACCCAATTACCACCCCCTACACGTACAAACTAGTAGTTGTAGTTATGAATGCAACACTTATTGTCAACTACAATTACTAATTAATTTTCAACTTTAAAACTGATCCATTCATTCGGTAAAACATGTCATAAAATCATTCACACAAGTTTTTTTATGATGATAAAAATTATATAAAATATTTATTTTTATAATTTTTTTAAAACAATTTCATAGTTATTATTAATAAGTGTGTTAAAAAAATAGATATTTTATATAGTTTTATCATCATAAAAAAACGTGTTTGAATAGTAAACGACTTGTTTTTTCGAACGGAGGGGTACGAAACTACAATTAGCTTCTTCTTCTTCTTTTTTTTTTCTTTTTTTTTTTAACAAAGAGCCAAGCTTTTTAGTTAAAAACCATAATCAACGAGATATCGGATGGGGCGGTTGCGAGGGATGGGAGCGCCGGTGGTGGTGGAGTCCTATGGGACGATGTTGGTCAGTGGCTGGTTGGATTTGCTCGGCATGTTGAGAGTGCTACGGTTCCGGTGGCTGAGCTGTGGGGCCTGCTTGATGGGCTCCGGTTGGCATGGGAGGAAGGTTACAAGCAGGTGATAGTGGAGTTGGACTCGAGGACCACCGTCACCTTGCTTCAGAAGGGGGTGGACCGTCACCATCCCCATTCTAGCCTAGTACAGCAGTGCCGGAGCTTACTGAGCCGAGACTGGGAGGTCCAGTTGAGGCATGTCATTAGGGAAGTGAATTCTGCCGCTGACTCCCTCGCGGCGCTCGCCTTTTCTAATCCGTTTGGTGTACATAGACTCCTTTTTCTGCCTTTAGATGTTGATGTTATTATTGATGAGGATGTTAGGGGAAGGGCTACTCCCCGTTTAGTCTCTCTGTAGCCCATTTTATGTTGTTTATTGATGAGAGTCTGCCTCTCACTTTTTCCCATAAAAAAAACGAGATATCATGCAAGGCAAACAAACTCCTCTAAGGTCATCGTCATCATCAACAATACGACTTCTACTCCAGGGCTGGTATAATTATTCTAGCTACTACTCGATCCATATTTTTAATTATGTCTTTATGGTTTACCCAATATAAAAGGTTTATGTCCCAATTGGGGTGGGCTAGTAGTGTGGAGTAAGGGGTTTCGATCCCTACTTCTGCCTCTTTTCCTTAGATGAAAATGTAATGTTGAATAAGGCTCGTCATAAAAAAAAAAAGTTTCTCTTTAAATAAACAATGTTTTGAAATGTAGGTTTGGATGGACCAACAATCAATTTGATTAAAAGATATCAAAATTAAAGTGAAAACTCATCTGAAAAGTACAAATTGTACTTGTGGCGTGGTATATATCCGAATTCACTGCCCCGGACTACAAGCTGACTTGGTATCGCCCTCAAGGTTTCATAGCACCTCTGATTGCGTGCACTCACCTCGTTAAAGGAGGTTTGAAATCTTTACAGGATCTAAAAATGATTTTCACATATGGGGAAGGAAGAAGAAGATAAGAAACGGACGCTCCTTCTTAAAACCATAAACAATTTGTTTTGAGATGAGGGAACATGTCTTCAACACTCCAGTACTCCACTCTCCCACCAACCAGGAAAATCCTCAAAACCGGTTAAAATCATTTTTCCCCTTTTCTTTTAAATATAGATAAAATTGCGAAAAATAAAGCTATTTATAAAAACCCTTATTTAAGCATTATTTCCAACACGTCTCACATAAGTTACAACTTACACGTCTGTCAACTTTGTCGGACTCTCGATGAATCGATCAGGTCTGTCCGACCTTCGAATTATTACCTTATATAAAAAAAAAAGTTACAACTTACACATCACGAAACACAGTCTATTTATATAAGGATAGATTCGATCAGGCCTGCGGTGCTCCTTTTGGGTTGTGCTTGGCTCCGTTCGTCGTCTATGTCCCCATCTCGTTCGGTTTAGTTGTATTTAGTTTCGCCTTGTAGAGTGTTTTTGCCTGTGATCTGCACCTTCTTTGTATTTTGCTTGTTTATGACGGTTCCGTCTGTCGACTTGTCGGCCCTCGAGGTTCAGATTTATCTTACCTCGAATTTTTACCTAATCAAAAAAAAAAAAAAAAAAAAAGGATAGAGTAAATGAGACTTTTTTTTTTATCTCATTCATCAGCAACAAGCTACGTGAAGGCGGCGAGGTGGGACGGAAGGCTGGTGAACCAGTCATACGAGTGGGTGGAGGAGGAGGTTGTGTTCCGGCCTCCGGTGAAGCAATGGCAGTCGGCGGTTAAGGAGGGCCTGTTGGAGATCGGAGTGTTGCCGGACAACGGATTCACCTACGACCACCTCAATGGCACCAAAGTCGGCGGCACCATCTTCGACGAGCAAGGCAGAAGGCACACCGCCGCCGACCTCCTCAAGTTCGCTAATCCCCGGAAGATCAGTGTTCTCTTGCACTCTACTGTCCACCGTATCTTGTTCGCCAATAAAGGTACTTGATTCCACAATCGTCTATTTCATGCTTTCTTTGATTTCATTAAATTAAAGCTTATGTAATTAATTGGTACAATTAATTCTTAACGAAAGTGTTTGGTTAAAATAATTTATAATGTATTTAAAATAATGTGAATTTTAAATAAAACATCAAATATTAATGTCTGCATAATGTTTATAAAACATTATAAATTTAATGTAACCAAATTTGAACTGTTTTGCATTAATTGACCATGATCTAAAACAATTATTTTATCTTATAAGAATTACTAAAATATTATCTATCGATTTTTATCAATCTTTTACGAAATATTATTTTATTAAATAGATATCTCCTATTAACTGGTTTTACGGATATTGACGGGTAACTAGGACACGCAAGACCTCGGGCCCACGGAGTAATTTTCACCGACTCAAGAGGAGCAAAGCACATGGCCTGCCTTAGGGCGGGGTCCACGAACGAGATCATTGTTTCAGAAGGAGCACTTGGCAGCCCACAACTCCTTATGCTGAGTGGAGTGGGCTCATCGGCCCAATTAAAGGCCCATAACATTAAGGTGGTGATGGACCGGCCCAATGTGGGACAGGGTATGTCAGATAACCCCATGAACCGATGAACGCAGTGTATGTCCCATCCTCTATACCAGTAGAGGTCTCCCTCATCCAAATTGTAGGCATCACCTCCTTTGGCGCCTAGATTGAGTCTGCTAGTGGCGAGAACTTCGTCGGTGGTGTTTCTACTAAAGACTTTGGCATGTTCTCCCCCAAGGTATTATTTTCCTTAATTTTACGCCTTTTGATCTCCAATGCCATCAAACTCGAAGGTTTTATAATATGGATAGAACTTGAATAACTCATAAACCACTTAGATGACGATAAGAAATAATGTGTGATAACTCCACTCCCTTTGATGAAAATCGGAATTAGTTTCAAAGGCTTTGACAGACAGTTTGTGTCAAAGGTCTTGAAGCGACAGCTGTGTTGATAAAACACAAAACCTGTACTTTATTATATTATGTCCGAATATTATATTATGTTATTATATGCTTCCATATTATTATTATATATTCACTAACCTTTCAGGAAGCTATTTGAATTATATCTCCTTCCTTAAGCGTTCAAAGCTGAGAAAGATCAAATCGTGATCATGGCTTCCGAAGTTTCCAAAGATAGAAGATTGCGCTCAAGCCATGATCCTCTCTTAGCCGTTGGAGAAGATTCCTTCCTCAAGTGGTGCCGATGATCTTCACTATATAAAGGAGATGAAGAAGAGAGAGAGGGACGCACTTCAAGAATATCATTGCACAATCAGCCCTCAAGTTTACGATCTCTCTTCAGCGTGTTCTCTCTGCTTGTTCTTAAGAGTCTTATATTTTGTTTCAAAGCATTTGAGAGATACACAGTGAGCTTATAGGATATATTCTGAGAGAGTGTTATACTCGAGAGTTTATAACTCAGGAAGTGGGCACTAGGCTATTGATTTGCGAGAGTAAGAGGATTGTACTAGATAGCTGAGAGAGGTGGGGCTCTTCTAGATTGGTCTAGGACTCCAAGGGAACGTGAGTTGACTAGATTGCAATTGTATAGGAGAGAGGCTTCTCGGTGAGCTATTAGGATCCTAAGCTAAGCGAATCAATAAAGCCTTTGAATCCTAGGGTTGTGGAAGAACCCTAGGCGGGGACGTAGGCCAAGTTCGTGCCGAACCTCGTTAACAATTCGTTGCGTCCTTTACTTACTGCTTTACCTTATTTCCGCACTTGGTTCGATTTTCTAACTTTGTGATTCAGGTTAATCTCAAAGGGTTTTATACGAGCTCCAAAAGTCTTGAGACTTTCTGCGAAAAACGGGCATACTTTATTCAACCCCCCTTCTAGAGTATTTTCTTTATTACATTGTTTTACATTATCGAACCTTCAATGTGTAACATAACAATGTGTAATTGTGCAATTTACACATTACAGATAGAACAGTTGTCAACCGTTCCACCTAAGCAAAGAACACCAGAGGCCATTTCTAAGGCCATAGAGGCAATGTCCAAGCTAGAGCCTCTAGCCTTCCAAGGAGGGTTCATCCTCGAAAAGATCATGGTCCCACTCTCAAGGGGACACCTAGAGCTCACAAGCCTAGACCCAAACGACAATCCACGTGTCACCTTCAACAACTTCAAGGATCCAGAGGACCTCCGAAGGTGTGCTGAAGGGATTAGAACCATAGAGAAAGTGATTAAATCCAAGGCCTTCACTAAATTCAATTACCTTGGAATGTGAGTTGAGATCTTGCTGAATATCAGTGCAATGGCACCTGTGAACCTCTTGCCTAGGCATGCCAGCTCCTCCGCCTCACCGGAGCAGTTCTGTAAGGACATTGTGATGACCATTTATCATTATCATGGAGGTTGCCAGGTTGGCAAGGTTGTTGATTCGGATTACAAGGTTCTTGTTGATAGGCTTCGAGTTGTGGATGGTTCAACGTTCTCTTTCTCCCCGGGAACTAACCCTCAAGCAACCGTTATGATGCTTGGAAGGTGTGTCATTATCAAGCACTTATTCACAAGTTATAAGCTAAAAAAAACTGGTTATCAATATGTGAGTTTTTGTTTGGTGTGTTTTTGCAGGTACATGGGGGTGAAGATGCTTAGAGAGAGATGGGAAATTGAAACATCTAATTGAGTTCGCAAAATGTGTCTTTTGAGTTGATACCTTGGTGTATGTTTGAGATCGATCATCATCGTCTAATAACAATGAGAGAGGTTGAGAAATCTATGATATCAAGAGTCGTGACATTTGATTTTGTATTCCATTAAGTGGAGAGTGAAAGATCTAACAAACACCACTCTTGAGAAATAAAGCAGCTAGTTAGCCAATAGGGAAGAATTTATAGTTTACAAATGCAATCCATAGATGTCAAAGTGAGTCTTAAGTGCGCACAAAATATTACATGTATATGTCTAGTTCATAGTTTGCGTTGAGATTTTGCAAAGTAGAACAATATGATAAAAAAATGGTAGATGAATATGAAAGCAGATATTTTATATAGTTTTATCATCATAAAAAACATGTTTGAATAATAAACGGCGTGTTTTTTCGAACGGAGTGGTGAAACTACAATTAACTTCTTCTTTTTCTTTTTCTTTTTTAACAAAGAGCCAAGCTATATTAGTTAAAAACCACAATCAACAAAAAAAAACCCACAATCAACGAGATATCATGCGAGGCAAACAAACTCCTCTAAGCTATATTAGTTAACCCCATGAACACAGTGTATTGCCCATCCCCTATACTAGTGGAGGTCTCCCTCATCCAAATCGCAGGCATCACATCCTTTGGCGCCTACATTGAGTTTGCTAGTGGTGAGAACTTCACCGGTGGTGTTTCTACTAAAGACTTTGGCATGTTCTCTCCCAGGGTATTATTTTCCTTAATTTTACGCCTTTTGATCTCCAATGCCATCAAACTCGAAGGTTTTATAATTTGGATAGGACTTGAATACCTCATAAACCACTTGACGATAAGAAATAATGTGTAACATAAGAATGTGTTATTGTGCATTTTACACATTACAGATAGGGCAGTTGTCAACCGTTCCACCTAAGCAAAGAACACCAGAGGCCATTTCTAAGGCCATAGAGGCAATGTCCAAGCTAGATCCGGCCTCTAGCCTTCCAAGGAGGGTTCATCCTCAAAAAGATCACGGGCCCACTCTCGAGGGGACACCTGGAGCTCACAAGCCTAGACCCGAACGACAATCCACGTGTCACCTTCAACTACTTCAAGGATCCAGAGGACCTCCGAAGGTGTGCTGAAGGGATTAGAACCATAGAGAAAGTGATTGAATCCAAGGCCTTCACTAAATTCAATTACACTGGAATGTCAGTTGAGATCTTGCTGAACATTAGTGCAATGACACCTGTGAACCTCTTGCCTAGGCATGCCAACTCCTCCGCCTCACTGGAGCAGTTCTGTAAGGACATTGTGATGACCATTTATCATTATCATGGAGGTTGTCAGGTTGGCAAGGTTGTTGATTTAGATTACTGGGTTCTCGGGATTGATAGGCTTCGAGTTGTGGATGGTTCGACATTTTCTTTCTCCCCGGGAACTAACCCTCAAGAAACCGTTATGATGCTTGGAAGGTATATCATTATCTACCACTTATTCACAAGTTATAAGCTAGGTGATCAATATGTGAGTACGTTGTTGTTTGATGTGTTCTTGCAGGTACATGGGGCCGGGTGAGGATGCTTAGAGAGAGATGGGCAATTGAAACATCTAATTGAATTCGCAAAATGTGTCTTTTGAGTTGATACCTTGGTGTATGTTTAAGATCATCATCATCTAAATAACAATGAGAGAGGTTGAGAAATCTATGATATCAAGAGTTGTGACATTTGATTTTGTATTCCATCAAGTGGAGAGTGAAAGATCTAAAACACACCTGCCTTCTTGAGAAATAAAGCATCTAAGTAGCCAATAGGGAAGAATTTATAGGTTACAAATGCAATCCATAGATGTCAAAGTGAGTCTTAAACGCTCACGAAATATTACATTCCATACTTGTCTGAAATTGAAGCCTTTGCTAATATTTCATTTACGGATGCCGAGGAAATTGAAGCCTCTTCTGATAGTTTATTCACGGATACCAATAGTTCATTCACGGATACCGAGATCGGCCTTGGCTATGATCAGTTAGCTAAGGATTACAAGCATGTTAAGCTTATCTTTGTGAATGATGATATTGTCCACTCAGTTGCTGTGTATACACTTGGGGCTCGTTCATGGAAGACAATCCCATTTTGAGGCAAGGGATGTTGTAATTGGTGCCGTATGGATGTACCAGAGATGTCGACAGTCTATTTACAAGGTAGCTTGTACTTCACCGCTATTGATGCTGGAAGAGATGTTGTGGAATTGGTTTCAATTGATCGAAGTACGTACCGAGTTGTTTTCTTGCACTAACGTGCCCAGTGATGTGATTACTGATGGCTACTATCGGCGTGCTCTGCTCACGTTGGTTGACGATAGATGTACGCTAGCAATGTTTGATCTTGTTAATCGCGTCATGTGGGTTTTGGATAGCTCCAGCGCTGAAAGCGAGCCCGCCTATTGGATCCAACGCTACTCTTTTTCTTTTTCTCTGGAGATCCTTCGTTTCTTATACCATAAGAAGAATGGTGATATATTGTTGTGGTTTTGTATCATAAAAAATCCATCAGACATCATGCGGTACGGAATTGTTAGTGCATGTGGGTGTGGTTTCAGCGTACAACCTTGAAACTGAAGAGGAAGAGTTGCTTCTGCTACCGTAAGGAGATGGTTATGTTGAGATTCATCGTGTTTGTGGCTACGTTGAGAGCTTGAAGAATGGTGACATATTGATGTGGTTTTGTATCATAAAAATCCATCAGACATCATGCGGTACGGAATTATTAGTGCATGTGGGTGTGGTTTCAGCGTACAATCTTGAAACTAAAGAGGAAGAGTTGCTTCTGCTGCCGTAAGGAGATGGTTATGTTGAGATTCATCATGTTTGTGGCTATGTTGAGAGCTTGAAGAATGGTGATATATTGATGTGGTTTTGTATCATAAAAAATCCATCAGACATCATGCGGTACGGAATTATTAGTGCCTGTGGGTGTGGTTTCAGCGTACAACCTTGAAACTGAAGAGGAAGAGTTGCTTCTGCTGCCGTAAGGAGATGGTTATGTTGAGATTCATCGTGTTTGTGGCTACGTTGAGAGATTGAATTTGCTCATATAGATTAGGAATATCCGTTTAACCGCCAACAACTTTGTTAAACTCCACCTTTCCTTATTTCTCGTCGTGTTTTGGTAGAACCCTAAAATGGATGAAAATATTTATCCCACACAATCAATGTGGGATGACAATGTTTTTATCCCAACACGCCCCCTTAAGTCATTGTATAGGGGTTTCACCTCTCCTTATATTTTGGTTTGTTATACCACCCACAATCAATGTGGGATAACTTATATTTTGGTTTATTATGCCACCCACAATCAATGTGGAATGACAATGTTTTTATCCCAACATGCCCCCTCAAGTAGGGTTGTGCATAATCGGGTATCCGACACGACACGATACAGTATGTCGGATACACGAAACTGATAACATGAAAAAGTCCGATCCGAACACGACACGATAAGTACCGGGTATCCGACACGAAAACACGAAACGGTTTCGTGTCGGATACCCGTATAACACGACACGACACGACAATTATAAAAACCAGTTTTTTTTATTATTTTCCTTTCTGAATGTGACGTACAGTAACTGCGAGCGCTGGATCAATCGAAGATTGAAGAAGAAGATGTCGGGTCTGAGATTGAAGATTGAAGAGGAGAGGTGAGCCCTACTGCATAGACAGAAAAAAAAAATTGAAGATTGGAGAAGAAGACGATGAGGTTGCGAGAGGAAATTGAAGATCGATCGAAGTTCGAATTTTGAAGATCAAAGACTGAAGAAGAGGAGAGGAGAGATCGGGCCAGCGGAGATTGAAGATTGAAGAAGAAGACGACGAGTCTGCGAGAGGAGATTGAAGATCGAAGTTCGAATTTCGAAGATCGAAGACTGAAGGAGAGGAGAGACTGGGCCAGCGGGAGAGAAAGAGAGGGCTCGAGACGAGACTGAGGAGAGCCGGAGAGTAGAGCTCGAGATGTGGGCTGGAGGCTTGGAGCTACGGCGAGTATGGAGTGGATCTGATGTGGGCGGCGACCGAGTCTGGAAAATAGAAGAAGAAGACGCTAACTACCGCAAAGCCCTAGACACTTTATATTATACAAGAAAAAAAAAAGAATGAAAGGATGGAAAAAAACAAAAAATTACAGCGTCCGGATTCCTCGACCCCGGGAGGATACGTAGGCAATCGGGAAATCGATTCAAGCCCTTCCCTTTTTTTTTCCCACACTCACACATACACAAATTGTACAATTGTATTGTAGTCTTGTAGACTTAAGTTATAGTTGTAGACTTGTAGTCTTGAAAATTATAATTTGTAATATTGTAATTTGTACCTAATGTTCTAAACGGAAAACACGAAATGATATTTTTCAAACATATATGCGTTCATATGTTCAATACCTGTTCCCAACAATTCCGACAATTCCGGACAAGTGCAAATCTGTCCAACCCGGGCCATACCCGTCGGGTCGACCTTCGACCCTCTAACCCGCCGGGTGACCCGAAACCGCCAACCCGTGGAATTCCCGGGTTAGGGTTCGGGTCGCCCCTCCCCGATCTTTGACCCGGCGGATCGAACCCGTCGACCCACCGGGTCAGACCCGTGGCCACGCCTACCTTGGTGTATGTTTAAGATCATCATCATCTAAATAACAATGAGAGAGGTTGAGAAATCTATGATATCAAGAGTTGTGACATTTGATTTTGTATTCCATCAAGTGGAGAGTGAAAGATCTAAAAGACACCTGCCCTCTTGAGAAATAAAGCAGCTAGGTACCCAATAGGGAAGCATTTATAGGTTACAAATGCAATCCATAGATGTCAAAGTGAGTCTTAAACGCTCACGAAATATTACATGGATATGTCTAGTTCATCGTTTGCGTTGGGATTTCGCAAAGTAGAACAATATTATCAAAATGGCAGATGAATATGAAAACAGATATTTTATATAGTTTTATCATCACAAAAAAACGTATTTGAATAGTAATCGATATGTTTTTTCGAACGAAGGGGTATGAAACTACAATTAGCTTCTTTTTTTAACAAGCTGGGGTCATACATACCCATAGGGTATGTATGACTACAAAAAAACCAGTTAAAAAAATAAGTCGAATCAGCTGTTTATTTTTTTAACCTGTTAAAAAGGTGTATGGACACCCAAAAACTCATATAAACAATTAAAATTATGTGTTAAAAAAAAGCTGTTGGAGGAAGCTTATTTGGAGTTTATGTGGTTTATTTGATTTGCAAATACCATAATACCCCTAATAATAACAAAATAAACCACACTTTTTACAAATAAACTGTTTTTCACCCCATACGGAGTTTATATTTTTTCATAAATTTTTAACTACTTTTACCAACAGTTTATAAATTTTACCCTGTTTATAATTTTAGTCAGTTTATTAACTCCGTCCTATACGAACCCTAAGTAGATTCTCCAAAGATCAGCCATAATGTATAGAGGGGGATTAATTGCTGGGGTACGTATACACTGTTCTTGGTAGTAAATTAAATGTATAGCCACATTTTTAGGTATCACACCACCCCACACCACAAATCCCTGCAGTTATCTAGCTACCACTTTGTACAATATAAAGCGCAATCACACTATAAACTCTGATTTGTCTCCATCTTTTTAGCTTCAACCGGAATCCATCCAGATCGATCGAGTTCATCTGCATTATTAATTCTTATCAATATGAATGCAGTGATGGGGCTACTGGGGTGTTGTAAATTGGTTGTTGCTTTCGTAGCCACCTTAGTCTTCTTTCATGGCGTTTGCTTCGCTCGTGATCAACCAGGTACGTACTTCGATTGTTTATCGATCCCTGATCCCTCTGCACATTTCACAACAGAGGTTGTCAATTCGTGTAAGTACATTGAAAGCTATGATTCACTGAAAAGGACTTGATTGTGGTTTAGTGATGTCGATATTTGGGGCTTCCGGGGGTTCCGATCGATCTCTAAAATTGCAAGTTTTTTTTTAATGATCTTAAGGAATAATCCCTCATTTCATATGAAATTATACAAGTGAAGAGGAGTTAGTAGTTAAGTTGCATAAATTGATGGGTATAGTAGTATAAAGAGGAGCATCCATGTGATGCATTCAATTTGAATCACCTCCCAAACCAACCCCTAAAGTCCAACCCAACCCCTAATGCATATGAAGTTTTATTGCAATTCAACAACAATGGGCCCCTTCAATCATGCAATCATACAACACTTTTCACTACTACTATTTACTTTTTTGTTTCATAGGTAGGCACTTAGACCATTATAATATGAGAGAGAAGGATTCGAACTCATGACCTAATAGTCACTACATCTCATCTTTACCAGCTAAGCTAACAAGAGATACACTACTAGTTCCTATAATCACATTAGACACCAGTTCAATTGAGTTTCATGTTAAAACTAATATATATGGTCAATTAAAAAAAAAAAAGAGTAGTCCACCAATTTTACATACTCCCTAGTCCCTCCCTCCTTTCATTTAATTTTTTTTATAAATAAGTATATAATTATTTAAAAAAATTATTAAAGAGTTGATATTTTATTACTATCTTTAAAAAAAACAGGAATAAATAATAAAAATCAATTAAAAGTGAACGAACAGAGTATTATATGGGACAAACGATATCTTTTGACAGTGTGCCTAAGGCTAATTTTTCAAAGCTTTTGTAATAAATATACTCCCTCCGTATCGCAAAACTTGTAGTTTTAGAGTAGTAAACTTGTATCAAAAAACTTGTTGTTTTAGCTATAGTTATTACCTATAAAGGTAATGATTGCTCTTTTTATAGGTAATAATTAGTGCTTTTAGGTACTTTATCCTATAAAAGTAAATAAAATATATGTATTATTAATAAGTGTGCATAAAGCTAAAACTACAAGTTTTGCGATACGGAGGGAGTAAGATTTTAGTTTAAATAATGACTTTTAGATTCTTAGCTTTTTTTTTTTGATTGAGTAATAATTCGGATGCGATGAGTCGCTATCCAATGGCATATATCATTTCGGATGAGGTCAATGAGACCAGGATCACATTCTAGATTGGGATTAGAGGTCACATGGGCAAGATGTGCAACCTGACCAGCCACGCAATTACCAGAACGAAGTGTGTGTGAGAACAAGACTTCGTCAATCCCAGAAATGAGAATACAGATATCTGACGTTATCAGTTCAATTTACCGTGGGCATCTGATTCCTTTTCTAAGATAGTTGATAATAATAAGAGAATCCCCTTCGATTATAAGATTATTTATTTTCAATTGTCTGGCGCCCTTGAGGATACCAAATCCGAGAGCAAGTGCTTCTGCCAACAGGGGAGTTTGCTTTCCAATTAGTTTATATTCCATTGCCACTGGTGTCCCTCTGTCGTTACGAATGACATACCCTATGGAACTTTGACGATTATAAGAGAGTCCTCTTCAATTATAAGATTCAGAGCTTTTTAACTGCTACACTTACCCAAGTTTTTCAGAAAGTTTTCTTTAACCACTATAACAACTAAATTTAGTTAAAAACACAACTTATTAGACTATATTTAACGCAAATAATCTATTTTCACCGTTTAAATTAAAGGGTTACATAATTGATTGGCGTGTGATGAAAAGCAGGAGGAGAATACAGCTTCCTGAAGGAGGCAACGGCGGCGCCGGCGGTGTCCTACTACGACTACATCATAGTGGGCGGTGGATCAGCGGGTTGCCCCTTGGCGGCGACGCTGTCGAGGCACTACAAGGTGCTGCTGCTGGAGCGCGGTGGGTCTCCCTACGGCAACCCCAACATCACGCTCATGTCGGCATTCGGAGCTGCCCTCTCCGACCTCTCCTCCTCCTCCCCTTCTCAGCGGTTCATTTCGGAGGATGGCGTCATCAGCGCCCGCGCCCGCGTCCTCGGCGGCGGCACCTGCCTCAACGCCGGCTTCTACTCCAGGGCTGGTATATATAATTATTCTAGCTACTACTCGATCCATATTTTTATGTCTTTATGGTGAATTTTTTTTGGAAATAGCCAAATTTCGGAAAAAAATTAGGGAAGTAGCCAAATTCCGAAAAATATTAGGGAATTAGTCAAAACGGGGCAAAGTCGCTGTTTCAAACAACGACTTTGCCTAAAGATTTTAAAAATAATAATAAAATAGGTAAGTCGCTGTTTGTAACAGCGACTTACCTTTATTTTGTTTTTGTTTTTTTAATTTTAGGTTAAAAATTAATTTTATCTGTTTTTTTTTTTAAAAAAAATACATATGGGGAGAGTCGCTGTTTGTAACAGCGACTCTCCATTTTTAATTTTTTTTTTCCAGATTAATAGAGGGGTTGCAGAGGTTGAAGATGAAACAGGAGGCCGGGAGGACTTCCTCCGACAACTTCGGCTCGCCCTCGCCCCCAACCCCAGCCTTCCTCCGCCTCGACCGCAACCGGCTCACCGGCCCAATCCCCAACACCTTCGGCTCCATCAACAACGGCTTGCTCTTCACCCTCGACTTCTCCCACAACCGCCTCTCCGGCCCCATACCTCCTGGCGTCATCCTCCGCCACCGCAGGATACCACCCGGCCGGATCTACAGCCCTGGAGGAGCAAATGGTTCTCGGAATCGTTGAATTCGGAGATTTGCGGTCGAGGAACCCAAATTAGGAGGTGAGGAAACCGAATTCGGATCCCGCCATCAGGAGCGAATCGTTCTCCGAATTGGATCTCTTCCTCGCCATGGGGGCTGCCAGGGGACTCTTCTTCTTCGTCCACCACCACTCGTCGCCCCCATCCTGCTGCTTCTTCATCTCTCCGATTGGTGGTTCTCCCCATCACCGACTGCGCCCTCGTTGAATTGGGACTCTTCGTCGTCGCCTCCATCCCGCTTCTTGACGGAAATTAATTTTCCGAGGGTGCTGGGTTGAAGTGAGAGTGGAGGAAGAAGGAGGGAGGCGGCCGGCGGGAGGATCTTAGGCCATCGCCTGAAAAATTGAACGGAGGAGGCCTCCTCCTGCAACCCTAATTAAAAAAAATCAAAATTGGGAGAGTCGCTGTTTGAAACGGCGACTCTCCCCTATAATTTTTTTTTTTTTTATTTTAATATTTTTAAAGGTAAAAAGCCATTTTAAAAAAATAAAAATGGGTAAGTCGCTGTTTATAACAGCGACTTACCTATTTTATTAATTTTTTAAAAATCCTTCGGCAAAGTCGCTGTTTGAAACAGCGACTTTGCCCTGTTTTGGCTAATTCCCTAATAATTTTCGAAATTTGGCTACTTCCCTAAATTTTTTTCGAAATTTGGCTATTTCGAAAAAAAATTCCTTTATGGTTTACCAATATAAAAGGTTTCTGCCCGGTTTGGGGTGGCCCAGTGGTGCGGAGTAAGGGATTGTAAGGAGGTCTTGGGTTCGATTTCTGTCTTCGTCCAGGGACGGACCCAGTGGCAAGTTGGGGTCTGCTCCTGTCCGTCCTATTTTTTTTTTTTTTTTTTAAAAAAGAAAATTAAGAAAAATTAATTAAAAATATTTATTGAATTAAGGGTTTTGTTAATAAATATATTTTTTAAAATTTTTAATTAATTTAGTAAATAAATATATTTGTGATCGGTTGGAGACAGGTCCATTTTTATTATTATTTAATTTTTGGCTCCTTTATTGGATCATGATAGTTAGTTTGTATGTCCTCCACCACTCCACCACTCCACCAGATATATCCGATGCGTCTAATTATTTCCGCTAAAAAAAATAAATTGTAAACCAACTAGAAAGACTAATTAACCTCCAACTTTTTTGGTTCAGCAACAAGCTACGTGAAGACAGCGAGGTGGGACGGAAGGTTGGTGAACCAGTCATATGAGTGGGTGGAGGAGGAGGTTGTGTTCCGGCCTCCGGTGAAGCAATGGCAGTCGGCGGTTAAGGAGGGCCTAGTGGAGATAGGAGTGTCGCCGGACAACGGATTCACCTATGACCACCTCAATGGCACCAAAGTCGGCGGCACCATCTTCGACGAGCAAGGCAGAAGGCACACCGCCGCCGACCTCCTCAAGTCCGCCAATCCCAGGAAGATCACCGTTCTCTTGCACGCTCCTGTCCACCGTATCTTGTTCGCCTCTAAAGGTACTTAATTCTGTAATGAACTATTTCATGGAATCAGGTTTATAAAATATTAAATATTAAACATTATCCTAATAAGGTTTATAAAATATTATCCTAATAAGGTTTATAAAATATTATAAATTTAATGTATTTAAATTAATTTGAATTGGAAATAAAATATTAAATATTATCCTAATAAGGTTTATAAAATATTATAAATTTATTGTAAACAAATTTGAAATATTTCGCATTAATTGAACATGATCTAAAACAATTATTTTATCTTATAAGAATTACCAAAATATTATCTATTGATTTTTATCAAAATTTTACGAAATATTATCTTATTAGAAGATATCTCCTACTTTGCATCCGGAAAAAAAAAGTAAATTGATTATTTCTTATTAATAAATTTAATAAAGTAATTCATAACTAAATTATATATCTACAAAATATTCAGTATTTTTTTTATCATTTATCTAATATTTTTTTTCATTTGATTAGTCAAAAGGATAATAAAACTATATTTATTTAAAAAAACTGAATATATATATATATTTTATATTGAAAATAAAATAAATGTTTAATACTCCGGGCAATTAGGATGTTTAAAAAATTATTGTAACAATTTTTCATTTTATAGTAACTATTTTTTTTAAAAAAAACTAAGTATTTTTCATTTTATTATACAAGAAACTATTTTAAAAAATTATTTTAAGTAAGGATATTAACTAGTTTTACGGATATTAATGGATAATTAGGACGCTCAAGGCCCCGGGCCCACGGAGTGATTTTCACGGACTCAAGAGGAGCAAAGCACGGGGCCTACCTAAGGGCAGGGTCCACGAACGAGATCATAATCTCAGCAGGAGCTCTAGGCAGCCCACAACTCCTAATGCTGAGTGGAGTGGGCCCTTCGACCCAACTAAGGGCCCATAACATTAAAGTGGTGCTGGACCAGCCCAATGTGGGACAGGGAATGTCAGATAACCCAATGAACGCAGTGTATGTCCCATCCCCTGTACCAGTGGAGGTCTCCCTCATCCAAATTGTAGGCATTACATCCTTTGGCGCCTACATTGAGTCTGCCAGTGGTGAGAACTTCGCCGGTGGTGCTTCTACTAAAGACTTTGGCATGTTCTCCCCGAAGGTATTATTTTCCTTAATTTTTACGCCTTTTGATCGTCAATGCCATCAAATTCAAAGGTTTTGTAATATGGATAGGACTTGAATAGCTCATAAACCATGTGTAACATATCTTATATCGACGTGGGATGACGAGGAGACATAATTTGTAACATACGAATGTGTCATTGTCCAAATTACACGTAACAGATAGGGCAGTTGTCAACAGTGCCACCTAAGCAAAGAACACCAGAGGCCATTTCCAAGGCCACAGAGGCAATGTCCAAGTTGGAGCCCTTAGCCTTCCAAGGAGGGTTCATCCTCGAAAAGGTCATGGGCCCACTCTCGAGGGGACACCTAGAGCTGGCAAGCCTTAACCCGAACGACAATCCACGTGTCACCTTCAACTACTTCAAGGATCCAGAGGACCTCCGAAGGTGTGCTGAAGGGATCAGAACCATAGAGAAAGTGATTGAATCCAAGGCCTTCACTAAATTCAATTACCCTGGAATGTCAGTTGAGACCTTGCTGAATATCACTGCAACGACACCTGTGAACCTCTTGCCCAGGCATGCCAACTCCTCTGCCTCACCGGAGCAGTTCTGTAAGGACACTGTGATGACCATTTGGCATTATCATGGAGGTTGTCAGGTTGGCAAGGTTGTTGATTCGGATTACAGGGTTCTTGGGATTGATAGACTTCGAGTGATTGATGGTTCAACGTTCTCTTTCTCCCCGGGAACTAACCCTCAAGCAACAGTTATGATGCTTGGAAGGTATGTCATTATCAACCACTTATTCACAAGTTATAACCAAAACAAAACTGTTGATCAATATTCAATATGTGAGTTGTTGTTTGATGTGTTCTTGCAGGTACATGGGGGTGAGGATGCTTAGAGAGAGATGGGCAATTGAAACATCTAATTGAGTTCGTGAAATGTGTCTTTTGAGTTGATACCTTGGTGTATGTTTAAGATCATCATCTGATAACAATGAGAGAGGTTGAGAAATCTATGATATCAAGAGTTGTGACATTTGATTCTATATTCTATTATGTGAAGAGTGAAAGATCTAAAAGACACCACTCTTAATAAAGCAACTAGGTAGTCAATAGGGAAGAATTTATAGGTTACAAATGCAATCCATAGATGTCAGAGTGAGTCTTAAACGCGCACGAAACATCACATGGATTCGTGTAGTTCATCATCTTAGACCAATATGATCAAAATGGTAGATGAATATGAAAGAGGATATACCTTTAAAAGGTTAAAAAAAATTAGTTAAATCAAGCATCTTAGAAAAATATGTCAATGAAAAGGAGTGACACTAGAGGGTGGACTGTACGTGTAGGATATCCATGGCATAACCTTTGAGCATATGCCAGCAGGCATCTGATTCGGTATGGTGTTCGTACTCTGGAAATGGAGTATATAAGGGCGTCCAAGAGATGCAGATGAACTGAAGTGTTATATGCAATGGAAGTCGGTATACGAAAGAAGAGAAGCAAGCCAGTTGCAGGGCAGCTCTCCGCTTGGCATGGGATGGCTTTGAAGGATGATTTGGTAGAAGCCGAAAAGCCATCGATACGTGCCAAAGGAGAGTTGCCCTGTGAATGGATTTTGCTTGATTGAAATGGGAAATCTGTAGGTGAATCAGTTTTTGTTCAGAGGTAAATCATCCAAAAGTGCATATTTTTATCTTAATCAGTCTTGGTTTTTATGTTGCAGTCAAAGACTCAAAGTACCAATTGTTTTTGGTCTAACTTTGTAACTCGTAACGGCATTTCGCATCCGATTGGATCTGGAATGTGAAGCAATTCAAGCAACTGGAAAAGGAATGGGATTTTTCTCATATCCAGTCTGGATGTTTGTTTGATGCACTTCATCATTCCATTGGGAGATACCTTATAAAATAAATATACTTCCGAAATGAAACAACGAGTTGAGATGGCCGAGTTGGTCTAAGGCGCCAGATTAAGGTTCTGGTCCGAAAGGGCGTGGGTTCAAATCCCACACTCTCAACACAAATCCATGTTTTTTTCCCCAGTTTTGGTCCCCAAAAAAAAATTGTTTGTTTTTGTTGGCTTCTATGAAATTTATTTGTTTCCACCAAAAAAAAAATGAAATTTATTTGTATATTTTACAACTATAACAATTTGTATAGGTAACAAAAAATATATATATAAAAAAAAAGGCACATGTTTTGTATAATGTTTGTTTGAATATTGCTAATAGATACATTTTTTTTATAGCACTAATAGATAGATTTTTTTATACTTTGAAAGCTCGTTTGGTTAACAACCCAAAAACCCAGGAAGTAGGAAAAATTCATGTGTTTAGTTGATATTTTTGAAATTAAAAAACGCATAAATTCAACTTAAATTCCCCAAAATGGAGGAAGTTCACTTACCTAGTCCCCTCTAAGTAAGTTCAACTTCCATCATTTTGTATTTAGAAATTTTCAATTCCTCTTTTAATCCTCTAAAATAAAAAAAATCAATCAAACACATTTTCACAATTTTCATCAATTAGACTTCCCAGAAATTTAATTCTCACAAAGTAACTTTTCGAGAATTTTAATTCTCACATTGAACCAAACAAACCTTTGGTAATATTAGTAGAAATTGCTAGTTCCCCTTTCAACCTCAACAAATGTCAAACCTAATCCATCTATTCTATATATGTAGGAAGTCAACATTTTTTGCCCTTGATTTAGGGGAATCTATATATAACTTTAATTCAGAAGACTTTGTTTATGTGTCAACCTTAGAGTAGTTTTAGGAATATTGACCAATTAATTTTTTTTCCTTCATTTTTTTTTATTTCTCCTTTTTCTATTTTTTCCATTAACATCTATATATCTATATATATAACTTTAATTCAAAAGACTTTGCTTACGTGTCAACCTTAGAGTAGTTTTAGGAATATTGACCAATTATTTTTTTTCCTTCATTTTTTTTATTTCTCATTTTTCTCTTTTTTCCATTAACAATTGGGCTTAATTCAAAACATTGAATTTAATTTAATATAGCTACTGGGCTCAACTCAAATTTATTTCCTTTAATTATTATTTTCTCCTTCTTTTTATCTTTTCAACCCAATTATATATTTTTTAATTTTTATGACATTTACTATATATATTCATGAATATTTTGACAAATTGTTTCAATCGATGCCCATTTTTGTAATTATTTTTTAAATCGTGAATATTTGGAGAAAAAAAATCGCTTTTCTGATGATATGACGTAACCAATATCATTTTAGACAACTGTTATACCACATCACATTTTAAAAAAGTTACAATGGTATTATTATTTTTACTAAGTGATTTAAATATCTATATTTATGTATTATACTTTTACATGATGTTTTCTTAAAAATAATTTTTTGAGATATTTATAAGATACATTTATGGCATATATTTTAATGTTTTTTATCTTAACTTTGATTAATATTTTATATTATTATTTTTTATATTATCAAGATTTTAGTTTAAAAAACCGCGCCATGGCGCGGGAAAATTACTAGTATAGTTTATTTACTTCCTTTAAAATCTAAAAATTATAGCAAAAAACAAATAAATATATATATGCAGTTGTTTATGATTAAACGATAAAAATAAATTTTAATCATTAAAACAAAGTTTAATGGTTTCTACCAAAAAAAAACTTTTTTCGATTCAAAAAAATAAAATACTCCGTCTGACAAAACATATCTTTTACTATTCATACACATTTTTTAAGATGATAAAAACTATATAAAATATCTATTTTTTTATATTTTTTGTTACTAATTATAAGTATAAAATTGCTCCAAAAAAATTGATAAAAACAATTATTTTATATTGTTTTTGCCAATTTTTTTGAAAAAAAAAACGTACATTAATAATAAACCGTAAACGACATGTTTTTTCGAGCGAAGAGAAAATCTAACGGTTAAAATGTTGTGACATATATGGGGTCTCATCACTCCCTTGATTTGAATCTTCGACAGAATCATTTCCACTTTTCTTGTTTTCACATGCTACTCGATAAGGACGTTGGTGGTCGTTTAATATTGTAATTGTCATACAACACGATTAGCAATAATGCATTCATTAATACATATGTTATATTATAAAATACCGTAGATTATGTCCTCGTTGATTTATTGAGTTGAATGCATAAATCAATCTTTTGTTATTTTAAGAAGAAATGTTAAATGTTGATTATTAATTGTTTGGTGGTTAGCTAATTTTTAATTAATTTTGTATATAATAATACTAGTTAGATTAATTTAAAACCATATATAATTAACCACATAATTAATTATATATTTAATCAAATTATTAAGAGCAAAATATAGGCTGGTCACTGGTGAATGCCTCTGAAATATATAATTTATTTTAAGTTATTATTATATATAATATGAGTTGTTTGCAACTCAACTAGAATTTTATAGTAATATATAATTTATTTTAATTTATTATTATATATAATATGTTTGCTACTAATTGTCATGGTCAATATATGATCATATATTATGACTTGTGAGAACGTTATATCTTCGCTGATCGACGAAAGTGTTTTGGTTGTATCAGCTTATCCGCGTGATCACATTAATTAAATTGGGAGATTTAATGCAGGGATTGCGTTATACAAATCATCATAATTTCATACAACTTTTTGGATATATATTATCATTTTATAGGTTTTTTTTTTAGATCAATACCATTAGGTTATTCTATTTCTTTAATCAAAATCATAGCTACAAAGTCTGGAAGGATTAAAATCATAGCTACAAAGACTGGAAGCAACTGAATAGAGAAAAGCGAGTGACTGATTGGTCTAATGATCGCTAATTCATCGGCCGCCTTATTGCCCAGTCTACTAACAAAGGACTAACTAATAGACTCAAAGTAACTGGAAGAAGCTAAAATGTCCGAAATAAGTGATAGATTACATAGGTCTTAATATTGTATAGTGGGCTAAAAGCCCATTAAGGACCAATACCTTTGTAACCATATATATATATATATATATATATATATGTATGTATGTGTGTGTGTGTTATATCAATGAATGGAAACCCTCAAGGAGGACTTTACATCAATTCTACAATTCTACATGGTATCACAGCCTTTTATTCCTCACGGAACCCTAGTTTGATCCTCCCGCCCCACCTCCTCTTCCCGTCGCCGGCATCGTCTCCTCGTCGCCTCTCTCTCTCTTTCCCCTCCTCACCGGCCTCCCGTTTGCACAAAAAAAAAAAAATCTCTTACCATGGCTCTCTACGATCACCAACATCACGCCTTCTCTGGATACTCTAGATATCCTACCCCTCGACATGTCGGTCCTCAGGCCTCTCTGACATCGCCTGACCCAGGCTATGTTCCGCCAGCTCTGCATCACGCCTTCTCCTCTACGCAGCCGACATCTTCAGACTCTTCTTGGTACATGGACACTGGTGCCACCTCCCACATGACGAACTCCTCAGTTAACCTCTCATCTATTTCTTTTAAGGGCCCTGCCCACTCTATTATCGTCGGAAATGGTGGTCGTCTTGCTACTTCGGGAATTGGCCACGCCAAATTACAGACCCCAAACCACCCACTACACCTCAACAATGTCCTGATTGCCCCAAAGATTGTCAAAAACCTTATCTCTGTCCGTCGGTTCACTACTGACAACAACGTTTCCCTTACGTTTGATCCCTATGGTTTCTCTGTGAACGATCTTACTACGGGGGTTACTCGCATGAGATGTAACAGCACCGGGGAGCTCTACCCTATCACACCACCTCCTGCGTCCAGTCAGTCGTGTCCGGTCGCCCTCTCGGCATCATCGTCCAGCCTGTGGCATGCACGCCTGGGCCATCCCAGCGCTGTCGTTCTAGATGTCCTCCGTTCCCAGAACCTTGTCACCTGTACGAAAGACCCACGCTCTGGTTTATGCTCTTCCTGCCAACTAGGCAAACATGCCAGATTGCCATTCCAACGGTCTTTGACCTCTACCCTTGCTCCCTTTGATATCATTCACAGCGACATTTGGACCTCTCCCGTTCCTAGCAAGGAGGGTCACAAGTACTACCTCTTGTTTCTTGATGATTACACTCATTACTTATGGGTCTTCCCGTTGCATTTCAAGTCCCAAGTGTTTCCTGTCTTTGCCAGATTCCATACCTACATCAAAACACAGTTTCACATGTCCATCAAATGTTTCCAATGTGACAATGGTCGTGAATTTGACAACAAAGACTTTCACTCGTTCTTTGCCGCAAATGGGATCTCCTATCGCTTGTCTTGCCCCTATACTTCTCAGCAGAATGGCAAGGCAGAAAGAATCATCAGAACCATTACCAACATGATGCGTTCTCTCCTCTTCCACGCATCTATTCCCCTTCCCTATTGGCCTCACGCCTTATCCACCACATGTTATCTCCTAAACATTCTCCCTTCCACTACCCTACACCATCGCTCGCCAGCTCAGACACTTTATTATGCCGAGCCTAGGTATGATCACCTTCGCACCTTCGGGTGCTTGTGTTTCCCAAACCAGTCCTCCACAGCCCTGCACAAGCTTCACCCGCGCTCCACTCCATGTGTCTTCCTAGGCTATCCGTCTGATCATCGTGGTTACATTTGCCTCGATATCAAGACCCACAAGATCATTCTCTCACGTCATGTCACCTTTGATGAGTCGCGATTTCCCTTTGCGTCTCCCACACCCCCTGTGTCTCCGTCAGAGTCTGAGTCACCATTCCCTCACTTCCTTTTTCCCTAGAGCTCTCCCGGTGCTCCTGCTTCTCCCCCAACACCACCACCACCACCACCCCCCACCACCAGACCACACACCCGCAGCGTCTCCGGTGTCTTCCGACCCCGTCAGATCGTCTCCATGACCACCGCTCATCACCCCGCTATCCACCTCCCATCACCCCGCCAAGCAGCCTCCCGTCACCTACGTGCGGCGCCCGCAGCAGGGCATGCGGCGCCCGCCGCATGTACAAATGCTGCGCCCGCAGCCTTACACCCTTCCCTGGCGGCGCCCGCCGCAAGTCATGCTGCGCCCGCCGCATGTACAAATGCTGCGCCCGCAGCATTACACCCCTCCCTGGCGGCGCCCGCCGCAACCCTCGCCGCCTTTGATCCACCCGCCGCCTCTTCCCCTTGCTTAGCCCCTCTTGCCCCCGTCCTTCCCGACTCCCATTCACCTTCTGCCCCCACCCAGACCTCCCTCTCCCCCGTTCCCACCTCCCACAAAACAGCCCTCCTCGACCCGAATTGGCAGGCGGCTATGCTCGACGAATACAGGGCCCTTACGAAGAATGGTACTTGGGTTCTTGTTCCTCGCCCTCCGGAGGCGAACGTCATTCGATGTATGTGGCTTTTTCGTCACAAGTTCCGCTCTGATGGGACGTTGGAGCGCTACAAGGCCCGTCTTGTGGTGAACGGTAGATCTCAGCAGGCCGGTATTGATTGTGATGAGACCTTCAGCCCTGTGGTCAAGCCTGCCACTATCCGAGTGGTCCTGAGTCTGGCTTTGTCGCGCAATTGGGCCATCCATCAGTTAGATGTCAAGAACGCCTTTCTGCATGGTCATCTGAACGAGACAGTTTACATGTTTCAGCCGCCGGGGTTTACTGATGCTGAGCGTCCAAAGCATGTCTGTCTCCTCAAGCGCTCTCTATATGGTCTGAAACAGGCTCCGCGAGCGTGGTTCCAGCCTTTTGCCTCTCATCTGCTCCGTTTGGGTTTCACTGGCAGCCGTTCGGATACGTCTCTGTTTATCTATCGCAGAGGCTCAGACTTGGCATTCCTGCTACTTTATGTCGACGACATCATTCTCACCGCCTCTTCTGATGCTCTTCGGACGTCGATAATCTCGCAGTTGAGTGCGGAATTCGCCATGTCTGATCTGGGTCAGTTGTCTTACTTCTTGGGAGTTGCTGTTCAGCGGCATGCATCTGGTCTGTTTCTCTCACAAAGTAAGTATGCTGCAGAGATTGTTTCTCGGGCTAAGATGGTCAACTGTAATCCCGTCGCAACCCCAGTCGATACATCCAACAAGCTCAGTGCTCATTCTGGTCCTTTGGTTGACAATCCCACACTGTACAGGAGCCTCGCCGGTGCTCTTCAGTATCTCACTTTCACCAGGCCTGATATCAGTTACGTCGTTCAACAGATCTGCTTGTTCATGCATGCCCCTAGGGAACCTCACTTTCAGGCTTTGAAGCGGATCATTCGGTACATCAGCGGCACCCTCGAGCTCGGCACCACCATCACTCCTTCCTCTAAGCTTGATCTTGTGGCTTACACTGATGCGGATTGGGGTGGTTGTCCAGACACACGTCGCTCCACGTCTGGTTACTGTGTCTTCCTCAATGACACTCTTGTATCTTGGTCAGCCAAGCGTCAGTCCGTTGTGTCTCGCTCCAGCGCTGAAGCCGAATACAGGGGTGTTGCCAACGTTGTCTCTGAGTGCTCTTGGCTCCGCAATCTCCTGCTTGAGCTACGATGCCCCTTGCAGAAGGTCACTCTAGTCTACACTGACAACGTCTCCGCCGTCTACCTGGCTAGCAACCCAGTCCAGCATCAACGCACGAAGCACATTGAGCTTGATCTCCACTTCGTCAGGGACAAGTTTGCCATTGGACATGTCCGCGTTCTACATGTCCCGTCCTCTTATCAGTACGCTGATATATTCACCAAGGGTTTACCTAGACAGTTGTTCATTGATTTTCGTTCCAGTCTCACTGTACGGACCCCTCCCGTTTCGACTGCGGGGGTTTGATAGATTACATAGGTCTTAATATTGTATAGTGGGCTAAAAGCCCATTAAGGCCCAATACCTTTTAACCTATATATATATATATATATATATATGTTATATCAATGAATGGAAACCCTCAAGGAGGACTTTACATCAATTCTACAATTCTACAATAAGATTAAAAATGGTGCCAAATTGCCAATCCCCTTGCTTCCGCTGCGTAGCTTTGTAACCAATGCTTGACAATCATATTCCATTTGGATGTGTCGAATCCCTCTCTCCTTCGCTAACTGCACTGCCCATCGGACTCCTTCGGCCTCAGCCAACTCGACAGGCCAGGTGGGTTCTATTTCCCTTTGCCCAGCGAAGATGAGCTCGCCCTCGTGTTTTAGATTTTTGATAAACTGGGATAAAATTAAAATATTTTTATGTTAATTATAGTGTTGGTAGATGGAAAATGAATTGACAATGGGAATTTTCCACTTGGAACTGACTTTAATATTATATTAGTCAAGTAGTTTAACTTTAATGGCTCCGGCACATTCATTTACTAAATGAGTTGAGTATGAATGTATATATTTTTATTCTCTCGATTTAGCTCGATTTGAGATCGAATTTCATAGAATTTGCAAAATTTCCTTGAGTCTCTGTGAGCCGAATAACTCAAGCTGATTGCGCTTGACTCATTTTTAAGCGAAATGGACTTAACAACCAAAACTTGTCTCATTAAACTTGAATACAACTCTATTCGGGTCGTTTGAAAGAAAAAAAAAATTCAACATCTTTTTTTTATACAAGGATTCAGTACACTAGATAACCATAACCGATGTACCGAGAGATCAGAAAAATCGATAGATAGGCAAACCATCATGAGAAGCAATCGAACAAAAAGACAAGGCAAGCCAGGACATAGATTTTTTTAATGAAGAAGTCCAAGACATAGGTTAAACATCCTTTTTAGCAACTACTACGTATTAATATATATTAAATACCATTTTTCTATTATTTTTATTAAGTAAAAATTCGAGATTGAACCGACTCGTTGACAGACAGAAACCACCTAAACATACATTAAAAATTGAAAATTTTTGTTTATTATCGTTGGATGAATTGCATTGCGGCTACAACTATTTTTCCATGTTTAATTTATAGCCCAAAGATATAAGTTAGAAAATCCTTATTTTATCTATTTATCTTGATGATTGATTCATAAATATACCCCAATCCCATTGACCAAAAGTCGTCGCGTAAACTAGACACTCTTTGACATCAAATAATTGAAGGCTTCCTTTGTCAAGGAAGCCATCAAGTGGGAAACAAGCTTCAGCTTCCCCACTAACGTTGACAGCTTCCCTTGAAAACTCCCTTTTTGCCCTCTTCTCATTTGTTCTTTCCTCCCCTCTCCTTATTCCTCAACAGTAAACTACCTCTAAATTAAACCCAGAGATTTACCATGTTGCCCCTTCATCGCCTTATCGGCGTTTAGGGTTGTTATTCAAGCCAAATACTGATTATTTATTTTTCAGCTCGTTTAGAAACGAGTGAAGCTCGAACCAAACCTAAATTTGACCTCAAGCTTAAAAAAGTGTTCATACTCAGCTTGTTTAGAAATAGCCGAGCTCGAGCTACTCGCTCATTTAACATTCCTAAGCATGTTTGAAAACTCTAGCAAGTGTCTCTGTCACAAAATCGCAATCAATCTCGGCCGTCCAATTTGTAGTGGCTTTGATCAAATTGTCAAGATGCACAAAGACAAAGGCAATGGCAAAGGGTAGATGGATGAGTAAATAGGATCTGCCATTCATTTGACTAACATCAATTCTGAATTGGCCAAAAACAAAACCTTTGACCCATTGATGGATGGCATAGCTTCATCAGCATACATCAACCCTTCAATTTTTAGCCTTCAATTTCTGATTGGAAGATGAAGATCATCATGCCTTCAATTTCCAGAGGCAAAGATCCCTCCCAGGAGTGCTCTTTCAGGTGCTGTCTCACTGCCCAGCTCAGTGTTTCTGCAGCTTCCCATGATCAGAGATCCATCAACGACTCTGCGACTCTGCGGTACGATTTTGCCACAGCCACCAGTTCCTCCCTTTACCCAAACACACAATTCACAAACCATGAATCCCTTCCCAATCTGCAGGACTCGTTTCGCAGCTTCTTGAAAGCGTTCCCGCAGTTCCTTGAGACGGTTGAAGCTGATCAGGTTCGCGGCAGGGAGTACCCTCACCTCTCCCTCTCGAATCACGTCTGCCTTGACTTCATTGGCCATGGCCTGTTCTCGTATTCGCAGTCCCACCAAGCAGGACCTGATCTCACTGCTTCTGTTGCTTCTACATCCACAGCTATCCAGCCCACCTATTCGAAGATGCCCTCTTTCGAGGTTTCACACAATCCAGCCCCAGTTAATTCGCCAATAGAGGGTGGTGGAGCAGGTGGGTCGGATTTTGAATCCCGTGTTAGGAAAAAGATGATGAGTTTCTTGAACATTTCAGATGAGGATTACTCGCTCGTGTTCACAGCCAATCAATCGTCAGCCTTTACAGTACTAGCGGAATCTTACCCGTTCAAGACAAATAAGAACATTGTCACGGTCTATGACCATGACAACGAGGCAGTGGAAGCAATGGTTGAGAGCTCAAAAAGGCGAGGAGCACGAGCTGTCTCAGCCGAATTCAAGTGGCCGACGCTCAAAATTCACTACACCAAGCTCAAGGAAGTTATACTCAGCAACAAGAGGAAGAAGAAGGGAAAGAGAGGGTTGTTTGTCTTCCCACTTCAATCAAGGGTGACCGGAGCTCGGTACTCGTATCAATGGATGAACATGGCGCAGGAGAACGATTGGCATGTATTGTTAGATGCAACCGCACTCGGACCCAAAGACATGGACACATTGGGCCTCTCCCTCTTCCAGCCAGATTTCCTCATATGCACTTGCTACAAGGTATTTGGCCTAAACCCCTATGGATTTGGCTGCTTATTTGTCAAGAAATCCAATGCATCAATTTTCAGTGAATCAACTATCAATCCAGCCAGAGGCATTGTAAACCTAGTAGTGTCATCCACATTGCCCAATCAACCCCCAAACCCCGACTATCAGGGAGATGAAGAATCAGCTTCGAGTACATTCTCTGGGGAAATTCATCGAACAGGTGGTGGGCATTCAACATCTGAATTGGAAACAGAGATAGAATTCAAGGGCTTAGACAGTGCGGATGCACTGGGGCTTGTAATCATCAGCACGAGATCAAAGTACCTGATTAATTGGCTGATCAACGCAATGCTGAGCCTCCGGTACCCGAACTCAGAAAACAGCCGGCAACTGGTGAGCATCTACGGACCCAGAGTGCGATACGACAGGGCGCCGATTTTGGCATTCAACATGTTCGATTGGAAGGGGGAGAAGGTGGACCCATTGCTGGTCCAGAAACTGGCCGATCGGAACAACATCTCGCTGGGGTGTGGGTTTCTGAAGCGGATTTGGTTCGGCGATCGATACGAAGGAGACAAAGCTAGGGTTTTGGAGAGGCGGAAAGGGGGGAAAGATGAGAAATTGAAGGCGGGGAGTAAGAGAAGGGATAACGGGGATGAATCTGGGATAGGTTTAGTGACGATCACCATTGGATTCTTGAATAATTTCGAAGATGTGTATAGATTGTGGGGGTTCGTTTCGAGGTTTTTGGATGCGGATTTTGTGGAGAAGGAGAGGTGGAGGTATACTGCATTGAATCAGAAAACTATCGAGGTATGAGATTGAGATTCGTTTGTGTGATTCACACGGCGGGATTTCGCAATTCGCACGGTGCCGACCTCGAAAATCGGTATTGGCGGTCTGTCAACTTGGAAAGTCGGTATCGGCAGAAGTGCCGACTTGATCCAACGGTGATCTCCCACTCAATGAAGGACTGCCGACCAGTGCAATGTTGTCGACTCCTTGCCGACTCGGAAACTCGGCATCTACACCGTGCGAATAGAGAATAAATAGCCGTGTGAATAGCAGAACCTTGAGATTTTCTTATCCAGACCTCTGGATGGGTGTACAGTGAGGGTTTCAGATTTCATTCATGGTTGTGAAATGTGCAAATAATGGATTGTTATTTATATGATTCTTTTGCTAGTTTGAAAATTGTTGTATGGGGATGAGTTTTCCCAAGAAATAAATCTTTGATTGTTGAATTGTTTGGATTTTTGAATCATACATATCTCGAATACTGTAGCTTTAGGGTTTGTTCGACACAAGCTTTTTGAGACTTTTCAAAGAGTTGTGATAAAGTTTTTTATGATTTTCAAAAAAGATAGTTTTATAAAATTTTACTAGTACAGTTCCCGCGTCATTGCGCGGTTTATTTTTACATCATAATAATATGACAAATTAATATTGTAAAATTTTAATAAAAGTTAGTATAAATTAAAAATGTATAATTTTATTGGTTGAAAAAAAAATACAATTAATGTAAACCATTTAGGGTTGGTTAAGCTGGAAATGACATGTGAGAGTACCCAAGTGGTCACTGGAGGGTTTACCTAGTTTTTAACTTCAGGGCTCATGGGATCAGTCGGGTGCAAGTAGCAGAACCCGGATACCCAAGTAAATTCAAAAAACTATAATAAATGTAATGATAACATCTCATTAAAAATGATATAAACCCCTTGGTTAGAAAATATAGAATATATTGAGGAAAAAATTATAATTAATGTGATGATGTCACATCTTCAAACTTACTTTTCATTAAAATTATATATTAACATTACTATTAATATTAATTCAATATTTTACATTGAACCACTCGTAAGAAAATGGAGTTTATAATGAATTGAAAAAAATGATCAAAAAGTCTTTGCATAAGGAGGCAACATGTGGTAGTAGGATTATAGGTTTAATATTCAATTTGTAGAAATGAAGAAATTTTATTAATTTAAAACAAAAGATAACTTTTATTATTTCATTTAACATGTTAATTTTTACTTTATTTTCTCAAAAACTAAATAGGTTAGAATTTGAGTAGATATAGAAATGAAGGTATTAAAATAAAATTCACGTATTTTCTTAAAATAATATGTTAAATGAAAACTTTAATCTATAATCGTTAAACCATAATCATACTTTGGATAATTTAATAAGATCATCATATTTTGATGTATACAAACAAAAATTTTGAATTTTTTTTATGTGTATATAGATAAATTAATAAAATTTAATGGGTGTGTGTATATATATATATATATATATATATATATATATATATATATATAGGGGTTGGATCCGGAGTACTCACCCCTTATTGTGTATCAAGTACTCAAATCTAGCCGTTGATTATATTGAATCGGATGGCTGGGATTGAAAAGAAAAAACCCCCAAAATAGCAAACCAGTCTTAACCCCCGCGCGTGAAAGCAAGAGCTCAAACCCTACCCCACTATCGCGACTTCTCTGTCCAGAAGAAAGAGAGAGAGCGCGAAGGGCGATTCGAAGAGTCATCCATCGTCGATTCGAAGAGCAAGAACCCAAACCCTAATCCTTTGAGGCGCTGCTACCGGCGACGACTGGCGGGGGAGCCGAAGTGGGAATCGGAGCGCGGCCCGTATTCATCTGTTGTTCGTTGCTTCAACCTTCGTTGTTCGGCGATTTCAAGCTCGGCGATTTCAAGCCGAAGTGGGAATCGGAGCCGAAGTGGGTGGAGGAGCTACTGGTGTCGGCCATTTCAAGCTCGACGAGGTTGATTTGAAGCAGTCCGTATTCGTCTGCATCCCGCGATTTCTGAAATGGGTAAGTGTGTTATTAAAAGTGTCGATTCTCCAGTTGTTGTTCGTGGTTGGGCGATTTTGGGGATTTGATGTTTCCGATTTTGGGGATTTGGGGATTTGATGATTCCAGTTGTTGTTAGTGTGGTATTAAAATGTCGTTTTCCAGTTGTTGTTCGTTGCTTCCACCTTCGTTGATCTTGGATGTTGTCGATTTTGCTTCTACTGTTTGATTACTCCGTGTGTTTGATTCCACCTTCGTTGCTTCTACCTTCGTTGTTCTTGTGGGTTTTGATTTAGGGTTTTGATTACTCCTTGTGTTTTGATTTAGGGATTTTTATTACTCCGTGTGTTTCTGATTGAATAATGGGTTTTGAGTATTGATTACTCCTTGTGTTTCTGATTGAATATTGATTACTCTGGTTGAAAGTGCCAAAAAATGTTCATGTTTTTGAGTGATAGTGGCAAAACGTGGGTTTTATTGACATAAAAGGATTATGCAGATGTATGTGGTTGTGTATTCAGTAGTATATGGATGTTTATGGCTGGTTGGTAATGTGTAAGTATGCTTATTTGGGAGGGTTTTGATTGACTGTGAAGCTGTATTCCGGTGTCAACCCATATTATGCAGTTGTAGATGGTTGTTTGTGCATACGTATGTTTACTTTTAGAGGTTTGATGGTGTTTGAGAATTTTGATGGGATTTTAAGCTTTAATCGGGTATAAGCAAACGTTATGCAGATCGATATGTATGTCTATTAAGTATTATGTTTAAGGCTGGTATTTGAGGATCTTCATTGTGTATGTTTAGTTGGGTTGGTAATTGATGATCTTGATTGTGTCGTTTTTATGCAGTTACCAAAAGCAAGGGAAAGGGGAAAGCCACCCCAAGAGGTGGAAAGAGTTCAGAGTCAGACTCCTATTCCGACCGATCAACTAAGAAAAGGGCAGTTTATACAGCTGATAGCGAGGATGACTTTGTGGACGAGCCACGCAAGTCTAAGCATGCAAAGAAGAACAACCCAGGACCATCAACCCGACACCGAGCACGGACAAAGAGAGCACGGACAAGTGCAACATTAGTCAAAGGTATATCATGACCACCAACATGAAAAAGTTTATAAATTCAATTTGTTTAATATGGAAGCAGTGCCTAAACTTGTTATATTTAATGCAGATGGTCCTCTTGCGGTAACACTTACCGATACCCAGATACCCACTGAATCACCAGTATCTACAACCCCAGATTCTGAAACAACGCAGCCCGAAGTGACTAAAAAACCAAGGTTGAATACAAGGGGGAAAATGGCGATGTACCAGCCGTTGGATACAAGATCATCGCCAAGCACATTTGTCGATGCAATACATAAGTTGAAAACAAAGGATGGTAATGAGAGACAACTAAAGACATTGCAACACATTGGGTTCAGCTCACTATTGGATTTAGAGGTGAAGAAGCAACCACTTTCCTTGGCTTCTTGGGTAGTCGACCACTTCAACCCACATAAGTGCAGCATTGAGTTTGATGACGGAAGAAGCATAGAACTTACCGATGTCGACGTACATAGATGCTTGGGGATTCCTATAGGAGGCAATCCAGTTGTGTTGAAGGGCCAGAATGAGAACAAAGAGGTACTTGAGGGATGGAGATTGCAATTCGAACAACAATATGCATACTTGAGGCCTACATTAGTAGGTAATGCAATGTTGAGTGGGGATGATGGGGGGTTGCAGTTCGTGCAAAATTTCATGGTGTTGTTTGATAGCACATTAGTTAGCAGCCAGCAGAGTGGCGGAGTCACCCAACGTTTAGTTAGGGGCATGGACAGTGTTGATTCAGTGAAGGGTTTGAATTGGTGCCAGTTTGTGCTTACGAGTTTGGTTAAGGCAAAATTGAAATATGGATCAGAGAGGAAGGGGTTCTTCGAAGGTTCAGTTATATTCTTAGTGGTATGTGAAGTATAATTTATGTAAATTCATTCTCTTATGTGAAGTCCAATTTATGTAAAACTAACCAATTCATTATATGTGAAATCGCAGCTATTGTACGCAGACAGGGTAGTCAATCAAGGAGAACGACATGTTCCCAGACTCATACCTGTATTGAAAGGATGGACTGACACCTTATTGTCAACAAGGGAAAAAGGCGAAATGGAAAGTGGTGGGTTCGGCAAAGGCCGAATTGATCCACCGATGGAAGTGCAACCAATTGAGGGTTCTGTTGATCCGCTGATTGAAGTGCAACCAATTGAGGGTTCTGTTGATCCGCCGATTGAAGTGCAACCAAGTGAGGGTTCTTTTGGCAGAAATGAGGTACAAAAAACTGAATCCATTTTAAGCAAATGTTCAATATATTACTACATTATTCCATGGTTAGTAATAGTGACTTTATAATGTGCATTACCAATGAATTATGTGTGACATGTCTATTATTCGGTACGTAATGAAGAATTATTCATATACATCTACTCGATTATAGAAGTGAGTTTAACCTACAGGTACAGTACGAGCAGTTGGTCAATGTAGCCGTTGAATTGAGCATAAAGATGAAGCAGTTTGTGGAGCTGTTGAAGAACATTCCAAATGAGCTGATGTCAGATCCCCAGGTCCATGCTTGCTATGAATTGGGGACAACTATCGTTGGTAGAGGTTATCCAGAAGAGACCGGGCTAGATGGAATGCCAACCCCCCCTGCGACAAGTTCGTTGTCCCAAGGGACCCAATCTTTCTTCAATGATCCAAAGTTCATAGAAACTATGAAACTCATCGACGATGCACTACAAGCAAGGGCTGAACTAGTAGCGGAAAGGAACGGACGGCCATCATTTAGTTTGGGTATTCCTGGATGTGAAATCGAACTCGAGGATCCGGTGTCCGTTGTAGTAGGACAACTGAGAAGGGAGCATATGGCATCGACGGGTCCACTGGTTGAAGGACTTGATGATCCCCCCGCTCCTGCACAAGAGGTAACAGTTATGAGTTTCCCACATGAAATTATAAACACAAATGTCTCTCGTTAGGAGTTCCCAACCTCAAATTTGTTCATACTATCGAATGTCTCTTGATTGCAGGCGACTGAAAACATTGAAAGCATTGATAGAAGAACGGTGGCTACAAAGGGAGAGGTAACTATTACTATTCAATATTATAACTTATTTAAAAACTACAAATCTGTACCATCGAAAAATCTATACATAGTGTAGAATAATCTGTATATACTATCGAATAATTTGTTCATACTATCGAATAATCTCATGATACTATCGAATAATTTGTGTTTATGGAATATTGGGTGTTATGCAAATAATATGTGGTGTCTTGTTTGCTTGATGCGAATATATAGTGAAGAGAGTCATGTAATGCTTCATCGTTTGGCAGGTTAAGGGTAAAGAAGTCGCGGTTACAATTGAATCTGATATTCAACCCCCCAAAACATGGAAAGGTGTAACCCCTCCTACCAATAAAGTACTTTATACAGTCATGCTATATAATAGGTAAACTGGTATTGAATATTTGAAATGAAATAATGTTGTGGTTGGTGGTTGGGCGTTTGACAGGGCAAAGAAGTCCAACATATAAGTGGAACTGAAATGCAACAACCCAAAACATGGCGAGGGGTGAACCCTCCAACCAATAAGGTAATTTGGATATTCATGCCATGAAATAGGTACATTATTCGATCAAATAGCAAGGGTTATTCGATTATATTGCCGTTTTTGTATTTAGGAAAAGGAAGGGGGAAGAGCTGACAGGCCTGTTAGATTGATTCCACTTACGTCAACTGTAACGGACTTCGCCACACCTAGGCCACGGAGAGGGGTTAAACCGTCAATCACTGAGATCAGCCCATACGTGCGCAGACATGTTGACCCCGAGCAGAAAAACACAAAAGAACAGAATATGGTGGTAAACATACTAAAGGAAATACAGAATGAGTGAGTGCCTACACAATTATGTACTAGGTTATATGTTGTTAACTATATTAGAATATATATATATATATATATATGCATATTATATGATATTTAATGGATGTTCCAAAGGAAAATCTTGTTCGCGCACTCTAAAGGAGAAGGCACTGTGTGGATAAACTTCACGTTGACGAGTAAAGATATGATGGCGCTGCTAGAGGACACCATACCAATTCGTGTGCTCGATGTGTGGGCGTTAAGGTTGAATCATGAAGAGTCAAGGCGAAGTCCCAATTCCCCTTATATATACTTCGTTCCGCCAAGTGTGACGGTAAACTCTCGAATAATTAATACGTCTTCCCTCCGAAATGTTCTATTCCATATAAACGTCAATGTTAATGTGTGGTAGAACTTTTATATTGTAGTACGGTACAGTCATAGACATACCACCAGGTGAGGATGTGGATGAAAACTTGGAAACGAAGTTCTTTATGAGATTCTACGAGGCAGTTCCAAATGGGAAATTGAACCATAGCGACCTGGATATGGTATGTTTATATAACATCATTCAATCGTATATATATATATATATATATATATATATATATATATATATATATATATATATATATATATATATATATATATATATATATACAATTGATACATCTGCATTTTATTCGTATATTTGGTAATCAGTAGCGATATATACGCAGATAATGTTCCCCATATATGACAAAGGGGAATACTATGTGATATGCTTCCATCTCAAACGAGGCACTGCAGAGATACTAGATAGCTCGAAGGCAAGGGGGTCTGAATATGATAAAAGCTACCTACATGTGTTCTTGAGGCTGGTAAGTATGTATGTGGAGTCAGGTATTCGATGATATCTTGAGATTATTCGGTACTATTAAGAAATTATGCAATTGTAACTCGATATTATTTGATAGTATTATGATATTATAAGATTTATAGTATTATGATATTAGAAGATTTATATGATATACTCTAATGCACGAATACATTTGTGATGCAGCGCAAACTTTTGGTATACCTCCTCCGTGAAGATGGGCAGATCGCACTATGCAACAAAACCAATAAAGCTAACTGCCCTAAGGTTTTGAAGTTGGATTGGATGGTGAATTCGGCCGGGAAGGATTCTGGATTATATGCGATGAGGCACATGGAGACCTACAAGGGGGACTTGTCCTGGAAATGCGGGTTGAAAGGTGGAAGAAGTCGGAAGAACATAAACTCTTTGCGGTCGAAGTATGTGCATTGCTTGCTGACTTCGCATTTGAACAACGAGAAAGACAAAGTCATGAATGCATTCCAGAAGGGGGCAACGTACATCAACTACGAGAGCGTTGTGGGTGAAAAATCGGGCACTAGTTCTCTAAGATTGCCTGGTTAGGTTATATATCTATTATCGTTTTTGTCGGCTACATTGGGTTTTGTATCTATTATGGCATGTTGGGTTGTGTAATGTAGACCAAGTACGTCCAGTAGGGGGCTTCAACGGTACCATTCCCACGAACAATTCCTTAGTTTTATGAGGCACTCGATAGTAGTTTGCCAATTTTGTGTAGTTTGTAATGATGGGTAAGTACGAAGCTTTAAGCTTTAACTATACCGAATGATAGGCAATCGATAGTAGTTTGCCAAATTTTGTCGGCAAGCTATTTTGTAATGAAGCTTTGTAATGATGGGTAAGTGCTATTTGCAATTCATTTAGTTGTTGAGTGTGTTCTCCGATTATAATGTTGTAATAGATACAAAACCTTAGGGCAGTTTGCTTAAAAAACCTTAGCATCAGGCAAATCTTTACTCGGGATAATTAATACCGTCTAAAAAACCATAGGATAGCATAGCATAATCTTAAGATGCAACTGAATAATCGTAGAATACAATCGAATACCCTTACCCCTTAAGTGTTCTTACCACAACTAGGTATATAAAATGTGTTTAAATCCACCCTCCAAAGCATTCTTACCACAACTAGGAATATAAAATGTGTTTAAATCCACCCTCCAAAGCATAGCATCGAATACCCTTTAGTGCATCCATAAAACTAGTTGTGGTAATCCTTGGTAAAATCCATACGATACCATAGCATAATCTTTACATGCAATTGAATAATCGTAGTATACCATCGAATACCATAGCATAATCTTTAAATGTGTTTAAATCCACCCTCCAAAGCATCTTACAAGTGCATCTACCACAACTACTTGTGGTAATCCTTAGATAATATAATATAAGCCATGTTTATAATAAAATAATGAGCAACCGATGTCATTCAATAATCAAAAGTTGTCTTTAAAAAATGCATGATAACATAGCATAAATGCTAGGATGCAATAGCATAATCGTAGTATACCATCGAATAATCGCAGTATACCATCGAATACCATTCGTAGAACAAGAGTACTGAAAACTAGCAAAATATAATCAGAGTGCAATTACCAAAACTAGGCATATAATACCACTTAATAAAGGACACTAGCAAAATATAATCCACCATCCAAAACATTCTTCACGGTCACTGACTACCGTCGTCGGAATCTTCATCAGTCGATGCCTCCATAAATTCCTCCTCTTCTTCCTCAACTTCCCCAACTTTCTCCTTCCCTTTGCCGGACAGTTTGACCTTGCAATTTCTCTTATCATGGTAAGCCATGTTCCCACATCTTCCACATTTCCTCAAAGTCGACTTAGAAGTCTTCTCAGTCGCTTTCTCTAGTGACCCCTTCAATCGATGGCCTTTGTTCTTTGCTTGGGGTGGGGGTTCAATAGTGACTTCCTTGGGCGGCTTCACCCCAACATACTTCTCAACAAAACCCGTTTTGTCCGGAACAGTAGCTGAAGACTCAGCAG
This sequence comes from Persicaria maculosa, assembly GCA_963922045.1. Classification (NCBI taxonomy): domain Eukaryota; kingdom Viridiplantae; phylum Streptophyta; class Magnoliopsida; order Caryophyllales; family Polygonaceae; genus Persicaria; species Persicaria maculosa. The sequence goes on along the minus strand of OY998255.1, from coordinate 77,174,706 downwards.
CCTTCTCCATGTAATATGGCTTCCTGTCTACCATAAGTTTCATAAAATCCTTTATGAGATCCATATCATCCTCAACAAGGCCAACGGTGGAGTATATGCTACCCCACATCCTATTGACAAGAGCCTTTCTTGCTTCCATCTCTGCTGATTGTTTTAGTACTTCATCATCAAGAAAAGCATTTGCCAACGCTCTTGCTTGCTTTGTCCACCTTGCTTTAACCATCGCATCCGGTATTTTCTTAAAACCCATGTACTTGTATGTTGCAAATATATGTTCGCAAGGGATACCAACCCGGTTGAAGGTATTGCATTTACAAGTAGAAATTTGGCTTACCAAGTCATATGACACTTGAAAGGTACCAACATCTTCCTCTTCCACAACATGTGTTTTCCCTTGACCATCAACTACCTCATTGATAACATTGCAATAAGTCACCGAATCAGAGATCTCTTTTTGGACCTTAGAGAACACCTTCAACGTATACACTGATGCTGCATGTTTCTCAATTCGAAGGCGCGTCTCATACTTAGGAACCAAGGTGGCTGTCTCCATATCTAGCTTAGCTTGAGCGTGCCTCTGAGCGTCCATAGCACCATCAAAATGCATCATCAATTCAACAAGACTAAAATGTCTGCTCGAATAACCCCCGAAGAAATTGTTTGCTGACTCGGATATAGAAGTTGTCCGGATTAAGCCGCCCATTGGTACATCTCTGAAATACGTTGGGATCCAATTGGCCCTCACCTTATACATAAGAGCGAGCCAACTGAAAGGGGTTGTACATATTATACGATGGTATATTGCAATTATTCAATGATATCTCAAGATTATACGATGGTATCTCGAGATTGTTTGATAATATATATCGCTAATTGAAAGGGGTTGTATGAACAAATATTTACCTCCTTTGGTACTTTCATCATTATATGCCACATGCAAAAACGATGACGCGTATTTGGAAACACAACGGGTATGACCTCCCTCATGGATGGATCCTGATCGGTCACAATCACCAGGGGGTCCTTGCCCATTGCCGTTTGGAACCTCTCGAACAACCACTTGTATGAGGGCTTGTCCTCGTGCAGTAATAAACCAGCCCCAAATGTAACAGATTTGCGGTTATTATCCATGCCCGTAAATGGTGCAAACACCATACTGTACCTGTATGGTACACAATAACGATTGGTAAATAGAAATCACCAACAAATTTGTTTCAAGAAATTAAACTACTTTCTATAGGGGGTGTATCATCTTACTTGTTCGATCGATACGTTGAGTCGAATGACACCACATCACCAAATGCAGCGTAATTTGCCCTCGCAATAGGATCACACCAGAACAACATAACCAACTGATTTTTCTCGTTTACAGCGTGGTCGAAGAAGAATGCAGATGACGATTGTTTCTTCAACAAAAACCTATCAATAACCATTTGGGCATCAGCTCCTGAGATATACGCCATGACATCACGCTTAAAGTTCTTCAAATCTTGAATCATTGGACCTCCATGGCTGGCACCTTGCCTTGCTTCCTTCATTAAGCGATGAGCCATACCCGAACCCAAATTTGCCCTAGCACAATTGACCATGAGTCGTTGATGGCCGAAATCTAACTTTCGATGTGACTTTAGAAACTGATTAGACCCCTGTTGCATTAATTCGTGGTTGTGACGATCCTCCATGCCGGTTATTTCATACCCATCAAGCCCTTTAAACTTTAGATAGATGTGAGCCCTGCATCCTACTCGGTTAGATAGTCTTTTCCGCTTTCCTTGTATGTTTTTTGATCGAGCAAAACCTGACCTATTGCACCTCAAGTATCGATGCAATACAGTCCCGTCATCAGCATCCCGTGATCCAGCCATCTTCACGTCAAATCCAACTAGAGCACCATAATTCTTATAAAACTGCTTCCCTGCTTCAACAGTTGGAAACCTCTTCCCCAGCGATGGTTTTGCTGATTCGACACAAGTAGGAACCCAATATTTCGTTTTACCAGGGGACTGTGCTTGATCGAAACCGACTTGCAAATCATCCGTTGTTGCATGCTCAAACAAAAATTCCATAGCATCAATCTCATCCTTCCCGTCAATATTGTCGACATCCCAATCGCGTCCATTGTCACCATCTAAATCAACGAAAATTAATATTTATAATTGGTCAATCCGTCATCGAAAAATCTAAGTCAATACATATATGGAAAAAAAAACTGATTGTACCCCTGAATACTCAATGCTAAGTCATAGAAATCTCACACCCAATCTCACAGTACATAATCAAAAATTTATAATTGGTCACAGTACTCAATCAAAAATTACATATTAAAATTACATAATCAAAAATCTCACACCCAATCTCACAGTACATAATTAAACACCAACAATCGCACAGTACAAGGATAACGGATTACAATTACAGATTAAAATTGAATAATCGCACAGTACAAGAAGAACAAGGGCACAGTACAATAAGAACAATCGCACAGTACATGAAGATGGGGGGGAGAGTTGACATGCTGAATCCATTACTCAAGTAACAAAACTTCATTACAGATTAAAATTAAGCAATATCTATTTCAATCGCACAGTTCAAGTATCGAAACTTCAACCCTAGACAAACGACGATTGATTTCAATTTCGATAGAACTATACCTGAATCCATTGAAGTGAAAGCTTTGAAGGGTTGGCGATGAAGCGACCCCGATGAAGCGATGAAGCGATGACGATTCTTCACTTCCTCTCCTCATACATATAGAAGTTCAAACGACTTTCTCTTTCCTATAAAGCGTGAAGCGGATGGCCAACTGATGGATGGTGGGTGGGTACACGCGCTCAAGTCTGGGCAATTAACACAATACCCAATGTGGCCCCACGCTTTTTTAATTAAAAAAAATCAGATAAGGCCCAATTTTTCTCAGCCATCCGATCAAGTAAATGAATGGCCTAGATTTGTGTACTTGATACTCAATAAGAGGTGAGTACTTATGATCCATACTCTCTCTCTCTCTCTCTCTCTCTCTCTATATATATATATATATATATATATATATATATATATCCAATTATGCCTTAAGAATATGGCAAATTTGCTAAAATGACCCTCTTGGGTGATGACCTTTGCGCAACTAACCCCATCCGGAAAAAATTTGCTAAAAGCGGATATCCGCTTACAAGTGTAGCCGGTAACAGGTGAGATTGTGTGAGACGACTGGACAAAAAGCTGACAGGGAGTGACAGGGAGAGAGAGATGAGAGAGGAAAGGAAAAAGGGAAAAAGAAAAGCATGTGAGAGAGGGAATTAATGAGAGGAGAGAGAGTGCTGAGAGGAGGAGAGAGAAAAAGCAACCCACTTTTTCAGAAAGTGCTGAGAGAAAGAGAGAGAAAAAGCAACCAACTTTTTTAGAAAAAACAACTCACGTTTTGCCATCAGCTTTTATACATGTCACCCGTTTATGTCAACATTCCAGCCTCAGCGTTTGTACATGACACTAGTTAATATTTACTTGCCAATCTTGCTACGTTGCTAGTGTAATTAGGCTTTCCCATGAATCCTTTGTGTGTGCCATTGAATAATCTTTGTCAATCTTGCTACTTTGCTAGTGTAATGGGCAAATACGCTCCATGAATTTCTCTCTAAAAAATGGTAAGTGCAGCGTGAATAGCTCTTCATCTCCCATTGTGTGTTCTTCACGACCCATGTCCGTGTTGGTCGAATGACCGGTGTCTTTTGGTGTCAAGTATGATGCACCTGGAGATGCTTATGCTCCGGCTTTTGTAATTCAATATGTAGTTAACGAATTTTGTACTTATGGGAAATTCGAACATGTCATTCAACGACGATGTACATGACATATAATGCTTTTAACCCGTCAAGTAATACCTTTGACATGATAGTTAATAGCATTACCTGTCATGTTATTTTCTTTCATTAAGGAGAAGATGATCGATTCGCATTATCTGTCATGTTAAAGGTTATGACCAGTCATGTTAAACAGTATAACCTGTCATGTTAATAGCATTACCTGTCATGTTATTTTCTTTCATTAAGGAGATGATCGATTCGCATTACCTGTCATGTTAAAGGTTATGACCAGTCATGTTAAACAGTATAACATGTCATGTTAATAGCATTACCTGTCATGTTATTTTCTTTCATTAAGGAGAAGATGATCGATTCACATTACCTGTCATGTTAAAGGTTATGACCAGTCATGTTAAACAGTATAACCTGTCATGTTAATAGCATTACCTGTCATTTTATTTTCTTTCATTAATAGCATCACAATGTTCGCCTATTTAAAGTCGGTTAACCTTGTTACTTTCATTACACAAGTTCAATAGAAAAGATGCACTAAATATGTTGGTAAGGTTAATGCTAAGAACTCATACATCATCCTTTAATCGGAATTCATCACCTAATACAAAATGGCTAAATCTAAGCATTATATCATTCTAAATTCAATAAAATACCCAGCTTCACAATGCTAAAGTTCATCCAAACATGATTTTCAATACATCAGGCATGTCAATTCAGAAGGAATTTAAGACATTAGGTAGGTCAATTAGAAAGGTCCGGATCAGCATATAATTACCCGTCACCCATATTGAATTTGCATGTCACCCATACCAGATTTACATGACACATAATGTATTTTACTTGACACATGAATTATTTACTTGACAGGTGAATTGTTTTACATGACAGATGAGTTTTTTTACATGACATGTGTGGGATTTACCCACTTCTATTAGATATCAGTATTTTTTTTACAAGATTTTTTTTCAATCATAGACCTTGTTCTTTATCGATGTAAGAGAGGAACCTCCGACCAGCACCGCCCACCAAAACGTCGGACCCATTATCACATCACTGCCACCAAACTCAAGCCAAATTCCGAGTACAACGCAAGAGAGGAACCCAGCCAAGCCCGGAGGAGCCCGGACCAGCAACTCCAACCACCACAGGCCAACACCGCCAAGCTAATCCCCGCGAGCTCACACCCGGCTCGAACCGAGGGATTCACCAAACTAGCAACTACTTAAGTAGAAAAAACCAAACTAGCAAATTAATAAGATTGTTCCATAATAATGATTGAGTTTTAGCTGTCAATTCCTGCAATTATCAACCAAAATCACAAATCAGTATGGATCTTAATTTTAAGAACAAATGCTTAGTCCCTTGAATGGTTTAGGTCACTCAAACATCATCTATGGACTATGGGCCATGGCACGGAAAACAACCTCCCTTTTTAACACCAAATCCCCTCTTGAATCACCCTCTACCTTTTTGTCATTAACACAATGCTACCGTGATAATTCTTCTTCTTTGTTTGACCAAGACTACCACCGGAGGAGGACCGGCCATTCACAAGCCCAGGAAGAAACCGCAGGCGCCTAACCGCCGGAGGAGGACCGGCCAGACCGGTCAGACCCACCCGCTACCACGTTTGAGAGAAGAGCCAGAGAGCGGCCAGATCCGGCCAAGAGAAACCAGATCCGAGCCAACACCTCCACCCCAACAGAAACCCTCACCAGATCGGCGGTGAATTTGGTGCGGATCGAATCGCCTCTTGACGGAGGAGGAGCCGCCTAGAACCATCGCCGACATCAGGTCAAAGATCATCTCGGCGGCGTCATCGGCTGCGCCGGACGGAGCCCTAGATCTGAGACCCACCCGTCGAAACCAGCACCGTTGGGATCCATAAGGCCGAGACACTCCAGATCTGGCCAAGCATAACTAGGCTTCGAAGAAACGGACAGATCTAGGAGAAGTAAACCGCCGGTAACCACCGAGCCCTCAACCTACCACCAGGCACCCGGTGGCGGTGTTGTTGTCCTTCAATTCCGCCCCTGTAGCCTCGCCGGAGCCAGCAATCCACCGTTGTTCTTCAATTCCGCCTACCCTTCTGCCATCTTCTTCTTTCTCTGAAGATGTGGGAAAGTCGACTGTTTTGGGTTTCCAGAGATTGAAAGGGACGGGCAATAAATGCTTCTTGCTTTTTCTCTCTCCACCGGCTACAATCGGTCTCTAACCGGTAGAGGTGATGACCCTTTACAATTTTTTTTTTGCAGGGGTTAGTCTAGCAAAGTTTTTCGGATCAAGGGTTACTTCCTTTACTTCCCTCTAAGAATATTGTCTAAAATTAAATAGAATAACCTATAATAAATTAAGATAGATATGGAAAGATTGAGATATATGGATAAATAATAAATAGGTTAATTGATTTATCCTAACTAATTAAATTATTAAGGAAATACACTTACCTAAAATAACTTGGCATAAAATGATGACACTTGGCAAAATTGCTTCTCATTTAAAGTATAACTAGTGTAGATCCCGTTCCGTGTACGGAGAGTGCGTTAATCTAACTATAAATTATTTTTTCCTCCTAAAAATAATATAAATATAAATAAAATTAGTTCGACAGGTTATATATAATCTAAATATCTTTTAATTATATTATCTCAAAATATAAATAAAATTCACATTTATAAGGCACTACGTAAAAGTTTTTTTCTTCTAATCTACGGTTAATTAAATCTCATGTAATTTAATTAGATAGTTGATTTTTAAAAATATTTTAATATTCTTTTTTATTAAATATGCAGTATATATTTATTACATTAGTTTACTAAAATATCTATGTACGGATGGATTGTGGTTACATATATGTAGACCTGTCAAAACACAACCCGACCCGATGACCCGACCCGACCGACCCGAAAAATTTCCGACCCGAACCCGAAAATTTTGACCCGAAATTTTTTTTCGACCCGAACCCGAAAAACCCGAAATTTTCCGGGTAATCTGGGTTTCGACCCGGTGACCCGATTGACCCGGTAATTTTGACCCGATTTACCCGATTGACCCGGTGACCCGACTGACCCGGTTGATTTATAATTATATTTAATTAATTTTTTTTATATATAATTAAAATTTATCACAAAATTATCAAATAATGATTTTTTTAATTTAAAAAAGAAAAAACTGACAAACCCGAAATCGACCCGAACCCGACCCGAAACCCGATCAAACCCGAGTTCGAGTTAACCCGAAAAACCCGAAACCCGTTTTACCCGAGACCCGTTTTACCCGAAACCCGAAGTGACCCGACCCGAACCCGACCCGAATGACCCGTTTGACAGGTCTACATATATGGCTATATAATGTTTTAATTATTTATTTTGTCCTAAAAAAAATATAGATAGATATAAAATAACAATTATTAAATGATTGATTTTGATATAAATAATTCTTTCCATCAAAAAATAATCTAAATATAAATAAAATAGCACCTATCAAATATTACATATTTATCTATTAATATTTTTGGTAAGTATGATTATGAAAATTAGTTTTATTAATTATTTTTATTATTACTACTATTACGTTTAATTATATTGATATAGTTTTTTCCTTATATAATATTTACTCTTTTATAAGATATTCCATCTATCCAATTATATGTGTTAATGGTAAAATTAAATAATTATTTTTATTAGATTTTCTTTTTGACGGGAGAAAGTTCTGCGAGACGCGCTCACGCGCCGCCACGTAGGCAGATTCACTCACATGCCGCCACGCAGGCTTCAATGCATCGGTTTTAGTATATGTATATAGACTAGTATAGTTCCCGCGCCATTGCGCGGTTTATTTTTTAAATCATAATAATATGATAAATTAATATTGTAAAACATTTCGGGTGAATTGGTTGAGCTGGAAAGGACCTGCGGGAAGTACCCAAAGGTCCCCGGTTCGAATCCCGCCCCGGGTGGCCACTAGAGGGTTTACCTAGTTGTTAACTTCAAGGCCTATGAGATCACGTCAGTCGGGTGCTAGTAGTCCCGGATACCCATGTAAATTAAAAAAAAACTCCAATTAAATGTAATGATATATAACACCTCATTAAAAATGATTCTCACTTAAAGAAGTGTATAAATATAGATATTTTAAAATAATCTTATTAGAAAGAAAAAAATTACTATCACTATAATATTATATAAAAGATTTAACTAAAGATAATTTTACGAAAATCTCATAGATGAAAGAGAGAATTTATAAGATATGTTCTCGTACTAATATAGTATACAAAGAATTATATATAGGTATTGGCTATTTATTAATTCAATATTTTGAACTAAACCCCTTGGTCAGAAAATATAGAATATTGATAGGGTCTATTTTAGTCGTATAATTGCATATTATATTAGGTTATTTTCATGCATATTTCACATCATTTATAGTTAATTTATATTATTTGATTTTCGGAGTCTACACTAGTGTTTTTATATATTTCAGGTATTTACGGGTTTGATCGTATGAATTCGGAGGTTGATCGGTTGATCGTGATCGAAGGCGACATGGGCCATTCGGATGGAAGCACGAGCTGACTGCCAAGTTGTTGCAATTGGAGTTCGATTCATGGGCCGGAAGCTGCAAGATTTTATATTAGATAAATTAGAATTTATAGTAATATTAATTATATAATTCAGGATATAGTCCGTGTTAGATTGGTTAGATTTAGGATATTAGTTTTTATACTATATATATACCTTCATACGGCAGAATAAGGGAGACGGCAAATAGACCGAAGCCGTGTACACCGTAGCCGTGACTAACATTCCACCATAACCCTAGTTATGTTTTGTCTTATTTTTATGGAGATCTAAACTCCTCCGTTTCGTCTACGAATTGAAGCTTTGGTTTGATAAAGTTGTAAGATTTCTATTCTTGTTCTATTCCTATTGATTCGTATTGATTCTTTTGCGAGTATTGATTGATTTCTTCTAGTCCGTACAACTAGTTGAGATTATTGTTAGGATTTTGTAGATTCCTCGTAGCGAACCTTAATCCATAGTAGCAATCATGCCTTTTTAGGACTCGTAGGACTAAACTGGTGTGTAGAGAATCAATTATATGTTAAATGCTGACTCGTAGCTTGGTGTTGCATATATCCTGGTTAATCTTTAATCTTAATGCTACTATTAGGTTAAATCTTGACCGTGTTAGGGTTATCTAATCAGTAAGGGTTACTAGGACTCGTAGGACTAGTAATTTACACAAGATCAGGACAGGAACAATAATAGGATGAAAAGAGAACTTGAAGAAGAATCAAGGATCAACTAGTCAAACTAGAGTGGATATTTGTAGATGAAATTAGTCCTTTAATTGTTATCCCCATTATTTGTTTATAGTTTATTTTGTTTTCTTTCTTATTTTCATAACACCAAAACCCCCCTTTCTATTAATTGGTAAATAAGCTTAACTTAGGAATAACTTGATTCTCTGTGGGATCGACTCGTACTTATCACACTACATTAGTTAGTAAGTTCGAATTTATTTTGATACGGTTTAGGCGACTAAAAACCGTCTATCAAATATACTACGTATTAAAGAAAAACTATAATTAATGTGATGATGTCACATATTCAAATTAACTTACTTTTCATTACAATTATATATATTAACATTAACATTAATATTAATTCAATGTTTTTCATTGGACCACTGGTGAGAAAATGGAGTATATAATGAATTAAAAAAACGACCAAAAAATATTATTTTATTTAACATGTTAATTTTTATTTTATTTTCTCAAAAACTAAATAGGTTAGAAGTTGGGAAGATATAGAAAGGAAGATAATAAAATAAAATTTCATGTATTTTCTTAAAATGATATGTTAAATGAGAACTTTTAATCTATAATTGTTAAACCAAAATCATACTTTGGATAATTTAATAAGATCATTATATTTTGATGTATATAAACCAAAATTTTGAAATTTTTTTATTTGTATAAAGATAAATTAATAAAATTTAATGGATATATATATATATATATATATATATATATATATATATATATATATATATATATATCCAACTATGCATTAAGAATATTGTCTATAATTAAATAGAATAACCTATAATAAATTATAGATATATATGGAAAGATTGAGATATATGGATAAATAATAAATCTGCCTTAATTGACTTACCTAAAATAACTTAGCATAAAATGATGACATGTGGCAAAATTGCTCCTCTTTTAAAGTATAATATAGATATAGATGTTATTTGTCATGTCAAACCAGAATTTATTCTTTTAATATATCCTCAAAGGCTAAAAGTTCATTAAAAAAATTCATCTAAATTTTAATCTTAAGCTAGATTAATCTTTGTCGCGCCGAACATGCCCTAAATAGCCCGTAGATGAATAATGTTTGGGATAAATTCTCAATGTTTAGTTTGTAAATGGGTAATGTTTGATGTGGTAATGATGGTAGTTAAGAAATCGGTTCATAGTTCAACAAATTTTAAAATTCAATTTTCAGGTCATGTCAAATCTAAATTTTTATTTTTTTAAAAGAATTTTAATGTTCTGACATCTAATTTCAAATTTATGAATTTCAACTCCGGTTTATTCAATGCGTTACTAACACAATTAATCTAAAGTAGTGTAGTTCCCTTTTAATAGAGAATTTTGTACCATCGTCCTTAAGAATGATCAAAGAGTCCGATTACAATTTGTGTAATCGCTCTTAATTCTTGTCTGCTAAAAAAAAAAACTAAAATAGTATAGTTTTCGCGTCATTGCGTGCTTATTCTAAAATTAACAAAATAATAATAATATAATACATTACTATGATAACTTTAAGTATTAACAAGAATGTGGACTTGCTTTTTCTTTTCTTTTTTAAATGTGAGTTTGGATTTCCATGGCTTTGTTGAATTTGTTTTCTTCTTCCGGAGTTTAAGGTTGTGTTAGAAATAGGGTGTTTTTAAATAACCGCAAATCCACCTTTAAAAATGCACGTTGCTTTTGAAGTGCAAGTCAGCATCACTAATTAGCACTTTTTAAAAATTAATTAACCCACTTTAACTCTGTACGTCAAAATTGACGTGCAGGGTTTGTGATGTATACAGCGAAAGACGTAGAAATATTATATAAGAGTACTCTTATTTCTGAGCACTGACATCAATTTGCACTATAGTTTACAATTTACAAGTAATTGTGGTATAGTGATAGTAGAAGCCAATAGACCACATTGTCTATTGTTGTTCAAGTGCGAGTGTGTTGGTCATCTTGAGTCTTGACATAGTAAAGGATACAACAAAGAAGATGCTTGGGCTAGGAACTATTCTAGGATATGTTGGGCTCATGGCCCAGTTTGGTCGAGCCCAAGATAAAATCATATTGTTAGGTTAAACTAGTAATAGGAGGAAGGAAAAGAGGGCAGTACATGTGTTGGGCTCATGGTCCGGTTTGAGATCTCCACTTTTTTTTTTTTTTTGGTCGGTGAGAAACTGAATTGTTAAATACTTATATTGATTTGTTGATTAATGGATTGATTGCTCTGATAGACGGAATATTGTTTTTTTTTTATCATCTTATAGAGGATTTTTTTCACGTAAATCATGTGTCGATGTTTGTGTTTTTATCTGAGATTGTGTTACTTGATTGTTTGATTTTCGGATTATATATTATTATCGGTTGGTCATTGGTTTATTGATCGATTATTATTCATTTCTTTATTACCCGAATTCGCATCCGAGCACGGCTTAAAAATGGTTTATAGCCTAACAGGATAGATATAGGTGAATTTGCTACTAAACATGTGATAGAACTATCATGCTATTATAGTATTTATTGAGTTGATCTTTAGAACAACTAACAAGGCATAGTCCATATGAATTTAGCGTTGGCGTACATTTATAGCAAAGTCAAGTAAAACTATAGCCCCTCGCCCCCAACTTTAATTTGAAAAGTCTAAATAGGTATACACCTCTTTGTTTTTTAAGTTTTTGTGTGCGTTAAAATGGTATTTATAAAGTATATTTATATTATATTACAAGTGTTCGAACCATTTTCAATCTTGTTAACGTTCCATATGTCAATTCGTACATGCTCCAAAATTCATTGAATCTAGCATGACGATCGTTAGGTAGATTTGGGATAGCCAATAGGTTGGATATAAACATATATTCACATTATATCATTTATGAACAATCAGCATAATTTATGAACAATTTAAAGTGTTGAATTAAAAAGAATAACACTTGAGATTTAAAGAAAATTTTAAAAAACAAAAATTATTCATATATAATAACATAATTATGTTAGGGATTGGATATATAGGGTTAATAAGTGTAATTAGTAGAAAGTGAGGCTTGGGGTTATAAATACCTACAAATGTATTGTGAAGGTATCCAGAAATGGAATAGAATTACAGACTCCTATCTTCTTCAATCTCTCGATCTCTCTAATCTCTCTTCTCTCTTTCTCAATCTCTCACAAGCCTCCATTGAAGTCATGACCTCCCTCCATCCGACCTTCGGGTCCTAAAAAGTGGTATCAGAGCGAGTCGTCCTCGGGAATGGTCGAAGGCGCCGATTGAAAGCAACTGCAACCACGCCGAGCTATGGAGCTTCTTGAAGAATTCAACAATCTCAGCCAAGGGGATAGCCTTGAGGAGTACAATGAGCGATTTGGAGAACTCCGATTATGGTTGCTGTCCATCAATCCATATCTGCTTGAATCGTATTTCGTTTGGTGCTACATCAACGGTCTGAAGTGGGAAATCAAATCCCTATTAAAATTGGGCAGGCCTAAGGAATTGGTGGATGCCATGGAATTGGCTAAGCTCCACAACAAATCAATTCCGGCAACTCAATAACTGGTGTCGCAGACGAGTCCGATAGAAATGGAAATCCCAAATTCAACGTCGATGGCAATCGATGTTCTTGGAGAGGGGCAAACGATTCGAGAGAGTGCTGACCGGGGGCTCGAGATGCTTGCGGATGGTGTTCTTGGGGATTCGGAGCCTGAACTAGAGGAAAAAGACGCAACAGAGTTAGCACGGGTCAAAGAAATCACAACTCTGCCCAACGACATGAACCAAGAATCCGACGAGAATCTCGTGAAACAGGGAACGTGGTTTAAGACTTCCAAGGTAACCTCTGAACTCTCGTTTACTATCGAATCTGCACTAGATCCAGAACTTGAATCTGCATTGGAGAAAGTAGCTAAAGATGATGAAAATTGCATTGGAAATCCGTTCTGCAGTAGTCCAATATTGAAAAAAATGACTGATATTGGGATGATTTCATTGGGTTTCTTGAAAATTCCGGTTGAATATCAGGTGTTTGGGGATTTATCTGATCAGGGTAGTGCAATTACAAAGAAAATTAGCAACATTTTTCCCAGCTTGCGAAGAAGGTGGGAGATGTAGAAGCTGGAAGATACATTCCCAGCTTGCGAAGAAGGTGGTCTTGTTGAGCCGAAGGGATGATCTTTGTTAAGACATCAGCAACTTGCTCATAAGTGGGAGTGTGATGCAGTTCAAGGAGGCCATCTAGAACCTTTTGTCGAGTGAAATGACAGTCAATTTCCACATGTTTCGTGCGTTCATGAAACACTGGGTTCTTGGCAATTTGAATGGCTGACTTATTGTCACAATGAAGCTGAACAGGAGTGATGGGAGTAATACCAAGATCAGTAAGGAGACGGACTAACCAAGTAATTTCTGCAGCCCCTTGAGCCATAGCTCTATATTCTGCCTCAACAGAGCTTCTTGAAACAACTGACTGCTTTTTCGATTTCCAACTTATGGGTGATGACCCCAACAAAATTACATAACCACCAACAGATCTCCTTGAGAAAGGGCATGAAGCCCAATCAGAATCTGTAAAGGCCTGTAGAGTAGGACGATCATGGCCTTTCAATAAGATTCCTCTCCCAACAGTGGCACAAATGTAACTCAATGTATGAATTAAGGCATTCATGTGTGAGACACAGGGGTTTTGGATGAATTGACTCGGAGTCTGTACAGCAAAACTGAGATCTGGCCTTGAATTAGTCAAGAAGTTGAGCTTACCAACCAAACATCGATACATATATGCCTCACTGTCATCTAAAAACACACTGTCATCTGGACTGAGCTTGAGGTGGAGAGGCAAAGGAGTGCAGCATTTGTGAGGCAAAGAGAAAGGGAGATCATGAAGGAGCTCACGAGTGAACTTATCTTGTGTTAAAGCAATCCCAGAGGGCAGATAAGAGACCTCAAAACCCAGAAAATAGCTGAGAGTACCTAGATCTTTTATGTTGAACACATGATCAAGATGAGACTTGATGTGCTGAATCTCAGAAGGATCAGATCCAGTGATCAATAAATCATCAACGTAGACAGCAATAATAGTGAGGTGCTTATCCCTTGACTTTGTGAACAAAGAGTAGTCATTTTTGGACTGAACATAACCATTGATCAAGAGAGATTCGGTGAGTTTATGAAACCATTGTCTGGAAGCCTGTTTCAAACCATATAATGACTTCTGAAGTTTGCAAACCTTACTCTCTGGATTAGGCAAACCTGGAGACATCTTCATGTAAACATCTTCATAAAGATTGCCATGCAAAAAAGCATTATTGACATCAAGTTGGAAAATAGACCAACCCTTTGATGCAGCAACAGAAATGACAGCTCGAATTGTAGCCATCTTAATCACTGGTGAAAAGGTTTCATGGAAGTCAATACCTTCCTTTTGTGTATAACCTTTGGCCACGAGCCTTGCTTTGTATCTCTCAAGAGATCCATCAGCTTTGAGCTTCACTTTGAACACCCACTTGCATCCAATTGCTCTCTAAACAGGAGGAAGAGAGACAACCTGCCAAGTTCCATTAGCCTGTAATGCATTGATTTCATTTTTCATTGCCTTAATCCAATTTGGATCCAAAGAAGCCTCATAATAGGATCTGGGTTCAGTGTAAGCAGAAGCTTTGGACAAGAAACTGAAATGGGAGGCTGGTAATGAATGGGGTTCAACAACAGAAGAAGCAATAGGTGTGGTTGCAGAAAAAGCACAAACATAGTCATTTAGATAAGAAGGTTTGGTATGTTGTCTAGATGACCTTCTGACTTGGTCAATAGAATGCTCAGGTTGTTGCTGATCTTGTGGACATAAGGGTGTAGCATCAGTGGATTGAATAGAGGAGACTGGGGATTGGTGAATAGAAGGTGTGGATGGTGAGGATGATACAGATGTAGGTGTAATATGATCATCAAAAATAGCAGGAACCAAGTTGCCATTGGGTAAAAAGTTTGAGGAAATGTAGGTATCTGTGTTTAGGACAGGCAAGGTAGGTGTGTCTGTGTTTATGTATTGGAATGGAAAGTGGGCCTCATGAAAGGTAGCATCACGTGAAGCAAAGACAGCTTTGAACTTTATATCAAATACCAAGTAACCTTTCTTCCCATATGGGTATCCAATAAAAACACAAGGAGAGACTCTGGGGTCAAATTTGTGTCTGTTTCTGGGAGTTGTGTTAACAAAGCAAAGGCAGCCAAAAGTTCTTAAATGAGAGTATGAATGTTTGTGTTTGAAAAGGGATTCATAGGGAGAAATGTGGTTAAGGGATGGTAAAGGGGTACGGTTTATAAGGTATGTAGCAGTGAGGAGACAATCTCCCCAAAATCTGATAGGCAATTTGGACTGAAACAGCAAGGACCTTGCAACTTCAAGGAGATGTTTATGTTTCCTCTCGGCAATGCCGTTTTGTTGAGGTGTATAGACACAAGTGGTTTGATGCACAATGCCTTTGGCAAGATAAAAATTGGTGGCAGCTGTATCACAGAATTCTTGAGCATTGTCTGATCTGATAATGGAGACAGATGTGTGGAATTGAGTTTGAATGTGAGCAACAAAGGACTGTAAAACAGACAATGCATTTGACTTGGTGGGCAACAGATGTATCCAAGTGCATCTGCTAAAATCATCCACTATGGTTAAGAAGTACTTATGGCCATCACGTGTGGGGTGTTTAAATGGTCCCCATGTGTCAATATGAATAAGCTCAAAAGGAAAAGAAGTATGAGAAGTACTGTGTGGAAAAGATTGTCTGTGTTGTTTAGCTTGAGGGCACACTTGACAAAGCAAATGAGATTTGGATTTGATAGAAGTTTTTACATCATCAATGTGATACAACTAATCAAAGGGCATATGTCCCAACCTACAGTGCCACAACTCAGCACTATCCAGATGCAACTAGACATTATTGGAAAGAAAAGGTTTATTACAGCAAGAATCAAAAGCTTTGGTATTCAAAGAAGGAGCCAAGTCAGAATGCTCCATGTCCACAAGATACAAGCCTTTTTCTTCATGACCAAGGACCAACTGATCTTTCATCAAAGGGCCCTGAATAAAGCATTTGGTTGGTGTGAAAAGCACATTAGTATGAAGTTCTGTTGTCAATTTGCTAATGGAAAGCAAGTTGAATTGAAAAAGTAGGACATATAGGACATTTGTGAGGTAAACAGTAGGTGATAATTGGATGCAACCAGTATGAGTGATGGGAACTCGATTGCCATTGGGCATGGTAATGAAGCAAGGTTCATTGACAGGTTTGACATTTTGAAGAAAGGTTAAGTATGGGGTGATGTGGTCGGTTGCTCCGCTATCTAAGATCCAATTTGAATTAAGACTAGAAGAATGAAAGCAATAGCATATACCTGCAAAGAAGTGTTGGCAAAGACTTCCCGGCCTTCCACTTTCTCCTCATTCTTGTACTTGCTGAGCAGTGAAAACATCTCTTGACATTGAGCAGGAGTCAAGGTATTTGGAAGAGAAGAACCACTTGCATCTGAATCTGATGATGCACTGTGTGCCTGTCCCCTAGAATCATTTGACGATGGATATCCATAAATCTTGTAACATCTGTCAATGGTGTGATTTGTGAGTCCACAATGATCACAAAGCATTCCAGTTCCTCTTCCTCTTCCAGAATTCCAAGATCCTCTACCATAATTGTTGTTGTTGTAATCTCCTCGTCCTCTGCCATAATTAGCAGAAGTGTCTCCTCTACCTCTGCCATAGCTGTTGTTGTTGTTGCTAAAGTTGTTTCCATAACTGTTGTAATTGCCTCGTCCTGAATTGTCACCTCTTCCGCGACCTGGAGTGTCTCCTCTACCTCTGCCATAGCCACCTCTGCCTGCAGCAAAGGCAGCTCCATCTCCAAAGGGAGTTTGCTTGGAGCTAATCGATCGAGTTTCTCGCTGTTCCTCTTCTTGCGTTACCATCTGGTAGACTTGATTGATGTCTGGAAACGGCTTCATCAAGAATATGCTAGCACGAACAACATCGAAAGACTCGTTCAATCCCATCAAGAACCACATCACTTGCTGTTCTTGAATGAATTGATGGAGCAAAGCTATTGATTTACCACACTCGCAAGCAGCTATCTCAACCAGATCTGTGTATTCATCACACAGCTTTCTCAATTTTCCATAGAAAATTGAAACAGATGAATTACCTTGCACAAGCGACGCCATCTCTCGCTGAACTTGAAATATCCTTGTGCGATTTGAATGCGCAAAGCGCATATTCAATTCATCCCAAATTTCTTTTGCGGATTTTCGATATAGGATCTGTTCGGTTATGTTCTTCTCAACCGAGTGTATTATCCACGAAACAACCATCGCATTGCATCGCTCCCAGTGATGATACTTTGGTGAAGTCGGATCTGGTTTCACACATGATCCTGTGACAAATCCTAACTTGTTCTTCGCAAGCAGCGAGACCTCCACTGCTTTCTTCCAGTGATTGAAATTTCACTCGTTCAACAGATTTGTTGACAAGATGTAAGATGGATGATCTGAATGATGAATGTAGAGCTCATCCATCGGATCAATTGTCACCACAACAGGTTGAACGATCTGATTCTCCATGGAGGCTCTGATACCATGAAACAATTTGAACTTGCAGATTGTATGATGAAGACGACGAAGAAAATGAAGAACACAGAGAGGGTTTTAGAGTGAAAATGTGAGGAAGAAAATCTGTTTCATTGTAACTGAATTGATCAACTATTACACCACACTCTCTTCTATTTATACAGCTCTCACAGCTCTCACAATGTACACACAACACGCTTCTTAACTAACTACTTAACAACCCGACTATGTATACAATCATCATCCTCAATAGGATCAAAACCTTAATCTCAAGTTCATGAATAATGGTGTGAAATCACTACCTTTTGATAGAGGAGGAGTTCATGCTATTTCCATTGAAGGATGGCCTGCAAATTCAGAAATAGGTGGAAGTGTGAGTTTTGTATTTGATCCGGGTATAACCGTATGGATGATCTATTTGGTGGAAGGATGCAGTATGCAAAGTTACATCCAGGGAATTCTTGGTGGTTTATCTGTAGAGAAGTTCTTAGCATCACTTGCTTTTGTTTTGCTAAGGGCCAAAATCATGTTGAGATCGGCTGGTAATTGGAGTTCTTTTTCGAGTGCTTACGTAGATGCTCAGTTGATGGTAGTGTTGTGTCAAAGCAAGGCATCCGAATTTTTTTTTACTATCATGGACACTGCTTGCCACAATCATGGTATTGTTGTCATGGATGGGTGTTCAGCTGAATGCATTACCATGAAAGACTGGAGAGGGGTTGAGAAATAGGACAGAGGAGCTGCTGCAGAAATCTTGGGAGCAAGCTGCTGTAGTGCTACAATTTCTAAATGATGGAACCTGTAAGTTTTTAATTGTTGAAGTGGGCAGAGAGTGATCAATTGCTGAAGTGGGATGGCATTCTTGAGGAGATAGGTTGCTTCCAAACCCCACAAGTGAAGAGCATGACAACAACGGATGGAGGACATATTACATGACTTTTATGGGGTTAGGTAGAAGCTACTCTACGACTTTACTCCAATGTTGGTTAGCTTGTTGATTTTTTTTTTGCATTTTGAATTCCTTGCAATTTCAGTATTAGTTTTATTTTGTACAAGCATTGAGGACAATGCTTTATAAGAGGGGGAGTATTGTTAGGGATTGGATATATAGGGTTAATAAGTGTAATTAGTAGAAAGTGAGGCTTGGGGTTATAAATACCTACAAATGTATTGTGAAGGTATCCAGAAATGAAATAGAATTACATACTCTTATCTTCTTCAATCTCTCGATCTCTCTAATCTCTCTTCTCTCTTTCTCAATCTCTCACAAGCCTCCATTGAAGCCATGACCTTCCTCCATCCGACCTTCGGGTCCTAACAAATTATTCATACATAACTCATTTAAATAATTATGTTACAACATATGAAAATAACCAAGAAAAAATTGAAAGAGAAGCAACTAGCACCCGTAACTAAACATTGATAGTCCGAATCCACCTCTTCTTTTTTTTGGTCAGAAAGGCGGGCTAAGGTCCGTAGGTCCACAACCACATCCGTAGTTAGAATTGTGTGTATTTTGGAATTGGTCTTTTTTAATTTATCTCCTTATAACATAAATTTGAAAGAAGCATAGAAAAACCTTTTTTTTTAAAAAAAAGGCTATAGATTTATTAAATTTTAAGAAATATAAATCTAAATTAAGATTCTTAACCTTATACACAGAATGTAAATTAGAAGATCAGTTGACAACCTAATTAAGGATTATGTTGTTAACTCATTCATCATGTATAACATTACTGTGTTTTAAAATTTGAAATTATCTAATTATGTGGATTATATGCATACATGAACTATTTTATTTTATTTTGAGCAAAATGTGTTAATTGTTGAAAGTGTTTGTTGTACAACGTGTTTGGTTGTTGAGCTTTCGCTGTCGATCGATTAGAAATTTAGAATTCTTCACTCCAGTGAGTAAAATCTATCATGCCACTAATTATATTACTCCATATCTTTTAACCGTAAGTTTTTCTAACCTATTTTTAAAAGACATATGTTAAAAAAAATCAATATTAAAAAAATAATTAAATTTTTAGAAAATTTCAAATTAAGGCAAAAAAAAAATCGTTTTTTTAATTAGCATAATAAAAGTATGCACGAATGCACCATTTCATGCGAACTAATTATATTTTACGTTTCTGCCAAGAGCATAGGATAAGGGACTACAAATAGAAATATTTTTTAAATTTAAATGATTTTAGCCATTTTTAATAATGCTTTCATAAGGTCTATACATCTAAATATAGAGAATATTTCCTAATATGGTTGTTTATAACCAAACAAACCCATAACATAGAATGCCTTCAATAACATGATACTGTACAAATTAAATTTGGATTAAATGTTACTAAGAGACAAATTTTCAATCGCTTTACCGGCCTATTAATTCAATAATCTTTTTAAATTATTAATTGAAAAAACCCTTTCAAATTTAGGGTGGGAAATAAAATTTCTAATTAATAAATCTAAAGAAGAGTTTTGCACCTGCGAAACAAAACAAAAAATGATTTTTCTATAATATATTATTCTTATCAATTAAGTTACTCAATTAGATTTGACCAATTGGAAAATTAAATTGGACTTATAAAACGAACATGGAAAATTAAATTGGACTCTGACTAGTACTACGGTATTAGTTTTTAAGTCAAATTCAACACAATTAAAAATACGATGGCTGTGGATTTTTTTCTTTATCAAATGAAATTAAAGGCCAATTATTATCACTTGGCTATATTATTTCCAGTACTTTAAGAAGCCCACACACATTGAATTTGAAGTTTCAAAATAAGTTTTCTAATCAATTTCGATCATTGTAAAACTGCGTTTAGTTTTATATTATTACAAAGTTCGAGCCTTATGTTTGGATTTGTTCAAATTTATCGATTTAAATTTAATAATATAGATTTATTAGTTGAAATTTTAACTATCTATATTATAAATTATGGGATATAAAAAAATAATTTTTAAAAATTAAACAAAATTTAAAAATAAAGAGATTAATAATAAAACAAATATAATTAGAAATTTTAAAATTACTCTCTTCATTAATTAAAACTTATCGTTTTACTATTCATGGACGTGTTTTGAGGTGTTAAAACTCATATAAAATATTAACTTTTTAAATATATATTTTTTAATAATTTCATACTTATTACTATTAAGTATAAATTTATAAAAATAAATGTAAAAAAACTTTATATTTTATATAGTTTTTATCATTCTAAAAAAACGTGCATAAATAGTGAACGATAAGTTTTAATTAGGAATATCAACTTTAAAAAGTATCTTTCGCCTTTGCATTGAAAGATTAAAAAACGATATGATTCAACCTCAGACCCATTTGAATGTAGCAGACAACAGCGGGGCTCGGGAATTGATGTGTATTTGGATCATAGGGGCGAGCAATCGTCGATATGCTCATATTGGTGACATTATTGTTGCTGTAATAAAAGAAGCAATACCAAATATGCCCTTAGAAAGATCAGAAGTGATCCGAGCTGTAATTGTACGTACCCGCAAAGAACTCAAACGCGACAACGGTATGATAATACGATATGATGACAATGCGGCAGTTATTATTGATCAAAAAGGAAATCCAAAGGGAACTCGAGTTTTTGGTGCAATCGCCCGAGAGCTGAGACAGTTAAACTTTACAAAAATCTTTTCATTAGCTCCCGAGGTATTATAAACCACGATACCCCTATAGGATATGAAAGGTAATCACAAATCAATTTTGAAATCGAGGCAATTGGTATATGCACTACAAAATAATTGGGACATAATCAAATTGAAATAAAGGGAGTCAGTGACTGCTATCGACCCTCTCAAAGGAGAATGAACATGTGCCCCCCTCTCATCTTACGAATTACACATATGTATTTTCCTTGTTGATAACTTCATTTTGATATATAATACACCATAATCCGATATCCGAGTAAAAAGTTATAAATATTTGAAAGTTAAAGGTATATTTATCACTTTAATATTATTTTAATAAACTATAATGTTTTTATATTTTACTTAGATTGACATTCACATATTATAATTCATCTCGAGAGATTTGAAACGATGGGTTATATTACTCATTTTAACAGTTAGATGAAAATTAAGTTACTATAAGTTTAAAATTTTTAAATCTGGTTACACATTATAATTACATGTTTGAAATATAACAAGATACACATTGACTCAATGTTTATTTTATTGTTTTTCATATCCCTATTTTGTTAGTTTTTTTTCTTCGGCTCTTTCATTTATATATTTGTATTTTTTTTAGTTAACAAAAAAAATGACGACGTTTTATTTTAAACTAACATCATTTGTTGTCATATAATATAAATTTTCATTATTAATCTAAACTAACAAAGAGATGTTGCTTTAATCCAAAACAATACCGAATATATATAATTGTGCTCCCCTCTGTAAACTTTCTGGCTCGCCACGACATATAGTTTTGTGTTTTATATATGGTATATTTGAATGAAATTGATCGATTTATTCCATAATTATAAAAATAAAAACACTTGATAAAAACAAATAACTTTAATATACCGCATAATTTTAAATTGAATGTATAGTGTTTGTAGGAAATTGAAGTTTAATGCATAGTTGGAGAAGTATTTCTGACCAAATTAAACAATTGCCTTTGTTTGAAATTCTTGGTCGCGCAGTCCTACTTAGAAAATCTATCATTCCACCAAATGCAATTTCTCCGCCATTGACTCTTAAGTCCATTGTCCTCAATTAACCTGTAAAAATCTAATTTGGTCCATGAAGGTCACTAATGTAAATATTTATTTTAAGGCAAGACACTAAATATAGAAATATTTATTTATTTCTTCTGCGACTCCTATTTATTAATTTTACAATAATGTATTTTTTTTTAATAAGACGAGAATTTTGGGTGGGTCAAACCCCGTTGGATTACCACCCAAGGACATCCTTACAGATGAGTGCACGCAAATTCAGATCCACCAGCGGAACTTGAACGAGCACCGAGTAGAGTAATTTCACAATTTTATTAGCCACCATATTGATATCTCAAAAAAGTGGTTGATTTGGACTTTGCTAAATTGTTGAAGGAGGTATAGACTGTCGTAGATAATAATCTCGATGTCCCATGTGCTCTTTCACAGTCTACGAATACAGTTGATGATGGTGAGGCTATCGCACTCGATCACAAAATTAGAAATTTCGAAAGCTTTCGCCTTTGTGATGTACGTCTTTCTTGAGATCCAAGAATTCTATAGCAAGGGCAGAAAAGCCTCCACACTGGATGCCTCCATAGGTTGTGATGCCCCCCTTGTTGTCCCGGATAATGAAGTCTGCAACTGCCTCACCGGAAAGCAAAAGGAACTATCGAAATTGATTTTGGAAAAACCTTCTATTGGTTTGGTTCATCTCATATTTATCCTTTTCCTCATAGAGTACGTGATATTTTGATGTTGAATTTTTCAATGGCTACACCCCCAAGTTTTTCGGAGTTTTTCTTTTTATACACACAAATCTATTCATTTTATCGGCTAGTTTTATCAGCTACTCATTCAGCTAAGGTTACCAAACACATTACTAGCTTATCAATAGTTTAATTTAACATATATTTTACACAGTTTTTAGTAGAATATATTTTACACAATTAACCGAATTCAGCTACCCATTTAACAGTTTAATTTAACATATATTTTACCAAACACATTATACTAACTTATATTTTACACAATTGCCCATTCAACTTCAGTTACCCATTCAACTTCGATTATCAAACACACCCTAATTATTTTGATTGTCTTTTTAACTTCATTATGCCTTCTTTTGATATATCCAACCTAAGACTTATTTTATTTTCTTTCATTATATCCAACTCGAGATTTCTTGAGCTCTCGATCTACACCGTATTTGTCACAAAATTTATCTTGTACACCAAAAGCATGTGGATTTTTTTTTATTAGGTAAGAATTCGAGTTCAGACATATCTGAAACTCGAAGGCCGGCTAATTCGGTAGATGGGAGAACCGTCTAAAACACAATCATACAACAAAAGATAATGGTGCAGTCTCAGACACACGCACTCTAAAAAAACGAAACCAAGAAGACCTAAACCAAACTGGAAGCGGCCGAAGACGACGGATGAAGCCAAGCCCCACACTGAAGTAGAACTGTAGGTGTGCGGTACATCAGGACCCGATCATCCTGTGAGCAGTGAGGACGAAACTCCAGGGAAGCAGTCAACTCGAGTAATGGAGACGCCACGATACACACTACCATGACCCCAACCTATCCCGACTCCGACAGCCACAATCAAATCCAAGGAGAAGATCCCAAGCCACACCACCGCAGAGCCGCACAACGCCTGAGAACAAAGCTATACTACTAAACAACAAGCCAATTGCATTACTAAACAACGCCCAAAAGCATTTGGAATTTTAGTACAAAATGTTAGTGGTCCACCGTTACCTCAAAAACTATACTACTAAACAACAAGCTAATTGCATTACTTTAATTAATTTAGATCTAAATCTTACATCTCAAAAGGTCAAGATATAATATATTACCACAAATTTTGATTTAATTTCACAGTTCCATACATACTTTAAGGCCAAATACTGGTATCCGTTGTCGAAATTTGATTTAATTTTTTATTCTTAATTACCTCATCATCTTTAAGAAACTTGACTTCACTTTGAGTATGTCTTGTGGCTTGTCGCTTTGCTTACCCGACTACCGGCTCAACTGTTTTGCAGGCTAGTGCTCGGTTCGTAGAGAATTAATCGATAACATCAAAACCTCCGCCATATTTATAACAAAAAAAAAATTGACTCCATAATCTTTCTTTCTTTTTTTCAAGCTGACGAGTTGTAAGTATGTTATCCCAAATTTTATTTTCTTACTAACTTCTCCAATGAACTCCAATGAAAAAAAAATGATCTTCACATCTGATGAAAATACTACAATCAAAAGTTATTGGACTTAATTAGTTAATTTACATTTTTCCCCTTTACGCCTGTTTTACCAATTTGACTAACTAATTAAGATGTCGGGCTCTAATTTAGTGAATCATTTCCTTTTTAAAAAAAAATATTTTAAATATTATTTTCCCCTTTTTACATTTGTTTTTATAAATTCATACTTAATGGTAATAATATGAAATTATATAATATTTTTTAATAAAGTTAATGTTTTATTTAGTTTTTAACACCTAAAAAAGTGTGCGTAAATAGTAAAACGTCAAGTTTTAATTAACAGATTGAGTATATAAAATATTTAGTTAATTTTTATACATATAAGTAATAAACAACGTGTTTTAACAATGGAGAAAGTACATACTCCCTCCGTTCAGTAAAACTTGTCATTTTAGAGTGTTATTTTTGTTCAAAAAAACTTGTCATTTTAGGTATTTTGCACTTCACTTTACAAAAATGCCCTTGATATGATTGATGGTTTGTTAGTTGTAGTTTTCGATAAAGTAAAAAAGGAGGGTAATAATTGAGGGTAAATTAGTATATTTGTTAATTGTCTTAAAACTTATGAAAGAAGCTAAAATGACAAGTTTTGTCGAACGGATGGAGTATATAAAATGGAAAAAAAAAATCTCTAAATATAAATTACTATTTCAATACTCCGAATTTGTTTTAATATTGCCATTTTATAATCGTAATCTTTTTCTTATGGATTTTATTAACCTATGGCCCAACCGGCTGATTGGACTGCCTATATAATACGGAGAACCACTTACCCTGACATTTGCCAACGTACACCTCTGTTATCTGCGCATACAACAACAACAACGCTCTTTCTCCCTCCTCCGATTTCTCAGGCTTGATTCCCCTCCCCTCCTCTCTCTCTTTCTCCCTGCTTCGTTACCAACGAGGAAACCCTCACTTTCTTCCTCCTAAACCTCTCTGTTACTTTGATCTCCGCAATCGAAAATGTCTCACCAGCCAAAGAATGTTGGAATCCTCGCCATGGAGATCTACTTCCCTCCTACTTGTGTGAAGCAGGTAAAACTACCATCTCCATACGATCTACCTACCTAAATCTCTGTTTCGTTTGCTAATTGTTTGATGCGTTGATTTTCTCTGCCTTTTGCTGTGTTGGAGAGAGAGGGAGGTTTTAGTCGCAGCTCTTCTGTTTGAGATCGTGACAGCGACATTTTGTACTGTAATTAGCTTCTTCGCTTGCTTCCTGCTGATGATCTATCCTCGAATTTGAACTGAACTGAACTTGTTTTTGTTGCGTCGATTAGCCATCGGATGTCGTAATTTGTTGTTTGAATTTGAACTCTCTTGACACGGTTGCTGACGCTCGTAAATCGTAATATGTGAATCATCGGTCTGGCGGTGTAACGAGTTGTTAATCTTAATATTGAAGGTGTCGGAATGCCTATTTGATTTCGTGGCTCAGTTTCGCTTCAAATTTTGATAATCCATCATTGACCGGGGTGTTGTGGTTCTTGTTCTTTCTTTTATTTCCTGTACTTGTTGATTTTTTGAAGCAAAGGTTTGCTGGAGTGTGTTTGCTGTTAAGTTTCCCCCCCAAATCTGTAATTACGTGAAGGATCATGGAAGTCTTCCCCTCCCACCTGTTGCAAGGGTTTATCTAAAGTCTTTGACCAAAACTCCAAAAGTAAATAAATGAATGCTCAAATTGCAGATTCTGACAACTGGATTTTGATGAAAGTCATAAATGAATGCTTGAATTTGCGTGTTTTGTTCCACTTCGATTGGTTGTAGTTATTTTCTACTAGGGAGTAGGGACTATGGCATGACCAAGTTGGCAAGTTCCATAGGAACGGGGACAATGCTATAGACTGTTTGCTACCGTAAAATCAACATGTCCTTTCTTGCACTGGTAGTTAGTGGAGGTTTAACTTTAAAGACCTTAAGGTGATTAGGATATGAATACCTTTTACTTGTGTCTCTGTTAACGTGATGAATTTAATTTTTGTTACACATCTGTGAAACAGGAAGCTTTAGAGGCTCATGATGGTGTCAGTAAGGGGAAATACACAATTGGGCTTGGACAAGATTGCATGGCTTTTTGTACAGATGTGGAAGACATCATCTCTATGAGGTTTGATAAGATACTCTTGTGCTAAAGCAAGAAAATCAACTGCCATTTTCACTGATAGTTTAAATATACCTAGGCTTACTTGGACTTGAGTTGTGGTGCGCATTTTTTTTTTTTTCATGCATCATGTAAATCTTTTGAATCTACTTAACTATGGTCTACACATTTCAGCTTGACAGCTGTTACATCTCTGCTTGAGAAATATGGAGTCAGTCCTAAACAAATTGGGCGCCTGGAAGTTGGCAGTGAAACTGTGTTGGATAAGAGCAAATCCATCAAGACATTCCTGATGCAAATATTTGAGGTACTCTGTCTCAATTTTGATTTGCTCTTGTTTAGGGTTGTTGTTGATTCAGATCTTTATTCACACACTAAGCTTGAGTGAATAACTTGAAATTAAATTAATTTGTAAGATTACTAGATTAGAGAATATGTAGCTGGTATCCAATTTGGGTTGCATCTTTGGTAATTAGCTCCCTAGGAGGATGTATTAGGTACAACAGGATGCCTGAAAGTAGTTATAATCTTATAGGTTGGATCCCTAGTTCATTACTTGTTTACTACCTCCTAACTAGGATTTTTATTGCTGTTGTCTTGCTATCAAGATTCTTCTAAAATCCTCCTCCCTTTTCCCAACAGCTTCCACTCTCCACCAAAATACATATATCTGTACATTCAATGTCTTCTCTTCAACCTTGACATTTTTGTTTTGTCACGTGAATAAGCAGGTATGTGGAAATACCGACATTGAAGGTGTTGATTCAACCAATGCTTGTTATGGAGGAACTGCTGCTTTGTTCAATTGTGTCAATTGGATTGAGAGTAGTTCTTGGGATGGACGTTATGGTCTTGTTGTATGCACAGACACTGCGGTACGATCACCTTAATTTCTTTCCCTCAAAGAGTCGCTTGAATTAATATTTTTGGCATAATACCAACACGAGGTGGTGATTGAATCAGGAAGCGAGAGTTGAACCTGACAACTTTTTGCTGGTTTCTATTGGATGTTGTCCATAGTTATCTTCCATGATCTGCAGAGCTTTTAAGGGACATAAATAGGATGATAGAATTGAGAGACAAATAATTACGGGGAATTTATTTGCAATTATAAGTTAGTACATGGACCTTGAGGAGGAGATACTGTGTTTGTCATAATCTAAAGCGTTTTCACACTTCAATTTTCTATTCAATTTCTTTGGACAGTTTGGATGTTATGTTTAACTGTAAACATGTCAACTATCTTTAACACCGATCTGTGCATTCCATCACTATCAGGTCTATGCAGAGGGACCAGCTAGGCCTACCGGAGGAGCTGCTACAATTGCCATGCTTGTGGGCCCTGATGCTCCTATCGTGTTTGAAAGCAAATTGAGGGGAAGCCATATGGCTCATGCTTATGATTTCTACAAACCTGACCTTGCTAGTGAATATCCGGTAACTATATATTGATCCTCTTTAGCCATTTTCAGGAAGCCATATGGCCCATGCTTATGATTTCCACTTTTTCTAGAAATGAAAAGATGATAGATGATAGTTGAAAATCCAGCATGAAATCTGAATTGGCACTGCTGCTTCTAGTGTATCCATAATTACAATTCTAGAAAGCTTTAATAAGCTATTGATTTAAGAGAAAACCTTTTTGGGCTGAGCGACCAACGATTTCTTGAATCATGACATGGCTTGCAAGTTCATACTATGCTTGACATTACTATGTGAGAAAATAATGAATTTCTTTATTAGTAATGTTTTAAAAATTTTGTAGCTCGTATATGTTTGACATTATGAACTGTTGTGCTCGTGTTTAATCCATTTTTTTGCAAAATTTTCATGTTCTAGGTTGTTGATGGGAAGCTTTCACAAACATGTTATCTCCTGGCCGTTGATACCTGCTATAAGCACTTCTGCAGCAAGTAATCTTTGATAGTCATATTATTCCATACTATCGTTGATAAAACAGTCCTTTCTTTTATGGCAGTGACTAATTTATTTTCTTCCATTGCATATCATAGGTATGAGAAATTTGAAGGCAAACCATTTTCAGTCAATGATGCTGACTATTTTGTTTTTCATTCCCCATACAACAAGGTATCTAATATCTGTACATGATATCAAAATTGACAAATTTATGCAAACAATATGCTTTTGTAATTTTCATGACATTCAATCTCTTACATTGGCCGCTGCTTTTATCACTGCAGCTTGTGCAGAAAAGCTTCGCTCGGTTATTGTTCAATGACTTTTTGAGGAATGCCAGGTTCATGTCTATTCCTCCTCTCAATTTAGTTGTATCGCCAACTGTCCACGTTTTCTTCATCACTGATTTTTATTCTGATTATCACAGCTCGATCAGTGAGGAAGCGAAGGAGAAATTCGCTCCATTTGCCACCCTTTCTGGTGAAGAAAGCTGCCAAAGCAGAGATCTTGAAAAGGTTTGTTCTATTCATGACAACTGTTGCAAGATACCTCACTTCTCAGAGATAGAAAATAATCTCTGTAAACAGATAAAAAAGAATTTGATGGTTAAAAATGTGTCATTATTCAACTTCACTACCTTTGTCTACAGGCAGCACAACAAGTGGCCAAACCCATGTACGATACAAAGGTGCAACCAACAACCTTGATACCAAAGCAAGTCGGTAACACTTACACAGCTTCTCTGTACACAGCGTTGGTGTCACTTATTAACAGCAAGCACAACACACTGGTAAAAGAAACTACTTTACTCCCTTCAGATTCGGAACTTATTATTTTCTTTGTCAGCAACTTTTAATGCTGCATTATGAATTTTTTTTAGGCTGGCAACCGGCTTATTATGTTCTCCTATGGGAGTGGTTTGACTGCTACAATGTTCTCTCTTCGAATAAATGCTGGACAACATCCATTCACTGTGTCAAACATCGTATCCCTTTTGAATATCGATGAGAAGCTGAAGGCAAGGAACGAGGTATTTCTTCCACTATACACTCGTATGGATCTAAACTAGCTGGTTTGGCGCGCTCCTGTTTTTGATGATGTACTCATTTTGGATTTGCAGTTCCCACCCGAAAAATTCGTGGAGACCTTGAAGCTGATGGAGCACAGGTACGGTGCCAAGGACTTCGTGACGAGCAAGGACACGAGCCTACTGGCACCGGGAACATACTACCTGACGGAGGTGGATGCCATGTACCGAAGATTCTATGCAAAGAAGCCGGGACAGAGTGCCTGTGAGAATGGTTGCACCGCCAATGGCCACTAAACCAGCTCGAATGCGAGCTTTCCAGATCGACAGGGGCGAACAAAGATGAACTCAAATCTCAGGCTAGATCAAGAGGGCCCAGGAATGATGCTCTTCGCCCCTTGTTCTTAGATTGTACTATTCAGAAACTAGCTTAACGTTTCCAGTATCCCTTCGTTTTCTTAAACATGCACGAAAGCCTTTTCGCATTGGGCCAACATAGAAACTATTGGGCCGTTATAGACCCAGGTTTGGGCCTCAAAGACTCCTGGCCCATTATATTGAAATAAATAATCTTGCACCATTGCATGACGTAATCGGTGATCGCCATATTGGGAATTTTATAGTGATGATGACATGCTCATGGAATTTTGTCTCAAATCCAGTTGATTTTCTCAAGTCATTTGCAGGATTTTAAGACTGTAATCTCTCATAAGTCCATGTATTTTTATCTTAAAAAAAAAATCTCAAAACACTTTTATTAGGGGTGGGCATAATTATTTGTAATTGAAAAACTGTTTTGAAAAATTGAAAAATTGCTAAATTTTACGGTTAATTGTTTTGAAATAATGAGATATTTCAATACAGTTAACTGATTTGCTTTTCTTCTCCAATTCAAAACAATTACAATTAATTGAAGCAATTAACTGATTAATTGCTCCATTTATTAAAAGATAATTTTTTTACAGATATCATTCTCGATCTCTCTCCGTCGTTTTCTCTCTCTCTCCTCGATACCTTCTGGATCTCTCCATTGCCGGATCTTTCCCATTCACCTTCTCCCTCACACCATCACCGACCGCAGACGATTGACGATGGAAGACGAAAAACTCAAATCCTCCATGGACGCTTTCGAATCCCTCTTGCGCGTCTTCGTCGCCTCCCACTACCTCTTCCCCCAATTCCGGCCCACTCCCTCCTCGTCTTCGTTGTCTCCCCCAATTTCGTCGTCTTCGTCACGTTCGATTGGACTGAGAGGTCGTTCCGGGAGAGTTCGACGGCGGAGATCGAATGGACTGGTAGATATGACGCTCAGATCTTCTCCCTTGTCCGCCTCAACTCCCTCTTGCGCGCCTGGAGCGATGTTTGACCTAATTCAGAAAATTATCCACCGGAATCCGAATTCGACTTCGGAATTGATGGACCAGAGAGCTTTATAGTTGCAGGGAGAAGAAGCAGCAGTCACCGTCGTTTATACGGAATTTCCACTTCGGATTTCAAAACGAAATCGGCTGGCAATTAAACGCCGCTGGATGAAGATGAAGCAGTGGCCGCTGGATGAAGATGGACTTCAGAAAGACAAGCAGCTGGAATTCAGATCTTCCTGTTTGATTTTGTTGAAGGATTGTTGCAGGGATCTGAGATGAGAGGGGATAAGAAACGAAACTGGAAGGAGAAGTGCAGTAATCAGAGGCATTTAATTGTAATTTTTCATTTGTTTCAATTACCAATTAACTGATTAATTGTATTGAAATTGCAATTAATTGTTATCAATTACTTGCTAATTTCAATTCAAATACTATTATTGAACTTTAGTATTTGAAAATAACAATTAATTGCTAAGCAATTAATTGAAATGGTAGTTAATTACATATGCCCACCCCTAACTTTTATGATTAAAATTATATTTTAAGATGGTAATTTTTTTTTTATTATTTTAAGATGGTAATTTGTATAGCCATTACTCTCTCTTTTTTTACAAGTATTTACTTTTTTTTTTTATAGAGGTAAGAATTCGAAATACTAGATAAATCATTGTTTAATAAATCGAGAGGATAGATGGTCGGTAGACGGACTGACCATCATAGTAAAACAAAAAGCAAAAAGAAACATTTACATTTTATAGAATCAAATATAATATTATTATAAAAAAACTATAAAAATTAATATTTTTTTTGAAATCATAAAAATTAATATTTGATATACTCATTAACACGATAATTGATCATTAGTATTTTAAGACGGTAATTCGTCTAGTCGTTACCTTTTGATATTAAAAAGCTCACACTTCTTCGCTTGACCCCGTCTCTGATTAAAACACCACACCAAAATTTGGTCGGGCCCCACACCTCCACCCCCACCCACACCAATTTTTTTCAAGTGGACCCCCACAGGCCCACCCACACACTCCCCCACTTCCTTAGAGTGGGCCCCACTCATCACGATTCACGACTATCCCCACCCCAAAGCCCCAAACGTAGGACCCCCCCACCCCACAGCAACACATCCCACGTGTCCTTATCCAATTCCCCCCCACCCCCCACCTTCAGCCAATCACAACCGTTGATCCCCTCCCATTAATCCATCCCCAATTCCTCACCCGCCCCCACCCACTGAACCACCGCAGCTTCTAGGGTTTTTACCACTCTCTTTCTCTCTCTCTCTCCCCCCTCCCCTATAAAACCCATTCCCCTTTTATTTCTCCTCTTTGTCCCCATTCTTTAAAAATTCAAACCCCTCTCCCAACTACCCCATGGCCTCCGATCAAGACGACGACGTTTTGGCCTCCGATGTTAGCACCAGCACCGCCGGCGACCCCTCCTCCCTCCCCCAATCCCTCCCCAAGGAGGAACCCTTCGACCTCGCCAATAACAACAACCTCCAACTCGTCCCCTCCCAAATCCCCCTCCCTCTCTCCGCTCCCGTCAAGCGCTCCTCCACCAAGGACCGCCATACGAAGGTCGAGGGCCGCGGCCGGAGGATCAGGATTCCCGCCACGTGTGCGGCCAGGATCTTCCAGTTGACTCGCGAGCTAGGTCACAAGTCAGACGGCGAGACCGTGCGGTGGCTGCTTGAGAACGCCGAGCAAGCCATCATTGAGGCCACCGGCACGGGTACCGTTCCCGCCATCGCTGTGTCTGTTAACGGAACACTCAAGATTCCCTCCGCGTCGCCGTCGAATCAGACCGACGATAGCGGCGAGGGGAAGAAGCGTAAGCGCGGCGTTAGTAACGGAGTGTTTAGCGACGGCGTTTCCGCTTCCGCTGGACTCGCGCCCGTGGGGCCCGCTACAGCAACCGCTCCCGCGAACCTCACCGCGGTGGGGACCACCACCCCGCAGGGGTTTGTTCCTGTGTGGGCGATCCCAGCGAACGCGGCCGCCTCGTCCGGCGCTACTTTCTGGATGATACCCCAGGGGGCGACGGTTGCAGCGGCGCCGGTCAACCAGGGCCAGATATGGGCGCTGTCTCCGTCAACCGTGACGCCGATGTTCGGCGTATCAACGGCGAGGCCAATATCAACGTTCGTCTCCGCAATTTCCCCTCCGGTGGACGGGAGCAGCGCCACGACGACATCAATCGCCGCGGCCACGGCCGCGGCGAAAGGCTCAGCGATGGCTTCGGCGAGCATCACCGGCGGCGGATCGAAGGCGCAAATGCTTAGGGATTTCAGCCTGGAGATTTACGACAGGAAGGAGTTGCAGTTGATGAATCGCTCCTCCGCACATCCGCCGTCGAATTCGTAGAGCGATTGATTTAGGGATTCTAATAAGAGTCATGTGAAGATCAAACTGATTAATTAAGGTGTTAATTAAGGATTAGTTGGAGCTAATTTTCGCTGTGGTTGTGGGAGAGGCTCGATCGGCCGGCCGCCATGAATCTGGCTTGGTGGGGTTTTTACTTTGTAGATAAGGCAAAACTTGGAAAGGTGTCAAATTGGGGAAATTGAAATGTAGGCCCCTGAAATAACTGGAAATTAAGCTTGTTACCACTTTTAACTTTACTTTGGTGACATTTGTCCTTTTTTTATTGGGAAAAAAAAATATTTGGTCACATTTTTGTCCTATTAGCTGACTTGTGAATTGTGATGAGAATAAATATGGTTTATGGTCGTTATTTGCCCTCTTCCTCAAAAAACAAAGGAAAAATTCCATCATAAATCATGGTATGTTGTTTCCAATCTTCATCAACATAGCTTCTTGTTGAATCTGATCAAATTGATTAGAGTATTTCACACCCAAAAAATTGAAATCTTTTTTTTTTTAAATAACTATGTGCTTCTCTATAAATTTTTACTATAATTAATAGATACTGTATAATTTTTACTATAATTAATAGATATAACTATGTGCTTCTCTATAAATATTAGAATTGGAGTGTGATTTTTTATTCAATTTATAAAGGAATGTAATAATCTATAAATTGGATATTTAATACGAATGAAATTAAAAAATTTAATTTAATTGTTTGTTTCCTATTGTGAGTTTTTTTTTTAATATTGAATTTCTTGTTGTAGTTACTCATTGGATCTTTTGGGGAGGAAAAGTTCAATTGACCTAGATTTTTATTATATACTCCCTCCTTTCGGCAAAACTTATTATTTTAACTCTCCACACAAGTTTTAATAAAGCTAATAATTACACTCCTTTTTTACTAATTTACCCTCATTTATTAATCTACTTTTTACTTTATCAAAAACTACAACTCACAACACATCAATCAAATCAAGTGCATTTAGGTAAAGTAGAAGCAAAAATACCTAAAATGGCAAGTTTTTCCGAACAAAAACAAAACTCTAAAACGACAAGTTTTGCCGAACGGAGGGAGTAATATATACTCAATCCGTTAATTAAAACTTGATGGTTTACTATTCACGCATGTATTTTTAGGTGTTAAAAAATTTATAAAATATTAACTTTTTTAATATTTTTTTTTAATAATTTCATACTTATTAAAATTAAGTATGAATTTATAAAAACAAATGTATAAAAATATTAATATTTTATATAGTTTTCATTATTCTAAAAAAATGTACATTAATAGTAAGCGACATGTTTTGATTAACAAAGAGAACTAGTGCGATCCCCGCGCCATGGCGCGATTTTTCATAAGTAAAATATTACTAATATATTAAATAAATATTATAACATAATTGTAAAAGTTCAGATACTTAAATATTTTGAATTAAACTCATGGGTTGAGAAAATGATTAAAGTAGTATATATATATATAGGTTACTAATATTAATTTTATGTTTTCTTATTATTAATTTTATGTTTTGAATTAATCCCATTGTTAATTTAGAAAAAACTACTAAAATTATAATTTAGGCTAAGATCAATGTTTTAAATTAAGCCCAATAGTTAGTAAAATTAAATCAAAAAGATAATTAAAGGAAAAAGAAGAAAAAAATTAGAATTAAAGAAAATAAAAAAAATGGCAAAAAAATGATTGGTCAAGACTCCTAAAATTCCTCTAAGTTTGACACATCATCCTAAACTCTTCTAAATTAAGAGTTTATATAGATATTTAGATAACAGTTACACTAAAATAGTAAAATATGATAGAATAGTAAATTCATATATGTCTTTATTTACACATTATTTTCATGTTTTATTTATAGGTGGTATAAATACACCACTAATTTTTACTTGATGGACCGTAAATATGCGCAACTTGTTACGTTACTCCGCAACCTAGCTTGTTACGGAATTTTAGCAATGTATCAAGTCAAAATTAGTTTTTTTTTTATCTTATTCCAGTTCGATCGACTCAGTCATTCTACATTTGAATCGAGTATTTCGTTTAAGGAGTTGACCCTCTCACTCACATGTTTTCAAGAGGATTCGAACCTCTTGATATGAGATATAGCCTTATAAACATTACACCAACTTGTGATTGGTTGAAGGACCAATTCTTTTACTTATTTGATACAGTATGTACTTTGGGTGCGTTGTATTGAGTGTGATAGGGGGATGGGAGGGAGTTTATTAGTGCATTTAATTATTGCGCGGACTCTATAATTTGTACTGTATATATATAAAGAGAATTAGTTGTCTTATTTTTGTAATTAATCAGGATCATAGACAACACTCTTTGCATGAATACTATAAATATATACTATATATTTTTTGGTAAAGGCCCAAATGTAATACTACGGTGCATAACTATTCAATATCGATCATCTAATGAAAATTGAAACTTTCTTCGAGAGGTACATCTAAAACTTGCCGGCCTGAATTAAAATCAAAAGCAATACAACAAAGAAAATCACTTGCCCCTATTAGCTTTTCTATAGATATATACTCCATCCGTTTCCTTTTAATTGACTTTTTACTATTTATATACGTTTTTTAAGGTGTGAAAAACTATATAAAATAACAATTTTCTAACATATTTTTTTCAATAATATCATACTTATTGGTGATAAGTATAATATTATAATTTTTTTTTATTAAAATATTAATATTTAATATAGTTTTTACCGTTCTAAAATTACGTGCATGACTTGAAAAAATCACTTAAAAGGAAACGGAGTGAGTATTATGGAATTGAATAACTCAACTTCTACGCGCAAACGATCTAGGATGAGTACAACTAACGAAAAAATTCGGTAACCCTAGTATGACGAAGATTTATTAGAGGATTAATTATCCAAGGAATTGTGAGGTGAGAATTTCACATCTAATGAGATCATACCACCACGATGGTATACAATTTGAACTTTGTAATTGATCTCTTCTGCTCTGTTAAACTCTGTTAAATTCTGAGAGAAAATTTTACCTCCAAATTTCATTTCTCTTTACTTATATAACAACATAAACGAGAGATAAATCCATATTTACCCTCTTTTGTATTTTGTTTTTTCGCCTCTAATCGTTCTCTAAATGCTAAAAGGGTAACTATGTAACTATAACTATAACCATAACAAGTAGTGTAACTATAAGGCGGGAGAGGAATCAATGACATTGGGTACTGTAGCACGCTCCCACGTGAGCGGCACGTGAAACCACCGTATACCGTAGGGTTTTTGCCCGAACTACTTGGGTTTAGGTCTGGTGGTCCCCATTACCCCACCCATCTCAAAGTGGGCCCAAAACAAAGAGCCCATGGAACCTACTTGTACCCATTTCAAGGCCTATTATCTCGCCCTCGCGTTCTAACTACTTTCCCTATCTCATTGGACGGTGAAGCACACCGCCCCTCCGGGCGCGTGGTTGCTTCTTAATGGGCCCGGCCCCCCAAACCTGACCGGCCCCGGTGGGTCAATCGGCCAGCTGTGATGGGACCAGCCGCGCAATTCCCCAACTAGATGTGGGCCCCCCTTCTCTTTCAAAAAAATATGTGGTGGGCCCACCTCTTTTTTAGCCTTAAGAAGTTTTGGTTGTTTGCTCGTCGCCTAGTTGTGCGACTACCGTGGTAGCTTGATGACGATGCAATTAAGTTTGGATTAAACCAGTAATCTTTCGAATTTAAGTCGTTGAAAGTTGGTTGTCAATAGAATTAAGTAGGCGTAGTCATAATTCCTGCAAATTCCAATTCCGTTTTAATTCTAATGGAATTTGAGAGAAAAAAGTGAATTCAGTCCAATAAAAATTATGTACGATGAAACCCAAAACGAGGGTGCTTTATTTAATCTAAGTTTTTTGAATTTAACAAAACTCTCTGTTGTGAAGCAGACATTTTATGAACGGTGTTTGATTTGATTTATCATAAGAAATCGTCGATTTGCGATCGATATCCGATGACTCTTCAGAATCCATAATCTGATATGTCCGCAAGTATCTTCAAAACTCTTTGTGTGCGTCCTCCGTTGGTTGATCGATTCGTTTGTCATGTTAGTTTATTTCTGTCATTTATTTAGTGTTATTTGTTGTGGTTGTACATTATGGTTAACCCATATACCAAATTGTCTGGTCTCTCAGTTTCTCTAGACTTGTCTAGATAGCTGAATTCTTATCTTGCTTAAAAAAACAAATATTTGTTTGTTTTTATTTCATTGTTACATATTTGTAACATAAAGTACAATTCAACGGGAAAATATTTATATGGTCAACCAAAACAAACATTTACTATATAGGAAATGTGTCTTTTGACTCTTTGTAGCTAAACAAAAATTTCAAGTGTGATCAAGATGTTTTAGATATAATTTTTTTTAACCATGAGACATGTCATAAAAGATTATGTGTACGTGTGAAGCTCAATTCGTCTTTAGAATCATTAAAGATAACTTAAAGAGCCTTTGTTTGCAACAAATGATTACTTGATTTTCATAAGTCCAATTTAGATCAAGAAATATAATGTGGTTAATAGTCGGTCGGTCATATGTACGTACGCCTATTAAAATAAAATAAAAATGAAAAAACACTTTGCTTGCTTGAAAGGAATTGGTAAAGTGTCTGTCTTTATTAAATTTTTTAATTAAAAATCATACTTAAGTTGACAGCATGACATGTGTGATAATAATAATAATAATAATAATAATAATAAAATAAATATAGAAAATATAAACCCGCCAACAGAGTAACAAACCCACAAATTTTATACTCTACTCTTCCAACAAAATATATCATTTACTATTTATTTATATTTTTATTTATATTTTTATGGTAAAAATTATATAAAATATTAATTTTTATGTATTTTTGAATAATTTCGTAATTAATATTAATAATTACAAAATTATTAAAAAAAATAAAAAAATATTTTATATATTGTTTATTCTCTAAAAAGGCATTTTCAAAAGGAATGAGTAGCTAATACGGAGTAAGAATCAATCTGAGCCCTTGATTAGGTTCATTTGAACGGTCAAGATCTTCCTACACTAACTTACCCGTGCATACAACGTACTACGAGTATTTTAAAAAAAAATTAAAAAATGAAATGAAAGAAAGGGTGGAGGGAGAAAGTGGGAGCCACCAGTAGGAGGAGGCATCAACCATGGACGGCTCGAACCAGCACAGGCCAGGAGTGGACCATTTTGTTTTTTATGCAAGCACGCATGGGACCATCTGGTCCCACCACTACGCTCGCCCCCTTCTTTTAAACACAAACATGGAGATGGGCCCCCGTGGGACCACTTCCAATCCCCACCGTTGTTTCGTGACATGTGCTCTTATTAACTTACTTACTCCTTTTTTTATTTGTAAGGTTATTTGTTAAGATTAACCAATCTTTTTAGATGTTCGAATATGCCATTAGCATGCTTAATGGCTATTTGCTTCTTCATCAAATTGCATTATCTATTTGTACTGATTTTGGTATTTGTAGATGGTTCTCACGCTTGAAGGGTTTGGTACTAAAATATCTCTTTCACATCTATCGATCTATATACATATACTAAAATCAATACATAGTGTTTGATATAGCGCGTTGTAATTAATTATTAAAAAAACATTAATAAAATAATAATAAGGATAAGTTTTTCCTTTTTGGTATTCCTTATATCCATATGTAGTATTAGGTTAATAGATCAAAACCTGCTGTTAGCAGTTGAATTTGTTTTGCAAGTAAATATTTGAATCCATGAGAATTAATCGATAACCTCGAACACCAGTTGTCCACTTATCTTCCCAAAAAAATTGCAAAAACCTACACGTGAGTTGCACGTGCAGTCACAGTGCTGCGTTTTAGTAGCGTAGGAGGTACCGGACCCCACTGGAAGTGGGCCAAAGCAAAGGCCATGGAACCATAAATAAGCCCAATCTCTCCCGTGATGGTAATTCGTAATTTCGTACCTTCTACGCGCGTTCGTTAAGTGGATGTGGGGCCCACCATAAAATTCCTGGCCACCCTTGGTGGTGGGTCAATGGGCCAGCTGTGATGGGACCACCTGTGCATTTTCTTCGTTAACTTTGGGGCCCATTGCTTTTCTGGGCCCATATTATCGGACGGTTGGGCATTCCATAAAATAAAATGTTCAATAAACTATTGGGTAAATTACATAAACCACCCTTAAAATAGATGAATTATTACAAAATCACTGTCAAAAAAAAAGAGAGAGAAAACCACCCATATTTTTTTCAAAAGACCACCCAATACCATTTTTATGTGTAAGAAGTTGTAAAAAATGTTAAGTATTCATATTTTCTTAAATGCTTTGTTTAATTGATTGTATAGTTAGGTTACATTAAATATAAAAGGTGTTTAAACACTTTTTACATATTTAAATGGTCATGGGTGGTTTTTTGAAAGAAAAATAAATATCTGGGTGATTTTCTGTAAACTTGTTGAGAAAATGATATGGATAGTATCCACATGGAAAATACAGTTAATCAAAGTCTTATACATAAGTGGGTGAGCTACTCCTCCTAATACCAATTGAGTTTAGGATGTAACCCTACTCGGCTTGATTAGCGAGGCGTGCGTAACCCCCACGTTAGATGACCCACCGTAATTTAACAAAACTTCTATTTTAAGAGTGGTTTTATGAAAACTTACCTATTTTAAGGGTGTATTTCCGTAATTATGTAAACATTTAGATAATTTAGTACTCCATTTTGTTTTGGGGGTTAATCCAGTTCGATTGATCAATAAAAACCAATTCAGGATGCATTTCATGGATAAATAAAATATGGTCACTAAGGACTTACTTGATTGGTGTTGTGATGTGTGTGTGAAAGAAGAAAATTGCAATCACTTAACATACATTAAGATGATGCAAATATATAAATACAATTATAAATGTTAATTAATAATTAATTAATTAGTAGAAGTGGTGGACCACTAATGGGACAATATGGTCCCACCCACTTAGCCTATCGGCCACTACCTTTTGAACTCAGCAAGGTCAGTGCCCACTGCCGAGTGGGGCGTGAATGTGAAACCATGTTCCATCTCGGCCGTTGGATCCTGCCGGGTACCCACTACTGTAGCCCGGTGCAAATCCTCCACCCCAACTCCATACCCTACAAAATTATTTTACTTCTAAATTAATATTAAAAAAAATTAAAAAATATAAATTTAACTTCTACATACTTATTATAATATATTTGAAAAAAAAAATCTTAAAAAATCAACTTATATTTTTTTTAAAAAAAATATATAGTAAACTCACATCTTTTTAAAACTTAAAAAAATCTTTCTATCTCTTGTGAATTATTATAATTTTTGTAACTTGATTTTTTAAGATTTTTTTTTTCAAATATGTTATCATAAGTATATAGAAGCTAAATATATATTTTTTTAATTTTTTTAATATTAATTTAGAAGTAAAATAATTTTGTGGGGTAGGGGTTTGGGGTAGAGGATTTGCACCGACTGTAGCCCGTCTATTACACGTATTTTTATTTTTAATTTTTTTTTTATAAATATCTTTATTAATTATGAATAAATACCCTATTCTTAATTTTTAAAAATATTTTTCAGTTATTACTAGTATTTATCATATATTTGTTTTTTTTATACTCCATATTTATTTGTAATATCTTTTATTTCATATGCATGTATTTTTGTACTTTAAAAAAAACTAGTCATATCCCCGCGCCATGGCGCGTTTACATTACAAAAATGGGAATACGAAAAGCAAAATAATATATTAGTAGATACATTGTATTATGTTGTGTATTAGAAGTGTATATTATAGTTATAATGATATCTACAAATGTACAAATATTATTATAAAAATTATAAGAATATAAGAATACGATAAACATACAAAAGAGAAGAATATAATAATAATAATAAATATTTTATGAAGAAAAAGGGAGGGCAAATGGATAAAATCAAAAGAGTATAGAATATTTATTATATGAAATTCTCGTGCCATGGCTGGTTTAAATCGGCTACCGAGATATGGAGGCTTAGAATACACCCTAATTAGAAACATTTTGATGATGGGTCCTTCAGCAATATCATTGTGGGTAGTGTATGCAACAACTAAACTCGTCATCTCAACAAATGATAAAAAGGAGTATGAGTTTGATGTGTGAGGAAATGTGTTTTAAATAATTGTATTTATACTAAACCCCTAAGATTAAAAA
Source organism: Persicaria maculosa (assembly GCA_963922045.1). Taxonomy (NCBI): domain Eukaryota; kingdom Viridiplantae; phylum Streptophyta; class Magnoliopsida; order Caryophyllales; family Polygonaceae; genus Persicaria; species Persicaria maculosa. Next base: position 77,133,000 of record OY998255.1, on the reverse strand, counting down.
AAATAAAGAAAAGATCGGAAAGCTTAAAGCAAATCGAATCCAGTGAATTGAGAGACACGATGTAGCAACTAAAGACTGCAAATTTGAGAAATCTAACAACAGGCCAAAACAAAAAATAAAAACACAAGATTTCTCCATTGTAGCTTTGGAAGTAGACAAACCAACCAAGGGCAATTACACTTATGCCTTTGCCTTTCCAGCCCGAATAGCAAGAAAAAACACAATATACCGAAACAGCAAGCAAATTAACCTAATATCTTCTCCCTTAAAAATGAAAAGAAACAGGAAAAACCACTGTCTGTCACTTTTAGGAAAGATAATAAAGAAAAAAGTACCTGAGAAGCATGTAATTTTTCAAATTCAAGAATCTAATAATCCACACTTTAGACTCCCATAATTTTCACCAAACATATTACATAAAACAAAGTTCTCTGCATAAAACATTTCTAAAAAATGGATAGTTGTTGGTCAGCCAACTCTCTACCCGCTAAATCAATCAGTTTCAAAAGTTAATACTGGAAGAAAGATACAATCATGTCTATTTTGCAGTGAAGTTGTAGGTACAATCTCCTGATTCGTAGCGCTAATACAAATTATTAAGCAACATCTGTCCTGGAAGTTCATTAACTCAATTCAATTGTGACACTGAAAGTAGAACAACCAACTTACATGCTCCAATCCAACATGCTCAAATCAAAATGCTATATTCTTCCGAGTAAACTTGGAACATCTTCTAGCTATTGTCTTCCAAGAAAAAAAAGGTATCAAATCTTGGATTCCGCTCATCTTGTGTTGAAAACGAAAACCTGATTTCCTCTCTGAGATGTCAGTTTCAAGGGATGCGGTTTGTTTCATAATTACCTCGTGAATAGCATAAACACATTAGACAAAACAACTTACCCCCTCTTTCTTTCCATTTAGCTTCGCTTCTATATCTTGAAGGGTTGAATCAAAATGTTCCCTGTTAGGACGGAAGGTGAAGAGTTTAACAACCATGTGTAACATATTTATATGGAAATAGAGAGCAACAAACTAAGATATATGGAAATGACACTCCTGAGACTTAAAAAGCAAGCATCCATGGAAAAAATAATAAGCTAATAGCTTAATCAAGTAAAGTCAAATCTCATAGGGTAGGTCTTAAACAATCTGATTGAGCATGATGTGCCTGAAAGAAGCAATATAAACCCCCAAAGGACACTTTGTAAAAGAAAGAAAATGTCATCACCCCTACTTTACAATGAAATCAGTTGACCAAAAAAAACTTTACAATGAAACCAATTGTTTGGTTTGGTACACCACATCCTGAACCCAAGCCCAAATGAAAATTTTGCTTGGTTCCAACCTAATATGGCCACTCCACTCATTTGTTCCAGAACATGTTGGATTTAGGACGAAAATGTCATCAAGTACATGATTAAAAGGGGAAATAAGAAGAAAATAAAAAAGGGGAGGGAAAATGGATAAAATAAAATCAAAAATTAATATTTTTTGAAGAAATAAGAAGAAAATAAAAAAACTAACAAATTCTATAGTAATCTGAAAAAAACAAAACAATTATCGGATAAGAAAAAAATTAAAATCAAACCTAATTACAGCAAATAGGAGTAATAAAAAAAATGGATAATATCAAATCAGAATCTAAGATTGTTTGAGAAAAAAAATGAAGAAAAACTAAAATACTAACAACCTCTGTAATCATCGGATAAAAAAAATCCAATTCAATCACAGAAAATAGGAATAATTATAAAAAAAAATAACAAACTTATAAAAATCAGTCTGTATCTATATCTATATGCAATACAAAATCAAGTATTTACAGATAAACACTAAATTTGAAGAACAAAACATAGCTATCCTGATATGCAAACGTGCAAATAGGTGTTGCAAGTACATAATGAGTTATCAAGCGAATTAAATCATCAGCTAGTAGAAAGTAGAAACTGGAATCTGAGATGACAAATTGAATTTCCAAACCAATTGATCAAACTCTTTGAAATCCAATTCAATCACATAAAATAGGAATAATTAAAAAAAAATAAAAACCTATGAAAATCAGTCCGTATCTATATCTATATGCAATACAAAATCAAGTGTTTACAGATAAACACTAAATTTGACGAACAAAACATAGCTATGTTGATCTACAAACGTGCAAATAGGTGTTGCAAGTACATGATGAGTTATCAAGCGAATTAAATCATCAGCTAATTGAAAGTAGAAATTGGAATCTGAGATGACAAATTGAATTTCCAAACCAATTGATTAAACTGGATTTTCAGGCAAATCATTTTCTATTGGTATTTTCTTCCCTAGTTTGAGATTAGTTTCTGCAATAACCTTTTGAGTTGTGAAATGCCAATGGAGTGAACCGCAATTGGAAGATTGAAATGAAAGAGGCTTACCTAATTCCCGATCCAGTGGCAAAAATCAAAACCTTAGGAAACTCCTCAGGCGGGAAATCCGATCGACGTCAAATCTGTTCCCCATAACGACGCTCAGCTCCACCACAACCCCATAACGGCGCTAAGCTCCACAACTAAAGTACTAACAACCTCTGTAATCTTCGAAAGCACTTCAATTTTGGCCTACTCCCCCCAAGAAGATTGGAGAAGGAGATGGGAAGAATTCAGAAGAGGAGATGAGCATGGGAGAAGGAGATGTCGGGCTCTTCAAAGAGATGGGACGAATTCGAATAAGGAGGTCGAAAATGAAGGATAAGAAACATGGGATGAATTCGATTAAGCTGATGAAAATTGGAGAAGGACATAGGCATTGAAGAAGAAGTGAGAGAGCGGATTTCGATCTTGGGAGATAGGAGGAGGCGGAAAAGGAGATGGAGTCACGAAGATGGCCAGGCGGAGGAAGGAGAATGAGATGGCCAGGCGGAGAAGGAGACGGCCAAACGGAAAGGAGAATAACCCTAAGAGTCTCGTAGAAAAAATTAAAGAAAAATAAAGAGAAATTAAAGTATAAAGATATAAAAGGAGAATAACAGGAATAAAAAAATATAATTGGTCAAAATAACTAAAATCGCTCTAAGGTTGACACGTCAGCTTTAACTCTTCTAAATTAAGAGTTTATATAGATATAGATGTTTCTCATAAATAATTGTTATATTTTATTATTAAAAAAATGGCATATAATTTTTTTGTGGAAAATTTGTCTCCCAAACTCAATCATATAATAATATCGATATGTTTTTCCTCATCTTATTTGATGTTTTAAACCAAAAAAATATATATCTTATTTATTTAATGTATAAATAGCTGTTTCTAAAAAAAAAAAGTTGGTGATAGTTCAGACTTCAGATCCAGTGTACTTGTAATCTAAAGGAGGAAGATGGCCCAAGTTGATTTTGAAAAGCCCATGAGCCCACTTCAGTCAGTACGTGTATACATTGATCAAATATTGGGTAAATTACACATAATCACCCGTAAACTATGATACTTTTCACATAACCACCCATAAAACTTAAATTATAGTAAACCACCCATAAATCAGTTATATTTTCATAAGACCACCCACCCATTAAACCTCTATTTGTTTCATTTAAAAATATTAAAATACCCTTAATTTTCAAGCTTATTGGTATTTAATGCAATGATTTGTTTTCATAAGACTTCTTATTTGTTAAATAATCCGATTTTACTTTTATCCTTTTAAGAAAGGATAAATTATATTAAAATTATTCATGTTCGACTATTTTTTCAAATGATATGTATAAGCTTAGCTTATTTTTTAAATTATATGCTTTGCATTTTAAGATATGAGCTAATTTACTCTTCTTTTAAAGGAATACTCTTGTTTTATTTTAGAGTTTATCCTTATCTTATTCAACATTTGAAAGATGAAAATCAAAAAGAGGTGAAATTGGGAGAGGTGATGAACAAATTGATTGAATTTCTCCAACTGTCTGAATTGCTTACACAGTGAGACCGAGCTCACATTTTATACCCACACTCTAACAAACTCCTAACATCATAGCCTTACACGTGTCCCTCACAAACCTATTTACAAGATCACTCCCTAAAACTCTTTATTGCACAATATACCCTTGTACAAAGGAGATGAGACTGTTAGGATTTAGGAGCTATTGCAAGTCTCGACTCTTCACATTGCAAATCAAATTTAGATATATACTGGCTGGAGTGTTTAGGGTGGGTTTGAATTCCAATTCATTTTAATTATAATTCAATTATTTACCTCGGTTTATGTGATCAGTTGGTTGTATAACTAAAAATCTCATAAAAATCAAGGTAAAATAGTAATTTAATCAAATAATCACATACATCGGGAGAAACCTATAACATTATGTGTAGTTAATAAATTATGAAATCCAAACACACCCTTGTCTATTTTGCATTATAAACATAATACAATTGGAATCCAAACACTTATATACATGAAACATCTTTCTTTTAAAAAGTACAAACAAATAAGCTTGAATTAGGGATATTTTAGTCGTTTTAAACAAAATAAATAAAGGCTTAAGGTGTGGGTGGTCTTATGAAAACAAGTCAAATTTATGGGTGGTTTACTATAATTTAAGTTTTATGGGTAGTTATGTAAAAAGTACCATAATTTATGGGTAGTTATGTGTAATTTACCCTATATACAAAGCACATTGAGACAGTAGTGAGTGCTATTTATAATGAGAACCATGACATCAAAGTGTGGTCGTTTATTGAATTGCTTCCTTGACTTGACACTCCAATCCATGTCTTACGTCATTACAACGGAATCTTACCAATTTTTTCATGTCACTCCTACGTCACATTTTTTTATGCATATATTAAGAATATGATCCTAGATATTGGACAATGTAGGGTGTGTTTGGATTCTTACATTTTAATTATAATGCAAATATTTTACCTCGTTTTATGTTCGCATTTGGTTTTGAAAATAAAAATTGAGGTGGTCATAATTTAACCAAATAATCACATAAATCGAGATAAAATATTTGTATTATAATTAATACATCGTAAAATCCAAAACATCACAATTTAAACACCTTGAAAATTGTGTTAACCAAACGTCACCTTATCCTTTTGCATTATAAATATAATGCATTTGGAATCCAAACACATCCGTATTGTTCGATGATCTGAGAGGTCGATGGATAGACAGACAGACTAATCATCATAAAATAATACAAACACAATGCAAATCAAATAAGAAAAATGACTTAGAGCTCAATATATCACAATAAAAGTTTCTGCCCGCATGGAAGTCGAGAAAGCCCCTTGAAAGACCGCGAATGTCGAGAACACGAGAGAGCCTGCAAGAAAGTATATTACACCTGTTTAACTTTGCAGAACATATTTTAAAAGATAAAAATTACTACATCCGTTAGGAAATACACGTCCATGACTTTTTGACAAAAAAAATTATGACTTAAAAACAATATAAAATATTTTTTATTAATAATAATTACAAACTTATTATTTATAAGTTTGTAATTATTATTTTTAAATTAATATTTTATATAGTTTTTAATTTTCTATCTCTTAAAAAACGTACCAAAAAGTAAAAAAAAAACTGTAATTTTAATTTGGATGGAGATAGTATATAAAATATTATTTTTTATTAATATTTTGAATACATTATAAAAAAATTGATATTTTATAGTATACTCCATATTTTTATTTTTATTTTATTTACGGATAGAAAAGTAAAAAACTTATATTTTAAATCAAAAAGAGTAATAAAAAACAAGACATCAAGGATATTATAATTTATTTTAGAAACTACATGTATTATAATAATTTGTATAATTTAAATATAAATACTACTTTCTCATATTCAGCTATATTATATACCGTCTTTCTATCTTATATCTTAAGGATATAAAATAATAAACTAAATTGGAAAATATTATCTACCAAAAAAAAAGAACCCTCAAAATTTAATTTAAAATTTGTTTAAAATATTTTAATTAATAAATAAAATAAAATATTTTTCAAGATAAGAGTTACATAATTTTTTTTCAAAATATTCACAAAAAAAAATTAATTAACAAAAAATTCAAACTTTCAAAATAATTACAAAAATATTCATTTTTTGCAGGTTGGGCAGAAAAATGTGGTCTCAGACCGCGTTTTATTCACAAAGGGAAAAACATGAAATTGGAGAAAAAGATGACAAAAAATTAACAAAAGAAACGCGGTCTCAGACCGCGTTTCTATTTTATTTTTATTTGGGGATGAATTTCGTAATTTTGGAAAAATATTTACATTAGAAACGCGGGTTGAACCCGTGTCTCTCCCTCTTTTTTTTTTTTAATTATCGGAAATTGAAATGGAAACAGATGGAGGAAGTCGAGCGCCACCGGAGAAGAGGCTAATCAGGGCATCAGGCTATCTTCCTCCTGCTGCTCCGAGCCCGAAATTGAAAGAAGAGGCTAATCAGGCCATCTTTCTCCTGCTGCTCCGAGTCTGAAATTAAAAGAAGAGGCTAATCAAGCCATCTTCCTCCTGCTGCTCCGAGCCCAAAATCAATCGCCTGCTGCCTGCTAGGAAGGCGGAGATAGGGAGGCCGAAGCCCGAATTTCGCTGGGAAGGAGGAAAGAGGTGGCCAGAGAGCACCGAGAGGCAGAGGGAGAGACGGCTGTTGGGGTCGGAGTCGACGGCCAGAGAGCCTAGGAGGTGCTGTCGGGGTCGGAGGTCGACGACCGGTGGCGCTCGAGAGGGGCTCCGCCGGTTCCTGATCGAGAGGTTGTTCGATCCGCCGCCTATTCGTGCTCGAGATATCGACGGCAGCTTCTCCGGTGGCGCTCGACTTCCTCCACCTGTTGCAATTTCAATTTGCGATAATTAAAAAAAAAAAAAAGAGACGCAGGTTCAGCCGGCGTTTCTAATGTAAATATTTTTCCAAAATTACGAAATTCATCCCCTAATAAAATTAAAATAGAAACGTGGTCTAAGACCGCGTATCTTTTGTTAATTTTTTGTCACCTTTTTCTCCAATTTCATGTTTTTCCCTTTGTGAATAAAATGCGGTCTTAGACCGCGTTTTTCTGCCAAACCGACAAAAAAATGAATATTTTTGTAATTATTTTGAAAATTTGAATTTTTTGTTAATTAATTATTTTTTTTGAATATTTTTTTTAAAAAAATTCAGAGTTACATGCACATCAAAATAAATACATTACATGCACAAATATGAATTGAGTTGTTCTTCCCCTTTTCCCACTCCCTTAAATTTTTCCTTTAAAAGAAACGGTGAGTTGCATTTTTACCAATTTCCGTTTTCCGCATCTTATTTCATATAATTTGTTAACAAATTAAATGTCAATTTGAAATACAATCTTATCTCTTCATTAATATCATATTAATGACATCACCAAAACCACCCAATTTCAAAGCGTTATATATGAACTCAAAACAACACAATTTCGTCACCAAAACAAACCCATTGAATACCCAAAAAACACACAGCGATGTCTAACACAACCACCAACGCCGGCATTCTAGCCCTAGCCTTGTTCCTCCTAATCGGATTCGACGCGATCACAACCACAACCGCAGTGTGGCCTATCGATACGGTGAAGGTTCAAGTGCGCAACCTCGTGAGGTCCAAGGACGGAACCCCGGCCCACCTCACGGTCCATTGCAAGGACAAAAACGACGATGTTGGAGTGAAAGAGCTCGTGTTCAATCAGTCGTTTTTCTTCAAATTCAAGCCGACGTTTTGGGGGTTTTCTCAGTACTTTTGCGGCTTTACGTTTAACAACGCTCTCCATTGGTTCGACATTTACATCCAAAACAGGGACGAGGAGGTCTGTCACAATTTTTGCGACTGGGTCGTTAATGCGACGGGACCCTGCTTGCATAACCCGGGTTCCGACGTCTACAACAAATGCTACGGATGGAACAAGCAAGCCCCTCTCATTGCCTAGAATTATATTTATTATATTCCTACTATATGCAATATGGCTACTTAGCCATTTTTCTATATCAATAAACTGTCACAATGTGACCTCCTTTATTTTTATTTTTTCGTCTTCGCTATATACACTCCAAATTAAGGACGTGTATGGTTAAAAGAGGTTAATTAATTTTTAAGGACGTGCATTTTTCACCTTTGGATTTACGGTGTATCCATCAACACCCATTTGTGTGTATTTGTTTTTCCGATAATTAAAATATGATACATTTTATGATCCATACTTAGCAATTTTATTTTATTTTTGTCATTTGAGATTTGTCTAAATGCACCCATAAATTTAATTTGCAAATTAATGAGATCTCATCCTTTAGAGTCGGTTGATTATCTTTTAAACCGAGTTGTTTTACGTCCGGTCAATTTCTCACTAAACATACGGCTATTTACTTTAAGATTCGGTGAATGACGGTAAATTTGACGAAAAATGGGTTGTGTTGTGTATATAGTTGCCCATGACCTTATAAGTAAACTGGGTTGTAGTAGACATGTTGGGTCAGGTTAGCCCAGTTAATGCACACAAGCGTTTAGAAGACAATAAGAACGTTATATATGTATATAACTTCTTCCTTTTTTTTTAATGTAGATTTGAGTTTTTCTTTTTTTTTTTTTCTTTTTTTTTTTGGTTACAAGGCGAAAATTTAGGGGTGTCAACCACGGTTGTACCACCACCCAAGAGCGTCATTGCGGATGAGAGTTTGGAACTCAAGTCGGAACTCCAAGGGGAAGAGACGGAAACCAAGGCTAGGTGAGCAAGACGATCGGCTGCCCTGTTAGCCTCCTTGAAGACGTGGGAAACGGAGATGGTCTCAAAGAAACTGAACAGAAGAAGAGCATCTGAAATAAGTATCTCGATCTCCCAAGGTGCATGTCTGCCAGGCTCCCTTGATCGTATTGACGATTGCGAGACAATCGCCCTCCACAGCAAGTCTTCGAATCCCCCTCTTTGATTTTCTTCTTATTTTTCAAAAGAGGAAATCAGGAGAAAAAAATAAAGACTTGCTCAATCAAGCGGAAATGTGAGTGTTTTGAAAGAAAAAAAGTCCAAAGGCTGAAGATCCGTAACTTGTACATTGAAGGTGATAATCTCTGTGTTTTTAATACAGTTAAGAGTATTTGGAGTTGCCAACGGAAAATTCAGACGAACTATCTCTAACTCCCGTCTTGATGTTTTGTATTTTGATAACATCCACACGTTTTTCAAAGGAGTAAATTGTTCTCATCCATAAGAATAGTCTTGATTGAATTAGTTTATATAAATGAAACTTAGATGGAGTAGAAAAATATTTAAATAATATGATTTTTGTTTTTCATTTTGGATAAATTTTGAGAAAGTTGAAATATCCTTACGCCTCCATTCACATATTTACTTGAGATGTATTTGGATTCCATTGCATTCTAATTATAATGCAATTATTTTACCTCGTTTTATATGAGCGTTTGGTTTTACAAATAAAAATATCGTAAAAATTGAAGTAAAAAAGTAATTTAACCAAATAATCACATAAATCGAGATAAAATAATTGCATTATAATTAATACATCAACAATAACAAGCCCAATATATCGCGCTTAGAGCAGGGTCTGGGGGATCGAGGTGTACCGTGTACGCACCCTTGTCCCGACTAGTTCGACACTCGAGAGGATGTTTTCTAATCCAAATCCATCGTGGAATCCAAAATCCAAATACATCTTTATTTATGATTTGCAAAACTAGACTAAAAAAACAAATCTTTGCAAACCTAGACTAGTACATAGGAAATTGACTAAGGGTAGAATGCAGTATAGTTTTGCAAAAAAAAAAAGGGGCAACCGGATGAGGAAGTTGCAGGTGAAGGGGAGGGCTGGCACTGTATCCATTCTCCAATCTCCATGACTGTAAAATTGTCGGTGCACAGCGCTGATGTACGAAGGGTTGGAATCCGGTTGTTAAGGCTTGTGATATTTAGATTCAATCGTTCACTCTCCCTTCTTCGATCTCTTCTTCAATCCAAAAGTTTCTCACTTTCGTTCCTGTGAAATCTAGAATCGAAGAAATGGGTGATGAAATGGGGAGATCGATCCATAAGAGCACCTCCCACAAGCAGGCGATCCTCGTCTCCCTCGCTTCTCTTCTCGGTGTTGCCTTGGTCGCCGACTTCCTCAGCTTCTTCTTCTTCCTCGTCTTCCGTCGTGTATCGTTACATTGTTCCCAATTGGCCCTCTCGCTACTCCTCCACCACCGTTATTGTCCCCAACACCTCTCCCACGGAGGTCAACGTTTCATTCGATTCGATATTCATTGATTTATTTGACGATTTTCGTTTAGGTAGGGTTTGGTGTTTCGAATCCATCGTTTGAAGTTGCAAATTCAGAATAGTTATATCAAAGGTCTAAAATTGAGAGTTGGGGTTACTGTCTCCTAGTTGGATTTATTTCCTCTGTTAGGAATTGGAGATTTTCGAGCGAATAGATTGAGAATTGGCAGGCTTTTCATTGAATCAGGGGAAGTGGATGTTGTTTTTGATGCAGCTGATGCTTCTTTGTTTAGGTTGGGTTTGCTGCTTTTAATCTCCTTTTCATTCCATGCCAAACAACTTATTCTCAAGGTTAAACCTATCTGTTTGGATCTCATTATCCTGTATTTTATTTTTATACAGGATAGTTATGGTTAGTTGGCATGATATGTTTGTTATGCTGGTAGGATAGTGTTATTAATTTTGGGGTGGATAGGCTTGTTTAGTTGGTAAGATAGGCTTGATCAGTTGGTAGGATAGGCTTGGATTCACTATAAAGAAATAAAGTATCACGATTGAAGAAAAAGATAGCTCGCACAGTTGGTAGGAAAGGCTTGGATATCTAATGGATGCAATGCAATCTCTTCATGTGGATCTTAATTGATGTTTTGATGTCTAATGACTTTACATAAGCTGGTTATTTTATATCATACTTCTAGTGCATGTGGAATAATAGTGAGGCCATTATATACCCTTCTAAATGGCTGATATTTGAATCCGTTTAAATTGTTCACATCCCAACCATGGATGCAATTGAATTTTAGGACAGGGAGATGCAATTCCTTGTTTTTGGTCATCCTACTTGGAATTGGAAGTCATCAGCTTAAACTTGAGCTTCTTTTTCAAGTGCTCGAGCTTTCTTTTTATTTGCCTGATGTCATGGATCGTGTGCCCATAAGCGAGCTGGCAGGCTAGTAGTCTCATCTCGACAAAATGTGCATATCCCGACAAAATGTGCATACTAGACCTGAAATTCTCAAATCTACCCACTTGAGCAAACAATATATAGCATCCTGCAACAGAATCACATCTGCACTTGTACGTGTGAGGTTGGTTGGTGTTGACTCATCTTACTGAACTTTATTTTTAAGAATATTAATTAGGGGGTGTGTTTCTTTTAGAGGAGGCTGCTGCTACACATGAAATTTTAATCTATACGATGATAAATAGCCTATTAGCTCAATTGGTAGAGCGCTGTGTTTGCACACAGAGATGTGAGTTCGACTCTCACATAGGCTAATACGGAGTGTGTGTTCATAAGTCTCCGATATATTGTGTTTTGGTAAAGCCAATTATGCATGTACATATTTTCAATAGTATAAATATATCTTACCATTAGTGTGCATCTATCCTAACATTGGTGAAAAGTTATACATAAATTACTGGGTTTTCATTCTGATTCTACCAATATCGTTGTTTTTTCCTACCATTAGTGTCCATCTATCCTACCATTCTGATCCTATCAATATCATATATTTATCCTACGAGTACTTTGAAACTAACCTACAATCGCTTGTACGTGGTATTGACAAGTCCTAGGTGCTGATCTCCAATTGTAGAGTTAAAGTGCTCAACAGATGGGGCGAGAACACTATGTTCATGTCCACTGAATCCATTGTAGATGAACTGTTTGTGGCCTTCAATGGAGGATGCAAGTATGATGGTGCAAGAAAAGGGTATCAAGAAGAGCAAATTCCAGGAATGTGTGGCCATGGAGACAACTGAAAATATGGCTTGAATTGCTTGACTCAAGGTTTCCACCACTTGCCAATTATTTGATGTGGAAGTAAACTATCTGAATCGGTATGATAGATGGAAACTATTGGTAGGAGAAAACAACGATATTGGTAGGATCAGAATGGTAGGATAGATGGAAACTAATGGTAGGATAAAACAACGATTTCGGTAGAATCATAATGGAAACCCCGTAATTCCTGTATAACTTGACACTAATGGTAGGATAGATGCACACTAATGGTAAGATATATTTATACTATTGGAAATATGTAAATGCATAATTGGATTTACCAAAACACAATATATCGGAGACTTATGAACACACACTCCGTATTAGCCTATGTGAGAATCGAACTCACATCTCTGTGTGCAAACACAGCGCTCTACCAATTGAGCTAATAAACTATTTTTAATGGGTACTCCTTATGATCATCTACGCATCGAGAAGTCATAAGCTAGTAAGACTCCTGAAGAATAAAAAATAAGAACACTATGTAAAGATGCCCAAACAAAGCCAATTCATATGAAATATAAGCAACCTTTCTTCTATCTCAACAAGATCAAGGTGATTTGGAAGGAGCAGAAAAAAAAACACATCCTTTCTTCTATCTTAACAAGATCAAGGTGATTTGGAAGGATCAGAAAAAGTGACACGGTTTTCATTGAAGATGTATTCATTAGACCGCCCATTATTAAAAAAAACTAATCCAGACAAGCAGACATCGAGCATATAAAGAATGTCTCCACTTCAATTTGGTAAAAAAAAATATATGAACAGACAGAGAATTCATTACCCTGAGATTGTATTCTTCATAGGGTTGAATGTCGATGTGAAAACCAAAGTGTCACCATTCGCTTGCTCCAAAGCATGCTCTTCACTAAGACCCACGACGGAAAGAGGAGGTATGCTGTAAAAATTATACAAAAATAAGTACAAAATGCAATATTGGAAAATAAGGTTTTTGCACCATCAAGTTCTAAGATAAGGTCATTTTGAATCCTTGCAAAATATTCTACTCGACAAAGGAAGATGAAGGGAAACTGAAATTTCATACCTAAACATTGCATAAGGTATGTTACTGTAGTCAGGCTTGGTAGGTTTGTCATCAAAGACCGTTTTCTACAGGTAAATGTCGAACAAATAAGTTGTTTCATTTAGCTAGAAAAGAAAACAGATGGATATTGACCTCGTGTAATTTATAGAAGCAATGCAAGTATAAAAACGGAAACATACCTCAAAGCATGTTCCTTCCATTAAGGCCATTGGAGTGAGGTTCATCTCTCCTACCAATTTAAATAGTTTTAAAGGAAAAAAGACCATGATAGCTTTAAAGGAAAAAAGGATAGCTTGTTTTATCTTATCATTAGTTTCCATCTATCCTACAATTTTTATGCATCTCTCTTACCAATTTAAATAGTTTTAAAGGAAAAAAGGATATGAAATATTTGACCTTATTCATACCTGTTGAAGGCCATGATAGCTTGAAGTATAAGTTCGAGTTGCCTGGGTATTGAATCATGTCTGCCATTATCATCCCCATCTGGTTTGCCGATGTTTGGCTCCAACTTTGTTGCCTAAGAATGTGGATTAATTTAAGTGACATCAATCAGTTTCTTGGTCAATACCTAAGATGAAATTGAATTTACTGACAATGCGCAGTTAGTTTGTTGACGATAAGAAGTTTCTTGCTTACTAGTTAAAAACGTTGGTTGGAGGAGTGCTAGAGGGTTGAACAGTTTGGAGCAAGTTTGCAGCTTGATCAAGCGGAATCGATGGCGAGCGGCCTTTTTGAGCTTGGAAAGATTGTGATGGCAATGCCTCATCCAGTGTCCATAAACCCTATTCCAGTGATACAAACATATGAAATTAGTTGAAGCAAACAAAACTTTAAAGTGATTATGGGATGAAAAGAGAAGCATTTTTGGTAAAGAAAGTTGTTGTTACACATGAAATGATAATTTTCATTACAACCTTTAACACAACCAAAATTCCCCATCTCTGATATATCTAGACAATTAAGCATAAAAGAAAAAAGAACAATGAGACACTAGAATCATGCCCAACTTCCCGTCTTACCAAAAAAATTAACTGTCTAAAATGAATTTGCACTTGGAATGGAAACAACAATGATCTTTTTCTAATTAAATGATGGCAACTCATCAAAACATGTTAAAGATACTCTTTGCATGGTGGTTTTACTGGATATAGAGTTTTCCCAATATAAATTATGATGGCAAACTTCTTAAAGACAGAACCTGGAGTCTCCAATTATATACCTTGGTTTCAATCAACCCGCATTACCACATGAGCATGATTCAGAACAAATTTGTGACAGAAATGTGAGCAACTGATGCCAAATCACAAATCCCCAATTTCCCAAATCAATTTCATCAACCGTAGCCCTAATAATTGAAATTTCCAAATTCATATTAACCATGGAAATTTGTAGGAAAAATCAAAGCCTAGGATTGAAGACACGTACTGAAATTGTGGAGCATAAGGGGAGGAATAGGGGATTTAGCACACAAAGCAGAAGAGGGATGGTGTTCGGGGATGGTGTGGCTGTTGGAGCGAGCGGGAAGAGGGCCGGTGCGGGAGCTGCTGCAGGCGAAGCTTTTGCAGTGGTGAACGCCGACGAGGAGAGGTGATGACGGAGAGGTAAAGAGGTGAACAGAGAGGGAGAGGGGTGGCGAATCGAAGGCGACAGCCAACTTCAGCCTCTTCTTCTCCCCCAGTATCGGGCGACGACAACCTGATGCGGGAGGTCGAAGCTCAGATTCAGGTCCGGTGTTAGAGCTATGGAGGATCGTGTCGGGTTTGGCCGGACTTTAGTGTCGGAGAACAAGGAGGCTCCGGTCGGTCAAATCTGGCGTCAAGGGGTGGACTCCCGCACAGCTGACCTTCTACACCCGGTTGTGAACAGTTGCAAATTACCAGCTCATTTTTTTGCTTGGGGTAGACGGGGTTAGATTAGACCTTTTTGGGCCTGCTAGATATTTTTTGCAAATAGGCCCAAATTTTAATCTATTTTGTACCATTTCCTCAAAAATTATTAATCAAATACCACCTTATATATTTACATTATAAACATAATACAAAATGCACTGTAATCCAAACACACCCTTTTCCCACTCCCTTGAATTTTTTTCTTTAAAAGAAACGGTGAGTTGCATTTTTTCCAATTTCCGTTTTCCGTATCTTATTTCATAGCATTTGTTAACAAATTAAATGTCAATTTTAAATACAATCTTATCTCTACATTGATATCATATTAATGACATTACCAAAACCACCCAATTTCAAGCGTTATATATGAACTCAAAACAACACAATTCGTCACCAAAACAAACCCATTGAATCCCCAAAAAACCACACAACAAAATGTGTTACAAAACCACCAACGCCGGCATTCTAGCCCTAGGCTTGTTCCTCCTAATCGGATTCGACGCGATCACAACCACAACCGCAATTTGGCCTTTCGAGAAGGTGAAGGTTCAAGTGCGCAACCTCGTGAGGACCAAGGACGGGACCCCAACCCACCTCACGGTCCATTGCAAGGACAAAAACAACGATATTGGAGTGAAAGAGCTCGTGTTCAATCAGTCGTTTTTCTTCAAATTCAAGCCGACGTTTTGGGGGTTTTCTCAGTACTATTGCGGCTTTACGTTTAACAACGTTCTCCATTGGTTCGACATTTACATCCAAAACAGGGACGAGGAGGTCTGTCACCAGTTTTGCGACTGGGTCGTTAATGCGACGGGACCCTGCTTGCATAACCCGGGTTCCGACGTCTACAACAAATGCTACGGATGGAACAAGCAAGCCCCTCTCATTGCCTAGAATTATATTTATTATATTCCTACTATATGCAATATGACTACTTAGCCATTTTTCTATATCAATAAACTGTCACAATGTGACCTCCTTTATTTTATTTTTTTGAGTGTGCATTTTTTATTTCTGATAATTAAAATATGATACATTTTATGATCCATACTTTGCAATTTTATTTTATTTTTGTCATTTGAGATTTGTATAAATGCGCCCATGAATTTAATTAGCAAATTCATGAGATCGCATCCTCAAAAGTGCATGATTAGAGTCGGTTAATTATCTTTAAAATCGACTTGTTATATACACGGTTAATTTCTCACCAAATGTATGGCTATTTACTTGAAAATCTGGTGAATGACGAAAAATTGGTTGTGTATATGGTTGCCCATGACCTTATAAGTAAACTGGGCTGTAGTAGACATGTTGGGTCAGCCCAGCCCAGTTAATACACACAATGCACACAAGTGTTTAGAAGACTATGAGAACGTTATATATACAATTTTTTTTTTTTTTTTTTTTTTTAATGCAGAATTGAGTTTTTCTTTGATTTCCTTCTTATTTTTCAAAAGAGGAAATCGGAAGAAAAAAATAAAGACTTTTCTCTAATGTACAACATTATAGCCTACCAAAAAAATAAAAATAAAAATGTACAACATTATTCGGTTGTTGGTGCGGAAATGCGTGTTCTGAAAAGAAAAAAAAACGAAGCCCAAAGACTGAAGATTCGTAACTTGTACATTGAAGGTGATAATCTCTGTGTTTTTAATGCAGTTAAGAGTATTTGGACTCGCCAATGGAAAATTTAGATGAGCTATCTCTAACTCCCGTCTTGATGTTTTGTATTTTGATAATTACATCCACTTCAATACATGCACGTTTTCAAATTAGTAAATTGTTCTCATCCATAAGAATACTCTTGATTGAACTAGTTTATACGTAGTATAAATAAAAGTTAGACGGAATTGGAAAAATATTTAAATAATATGATTCTTGTTTTTCATTTTGCAGAAATTTTAAGAAAGTAGAAATATCCTTACACCTCCATTCACAGATTTCCGTGGGGTGTGTTTGAATTCTATTCTATTTTAATTATAATACAATTATTTTACCTCATTTTTATGTAAACGTTTGGTTTTATAAACAAAAATCTCGTAAAAACTAATGTAAGAAAAATAATTTAACCAAATAATCACATAAATCGAGATATAATAATTGCATTATAATTAATTAATACATCGTGGAATCCAAATACATCCTTAATTTAAACACTTTAAAAATTATGGTAACCAAACACCACCTTATATATTTATCCATCCTTTTAATGTTATTTTAATAGAATAACATACTTTTTTCTCTCATTAAACGGGATAGATAAATATATTTTATTAATTTATTTCAATTCATACATTTTTCTCTCATTAAAATAACATTAAAAGGGAGAGGTAAAAATGACTTTTTACCGTTTTAAACGCCAAACGGAAAAAAAAGGGTTGTAGCCTTGTAAATGATGATTTACCTACAAAATGAGTTTAAGGGGTGATTTTCTACAATGACTCGTATTTAAGGGGTGATTTTCTGCCATTTTCTTGACACTTCGTCACCAGGGTCGTTACAATTTACAACTCCATGTACCAATTTTTTCAACGCTAACGTATCCCTTATTCGAGGAAAAAGATAGAAAGCATGACATAACACAGCACAATTTCAAATTGACTTTTCCCCCCATTTTAAATAAATGCCACTTTAATTGTAACCGTATCTGTACATTAGTAGTTCCAACCAATCAATTTTAAATTTGATTTAAAAAAAAAATCAAACTTTATATAAGTTCACATGAGCAACATAGGCACAATCACTCAAACATCCAAAACCTCACACACATAAAACACTCTCAACAATGTGTAAAATCACCAACAAAGCCACCCTAGCTCTAGGCATGATCCTCTTGGTCGCGCTCGACTCGTTCACAGCCACAACCGCGGTCTGGCCAGTCCCACCTAAGGCGACGGTTCAAATCCGCAACAGTTTGGCTTCCAAGGACGTCATTCGAGTCCGCTGCAAGGACAAAGACAACGACCTTGGAGTGAAGCCGCTCTTGTATAAGGAGACGTTTAGGTTCAAGTTTTGGCCTAAGTTTTGGGGAGTAAGCCAATGGTATTGCACATTCCAATGGTATAACGAGACCCAATGGTTCGACATATACGAGCAATGGAGGGACGAGAAGACGTGCGTTAAATTGTGCGATTGGAATGTGTTCGAGACTGGCCCTTGTTTGCATAGCAACGATGGCGGAGGCTTTGACAAATGCTTTCCTTGGAACCCTAAGGGAAGCAACCAAAGTTCCATACCCTAGAAGCTTATTGTGAGGATAGGTGAGGGTGTTGTAATAATGCATGAGTTTTTATCCTCTTGGTTTGTTTGTGTTTGATTTTGTATGGTTTTACAACTTGTTATACATTGAGCAAATTATGAATCCAAGGACTTTGTCTGTGATGTAGAAAGTTAAGGGCCCTCATGAATTTTGTATGGGCCAGCCACTTTATGGGCTATATCAAGTGGGCCTAATTGAAGTTGGGCTTAAATATAATATTTAGATACCCAAAATAAGAAAGAAATAGCTATTAATTCATTAAAAAAAACGTTTTTTTTATACTCCCTCCGTCTCGAAATAGATGTCATTTTAGCCTTATGCACAAATTTTAATAAAAACACTCGTCCATCAATTAACATCATCATTCCACTAACTTTTTCATTAATTTTATTACCCACTACATTTTTTAACCAATCAAAATATTTAAAAAAAATCAACAACACACAAATCAATACAAATCATTACTTTCCACTACCTAGAAAACCTAAAACGACATCTATTTTGATACAAAACTAAAGAGCTAAAATGACATCTATTTCGAGACGGAGGGAGTATAATTTTTATAATGGTAAAAAATACGTGTGAAATAGTACATGACATATTTTTCAGTGTAGATGGAATATGAAACATGTCATATCAATTGATTTGAATTGCTATAAATGCAATTTTAATACTCCATCCGATCGGAAATATTTGAAGTTTGACTTTTGTGCACGTAGTTTTAGGAGTTAAAAACTATATAAAATCTTATTTATTTTAATTAATTTTTTCATAGTTTAATATTTATTAGTAATAAGTATTAAATTGTGAAAAAAAATTAATTAAAAGATTAATATTTTATATAGTTTTTAGCTCCTTAAAATACGTGCAGAAAGTCAAAACATTAAATTAATTTTTCTAATATATCCCCTTAATTTGCCGGTTTTGTAAATTCTACAAGATTCATTGATTTAATTAATTTTTAAATACCTTTTTTTGCTTTTCTTTTTCCAATAAAAGATTAGACAGACTATTTTAATAATGCGTAGTAAACAATTGTGGTTCATTTTATGTATCAATACATTAACGGGTAAATTAACAAATACTTTCAACACATTTCCTTTTGAGAAAAATACAATGTATTAATCCATTTAACCATTGAATGCCCACATGTATAATGAACTAAAATTGTGGACTAGATAATTCTCACCAAGTCTTAAGTGTGATTGTAACCACATTTCCAAATGTAACATTAATTCTCTGTATATAAACTTCTTCTTCATTATGATATGTTTCCTTTCAGACAATTAATAACAATCAATTTCAAACTTGATAAAAAAAAATTAAACATTTCAAACATTTTTATATAAGAGCATATCAATTGTTTGATCCCCATACCACACACAAACACTCAACAATGTGTAACAACACCAACACATCCATTCTAGCCCTAGGCTTGTTCCTCTTGGTTGCACTCGACTCGTTCACAACCACAACCGCGATATGGCCGGTCCCACCGAAGGTGACGGTTCAAGTTCGCAACCTTTTGTTATCCAAGGACGTCATCCGGATCCATTGCAAGGACAAGGGCAACGACCTTGGAGTGAAGCCACTTTTGTATAGGGAGGCGTTTAAGTTCTCGTTTTGGCCGAAGTTTTGGGGAGTAAGCCAATGGTATTGCTCCTTCAAATGGTACACCGAGTCTCAATGGTTCGACATATACGAGCAATGGAGAGACGATAAGACTTGTGTCAAGTTTTGCGACTGGGTTGTGTATGAGACCGGTCCTTGCTTGCATAAACCGGATGGCTCGGAATTCGACAAATGCTTTCCTTGGAACAAGAAGAAGAACAACAACAACATCCAAACTTCCATACCCTAGAAGGCTATTATGTATGCAGCTTATATTGTTGTTTGAGTGCGTTGTAATAATTCCATGAGTTTTCAATCTCTTGGGTTTTTTTTGTGTTTCATTTTACATGGATTTATGAAGCCAAGAAAAGGCATTTGCTTTTCCATGCGTTGTAATAATTTCATATGGTTTATCATTTATTTGTGTTTTTAATATCATTTTTAATTTCACAAATATAAAGTGGAGATATATACGTATAAGTGCTAATACCAAAGGGTTTCATCCTATTTTATACACCGTAAAAAAAATAATTATACATGTTGGTGGTGTTCTTGGGTGATAGTTGTACTTCTTGTTGTATTTTATGTGAAATTAAGAAAAATTTCATTATTAAAAAAAACGCGAGTAAATCATGTATAAAAAACAATAAATGAAATAAAATAAAGTGTACAATGAGGAATTCAAAGCTAATTCACACTATCAAGGACCACACAGTTTTCACTTTCGTGTTCACTATATACACCCCAAATCATGTACGTTCTTGCATGGTTAAAAGGAGTTAATTACTCCCTCCGTTTGAAAATATTTGTCGTTTGACTTTTCAACACGTTTTTTAAGGAGCTAAAAACTTTATAAAATATAATTTTTTTTAATTATTTTTTTTTCATAATCTTATACTTACTACTTATATGAAATTATATAAAAAAAATTAATTTAAAAAATATATTTTATATAGTTTTTATCTCCTTAAAAAGCGTGCACTACAAGACAAACGACAAATATTTTAAAACGGAAGGAGTAATTTTTTTTAAATGTTAATTAGTCACAAGACTTGCACGAACATTGCATATAAATTTGGTGGTAGGAATTTTGGGTTGGAATAAGCTGAAGAAGAAATATGGGCCAAGCCAAATGGGCTAAAGAAATTGTCCATTATGAATTGGGTAACCTGTGTAAAATCATAGGGTATATTGTTTAAAATCACTTTTTAAATTCAATATTACAGAAAACTACCCTTAATATAGTTTTTGTTTATCAAAACCACCCCATCTTTGGATATTTAAAAAATAAAGACCCCGTATATATATATATATATATATATATATATATATATATATATATATATATATATATATATATATATATATATATATATATATATATATATATATATATATATATATATATATATATATATATATATATTTTCTAGTGTTTTGCAAATTTAACTGCAATTTGTTTAGAGTGCCATGATTAAATATATATGATACCTTATTTAACTGTGAGGATACAATGAGAAACGCTCTTAACCCTAAACAAAAACCTAGCCGCCGCACCACAAAATCTCAGTCTAAACCTAAAACGCAGATCCATCTGCATCCCCGTTTCAATCGAAATCCCAAGATCCATAATCCAAATCCTAAGAAAGGGATAGGTGATTTGAGACTCTTCTCAAACGAATTAAAAAAAAGAAGCAAGAAAGAGAGGAAAAATATGGAAGATGAGATGGAAATCTGCGCATCTTCGCTGCGCCTCCCTCCTGCGTAGATCTTGCGGCGGCTGGTGGTGGTCGGATGGCTGCCTTCTTGCTGCTTCGTGTCGCTTTCTGGATCTAGCGGGATGTGAGTGGCTTGGTTCCAGCTGTTCGGGCATTCCTTGCTGGCGTCGGATCCTTTTAGCCAGGCGGCGTTCTGCTCTCTCCCTTTCTGATTTTCAGCGCATCCACCGAAGTTCACTTTGGTGGCGGTGCTTGCTCCTTGCCGGCGCTCAATTGCCCGTTGCCGGCGTTCAACATCCCCCCTCTCCGGCGGATCTGCTGCTTCACCGTTGCGCTCAGCGCCTGAGGCTCTTGCGCCTCTGTCGGCTGTCATGGCAGCTGTGGTCCCCCGTCGGACACCAGACAGATTTCTCAATCCTTCAATCTAAACACCAAGCCTCTTTCAGGCTTCTCCAAACCTTAAAAACAAACACCTACAAACCCAAACCTTCAAACTCCAAATCTCAGCACAACCTCCTTAATTCAATCTCCTGTTTTTTTAAAAATTTTGCTCTAAATTTGCCTTTTCCGCAGGCTCGCAATCTTGCATGCAAATGGATCTATCAACATACTAATCCAAGGATAGCATTTGGTGTGCAAGAGGATACTTGGCAGTTTCGAGACTTAGCATGCGACTTGGTCAGTCAGAGTACCGATCCAAATCCAGCCCCAGTGCTGACTTTTGAAGCCAATTCGAGCCTCAATCCAGGCAAAATCTTACCTAAGACAGATAAGTTTCATGATAAACCTTCCCTCTCTCTAAATACTGATATTCATACAGCTAGTTATGTTTATAGTACATGTCTGAATCCTTTAAAAATGTATGGTTTCTTAGCTCCTTTCGAATGCTATTGTCATGTTAATTTTGATGTGCTTAGCAAGGAGTATAGATTGACTAATGCCCCCAGTGATAGCAAGTTCTGCATGATTAAATCTGTCCATTATTTTGAATTTGTAATTGATGTGAATTATATATGCAGTAATATGCGGTATGTTCTTAGAATGGTTGATCCCCATTGTAAGTTGTATGGCTTGTCTTACCCCTACGGTCGGTATGGCTTCTATGGGCGATTCCAACTGTTTTCCCCTTTATGTGGCTTCTTTGGGAGCAACTGTGATATGATTTCATTAGCTAGTAATCGTATTGTCTACATATTTCTCTATATCTATCTTGGCTGGCTTAGCAGCCCTGATCACTTCCTCATTGCTAGCTGGGCATTGGGTAAGATCCAAAGAAATGTTTGCAGAAAAGCTACTCCAAAAGAGACCACTATGGAGGAACCTTGGATGTGCTCAGGTATGATCTTTTCCCTGGATCTCCCCACAAACTTCAAGCAATGCCACACCAGTCTCGTTAGGGACTCCGTGGAGGCAAGCTGCACAAACCTTATCACCAACCCTTTACCAACAAAAACTTCTACAAACCTTCTTGCAACAAGTGCAAGACATATCTATAATTTCCACTGCAGATCTCAAACTCTCTGGAAGACTCAAATTAAACTTCGGAGATGGCAATGGCAGCTTCATGACAGAAGGCTATGCTCATGGAGAGTATGGATCTGTTCTGAGCTTCCAAGTAATCTAGATCGAAACAGTAGTACTCCATGTACAGATTTTGAGGAAAATATTGTAAAAGTAATATCCTTCTTACTTAGAAATATGCTAAAAGCTCATATGCAAAGGAATTCTTATGATTAAAGTCGCATATTGGAATGTAAGGGGCTCTAGAAGGCCTCTCTTTTGGCAAGAACTAAACCAGCTTAGAGCTTCAAATCATTTAGATGCCCTTATGCTTACTAAAACTAAAGCTTCTGAGGCCCCTACTGATAAGATGATTAAATCTTCGGGGTTTCACAAAGCGATCAGTATCAGTGCTAAGAGGCACAAAGGAGGAGTCTGGTTTCTTTACAAAACTAAATTTGAAGAATTAAGTGTTGTTCTTGAACATTCTGATAGATTCATTATGATCAAAACAACAGTGGACAAGTATGAAATGGCTTTGCTATTTGTCTATGCTCCATCCATTGAATCAGAAAAAACCCTTTTTTGGGAAGAAATTTTTTCGGTAACTAACAAACATACCCTTCCGATTCTCATCATTGGTGACTTAAACGATATAGAAAACGATACCGAAAAAATAGGGGGTGCTACTCCATCCATATCTAGATTTAGACGATTACAGTTTATCAAGTATGAGCTTGATCTCCAGACTGTCCCCTACACTGGTTCTCCCTTTACATGGAGAAAAAACAAATCAAATTTTAACAATACATATGAACGTTTGGATAGAGCTCTTGCAAGTCGACAAATCTTCAATTGGTTTCCAAAGATTCACACGAAGCATCATTCTTTCTCTAACTCTGACCATTGTCCAATCTCTCTAGAAATAGGATCGCGCGATCTTAATAAAGGAGCTCCTTTTAGATTTGAAATGGCTTGGACTACAAATCCTATCTATGAAACTATGGTTCGACAAGTTTGGCATAATAACTTTACCGGATCTCATGGCTTTAAACTAATCCAGAAGCAGAAACTACTTAAACGTAATACCAAAAACTGGTGTAAATCTCAAACTAGTAATATTGCTAGACAACTTTCCCAAGTTGAGAGTCAGATTTCGAAACTCCAAGGTCATTTACCGTGGGGTAACATCAGCAAATACGATGAAGAAAAGCTAGCCAGATTAGAACTCAAAAGATACAGACTTTTAGAATACAACCATAAGTTTTGGAAACAAAGGGCCAAAATAAACCACCTTCAATCCTCAGACAGGAACACGAAATTTTTCAAGTAACTGCTAGAATTAGAAATTCAAAAAGACCAATTAAATCTTTTACAACAAAACAAGGCAATATCCTCTTTGATAGCGATGTCATTTCAGATCAAATCACACACGAGCTATCAGAAAGATTTATTGGTACTCATCAGAATCAAGTAAATCCAGGGGAGGTTTGGAATATTCAGCCCCAAGTAACGTCAGAGGAAAATCGAATCCTCATATCCCAACCTACGATAGCTGAAATTAAAAATACTATATTCGAAATGGCAGAAGATAAATCTCCCGGTCCAGATGGATTCCCTCCAGAATTTTATAAAAAATACTGGCATATAGTAGGACCCTCCTGCTGTAAAGCCATAAAAGCCTTCTTCCACTCAGGACAATTGTTATCGGAAATAAATAAGACTTTCATTGCCTTAATCCCCAAAACTTAGAACCCTACCACAATCAACCACTACAGACCGATTAGTTTATGTAACACTATCTACAAAGTTATTACAAAAATTCTAGCAAACAGGCTAAAACCTATTCTCCCTAAACTCATCAACCCTTTTCAAGGAGCCTTTGTAGAAGGTAGATCAATTCAGGATAATACCTTGATTGCTCATGAAATTTTCCATAGCTTTCATAAGAAAAAAGGGAAAACAGGTTGGATGGCTTTAAAACTCGACATGGAAAAAGCCTATGATAAAATCAACTGGAGTTATATCAAAGCGGTTCTTCATAGATTCGATTTCCATCCCATATGGATCAACTGGGTTATGACTTGTCTAACGACCTCCTCCTTCTTGATTTTAGTAAACAATTGTCCAGGTAAACAGTTTAAGCCTAATAGGGGTATCCGCCAAGGAGACCCGCTCGCACCTTACATCTTTGTTTTAGTAATGGAAGGTCTAGCAAGAGAAATGCACAAAGAAGCTTTGCAAGAAGATGTGCTAATCGGAATCAAACTCACCAAAAATGGTAATCCTATACCTTTCCTTACTTTTGCAGATGACACAATTATTTTTGCAAAAGCTGCTCATACTAGCCTAAATACCATTCAGAACATGATTAATAATTTCTCCAACCTCTCGGGCCTTACTATTAACTATAGTAAAAGCTCTCTCCAGTGCTCTAAGAATGTTAACCATAACCTAGCCAGAGATCTTGCCCAGAGTATGGGAATTCCAATCTCTAGCACTCTTGAAAAGTATCTAGGAATTCCGATTATTAATGGCCGGATTAGAAACTCGGTTTTTGAGGAGGCCATCCAAAATCTGAAAAAGCAACTCTCCAAATGGAAAGCTTCAAATCTGTCTCAGGCGGGCAGAGCTACTCTAATTCAAGCCAACCTAAGCTCCAAAACCAACTATCTGATGCAAAACTTCTTGCTCCCTAAAGGAATTCTTAACCAAATAGATCAGATCAACAAGAACTTCTTCTGGAATAAACTTCACTCGGAGAGATATACCCCTCTTATAAGTTGGGATAACATCTGCAAGACTAAAGCCCAGGGTGGTTTGGGTATTAGAAAAGCAGAAGATTTAAACATAAACCTTCAGTTTAAATTATTGTGGAAACTCTACTCTAATGAAGATAACATCTGGGTCAGAGTCATTAAAGAAAAATATTTGCAAAATAACGGCATCAAGGACAAACCAAATCAGACAACCTCTTGGCAATTTGGCAGACTTTTATCTCTTAGAGAAAAATTTGAAAAAGGTCTCCTTTGGCTTATAGGAGATGGTAACCTCATAAATATTTGGAGTGACCCTTGGATTCCCAATATAAATCTCAAAACTTTCATGGGAAACAATGCTCCGAACATGAAAGTTAGCCATCTCTTTACGCCCCAAAAGCTCTGATTGAGAGCCTATTCCCTCAAAATATAGCCAACATAATATTATCTCTCAACATCCCAACATGGCAAACTCAGGATAAGCTGATCTGGATGCCTGATCCCACAGGAAAGTTAATTTACCACTAAATCTGCAAAGAAAATTACTAATATCCAAAACCACAACATAGATAACCATTGCTGGATTTGGAATCTAAACCTCCCACCTCGACTCAAAAATCTAGTTTGGAAAATTAGAGTTGACGCTCTCCCAACAACCAAAAGGCTTAATAGGTACATCAATAGAGTTCCAAGCACATGTTCCCTTTGTAACCATGGTAACGAGGATGCCACTCATCTTTTTCTGGAGTGCTCATTTGCAAAGGAGCTAATAGCTCGGTTTGAACAAACAACAAGTAAATTCTTCAACAACCTCTCTATGCAAGGTCCCCTTTGCGACAACATAAGTCTAATCAAACAAGCAAACCATCAATTTGAAGATTTAGTGTTCATATGGCAAATGATCTGGGAAACTAGAAACAATTTAATCTTTAAACAAACATGCCCTGACTCCTTTGATAACATGATTAGGCGCATTAAAATAAATATCCAAGACTGGAGAGAGGCAAATACAGGGAAAAATAATAAAGAAAACAGCAAAATGAAGAAAAGGTCTAGGTCTAAGTGGACTAGACCCGCAGGAGCCATCTACAAGATTAATGTAGATGGTTCGGTAAAACCCACCGGCGTAAGTCAGGTAGGGGGAATCATTCGTGATTCTAGGGGCCATGTACTTGAGATCTTCTACCAGGAAGTCGATCAAGGTACAGTTATTCAAACTGAAGCGGCAGCTGTCATGATAGGAATGAAGATAGCTCGAAGATTGGGATTACGCGAGATTGTCATAGAGGGAGATAACCAAGAGTTGATGAGAACTCTTACTAAAGAAAAAGGCAGTAGATGGGAAATTATGCGTCAGACAGAAGAAATCAAGATTATGGAAGCAGACTTTGAAGCGGTCGAATACAGACACATCTATAGAGAAGCTAACAAAGTTGCAGATTATATAGCCACGAGGGGCATCATTAGTGATAGATCTACCATCCCTTTTAATAGGGATATTTGTACCATCATCCGTCAGGATGATCCCGGAGCGCGTTTACATTATTTGTAATAGCTCCGAATGTTTGCATACTGTAAAAAAAAAAAAACTGCAATTTGTTTAAAAAAAATACAGTAGTAAGTTGTTTTGAGTTATATATTATATTATGTTTTTTAAATCATGGGATAAAGTCGCAAATATAACTGCAATTTGTTTTTAAAAAATAGTAAGTTGCTTTGAGTTATATACGTAGTATTATATTATGTTTTTTAAATCATGGGATAAAGTTGATGTTTACCCTACTTTAACTATTTATCAAAATACTTTTGATCTTGGCTATTTAATATTTAGTCTCCAATTTTTTTTCTTCCTTTTTCACCGATTTGAAAAAAAATTTCAATATTTCATTTAACCATTAGGGAAAAAATTGCATAACGTATTCAAGTTTTTATTTTAGGAAACCTTGAAAAAAACTCCGTAAAAAAAAGAAAAAGAAAGATGTGATTTGACAGCTGTCAAATAAAGCGTATTTTCCAAGCTTGCTTGCGCCGGAGGATATCGATTGTAGCAAAACTCACTTCTCCGCACCTGCAACTCCAAATCCAGCTTTCTTTCTACGCACGCTGATCAAGTCGATCGGCGGCAAGTCCAAGTATATAGCACCCCTCGCCCTCTTCCTTCCGATCATACCTCGCGATCCGCCTGGAAACTTTTCAGAAGCTCTTCCGATTATCATCGGCTCCTCTTTCGGCGTTTGCTTCAGTTCCTCTTCCGGCTATTCTCGTCCAAATCGCAGAAGTCCCGGCTTCACCCCCATCCACACGCCGCCGATTGACGTCCGTCAACTCCGGTATACTCTTCTCCTCCCAACCGCTTACGAATTTACGAAACCCTAACCATTCGCAACTTCCGCCGTACTTCCATCGTCGGTCTCGATCCTTTCGCCGGAGCCCTAACCCTAACCCTAACCCTAGGGGAGAGCGATATGTGAGAGGTGAGCGAAGGGGAGACGGTGGTTGGAGAAGGCGGCTCCGATCCTTTCAGTGGTCAAGCCTCTTCGTTCCTTGGCCGGGTTGCTGTGCAGAATTTCTCTTCGTTCGTTTTAATTTGGATCTAAGCCGGGTATCTACTTCTCAGCTGGCCGGGTATCTACTTCTCTTGAATTGAAATAGTTTCTATCATCCTAATCCGAGCGTAATTCAAGTCGAACATGCTTCTGTTTGTGTTTTATATATGTGGTCGTTTATTTTATTTTAATCAGATGACCTTTGTTTTCAGGCCGGTTTTGTTTTTGTGCTCGGAAGTCAAGGACAGATGCACCGTCAAATAGATCGCGGATCGGGGTTCGCATCCTTAATTCCTTATGTTTTCCTTTTTTAATCGCTCTTTGTTTGAATTTGACAGTATATTGTAGTTTGAATTTGAGAGTATCTGCTTTGCTACAAACGTGGATGATCACAATGCTTCTTTTCTTTATTAAAATTGTTATTTTGTCAGATTTAGTGATCCTGAATCAATGCTTTTTTTGTTGATCAACTGTACCATTCATGTGCGTGGCTTAATTAAGGTTTACATACAAGATGCTGTGATGAATTGGGATGAGTTTGATCATCTTAGCTAGAAGGCTTGATAATATTGTATGAATGGACATGTATATGTCGTTGATTTGAAGTCTTGTTCTTGAGCTATGGTAACAAATCTGTTATACTTGCCGCTTTGAATTCTCGGTAATTTTAAGTGGAATTGTGGAAAAGGTGTTGATATTGATATGAATGAATATTGCAGGGTGTTCTCAGCCTTCAATGAAGAGCTCTATGAGGAAATAACTTAGTACTTGGCCTCGAACAATTTTATCACTTTGTCCTAAGTGACTAATATCTCGAGACGAATTGATAGGTATGTTTTTCTAAACTTTCTCATTTAAGTTATTTTTCTTGTAAATCTATCGTAATTTAAATCTTCTTATGAAAAGTCTAGTGCAGAGAAATGAGCAGCTCTATATCTAGAAATGGAGATATGAAGTTTGCTAGTATGGCAAGGTGCATGAGTGTTAGCCATTATAGAACAAGCCTAACAAAGTAACAAGCGTGCAAAGACCGTACCATTTCTTTGTCCTCCCTAATCCTAATACAAGCCTTAACCTTTTAGAAGATTGTTTGAATATGCTTCAATTAGTATTTATAGTTCGCTCTTTGCTTTTGCAGGCTTAATATGGTCTCAGTTGTTAGTTGTTGACACAACTGCGTTTCTGCTCCAAAGTCTGAAGAGATGGGTCACATTGAGTGAGTGGTTTGCATCATCCTATTTGTGTACCTAACTCTAGTAAGCTTGATCAATCCTGATTTTAACCATCCTTAACTTTTGTACCATCCTAATATGATAAATTCCCTAATGCGGTCACCTCAAATTTAGTTCTGCCATCCGAATGCATTAGTTCAACTTGATCAATATCTCTCATCATTGGAACAATTCCTCACTGTTACTACTCGATCTGGCATGAGCTTCAGTAGTTGGTCACCATTTTTTTTTTTTGCATTTATCTTCTTTGAATTTGACTGGAATAACTTGTCCAATCATTAACATAGAGCTGTTACCTTTATTCTTGAGCAGGTGTTGCTTGCTTAAAGCATCATTCCCTCCTCTTCACTCTGGAACTCCCAAGAAAAAGGTTTTTTCTTCATTGCAGGTGAACAATTATTATTGCAAAATATACATTAAGCTCGGAAGATGCAAGTAGTAGTATCCATCGCCTACTTGGCTCCTAATATATGGTTTTAAGATTAACATAGTCCAAAACACTTGGTGATGATGCTCCCTCGTATATCTACATTGTGGTTTGATTTAACAACACCTGCTTTGCAAGAAGCTACAACCTGATCCTGGTATCAATGCTCTTTTTGACAGTTTTTGTTTACCATTCTGGTGGGCCTCTTAGTTCTCATACACAATGTTTTTGTTGAACCCTTTGATATATATTTGTTCATAAGTATTTGTTTATGTTTTCATTCTTGAATATTTTTCATAGTATTGATAAATGTCCACAATCTTAGGTGGGGCTGTTCACAGATGTTGATATTATATAGAATTGGTTGATCAGGAAAGTTCACTCTCAGTTGTGTTTTTCTTGATCGGTTTCTTTGTATTAAATAGCATCCTTGTGTTGTATTATTGATCTTTGGCCTTTTTGATTGACAATTTTGCAGATTCTTCTCCTTCCATAGTTCCATAAGATTGTGGAGGCTCACAAATTGCATTGGGGCTAGCTATGAGAATGCAGGCCTAATGAGCATATGAAGGCCATTCCTTTATCCTTCCTAATCCTAATACGAGTCTCTAATATTCTTCCAATTTGCTTCTGTAAATATTTATAGTTGTTCTCTGCATTTGCAGGTTTTTCTTTGGTGTTGGTTTTCTGCAATTGCTATTGTGCTCAAAGTCAGGACTTGGGAGGGCCATCAGGTAGATCTTTGAGTGTTTTGCAATGTCGTATTCAACTCTTGTAAAGTCAATTAATCCCTTTTTTTTCAATAAAAAAATTAATCTTTTTTTTTTTGAAACTTTTGTACTCCGCAGATCTTGATCAATGCCAAGATGTAGGTGGTCTCATCAGTCCTTGAATATAAATTCTGCCATGAAATTCGGCATTAAGATGAAGAATGAACAGAAATTAGATTCCACTAGATTTCTTCCACAATCATTTTGAACAGTACATCATTCTTTTAAGTACATGCTTGGTGATGATATTTGTTGGATTTTCATGCTCTTCTCTTCGATTTGAATTTCCTCACTATTACTTTTTGAATTTATTATGCAGGTTTTGACTCTTTCCAAGTTCACCCTATTGTGAATTTGAAAGGAAGGCACTATTAACTTTTTCCGTCCTCCTACAAGGTTAAGTCTTTTGGTTGTTTCACAAGGGGAAAAAGGTATTCAAGATCTTATGACCACAGATAGGAAATATGCATTTACATTATGCTTTCTCAGTTTGTTGTGCTCACGCATATTTTATCCTTTTCTTCCTGTTCATTTATTTTATTCACTTGTTTTGTTTATTTGAAGAATAGTCAATGTTGTAGGTTTTTCCTAAGCTTTTTTCCCCTTTCCATTGCTGAACTTCCTTTCATTCATGTAAGGTTTCTTTCTTCAGCCATGATTCCTGAGAAAGTTAACCCTCGTTTCTTAATGCAAGAACTTAATGCAAGATCTTAATGCAATAAAGTTAAGCCCCTTTCAGTTATTCAAAATCTTTATGCAAGATCAATGGAGCAGAAGTAGGAACTTGATGGACGAGTTTGAATACATTATCATCAAGCTGATGATGTAGCTTATTTTGGTCAGAAGCTTATCAAGAAGAGGGGAGTATTGAACTACTGTCAGTTTTGCAGAGGAAATAGGAAAACCTAAGTACTTGAAAGGTAGGATTCCTTGACTGAAACCTATTCCGGAGAGGAGGTAGTTTCTGTCATCTTCAAGAACTCCAGCCAAGTAGTAGGACGATTTTGTAGATTTAACTTCAAGACCAAAGGCAGCTTTGAAAAGATCCAAGGAGTCTTAAGAGAATTTTCACGGAAGCCTTGTCTCCTCTTGAAAGCATAATCAAATCATGTACACAGGCTAGATGTGTACGTAATCTGTAGAAGCCCACATTTAGGATGAAATTTAAGGGATGTGGGAGCTTAGTCCAGCATTTCAGAATCCTAGAGAGATAGTAAGAACATAAAACAAATATCAATGGGGAGATTGGATCTTCTTGCAGTAAACCTCTTTTTCCAAGGAAGAAGCCTTGCAGGGGTGTAGGTTACCATTTATATTTAAAGAAAAAGATGAAGTGCAAATACATTCAAAAAGCCAATTAATAAATAGTGCAGGAAGGTTTAGATGAGTGAGCATTTTCCTTGATGAATTTCCATGAGAGGGTATTATATGCTTTTCTAAGATTAAGGTTTAGAAGGCACCTCGGACTTATCCTCTTTCTTGTATACTTCATGATGAGTTCTTGGAGTAGCATTACATTTTCTCCCATGAGCCTTCCTTCTATAAATCCAACTTGTGCAAAGGAGATGAGATCTTTTAGTTCTGGATCGAGTCTAGAAGCCAGGACCTTTGAGATGATTTTGTAGGTGACATTGCAGCATGATATTGGTCTGAAATCTCCCACTCTATTGGCATTCTGTGTCTTAGCAATCAGAGATATGCTAGTGTGGTTGATTTGTTTGAGGAGCTTGCCAGTTTCAAAAAATTCAAGGACAGCATCACAAAGTCGTCTCCCTGTTGTACCCCAGCTTTCTTTGTAAAATTTCGAAGTGTAACCATCTAGATCCCGGGACTTGTCATCTCCAGTGGACCACAAAGCAGATTTGATTTCATCTTCTCTAACAGGCTGAGTCAACGCCTGATGTCTTTCAGCTTTAAGGATGGCCCCTCCATCTTTAATAATCCTTGCATCAGCAGCATCGGTGTCTTTCCAGGTGCCTAGTAGATCCTTATAGAAGTGTTCAAATTGCAGTCCAACAACATCTAAAGAGTTGTTTCTGTGCCATTTTCTTTAAGGATAGAACTGATATGGTTTCTTTTCATATTCTTTCTCATAAATCCATGTAAATAGGCATTACACTTGTCTCCTTTGAAAGTGTGGCTTGCCTTAGCAAGTTGTGAGTTGAACTTAAAATTCAACTCTCAGCTAGCCAAGGCTAAACATACCTTTGAAGGAGATAGTATATCTTACTTTCACGGGCTTATGAGGAAAAATATGAAGAGGAATAATATAGTCTGCATTAGAAAGAGTGATGGCTCAGAAACTTCTCCCTAGAAAAGGTGGCTCAACAATTTGAATCCTTTTATAAAGGCCTCTTAGGAACCAGTATAGATACAACTTCAGTTGACCAGAGAATTATCAGAGAAGGGGGTGCAATCTTACACCAAGACAAACATCAATTTCTCATTAAGGAAGTGACAAATGAAGACATCAAGGCAACTTTATGGTCCATAGGAGATGATAAATCTTCGGGCCCTGATGGATACACCTCCGAGTTCTTCAAAGCAACATGGCAGACCACAGGAGATCAGATCTGTAGAGCTGTTAAAGAATTTTTTAATTCTGGCCAACTGTTGAAAGATAAATCACACTAGCATCTCACTTATTGCAAAAACAACAAATGCTAGCACTGTGGGAGACTACATGCCTATATCTTGCTGTAACGTCACATATAAAATCATCTCTAAGATAATAGCCGAAAGAATAAAACCTGAACTCATAACTCTTGTCTCTCTTGTACAATCTGGGTTCATAGAAGTAAGGTTGATGGGTGAGAAAATTATGCTATTACAGGAGCTGATCAGAAGGTACTATAAAAAAAGATAAGCCCAGGATGTCTCCTAAAACATGATCTAAGAAAGGCTTATGATTTACTCTCCTGGAAATTTATTGAAGAAATGCTTGTCCATCTCAACTTCCCTCCTATTTTCATCAGTTGGACTCTACAATGCATCTGCACATCATTTTTCTCTTTGGATATTAATGGTCACTTGCAGGGTTATTTTCATGGCAAAGGAGGGCTAAGGCAAGGTGATCCTATCTCCCCATTCATTTTTGTTCTATGCTCTGACTACCTATTTAAGATCTTAAAATTTCATCCAAATTGTGACCTATTGCAGATTACTCATTAGCATATGCAGATGATCTTAATCTCCTTTCAAGAGGGGATAGAGGCTCCATAGACATCTTAATGGAATCATTAGAATACTTCAAGTCCTGCTCAGGACTAGAGGTCAATCCTGCAAAGTCATCTCTCTACTCAGCAGGTATCCAAGAAGCTGACAAGGAGTACTTCTTCTCCGGAACAGGTTTTAGCCCAGGAAGTTTCCCTTTCACTTACCTGGGTATCCCTATCTCATCTGGAAAGTTGATTATAGTCCAAAACTCTGGTCTTCTATTCCATATTTCTCACTGTTACTTTTTCAACTTATCATGCAGGCTTTTGAATCTTTGGAAGTTCACCCTTTAGTCAATTCAAAACGGGGTTTCTTTTAAAACTTTTTTCATACAGGTTTCCAAGGAAGGCTTTACCTTGTATCAACAAGGAACCTTTTGGGTGTTGACATATGTGACAAGGGTCTCCATACGATTGTAGATCAGTTCAGTTTTATGAGTAATGCTATATTTCATCCTTCTGGCTACCTATTTCTTTAGTTTGTACCTTCTACTTTCCCAATTTTAAATCGTATGCTTACATTCTATATTTGTCCTGGTCCATCATGAACTAACTACCAACTTGGGCGTCCAATAACTCTGCCGCAGCAGTAAGTCGTTAATAGTGATGATAATGATCAATTGCTTACTCATATATATTTCGTTCTCTTCTTCGTGATCATTTGCCTGTTTTGATTATTTAAAGAATGTTCAGTGTTTAATGCAAGATCAAAGTAGCAGCAGAGGTATGCTGACTGGGAAAGAAACTTGAGGCTTATGTTGTTCATTTCAGGCGATGGACAAGTTCGAATACATTTTTATCAAAGCTAATGAGGTAAAGACCTTTTCTCCATTACGATGATTTCTATTTTGTTTGTCCAATCACCCTCCAATCTTCTTTTTTACTCACATTTTGATGGTCATTCACCCTTAATGTTTATTTTCAGACATGTTGGATACACGATAAAAATGAGCATCACCATCATGATTACGTGTTCTGTATTTTTTAATTTATAAGGTTATACTACGCGTGGAAGAGGCCTATTTGATAAATTGGAGAAGCAGTAGCCTGATCAATGGGAAGAACTTGATGTCCAAGCTCGTACAGCTAAAGATCAGTTCAGGTTGATGTTCAAATCCAATATCATCCATCTGTATGCATTTTTCTTTAGTTTTTACCTTTTGCTTATTCAGTTTGTAAATTTTTGCTTACAATCCTTATATTCTGTCTATCCAGGCTCATCATGAAGGAACTACCAGCTGGGGTGTCCAGCAACCTGCTACTAGCTCCTTGCTGCAACAGCACAATGGGCCGTTACTTAGCGTGTCGATCATGATAAAAAGCTGAAGTGATTGTTTGTGTGCTCACTTCTCATATTTCTTACCCTTCTTCAGGTCTTTCTGTTCATCACTTGTTTTGGTTTTCAGTGAATGTTTTATGCAGATCAAAAGAGAAGTAGTTGGAAGACAACTGGGAAAAGGAACTTAAGGTCATCCAATGGTCCTTTCAAAATGAAATGGAGTATTGGCGCCCTGTCATGACCGTGATAAGTACGGGTAAAATGCCTTTCTAGTTTATTGCTCTTGTTTTACTCCTCTGTCAAAGAACTTATAAGATGAGATGTTGGTAATCTTTTGGCTCTTCTCATAATGAATGAACTTACCACTTTTACAATAAATGAACATGGTCAAGAAAAAAAAAATGATCGCAGAACTTCCCCCCTATTTAAGTGCAAGATGTATTGGCAGACTACAGCTTAATTTGTTGATCCTCACATTTACCGGCAATGAAATCACCCTCCACCCGTGCAACCTACGAACTCTTTGGAGCTCAATAATCATGCTTTCCTGATCTTGATAAATGACATATTGTATGCAGGTGGCCTTCCAAGTCCTTTAAATTAATTTGTCTACCTTTGGAAAGTGATGCACTGCCATCCGCCTATCTTCCTCAACCTCTTTGTACTGGGCATCCTTTCTTCTTTTGTTTTTTATTTCTTTCCAATGGAATATTTTAATAGAATTAACCAATTGAATATTTCCATTCCATGGCAGAAAATATTCCAAGCAATTGGAGAGAGTTGATTAAGATGCACCTCTGCAAATCATGCAGTGTTCAAATGGGAATCTGTCTTTGGCTGAAGTCTTCAATAATGGATAATGTCAGAGTCAACCCTGGTGTGTTGCAGCTTTCGTTTTATTTGTCAACTTGTCCAAGTTGTAACTTCTAAGTGTGACTAGTGAGAGGTGACCGTGGTGTTATCTTTTATTTTTGTAATTACTTAGTTGTTGGTGTAACTTCTAAGTGTGACTAGTTACTACTTTTTCAGGATATCTTTCATTTTAAGAATGCATGGAGAAGAGGTTGATCTGATGTGCTAGAACTACCTGACAATCAGGTACAACTGCTGTTTTGTTTGTCAGTTCATCCACAATTGCAGCAGCTGGGAGATTTTGGCCAAAAAACATGCTAGTTATCCTTTTCCATGGTTTATATTTTGTTTTACCTTAATTTTTTTTTCTTCCTCTTGATTTTATAAACTGTTGAGATGACATTTTTTACTGAGAAATTGATTATTTCTTGGTGCAGGATATTGTAGCAGATGCTTAGGATTTTGGCCAAAAGATCCCTCAATTGCAGCAGCTGGGAGATTACACAGAAGAGTGTTACTCGACAATGTGGATCAGGAGAGGCCGGCTCTTCTTTTGAGTATGTTGCACTCTGTAGTCGTTTAGTCGCCTATAAGTGATTTCATTTCTTTTTAGTTTGATGAATTTGCCATGAAACCACATAACAGCTCAGGAGGGTGCCTGCAGATTTTTGTGTGTCTATGTCAAATCATCTACTTTTGAAGAATATATTTGTGTCCGTGTGAGCTATCTTTTAATTGGGATCCCAAATAGGTGCGATTTTCTTCGAAGTGCTCCTCTTCCATGGATGCCTAAGAACCCTTCCATCTCCCTCCAAACCCTCTAATATCTTTGTGACCAGATTATGCTTTTTTTCTACTTGTTTATTATTTGAAAATTATGGTTTTTTGGATGGGAACTGACATAACAAAACATGTTTTTAAGAGAAGACCTAATTTGCTCATTTACACTCGTCTCGCTGAGTTTTCATTTGTCAAGCCAGTCTACTATCTTTGAAGTGATTATATTGGTCAATCAGTTACTAGATCTTTTTGTTGTTGTTATATTTTCTTTGTTTTGATTTAATACTTATATTTTATATTTTGGTTTGTCTCACTGGAGCTCTTTTGTTGTGTAGGAGACTACGGCTGTTTGGGCGATTTCCTGATAGGACACGACGGCACTTATTTGGGTAATTTCTTGATAGTCGCCTTCGTTATTCTTCTTCCCCTTTTTCCCCATATATTGTGCAGTTTGCCTTTGTTTCTTTTTATTTTTTTAGCAGTTTGGCCTTACTTTTAGGTTCAGGTTGATGCTTAAGTCTAATTTCATCAATCTACATGCATTTTTCTTTAGTTTTTATGTTCTGCTTCTTCATTTTGCAAATTTATGCCTATATTCTGTCTGTCCATGTCCATCGTGAACGAACTACTAGCTAGGGTGTCCAGCAACCTGCTACTTGCTGCTTGCATCATCATCACAATGTGTCGTTATTGGCAGCGTGTTGATCATGATCAAAAGCTGAAACGACGGTTTGTGTGCTCACTCCTCATATTTCTTACTCTTCTTTGACTCATCCTGTTCATCTCCGGCTTTGTTTTCTAAAATTGTTTTATGCAGATCAAAAGAGCTGCAATTGCATGGCAACTTGGAAAAGGAACTTATCGCCTGTCTTGTCTGTGGTAAGTATAGGTACGCTGTCTATAAGATAAGATGTTGGTAATCTTTTGGCTTCCCCTCTGTCTCAATGATAATGAGTGAGGGGGGTAGCCACGAGACAGTTCATATTTCACACCCTATTTTAAATTTTGAGATCACTCAAAGCTCATTGGTACATCTAGACCCATCTTGCGTGTATGCATCCTCAAATTACAGATTAAATGAAACTATTGATGGCTTTTTGATTGAGTAATTGGTTATTACTTGATGCAGGACATTGTAGCAGAGAGGTGCAGCATTTTGGTCAAAATAACCCTCAAGAGGAGCAGCACGCAGAGAGGTATGCAGAAGAGTCTTCTTAAAGTTGTGTATTTTTATAACATGATGAATTCACGATGAACACCACATTACAGCTCAATATTATTTTGCCTGCAGATGTTGCTGTCTTTCTTTGTCAAACCATCTCTTTTTGAAGAATATTTATGTGCCAAGGTGAGTTCTCTTTTATTTGGTGATCCCAAATAGGTGAGTCTAATGTGTTTTATGCACTCCCTTCCACGGATGCCTAATAACCCTTCATTTTCTAGAACCAGATTCTTCATTTCTTTCCTTTATTTGTTAAGAGTATTATGCTTCTTTTGATAAGGATGGATTGATCTTAACTTTGTGGTAAAAAACAACCACCAATACAAGTAGTAAATTGATTGACCACAAACTTACCAAGGCTAGATATCCGTTAGTTGTATGCCCTGCATTGATATTGAGACATGTCTTGCGATGTTGTCACATAACTTTGCTTCTCCTTTTTTTTTTAACCACTATCTGCTCTCTATAGATTATTTGAATTATCGAGGCTTGATGCTCATTAGCAACACATCATGACCCTCTTCTCCATCAGCTGTTGGATGTTTACCAATGTTAATGGTAAGCAAATGTGGTAAAAATCCTTTAATCATATATATTTGAACTATCGAGGCTTCTTTTTGTGAGTAATTGATTATTTCTTGGTGCAGGACATTGTCGTAGATGCATAGGATTTTTTCCAAAAGATTCCTCAATTGGAGCAACTGGGAGATTACACAGAAGAGTCTATTTGTGTCTCTCTTTTTCAATTCATCTACTTTTGAAGAATATATTTGTGTGTTAGTGCGAGCTTTCATTTGATTGGTGATCC
Organism: Persicaria maculosa; assembly: GCA_963922045.1. Classification (NCBI taxonomy): domain Eukaryota; kingdom Viridiplantae; phylum Streptophyta; class Magnoliopsida; order Caryophyllales; family Polygonaceae; genus Persicaria; species Persicaria maculosa. Next base: position 77,094,119 of record OY998255.1, on the reverse strand, counting down.
CAAATAGATGCAATTTTATATGAAGAGCTCGTCTTCCATTGATGCCTAATAAGTAAGAACCCTTCATTCTCCCTCTGAACCCCCTAATTTCTTTTTAGCCAGAATATGCTTTTTTCCACTTGTTTATTATGGGAGTATGATGGTTCTTTGGATGGGAATTGACATAACTAAACATGTTTTTAAGAGAAAACCTAATGTTCTCATTTACACTCATTGAGTTAAACTTTGTGATAGGCTGGATAGTTGAATGCCCTGGCATTGGTATTGAGACACATCTCGCTGAGTTGTCATTAGTCAAGCAAGTCTACTATCTATGAAGTGATAATATTGGTCGATAGGTCACTGGACTTTGTTCTTGTTGTTTTATTTGTCCTTGTTTTTTTTAATACTTATGTTTTATATTTTGGATTATCTCACTGGAGCTCTTTTCTCGTCTAGGAGAATAATATGGTTGTTTGGGTAATTTCCTAACCAGACACGACGGCGCTTATTTGGGTAATTTTTTGATAGTCGTCTTCCTTATTTTCTTCTCCTTTTATTTTTTTAGCAGTTTGGCCTTTTAAGTTCAGGCTGATGTTTCAATCTAATATCATCGATCTGCATGCATTTTTCTTTGGTTTTTATATTTTGCTTCTTCATTTTGTAAATTTATGCTTACATTCTGTCTCATGTCCATCATGAAGGAACTACTAGCTGGGGTGTCCTGCAACCTGCATCTTGCCTAATCCTGCAGCAGCACAATGTGTCGTTACTGGCACCATGTTGATCATGATCAAAATCCTTAAGTGATTGCTTGCATGCTCACTCATATTTCTTACTCTTCTTTAGCTCATTCCTTTCATCTCCTATTTTGTTTTTTAAAGATTGTTTTATGCAGATCAAAAGAGCAGTAGTTGCATGACAACTGGGAAAAGGAATTTATTGCCCTGTCTTGTCCGTGGTAAGTACAAGTACACTGTCTTACTAGTTTATTTCTCTTGTTTTACTCTTCTATCAACGAACATATACGATAAGATGTTGGTCATCTTTTGGCTCCCCCCCTCCGACTCAATGATATGAGTCGGGGTAGCCATGAAGATCACTCAAAACTCATTAGTGCATCAAGACCCATCTTGCTGTCAGCTTTTGGGATGCGACCAAGTTTAATGTTAGGCTGCTGTTGTATGCATCCTCCAAACACAGAATTGAAACTATTGATGGCTTTTTTGACTGAGTAATTGGTTATTACCTGATGCAGGACATTGTAGCAGAGAGGCGCAGCATCTTGGCCAAAATAACTTAAGGGGAATAGCAGACAGGTACACATAAGAGTCTTCTTAAAGTTGTATATTTTTATAGCGTGATGAATTCACGATGAAAACCACATTACAGCTCAATATTATTGTGCCTGGAGATGTTGCTGTCTGAAGAATATTTGTGTGTCAAGGTGAGCTCTCTTTTTTTGTGATCCCAAATAGGTGCGTGTCTATTGTGTTTTATGTATTCTCTTCCATGGATGCCTAATAACCCTTCATTTCCTTGAACCAGATCCTTATTTTTTTCCCCTTTATTTGTTATGACTATGATGCTTGTTTTGATAAGGATGGACAGTACCAAAAAAAAAAACTAACTGTGCTAATGTAAATGTCATTGATCTAAATTTTGTCATTAAAAAACAAACAACATAAGTAGAAAATTGATTTGACTTTATAACCTTACCAAGGCTAGATTGTAGATAGTTTATTCCCTGCGTTGGTATTGGACATGTCTTGCGATGTTGTCACGCAAAGTTTGTCTTTTTTTTTTGAAACCATCTGCTCTATTTATACGGGGCTGAAATAGGTATGTTTTTCCAGTATTTTACGTTGATATCCTACACAGAGTTTCTTTGATCCTCACTCCTCAGGTTACTATACAGAGGTTTTAAACTCGTGCTCTGTATTCTGAGTAATGGGAAAGAAAGAACTTGATATTCAAGCTGTTACCAGTGGATGTTTAAGTCCAATATCATCCATCTGCATCCATTTTCTTTAGTTCTTACCTTTTACTTCTTTAGTTTGAGAATATGTACTTACATCTGCTACTTGTCGTTCTGGCATTATGTCGGTCATTCTCATAGTGTTTGTTATATACTGGCTTTTACAGTGTTCCAACTTCTGTGCTTACAAAGTTATATTGCAGGGGGGAATTAAAGATGCTGAAAAGATCAAGTACTGCTCTATTATGAGGTATTAATGTTTTATTTGTTATTTGACCTTAAATCATTCTTTCTTACTAACATTTGAATGACGATTCACTGACGTATCTTTATGTGAGAAACGTCGAGTACAATATTACACGAACAGCACTTGAATGATCAAAGATCATTATGCCAAAATTTTGCACTTGTGATTGCAAATGAATCTCCTTTTGTTGTGTTTTTGACCCAAAAAGTCTCATGTCCCGAGGAAAAGTCTCTTGTCCCAAGAACAAAAAATCTTGGTCCCATGAAGGAAAAGTCCCATGTGCCTAGGTTCGAAAGTACATGACCTAAAAAGTAAATTTATGGCTCATGAAGGATAAGTCCCATGTTTCGAAGAAAAGTCCCATGTCATGTGAAGTACAAGTCCCAAAAAGTGAAATCTTGGTCCTATGAAGGAAAGTCCCATGTCATGGGAATCAAAAGTATGTCCCTAAAGTGGAGAATTTGTTTCGTGAAGGAAAAGTCCCATGATGGAAAAGTCTCATGTCCCGAGAATCAAAAGAACATGTCCAAAATACAAAATATCTTGATCCCTTGAAGGAAGTATGAGGTCCTAAGAATCGAAAGTCCCATGTCCCAAAAATGAAGATCTTGGTCCCGTAAAGGAAAACTCCCATGTCCGGAGAATTGAAAATACACGTCCTGTAAACGGAAAATTTTGGTCTGTCAAGTACTTGACAATTGAAAAGTGCATGTCCTAAAAACGGAAAATCTTGGTCCCGTGAAGTAAAAGTTTCGTGTCCCTAGGTTCGAAAGTACATGACCTAAAAAGTAAAATCCTGGCTCATGAAGGATAAGTCACATGTCTCGAAGAAAAGTCCCATGTCATGTGAATTCCAAGTCCCAGAAAGGGAAATCTTGGTCCTAAAGGAAAGTCCCATTTCCTTGGAATAGAAAGTATATGTCCCGTCCCATGTCTTGAGAATCAAAAGTATATGTCCCTATAGTGGATAATTTGTTCCGAGAAGGAAAAGTCCCATGTCCCAAAAAGAGTAAATCTTTGTCCCGTGAAGGAAAAGTCCCATGCCTCGAGGAAAAGTCTTATGTCCCGAGAATCAAAAGAACATGTCCAAAATATAGAATATCCTGATCCCTTGAAGGAAGTCCCAGGTCCTAAGAATCGAAAGTCTCATGTCCAAAAAAAGGAAATCTTGGCCTCGTAAAGGAAAACTCCCATGTCCGGGAAATTGAAAGCACACGTCCCGTAAACGGAAAATCTTGGTCCTGTGAAGGAAAAAAGTCCCATGTCCCAAAACGGAAAAAAGGGAAATCTTAGTCCCGTGAAGAAGAGTCTCCATGTCCTAAGGATCAAAAGTACATGTCCCTAAAACACATATAGAAGTCCTGAAAACGGAAATTCCTTGCCCGTGAAAGTCCTAGTCCAGAGAACCAAAAGTTCTGTGTCCTTTGAACTCAAAGTCCTTGTCCTTGAGAACAACAAGCCTGAGAACTCAAAGTTCTTGGTGTATGGCTTCAACAGACCAGTGGTATGATTTATGCGCTACATTATTTTGCCCCCGAGTTTTGTCAAAAAAGATTTGGATGTAGATTATACTTTTCAGATTCTTCTCTTGCATGCTCTATGTTCTGGATTTGCAGCATTTTCTAATAGCTGTTGAGTGTTACTATCTGTTGGAGAGTTCATACAGTGTGAGGAATTGCTTGTGCAAAGGTGCATTGTAGGTTGCTAATTGTTAGCTGTATATTTCATGTACAATTCTCCGTCTTTTTGCAATTTGCCTTTATCTTTTGGTTGAGATGACACTGGTACCTCATTCATTGTTAAAGAGGTTAAAGTATATTGTGATATGTAACTACTAAGTCCTCCCGGTTTTGATATGTGAATCAAGGATACTAAGATTGCTAAAATGGAGGATCAGATTTTGATACGCACATCAAGCATGCTAGAATTGTTAAAATGGAGAATAGCAAGTGTTCAGATTTTGTTTAAAATGTGGTGTGTCAATTGACATCTGACTTGCCATATGCTCGTTGGATTATTGGACTTGCTATTTCCTTAGACTCTGAAAGTATAGATGGTTTGTAAAATAAAGGCTTGAATAGTGCAAGGAGAGGGAAAAAGGTGCAAGACTGACAGAAGGTGGGCATAAATGTGCATTGCCTCTTTATCTTTTGAGATTTGTGGTGTGCGTGTAGGAAAAACTGGGATGCATAATTAAGAGTGCATATATACAAAAAGTGTAAATCTTTGTCCCGTGAAGGAAAAATCTCATGCCCTGAGGAAAAGTCTCATGTCTAGAGAATCAAAAGAACCCGTCCAAAATACAGAATATCTTGATCCCTTGAAGGAAGTTCCCGGTCCTAAGAATCGAAAGTCTCATGTCCAAAAAAGGAAAATCTTGGTCCCATAAGGGAAAACTCCCATGTCCGGAAAATGGAAAGTACACGTCCCGTAAACGGAAAATCTTGGTCCTGTGAAGGTAAAAAGTCCCATGTCCCTGAGAATTAAAAATAGATGTCCCAAAAATGGAAATCTTAGTCCCGTGAAGAAAAATGTCCTAAGGATCAAATGTGCATGTCCCTAAAACACATATAGAAATTCTGTGTCCTTAGAACTCAAAGTCCTTGTCCTTGAGAACAGCAAGCCTGAGAACTCAAAAGTTCTTGGTGGATGGCTTAAACAGGTCAATGGTATGATTTATGTGCAGCGTAATTTTGCCCCTGGGTTTAGTCCAAAAAAAAAAAGGATGTAGATTATACTTTTCAGCTTCTTCTCTTGCTTGTTCTATGTTCCGGATTTGCAGCATTTTCTAATAGCTGTTAGAGTGTTACTGTCTGTTGGCAAGTTCATACAGTGTGAGGAATTGTTTGTGCAAAGGTGCATTATAGGTTGCTAATTGTTAGCTGTATATTTCATGTACAGTTTCTCTGTCATTTTGCAATTTGCCTTTATCTTTTGCTCCTATGGGAAGCAGGAGAGAATTTTTGTTGAGATGGCACTGGTACTGCTTTCATTGTTAAAGAGGTTAAAGTATATTGTGATATGTAACTACTAAGTCCTCCAGGTTTAGATATGTGAATCAAGGATGCTAAGATTGCTAAGATGGAGGATCAGATTTTGATAGGCACATCAAGCAAGCTAGAATTGTTAAAATTGAGAATAGCAAGTGTTCAGATTTTGTATAAAATGATGTGGTGTGCCAATTGACACCTAACTTGCCATATGCCCATTGGATTATTGGACTTGCTATTTCCTTGGACTCTGAAAGTATAGATGGTTTGTGAAATAAAGGCTTGATAGTGCAAGGAGAGGGAAAAGGGCACAAGACTGACAGAAGGTGGGCATAAATGTGCATTGCCTTGTTATCTTTTGAGATTGGTGGTGTGGGTGTAGGAAAAACTGGGATACATAATTAGAATGCATACAAGCAGTTTCCAGTCCCTCAAATTTGTTTGATTCCCTTTGTGAGATTGTGGAGCTTTGATCATTTTATGCCCATTGATGTGTCAAAAATATTCATCGTGACCGTAACCTCTTAATTCCATCCCCTTTCATTTTCATTTGAAAGAAACGGTCCAAGGGGATCTTCTGTCTATGCTAGTTGCCCGAAGAAACTTTGTGTGATTGTGGAAATATTTCAAAGGATATCGATTCCCCTTTCATGTTCAGATAGATAATTTTTTGGTCTTAACATCCTGATTCTAGTTGCCTGAGGAAACATTATCCTATGGTGGAAATAATGCTATTTTAAGAATTGCCCATGTATCTATGAGTCCATGTCATGATAAGTCTTTTGCTAGAAAGGTTGGCGTCGGCAACGGATTTCCCTAGTCTCGAAAAAGGAGAGGATCAGTGCCGGATATGGGAAGTCACTGTCCTGAGAATAAAAAATTCTTGTCCCTAAAAACAACGTATTGAGAATATGTACTTAATCTGCTAGTCATTCGTTACTGGCAATGTGTCGATCATTCTCAGAGTGAAAAAGGCGCAGGTCTGACAGAAGGCTGGCATTAATGTGCATCGCCTCGTTATCTTTTAAGATTTGTGGTGTGAGTGTAGGAAAAACTGGGATGTATAATTTAGAGTACATACAAGCAATTTCTAGTCCCTCAAATATGTTTGATTCCCTTGGTGAGATTTTGGAGCTTTTTATCATTTTTGTGTCAATTGATGTGTCAAAAATATTCATCGTGACCGTAACCTCTTAATTCCATCGCTTTTCATTTTCATTTGAAGGAAACGGTCCAAGGGGATCTTCTGTCAATGCTAGTTGCCCGCGGAAACTTTTTGTGATTGTGAAAATATTTCAGAGGATATCGATTCCCCTTTTATGTTCAGATAGATAAGTTTTTGGCTAGAAGGTTGTTGTCGACAATGGATTTCCCTGTCCCAAATAAAAAGAGAGGATCGGTCCCGAATATGGGAACTCACAGTCCTGAGAATAAAAAATTCTTGTCCCTAAACACAACGTATTGAGAATATGTACTTACATCTGCTACTTGTCGTTTCGTTACTGGCTGTGTGTTGATCATTTTAAGAGTGTTTGTTATATACTGGCTTTTTGAATGTTCCAACTTCTGTGCTTACAAAGTTATATTGCAGGGGGAATTGAAGATGCTGACCAGATCAAGTACTGCTCTATCATGAGGTATTGATGTTTTATTTGTTATTTGCCCTTCAATCATGCCTTCTTACTAACATTTGAATGATGATTCACTGTTGTATCTTTGTGTGGGAATGTTGAGTACAATATGTACAACACTTGAATGCATGATTAAAGATCACTATGCCAAAATTTTGCACTTGTAATGGCAAATGAAGCACTTTTTGTTGAATTTCTGACCCAAAAAGTGCCATGTCCCTAGGAAAAGTCCCTTGTCCCAAGAATGGAAAATTTTGGTCCTGTAAAGGAAAAGTCCCGTGTCTTGACAGTTGAAAGTGCATGTCCTAAAAATGGAAAATCTTGGTCCCGTGAAGAAAAAGTATAGATGTGCATTGTCTCGTTATCTTTTAAGATTTGTGGTGTGAGTGTAGGAAAAACTGGAATGCATAATTGAGAGTGCATACAAGCAGTTTCCAGTCCCTCAAATTTGTTTGTTTCCCTTATTGAGATTGTGGAGCTTTGATCAATTTTGTGCCCATTGATGTGTCAAAAATATTCTTCGTGACCGTGACCTGTAAATTCCAGCCCCTTTCATTTTCATTTGAAAGAAACGGTCCATGTGCCATGAATCTGTCTATGCTAGTTGCCCGAGGTAACTTTGTGTGATTGTGAGAATATTTCAGAGGATATCAATTGCCGTTTCATGTTCAGATAGATAATTTTTTGGTCTTAACATCTTGTTTCTAGTTGCCTGAGGAACTTTATCTTATGGCGGAAATAATGCTATTTTAAGTATTGCCCATATATCTATGAGTCCATGTCAAGATAAGTCTTTGGCTAGAAAGGTCGGTGTCGGCAACGGATTTCCCTAGTCCCGAAAAAAAGGAAAGGATCGGTCCTGAATATGGGAAGTCATAGTCCTGAAAATAAAGAATTCTTGTCCCTAAAAGTAATGTATTGATACAGGGAATCAGATACGTGTTAATAGGGATGCATCAATCTCAATATCTTAAAGTTGAAGGCTGGTGCAGAAGCATTTGGTTAAGTGGTTGCCTAATCTCACAAGCTTCTGTGAAGGATGTCGGTACAGTAAAGCTCGTTGACATCATCTTCCTAGTGGGATAGGTGCCATAGAGCTGTGTATGTCACATCAGGCCAAAGCCATCAATACAGGACATACACACAAAGCCATTGGGTGCATCAAACACCTCCGGCTATGCCATGAGCGATTGAGCGATGAATCCCGATGATGCATCATTTACCTTTATTTAGCCTATTGCATGGCAAGTTTGCAAGTAGTAAGGTGATAAGTTTGGAGGAGTACGTTTCTATGACCTTACACTTGGAACCTGTGCAGGGAAAATTTTCCTAATTTAGGTAGGAAGATAATCATAAGTTATGCATATTACAAGCCCAAAATGTAAACCAGATCGTGAGTGAAAGTGAACTTCCAGTGATGGCTTGTTCACTGGGTGGTCTTCATAGTGTGCTTGCGATCATGTCCATCCTCCTGCAGAGCCCATGATTGTGTGAGGATTAGTGGATATGTTGCATATAAGTTCTTGTACACATGAGTCTTTATCGTATTGATCAATTCATCAGTGGTCTTAATGTTGTTCTGAGAATGCTTGGAGTTCCTGTTTGTCCAAATGGAGTAGACGGTTGCTCCCAAAGCCATTCTCTTTGCTTTTCACTTCTAGCTGAACCCTTGCTCTCGTTTTTAATCCATTTAAGTGCACTTGAAAGGGTCGTCATTTCTCTCTTCATGCCTAGCCAGTTCCTGACCTGCAGCCAAACAGTGGAAGTATAAGTGCAAGAGAAGAATAAGTGGGCGCTAGACTCAGGGGCCAAGTTCCATAGAGAGCATGTATGATCTATCTCCCTGTAAGTGATTTTGTCCTTTGTATGGAGCTTTTCCTTTGCTACTAGCCTAGTGATGAAGGAGTGCTTTGGTGTGATCTTGCTATCCCATATTGTTGAGGCCCATGGCTTGTTACTTCCTCTTGATCTGATGGAATTTTAGACCTCTGAAAGGCTCAATTTTCCATTTTTGCTCCATTCCTGCTTAAGGTTTTCAACTCCTTGTGGAGTTCCTGCAATTTGGATCAACAGATTTTTGCATCAATAATTCTCTTGATAAGAGGAGAATCATTTACTTTATGAGCATCCCATGTCCAAACAGAAAACCTAGATAAGTATTCACGGTGGATCCACCTAATCCAAAGAGTGTCCTCTTTCCATTTTACTCTAGGAGTTTTCCAAAGGAAGTTAGCACAGACTTTATCAAGGCTTTTTATAACAGATAGGAGGGCAGGTATTATAGCAAACCAAAAAGCCTCAATGCCTTGCAGAACAGACCTAATTAGTTCAATTTTTCCTGCATAAGATAAGGTTTTGGCATTCCCAGCATTTATTTTGCTAGCAAATTTATCTTAATAAGGATGAGAATTGAGAGACTAATAACTTCCCTGGTGAGATTGGAATTCCAAAATATGTGTAGGGAAAAGTTCCTTTGTGGAATCCAGTCAACTCCCTGAATTGATCTTCAACTTCTGATGAGACACCAGCAACGTAATATGTGGATTTGCTTGCATTAATATTCAAACCTGAGCATTCTGTGAAGGCTTGAAGGCTGTCCACTAGAATTTTCATAGATTGAAGATCTCCTCTTGACATGATGATCAGCTCATCAAGAAATGCCAAGTGAGAGATTTGTAGCTTGTCACATTTTGGGTGAAAGCTAAACTTTGGGTGCCTTGTGCTGCATTTGGGAATCCTTGAAAGATAGTCTTTGCAGAGAACAAATAGCATTGGGGAGAGTGGATCCCCTTGTCTCAAACGGTCAAACCCCTTTTAACTTGGAAGAAGCCCTGTAAGTTGCCATTAATATTAAGAGAGAAGGAGGTGGTGCAGACACATTGTAGGATCCAGTTGATGAACTTTTCAGGGAATCTAAGCTCAATAAGCATCTGATGCAAAAATTCCAGGAGAATCATAGGATTTCCTCAAGTAAATCTTCATCAAACATCTGGGGCTAATCCTCTTCCTAGCATACTTTCTCAGCATCTCTTGTAAAAGAATCACATTCTCACCCATTAGCCTACCGGTGAGGAACCCTGCTTGAGCTGGAGCTACTAAATTCTTAAGGTGGGGGCTTAATCTGTTGGGAAGTACTTTAGAAATAACCTTATAGATAACATTGCAGCATGAGATAGGCCTGAAGTCCTCCACACTTTTAGCATCTGTTTTCTTTGCAATTAGTGAAATTGCTGTATGGTTAAGTTGCTTTAGGATCTCTCCAGAAGTAAAGAATTCATTTACTGCTTCACACAAGTGAGGTCCTGTGGTCTGCCTGGTGGATTTGAAAATTTTGGTAGTGAAGCCATCTGGACCTGGTGACTTGTCATCTCCAATTTGCCACATACAGTTTTTAATTTCTTCTGTAATCTCTTGTATGAGTAAATCATGAGCTGCCTGGCTGAGTAGTGCACCCCCATTCAGAACAATATTCTTATCAATAGGCTTACAAGCTGCAGAAGTACCAAGTAAGGCCCTGCAGTATTTCCCAAACTCCTGAGCAGGTTAGGTTCCCATCCTCTTTGAACACTGAACAGATATGATTCCTTTTCATATTCCTTTTCATGAGACCATGAAAGTATTCTTAGCTAGCTGACCACTGAATTTTATTTCATCTTCCTTGAGTTTAGTTGCTTTGACCTTGGCATTTTCCATCTGTAACTGAAGCTCATGGGATTCTGTATTTCTTCTGAAAGCTGTAAATGCTTTCTATTCAGCTGTTCCAGGCTTGTTGAACTCTCTCTTGAAATTCTGAGTGGTCTATCCACATGTTAAAAAACTTAAAAGGTTGCATGTGTAGCTTTGTGTTGCTCTATAATCTCCACCACAAGTTGAGAGTGATCTGAGCATGACTTAGGAGCGTTGAAGTGTGCCCTGCAGTAGTAGTTCCTAGCAGCCCATTCTTCATTGACCATTACTCTGTCGATTTTGATAGCCTTCTTGCCACAAAACCAAGTGTGCTCTTCTCCTTTCCCAATAGCATCAGTTAGCCCTATCTCTGTACAACAATGCCACATATCTGCCATCTTATAAGCTGTACTATGCTTGTTTTGTCCTCATGAGAAGTGACCAGGACCAGATGTCCATGAGGTTTTCATTTTTTTTGGCCAAATATCCATGAGGTTTTTATTTTTTTGCCAAATGTCCCTTTGTCGAATTTGTTAACGTTTTTTTTATTGATAATAAAAAGATTAGAAAATATTATTTCATTGTTATTTTTGTAAGGTATTATCTGAACAATATTATTTAATTATGATAATTAAATTATCTAATATTATATACACAATACCATATCATATTACATTTTTTAATCAATGGAATTAATGCAAAACTTTTTTTTTGATAAATTTAAATTTAACTATACAGTATTATTTCATTATGTATTAATTACACAATATCATTTCATTCTATTTATTTAAATAATGAGATTAATTAAAAACGTTTTTTTTTAAAAAAAATACATAGTTCCAAATATATGAATTCTTTTTTTTCCAAAGCAATTAATCTCTCTTTTTGTGTATGTATAATGAAAACTATTTTTTATCTAATAATCTTAATTTTTGGAATTTCACACCATCAACCTAATCTACATAAATTTTCAAATAATAAATTTTTTAAACATTTTTTTAACCAATGAGATTTATCTATTCTAATTGTTAAATGAGAAATATTTTTGCTTAGATGACATAATCATTTTAATTCCACAATTTCCTCCCAATCAACCGAATCTTGAAAAAAAAATCAAACTAATGAAATTTGCACACGTTTCTTTAATCAATCTAGTTATATCTAAATATTAATGAAATTTGTACACGTTTTTCATAAATATTTTAATTATTTTTTACTTAATTATCAAATCTAATTTTTTTGTATTTTAGGTTAACGTTTGATAATATCTTATTTAAATTTATCATAGTAATTTTTTATACTTAGAAAATTTTATTTTTATTAAAAATATGCGCCATGTTGGGGGAATTGTACTATTTTTCAATAAAAAAACGTTAACAAATTTGACAGAGGGGCATTTGGAGAAAAAATATAAACCTCAGGAGTATTTGGCGAAAAAAATGAAAACCTCAGGGGCACCTGGCGAAATATGTCAAACTTTTGTACACCACACGAATTAGCCTTAACATCAGGAGTATTTGACGAAAATTCCGTTTTATTTATAAGAAGTGTTCTTTGTGATTTGATGAAATTTTTAGAAAACATATTTGGTTAAAAAACGGAAATGAAAGGGCATTTGATATTATGGAGTAAATGTGCGATTTGATAATTGATACTATACAAAAGGGCGTAAATCTTCTTACTTAAGAGTAGGGTACTTGGGTACATAAAAGTGTTTAATAATTTTTGATAATTTAAGAGATAAAAGAGTTTAAAAAGAATAATAAATCATATATTGTGTTTAGTTTAGTTGATATAGGGTGAGAATTTAAATAATCTGCTTTTGAGTTCAAGTCCATATACCTTTATTTTGTGTATTTTTTCCTATTAGCTATATATACTTAAAATAACTATTTAAAGTACACATTTTTTTATAATATATTTTAAAAAAATTATATCTCATATATATATATATATATATATATGCTATATATATGCTGGTGGTTATTTTTAGGAGAAAAAAAAAACTAAAACTAGTTATTAATCTTATTTCTTGAAATATTAAACTTGTGATCCCAAGTGAATGTAAAAGTAAATCGATTATCTAAATTTTCAGCAAATTTATCCACTTTACACTGTTAATGTTTTTTTTTTTCCAATTATAAAAAGACACTAAAGATAATTATAATAAGAAGAGAGATTCAACTCGTCACTTATTAATATTATTATTGTTCTTGTCTAATTTGCATGTTTTTGTTAAACCTCTTTAAGTTATTTCTAGTTTATTTTATAATCGAAAATAAAATAATATCAAATCGTTTTTACCCTTCGATTATATCCACGTCATATTGTAGATAATTCTTTATTTTCCGTGTTATTATATTAATCAGGGTATAAAAGTAATTCGGACGATTTTAAAAGAAAAAAATTACACCCAAGTTTGTGGGATTTGTCGTATATGTATGGTAATTTGTAAAAGTTTTGTGCTGATTTTTGTATGGATTATGCTAACGATCCATTTGTATCCTCAATGTCATAAAGAATAAGACGTCTTCATTTTCTAGTACAAAACGAATTTTATATACTAATTTTTTTTAATTAAAATGCCATAAATGATTCTTTTGATTACATTAATAATTATAAAATATCTATGCTTACGTGCGCCTGTGTCCCCTTAATTATTAATTAATTGCAATATATACATTTTTTTATAGGGCACTAGATATTATAATAAAATCAAGTAAGTTCCTTGAACGTTGGCTACCGATATAAGAGCTAGGGCTGCTATTTATTTAAGACATATTTCAATGTCAAACCTCATCAAAACGGACAAATAGTATAAAATGTGTTAATTTAATTTAATTTAAAAAATGTACTTTGTCAAGTGGATTTATTAACTAATGTACTCTAAGAAAATGATGTACAAAATCTAGACCTTTATAAATGAAATACGGGCAGTACGTAGTTGGATCAAATCCAGACAAGATGAATGTGGGCTACTAATCTACCAAAACCCTAATTGTTTATTAGTTTTTCTCTATTTCTATTCTTCTTCATTTAATTTGTTCTTATCTTAATGCTAGTTTAATTGGGTTTTATTGAAAAGCCTAGGGCTGTTAGATGAGCTTAACAGCTCGACCCGGGATTGGCTCGAAAAAAGCTCTACTCGAGCTCGTTTACTTACCTAAACAAGTCGAGTTTGAACATGATTTTAAGCTCATTTGAAAGCTCGGTTTGTTCGATTTAGGCTCAAAATGTATGGAATTTCTAAAATTTTCTTTAAGTTAATATGTTATGAACAAGTAAAACTACTTACAGCTCGAAAAAAACTCGGCTCGAGCTCGTTCATTTACTAAAACGAGCCGAGTTTGAACAAAAAAAGAAAGCTTGTTTAAAAATTGAGCTCGGCTCGGCTCGAACTCGTTTAACAAATGAACCAAGCTTGAACATGTCAATCTCGGCTCGTCCGACGCGAATAACACCCCTGCTCAAGGGTTAAAATCAGTTAAAATATAATGTAAGGCGAAGTTGTTACACAATCTAACAAAACCCTAATTGGAGTTTTTTTTTTGGTACAGAGATGTGAAAGGTGGAGATTTTTTTAAAAAATAATCTTGTCAAAAATCTGAATGGTGTTTGATGTTTATAAGATTTGGAGGTTAGTTTGTGGTGAAAAGGACAAAAATGTCCTATTTCTCTACCCCTCATCTCTGCTCTTTAAAAAAACCTTTCAAACCTAAGGTTCCATTTTCATGGAAAAAAACTCCATCGTAACTTATGCGGTCACGTTTCTCCTCTTAACTTGCACCTTTCGCCAAAGACCCTGATTCAATTTTTTTTTTTTATGAACCCGCCATACCTCCCCAACCTCCTGCCAAACACACCCTAAATCCTACACGAATTAGATATACAAGGTTGATATTGTTATTTTGAATGTTATATTTTATATCCACTCTATATAAATTGTTTTTTTTTTTTTTGATGAATAGCTCAATTTTATTCCAAAATCAGCAAATCGTCGGAAACAATGTCAAATAGAGGTTCACAAAGATCATCCTCATTGAACACAAAGAAATTAGACATAGGCCTTAGTTGGGCAAGAACATGGGCAGTTTGTTTCCACTCTTCCGCACCAGGCTCCATCTGCACACGTCGAACTCCCTTGCGAGCCGCCACATCGTTTTCAGCAGTATACCAGGAACCCCACCCGGCGTCTCGCGCTGTTGAACCCCATTGATCAGCTGGGCACAATCCGATTCCACCGTGACCTCCCTGACTCCCCTTTCCTTTGCAATTTGCAGCGCCCATATAGCCGTCTTCATCTCTGCCACTAGCGGCTCCGATCTCCTATGAATTGACTTCGCTGCAGCCCAAACCATAGCCTCAAGATGGTCTTTGGAGATCGTCCCAATTCCACAACCCCTCTCCGTCGAGGAGGAAGCATCGCAATTAATTTTAATCTCACCCTTTGTAGGCAAGTTCCCGCGTGCATAACCCCTCTGCTCATCCTGGACATCGAGAGCCCTCCTAGCGTCGCTATCAATGCGAGTCTCATTCACACATATCCCCCAAGCCTCCTCAATCACCCAGCTTGGATCTGTGTGGACACCCTCAAACACTCTTCGATTCCGCGCGTGCCATATGCCGCTGACTGTGTATGCCCATAGCACCTGTTGTGATTCATCTGTCAACTCAACAATACAAGTCATCCATTGCGTGAAGTCCTCGGCATGCCTTCCTACGTGATTGAGCCCTTCCGCTAGCCGCCACACCTCCCGAGTCCAGCTATAGTCCCTCAGCACATGGAGAGCACCTTCTTCTTTTCCACACATATATCACACCATGGATCCACCCTCACCCTCCTCTTCACCAGCGCCGCCTTGCAAGGAAGAAACCGAAGAATGCCCCGACAAGCTCGCCAAAGCAAATTTTTTACCCGGGGAAGCACCTTCCACTTCCATAACCTCCTCCAAGCTCTCTTACTTGCGCCTGGTCTTGAGGATTCAGTCCCTCCTCCCTCCACAAATCGTCTCTCCGTCACCATATGATAGGCCGACCTCACACTATACCTCCCGTTTTTTGTGTAGTACCACGTCAGTGAGTCCTGAGCTATCGGGTCCACCAAATGGATATTCATGATGTAATCAACATCACACGGGAGAAAAGCATTTCGGATAGCCACCTCGTCCCAGCAGCCCCGGTCCCAATCTATGAAATCCAGGACCGTTGTAGACCGATCCCTTCCTCTCGGATTAGCAACTGGTTTGAACGTAGTCGGCCTCGGAATCCACCTATCCCCCCCAAGCTTCAGGGCTCGCCTCGTTGCCAACAACCCAGTAGGAACCCTCTACCAACACCGATCGGGCTCTATGAATGCTCCTCCATGTATAGCTAGGATTACTACCTATCGAAGCCTTAAGGAAGGTTGTACGGGGGAAATACCTCGCCTTCAAAAGTCGAGACAAGAGCGTATCTGGCTCCTGCATAACCCGCCACCCCGTCTTCACGAGCATTGCCAAATTAAAAGCCTCCAAATCTCTAAACCCAAGACCTCCTCATTCTTTAGAGAGGCACATTCGCTTCCAGGAGAGCCAGTGGAACTTCTTCTTCTCATCCGCATCTCCCCACCAGAAATCACACATATATAAGTTTTTCGATCTCCTAGCACATATAACTTGGTAGGAGGAATCAGGACATGGTGTACAAAGGGATAGCTTGTGCAATTGCTTTCAGGAGTACCTCTTTTCCCGCTCTAGATAGAGTTTTCTCCTTCCATCCTTTGAGCTTTTTCCAAACTCTATCCCGAATCTCATTAAAGATCACTTTCTTCCATCTACCAATCATGGTCGGCAACCCCAAATATTTTTCATGCTTCTCCACCTTCACAATCCCAGTCAATCCTTGAATCTCATCCCGCAACTCCACACTCACATTTCTACTGAATGATAGTTCTGACTTCGCAAAGTTAACCTGTTGTCCCAATGCTTCTCCACAAACACGGAGCATATAGACAATTTCTGAGCTTTGTTGACAGTTAGCGTCTCGCGAACAAAATGCTATCATCAACAAAGAAAAGGTGTGAGACCACCGGTGCTGACAGAGTTATTCGAATCCCCTTCCATTTCCCCTCCGCTTCACTATTTCTAATCAATCCAGAAAGAGCTTCAGCACACATCAAGAACAGATAAGGGGATAGAGGGTCCCCCTGGCGCAACCCTCTTCCTGGCACAAAAACTTGTGACGGTTGTCCCTTTACCAGAACCGAGAATGTTACCGACTCGACACATCTCAA
Source organism: Persicaria maculosa (assembly GCA_963922045.1). Taxonomy (NCBI): domain Eukaryota; kingdom Viridiplantae; phylum Streptophyta; class Magnoliopsida; order Caryophyllales; family Polygonaceae; genus Persicaria; species Persicaria maculosa. The sequence goes on along the minus strand of OY998255.1, from coordinate 77,077,357 downwards.
GATCAACGAGATCCAGTCTCTGTGAAAGCCCATTTTCTCCATGCATAATCGCAAGAAAGGCCACTCAACCCTGTCGTATGCCTTCGTCATGTCTAGCTTCAACGCCAATTACGCCATGTATATCCAGTTTTTCCCACCTTTTTGTTCTTCATATAATGAAAGACCTCAAAGGCTGACAAAACATTGTCAGTAATCAACCTGTCGGGCACAAAGGCACTCTGATTCGGCGCTATCACCTTGCTCAAACACATCTTCAAATGATTAGCTAACATCTTCGAGATAATCTTATACAACACATTGCAAAGACTAATTGGTCGAAGATCCTTCATTCTGAATGGAGAAGAAACCTTCAGAATTAGAACAATGAAAGTGTGGTTAAGATTATTATGAAGCGGGGCACCAGAAATAATATTAAGCACAAATTGAGCGACTTCAGGCCCTACAATATGCAAGTATCGTTGGTAGAAAATCTGCCTTTTTTCTATGTATAATTTGTTTTTAGAAACATTAGAATTTTTTAATTTATAAATACCAATTTTTTTAAATCCAATTTATTTTACAACTTGGATACACATTCCAAAAAAAAAAACGTTATTTTATTTACAACTACACAATATTTGGTACTATAATTTCTACTTTACTAATTAACTTTATTCGAGTATGTCAACGGAGACATTTGGAAAACATGTACTGCCTAGTACAATTATTAGAAAAAGGGTACACTAGTTAGCTGCCCTTAATTTGATATGTTGTATTTTTTTGACCGGGCAAGGGATTTATTTTTTGTTTTATATAGTCGTAAGATTTACATAATTAACTAATTATGCACCTACAATATAGCTTGTGGAATTAGTTTATCACTTAATTTTGGACCACTGATAAAAAAAAAAAAAAAAGTTTATCACTTAATTTTTTTTTTTAAGCATGTGGTAAAAATAAGGGCGGCGATGTACTTGTACGATAATACATCACTGGTGTAGATTTTCTTTAACAATATATACGGAATATTTTTTAATAAATTGACTATCCAAATTGACACCGGCTTAATCCGAATCGAATATTGCAAAGGTTTAAAATTAAATAGGGGGTATTGTTATTTTTAGGGTCAGGAAAAGGATAAGTAACATGAGGATATGCTTTGGTTTGCCAATATAATTGGATTATTAGTTCTTCAAAAGGATGAAAATGATCGAAGAAGTTTGAATTTTACAATCTATTTAAAGACGTAAGGATTAGTGTTTGTTTGTCAAGAGATGAAATTGTACGGGATGAAGGGATGAAGATTATTTTTGGAGATGAAAGAGTGAAGATGATGGAGATTATTTCCTCCCTACCGGCCACCCATCTCATCCCTACTCAAAAGGCCAAAAAATTCCATCTCGAAAAGAAAAAAACCGCACCCCATCCACCCCTTCCAAACACACCCTAGAGTTAGGGCTGTTATATGAGCTGAACAGCTTGAGTTCGGCTCGGGATCGACTCGAATTAAACAAGTCGAGCTTGAACATGATTTTAAGCTAGGTTGAAAGCTCGGCTCGTTCGATTTAGGCTCGAATAGCTCGAATAATATGGAATTTCTAAAAAAAATTTAAGTTTATATGTTATGACCAAATAAACTATTTATAGCTAAAAAAAGCTCGGCTCGAGCTCGTTCATCTATTAAAACAAGCCGAGCTTGAACAAAAAAGAAAGCTCGTTTAAAAATTGGGCTCGGCTCGGCTCGAGCTCGTTTAACAAATGAACAAGCTTAAACATGCCAAGCTCGGCTCGTTCGGCTCGAATAACACCTCTACCTAGAGTCTTCATTTGAGATGCTCAAAGATAACATAATGTGGATTGTGTTAGTGTTTATTCTAATTACTTTTATGGGTTCCTAAAAAAAGAGGCGGAAATATATATATATCTCTTAGCTCCACTCTCATTATATACTATATTAGCACAAAAATTTAAAATGTAAAACTACCAATATAATCTAAATTAATTTTCATTATCTATTTTTTCCAATCACTTATCAATATGTTAATCTGATTAATATTATTTTATTTCTCATCGATCAGTTTCAACTTTCAATGGCTCAAATTAAAAATATATGATCCACTTTTCCTCATCGGTCAATGAAAATCCATTAAAATCCATTATAAATTACAAGTCGAATCTATTTTAACCAATAAAGATAAACAAACTATTGACGTGGAATGCAATGATATTGAAGCGTCAATAGTTTGGGTTCAGCGATCACAACATGCATTCCACGTCAATAAATCAATGCATGGGTGAATTGCTGTTGTTGTCGTCATCGTCGTCGTCAATTGTCATGGCTTGTGGGACAATCGCGGCCCACGCCACGGACGGTAACCAAACCGAACTACATACGATACAACAACACAAGAAGTAGATGGCCGGATGAGGCATTGAGTGTGAATTGGGAGTCCAAATTAACATACTCTTGCAGGCAACTTTGAACGACTCACCCACACTCCCATGTGAATTTGATAAGCCACGCCCACCGTGGGGCCCACTTGCTACAATAAAACGTACGACCTCCATCACTCCCGCAACTGCACTTGGCACAGTTGAACGCACCACGTACGTTACATCCATCGATCGAGATCGATCTCTGCCCACGGTTCCGGGCAGCGGTCCCACCCTGCCCGTCGTCGTCGTTGAGGGTCCCAACCATCTCTTATGCGGTCGCCCTTTCATCCAACACACGGCAGCCTAGTCTAACTACCCGGCCCACTCCCCCCGCCCCGAGGCGCTTATACCTTTTCACATTTTAAGCTGTGGTTTCAGAGGTTTGGGATTAGGGGCGGAGCCAGAAAAAAAATTCAGAGAGGGCTCAGCTATATTATCGATTTTTTTTTTAAGATATATATAAGATACAATCTTTATTGTAAAAAATATAGTAGAAAACATATTAAATGTATGATTTAAATAGTTATTTTTATCAAAGTCCGACTCGGACCGATGACTGAGGGTCGTGTGCACGGGCGCAATGCGCTAGTAGCCTAGCACACAAGCCGAGTGGAGTTCCATTCTAAAACCAATTGGCAATAGAAGGAGTAGCCCACCGACTCATATACTAGGGCTTGATATGTTCAACTTTCTGATGTGGGACACTTTTTGGTCTCATTCACATCTCTAACAATTTTAAGTTTAAAAAGCTAAAAGGAGGGAAAAGCTAGATACACTTTAAATTTTTTTTACGTTTTCCTCCAACCCAGGAGGGGCTCGAGTCACCTCATACCCCCCTCCCTCCGCCCCTGTTTGGGATCGAGAGTTGTGTGCATGTTTATAGACCGCATATAAGATCGATGAGATTTCATATCAAACTTAATTATAATTTGTTGTGTTATTTCAAAACTTTGGATCTTAATTAGTTATTTTATAGATGTTTTTAATGATTTTTTGTTATGTTAGTCCAATTTGATCGAACTTAATCGCTCTTTATTTAGATCACGTATTGTAGGGTCTATTTAAGAGTTTAACCCGGCTCTTTCACTTACAAGTGACTCCATTTTTTTAAGAGGATTTGAAAAAATTCAAACCTCTAGTACATAATAGGAAATACAATATCATTTTCCCGTAATTTTTGTTAAGGGTGAGTTTGGATTCCAATGCATTATAATTATAATAATTTAATATTTAATATTGATTGTTTGACACAATTTATAATATAAATTTTCTTTAAAATTTACTTTATTTTAAACACGTTATAAAATATATTAACCCAACATAATTCAAGTGATTATGATTACATTATAACTATAATATATTGGAATCCAAACACACCCTTGGATTCATACAAAATTACAAGTTTTTAAGCATTTTTTTTTTATTGAGTAAGAATTCGAATTCAGACAAGCCTAAATCTTGATAGGTCAATAAATCGACAGACGGAAAACCGTCGAACATACAATGAAAAAAGGCGCAAATTAGCAAGGGACGTACACTCAACAAAATGATGAATTAAAGCAAATCTAAAACTAGAAAGTTGGAGACGTAGACACCCAAGTTTTTTTAGGCATTCATTTATGATTAAAATAATTCTAAAGGGAAAATGGAAATGTAATTAAAAAGCAAAACAAATTAAGAAACACAAAGGTTGCAGCTTCCAATAAGGAAAGTGGCCAACAGAATAATATCCCAAAAGGTTGATATTCTCTCTTTCTTATGTAATCGCCGACGTGTGAAAAGGGTGACAATTTGTCAACTTCTCCTCCTCAAAGGCTCAAAGTAATTTAGGTGGTTGGAGTCTTAGTTGGGTACGAGTGTACGACAAAATGTGATGCTTATGCTATTAATCCCAATATCCCATTATATTCCATTTCTAACCCCCTTTAATTTCAACATTATTATTTCAATTTATTTTAAAAGTCAAAATGTATTTATATAATTTAGAGAAAATTTGGTATTTTATGCACTTACTAGCTTTTAATTAACGGATTAGCCATTTTAAATGTTTTTTTAGGCCTTATGACCCTCGTTAAAAGTTTTTTGGATCAGTTTTCTCCTTCACGTAGCTCAACCCGATAGCTCTTCCTCCCCTTCTCCTCCTGCCGGCGATTCCTCGACCGTTCTTCCTCCGTTTCGTCGACTTCTTCTTCCTTCCATCTCCTGTGGAAGCGCTCGAAGCGGAATTGAATCTCTTTCTTCCTCCGTTTCGTCGACTTCTTCTTCCTTCCATCACGTTTGTTATTACACTTCACTGATTTTTGTTTATGTTCCACTGTAAATTTCGCGCCACATCCCGGAATTGAATCTCTTTTAGTTGGCGATGATAATACCGTTTACACTAGAAATTTATTACCAGGAGAAGCACTTAATGGCGAGATTTTACTATCTATTCAGGTCAGTTCTCTATTGGTTTCAAGTTTGTTGATGACCGTTTACACTAGAAATTACATGTGGTTGTATTTTCTCATTTGCTGTTGCAAAAAGCTTCAAGAGAATTTGACGGATGAAATGGTTGGATTAATGCACTGCGCATCCTTATCAATACATGTGATTGAAATGAGCAGATCTTTTATTTTTATCTCCCTTGATTAATACCTTGTCATCAAATAGCCCTTGAATTTGTTGAGAGTACCGAATTCTTTACAGAAGCAACTGATGCTTGAACATGGACGAAATTTATTGTTTCTATTTCTATGAAATAGTTCTCTCTTGTCGTTTGCTAGAAATGGGGACAAGTTTTAAGTTTATGTAGATGTTAGAGGCTAAGAATGCACCTATGGCGTATGTGTTTTGTTATTGTATTTGATTGCAAGTTGATTGAGTATGCTAGCTGGATGTGACATCTTATTTCTATTGATTTTCTATCGTTGTGAATTGTGATCATCTTAGGTAACAAACCTTAGAGTGGCATTTTCCTTTTCATTCCTAATTTGTTCGTTGTTGTGATTTGTGATCATCTTATATCTGTTGATTTTCTATTGTTCTGTTGAATTTCTATTGTTTGATTGTTTATGTTTTGGAGAGGAAATGGATTAGAGAGAACATAATCATTTGATAACTTATAAATAATCGTTTTTAGATGTTGTCTAGTACTGCTAGAGAAGTATAGAATTTGCTTTTTTTTTTAGCTCGATTCGTACCCTACGTGATACTCCAATCCCCAATAGTACCTTGATCCCTTGCTGCTGTAATTGTTCTCTGATGGGTTTTAATTGAAGCTTTGTTTCCTTAATGATTAGTTTGATGTATGATATTGTCCAATTTCAACAAATAGGTTGTTTTGTGTTGGACTAATCTCAATTCCAAATATTGTGATTGTTGTAGCCTTGGATTATACCTGGTGGGTGATGACAGTCAGGATAACAACGAGTTCTGTTGATTATTTGTGCAGGGAAAAGAAGGTAGAAGAGAGGACTTCTCAAAAAGGCTATTGAGGCCATTACGAAATGCTTGGTGACGACAGACAAACTAACCTGTGATTCGTCCCCGTGACATCTTGATGGCTTCTTGACACTGATTGCATAACCTATTGATGCCCATTCACTCCTCAAGAATGCTGAGTGTACGAGTTTGGTACTTGTGTAAATTAGTTTATAGGTTTTGATTTAATTTTATTAGATGGGTCTGTGCTTTGTAATGGTATAGAGGAATAATTCTAGAATGTGAAAGGAACGAGAACCTATGGTGTACCTAACTACTAAATTGTTTGTTGATGCAAGTTTTTTTCCCATTGAAAATGGGAATGAAAACATAATTTATTAGTTACTTCTTCCATGATCGGTTTGATGGCAGAGAGAAATTTGAGTGCTTGGAATCTTTAGAAATGTTATATATAATTCTTGGATGGTTATGTCACCTTGTATTCATTTCATTGATTCCATATTATATTTTTGATACTGATGCATTTTTTTTAGTTGATGACATGTTATAATAGGTGTTTTTACGTATACAATCAATATTAATGTCGTAGCTTCAAAAATCTTGTGTTTTCATATGTGCAATAAGGTGACAATATTTTGATTCCATGTTTTAAGCTCCTATGTCATCAATTATATAAAATTGTCACCATAAACAGTTGCGATTAATGAAGTGTAATCACAAATGTCATCAATGAATAAAAATGTAATGAACATATCACCACAAGTGATTGCATCAATGAAGTGTAATAACAAACGTGTCATCAGTGAATAAAAGTAGAATCGATGAAAATTTATCGATATACAATTGATTAAATTAAAAAAAAAGTGAAATCAAACGATTTGATTAAAAAAATGGCATCAAATAATTACATTAGAAAAATGGCATCAAAACACTAATTTGAAAAAGTTGCATCACATTAAAGAAAAAAAATGTCATCAAAACACTACTTTGAAAAAATATGGCATCATGGTAAAAAAAAATATCATCAAAAAATTGGCTTTAAAAAAGTGTAATCAGTAAAAAAAATTGACATCAATGGTCGACGTGGCATCACATTACACAAAAAATGCCATCAACGTTTGAAAAAAAATGTCATTAAAAAAGTGGCATCAAAGCGAAAATAAAATGTAATGAAAAATTGAATCAAAACGGTAAAAAAATGTCATCACTAAAATAAAAAAAATAAAAAAATAAATCCACATGAGCTGGTCAACGTTGGCCGTTGACCGGTCAATGGTCAACTGCTTGACCAGTCGATGGTCAAACAATTGACCATCTATATAAACTCTTAATTTAGAAGAGTTTATGCTGAGGTGTCAACATTAGAGAGATTTTAGGGATTTTGACCGATTATAATTTTCTTTTTTCTCTTTAATCATATTTTTTTTTAATTCTCATTTTTTCTTCTTTATCTTTTAATTCTTTTTTTTCTTTAATCCTACTAACTATATAAGCTCTTAATTTAGAAGAGTTTAGATGATGTGTCAATATTAGAGGCATTTTAGGAGTCTTGACCAATCATATTTATTTGCCATTTCTTTAATTCTCATTTTTTTTCTATTTCGTTTAATTCTCTTTTTTCTTTAATTTTACAAATTATATATCTATATATAAACTCTTAATTAAGAAGAGTTTATGCTGAGGTGTCAACATTAGAGTGATTTTAGGGGTTTTGATCAATTATAATTTTCTTTTTTTCTCTTTAATCGTCTTTTTTTTAATTCTCATTTTTTTTTCTTTTTCTTTTAATTCTCTTTTTCTTTTTCTTTAATCTTACTAACTATCTATACCTATATAAACTCTTAATTTAGAAGAGTTTATGCTGAGGTGTCAACATTAGAGAGATTTTAGGGATTTTGACCAATTATAATTTTCTTTTTTTTTTCTCTTTAATCATCTTTTTTTTAATTCTCATTTTTTCTTCTTTTTCTTTTATATATAATATTTTAGTTTAAAAAAACGCGACATGGCGCGGAAATCATACTAGTTGACTTTAATACACCATTTGGGGAATGGACTACCTAACCTAATTAAATAAGTTTATTGTCTAATTAGCTAATTGAATGTTCTAAATAGCCTACTTACCTAAATCACCCTATAATTTATACTATTAAATTGAATGTATTTGTTTTATTAAAAAAAATTTACTTTTGTATACCTTGTTTAAAAAGCTAAAAACTACGAAGTATATTATAAAATATTAATTTACTTTTTGTATTTTTTTAGTGTATAATTTAATATTTATTACTAATAAGTATTACATTGTAAGAAAATTTAATAATTTTTTTAATATTTTATATATTTTTTAACTCCTTAAATTACATGTACAAAAATAAAAAGTCAGTATATATTTATGATCGGAGGGAGTATATTAAATTGAAATCAAATTATCTATCTTAATTAACTTATTAAATATATACTTCAACGTGTGTGTATATATATAATTAATAATAAATCTCTTTAGATACTGTATACTTCAATGTAATAATCTACCTATTAACAACATAATAATCCATTTAATATAATTTTTATACAAGGTAAGGATTTAAAATACCCAACACACCGTTGGATAAATTGAAAGCACGTCAGACATCCTAATTATCATGATACTATGAAGCTAAAACATAAATATCCTAATTCAAATCGAGCATAGCAACAAATTGAAAGACAAATTAATGAGGAAGTTGAGAGAGACTTTGGAATGAAACTGTAAATAGCGAGAATACGGGAAAACTTATAAGCTTCCATATTGTCTCGTCGAGTCGTCGCCAGAGAGACTGGAGCAGAACCTCAAAAAAGTGATGTCTGCTGGGAAAGTGTGGACTAATGGCGTTCCTCCCATCTAGATAAGAAATCTTCAAAACCTACAAACACTATTATGATTTTCTTGATTAACAGGACGCACGACACTGCAACCTATATGGTTATATTTTTTTTAAAGAAAATTGAGCACAGAAGAAAACCATGGGCAGATAAAGGTTGGGCCTTGGCAAGTGAAGATTGCTCTCGATCATCTTCACCGCACTCATGACATCTTTGCAAAACCTCCTTTGAAACTTATTGATTACAGACATTTATGATCAACATCCATCCTATATGATTTATTAAAATTTGTCATATATGGATTTCCTCTACGGTTTCTTGTAGGTATCCACATATCTTAAAAAAAATAGAATAAAACAAGTCTAATATATCTAATTAGAGTCTTGATTTTAGGGGGAAAAACTTCATTTGATTTATTTGTTTGGATGATATAATAAACTAAAGTTCTCCTAAACCTTGCAGGAATAAATTTACAACGCAATGTTAATGGTTTATAACTGTATATAGAGATGGTAATTAATAAATTTTATATGTGGATAATATTTTATACTATAAGGTATATATGTTTTTTGTTTTGTTTTAGAGTAGTAAATTTGTACTCTGTATTAAATTTTTTTTTTTTTGTTTTAGCTATAGTTATGTCTCTCCCGTTAATTAAAACTTATCGTTTTATGGAGTAAATTTTTTTTTTGAAGTTTTTTATGGAGTAAATTTTTTTAAGAAAAAGTTGTCATTTTATGTATTTTGTCACATACTTTACGAAATTGCTCTTATAATGATTTGATAGTTGTTAGTTGTAGTTTTTGAGAAAGTAAAAAAATAGAGTAATAATTAGGGATATAAGTATATTTTGTTTTTTTCTTAATAAGTGTGTAGATTCCTAAAATAACAAATTTTAATTAACGGATGAAGTATCTTTATAGTAATGATTACTCTTTTTATAGGTAATAATTACTATTTTTATGTATTTTATAAGTTTTATTAATAAATGTGCATAAAATAAAAACAACAAATTTTGTGAGACGGATGAAGTAGTTATTAATCTCATCGGACTTTAATTTTTAAAAATAAAAAAATTAATAATAAAAAAAAATCAAACCGGCCGATTTTAAATTTGGGTTTAACATAAACATAAGGGCTTTAGGCAAGACGTCGGAATGGCTATTGACAAGATAATTTCACCTAAATTACCCCAAGCCCTTTTCATTTTTTCTGAACACATTGCAAAAAGGCCCAAAACTCTCTCTTTCGAATCGAAACCTAAATCTGACGAACGAATTGTTTTGATTGAAAACAACCTAAAATCGATAAAATTAATCAAAAGATCAATCAATCAACACACGAACGGGTATATCGGTCGCTTTAAGTGATTATCGAATGACAATTTTAAGTCTTCGTTCGAAAAAACCGTCGAAGGAAGAGCTCGACAGACAGAAATGAGGGTAATGCATAAGCTCGGCATATTTATGTGAGGTGAATAAATAAGCTCGGCAAGTTTTTGTGAGGTGAATACGTAACCTCGGTGCATAAAAACGAGGTTATGAAGGAGTCTCGTCTACTTTTTAGGAGGTATATAATGACCCCTTTGAAGATCTTATCTAAATCCTCATTGATATAAGCCGAGCTAAATAAACAACCTCGGCCTCTGTTGTTGAGGTGAAGGAGGAAGCTCGGCTTCTGTTGTTGAGGTTAAAGAGAGTGCTCGGCTTCTGTTGTTGAGCTTAGTGAGTGAGCTCGGCCAATATTGTTGAGGCTATAAAATAGCATCCTTAACACGTATTGCATAAATTCATTAAAAGTATATGTGTGATGAATATTGTTATAATGCAAACTCATATGCTTCTAATAATGAGACATACTAAATAACTAAATCAGTTTAGAAAACAACATTTTCTAAACTGATTTAGTCATTTAGTATGTCTCATTATTAGAAGCATATGAGTTTGCCGATGGGCTGCCGAAGTAAAGAGTTTTCTAAACGGAGGGCTGCCGATGGGCTGCCGAAGTGGAGAAAACAACATTTTCTAAACTGATTTAGTCATTTAGTATGTCTCATTATTAGAAGCATATGAGTTTGCATTATAACAATATTCATCACACATATACTTTTAATGAATTTATGCAATACGTGTCAAGGAGGCTATTTTATAGCTTCAACAACATTGGCCGAGCTCACTCACTAAGCTCAACAACAGAAGCCGAGCTCTCTCTTTAACCTCAACAACAGAAGCCGAGCTCCCTCCTTCACCTCAACAACAGAGGCCGAGGTTGTTTATTTAGCTCGGCTTATATCAATGAGGATTTAGATAAGATCTTCAAAGGGGTCATTATATACCTCCTAAAAAGTAGACGACGCTGCTTCATAACCTCGTTTTTATGCACCGAGGTTACGTATTCACCTCACAAAAACTTGGCGAGCTTATTTATTCACCTCACATAAATATGCCGAGCTTATGCATTAACCTCATTTCTGTCTGCCGAGCTCTTCCTTCGACGGTTTTTCCGAACGAAGACTTAAAATTGTCATTCGATAATCACTTAAAGCGACCGATATACCCGTTCGTGTGTTGATTGATTGGTCTTTTGATTAATTTCATCGATTTTAGGCTGTTTTCAATCAAAACAATTCGTTCGTCAGATTTAGGTTTCGATTCGGAAGAGAGAGTTTTGAGCTTTTTGCAATGTGTTCAGAAAAAATGAAAAGGACTTGGGATAATTTAGGTGAAATTATCTTGTCAATAGTCATTCCGACATCTTGCCTCTAGCATCACTCTAACATAAATGTGAATATTCAGATTTCACCGTCAATTTGCAAACCATTGACAAGCAAGTCTCCTTTCCCATACCATATCTTCTATATCAATCCCTCTCTCTCTCTCCATTTATAGCTTTCACCGCAAGAAACACTCTCTCTCCTCCCCACTCGCTATATATTCTCTATTTCTGCAACTTTTCCTCCCATTTGAGTTTGAACCTCACACATCCCATCGTCTCTCTCACTCCATTCCAAAATGAAGTTAGTTTGGTGTCCCGACTCCGCTTCCAAAGCCTACATCGACACTGTTCAAGCTGTGAGTATCCTTTCTCGAATCTGCTATTGATTTCTTCGTTATAGGCTTGTACGTAATTTAATATGGAAATTAAAGTTCGATTTGATTCGTGTCTTTCAAAAATCAAACTCGAATCTGCTTCGATCGGATGAAATTGGAGTTTTGATGATGATTTTGAGAGACTCTCGGATTCAATCTCCGCTTCGTTGTTGTTAATTGGAGTGAATTTTGATCTTGCAGTGTGAGCTTTACCTAGAATCAGGAGTAGCGGAGCTGATCTCAGCCATGGCGGCCGGTTGGAACGCGAAGCTGATCGTCGAGACCTGGCAGCAAGGCGGAATGATAGCGACGAGCATCGGACTCGCCATCGCCAGCCGCCACACGAGCGGCCGCCACGTGTGCGTCGTCCCCGACGAGGCCTCCCGCTCCGATTACCTCCGCTCGATAAGTGAGTCCGCCGCCGGGATATCGCCGGAGGTCATCGTCGGAGACGCCGAGGAGGTCATGGCGAGGCCGTCGCTCGACGGCGTTGACTTCCTTGTGGTCGACACCGAGCGGGAGGACTTCGCTAAGGTTCTGAGGCTGGCGAGGCTCGGCGAGAGAGGCGCGGTTCTCATCTGCAAGAACGCGAGCTCAAAGGCGGCTTCCGGTTTCCGATGGAGGAGTTTGCTCGCCAGCAGCGGCTACAGGGTCGTGAGGACGGCCTTCCTACCGGTAGGCCAGGGCCTTGACATGGCGCATATAGGAGCCAGAGGCGTCTCCGGCTGCGGAAACGGTGGCGTGGGAGGCGGTGCCGGTGGTGGAAGGCGGTGGATCAAGCACATTGACCAGCGCTCAGGGGAGGAGCATGTCATCAGGACGTGGAGGGCTATATAGAATTTTCCTCTCCTTGTTTTTTTGGTCAGAAAAGACAAAAAGTAGTCGTTTTTTTTTTATTTTAAAAAAATAATTTTCCAATTTCAACTGACTAAACTAAATTTAGCGATAAGATATGCCAACAGTGTAGGCTGACCTGCACAACGCTTTTGTAAATGCAAAAAAATAAGCATTCATGGTAAGACTAAGTATAACATATATGTATATAGTTTGATGTCAGCTTAGATGAGTGTTTATCTACAACTTGGGAGGAACATAAAGGAAATGGACTTTTTCCACTTTGGCCAAAAGTTCAGATCACTTCCAAAAAGTTGTATTTTGGAAGTGTGTTTGATGACAATATCTGATCGGATCATATATGCATTCCATTCATTTCGAACGACGAATCTTGATTGCGCAGGACAATTCTAAGCATCCTCGATTCGTTTGTTGCATCCTGCATACTGTAACATATATGGATGCTGACTGCCTCATCTATCGCGCACATTTTGACGATTTGTCAACACAGGCACAGTAGGGTGAGTTGTGAATGCCAAAAACATGTTACATGTTCTTAACAGTATCGAATGGAATTATTATTGCTTCTTCTCCTACGTTACGTCAAGTATTAAATAGAAACAGCAGATTGGAACAAAATGTTGGAAACTTCTAATGTGCAACAGTTCAACAAACTATATTGAGCAATAGTTCAACAAACTAAAACCAAATTGAAGGCAAAAAGAGGGTATCTGTGTATATATAGAACATTGGGAGATCAGATGAGCAAATTCTTTGCAGTTTCTCGTCCCGTGTTCACATTGAACTTCCCTCAACCGGAATTTCTTCCTTCCAAAGAAGTTGAGAAGTAAAATGCTCAAAAGGGTCTTTTTCACATACAATTTCCTTATGAAGCCAAATAATGTATTGATCTAGGGGCAAATGCATGTGATTTTTAGCCTTAACAAGCAAAATAGTAAAGACCATATTGATGTATCCGAAGCATCCGAATTCCTTGTTAACATATTTAGACTGTACCAATAACCAAAGATCATGTGATTTCCTGAGCCAGTGGGCAGTTGGTATGAGTAATCGGCTACCTAACAACTTTGCATGTCCCTTCAACCAGCAGAGTAATAATCAATGACGTAGCTGAATTCTTGTTCACAGATTCAATGTGTTACCAATTCCATTACCAGAGCCAAATCAATCAAGCTGTTAGCTAAAGGAAGTAAACTAAGACGGTGCAAGGCCATAGGAAAAAGGCTTACTTCATGTTAGTCATAGCTATCTCGGCTTCTTCTGAAAGCCTTCTTATTTGAAAGGGCTTTCTTGCTCTGCAATCGCTTTTCCTCCGATATAGCAGCTCTACAGCCAATATGTAAAAACAGAAGTCACCAGTCAATCATATAGCATTTTTATTCCCTCAAACATATGTTACACAGAAACTAGCAGTCCTTACAGCTTCGCAATTTTCTTCTTTTGCTCTTCTGAAGGTGGGGGTGGGACATATGCAGCAGCATCAATGATTGTCTGTATTTCATTTCACAATAAGCAAACAATGAAAATGCACATACTACAAAGCTGCCATATCAACTCAACATAATAAAAAAAATAATGATAACAATAGCTTCGCAAGGTAAGGATAATGGAGGCATTGAGTGTACAAGCATTAAGCTAATTTGGTCTAGTGAAGCCTAACTTTGCAACAAACTTCAACAACCAATGCCTTACATGTGGCCAACTGTAAAAAAATGTGCAAGATACCTGTAGCTTCGACAAAGCATCTTCAATGTTGCCCCTGAAAAGGAAGTATAGAGTTACAACAAATAATGTGCAATGTATATAAGGCATACATACTCAGACAAAAGCAAGTTCACATGAGTTATAATAGGTACTGCTGTGTTCTAGTCTTTGTTGAAGATATCACGATTTCACCATCTTTGTTGACTCTATTCTTCTCCTGCACATAAACAACAAATTGACAAATTAATTTTAAAATGAAAACAAGGAATGGGTAATGATGCAATTATTTAATTGCACTAGAATCTGAGTAATAATTTATGATGTATTCTCAAACAAAAACAGTCATGACAACACAATTGGGGCAGGAAAGATCATACCATCTGCAGTATCCTCTCCCTAACCCTTTCACTCAGCCATGTAGCTTTCCTCACATTAAACCTCATATCAACCTTGGTGTTCACTGTGCAATTTCATGACTAATGTTAATAAAACAAACAAGCAATGGTCCAAGGCTCGTATATAAAGTTGCACACCTTTGTTGACATTTTGACCGCCAGGACCACCACTTCTGGCAAAGCTAACATTAACATGCTCTGGAGGAAAAAATCACAATCAGTGGCTAAGAAATAAGAACGTGTTTGATTCATACAAGATTAATATAAACTAGTTAATGAAGGCCGAACTTAGCCACAGATAGTAGAACTAATGACTTACTATGTTTTCCTGTAACACTACTAAGAGTTCATGATGCCCCCAACTTCTACATTAAAAGCTTCAAATCAAAACCTTATCAGCACTTGTTGCCGGAAAAACAATAACGCTCAGAAAACACACACAGATATACTATGCTGTTCCAATAAGACTACTAAAGCTCATTAAATATCCAGTTCTAGCTCTTTACAAGAGTATCCAAATATCCAATAACTATCCATTCCCGTCATTCCAAAATTATGCGTCTATTCTGATTACGATGAGAACAGTTTGTTCAGCAGCTATGTTTCAAAGTGTTCTTAGTGCCACTGGTTCACAGAAGAGGAAAACATCCAGGAAAACAATAATTCTGACAAATGAAGCATTCAGCCGGAAACTGTAAACATATGGCCTGTATATACTGCATCCAAAATTAGTTTAGCATCAATTTCAATGGAAGTCAAATCATGTTAACCTCACAGAACTGATCCACTACAATTACACTAATTTCGGACATACAAATTTCTCCTTCTCTAACGGACTACAACAAATTGGCAAGAAACATGATGACTTGATGCAAACATAATCGGAGAGAATAGCGAATTTGCAGCTTCAACTGTGAAATCGTAACCTCGTCTCGGAAAAAAAATAATAAAAAGAAGAGATGGAATTAGTACCGAGAGTGATTTTAGGTGGAGGCTCCTTGTCGGCGACATTGGCGCGCTCCTCCGCTTCAGTGAGGAGCTGCTGGACCTGCGAAAGACGCGCGGACGCCTTCTTAACGGAATCCCCGTACTCGGTGGCTGCAAACCGTACCGGACTGCAACTGATACTCCGGCGATAAGATGCGGGAGAGGTCGGCAGCACGGCGAAGAGCGTCCGCCGCGGCGCCGCGAATTGAGGTGAATGTAGAATTTCCTTGAAGAGGATCGCAGCAGTGATTCTGATCGCGGCCATCTCGGCACCGATTGAACCCTAGGAGAGAGAGAACTTCCCGGTATTTTTCAACTTGGATTACAAGCCGCTCGTCATTTGTGGCCCGTTTTTCCTTGTAGCTTACAAACACGTCTCGATTAAGGCTCAGCTCCGAATCGTCTCGAAAAAAAAGTTCGACTCAAGCTCATTCATCTATCTAAACAAGCTGATCTTGAACATGATTTTAAACTCGATTGAAAACTCGGCGATTTCGATTTAAGCTCGAATTTTATAAAAAATTTCTGATTCCCGTATACGTTATTACAGAGTATAACTGTTTAAATATCGAAAAAAGTTTGACTCGAGCTCGTTTATTGACTAAACAAGTCAAACTTGATTAAAAAAATAAGCTCGTTTAAAAGTTGAATTCGACTCGACTCGACTCGGCTCAAACTCGTTTAGCAAACGAGCCAAGCTTGAACGTGTCAAGCTCGACTCGAATAGCACCTCAACTCGATCTTATATCCCAAGCGATTTGTACGCATTTTGCGCTTGAAGCACATTTTGGGGCTATATCATCTCATATTCTCATCAATCAATCCAAAAGTTTGAATTTGAATCACATCTCACTCCTTATTTACAATTTTCTTATAAATGCAAGTTTTCATTCTGTAAAATTTAATAGAAAATTTCTGAGTTTTTATACTCCTTTCGTTCAACAAAATATATCGTTCACTATCCACACAATTTTTTTTAGGAGAATAAAACTTTTTTATCCTCCTAAAAAAGCATGGAAAAAATGTTTTAAACTGGAACTCTTTCATTTACTCAATTAAATTAGATTTAGATGGAGACTTCGCTCGATTCAAGCTCGAACAAACTTGAATATTGTGCAATTTACAAAAAATTTCCTACATTATTATGTCATGAGGAAATTAATGCATATTTGCTGCAGTAGACATTACATGGAACAAACGGACACAAAGGGGGTTTCACAAGAGATTACTGGCAGTCACTTGGTTATGGGTATTACAAAGTCTGACAAAGGATTAATAGCAGCATATAGGAAGAGATACATTCATGGCGTGTGATAGCGATGATGCAGGCAACAGTTTTAATAGCAGCATATAGCGGTTTAATAGCAGCATATAGAATAGATTCATTCATGGCGTGTGATAGTTGGAATGGTGCAGTCGACAGTTAGGGTTAGAGCAATTCTTTCCATTCAAGCTTTATTCTTTCCCCGAGATCCATTGCTGGAGGTCCTCTTTCCAGAGCATTGGGGCTGAGAAACTGTTGTGTTTGCTGCTGGTGCGGGATCAATTCTTGCCCTCTTTACATTTTGCTGCGGTTGTGGCTGCTCCGTGGAAGGGAGGGCCAAGCCTCCCCTGCCCATTTGTCCCCCACGTCCGCCGCCAATAACCCCTGGGTATATATTAAGAGAGAATAGAATTACATATTTTTATATAATTATTTTTTTGTGCATTTTCTCTAGTTGTATAAAATTTAGTATGCTCAATGTAGAATAGGGATGTATTCTTTATATCCCAGATTTGTTCGCCAAGAAGTACAAAGACGATTCAAAATTCTAAACAGATGAGAAGGAAAGACAGTAATTATAGTATCAGAGTATGACAAGATTGATTTCATACAGCCATGTCATATTCGCATAAAAAGGACAAGCTGGGTGCTTACCAATATTATCGTATCCATTAAACCTCTCACCTATTCCAGGCAAGTGTTTTCTAGCTTTCCCCTTCCATGCTTCTTCAAAACCAGTAAGTTCATCTGCAAATGATGCACATCAATAACTGATCAATACTAACTGTAGTCGATACTAGAGGCTATAAGATCAGTAATCTACTTGAAGCGTGACAGTACCTTCATTGAGGTTGTGTAATGTTTGCATAGTGTCCACTCTTCCATCTGAATTCAAGTTCCTTTCTAAAGTATGGCCCTACAGTGCACAAAAAAAAAAAGGGGGAAAGAAATCACCATTCACTTTCAAGTATTTCACCGATTGTACCAAAACCTGCGACTGTTGGGTTAAACCAGAGAGCAGAAGACATCCAGTGAGAACATAATGGTTAATTCTATCTTGCTCACCTTATAATGAAGTCCCCTGGAAACCTGATGAAATGCCTGACCAGTTGTGCTGTCAGCTTCCTTGTGCTCTTCAAATGTTACCTTAACCACATGAATTAAGATGCAACACATTTAGCAAGGCTTGGCAAGAACAGACCGTGACAGAAGTACGAAAAGGTAATGGGCAGATAAACTGAATTAAGAGTAAAAGCATATATAACTCAATCAAGTTCTTACTCCATCACTCCCTGATCTTCTGATTGAAGATTTAGTATAGTATGATCCGTTTGTACCACCATATGTAACAGAAGAACTATGGAAGGTGAAGGACTGAGATTGTGGCTGGGACGAAAAGCTGTTCATCCTGTTGTACTCATTCCTAAACTGAATCTGCCTATTCCTCTCCTCTGCAACCAAAGCAACAAACCAGATACTAAGCAAAATTCAGACAGCAACTCTTATCAGAGGAATCATTGTGTCTTACCTTCAGCATCATCATCGGGAACTTCAACGTAAGGCTCCCTTCCCGACCTACTGAGCTTTCTGGGATTGTCTTTGGTCTCTAGGGCACCATCATCTTTTGACTTTTCATCATCGGAATCTAATTCTTCAATTATTGGGCCTCTGTGTCTATTAGTCTGTGGCTGAACTTGAGCATGTGCATGAGGAATAGATTGTTGATGGCCCAAGAAACCTGCAGGTGTATTTACAAACGGGCTCCCTCCAGCACCAAGAAGGCTAGACTGAAACATGCTCCTAAATGGAATTCCTCCAAACGGTTGCGGGAAGAAAGGATCATCAAATGGATCCCTTCCTCCAAAAACACTAGAGATCAGACTTCCATGGCCTCCAAAACCACCAAAACCAGCAAAAGGGTCGCCAAAACCAGCAAAAGGGTCGCCAAAACCAGCAAAAGGGTCACCAAAACGAAAGAAATTACCCCTGCCACCTCCTCTTCCTCCTTGCATTCTTGGTGGTCAAGCAGAAATCTTTTCAGAAGACCCTACATTAAAAACCATAAAATAAAAAATTTGACAACAATTTCTAAAGTATGTGAAAACATAGAGCACTTCTCTATCACTCCGTGAGAGCACACATGGACAAAATTAGTTTACCCGCATAATGAGAAAACCCGGAAAAGATAAAAAGAACAAAACAGACCATTACCAACACGAAATACTTGTCCAAGCAGACTAACTTCACAACAATATCATAAAATGATACTCCCTCTGATCAACTTTGAGTGTCGTTTTTTGGTTGTAAAATTTGTTCAACTGCCTTTGTTTTAGATTGTAAATTGTGATAACCTCAAGTGTCATTTTAGGTTGTAAAATTTGATCAACTCCCTTTGTTTTAGGTTCTAAATTTTGATAAATTCAAGAGTGCCTTTTTAGGTTGTAAAATTTGAAAAACTTGCAAGTGTTGTTTTAGGTTTTCTAACAAATAATTAGAATTGAGTTATGATACTGCTATTGAGAGTTGATTTTGTTTAACACTTTTCACTCAAATTGCTTACTGATTGGCTTGAAAGAAGGATGAGTAATAAATAATAATAGTGTGATAAAATATATGTAAACACTATAAAATGTGGGTGAATTGATACTTTTTAAAAAAACTTGTGCTCAAGCCTAAAACGACACTAGTGTTGATCAGAGGGAGTACAAATCATAAATATCATATAGCATCACAAGTCATGCATAATAATAACAGTGTAAACGGCGTCGACTCATAAATGTAATATATAACTGTTCCATATAATATAATAAATAGTATTACATAACAAACAACAGCTTTTCAGCTGATGTCAATCTAAGATATTTCCTTGTGAAAAAAAAAAAAGAAAAAGAAAACGTTGTTCAAAGGAAAAGAAACACCCACTCATAAACCTCCACAGTGTTAAGGACACCATGAGGGATATGTAGTTTACATTATAAATTTAAAAAACACTAACAGTTGCTCTTGGACACTTAAAGCACACACACACAAAATGATAGACGGCTCCCTGGAACAAAATTCCAATCTCAACACTATTGTTTCTCATTCCAAACAAGGTAACATGAAGGTGTTCCCTAGAGAATTTACATGAAACATATTGGGGTGGAAAAGCTTCACCAACCATCTACCATCTTGTATCACCTGATCAAGCATCTATGCCAGAAGAATGTCTATGTTTAAGTATTAAGTCCAACCAAAACCATATCACACCGAATATAATGATGGAAGGAAGAAGTAGAAATGGAAAAGATCAACCGAACGGCAATGTCTGACACGACAGATGATGCTTCAAATTCCAGAGTCGTGACAACAACAACAACAACAACAAGAAGTTATGAACTAAAATTCCGTCATGATGCAATAAAAGCTCACAATTCCACATGAATCCAATACAAATTCCTAAGCCTAAACGGATACTTCACAACGTAATCTAAGAACTGAATAATGAAAAATAATATTCCTCCTGCAATTCCAGCTCGTGACCTGTGATCCTTATAAATTGTATCCCAGGCCTAAACAAACGAAACACGGATAACTAGCACCTTACCACACACCCGTTTCTGCCCTAAGCGAAACTATCTAAATTTCATCTCAAATCAAGACCAAATTAGAACAAAAACAATGAAATTGAAACCAAATCGCTCAAATTTCCAATTAAATCAACAAAATATCGCCTGAATCCCCCAACAGAAGTGCGATCACACAAGTCCGGCGGTGAGAGGCAACTAACAAGTGACTACAAACCCCAAGCAGGGACCAGAAACCGAAGAAGATATAACGAGAAATAACTCACCTGAAGAAAACCAAAACCCTAGATATACGCTGTCGCAAGGGAATCTAGACGATTGCTTGGGCTTCAAAGATTCCGGGACCTTTCGCTGCGATGCCCGCTTTAACCAACGGAGAAGAAGCTTCTGGCGAGTTGCTGTTTTATACGGAGTTTTACAGTGTTTTCTGACTTCTGTAAGAGAGTTTTATCGAAATGGGCCGGAATTAGCAAAAAACAATAGGGCCTTAAATTTTTGTATTTGGGCCGAAAACTAGTTTGGGCTTAAGGGAACAGAGGCCCGTAGTGTATGGCCGGCTATTAATATTAGGCCCGTAGTGTATGTATCCAATTTAAGCCCCCGTTTGTTTTTAGATAAGGAAAAGTAATGATTACCCCAATGAATGTAGTCCATATTTAAGTTAAGATATATTGATCACTATTCTAATCATTCCCCTTCTTCTTCCATTTTTCATACAAATGTGTTACCCTTCTATTCCCTAATTTGAAGGAGGGTAACTAATATCTCTAGGATGGGCTAATAATCCCCCTCATCATCTCCTCCAAGCTCACAAAAAATGATAATCATATACATTTTATGTCTAAAATTTAATACCTTACCTTTCCATTCCCTAGTTATCTAAACAAACGAGCCCTAAATATGTTCTCTCATGTTAACCAGTATGCCATTCTTTTGATGAAATTTGAGTATGTTAATCTTCACAGTGTTCCATTTTTCCCTTTCTTTCCTTTTCCATTTGAACTGGTTTAAATTGAAATTTATTTGGAGGGAAGTGAAGAAACTGTGTTATGTGACATTACTAGAAGAGACCATCAAATGGTCCCCTATGCTCAAACTGAAATTTTGAACAAAGTTATATGCATATAATATCATTTTAGGATCAGATATGGTTTAAAGAAACATTGGCTTGTTTTCGTCTCAAATAGGTATTTGCCCATAATCAGAATATTCTTCTTTTCAATTGTTTCTATGAAGATATAAGGTGCTTGTGTTTTGAAGAACCAATATTTTTTGTTGTATGGCTATGATTTTCCGATGTTGGCGACTAATCTATTCGTGTGTTAGCATTTTGTTTTAACTGGTCATTTTGTATGAAAGTAGACAAATATTCAGTTAAAAGAAGGCCTTTCTGTCTTTAACATGTTTGTGTTCTTAATTTGATGTAGGAGCTATGCGGCACCACAACGTCCTATGCGAGATGCTAGTCCTACAGGGTTAGTTGTGTTTACTTTGGCTGTGTTGTTATTCTAGTTATCATTTATCACAACTTACTTCTTGTGACTAATGTGTTCTTGTAGGCTTTTGGCCATTGCAGAAGAGACTTTAACAGAGTTTGTTTCTAAGGTTATTGGAACTGCAATTGAGTGGGTCCCGGTGCTTGGAATGAAGGTATTCTTTTAATCTATTTTGAGTAACTGAGTTTGATCTACTAGGGTAGATGATGTTCTTAAATCTTCAATTTGGGTTCTGTTTACTGTATTGTTGCTTTTTATAGTCTTTGACTACCTAGCTTGTGAAACAGTGCACCTTTGATGATTTCTATGAGTTGTTTGTCGAAAATTGCTGGGATTTCTTTATTTATTTTTGTAGAAGACTTATAGATGTGCAATTTGAGCTTTGAATGGTCGAATTTGGCCAAGTATTGAAGGAGTTGGGATGATTTAAACTTGCAATAGGAAATCTGTAAAACTGCTTGTGTCACGTTATTATTTCGATCACCATTTGCAAATAGATGATGGGAATGGATTGACTCCTTTTGCATTATACACTTAACTCGTTTTAGTTGGTGTCCTATGAAGGGCTTGGGCCAATTCGTTGTCATTAGGGAGCTACCTGACATGAAAGTGGTCTTACTCCATTGTTGTTGTCTGAAACTCACTGTTTTTCCAAGAATCTTACTAAAAAATTTGAATTCCAATTTTTTTAACCATATGTTTATAAATATCAATTATCCAAGATGACAGGTTAAGTACCCATTTCAAAGTTGTTTCCCACTGTGTTTTAGTAAGGACTATGGCAAGGATATCAAAGCAAGAGACAACACCAGGGCGCACACTTCCTCTTCAAAGCCTCCTTGATGGAGTTCAATGTCTATTTCTCTTAGATGTAGACAATGTCTATTTCTATAGATCTTGATTGCGTGTTTTCTGGATTTAAGCTCTAATTTTGATTGGTTGTCCTAGTCTATGATGTTCTTATGTTTAATTCTGCTGAAACTCGGTGTTTGTCACCAACCAGCTTGTTATAGTATGATCTTGAATATACATGTTGATGATGTCCCTAATAGTCTCCCTCTGGATTTTTTTTCCTATTGCTCCTGGTGTTCTCAGCTAGCAGCTTTCTTCTCGCGCTCAATCTACATTCGTAAGGAACTCAGTATACAAAACTGGAACTTAAAATCACAGTATCCCCCCTATGTTTAGTTCATGCATAGCTTGTTTATGCAGTTGTCTGAACCGAATCATTCTATTTCTTTCCCCTTAAATGTTGTTGCATGTCTCTTCTCAAGGGACTCGTTTATTTGCACGAAGACTGTGAGTATCCTTTCTATTACCATGATTGTGTTTAGGGTTGCTTATGAATGTCAACTTTACTTGTCCTATAACCTATTCGACTAAGAGCTTATTTTTGGTTATGATATGCATCTTGTTGTTGTTGTTGTTGTTAATTTGTTATATGCATCTTGTGTTCATTTGTGGTTCATATGCTGGTAAATTGCAACAAATCATGTTATATGGCCTTCTAAATTTGAGCTTTTGAACTTCTTAAATGAGATTTTTCCTCATTTATTTCCCTGCTTTATACTTCTGAAGGTGTATTCTCCATTCAGAGCCTAAACTTTTTGCTTTATAAGCTTAAAATTTCAATCAGTTGTGCAATCTCTGCCAAAACATGTCAATCTTATGAATAATGTATTGGAAAACAACCTTTTATGCTCTATGCATTTAGAGAACTATGTATTTATATATGGAATTCTTGATGTGAAAAATTAATCGATAGAATTCTATGTAATATTTGTGCAGGGAGGATGTCATTGAAGTGGACACTTAGTACATCAGGAAATAAATTATATGTAATATTTGTGTAGGGTGGAATACTGATAGGAGCGCTTCTCTCTTGTTTGTACATTTAATATATAATTATAAGTTATGTAGTTTTTGTATATGTAAATTTTATAATTATGTATATATTTATTGTGTATAAATTATGTAGTTTGACATTTTATTTTATATGTAATTTTTGTATAATTAATGAAATTTTATTATATATGTAAATTGTGTGTTATTTTTTTTTTAAATAATGGACTTTGTAGCCCGGGTCTAAAGAATTCGGGATAAAAAAAAAACAGGTTTTTTTTTTAAAATTTTTCACCCACACTTTAGCTACGGCAATTTGCCGTGGCAAATGTGGCGTGTCTTTTACAAGGGTCGCTTACCCGTGGCTAATTTTTTTTGCGACGGCTATTTGCCGAAGCTACCAAATTTTGTCACCGCCGGCCAATTCGCCACGCCCCCAGTAGCCTTCGCAGAGCCGAAGCTAAATATCTATTGTCACCATAAAAGGGGCTTTTGCCAAAGCTAGTTTTTTTTTGTAATTTTAATTTGTCCATATTAATAAGATGAATTTATTTATATATAAAGGTTATAAAAGTAATTTAAAACCAATTGATGTCAAATATTTGTGTTCAACCAAACAAAATGCAGTAATTCAGTTAATGAGAATTTATTTGCAAACAAACATATTTTCATACTTCCAGAGAAGGAGAATTCATCAACGTCGTGGAAGCCAACCTCTCAGTCTATTTCTTCTGGCTCCGCCCTGACTAAAGATATACGGAGTATGTACTTTCATCAACGTCGTGGAATCCAATCTTGAATAGCGGAGCGAAGAGTGCGATTGGGGATTAAGGTTTGGTTATCGAGTATGAGATTCGTCATTGGCGATGTGTCGCGTCCGCTGTCCAGCCAACTTCTCAAAGCCTCTCCTTCATAAGTGAAGCCATCAGCAGCTACTTGTGGATCCTGCATCACTTCCTGCAAAAGAAACGTTGGTGTTAGCAAGTGACTAAGTGAGCACAAGGTAAATCTTCCATTTTATTTTCAAGATTTATATATAATATAAGACCAATCAATGGAAACACATTGCATATATGCTACAAATATATATATATATATATATATATATATATATATATATATATATATATATATGAAAGAATAACGTACAACAAAGAGATCAGTAGTTAACCTGAACAATAGGACATATGAAGTAGGGCGGTGGTTCAAGATTCGACGAGGGAGAGCTTCCAACCGAAATCCTCATTGGTTCGAGAACCCTCCAGGCACCAACTTGAAGGTCTGGCCTATTAGTCCTCTTCCTATCACAACACCTCAAACCCAAACGTGCCAACCGATCGGCTTGAACAAACGGCCAGTCTCCAGCTGAAGGGTCCAATACCGCCTTAAGAGTACCGTTATCCAGAGCATTTTGTACTTGATGTATTATTCCCAACGGCGGTTTCCCAGTCAGAAGTTGGAGCAAAATAACTCCAAAGGAGTAGACGTCGGACTTTGGGGTAAGCTCTCCAGTGGATGTGAACTCGGGATCCATGTAAGCAAAAGTGCCTTTCGGGTGATGAGTCTTATATAACACCGTCCCGTTACTGACAACTGCCCTGCAGATACCAAAGTCGCCGAGCTTGCAAGATAACTGGGCATCAAGGAGGACGTTGCCGGGTTTGATGTCACCGTGTATGATGCTTGGGTTGGCAAGAATGCATGAACACAAGAGCGGAGCAGAGCTCAGCAGCTATACGTATTCGTGTTTTCCATGTTAATGGCGGAGTGTTGTCCTTGCAAGAAAGACGGTCTTCAAGGCTTCCGTTGGGGAGGTACTCGTAAATCAGCGTTGAGTTTTCACTGCAGACTCCTATCAATGTCACAATGTTCGGATGCCTCAACCTGCTCAGTGTGTCAGCCTTAAACAAAACAAAAGCGTAAGGTTGCGCCTCATTTGCGTTATATTATATATAACAAACTCCCTAGATAGCATATCCAGGCTTAACCTCGTTTGGTATCGATATTTGTATATCAAGTGGTATCGATATCTATTTATACCAAACACTAGATATCGTATATCACATTGATATCGAAATCTATTTATACCAAATACTAGAAATCAGATATCTAATATCAAACGACTCCTTACCTCTTGTCTGAATTCTTGAGGACCTTGCAAACTGTCGGAACTTAGCACCTTTATGGCCACTTGAGTACAACGAAGGAGGCCTTTGTACGTGTTCCCATAACCGCCTTCCCCTATCTTCCTCGTTGAACTAAAGTGATCGGTAGCCTCCCAAATCTCCAAGTAGGTGAAATCTGCAAAGAACCGGGAGACTCGTGGGGCTGTGTGGTCATACTGAGCGAGTTGCTTCATGAGGAGATCAGTTTTGAGCAACGCATTGTTCATCTTTGTTTCCAAGTCGCCTCGTTCTTTCTCATACTCCTTGTTCTGATCTTTGACATTGTTCAGCTCGATGTACAAGTCCTCCAGTTTTTTCTCATACTCTTTATTCAGAGTTTCGACTTTGGCCAACTCGATTTTCAACTCAGCGTGCTGTCAATGTGGCATTAAAAGATGTAAGTTAGTGTTTTCTATGTCACGTCAACTTATGTATAGCTTATAAATCTGAAGAATATGCTACTTCCAATAAGATAACTGATTTCAAAATTGCGCAAAAGAGGGGCACAAAAAATGGCGTTCGCATTTTAAGTGAAACTTAGTTTTGAGGACATTTACCTTGCGACTTGCCTCAGCAATACTCTCCTTCTCGGAGATTTCTTTCTTATACTTCTCATTCTGAGCATCCCTCAATTCTTTAAAAAGCTCGTCGACCTGTCATGTGGAATTAAAAGATGTAAGTCAGTGTTTGCTATGTCACGTCAACTTATATATAACTCATAAATCTTAAGTAGTTGTTGCTTTCAATAAGCTAACTGATTTAAAATTGCGCGAAAGAGGGGCACGGAAAATGGCGTTCGCATTTTAAGTGAAACTTAGTTTGGATGACATTTACCTTGCGAGATGCCTCATCAATCCTCTTTATTTCTTTCATATAATTCTCATCTGCATCCCTAAATTCTGTAAAAGGATTGGCGTCCTGTCTTGTGGAATTAAAAGATGTAAGTCAGTGTTTGCAATGTCACGTCAACTTATATATAGTTCATAAATCTTAAGCAATTGCTACTTCCAATAAGCTAACTGATTTCAAAATTGCGCAAAAGAGGGGCACAGAAACTGGCGTTCGCATTTTAAGTGAAACTTAGTTTTGAGGACATTTAACTTGCGACTTGCCTCAACAGTACTCTCCTTCTCGGCTATTTCTTTCTTATACTTCTCATTCTGATTTCTTGCAGCCCTCACTTCTGTAAAAGGATTGGCTTCCTGTCATGTGGAATTAAAAGATGTAAGTCACTGTTTGCTATGTCACATCAACTTATGTATAGCTCATAAATCTGATGCAGTTGCTACTTCCAATAAGCTAACTGATTTCAAAATTGCGCAAAAGAGGGGTACCGAAAATGGCGTTCGCATTTTAAGTGAAACTTAGTTTTGAGGACATTTAACTTGCGACTTGCCTCATCAATCCTCTTTATTTCTTTCTTATAATTCTCATCTGCAGCCCTAAATTCTGTAAAAGGATTGGCGTCCTGTCATGTGGAATTAAAAGATGTAAGTCAGTGTTTGCTATGTCACATCAACTTATATATAGTTCATAAATCTTAAGCAGTTGCTATTTCCAATAAGCTAACTGATTTCAAAATTGCGCAAAAGAGGGGCAAAGAAAATGGCATTCGCATTTTAAGTGAAACTTAGTTTTGAGGACATTTAACTTGCGACTTGCCTTAGCAGTACTCTCCTTCTCGGCTATTTCTTTCTTATACTTCTCATTCTGAGTTAGTGAAGCCCTCAATTTTTTAAAAAGCTCGTCGACCTGTCATGTGGAATTAAAAGATGTAAGTCACTGTTTGCTATGTCACGTCAACTTATGTATAGCTCATAAATCTGAAGTAGTTGCTACTTCCAATAATCTAACTAATTTAAAAAATGCGCAAAAGAGGGGCACAGAAAATGGCGTTCACATTTTAAGTGAAACTTAGTTTTGAGGACATTTAACTTGCGACTTGCCTTATCAATCCTCTTTATTTCTTTCTTATAATTCTCATCTGCAGCCCTAAATTCTGTAAAAGGATTGGCGTCCTGTCATGTGGAATTAAAAGATGTAAGTCAGTGTTTGCATGTCACGTCAACTTATATATAGTTCATAAATCTTAAGTAGTTGCTACTTCCAATAAGCTAAGTAATTTCAAAATTGCGCAAAAGAGGGGCAGAGAAAATGGCATTCGCATTTTAAGTGAAACTTAGTTTTGAGGACATTTAACTTGTGACTTGCCTTAGCAGTACTCTCCTTCTCGGCTATTTCTTTCTTATACTTATCATTCTGAGTTCTTGCAGCCCTCACTTCTGTAAAAGGATTGGCGTCCTGTCATGTGGAATTAAAAGATGTAAGTCAGTGTTTGCTATGTCACGTCAACTTATGTATAGCTCATAAATCTGGAGCAATTGCCACTTCCAATAAGCTAACTGATTTCAAAATTGCGCAAAAGAGGGGCACAGAAAATGACATTCTCATTTGAAGTGAAACTTAGTTTTGAGGACATTTAACTTGTGACTTGCCTCATCAATCCTCTTTATTTCTTTCTTATAATTCTCATCTTCAGCCCTAAATTCTGTAAAAGGATTGGCGTCCTGTCACGTGGAATTAAAAGATGTAAGTCAGTGTTTGCTATGTCACGTCAACTTATATATAGTTCATAGATCTTAAGCAATTGCTACTTCCAATAAGCTAACTGATATCAAAATTGCGCAAAAGAGGGGCACAGAAAACGTCGTTCGCATTTTAAGTGAAACATAGTTTTGAGGACATTTAACTTGCGACTTGCCTCAACAGTACTCTCCTTCTCGGCTATTTCTTTCTTATACTTCTCATTCTGAGTTCTTGCAGCCCTCACTTCTGTAAAAGGATTGGCATCCTGTCATGTGAAATTAAAAGATGTAAGTCGGTGTTTGCTATGTCACGTCAACTTATGTATAGCTCATAAATCTGAAGCAGTTGCTACTTCCAATAAGCTAACTGATTTCAAAATTGCGCAAAAGAGGGGCACAGAAAATGGCGTTCGCATTTGAAGTGAAACTTAGTTTTGAGGACATTTAACTTGTGACTTGCCTCATCAATCCTCTTTATTTCTTTCTTATAATTCTCATCTTCAGCCCTAAATTCTGTAAAAGGATTGGCGTCCTGTCATGTGGAATTAAAAGATGTAAGTCAGTGTTTGCTATGTCACGCCAACTTATATATAGTTCATAGATCTTAAGCAATTGCTACTTCCAATAAGCTAACTGATATCAAAATTGCGCAAAAGAGGGGCACAGAAAACTTCGTTCGCGTTTTAAGTGAAACTTAGTTTTGAGGACATTTAACTTGCGACTTGCCTCAACAGTACTCTCCTTCTCGGCTATTTCTTTCTTATACTTCTCATTCTGAGTTCTTGCAGCCCTCACTTCTGTAAAAGGATTGGCATCCTGTCATGTGGAATTAAAAGATGTAAGTCAGTGTTTGCTATGTCACGTCAACTTATGTATAGCTCATAAATCTGAAGCAGTTGTTACTTTCAATAAGCTAACTGATTTCAAAATTGCGCGAAAGAGTGCATTAACTTATATACTAATTCGCATGTAAGTCTTATGAGATTTCACCATAAAACCAATTGACAATAGGAAGAGTGCATTAACTTATATACTAAGACTTGTTCACTCATATTTTTAATATGGGATTGTCTTTGGTCTCTTATCTCAACATGTATCGTGTGCTGATACCTATAAAGATATTGGCAAGCTGCTTTCTCCCCTTTCCCAAAATGGGTTTGCTGACTGAACTCCTTCCAGCCATCTATAGCAAGCGAAGTCGTAACATAAATGCCTGGATGTTGAAAGAATCATATTTGATCTTCAATTTATAATTGAGGAGGATTGTGCTATATGCACGAGAGACAAGTGTTATATGTACTCCAATTGACAAGGGCTATATATATCTATTATCTATCTATTACTAACTATTAAAACAGAAGTTTTACCGATGACGTGGCACCCTCTCCTTCATCCTAGGCTTTTAACCAATCACCTTAGCCTAAATTACAATTTTAGTAGTTTAAAAAAAAACAATCTATCTATCTATCTATTACTAACTATTAAAACATAAGTCTTACCGATGACGTGACGCCCTCTCCTTCATCCTATGCTTTTTAACCAATCCCCTTAGCCTAAATTACAATTTTAGTAGTTTTAAAAAAACATCTATTATCTATTAGTAACTATTAAAACAGAAGCCTTACCGATGACGTGGCGCCCTCTCCTTCATCCTAGGCTTTTTAACCAATCACCTTATCCTAAATTACAATTTTAGTAGTTTTAAAAAAAATATCTATTACTAACTATTAAAACAGAAGCCTTACCGATGACGTGACATCATCTTCTTCATCTTAGGCTTTTTAACCAATCACCTTAGCCTAAATTACAATTTTAGTAGTTTAAAAAAAACAATATGATTAATTCAAAACATAAAATTAATAATAAGAAAACCTAAAATTAATATTAATTAGTAATTTGTATCTATATATATCTATATATACTACTTTAATTACTTTTTCAACCAATGGGTTTAATTTAAAACATTTAATTATCTAAACTTTTACTATTATTTTATAATATGAATTTAATATATTACTAACCTTTTATTTATAAAAAAAAATCACAACATGACGCTAGGATATAATATCATTTTCTTTTTTATGGTAATTAACATATGCTTTTGGTAAGTCATCTATTGCCTATAATAGCTTAATTGATTTGATAATTGCTATAATTATAATTCATATTCATATTCTTTTTAGGATAACATGTACACACTTCCTATATTACTTATATATATATATATATATATATATATATATATATATATATATATATATATATATATATATATATATATATATATATATATATATACACTTTGTTATCCAATATCTAATGTAATATATACTTTTGATTTCTTTTTCACTCATCTACCCATTTTTTAATGCACGAAAATTTAAATGGTTACTTTAATTTATAATGTATATCCACTTATGGAATATTTCAATATGATTATATCTTTATGATTATTCTTAATTATCTTATTGTCTTTTACTCTTTTTTTTTCTGAAAATCTAATTGGTTAATTTAATTCTGAATGCATATCCATTTATGAAATATTTTTATTTGATTCTATCTACAAGATCTACAAGATTTTTCTTAATTATCTTTTTTTCTTTTACTTTTGCACAACTATCTTATAAATAATACACTCGGTACTGAATATTATCAGTCATCCCAACCGTTTTCTATTATCCTCATTTGTTAGGTTGAAAGGACAAGAGTAGTTGCCGTGGCTGAGCAGTTTGTAGGTGTTTACCAAATCATCCCAACCGTTTACATACTACGTATTATACACTTTACTTTATTATTTTCTAACCGCTAATATGTGTATTTCTGTCTGCAAATTTTTGGTATTATTTAATATTCACAACTTTTCTATTAAATTGCGCGCCATTGGCGCGGGTATAGGACTAGTATGTACTCCAATTCAATAATCGTTGCAAGTTGTATTAAAATATATATGGTAGATCAGTTCGTTGTAAAAAAAAATCTTGATCTGTCCCAATAGATTAAAACGAAAAAAGAAAAGAAAAAAAAATGAAAAAAGAGAGTAAAACTTTAAAAAAAATACACAAACACAACCATGTCAAAACCCAAAATATGGACGGATCACTACAAGAATTTTGTCATTTGACATCGGTAGATTAACATCAGTTAAAAAACATGTGAGGTAAAATAGTTTTTTAACATCGGTATTTAAAATTGAGATATCGAAAAAAAAAAAAAGACATTATCCTTTTCCTTTTTTTTTCGATTGATGTTAAAAAATTCTTTTAAAAAATGATTCTGAAAGTTCAATTCCAACAAGTCCACAAATTCAAGTTACAAATCACCAAAATCAAAGTGGCAAAAAGCCGAAAACCTCAAAATTTGATATATGAATTCATTCAATTTCACAAATTAAACCCATATATAAACCCTAATTTGCTCGAACCCCCAAATTAATACACATACCTCTTGTGTTCAGTCATGATCGGAGGCCTAGACGAATTGGGGAGATGGATTGGCTGGACGCCTTCAGAATTGGGGGAATTAAGATGAATCGGTGAACCTTGCGCAGTTTCCTTTATTTGATCATATGGTGGGATATTATCAAACTGTAGGGTCCAGTTAATTAAGATGTGGTTGGATTTAGCTGAAATTTCAATACGTTGAGTCATTTAGTATTCACACGTAGCTTTCATTTTGAGTATTTCTCTCGAAGTGCTTGCAAGTGGAGCAGTTGGCACTCTTGGGGTTGAGGGTTGTAGTTTCCATTGGAAGGACAGGCCGGATCTTGTGGCCGATGCCTGGAGAGTGCTTCAACCGATGAAGGCCTCGTCGAGTAGTTCTACAATGGTGATCGACCAGTCAATTAATTAAGATGTGTTCGAATATAGCTATGTTAGTTTTTTTAGGGCATTTGTTTTATACAATTTAATTTGGCACATAATTTATCTCTTAATTTGTTTGCGATTTCATATTTTTCTTCCTTTGAACAAAAAAAAAATTTGTCAATTTCTTTTTTTTGTGATGCTCACCGTGTACTCTCCGACAATAATGAAAGAGGTAAATTGGAGGATATGCGACACCACATTAGAAATCACGACTATATAATATAGTAATACCATTCATATCAAGTGGCTTAATTTCTTCAAAACGATAAGTAAGTATATCAAGTGGCTTAATTTCTTCAAAACGATAAGTACATATCAAGTGGCTTAATTTCTTCAAAACGATAAGTTCCGATAAGAGGAGACGTTATAACGGGAATATGCGTTGTCGTAAGGGAATCTAGACGATTGCTCGGGCTTCAAGATTCCGGGACCTTTCTGTAGGATATATGGGCATTGTAGTCACTTCTAGAGTGTTCTGTATATATTAATAAGGTTGATTACATATTGTGGTGTAACCAGGGAAGGCTATAAATAAGGGCCTTAAGGTGTAAATACAATAAGGGATTTCATAATACATTTTACACAACTAAAATCTGTTGCCGCTCTCTCTCTTTTCTGTTACTCTAACTGCAAGCTCAGGTACGAAGATCTTCCATTGATTTCTCCCTTCCTCGCTACTTTCACCATGATCATGAGCTTCAGTTGCTCCTCAACATGGTATCAGAGCGATCGCTCAGTTCTAAGCTGAGCGTAAGTTCGATCGGAAGAGATCCTAAGTTGCTGAAGGTTTCGGCGATGTTCGGATCTGATTTCGGTGCTTGATCAGTTTTTGTTTCTTACGAATTGATCTGCGTTTGCCTCCGTTAGGTTTGGAATTGCGATTGTATTTGTATGCAGGTTGAGAATTGTGTTTCTTCAATCTGTGTTTCTTGCTTGATTTTCGTTTAGTCACCGTGATTCTGAATCACGATTTTAGTTTCAGATTGCCGCTGTTCCTTCAGTGATTATGCTCTCTATGAAATTACAGTGATGCCGATTGCAGTTTTGCATCTCGATTGTGTTCCTATTGTCTGTTCTTTAGCTAATCGTCTCTATTTGTGATATTTCTGGTCTGATTTACTAGATCTGGTTGTCTGCGAGTGATCTATTTACAAATTCATGGCTGAACAGACAGATTCGAACTCCAACAGGGAGGATGTTCTAGGTGGAGACAGATCTGAACACCTGATGAGCATGGGAGGTACTCAGACTGATCCGTTGCATCTGAATAACTCTGATCACCCAGGCATGCAACTCGTTGCGATGCAGTTTACTGGTGCAAATTTCCAGAGCTGGAGTAGGGGGATCAAAATGGCACTTGGTGCTAAAGTGAAGCTTGGCTTCATTAACGGTGTCTGCGCTCGTCCTGATGAAGGCACAGTGGAACTCGAGAAATGGATCCGATGCGATTATATGGTGCTCTGCTGGATTCTCAATTCGATGAAGCCTCAAATCGCGGAGAACTTTATGTATGTTTCGCCCGCAAAGGAGCTTTGGGATGAGGTTCTAGAGAGGTTCGCTGAGTCTAATGCACCACTGATTTACCAACTCCAGAGGGAGATCAGTGACATCCGCCAGGAGAATTTATCAGTGGCGTCTTACTTTGGAAAACGTAAGCGCGCTTGGGATGAGCTCCAGACACTACAAGGCACTCCAACATGTACTTGCGGAGTCATGAAAGCCTGCACTTGCTTGATCCTCAAGAAGATGATTGAAAGAGAATCCACTACTAAGCTAATGCAATTCCTTATGGGATTAAATGATCTATACGAGAACATCAGGAACAACATTCTCGCCATGGACCCCTTACCATCTGTTAACCGAGCCTTTCAAATGGTCACTCAGATCGAAAGGCAAAAGGACATTACGTCCAAGCAATTCTCTCATGATGTCCTAGCTGCTGGGAGATTCACTGGTTTTAAGTATGAAAATGGCCAATCCTCAGGGAAAGGAAATGACTATAAGCGTGATTATAAAAAGGCCAAAATGGATAGGGTGTGTAACTATTGCAAGGAGAGGGGCCATTTGAAGGAATCATGTTTCAAATTGGTTGGAATACCGGGCTGGTACAAGGAGCTAAAGGCTCAACCTGCAGAAGGGAACAAATCAGGAGTTGTGAACAAGTTTGTTGGCAATGTGGACGGTGGTCCACAGGATGGTCGCTCTCAGATGGATCACCCTCTCCTGGATGCAGAATCCCATACAGCAGGCCAGGAGCGCGTTAAGCCCGACGAGCACATGATTAATGCACTCCTTGCTGATGCTGCCAGAAAGGTGCGTGGGAAGGCAATTGCTGATGGCCATGGGGCTGTCAACTTTGCAGGTAATTTGATTGATGCTTCTTCTCATTCGTGTCCTAATATTGCTCAACATTGGATAGTGGACTCCGGAGCAACAGATCATATCACTTTTGATCGCTCCTTGTTCACCAGCTTCCATCAATTACACACTCCAATTCGAATCAGTTTTCCTGATGGAGTTGTGCAACAGGTTTCGTATGCTGGAACTGTGGTTATATCCGAGTCTATTACCTTGAAAGATGTGTTATACATGCCAAATTTCCATCATCATTTGCTCTCAGTTTCTAAATTGCTGGATTGTGATGGATATGTGTTCTTATTCTTCAAATCACATTGCGAATTACAGGCTATTTCTCCTAGACGGGTTGTTGCTTCTGGAGGTCGTCAGGGTGGTCTATACTTGTTTGAAGGTCTCAGCTGTGTTCCAAGGCATCAAGAGATTCGAAGGTTGGATGTTACTTCTACATTTCCTACTGTTTTGAATAACACAGAGAATACTTTAAACTCTGTAGCTGGAGCTGATGCTCATTTCCGTTTGCTGCACTCTAGATTGGGTCACTTGTCTTCATCTAAAATGAAGCATTTGCCTGGTGTTAATCATAGAGCTTTGCAAGATTTCTTTTGTGACATTTGTGTTTTGTCCAAACATCACAAATTGCCGTTTGTCAAGAGTAATTCAGTTGCTTCTAAGCCTTTTGATTTGGTACACTTTGATGTTTGGGGACCGTATAAGGTTCCATCTATTTGTGGTAGCAAATACTTTCTTACAGTCCTTGATGACTGCACTCGTAGCGCCTGGACTTTTCTGATCAGGAGCAAGGAACAAGTTCTGAACATTATTATCAACTTCTTGGCCTTAGTTCCCAATCAATTTGGGGTAGCTGCGACGTTGCCCGCTTTGCCCAAAGGAGAAGAAGCTTCTGGCGAGTTGCTGTTTTTTTACAGTCTTACAGTGTTTTCTGCAAGAGAGTTTAATCGAAACGGGCCGGAAGCCCGGATTTAGATAAACAGTTGGGCCTTAAATTTGTATTTGGGCCGAAAACTATTTGGGCCTTAAGGCAACAAGAGCCTGTAGCGTATGGCCGGCTCCTCATACACCCGTTATGTTTCGATTGAGTCGAGGGAAAACGCTATCGAGTAGACTTACCTTTTCCCGCTAAAAAAAATGGAGGTAAAATTGGCTTAGTAATATCTTGACACCGTCGATTTTGAAAATCGACGGTGTTTATGATTAAGATTTTGCAAACTTTACCCAAACAAAATCTTCGTATATTCGTTATAAGAAATATTGGAAAGATATGTGAAACTAGTTTTCTCATGGCAAATCACATGAGTCAATTGTTGTAAAGAAAGAGTCAATTGTTTTTAACAAGGAAATTGAGAGAAAGAAGAGAAGTTTCGAAAAGGATCTACAAAGCCGGAGATAGACGAAATTGAATTCAGTAGCATTGAGTTTTCAGACACAGGGAAAAATCATAGCTAATTCGGCCGCTACCATTTAGTAAGCTCTATAAGTCTATGAAGGTGGATCGAGTTTGTTGTATTTGCTCAAGCCACCTTCATAGACTTCGTCATTTAAATAAGATGATATTCAGATAGTTTATCATATGGCTTGTCAGTTGTCATAGTCTAATGTCTATACGTGAAGGTGGATCGAGTTTGTTTTGTAATATCAACGGTGAAACTCGAGTGGTAGACTTTATTTAATTCAGTAAGACGACGACACTCAAATCTATTAACTAGAGTTTTTTTTTAACTTGATGGCATCTAAATGAAATTTCTTCAAATCTAATACGGACTATAAGATTTTCTTTATAAAAGAAAAAAGAAAAAAAAAAGAGAGAATGACATTCACTTATTTGGTTCACCCGGAAAGAAAAATGAAAGTGGGAGGAGACATGGATTTATGATGCAGTATACTTTGGATCTGTTTAGATAACAATATATATATTACGAGTTATAATGTATAATATTGCAATTATAACAATACATTGTCATTCAAATAAATCTACGAGTTATGTACCACTGGCCCTGCGGTGTTACTTTTGGATAGCGTTTGGCTTCGTTCGTTCGTCTACGTCCTTATCTCATTTGGTTTAGTTGTGTTTAGATTCGCCTTGTAGAGTCTTTTTGCCTGTATTTTGTACCTTCTTTGTATTTTTCGTTGTTTATGACGGTTTTCCGTTTGCCGACTTATCGGCTTTCGAAGTTCAGGTATGTCTGACTTTGAATTTTTTCCTAATAAAAAAAAATCTCCGAGTTTTAATTTTCCAAGAGCACAATTATTTGTTGTGTCTCCATTTTTTGACAAAAACGTAAATTTTGGGTGTAAAAATGAAGAAGGGATGGTCCATTGTGGTTTGAGAAATGGAGATGGAAAGCGATGTCTAATGCTAAAAGGCAAACTCTTCACACATAATCGGGGCTGCCGAAGACCTCCTTGGGTTCAAAATTAGGGCACACACATTTCACAAATCTCAATCCCATTTCAATCGAGTTTCGAAAAACAAATGTTCATCCCTTTGTGATTTCTTTCAAAATCATTCCTGCTATTTTC
This sequence comes from Persicaria maculosa, assembly GCA_963922045.1. Taxonomy (NCBI): domain Eukaryota; kingdom Viridiplantae; phylum Streptophyta; class Magnoliopsida; order Caryophyllales; family Polygonaceae; genus Persicaria; species Persicaria maculosa. Next base: position 77,039,950 of record OY998255.1, on the reverse strand, counting down.
ACCACATAATTTTACTCCCTCCGTTTGGCAAAACTTGTCATTTTAACTCTCCACACAACTTTTAATAAAACTAATAATTACACTTCTTTCTTACTAATTTACCCTCAATTATTACTCTACTTTTTACTTTATCAAAAACTACAACTCACAACACATCAATCAAATCAAGGACATTTTAGTAAAGTAAAAGCAAAAATACCTAAAATGACAAGTTTTTCCGAACAAAAACAAAACTCTAAAACGACAAGTTTTACCGAACGGAGGGAGTACTATTTAAATTGAGAGTCACGGATCTGTAACTCAAGAACCTCCGTATATTTAATTACAAAAATATCCTACTTCTATTAAGTCACATATTTATTGCTAAAAAAACACAGAGTTTACTTTTATATTTTTTTAAATGAATTTATGTTGTAAATAGTAACACCCAATCACCTAACTTTCGGATTCTCGATTCTAACTCCAAAATTCTCCCATCATATTTTAGCATCTCCCCATACCAAACATACTCATTTTACATTGATCCACCTTACATACTCACATCAATAACCACATAATCACAATTTACCAAAAAAAAAACCCACATAATCATATGTTTACAAAACGATACGTTTAGATGAACAGATATGTTATAACGGGTGGTTTAATAACTTGGTGTCACAAAACTCTATAAAATATTTTGTCTAAGATCAAGAATGGACATGTAGTGCTACCAGTAGTCACTATACATGAGTACATGACAGTGTTAATTTCAGCCTTCGCTAACTTTTTTAACCCACCACAGCCACAGAGGAGGCCACCACTGCAATGGCAGCACATGCAGTTTCACCAACGAACAAGCAATGGCCTCTTCCCCTCCCCCCTCCCCCACACCTCTCCTTTACACCCAATTAAACCCCCCAATTTCATGGATAGAGTAAAGAGATAAGAGATATACTCATCACAAAACCTCCACCGGACGATCAATCAATCTGCCATGGCTCCTCTCCCTTTCTCTTCCTCTCCCCATCTTCTCCCCCACCGCTCTCAGCGCTTCACCCCTGTACGCTTCTGATACTCCTTTTTTTACTGATTTCTGTTTGTTAGGATATGATTTGATTTCCCCAATTGTATTGGTTGCAGATTCCGGAAGGCAGCGAAAACGAAGATGAAGGCTCCGAACGACGTAAGGAACATCATCCTACACCTATTCATCACCCATCGCCGGGAGTCAATACCGTCAGGCGCTCCGGGAGGAAGCGGCCTGAAGTCGTATCTGTCACTTGCAACAACTGCCGGCCGAACGGCCGTGATAAGACGACGTCGTCTGTCGTTCCTGTTTCCGGAGGTGAGTCCACGCCGAGTCCCAATGGGATATTTAAATCTCTCCTCTGCACCCTGGCCCGGCGGAGCCCCAAGCCACCACCGTCGGAGATGTCTTCTGTCGCCGAAGCGGCGACGGAGGATCGGTGGAAGATCGCGGTGGCGGAGATTTCGCAGAAGCTCATGCACGCTAGCCGGAAGCGCGACGAGGCGCTTCTTGAAGCGTCCAGGCTCAAGTACTCCATCGCCGAGCTCGAGAATAAGCTTGATAAGCTCGAAATTCAGTGCCGCAGCCTCAATTCAGGCTTCGAAGCCCACGCCGGCGGAATCACCGACTCCCCGCTGCACCTTATCCAGTCCGACGGCCATGATCAGATCGTCGCGAATTTCCGGTTCTACGTCTCCGAAGCCCGTGCAGCCATCCGATCGCTAAGCCGAGCACTGATTGTTCAAATTCGCCAGATGAGCGTCAAGATCTCCGATCGAATTTCATCTCTCCTCCAACCCTACGGCATCAGATTCTCCCAATCCGAAAACCCTAGAACCCTAATCTTCTACATTGAGGCCCTGTTGAACACCGCCCTGTTCGAGGACTTCGAATCGGCCGGGTTCATGAAAAGCTCGACGAACCGGGTTCTGAACCCGCTGGACCGGTGCGAGGTCCAATACGCAGCGTTTAATGCCCTTCAGGGGCTTACATGGGAGGAGGTGCTTAGCAAAGGCACCAAGCATTTCAGTGAAGATTTCAGTAGGTTCTGTGATAGGAAGATGAGCGAGATTGTGGGCATGCTGGGCTGGAACCGGCCCTGGACCGAACCGTTGCTCCAGGCCTTTTTCGCGGCATCCAAGGGCGTATGGTTGGTTCATCTACTGGCTAACTCGGTTCATCCGGGTTTGCCCATCTTCAGGGTCGAGAACGGTTCGGTTTTCGATTCCATGTACATGGAGGATTCGGATGTCGACCGAGCGGGCCAGAGGCCGGACCTAGCCATGGTTCGGATCATGGTCGCACCCGGGTTCTATGTCTTTGATAATGTGATCAAGTGTAAGGTGTTGTGCAGATATGTTAGTAATAGTGTTACCAATTTGGGTGCTAATGTTAGTGGAACCCATGAAAGATGATCAAATGGGAATAATGGCTTAACATTTTATTTTTAGGGTGTGTTATTATTATTGGTATGGTATGCATTATGTAGTTGATAGTCTTGCACAACTTGTTTATGGAGTAGTTTCTCTATAGTTTTTTTTTTTTAAAAAAATCAAGGTAATGATTCAAAATACCAGACACTAAGGGCGAAACAGACGGCAGAGTAATGAAATGTCAGACAAATGAGGAAGCTGAGGGAGACTCCGATATGAAACTGTGAATAGAGAAAACACAGGGAAACCTATAAACTTTCGCAGCGTCTCGCTACCGGAGAGATTGGAGCAGAAATACGAGAAAGTGACGTCTTCTGGGGAAGTGTTTCTATAGTATCTGGACGACTATTCGAAATCGGTAGTTAATTGTATTGAAAAAATGTTGCATTGGATTGGAGGGTAGACAATGTAATCAAAAGAATAGAGAAGGGTTTATTTTGATGCTGCAAAAGAGAAATTTTGGGTGTTTTGTGATTGTTTACTTTTGAAGGTTCAAAGTAAAGATTTGGACTCATTTTTTTGGCATGCCATATATATATTTTGTGGCTTTGTTGTGTTCTTTTATCTCTTCTTTTGGGGATGATAGGTCTATTTTAAGATCATATATACAAGGCCTTTTTCAGTATATATTCCAACTGCATCTTTTGAGATTTGTGGTATGAAGATCAATTATTCAAAATTTTGGTCTCTTTTGCGAATTTTGCATACTTTAATTTCCTTTGCTTTGGGAAAATGAAACGTCAAGAAGGTGCAGCTTACAACGAAGAACAGATAGTGCATTCAAGAACAATCATTCAACACATGAAAATGGAGTTTGGGACAAAACACCACCAAAATGGTCCAAAGGGAGGAACTTGCCAACTTGTTGATTCAGATTGTTGTGCCCAGATAAACAATCATTAGTGTGGTTGAAAGTAGTTATGAGTAAATTATAGTGTAATTGATTTTATTTATGTTTTCATGAGGTTTTGGTTGCAGCAAAAAAAAAAAAATCAAATTCTTGTAAAAAAAAGGAATGTAAAATAATTATATTATACTCTTTTCGTCTCAAAATATAAAATATTTTATTTTTTGACATATTTCTATGGTAATTTTTTTATAATAATTTCATACTTATTAGTAATGAGTATGAAATTATTTGAAAAAGTTGATACTCCATCCGTATCCGAATAATTGGCATTTTACACTTTTTGTTTGAACAAGATAATTGACCCTTTAGACATCATTAAACGATGAATCTTTACATTTTTGGTTACCTATATAATTTTATTTTATTTTGGTAAACACCTATTTAAATTTTTTTGGTAAACAAAATAAGTACGAAAATTAAAAAAGTACATAGTTATATAATTTTTATCATCCTAAAATAGCCTATTTAAATGATAAAAGACATAGTTTGATGAACGAAGAGAATATTTCAAGATATTAGTTGCATCATATACCTCTCAATGTTGTGTTAGCTCATGCAATCCCATGTTCTCACACTTCTTATCATCTGGTTTGTTCTTGTGCTTTGAGTTGTTTTTCTTCATTGGGCTGTTTTTGTTTATTTGTGATTTCATATCTGTTAGTCAACCTGCCATATCTTTTCGCCATTTCAATTTATCGGATAGTTCGAATCCTTATTTGCATTTAAAAAAAGAGTTACACCTGTGGAGAATATGATTTGGGAGTGTCCCACATTGCTTATAAAATGAATCAAAGCCTTGCATATAAGTCGGTGGGCTACCCCACCTAACACCAATTGGTTTTAGGATGGAACCCCACTCGGCTTGTGTGCTCGGCTTGGTTAGCTCGTTTGCGCTTGGCGTGCGTGGTCCCCCACATCGGATGACCCACCGTGATTTAACAACACCATACCCTAAAGAACAAGAGATATTCATGAAGTTATTTACCCCTCAAAATATGATATATTTGTTGCTATTTACCTTTTTTCCATGGATGAAAGTCTGTACCAATTAGTGAAGTTATTACCCCTCAAAAAAATTGTTGCAATTTACCTTTTTTGTAGAGTACGTTTGTCTGAGTTTGCACCGGATTGTATGTTGTATGTTTTGATTTTAGACGGTTCTCCCGTCTGTTCGGTCCTCGAGTTTCAAATATATCTGAACTCGAATTCTTAATTATCTTATATATAAAAAAAAAGTCAAGGTATGATTAAAAAAATCCAAAATTGCACCTTAGATCATCATGGGATTTAGAGGAAGTACATAGGAGGAGGTGGGTACGAGCTAAACATGGATCTACTTTTGGTTTATGTGCACCACTAGCTAAACTAACAACAACAACAAATATACATATATATATATATATACACACACATTGATACATACATGTCATTGCCGGGTTCAGCAGTTGCACATCAATGTGTAGTGTATGTATGTTTGGACATTGGAGTAGGTGCACGGTGAACTGTGAATGGATCCACCACCCTCCAACTTTGCTGCCACAACTAGTACAGTTAAGCCTCTCACAGGGAGTAATAATTTAAGTGAAAATGGGGCCTCTTTGTTTTCTGTGTTAACTCAGAAAAGAAGCCAAAAGTAGTTTCGATTGGAAAGGAGAGGACACTACACATCCAACTTTAACATCAGTGGCCTTCATTATTACTATTTCGAAAACTATGTATATAATGCACTTATTACAATAAGTTGCTAGGGCTCCATCATCCATCCATTTAATCAAGTTTTTTTTTTTTTTAATTGGGTAGAGAGTAGAGACTAGAGACCCATTAGTATTATCATTTTCAGATTTTAATTTGGATAGTTGACTTGGTTTAGCTTACTTTATATCCATAGGTGGAGCTTAGGACAAGGTGGTATGTTGTCAACCAGGTTCGTTTTGATTTATCATATGCCCTAATTCAATATTTGAATAGAAAATTATGAACGTTTAAAAATCAGACACATATTAACCGCTTTGATTGTATTTTAACAATCTAAACCGTTTTTATATTTTACTCACCTTGACATTCTTTTACTGTAATTCAGTTTGAGAGTTTCTAAATAAGAGGTTAGTTATGTTACTCATTTTGATAAAAAAAAAAATTGTGAACAACACGAGTAATTGGAAGCTCAATGTGAACTATTCTGGAATGGCTCACCGGAAATGACTTGTGGGTAGTACCTATTGGTCTCCGGTACGATTCCCGGAATGATCGCTCTTTATTTACCTATTCAAGGAAGCTCAATGTTAATTATATTATTTTTACTATTCTTATTTTGTTAGATTTTTTCCTTCAATTATTTTATTTATTTATCCATTTTCTTTCTTTTAATGAAAAGGCAATATTTTACAGTATTCTAAAATAGAAAAAACTATATTGGCGCAATTGATTTGTGTTGATTTTTGTCTAACTTTGATGCATCATGATATTTATTACTCCATCTATTGTTCATTCCGCCTCTCAAATTATCATATGTCGGTGTTGTTTGATATTTCGAATTATTGCATATATATTTTAAAAAGAAAAAAAAAAGGACTACGTATGCCTTGGACAACGGTGAGAAACTGTAACAGATCTGTGGTAGTGTATATCGAGGCGTCTCCTTTTTCCGGAAGAATGGTTCCTTGGAGGTTCGTCTTCACTGCCCGCAGGTGACTCCTGATGTGCCGCTGGCCTACGGTGCTGCTCTAGGGGAGTGGTTGGCTTCGTCTTTCACCTACGTCCTCGTCTTGTTCGAATTAGTTTTGTTTTGTTTCGCTTTGTTGAGCACGTTTGCCTGTATGTTTGCACCTTCTTTGTATTTTTGGTTTGTATTATGACGGTTTTCCGTCTGTCGACTTATCGGCCATCGAGGTTCAGGTATGTCTGGTCTCGAATTTTTACCTAATAAAAAAAAAATAAAAATGTAACAGATCTGGATTGGGCTAACATCTCACCATCCCATAGCCCATATGGGATTCACTCTTAAAGGCCCAAAGCCCGACTTACACAGAACAAGCGAAAAGGTGAAATTAAAAAAGGAGAGACGCCCACCGTGGGGCTCGAACCCACGACCACAAGGTTAAGAGCCTTGCGCTCTACCAATTGAGCTAGACGGGCTTGTTGAGAATTGTATTAAAAGTAGCATTTAATTATATGGAATACTAATATCAGTTCTCATACCATATAAAATGTGGGTGGCTTCACTAGTTGGGAGTAGGGGATGTCAGGAGGTCTCGGGTTCGATTCCTACTTGGGAGGTTGTCATGCTCCTTTCCAGTGGGTCGAGTCGGTCGGTGCAAGCCGGTTTACTTGGTGCGTGGCTTTTATCGGTTGGGTCATGTGCTCGACCTTTGTCACCAAAGGTGGGTTTCTCGTCAAAAAAAAAAGTACTCACAGAAATCTCGACATGAAAAACAATTTACCACCGAAGATGGATTATCAAAAAAAAAAAAAAAAAAGTGTACAATTAATCTAGCAGTTCAGATGATGTAATTGTTAGATGATTGAAAAAGTACATGCATGATTTTCCATAAAGAAAAAAGGGTAGAATTAATCAAATACAAAAATGTGAAACTTTTACAAACAACCTGTAATTTTCAGCACATTCATTTGGTTCTTACCCTCAAAACAGTACAGTGCATATACCTAAAAGTCTAAAACTAGAGTCCAAATAATCTATCTCAAAACTCTATCCCAACTTCTTAGTTCTTATACCACATGATTATTATAACATGTTTGGAAAAAAATCTCATAAAATTACCATATAAAAATTATAATAATTAATTAAAAAGATGTAAAATATTTTTAAAAGTTGGAAAATGATGTTATTTCACAATATAATTTTTTTAATTTTGGTTAAACTAATTAAAATAATCCACTATTTATAGGAGTGTTAAAAAAAATCCTCATATTTCAAGTTTCAACTGCAAGAAAAATAACTCAATCTTTAGAAAAGGTGGTAACCATAAATTGGGTCAAAACAATGCCATAAGATCGATCAGATTATATTATTCGCATTAAAACAAGTCAATATTATCTAAAGTTCACCAACATATTAATTTTGTCAATTATTTGTCATCGTTTTTCCCCGAATTTATGGTCTGAAAAAAATAAGAATCGGGATACTTTGTTACAAAATCTTCAAAGATTGGGTTATTTTTCTTATCATTGAAAGGTGAAAATATTTTTTCAGCACCTCTTCAAAGGTTGGTTATTTTATTTAGTGTTTCTTAAAAATTTTATAAGATTTATTTTCCAAATGTATTATAAATTATAATCACTTTGCATAAGCTAAATATTTACTTTTTTAAAAAATATAAATTTAAAGGCAAAATAATTTATGGGATAGGAATTTGGGGTAGAAATTTTGAAGCCCTGGCCTGAAACAACTCTTTGGACGCCTTTGAACCCGGATGGCCGCTCGAATCAGAAAGGACTTGCGATTAGTATCCAAAAGTCCCCGCTTCAAATTCGGATGGCCGCTTTTTATTTATAAAATTCAAGAGAAGGCGTGTAATGGGCTGGGCTAACATCTCACCATCACTATTCATACTGGACCCAATATCACGGGCCTGCTTTATTGAGCCCATTTAAAGACTAAATTTTCTTCATCGATTTTTCCGCGAGGTAGGTAAGGATTATTTCACAAGGCACAAAATTTAGACTATTTCATGTGGTACCCTAAATTCAAGGGTATTTTTGTTAGATGTCCCGTAAAATAGTTTAAACTTTTATACACCCCGTGAAATAGCTCTTACCGTAGGGTACCTCGTGGAATAAACAAAAATTTATTTTTGGCCTCATTATATATACACACACCTAATGAGCTCGTTATCCCACGTTTGTGACGAGTCGGATTGTTTAGGTGAAGTCAAGTCTTACTAGCTTAATTAAAAATGATAAATGATAATGTGTAGTGATCAACAAATCACGAGTTTGATCTCTCTAGCTGAGCCAGTATGAGGAGAATCAATGGTCTTATGTTAGGCAAGGCTAACAATGCAGCCCATTTTCTTGCATCTCATAGGTCCTCACAGTTTTGTTACTTGTTTATATTTTCAGTTTCTCTTAGGCTTGAACTCTGTCTTGTTGTAGGATATTATTCATGCATGATTGATTGTTTCTTAAAAAAAAAAGGGGTATTTTTTTCCCAATTTTTGTTCACTATTACGGAAAGTGTTTTTTTTTTATTTGAGTAAAAATTCGAGCACAGACAAACTAAAACTATAGAGGTCGACAAATCAGCAGACGACATACCGTCAAACATATAACATAAATAAAGAGAAGGATGCAAAAGGCCAGGCAACACAAACAACAAACGAATAATCAAAACATACCTAAAACTAGCAGGATGGGGAAGTAGACTACGAACAAAGCCAAACACCACCATGAAATAGCACCATTAGCCAACGATATTTTAGACATCCTTGGGAGCAGTGAAGATGAACCTACAAAGGAAACTTTCCATACATGGAGCCTCTCTATACACACTACCATGATCCTAGATAATCCCAACTCCGACTGCCAGAAGTTCAGCACCCCAACAAAGTAATAGATCGCTACTACACAACAAAGCAATAGCATTGTAGCTTTTTAAAGCTTTTGATTTAATATTATATATAGTTTTAAATGAGTTAAAACTAAAATTGTGGTTTAGTAAGCTTTGGAATTGAGTTTTTGGCAACTACTCATCTCAAATTTTTCAAAACTTTTCTTTATGCATTCACAAACATGGTTGTTCTCTCCTCTCGTATCAACATTGTTTGGGTTACTTAACATCTTGGTGACTTAGAAAAAAAAAATGTAATAAGTTATTTTAACACTTATTTTACACACCTCATCCATCCACTTGAGTAATCCCATCAACTTTTTTTTTTTTGATAAAGCAAATATTTGGGTGACAATCCCATCAAAACTCAATGGAGCTTTAGCCTTGTAATTTGTAAATGAATTCATCACCTCAAAAAATTATTTGAGACCAAACGTTATCTGAATCTCAGTATATGGGATTACAATCCCATCAAAACCAAAGATTTTAAACCACATGATCTGTGATCTTCTCTGCAACGAGGACCAAATCCAACACACTGTGACACTAAAAATCCCAGGACCCAGTTACAGAAACCAGGACCAAATCCAACACACTACCACGACCCCATTTCATCCAATCATACATGAACCAAGTTACAGAAACCAGGACCAAATCCAACACACAAATATGCATCACTAAAAAAAAGTCCAAGTAATCTACTATTATAAAACAGTGATCTCACATGTCAGTACATACACAAGTAACAAACCAGATTCATATTACTATCTGTCATAAATTCGAATATCTAACCTTCGCCCGTTTGAAGAAGGGTGAGAGATTGTTAGTGCTTAGAGAACTCTGATTTAACACCAACATATCATAACTTTGAGATTCATTCTGAGTAACACAAAGAGCCATTTGCGTCCGAACAAAAACAAAGAAAAGCTATAGATAGTGATTAACACGTCTGTAAGAGACTAGGCACATCACCGCCCCTCGCCCAAAACCTTTCCAACATACACAGTTACATACTCACAGACAAGCCATAATAAAGCTACACCAACTCCATGTTAATCCTTACCTACGTTACTCGGACAGACTCTGGGAAGACAGTTAATATCAGCTGAAGAGGCGGCAGGTTAATGTGCCAGAGAGAATGACCCAAGTATCTAGTCAGACTTTATGTTTTGAGAAGTAACGTAGATTGTGCCTCCATTTTGCAGGTTTTCCTTGTTTACTTCCTCTTTTATCTGCGGAAAAACAAAGATTTAAAACCATATGATCTGTGATCTTCTCTGCAACATGATAAAAACGACTTTTGGCTCGGTCAGAATAATTTATCTTGAGAGAAGTTGTCGATTTTCAGCGTGCTGGATTATGATAAAGTGGAGATGCAAATGTTGAAAAAGATTACTGTGAAGTGTGAACTTATTATTGGTTAAGTTCGAACTCCAAAGGCCTCGTCATGTTTTTTCCTTCCAAAGTGAACTTGACAGCTGAACTCATAGATAATTATTCACATTGATGATAAAGAACACCATAATGTGAAGAAAAGCAAATTCAGGAAGTGTGACTGTGTGAGCACTCAAAACTAAAAGATAGCATAGAAAATAATACACCAGCAGAGAGATAAATTTACTGGTAACTGATTTCATTTTCAATTTGTCGATTTCCTTTGTACAGTTAAGGCTGTGATTTCATTGAAGTTATGAAAATGGCGAAAATTTGAGAGAAATTAGGCCTTTACCTTTGCCAGGAGCTTTTTCTGATACCTAAATCCCTGATTACATAAATAGAAGGTGCTGTTAATAGTGAGTTCAGAACTACCATGTTAAAGACATGAAACGATGTTAAAGACATGGTGGTACCTTATCAGTTCCGTAAATGTAATCACAGTATGTAAACACTGAAGCAAAGTTGCTCTGGCTTAGTCCCCCAACATAATGATGATAATCATGATACTCAGCACCACCATAAAACGGAATGTACTTTGTGGGGGTCCAGGGGAAGTCATACCTATGATATAACAGTAGCTCTTAGAACATGGGTAGAGAATAAAAAACTTCATATACTTGCTGGAAAATGCATTCACAGAGATCTGCATGAGTACAAGCACAAAGACTCGGCATATGGAAGGCGTATAACAAATAGCGATACAAATAAGCAGTCAGTCAGTGGTACCGGATATCCCAGCATTATAATCATGGTGGAGCGGGGAGTGATTGCTGTAGATAATTAGCTGCTTAATAAATTTAGTAAATACAAAAGATGTGCTCAAGTGCACATTGCCATGATATTTTTTAAAAAAAAAAGAAAGAAAGACTTGCCTCATAAAGCATGACAAAATCAAGGAGAATAAATCCACTGGCAACAGATGGGCATGTATAACTGTATAAGCACTGAAAGTAAACCCCGAAAAAATTCGAGATATCATGACTTTGCAGTTCATGCCAACTTAATTTATTTTGAAATTAAAAAGGAGATTTACTACCACCTCAAACACCAGGAAACCCAAAGTTTATCTAAGATAATAACTTGTCGAATTCACACTATAATGCAATAAGGCTCTAAACTTTAGCACCAGATAAATAAAAAATCACATGAGTCATTCTTGAAACATGGCATGAAGGGAACAGATCAACATATTTACTCATGTTTAAGTTGGTAGCTACTGTCAACTACAGAGTAAAAGAAATCAATAGCCAAATCTCAAACGAATGGTTCGCTAGAAGCCATTTTTCATTCTCTTTGCCTGGGAATTTGGACTATTGGATATCAGTGTGCTGTGAAGCAAAGTAATAGAACCATCACTCAATGTGCATGTGGGCTAAAATATACTCCAAAGAGCTGTATCTACAGCTGAAAAGTGACCACCAAATGACCAACAAATTAAGGAAAAAAAAGATGATATGGCTTGTCTAAAGTACTTAAAACACTCAGTATCCACAGGAACTAGACTATGGTCCAATATTACTCTTAAGCTATGAAGTGTCTAACAACATCAAAACAAAACAAAACAAAAAAAAAAACTATTCCATTGACGACCAAGGCCTATCTATATAGGAACTTGGTTTAAGGGCCCAGCTGATGATGCAAACAAGAGTGTTATGACAAGGCCACAGGCTGGATCATTGCTAATGCAAGAACTCAAAAATCAAACATTGGGACAAAAATTCAAGTTGCGTAATGACAGACGGATATTAGTAATATTAATCAAAACAAGCCATCTAACTCAAGTAACGTTTGGATTGATAAAGCCTAATGAGAAAGCAAATTCAGAAAAGACAAAAAAAAAAGAGCAAAAATTCTTCTTTTCCTTGTTATATAACCAGAAGAGACTAAAAAACAAGTCACTAGTGAACAGCAATAACAAAAATCAATTCTGCGTGGTTTAACAAGTCCAATTTTGATACATGAAGAACACGAACCACACAGCAATTCAACTGTTAATCCATCAGCAAAATAACCTGTCAAGATCAGAGACAATTATAAAGCAAAAAGTCGCCTTTTTCCCTCACAAAAAGAGTCGGTTAAGGATGCATACCCGCTGTGAGTTTCAATCGCCTCAATCTGCCTCAAAGCAATCCACAGCCAGAAGGTAATCATGTGGCCAGGAACCATAGCTGGCCCAAGGAAAGAAGGTATACCAAGGACCAAAATCTCTATCCAGTGAGCGTATGGGGCCGCAAAAGCAATGGGTGCGGTGTATTCGTGGTGAACCTTGTGAATGTTCTCGTATCCCCATTTGCAATGCATCCATCTATGGATCCAGTAATTGGTGTAGTCCTCCACCACAAAGTAGACTGCCAGTTGAGCCAGGATCTCCCACCCGGACGGCAATGGCAGCCCCGTTCGTATCCCGATGAACTGGCAGAGAAAAATCACACCGCTTAGGTCATGCAGTTGTAAAGTTGCAATCATCAACAAAATCCGATATTTGACCGAAGTAGCAAATCGAGATCTCAATCAACCCCGTGACTTTCAAAATCAGGAAAAAAATAAAAGGTTACATTTTCGAATTAATTCTTAAATCAACGAAAAATTCACGTCGATTACCGATCCCGAACACAGAAGTGGCTTCGAAGAGCGACATTGTTTCAATTCGTCAAAGCAATCGAAGAACGAACCAATCAATTGCGGCAGCGACGATAGACATTCAACCAAACTAGCGAGGGAGATTAAAAAAAATCACCTTGATTGAAGGATAGGAAACAAGCTGAAGAGGACCGACGACGAAGAAGAACATCTTCATGACGGTCTTGTAGCATGCGAGAATCTCGGACGGAGAAAGCTTAACCTTAGGCTGAATCTTGTAGCGCTGGAACTTGGAAGAGAAAAAGAGGTCGATGACGACGACGGGGAGCGGGGTGAGAGAGAAGATGAGGAAGAGGAAGAGAATGTTGTGGCAGAAGAGGAAGTAATCGGACTTGTCGGCGGAGTAGTTGAGCCAGAGCGTCTCGCCGTAGGACAATGTGCGGTTAAGCGCCGATTCGGCGTCAGCGATCGTCTTGTAGGGCAACATTGCCGCCGGCGGCGACAGGTGACGGGAGACGGTGGGAGAGGCGGAAGACGACAACAGGTAGGGAGTGGGGAGAGTGTTTGGCAGTTTTTTGGGGTATCGATGCGCTGTCAATTGAGAGAGAGAGAGAACATGCGGGAAAATGAACGGAGCCGAGTCCTTTAAATAACAAAAAATAAAGGTTGATCCAATGTACTCCCTCGTTCCTCACTTTTTAAATCGATACGTTTTTTTAGAAAGATAAAAATTATATAAAAATTATTTTTTTCTTCAATTTTTTAATGATATTAAACTTATTAGTAATAATTATGAGATTATTAAAAAAAATTATTAAAAAAATAAATATTTCATATAATTTTTATCACCTTAAAAAACGTGCCTAAATAGTAAAAGTCAAATAAAAAAAAACGGAGGGAGTATATATCTAAGACCATCAGCAATAAAGATTCACACGAATCAAAACTCATTTCAACCACATCAGTAACTATTCCTGACACGTCAGCTTTCCTCTAACTTTTCAGCTTTTTACATTTTTCATCCACAACAGAGAGTCGCGCGAATCAAAACTCACTTCACACCTTTTTATATTTATTAAGCTAAATGTTAATTTATTTTACTTAATTTTTTTTGTTAATGATATTATTAATATACATATCATTAAAATAAAAAGGCATACAATTAAATTTAGAAATTTTTTATTAACTTGATACACTGAATCTTTAACGTATAGTAAACTTAGCAAAAAAAAAATCCAAACATATGTAAAATGAGTGTCATTGAATAGAGAAAAATAAATCATATTCAAAAATATTTTTTTCCTAAAAAATAAATTATTTAACGAATAAATGGGTTCCCATTGGGTAGCATAAATCAAAACAAAAAAAAAATTAATGGGATGATCCGACTCTCCCAATTGATTCAACTCCCCCGAATCAGTATTTTACATAATGGAATATAATTTAGCAAAAACGCTCTACCCTCTCTCTAGAATTCTAGAGAGAGGAAGGAAAACCCAAAAAATCCAGAATGAAATCTTAACAACTTGCACTTTCAACAGAGGTTTTCTTTCCGGGAAAAGCTCAACTGCTTCCTCTTGTTTGTAGAAAAATAGAAGAAAAGCGATCTCTCTGCACCACCTTTTGCTGCCGCTTGAAGGTGACGGAAACCAACACCAATTTGGTGGTTGAGGGATAAATCAGATGCGGGTAAGTGGATTAAATCTCCTTCGGGAGCCATCAACCCGCCTTCTTGGCACAAACCGTGTGAATTTCCATTTGTTGATGTTGGTAAAAACCAAAATTAATTTGGGGCTTTTGGTGAGTTTGGGGCTTTCTTCCCGTTTTCATCAGCTCTTTGTTCAAATTGAGCTTCTAATCCCATACTGATCCATGGCTTGTGTTGTTTCATCATCTTCGAACTCCATTCCCCGCCGCCTGTGCTGTTGGGTTGGCGCATCTGCTTCCGAGAGGACTCGGTGGTTGCCGTTGTTTGTCCTTGACTTCGGTTTCCCCGCCGGGTGGTTCCCTCTTCCGTTTTCTCCGGCGTTCCTGAACGTTTTTCATACCTCTCCGTTTGGCTTCCTCCTTGCGCCTATCTCCGGGTGCGGGTTGGCCTCCGTCGGGGGCTGGATGCTTGGATCCTGGCCTTTGTCTCCTCCCAATTCTCCTTCCCGTTCGGCGCTGGTGCTGGTCGTTGGTGGTGGCGTTTCAGCCTTCCCTGCCCCCCTTCGACCCTTTTGCCGGTGGAACGTATTTGTGGTTCGTGTCTTCTGCCCTGATTGGACTGCACGCTCTTCCGTTCGGGCTTGTCCTTTTGGCCCAAGGTTTTTCCTTGGGCACGGGGCACCCTGAAAATAAGCCAAAAATGTATCAACAAAATAAAATAATAAAAATAAATTATAAATTCATAGTCGGATATAATTATATTAACACTAAATAATTCCCGAATTTTTCCGGAATCTTCTCTCGCTCTTCGCCCTACTTGCGGCCGTGCTTCATTTTCTCGTGTTGGTTGGGTGTCCGTCTATTGGTTCGTGGTTAGTTTCGGTTAAGGAGCAGTTCTGCGGCCCTGGTTGATCGAAGTGATCGTGTTGGTGGTGTTTGTGGTCTCCGAAGATCCCTCACCTAGGTGGGGGGAACGTCGTGTGATCCACACTTCCCCAGGTGTCGTCTTTGCCTTACGAGGATTTCTGTTTTCCGTCGTTCCGGCGGCGAGACATCGTGTCAGCAGGTGCTGTCCCATGCGCTCGCTATCCACTCCACCACGCCGGGCGTCCTTCCTCTCGATGTTGTGTCCGCTTGTTTGCTTATGGTTTGGGGTTTTTTCGGACTTGCTTTGGGTGTTTCTTTTGTTGTATTCTGTGTTTGTATTTCTTTCAGATCTTCGTGATCTCATCCTTCGGGATGCTCTCGGGTTGGCTAACCACCACCCGAATTTTTTCCTTATATATAAAAAAAAAACTCCCCTGAATCAAACACTCTCTCTCCTTCCTCTTTCCAAAAGTGCTGACGTGGACCTTGGTTTTGATCCGTGCGGATCTCCGTTGCTAATGGTCTAAACGGATGATAGGTTCGTTTGATCCATTAAATATGTCTGATATTAAAAAATGAGAAAATTTATCAAACGGACCTTTTTTTTTGCCTTTATTGAGGGAGTGTCCCCCAAGTCCGTCAAATTAGGTTTTTGTCCACCTCTTATTTTTTGGACAAAATTGCCCTTATGAGATCTAAACCTGATATCATCTATCTCGCTCTCTTCATCTGTTCATCATCGTTTCAACAACTCTTTCCCTACGTGCAGAGGTACTCCTTTCGAACTCCCGGCAGCGCGAGGAGGCAGTGGTGGACAGAGAGTTGAACCTCACCGACGATATGGAGGCGGTGTTGGAGGGGGAGGTCGTAGTTCCGGTGAACCGATCCGCCGAGTGAATTCTCCACCGGGAGAACCGCGCGATCGGCGATCCAGAGCCTTTTCGGTAAACCCCCCCCCCCCCCCAAATCCTCAGCCGACTACTCCATCTCCTTCCTCGTCCTCCCCTGCCGCCACATTAGCGCCGCCATGATCGACTTCGCATGAGACAGCGGCGGGAACGGCCACCGCAAGATCCGCCTCGACGTGCTCCGCGACAGGCAACGACGGTGAAGGAGACGGTGACGTCGGTGGTAGAGGAAGATGGAGACATACAAAGGCGTATCCAGCTTCAGGCGTTCTGGTACAGAGGCGGCATACAACGGCCGCTTCAACCAGCCATCTCGGATCTCTCTATTCTCCCTTCGTCAATGGCGAATTCAGAGAATCCAATTAGATGCTCCCTCTGTTCTGGTACAGATCTGCAAGCGTGGTGTATCAATCAATGAGCTCCGACTCTCTGGCACAGCACTTGCGAAAATGGCAGAAATCTAGACCGATCTGAGTAACAGATCTTCTCCGGAGATGACGAGGAAGATCGACGATGGCCGGAGATTCGGCTGAACTCCTGCATCTTCTTTTGAATCTGCATCTCCATCCTCTGTCTCCAATGGCAACTCCGGCAATTTCAACAAGGAATCGATTGCTTCGGCGTCGATCGATTGAGGTACGTTGTTGACATCAATTCTCCTTCGATCAATTACTTCCGAATATTGTTGAAATCAGAACTCCATTCTCTCTCTTTCTCCTAGCAACTGGCCATCTCAAAGTTGTTCAGTACACCTTCCTTTCAATCCAATTGGTAATTTGTCTCCGATTTCTGATTTTCGCCATCTTCGATTTAAATTGACAAATACTTGTTTTTGTTTCCTGTAAGGATGATTAAGTTCTTTTGTTTTTTTGAATGGATTAGCTTTTGGATGATCCTAGAAATGAATTGAATATTTCAAGAAGAACAACTTTATGATTGTATTCTTATTCTTTGGTCTGAAATGGATTAGATTTAAACACTTTTTTTTATCTGAAATGCTGAAATTAATTCTCATTAGCGAAATTCGTTAGGTTGAAATGATGAAATTAATTCTTAAAGATATGATTTGCATAGTTTTATCGATATGTAATAAAGAGTATGAGTGCTGAACCCGTGGTTTCGGCATCAATAAAAGTGCTGAAATCAGGGTTTCAACATCAACAAAAACAAATTTTTTTGTAGGATCTGATATCCTGAAATTACTCTTTTGGTGAGGACTCTTAGTTTGATCCTTCTTTTTGTTGAAATTGTTGTTGCTGAACTTGCTTTAAAACTAGAATTTGCTGAAATTGTTGTTGTTGAACTTGCTTTAAATCTCCTTTAAAAGCCTCTTAGCTCAATGGTAGAGCAATTGATTTTGCGCAAATACGTGGGTTCGAATCCCGCATAGGCTAAATTTTATATCCCGTAACACGGTTTCAGCAACAATTTCAGCATCAACAACATTACTGAAATCGGGGTTTCAGCATCAACAACGTTGCTGAAACCGTGGGTTTAGCAACAACAACGTTGCTGAAACCGGGGTTTCAGCATCAACAACAGTGCTGAAATCGGGGTTTCAGCAACGCGGAAAAAAAAAACAGTTTTAGCAACGGGAAAAAAAACTGTTGAAAAATGAGGGGGGTTTCGGCATCAACAACAGTGCTGAAATCGGGGTTTCAACAACTCCGGTTTCGGCAACGTGGAAAAAAAACTGCTGAAACAGATGGTGGCACAGGGGTTTGAGCAACTCTGGAAACGCGAAAAAAAAAAAGAAAAAAAAAATTGCTGAAACAGAGGGTGGCACAAGGGTTTCAGCAGCTTCAGCAACGCGGGGAAAAAAAAACTCAATTTCGCGAACCCCCCCCCCCCCCCCTCCCCCTCAATTTCAACAACTTTATTTTAGGGGTGGACATTTTGCTAATATGGAGAGGGTGATGGGCATCTTCCTAATAAAGCCCAAAATTTTGGACATCGAGGTAATCACCCCTTAAAAAATTAATGAGGATTAAAGATAAAAAAATATATACACAATGAATCTTTTATTCGTTCGTTACTTTTTAGATGTCAGACGTATTTAATGTTGAAGATGTGTGGATCTGTGATCTGTTCGTGTTGAGTGCATATAGTACATGTGTTCGGTGCATATAACCTTTTTGAAATAAAATACTCCGTAAAATACTTTGATAATAAGGATGAAAGGGTAAATTACTGCTTAGGTTTAACTTTCAAGTACGTGGAAGCTTTCCACTATTCGGTATTCACCTAATGAGGCGAACTTGATTGAGGCGCACAGAGATAGGAAGAATAACTTGTGTATGACTTGCATTGGTATTGAAAAGTAGGGGTGAAAATGGGTCGGGTGATGGATGAGTTGAGTCATTTTTTCATC
This sequence comes from Persicaria maculosa, assembly GCA_963922045.1. Classification (NCBI taxonomy): domain Eukaryota; kingdom Viridiplantae; phylum Streptophyta; class Magnoliopsida; order Caryophyllales; family Polygonaceae; genus Persicaria; species Persicaria maculosa. The sequence continues at coordinate 77,021,222 of OY998255.1, read as the reverse complement.
CGACCCGTCACAAAAAAATTCCACCCGACCCATCACCAGTCCGTCTAATATTTCACCCATCACCCGATCCGTCGGGTGAATTGGGTGAGTCGGGTGGGTAATCGGGTGAAGTAAATTAAAAGAAAAAGAGTCATAAGACATACTTAGAAATCGATCATATTTGATAATTTCACAAACCACGTCAACTTGGAAATTTTATTAATTGTATAAAAGATTTATTCATACATTATATCATTATTCTCATCTTAAAAAGTTAGCATTAAAAGTTTAATATCAAATCAAATGAGATGAATTTTAGTCCGTTGCTAAACTCGTAGTTAAAAAAAACAATTTGGTAAATCATATCTTAACACACTAAATGCTAAGTCGTTGAAATGAGCGAAATTGCTAACATTCTAGTAGTGTATGCAAAACAAATAAAATAATTTTTTTTTAAAGTTGTGATGAGGGGTTAATAAAATAACTTTATATTCTTTTAGATTTTTTTTGCGCAAAAACAATTAGAGAATAGAAAAGCTAGAATTAGAAAAATGAAAAATATATATGTAGTTATGTTAGTCTATACTTTTTATAAACTAGGATTTTTTTAAAAATAATCGGGTGGGTTAGCGGATGGTTAAGCGGGTCGGGTAATGGGTGAAAAACATATCACCCATCACCCGAGCCATCACCCGTTTCACCCACTCATCACCCGTTTTTTTTTTTTGAGTTTTCACCCGTATAATCGGGTCGGGTAGGTTGGGTGAGTTGGTCACCCACGGCCATGGGTGATTTCCAGCCCTATTGAAAAGGCTTAATTATAATACTCCGTAAGGGTTTGAGAGAGTTGTTATGGAGTTGATTGTCGATGATGTACATCAAAATTGTCAAAGATATGTACGATATAACAAATATGACAATTGATAAGTGATAGCACCCCTAGTGGAGATTCAGAGTAATTTTATTGGTTCGTCAGGGGTCATCTCTTGGTCCTTTTATGTCCACTCTTATATAATGTGTTGCCCGACCAATTTTAAGACCGAAGAGGTCCATTGGTGCATATTTTTTTGTAAATCTTGAGCGACCGATCTGGCAGAACAACTCAAAAGATAAAGAAGTATTGTTAATTTCTTCATGCTCGTTCCAAGATATCTTGTTAGTGGCTCGCAAGTTGAACTACTGGAGGGAGGTGCTTGAATCTACAGGTTTTCGGTCGAGTAGGACCAAGACTGATCAGTCATGAACATGTGTAATTCCATTTAACGTCGTTTAACTTACAATGGCTAGTAGAAATAGCGCAGGTTATATGTGAAAATTGTCATTTCAATAGTCCATCTGCCGATAAAAATCTTCATCTATCCCGCTTCATCATCCCGCTTGAACTTGGATATATTTAATAAGATTTTTTTTTTCAAAAATCAGATAAGATATTTAACTTAGAAATACATCTAGCATTTTAAATTGAAGCTCAACAACACATAATAAAATTTTAACTTGTTGTTGTTCATGATTAAAAAAAAAACTAATAATAATTCAATTATGAGCTTAATTAGGTTATTAAATTATTATTGATGTGGATTAATACACCGATTTATTCGAGCAAATATTGAGTGAAAAATCTTCATACACACCTGCCTCATTATCCCTTTTTTCCACCTATCTGTAATTACCTACAAAAAATGATACAAGTGGAGTAGATGAAATGAATACCCTTTCTCCATTTTCAAGCTTATTTCTATATGCGTATTTATGACTAAATGAAGGGAAAAAACTAAAATGATTGCAATTGTTAAGTGTTTGTGCTCTTTAATTAAATAGAGTTGTTAATTGTTAGAGTTATAAATATCACGGGTAATGAGTAGAGTGGTACGATCGAGTATGAAAAGTGGGTAGAGGGAACTCCCCACGGGTGATCACTGCTAATCCATCTGCTTTTGATTTTAATTAAGCTTAATTAAGAACTACATCGATGCTATTGCGGCCTTACTAAAGTTAATTCATTATTTATTAGTTGCAACAGAACATTAATTTTTTAATTGTTAGGTTTAATTTAGATATCATCGTCGATCCCTTTGTTGTTTGTTCATTGACAAATTTTTCAGTGAGTATAATTACCAACCTACTACTTATAATATGACGTGACTCAATTTGTATGCATTCAAATATGGAGTATAATATGACGTGACTAAATTAGTTGACGTTTTTGGGAAAATTTGGTGTTCAAAATTACTAGACGTTTTACAAATATCAATGTAAAATACTGACTAATGGCAGAAAAAAATCATGTAATTGAACCACTGCACTACCGACTCCCTTCCTTCCGATTTACATAGCCTATAATTAATTGTCAAGCTAATCAAAAGTATGGAATTGCTTTGAGAACCTAAACCGAAGAGAAAATAAAAGTATAAAATGAAAGGAAAAAGTAAGTTGTAATCAAGTACTCCTTATTAATGCTCTATTTTACTCATGTATCCAAAGTTCCCTTAAAATCTTGTACATACTTCTCAAACGTCAATTAATTTCGAACGGAGGAGTATGTTATAAGATGGATTTTGACCTTAATGTATATGTTCATCTCGATATTACTCGTGATGGGACAATATAAAAATGAAAATTCCCCGCTAGGTTTTACGCTAAAAGATGGATCTCAAATCAAAAGGAAGTGAGGGCAGCCACAACCCCAAGACGCAAGAAAAATCTTAGATGGATCAAACTAGCGATTGGCGTTTTCAAGACCAACTTCGATGGTTCCAAGCTGCCAGATTCGATGGTTCCAAGCTACCATCTGATGAGGTGATGACAAACTTCGTTTTCCTATATCACCTTGGTCAAGTCATGTCTTCTGGTGCCTTCAATTGCGATTCTGTTTCGGCCTTGATGGTTGAAGCCATGACACTTCACTCTGGTCTAATTGCGGCCATAGACTTGGGCTGGCAACAGATTATGCTTAAAGGCGATAGTTTCACGATTATTAATTCAATTTATGGGATATGGTATTGTCCTTGGGAGATTGAGATGATCGTCACTGACGCCCGACGCCTATTGCGATGTTTTGAGGAAGTATCTTGTAAGCATGTTTTCCATGAAAGGAACCATGTTGCGGACATGGCCCAGCTCAGACACGTGATGGATCTGGGGCCTTTAATTTGACTGCGCATCCAAAGTTCTTGGCCCTCGTCTATAAGGACGTTTTTGGGTGGTGAATCAGCAGGGCCTGATTCAAGTATTCAACCAAACACTTTCCTTGTATATATATAAAAAAAGATGTGCACTTAGGCCTGAATTCGATCCCAATAATAGTTTTCGATGAATTTATGAAGTTGTTATTAATTAGATAAATCATTTAATTTTTCAACATGCCTTTTAAGAAGCTACAAACTATATAAAATATTGGGTACCAACTTTTTAATAGAATTTGTTACTAATAACTAATAAATATTAATTTATAAAAAATTAAAAAATACTATTTTACAAATTTTTTAAGAATGCGTATTTTAAAATCAAACGATTTATATTTTGAGACTGATGGAGTAATAAGCACATAGTTTCAAAAGGCTAAACACGGATATTCATTTTTAATGGGCAATTATGCATATGTACAAGTTGTATTATTGGATATACAACACTTTGATATGTTATATATATTAAAACTAATAAAATCGAAAGGGTACGATTTTTTGCAATTAGTGAAGAGCCAACTATTAATTAATTGAGCATTGTATACAATAATCTAATATTAATCCTAAAGGGTTTTGGCATAAGCTCCGGATCAAGCTAAGCTAAAGCTAGAGTGTTGTAGTTACTAGTTTGGCGTATTGCCGATCACGTGACGCTGTTCCTACTAGCACGTGACACTGAATATTCCTTGATACAGATTCCAGGACATGCCAAGATGAAAGTGAGCTAGTGAAGCATGCCTTGTTTGGTGTCTAAACACAATGTGTCCTTTGCCTTTGATTCAACATACATATCAAAAACCCGGTTTGAAAAGCAAATTAATTAAGCATGTTACTTTGGAATCTCATGCCTAATAATTTCATTTATCCATCTTTGTTGATTGATCATCTTCTATTTTGATAGGGCTTCCATGAGACCCATCACCCATCATTGAGGTTGGATACTTGGATAGTTTGAGGTTTCAATTATTCATCGCATGTAGTTTTTTTTTTTTTTTAATTTTTAGGTTTCGAATTAGCATTGATTTATTTGTCGATTCGAATAAATCGGTTTATGAATTGGCCTCAGATGTTAACAATATGTTTTTATGAAGATTATCATGTTATATTTTCATATTATTATGTTCTGTTATTTTTCCTTGAACAAATTGGTCATTTCTGTCAATTGCTGGCATTTGCTGAGATGTGGTCCTGAAGCCACATTCTCGGTTCTTTGTCTTCTAGTGAGGTAAAGGTTTGCTACCCCATGTGCTAGGCACATGTTCCCTACCTTGCACACTATATAAGACAATGTTTTGCTCCCTCAAATGTAGGGTTTTGGGGATTGCAGCCGACTATCATAAAGGCTTGAAAGCCATTTTCGTCTATTTGCAGTATCTGTGACTGATGGCTTGATTATGTTGTTCTATGTTATTTTGCTTTGTTGTTTATTATTGATCTATCATTTACAGTAGTATATCTTCATACGGTATCAAAGCGGCAGCTCGATTCTGGGAGTTTTGGTTCTTTTATCTCGATACAGTAATTGCTTATGTTCACAGTGAGTGATCAATCTAATACAGAGGTCAGAAATCCTGAAGATATGGGTGCACCAACTAATGTTAATGATCCATTGTTTTTGTCTAACTCTGATCATCCAGGAGCTCCATTGGTTGCTATACCTTTTGATGGCACCAACTACATGACTTGGAGCCGAGGGGTGATGATGACCCTTGGTGCCAAGAGCAAGCTTGGTTTTATAAATGGTGCCTGTGTCAAGCCTGCAGTTGGGCATGCTGATTTGGAAAAGTGGATCAGGGCAGACTACATGGTAAGATGTTGGCTCTTAAATTCCATGAGTAAAACTATTGCTGAAGGATTTATGTTTATGAATTCATCTAAGGCTCTATGGGATGAAATAGTCGAGAGATTTGGACAATCCAATGCTCCTCTGATTTTTCAAATTAAGAAGAAACTGGGCAACATTGTGCAGGGCAACATGTGTATTGCAGATCTTTATAATGCCTTTAAGAGACAGTGGGATGAGTTGCAGGTTCTAGAGTGCATCCCTGAGTGCTTATGTGGTGCTCCAGAAAACTGCACATGTGATCTGAAAAAGAAGTTCACTGAGATTCAGTCTCGTAAAAGACTCATGCAATTTCTGGTTAGTTTGAATGAGAATTATGATGCTGCTAGAAACTCTATATTAGCCACATATCCTTTGCCTAGTATCAACAAGGCATATTATATCCTTCAGCAAGTTGAAAGAGGAAATGAAGCTTCTAATGGGACATCTGGGTCTCAAGGAATCAATATGGATTCTAGTGCCTTAGCAGCAAACAGAAGTGGGAATTTCCAACAAAGAAACACCAGTAACAGCAACAGTTCTGGCTTTAACAGTCCTAGCTTCAACAGTCCTAATTTCAACAACTCTGGTCCTAAGAAGGAAATAAAGGATTGTAGAGAATTGAAGAGGATTAAACAGAACTCAACTTGCACTTATTGCAAGATGAAAGGGCATCTGGCTGAGCAGTGCTTTAGGTTGCATGGGGTTCCTGACTGGTTCAAATAACTGAAAGAGAAAGAAAGAAGTGGCAATGCTAACAGAGGGTCTGCAAATGTGGCAGGATCATCAGGCTCTCAGTCTCAGAACAGTCCTTTAGATGATGATATTACTGATGGCAACTTAGATGCAACCATGGTGAATGCAGTTTATCAAGAGGTGCTCAGAAAAATGAAGGGGAAAAGCCACAATGAGAGTGGTGCTGGCTCTTATGCCAATTTTGCAGGTATGATCCCTTTCAATAATGTAAATAGTGTTTTGAAAGAAAACACTTCTGTTGACTGGATTGTAGACACAGGAGCAACTGATCATATGATAGCTGATTCTTGTATGCTTGGGCATAAGGAGAAATTGGGTAAACCTATTCATATAGGGTTGCCTGATGTTTCTATTAAATCTGTGTCTAAAATGGGCAAAATGCAATTGAGGGACTCTATATTGCTAAGTGATGTGTTACTTGTGCCTGACTTCAAACACAGATTATTATCAGTGGGCAAAATTCTTGATGAAACTGATCTTGTAGCCATATTCACTAGATCTCATTGTTATTTCCAGGACCTTGGATCTAGGAAGACAATCTTATCAGGGGTCAGAAAGGATGGTCTCTACAAGATATGCTTAGAGTCATCCAACACCAGTTCAAGTGTTGATGGGTTGATGAGAAGTTGTAATAAAGCTAGTTTAGAAATAGCTTATGCTAGACTTTGTCATAGTTCTATTTCCAAGTTAAAACACTTAAAGTTGTTCAGTTATTCAGATTTGGATGGATTCCATTGTGAATCATGCTCTTTGTCTAAACATCACATACTTCCTTTTCAGATGAGTCTAAACATGGCTAGTAAGCCTTTTGAGTTAATCCATATGGATTTATGGGGACCTTATAAATGTGTTACTTATAATGGTTTCTCTTACTTGATTCCTTACTGTTCTTGATGATTGTACTAGAGTCGCTTGGACTTTCTTGCTCAAGAACAAAATGCAGGTATACGAGGCAGTGAATGATTTTTTGACATATGTTGGCAATCAGTTTGAATGCTCTATGAAGAATGTGAGAACAGATAATGGGACTGAGTTTGTCCAAAGGCAGTGCACTGCACTGAGTTATTTGATTCCAAGGGGATCATCCATCAGAAATCTATTCCTTACACTCCTCAACAGAATGGGAGGGTGGAAAGGAAACACAGGCACTTGGTAGAAACTGCAAGATGTCTAAGGATACATAGTGGTTTACCGTTGAGATTTTGGGGTGAATGTTTACTTGCTGCTACCCATCTCATTAATAAAATGCCTACAGAAGTTCTAAACTGGAAAACACCTCATGAAAAGTTGTTTAACAAACCTGTACATTATGATGATCTTAGAGTCATTGGGAGCCAGCTATGCTATGCTCCAGTGCCCTTTAGCATTAAAGACAAGATAAAGCCAAGAGCTAGAAAATGTGTATTGCTTGGGTATCCCTTTGGACAAAAAGGGTATAAGCTGTGGGATCTAGATTCCAGAAATGTGTTTGTGAGCAGAGATGTAGAGTTCAGAGAGGATATATTTCCTTTTAAAGATAAGGTTGAGAATACTCCAGAGCCATCTTGTGAAGGAAGAGTAGTGTTACCTTTGGTGAATCCTGCACTAGATGGTGATCGTTATGTGCATCATTCACCTGATATTTCTGGATCTTTTTCTCCCCTACCACAGGATCCTATAGACAGTCCTTATGAACATTCTACTCCTCCATCTCAAGTAGCAGATTCCCTGAGCTCTAGTGGAAGTGTTGGGAAAATGTCTGCTGAGATATTGCAGGACATTAATGTTTTTCCACCTTTTAGAAGGTCTACTCGTGATCATGTTGCTCCCAGAAGGTTACAAGATTATGTTTGTAGAAATGACAGGCAAAGAGATTCTATGTCTCAGTCTTTTCTAGCTCGATCAGTGTTTAGGAGATGAAGTCAGTAGTGATTCAGAAGTTTTGAAATCATTTGTGTGTATGGTTGCTGAGCAAGAACCTTATACATTCAAACAGGCATCTCAACATCCTAAATGGATGGATGCTATGAATACTGAAATTAAGGCTTTAGAGTGCAATGACACTTGGGAATTAACACAGCTGCCTGCTGGTCATAAGTCCATTGGGAGCAAATGGGTTTATAAGATTAAATATAGGCCTGATGGGAGCATAGAGAGGTACAAAGCCAGACTGGTTGCTAAGGGTTATAATCAGATCAAAGGAAAGGATTACAAACATACTTTTTCTCCAGTTGCCAAGTTCTCCACTGTGAGAATACTTATTAATGTTGCCACTATGAGGAACTGGAATTTGTATCAGCTGGATGTGAATAATGTTTTCCTACATGGAAAGTTGGAAGAAGAAGTTTATATGGATCCCCCTGAAGGATACAATGTGAGAATTCCTGGGTTAGTATGTCGATTGAGAAAGTCCATCTATGGACTGAAACAGGCTTCAAGGCAATGGAACTCAGAATTATGCAGGTTCTTCTTAAGCCTTGGTTATAAACAGTCTTGTGAAGACTATTATTTGTTTGTTAAACCTGTCCAATCTGGAATTATGGTAGCATTGGTATATGTGGATGATCTATTGATCACAGGTGATGATGAGATTGTGATAAGACAGACTAAGGAGGCTCTACACAAAGCCTTCACTATCAAGGACCTTGGCAAAGCCAGATATTTCCTTAGTCTTGAGATCTTACATGACAAGGTTGGGACCTTGCTTCACCAAAGGAATTACATACTTGACATTCTTGAAGATTGTCAAATGACAGATTGTAAGCCTGCAGTTTTTCCTCCACCAAGGGGATTGAAGTTATCTGTTGATAATGGTGAGGTGATGCCTGATCCAGAAAAATATAGAAGGCTTATAGGAAGATTATTGTTTTTAAATCTTTCTAGACCTGATATATCCTATGTTGTACAACATCTTATCCAGTTCATGGTTGAGCCAAGGCAACCACACTATGATGCAGCAGTTCATGTGGTCAGATACTTAAAGGGCACAATTTCTACTGATTTACATTATCCAAAAGATCATCCTATGCATCTTAATGCCTTTTGTGATGCTGATTGGGGCTCATGTCAGTTCAATGCAAAGTCTCTCACGGGTTATTGTGTGTTCTTTGGGGGATCATTGGTGTCTTGGAAGACTAAGAAACAAGTTACAGTTTCTAAATCTTCTCCTGAAGCTGAGTATAGAAGCATGTCTACCATTACTAGTGAGATTGTCTGGGTTGAGGGCATTTTGCAAAGACTGAAAGTCAGTGTGCCAAGACCTATTCCCTTATTTTGTGATAGCAAATCTGCTATCCACATAGCAGAGAATCCAGTATTCCATGAGAGAACCAAACATTTGAAGATAGACTGTCATTACATCCGTGAGAAGTTGCAAGAAGGATTCATTCTTCCTCAACATGTCAGAACAGGGGTCCAACTTGCAGATGTGCTCACTAAACCTCTTGGAGAGAAGCAACACCATTTTCTTTCTTCCAAGTTGGGACTTGTTGGTCTCCCACCAAGTCCAACTTGAGGAGGGGATATGAAGATTATCATGTTATATTTTCATATTATTATGTTCTGTTATTTTTCCTTGAACAAATTGGTCATTTCTGTCAATTGCTGGCATTTGCTGAGATGTGGTCCTGAAGCCACATTCTCGGTTCTTTGTCTTCTAGTGAGGTAAGGGTTTGCTACCTCATGTGCTAGGAACATGTTCCCTACCTTGCACACTATATAAGACAATGTTTTGCTCCCTCAAATGTAGGGTTTTGGGGATTGCGGCCGACTATCATAAAGGCTTGAAAGCCATTTTCGTCTAATTGCAGTATTTGTGACTGATGGCTTGATTATGCTGTTCTATGTTATTTTGCTTTGTTGTTTAGTATTGATCTATCATTTACAGTAGTATATCTTCATAGTTTTAAAAGATGTTGGGCATGCTCTAGAGAGAGAAGACTTAGACGGGGTATATGGGTTAGTTTGATGACAGGTAACTGCATGACGAGGTAACTAAAATTGTTGAATTAGATGTGTTAACTAAATGTTATATTCAATTGCTGATAAGTAATAAGGTGTTTGATAAACCTAAATGATAGGGTAGCTCCGTAACAGATGAAAATGAAGAAAATTAATGAATAGATTTGTAAATATAAAAAGAAAAAAAAAAAAAAACTTGAGGTGAGTAGTTGTGTTTTTTTTTTAAACGGAAATAATTTGGCTATAAGGATAACCCTTATACGCCAAGAGCATCCATACAGATGTAATTGCAAAGCGTCGAATCGTCGGGTAAAGATGAACCCGAGAACACAAAGTCCAGATGCGATAAACTATTTGCTTCTCGATATACATTACGAATCTCAGTGGACAGAAAGCTGCCAAATGAGACTAGACTGTTAGAGACAATCATTTCAGAATCTCCAGAAGGCAACCCACAACCCTTAAGGCTATTAATGATAGTGAGGTTGTCACCTTCAATAACCAGTTTTGTTATGTTTAGCTGTCCTGCGACATTAATGTCATTCCAAAGACCAAGGTTGTTAATAATAGTGAGGTGAGTAGCTGTTGACAATTCCAAATCCAAAACTAATTAAACCAGAATCTTATATTTACATCATTTATAATTTTATAATATTAAAACCAATAACTTCAAAAGCTATTTGATCGTATTACCAAACAAAGCCATACCTCAACCATCACAATTCGAGAAGCGAAACATTAGCCTCAAGACTTACCTGTCTTTTCAGCATTCACTTTCTGCCCTTCATCATCTCATGCTTCCACGCGGACCGTCGTGTTTGGTGCCTTGTGAGCGATGCCGGACTCCTTCTTGTTATGTGTGAGGCAATGTTTGTTTCTTGATTATATCTTGACAGTTTATCTAGTAGTCGCTCGCCTTTCGATTTCTCGGACAATGATTTGTATGAGATTTCAAATTATTAACTTGATCCATTTTCGATTGCTCTTAGATCGTTTTCCAATAGGTTATTATCGACCTATTCACTCTATTATCGACCTTGTTTGGTCTCTTCTTTCCCTTTTTTGGGCAACCATCAATGGTATGGTTTTGTTATATATATCTCATTTTCATTGTACCAATTCCAAACTCATATATGGCATCCGGCCTACTCACTAGAAATCATGATAACACCAACTGTTGAGGGTAAAATGTGACACATTGCTATCTTTTAAAAACTACTTTATCATAAAGTGCAGCCCACAAAAAAAGGAGAAAGATTTGCCTCAGAGGAGTGATTGCATGCCTTTGGATATATATAAGAATATCTTGTGAAAAATAAGGTTAAAAACAAACTTACTTTTTTCACCCTTCTTTTAAAACTAAAGGGTAAACGGCATAAAATCACCCCTTAAATAGGATATATTGTTTAAAATCACCCCTTAAAATCAATTTTACAGAAAACCACCTCATATACCTTTGTTTATAAAAGACCACCCTATCTCTGATTTCGTTAAGTTTTAGAGGAAAAAATCGATAAATTACCACAATATATACCCTTATCATATGAAGAGACGATATTGAAGGAGATCGATCTCGCATAGAAATTGTGGAGAGATTTATGCATGGATTGAAGGGGACCTAGTATAGAACCGTAAGAATTGTCGAATAATTTCAATTAAAAAAGTGTGTGGAGTTGTAAATATGTACAGAAAGAAAGATAGACGGAGAGTCAGTGATGACAAGAAAAAGTGTGTGGAGTTGTAAATATGTACAGAAAGAAAGATAGACGGAGTTGTAAATATGTACAGAAAAAAAGTGTGTGGAGTTGTCGAATAATTTTGTTTTTTTTCAAAGACATTTAACGAAACTCTAACGGTATTTAAATACGAGATGGCCTTTGGCAAACAAAAGGTATATAAAAGGTGGTTTTCCACAATATTGAATTTAAGAGGTGGTTTTAGACAATATGCCCTATTTAAGGGTGGTTTTATGCAGTTTACTCAAAACTAAATTAAACTTCATCGGCTCTCTAGAATCTAGATATTTACCCAAATTAACCTTGAATTGGGTAAGAAAGTTAGTAATAATACCACAAATCGATCTTACTGATAATTCCTGCAATGAAGCAATAGAACCAACGGGTGGTAAATTATTTGTTACACTATTTCAAATCATTTTTTTTTACTGCATTGAAAATCCTAAATAATTGATGAAGTTTAATTTAGAGGCATTCAAAACCCCCAAAGTGTGATAATGTAATGCCGTGGAAAGCGACGATTGATAGTTTGCAACTCATAAAATTTAATAATTGCAAATGATTTGATTCTTGGAATTTATGGTTTTGTGACTTTACTTTTGACTTTAACTGGAGCTATATTGCATGTTTTTTTTTAAAAAATAAATAAAATAAATTTACCCTTTTATGTTTTACTAACTTTTAAGTAAATTTACCCTAGCTAGTGGTTCAGCTTTGAGTAGATTTTGGTCATCATGAAATTGACCATTACAGAGGATAAAAAAGGCTGACTGGCATGCATATTTCCAACTATAGAACTGATAGTTAATCATCCACACCTCTCAATATCATCTCAGGAATATATTCTCCATCTAAGATAATGTGGGTCAATCTCGTTCCAAGTCAACCAACCTCATCAATTTCGGTTTCTATAAAGCTTGTTATCAATAGTGGATATTTTTTTTTACAAAGAGGGTAAGGCTGTTACTTGAGCCGAGTAGCTCGAGCTCGGCTCGGGCTCGGCTCGGAAAAAGCTCGACTCGAGCTCGCTCGAATTAAATATGAGCCAAGCTTGAGCAGAATTCTGAGCTCGAGCTCGGCTCGAGTAGCTCGTATAGCTCATTTTATGGGTGAAATTACAGTTCTCCACCTATGTTTTATTTAACCCCATGTAAATAGGTTTTATTTAACCCTTTGTAAATAGGGCGTATATCTCGTTTCATAGGTGAAATTACAGTTCTGTCCCTAGGTTTTATTTAACCTCTTCTTCTAAAGAGTCTGTCAGCTGCTTTGCCTTTTGGACTCCATTCACTTTGATTCACAAATCTACATTTTGTGAGTAGCTCGAGCTCGACTCGGCTCGGCTCGAGAAAATGAGGCTCGAGCTCGGCTCGTTTGTAAACGAGCCAAGCTTGAACACCCACTACTCGAGCTCGTTAGCTCGTATATCAGCCCTAAAAGAGGGTAACTACTTTATGGTAAACTCCAGACACAAGGCTAAATCGGCAAGAGCCACACATTAGATAAATCGGCTAGATGCATTGGTAAGAAGCAACGTGGATCTTGATTTTTCCACCCAAAGAAATGGCGGATGTAGGGATCAAACTCGAAACCTCCCATTAACCCCCTCATTCATTAACATTGAACCACCCCATCAGGGGCATCAATAGTAGAGATTTATGTGATGTTCGACATGTCTTTTATCCGTTCAACAAAATATGTCATTTTAATTAAAGTGTTAATTTTGTTCAATAAAATATGTTAGTGTAGATATTTTGGTTTCTACTTTACAAAAATGTCATGAAAGTAAAAGGGTAAATTGTTAGTTGATTTTCTTAAAATTTGTAAAATAAGTTAAAATGACGTATTGTTGGGACATTTGTGAATCCCACATCGGAAGTGGGGTGATTCTGAACCCAACATATAAGTGGATGGGCTACTCCACCTAATGCCAATTGGTTTTGGGATGGTGCCCCAGTCCGGCATATATGTTGGGCTTTCTGATCGAGCCCAACAAGACTTTCCCCTAACAAACTGGTATCAGAGCCGGGTTCGGCGGGTGGGCCGGTTGCACCAAAGATTGAGATGGACTCCACATCCGAATCGATGACGGGTTAGTCGAACCCGTTGCGTGGAGGTCTCGATTCCAACCGGACTAGACTTGTGATGGATTCACAAGTGAGAGGGGGATTTGTTGGGACATTTATGAATCTCACATCGGAAGTGGGGTGATTCTGAACCCAACATATAAGTGGATGGGCTACTCCACCTAATGCCAATTGGTTTTGGGATGGTGCCCCAGTCCGGCATATATATTGGGCTTTCTGATCGAGTCCAACAAGACTTTCCCCTAACACGTATTTTAGTGAATGGAGGGAGGGAGTATCGATTATATAAAGAGACAAAACTCGCAATATATAATTTATTATATTGTGTTTGCTATCTTTGGTTACTAGTCCATCAAGACTTAAAAGAGCATAATTATAAAATGACAACGAATTTTGTACCCTTATATGAATTTGAATTACAACCAAACGAAGAATAGTTTATAATAGAGAAAGTGGACATATTTGGTTAAAATTAACCTCTATTCCTACTAGCTATATATAGGGCCCAAGGGTCAAAACTTAGATTAAGTTCTATCTATAACTAGTTATCATCATCCACTACAAAAAAGATTAGTCCTTATTTGATGCTAATTGGTCTACATATATAGGTTAGCACTTAGCACAATTGTACATTTATCTTTTCCATAAAATGAGGAAAGCCTTGTATCTTTCTTCCACAAAATCCACAACATAACCAACTAACAAAAAGATAACTTTTCGTCGGGCCGGGGTGAGGGACGTCGTCGAGGGTGAGTGATTTCACTTTTTTTTTTAAGCAACAAGAAGATAACTTTTTTTTTTTTTAAATCGTTTTGTCTGTTGTCTTGATATGAATAGTAACAAAACTATGTTAATGTTTTTTAGGGGAAAACAACATGGTAGTTGATAACTGTAGTAACAAAAAAATAATTGGAATTTACTCCCTAGTTTTAATTATCGATCAAGTACAAAAATAATCGATCCTCAATCCTCATATCAGTAGTGAGAAACAAAAAACGTAGAATCTTTACCAATGGGGTTTACTATTAACATGATGAAAATCTCACACAACACACGGTGTCGATCACAATTTCATAAATCGCAGAAAATTATTTAAACAAAACTAATAAAATTAATGGTTTTAAAAAACTCCCACTAGTCCACTACTACAACTTTCAAAATTGTTGATTTTTTTTTCTTCCAATTTTTACATTTTATTCTCTCTCACGGTTTGTCAAACCATAACCGGATTAATTTTTCACAATTTTCAAAACCGTGGGAAATCAGGGTAGATTTGAACCCATCGTAGAATATGAAACTGTAAATATATAGATGTGGTGGTCCGGTGGACTGGTGGTTAATCCAAGAAGTACAATATGGTAAGCCCAAACAAAGGGACTTATCGCAAAAAGGATACTCCACGGGTAAGATCTACGCCTATTTTCCACTATCTATCCCAAAACATTTGGAGAGGGTCGATATAAGAACCAAGGCTGTCCAATTTTAATTACCATAAACCCGATACACCCAAGATCGGTTTATAATATTAAAATTGGGCCCCAGCATTAAAATTCATCTCAAAAATAAAAAGGCCCGTCAAATGAGGCCCGTATCTCCTACTATCTTCTAATTGTCTTAAACCCGGCCCACCAATAGGATACTCTTTGCTTCTATTTTTGACCCATTAAAAACAACCCAAAAGATATTATCTTTGAGAGCAAGCCCAACAATTTCTCTAAAAATTCTCTATTATGGAGAGAAAAATATCAAAATCTCTGTAATTTTTATACTCTAACCCCAACAGCTTCTCTATTTTACATAGTTATACATTTATTATACACTATAATAAATGCATAAATTCATAATTTAATAAATAATATTTCAATAAATTAATTAAATCAATATGTAACAACCAATGAATAAATGGGAAGATATAGGAAGGAGGGAATGCATTTAATTTTATAGATTTTAAGCCTGCCTCTAAATTTAGAGATTTTTTTTCTCTTTCCTAGGGCTGGAAATTACCCGCGGATAACCGCTCCACCCGCCCCACCAGCATTAATTTTGCGGGTGAAAACCCGCAAAAAAGTGGGTGACGGATGGAGCGGGTGCGGGTGAAGCGGGTGATGGATGGATTATGGGTGAAGATTGTTCACCCATTACCCGCCCCAATAATCCACCCATTAACCCGCCCCGCATACCCGCATAAAACCCTAAAAGTTTATCTATATATGTGTGTGATTTGACTATTTTACCCTTTCCAATTGAAAATGTAAGTTATTTTTTTTTAATTGTATTTGTCTATCTTTTTTTTACATCTTTAATAGAGAACATATAGTTTTATTTGTTCATGTGCATGCTAGGATCGATAATGTGGTGGATCCGCTCAATTATTAAAAATGGAAAACATCCGATTCTACTACTATCTACTCTTCAAGTTCTATTCTCATCTATTTTAGTTTCATTTTGTAATTTTAAGTAACACGTTATTGTGATGTATGAGTGTATAACGCGTATTTGAAGTCCACGAACTTATATTTGTAGTATTTATAAATTAAATTTTAAGTTTTTATTCATCTTTTAAAGTAACTCGAAAAATCATCACTACACCTATTGGGTACCCGCATCACCCGCGCGGGGCGGGTGAGGGTGAAGGAGTTTGTGGGTGATGGGTGGAGCGGGTGAGATTATTTACCCGCGGGGCGGGTGATGGAGTGGCTTCATCCACCCATAACCCGCCCCATTTCCACCCCTACTCTTTCCTCCCATTTCTCTATCTTAGAGATGGTTTTACAAAAGTTGTAGGGGTTAAAAAACCTATATTTCCTCTAAAACTGCCTATTTTCTCTATTTTACATAAGCTGATGGGGATGCTCTGAATTTGGTAAATAAAGAGCACCCATTCGGGGTTTGAACCGGGGACTTTGGGTTATTACCCACAAGTCCTTTTCGGTTGATTCCAATGATCCTATCCTGACTAAGGAACTATGACAGCAACCCAGACATTAGGAATGCAATACTCACTGAAGCCGAAACTATGACAGCAACACAACCAAAACAGCGACAGCATCTCAACTTGAAGACAGCATAACCCAGTTCCATCTCCACTTGTAATCCGAATGCACCCAGGACAGCACAGCTAGCCGGGGTGATAGGATTCATCGTCCGTCGACTCCTCTTCCTCCTCCAACCAGCGCTTCGGAGGAGGAGTTTTTACATCCACTAAGCTGCATTTGACCATCCTTTGTAGCTAAAATCCCCGAATCTTCAGCCCAAGCAGTAGCTACTAACGCATCACACACCTTAGAAGACACGGGATCAGCCACACACAAGAGCTCCATCCCCATTATCCACCTTCTGGCAAGCTTTCTCCTTGTCTGACAAAGCCGACAGCAATGGGTCTTCTTTGAACAGACCTATGGGCCCGAAAGAAAACGAGTGGGCTTGGGCCTATGGGCCCGAAAAAGATGGACCCTGGTTGGTGAAACTGGGCATTAAAACGGCGTCGTATCGTCAGTTCAGTATCTCTTATTCCTCGCTTCCCTTGTTCTTGTTCTCCACGGAGGTGACATTTGCTTCCAATCACGCGATTATTCGAATCTTCCTTGCCAGGTAAATGCGTCTTTGCTGGAGTATTCAGCATCTCTCTCTGCTGATTTTGATTTACTTTACTTTACTCTCTATCCCTTTATTTTTTGCCAAGGACCAAGGCTCGTTTATTTAATGCCCGCAAGGTGTTTGATGTTTTGTCTCAATGGAAAACTTGTTACTTGATGGGGATTTTGCCTTTTGGCTATTGCCTGTACTTGAATTCAAGCTATTTTAATCCACTTAGTCGCTTTTGGAGCAATTTTGCCTCTACAGATATTTAAATGTGGTTGATCAAGTTGGTTGCCTATACATTGATTCATCACATTAATCAAACATAAGTTGGAGTTTTGACCTTGTTTAAGATATTGAACTAACAGAAGAAATTCATCTATTATAGGCTATAGCATTGTTGTTGTGTTTCTTTTTTTTTAGCTTGTCCTTAACAAATGTCTGTCAAGTAGGTGTAGTCACAGCTCACAAAGCGTTTGGATCATGTTGCTTGGTTATATTATGGAAAATTTATGGATGATATTATGCGTAAAGGCCTTCGTTTTGCGCTCCTTTCATCTGCTAATTTCCATCTTATTTCATACTTATGAGTTTTAACCCAGGCATATCTCTCTTTGTACTTGCATTCTTTTGTTTGCTTGTACTTCCAATCATCTGAAATCTTAACATACTTATGATCAAGGTTGTAATTTACAGTTTGTTGGAAGTCAGGCGTTAAGGGCTTACTTTGATCTCTGTAATCGTGATTCGTGATGCAGTATACTGTATACGGGACTCAATTATATGCTGGTTGCTCTTCATCAGATCGGAAAGCTTGCTATTTTTATAGTTTATCTAAATGCCCTATCTAGATGGTTGCATTGTTCCCTTGGAAATGGTGATTATATGTTACGATTTCAGATGATTGGAAGTTGTCAAGAAGAGTCTTTATGCTGATTTCCCGCCTAAGCTTCTTGTTAAGCAGTCAGTTAACTATTAGGCAAGGTAAGCAAGTCCATGCCTTGGTTATTGTTAATGAGTTATTCGATCTTGAGCCCATCTTGGTCTGGAAATTGGCTTCTTCCATACGCCGTTTCTCCCCATCAGTTGTACAGTATGTGCAAAGTATCCTCAAGCATACGTCACAGCCTGATTCTTTTTCTTGGTCTGACATTATACAATCCTTTGCTCAACGCGGCCAGTTTAAAGAGGCTCTTACTCTTTATGTTCAAATGCATAGATTGGGGTTATGCCCAACACCAACGACATATCCTCTTTCATCTGTTTTGAAGGCATGTGCTCGTATCCGACAGGAGCTATTTGGTCTGTCTATCCATGCTCAGGTTCACAAGTACGGGTTTTACCAGAGTGTTTACGTGCAATCGGCTTTGTTGGGTTTCTATTCGAAACTAGGTGATGTGGAGACTGCACGGAAAGTGTTTGATCTAATGGATGAGAAAAATGTTGTTTCATGGAATTCAATGTTGGATGGGTACTTAAAACATGGGGATCTATCTTCAGCTGAGCTGCTATTTCATCAGATTCCCGAGAAAGATACCGTTTCTTGGAACTCAATGGTTTCAGGATACGCAAAGGCTGGAGACGCGGACAAGGCACATTCGTTATTCCAACAGATGCCTGTAAAAAATTTGGCTTCCTGGAATGCGATGATAAGTGGGTACATTGATGGTAGGAAGATAGATGTAGCACAGAGGTTCTTTGACAGCATGCCCGAAAGAAACAGCGTTTCTTGGATCACCATGATCTCCGGATACTCAAAACATGGAGACGTTGAATCAGCCGAGAAGCTTTTCAACAGCTTGCCCCGTAAAGATCAGCTTTCCTTCAATGCCATGATAACCTGCTATACTCAAAATAGCCGAGGAAAGGAAGCAATTAGATTGTTCAAGGAGATGCTTTCGTCGGACCTTAATGCTGCACCAGACAAAAAGACTCTGGCAAGTGTCTTATCCGCTTCTTCCCAGCTGGGGGACGCGAGTTTAGGCGCTTGGATTGAGACGTATATCACAAAGCACGGAATCGAAATGGATGATCATCTGGTGACTGCATTCGTTGACTTGTATGCCAAGTGTGGAGACATCGAAAGAGCATACGAAATGTTCAGTTCTCTAGGCAGGAAGGATGTGGTTGCATACACCGCCATGATTCAAGGATTTGGAGTAAACGGAAAGCCAGGAGACGCCATCAACTTGTTTGAAGAGATGCTAGAGGCGCAACTCTCCCCCAACCTGATCACCTTTACTGGAATCCTAACCGCGTACAGCCATGCCGGCTTAGTTGAGCAAGGGTACGAATGCTTCAACTCAATGAAGAAGCACCGGTTGGCCCCTACAGCTGACCATTACGCGATCCTGGTAGAACTGGTGGGCCGAGCAGGGCGGTTAGACGAAGCATATGGCCTGATAAAGAGCATGCCAGTGGAGCCAAACAGTGGTGTCTGGGGTGCTTTGCTCAAGGCTTGTAAGGTGCATAACAATGTCGAGCTTGGTGAGTTGGCGTATCAGTGCTGCTTCGAGCTGGAGCCCGACGATAGAACTGGATACTCGTCGCTGCTTGCGAGTATGTACGAATCGACTGGGAGGTGGGATGATGCAAAGAGGCTCAGGAAAGCTGTGAAGATTGATGTATCAACTAAGATCCCTGGATGTAGCTGGATTGAATCTTGCTCAACATAGTTATGGCAACTTTTTTTCCCCGTTTTAGCAAAAGAGAGATTAGTCCACATCAGTGTTTTAAAAAGCGTTAGACGGATCCTAGGTGGTGAGGCCTCAACCGCCTAGATATGCCTAGGCGCCCGTATAACTCTAGGCGGAGCGCGGATGGGGTCACATAGCGTCTAGGCGCGATTTTTAGAACAGTGTGGTCTAGTCTAGTGCATCCTTTCGATGAAAACTTTCACTTCCATTCGACGATAGAAACAACAACAGTAATAATCTTAGAGCGTGTTTGATTGACAACTTAAAAACCCAGGAAGTAGAAATTATCAGGAAATCGGAGAAATACATGCGTTTGGTTAATATTTTTTAAAGATGAAAACCCAGGAATTCCACTTCCCAGAAAGTTAAATTCCTCCAATTTAGAGGAAGGTCACTTACCTAGTCCCCTAGGTAAGTTCAACTTCCACAATTTTTTATTTGAAAATTTTCAATTTCCCCTTTTAATCCTCTAAAATAAAATAAAAAATCAATCAATCACATTTTCACAATTCCCATCAATTAGACTTCCCTGAAATTCAATTCACATGAAATAACTTTCTGGGAATTTCAATTCTCACATTGAACCAAACGAGCCCTTAGTCCATTTCGATCATGGTCGAAATATGCTCATCATTTTGATAAGAAGAAAAAAAAATATTTAAAAAAGATGAGCAATCCATTTTATTTTCAACTTAATATATTTTTTTAATTCTAAAATCAATTTTTTTTTCTGTATATATATTTTAAATTTTAATCCAGTTCAATCGAATTAATTTTAATTCTAAAATCAATTTTTTTTCTGTATATATATTTTAAATTTTAATCCAGTTCAATCGAATTTAAAAAAACACACAAATCACACCATTTTTGAGAGAATTTGTACCAAGGGGCACTAAGGGTGTATTTTCAGATTTCAGAATAATATTTCGATTCACAACAACGACGTGCCCAATATTTCGATTCACACCAAAACAAAAGAATCATTTGTTTGAATTTTTTTTTTTAAAAAATTGATTAGAAGTAAACACTTATAAACAATATAGTGATTTTAAAATGAGATCAATCATTATATTGTTTACACATCAATCAATTGACAAACAAATAAGAGAAAAAAAAATCACACATCAATCCAAAATTACAAGAACTTCTAAAAACAAATAATTATAAATCCTAACTTATAAACGCAGGATTCATTGTCAGATGACACATTAAATTTTATAATGAAATTAACAAGTGGTGGCATCTCATATTTTCTAGGTGCGATTTAATTTAATAATGCCTTTTCATGCACCTAAATGGTTCATTTCGTGCACTAATTAGTTCCATATTAATATTGGGGATTTTTCATAACTTATTTTTCACGAATTAGAATCGATTGTTTCGTCAAACATATGCCATTCCCAATCAAATTGATTTAATTGCTTGTTTGATTTTTTTTTTAAAATAAAATGAAATAAACTATTATTGTCCAGTGAATTTTATTCTTGTGCTAGAGAGATCGTTCTTTACGACTGCACAAGATTGGAATAAAGGAAAGTAAATTGTTAGGTGTTGGCTTGGTGGGTGGTGTACAAGAAAAGGATCACTACCCTTAAACGCAAGCACTTTGCACATTAAACGACAATTCAGGGGGCGATTGTGCTAGAGAATTTGACATCTTACTAGTGTCCAACCAAAATCAAATTAATAAAACATAAGTGGGATTGGACTCTATGGATTCTTTTAATTCTTTGTTTAATGATGTAAATTCTGATCTTATAATATAAAAAATAGTAAAAATTGATACAATTTTTTACCCATTAAATTGATAATATAAAGTTGACGAAGTTGATGTATTAAATTGTATATAAATTTATTAAGATTTTTAATAATTAGGGTTAGCTAATACGGAGTATTGTATAAGATTGAGTGAGTGATGAGAGATCAAGAAATAAATAGTTTTGGAATTTGGAAATCCCCCCTAAAAGCTCGGGGCTCGTTTGGTTGAAGACAGAACGAACAAAACCCATGAAGTAACTTCATGAAAATTGAATTCCCATAAACCGCACTTATCGAAAACTGGAAAAATGTAATTAAAATAAGGAAAGTAAAAAAATTTAATTAAAAAGGTGGAATTGCAACTTATTTAAAGATAATAGTTAAGCTAAAATCATTTAAAATGAAGGAATGTAAATTACCGAGAATTTAACTTCCTGGACTCTTCTGTACAAAAAAATCCAACCATTCGATCCCTTAATCTTTTTGAAAATATGTAATATTAAAATCATAAACTATCAAAATCAACTAAATTTACCCAAATGAAACCTTAAACAGATTTAAAAAATCCGAAAATAATTTAATTCTAGATAAAATATTCAAAATCTAAATCATCATTTTATTTGAGTGATAAATCTCCTAAAAAATCTACTCATTCGTCATATTTGAACCCCTTCTATTAATTTCACCCATTGCTATAAAACCCCAACCACCAAAATCTCTCTTTTTCTCCTCTCCAACCACACCGAAACCGTTAACTAGAAGCAACGTCGTTTCCTATTTTCTCACTCCTCTTTCTCCCCTACCTAATGTCGTCGGGAAGTGACCTCCGGCGCCGGTCTCTGTCGATCGGCCGGCGACTTGATCGGCTGCCTCCTCATCCTTCCTCACCTTCCAGCAGCCGGAGAACCCCTCCCACCACGCCTCGCAAGCTAGACGAGTTCCTTCACAAGTGCTCCTCGGAGCCTCTGCTTTCCGGCACCACCGGTGGCGACGCTGATAAATTGCTTTACCGGCCTATGACGTGTACCGATGTTTTCTCTCCTTCTCCTCCGTTTCTCTCGCCGGAGCCCCTCCGTGGCCCCCACAAGGTACCAGCCAATCTCGATTCAGTCTCTCTCCTCTTTAATTACTCCGATCCAGTGATCCTGCACCTAATTGATCGAATCAGATATGTCTGATCGGCGATTCGATGTTTCAATTTCCGATCGTTGAAATTAGGGATACGAGGAGGATTACAAAGTGGTGGTTACTGTGACGGTGGAAGGTAGCGTAGGGCCTGTTCGAACCATGGTGAAATTGGGATCGACTGTAGCCGAAACAATCAAGCTCGTGATCGATCAGTACAACAACGAAGCCCGTAGCCCTCCTCTGGATAAAGATTCAGCTCCGCAGTTTGAATTGCACCTCTCCTCCTTCAGCCTTGAATGTCAGTGTAATTGACTCAAATTTGGGGATTATCAGCTTAAGCTTTTGTGATAGAAGATGAATATCAGTCGAATATTTAACTTGATTTTATTGGATAGGTCTGAATGGATCCGATACGATTGGAAGCATAGGAAGGAGGGCATTCTATCTCCGAAAAGGTACAAATTCTCAGAAGCCGACTCGTAACGAATCGGCTGCTCCTCGTGAGTCGTGTCCGTTGTTGATGATCTTTCTCCCTTCGTATATTTCTCGAAAGATTGCGGTGTTTTTGAGGAAGATAAGGAAGCTGTGGAACATGATTGCTTGCCTACATGATCCATAGTAGATCAGTTCATCTATTTAGTTACACATTACATTGTAAAATTTGAAGTTAGAACTTATGTACATTTTCCCACTTTTTTATAATTGGGAAAAAAATTATATGGGTTGCCTTTGTAAACATGATTTGGCCATGTTGTAATGGCATTAATTACAAGCATTTGGGTGATTTAGTAATGTATTAAGTACCAACATATTAGATAGAAGATATATTTGTATATATTTTTATATATGGTTAGTTGTAATTCTATCCTTGCCCTTTAAGGCATATTTTGTAATCTACCTATCTATATATTCGATACCTCTCTGATTGATTAGGTCAACAGAGATTTCTCAATTGTGTTATCTTTTATGGTATTCAGAGCAAAAAGGTCCAATTTTTTTCTCTCCATCGTTAAACCCTACACAGCCATCTCGCCACCATGTCGGCCACCGATGAAGTTTCCTCCTCCACCACCAAACCCGCCGCCACCACCCTGCTTTCCGCTGCTACTGGTACCGTCTCTCAGCACGGTCTCCAGTTCCCCGTCTTCACCTACAAGCTCGACCGCACCAACTACAACATCTGGCGTGCCAATGTTCTCGACACGCTAGACGCCTTTGATTTGAAGGATCTTGTGCTCTCCGACTCCTCTCCGGCAAAGACTGTCACCACACCGGCATCCGGAGATACTCCAGAGACCACCACTCCCAATCCGGAGTATGCTCTTTGGAAGAAGCGCGACAAGTTTACTCTTGTCTGGATTCGCACCACCATCTCTTCCGCCTTGCTCGGCTATATCGTGCGTTCTGAAACCTCCTTTCAGGCATGGACCACGATTGAACGGATGTTTCAAGCCCAATCACGAGCGCGCTCTATGCATCTCAAGCAGCAACTTCACTCCCTTACCAAAGGGAATCTCAACATTCTCGAGTATTTCGAGAAAAAACGCAGCTTTGCGGACTCATTGGCCGACTGTCTTCAGCCTGTGTCCGATGAGGATTTCGTCGCCGCTGTCGTCCATGGTCTTGACTCATCGTATGGTGCTTTCAAGGCTGCCATGAATCTCCGCTCAGACACTTTTCCCACGGATGATCTTCTTGGTGCTCTCCTGCGCGAGGAAGAACGTCTTCAAGATGAATCCCGCTCGCTTGCGATGAATCAACCCGCTGCTAACTATTCTCAGCAGCGCTCTGGTCAGCAGCAACAGCGTCGCAACGACCGTCAGTCCGGCCGCTCAGCCCCTGATCGACAGCAGCAGCAGCAGCCCTCCGACAGGCCCTCCTCTCAGGGCAACCGTGGCTACTCCCGTGACTCTACCGGCGACTCCTCTAGTCGCCCTCGCGGGCGCTCTATCTGTCAGATTTGCGAACGATCTGGCCACTCTGCGAAGGACTGCTTCAGTCGCTTGAATGTTCAAGCTTTCCCATCTCGCCATCCGTCTGATAGGCTCAATCAGACGCCTCCTGCGGCATACATGTCTTCACCATCTTCCATCGCTGATCCCAACTGGTACTTGGACTCTGGGGCGACGGATCACATCACTGGTGACCTTGGTAAGGTGTCTATCGACTCAGAATATACTGGCAATGACCAACTGTCCCTCGGCAATGGTACAACTCTTCCTATAACTCATACTGGTCATTCACATATTCCCTCTTATACTCGCCCTATTACATTGTCTAATATCCTATTTGTGCCTCAAATGAACAAAAGCCTTATTAGTGTTGCCAAACTCACCAAAGATAATAACCTTTATCTCATACTTTTCCCAATTTCTGTCTGCTGAAGGACATGCAGGGGCGGGTTCTTCTCAAATGGGTCGTTAGCAATGGTCTGTATTGCCTTCCGCCTACTTCATCAGGCTCCAAAACGGCGTTGGTTGGCGAGCGCACTACCCCTGCACATTGGCACCATCGGCTGGGGCATCCCAATAATGCTACTTTTCGTCTTATGTTGAGTCAGTTTAGTTTACCAGTTTCATCAAATAAAGCACCTGTCTTGTGCTCTTCTTGTTCCTTGGGTAAAAGTAGTCGTCTGCCTATTATTTCATCTCATGAGTCAAAAACAGCACCTTTTGAATTAGTCTATTCTGATGTTTGGGGACCTTCCCCTAAGTTGTCCATCAATGGTTGTCGTTATTTTGTCTTGTTTGTGGATGATTGCACAAGGTTTACCTGGATTTATTTCATGACCCACAAATCCCAAGTGTTTCATTATTTTCAACTGTTTCAAAAACTTGTTCAGACTCAAATCCACGCTACCATTAAGGCCCTTCAAACAGATTGGGGGGGGGGGGGGGGGTGAGTATCGCAATGTCTCCACTCTTCTTCAATCTCAGGGCATCTTACATAGAGTCTCTTGTCCCCACACACCAACACAAAATGGGATGGTAGAACGCAGAAATCGCACAATACAAGAAAAGGGTCTCACCTTATTGGCTCATTCCAAACTTCCTTCCGAGTTTTGGGAACACGCCTTCCACACCGCGATCTACCTTCACAACCGCACCCCTACCCCAGCTCTCAATCAGGAGTCTCCTTTCCACCGTCTCTACAAGAGGCAACCCGACTACTCCTTCCTACGGGCTTTTGGTTGTCTATGTTTTCCCTATTTGGGGCCCTATCGGCAGAACAAACTTGAGTTCAAAACTATGCCTTGTCTCTTCTTGGGATACAGTTCCTCTCATAAAGGGTATCTGTGCTATGAGTCCACATCCAGGCGTATGTATGTCAGTCGTCATGTTGTTTTCCATGAGTCTGTCTTCCCTTCCATTCCATCTCTTGGGTCCTCCACGCCTCCGCCCTCTCCTCTTCCAGTTACCACTAATCTGTTATCATCTGCTGTTGCATCGGAGCCCTTGCCAGTGCCACCGCCTGTGCAGCCGCCAACGCCCCCACCATCACCTATGCAGCAGCCCATTGCTCCCGATCCCAATGAGATCTCGCCCATGCAGCAGTCCTCGCAGGCATCCACCGAACCGACCTCATCTTCATCCTCCTCTGCATCCGACAACCCTCCCCCCTCGCCTGCCATTGCCAGCTCCACCTCCTCTTCGTCCGCTCCTTCCTCACCGACGGCCACCACCACCCCACCTCCCAATCCGTTTCCCCATCTTAGGCCATCGGATACATCTATCCATCCGATGAGAACCCGTGCTGCCACAGGCAAACTTAAACCCAAGGCCTTACATACCAGTAAACACCCTCTACCTTCTGACCCCCAACCTGACGATGAGCCTCGCTCATTCCGTCAAGCTCACAAACACCCTCACTGGTTAGCTGCCATGAAATCTGAGATCGAAGCACTTCAAGGTTCAGGTACGTGGTCCTTAGTTCCTCGTCCACCTGACTCTAATGTTGTTGGTTGCAAATGGGTTTACAGAGTCAAGCGTCGTGCTGATGGATCTATTGAGCGCTACAAGGCTCGCTTGGTTGCAAAGGGTTACAATCAGGAAGAGGGCGTGGATTATTTCGATACTTTCAGTCCTGTCATCCGTCCTACCACCATTCGTCTTGTTCTTACAATTGCTCTTGCTCGCTCCTGGCCTATTCGACAGCTTGATATCAATAACGCTTTTCTGAATGGTGATCTCAGTGAGCGTGTCTTCATGGAGCAGCCTCCTGGATTTGTTGATCAGGCTCGGCCCCGTCATGTCTGCTATCTTCAGAAGGCGTTGTATGGCCTCAAGCAGGCTCCTAGGGCCTGGTTCAGTAAGCTTAAGTCCTTCCTTATTCACTCTGGGTTTCGTGCTTGTCAGTCTGATTGCTCTCTGTTTGTCTTCTCCGTTCGGGATATTGTGCTCTATGTTTTGGTCTATGTCGACGACATCGTCATTACAGGCAGCTCCCCTCAGGCTCTGTCACAGTTCACGGCCAAACTACATGCGGCATTTGCTCTAAAGGATCTTGGCCCTCTGCATTACTTCTTAGGGATTGAGGTTTCCAGGATGGATGGGCATCTCCACATGTGCCAACAAAAGTACATTCGTGAGCTTCTGTCTCGTGCCAAGATGGAGGATGCCAAACCGATTTCCACTCCTGCTGACTCTCAATCTTGGCTTCAGCTCTCTGGAGATATCCTGCCTGATCCGACGCTATACAGGAGTATTGTGGGTGCTCTCCAATATGTCACCATTACTCGTCCTGAAATCTCCTTTGCTGTGAATCGGGTGTGTCAGTTCATGCATCATCCCACTGAGGCTCACTGGATGGCAGTCAAGCGCATTCTTCGCTATTTGAAAGGTACTATATCTTCTTTCCTCCGTCTCCGACCTGCCTCTCGCTACACCTTGACTGCATTTACAAATGCTGGCTGGGCTTCTGACGTTGATGACCGGCGATCCCAGTATGGTTTTGCGGTCTACTTTGGTAACTCGCTCATCAGCTGGACTTCGAGAAAACAGAAGGTTGTTGCTCGGTCCAGCACCGAGGCCGAGTATAGGGCGATTGCAGCCACAGTAGCCGAGCTGTCTTGGATTCAGCAGCTGCTCCGTGACCTCCAAATTCGGCTCGACACTCCTCCTGTGGTACTATCTGACAGTCTCAGTGCTACCTTCATGACTCGCAATCCAGTTGTCAACAATCGTTCCAAACATATACATATTGATTTCCACTTTGTTCGTGAGAAGGTTGAGTCCAAGAAGTTATTTGTTCATCATGTTCGGTCTCAAGATCAGATCGCGGATGTTTTCACCAAGCCCCTTGGCTCCTCTCGTTTCATGTTTTTGCGGTCCAAGCTGCATGTAGGTGCCCCTCCATGAGCTTGTGGGGGGTATTAGATAGAAGATATATTTGTATATATTTTTATATATGGTTAGTTGTAATTCTATCCTTACTCTCTAAGGCATATCTTGTAATCTACCTATCTATATATTCGATACCTCTCTGATTGATTAGGTCAACAGAGATTTCTCAATTGTGTTATCTTTTACAACAAGTGTACTTAAATCATGAGAGGGATGTTTTGTGCTTTTGTACAGCGTATAGTTTGGCAATTTATTCAGTATTTACTTTTTTTAAATGTCAAATGGACGGTTTACTGTTAGATTGGTGACTAGTGAATAGAATGATAGAGAACGTGTCACCTAACAATTGTGGATGTTGGTCAAATTGCTATCAACAAATCTAAAGGTATCACAACACCACAAGTAAATGTCGAATCTTAAACGACTCAAATCCATGACTTTCAAGGTCCCCTCATGTCCTCGTCCATTTTCCCTTAAAATGTACCGTAACCTAACAATTCGCGATCGTTTGGTTTAATACGGGAAGAACAGTTTTCGAAAAGTAACTTTCAGAAATTGAACAATTATAAAATGTGGAATTGCAATTTGAATTCCTTTAGAATGGAGGAATTTTAATTCTAAAAAATTTAACTTCAATTCCTAGATTTTTTTGTGATAAAAAATCTAAACAAACACATATATTTTATCTACTTCTTGGGTTTTTCAGCGATTATATACCACATCAACTTAAAGTCTCAGCCAAACTTTTGGTCTGCTCCGGGGCTTTTTAACTTATTTTTTAATTTATTCCCATTTTTTTCCTCCAAATTTACAAAAACAAGTTGTTATTATTATTATTATTATTAATTTTTTTAATGGGTAAGAAGTGAAATATGGATATTGATATATTTGAATTTAAAAAAAAACATATTCAAAATGGGATAAACAATAAAAAATTTAATGGATAGTAAGTGAAATATGGGTATTTATATTTTTGAATTAAAAAAATACAAAATAGGTGTCTATGAGTAGATAAAAATAAATTACATTCAATTTTTTTATTTACATTAACAAAAATTGCAAAAAATCGGATTTAAAAAAAAAACATAGCTCTGCCACATGGCACGCCGGGTTGGCCCACGTGGCAACGCTAGCAGCTGGGGGTCCATTGTAAAACGTCGCGTTTCGCCCTATTACGAGTTGAAACGAAGCAAAAAAAAAAAAAAGGCGTGGTCACGGCTCACCTTTACGCCTTGCCCGACTCACCTGAAAGAACCTTTCCTCTGGGCTCAACCAACTCCCCCCCCCCCCCCTTTTTTTGCCGATATAGATTATTGATGAGTCCAAAGGCTCAACAATAATCATGCTAAGGTTCACTATCAAAGAGTATTTTTATAGACGATAATGACAAACTTTAGAAGAAGGTTATATTTGGTAAAAGGGTAGTTGATGAAGTAGTTGAAACTGATAGATTATTTGTATTAAATAGTATATGTTAATAAGGTATGTAGTATGTTGTTTTGTAAACCTAGATGTTAGAGTATCTGATGGACACTTATGAATAAAAAATCAAAAGTTCAGAAAAGCTTGGGTGAGTAACTATTGAAAAACTATATAATATCATATATTTATTTCATTTAAAATTACATAATATCAAAACTAAAAGCTCCGAAAAGCTAACTGATTTGCCAAACATAACCGAAAAATTATGGAAGTTAAGACATCGAGATACGAAGTCGAATTACTTGAAACACCACCTGAATGATCTCTCGAAACACATATGACTAACGAGCAAGGAGAATGAGAGCATCCACCATCTTCACCTCAACCTCATGTCCTTCTTCTTCGTATTTTTACCAATCAAGCTAGTAACACTTGACAATTTTGAAGGTGTTTCTTACCCATCAATACATATAGTATACATCAAAGGTGTGACCATTGTCCACCACCAAGTCCAACCACCTCCCTTAACCCACCAATTTTCAGCTAGAATGTTAGATGAATATTGTTTTTACCTCCTTTGTGCATGCTTGTGTTTTTTTTAAAACAAATTAAAAATACATGTGAGCCTATTAATTATAAAATATCTCTGCACCAAACAAACATAAAAGATAGATATTATATTTATATGACTAGGGGATTGATCCATATTATTATTATATTTCTCCCTCCATGAATCCCTTATAATCCGTTTTATCATTGGAATATAACATGTTCCGAAATGATATAATTAATCCTCGAGGTTACATACACTCGAGGTGAGGAGCATTTTTTTGCTCCTCACATGAATCGAACTCGCGTTGTTGACTTACAATTATAATATAAAGAGCATTCGTTGTTTATTTGTTTCTGTTATTAGTTATCGATTTTTTAACGGTCTCTCAATGTTTCAAACATGTCTGAACATCGAATCCCGTCTCAACCTATCAAAAGATTCGATTCAAAACCTCAAGTGATGCTATGTTTGGCAAAAGGGTAGCCGATTGAGTGGTCGAAGCCGATTGGGTAGTTGAAGTCGATAGATTATTTATGCTAAATATGAGTTAATAAGCTAATATAGTGTTTGGAAAACCTAATTGTTAGGATATCTGATTAAAAAAAATCACAAGTTTCTAAAACTCACTGATGAGTGTTGCTACAACTCAAACACACGGCTAAAATAAACACATTAAAAAACCCCTAAACGCTCTCATCGAGTCTCACGGTTCGCTGCCGCCTCCCCTTTGCCTTTCATGGCTTTCTCCCCTTCACTTCACCGGTTCCTTCCTCGGCTCCATCTCCCCGTCCACCTCCTATAGCTCTCAGCTTTCACCGCCGCTCACAGGTTTCCTTCGATGGCCACCGCTGCCACCGGTTCCCTTGGCTCCGCCTTTCGCCTTTGGTTCTCCACCGTCTCACACCGGCCTCCTCCGGTTTCTTCTCCCTTGTTATGCTTGGACCTTGCCCACTTCGCCCCCATCCCGGCGCCTCCTTGGTCTCCGCCTTCGATTTTGGTGTCCGACAGGTTCGAGTTCTCTCGTCGTTCTTGTCGCCGCTCTCCTTGGCGGTGGCCCACGACCACCCGTCTATCTCAATCCCAACCTCAGTTCACTTCGAGGCTCCCTCGCCTCGTCCTCGGCTCCGGCCTCAGCCGGTCCTTCTCAGAGGCGCCTTCGGCTCCTTTTGGCTTGTGTTTAGCGTTGTTCACACGCTAGGGGTTTCCTTTCCTTTCCGTCTTTCTTTCCCTTTGCCTTTAGATTGTTGTTCAATTTCTTTGCTCTGATCCGTCTTTTTCGCATCTATTTTGACTACCTAGTAGTTGCTTACGATCTCGTTATCGTCCTTGAGGGTCTTGAGATGGGTTGGGGGCTTTAATTGGGCAATAGTTTGGCTTGGGGTTAGTTTTGCGGTTTGGTGTGTTGTGTGGTTCTTGTTGTGATGCAGGCTTTATGTGAACGGTGTTTGATTAGCTGTATCCGAAGACGTCGTGGATTTGCGATCGATATCTAATGGCTCTTCGGAGTCCATAATCTGAGATGTCCGCTAGTGTTCCCAGGGTTCTCTGTGTGCGTCCTCTGTTGGTTGATTGATTCGTTCGTGTTGGGTTTGTTTTACGTTGTAGGATCACTTGCACTTTTATTTATTTTCGCACTTAGTTTCTGTTTTTGCTTCATGTTATTTCAATTCTGTCATTTGCTTCTGTTTTTGATTTGGTTGTAAATGATGGTTTGTCCATCCACCGGCTTGTCCGGTCTCTCGGTTTCGCTAGGTTTGTATAGCAAACTGAATTCTTATCTTGTTTAAAAAAAAAATACGGCTAAAAATTCTAAAATCTATAAAAGCCTAATAAATATTCAAATGGGCTTTGGGAGTTTGGGCCATGTTCTTATTACGTAGTATGTAGTTACAGCCCAATGTTACATTTGGGCCGGTTCTATTTCTTATTGCTCGAGTCAACGATAAGCCACTCAGCCGCGGTGTCCGACGACCGTTCTCCGGGAATACCTGGGAATTGGGATAGTTGCCTCCCCTAAAAGCAAAAGCCATTGAAGGGAAGTTCCAAGCTTCAATCTCGCGCATCCCGTTTCTACGTGTTGGTTGAAGTAATCATCTTTCTCTCTTCTCTGTCTTCCTTGCACTTGCTGTGCAGCCTGTGCTTGAAGTCGCCGGAGACCATCTGAAAGCCTGATTGTAATCTCAGAGGTGGAGGATGATTGGCGAGCTCTTTACATGGCTGGTATCCTTCTTTATCGTCATCGGTCTCATCGTCCTCGTCCTCTATCAGGTCAACTCATCCCCCCTCTTTCCAAACCCTAGAGTCCTAGACACCTATCAATTTCGTGAATCTATTGATTTTCTCTCTCTCTCTAGGCCAATTCGATGATTTAGGGATTTTTTGCATCGGAGGGGTTGTTTTTTGTATAGAATTATGGAATTCTATGTAGAGTTTTAAATGTGAGAGATTTATTGCAGCTCATGTGCTTGGCGGATCTAGAGTTTGATTATATCAACCCCTATGACTCTGCGGCTCGGATAAACAATGTCGTTTTGCCGGAGTTCTTTACACAAGGAGTTCTCTGCTGCTTATATCTGGTGACGGGGCATTGGTTCATGTGTCTGTTGTGCATTCCTTATCTGTACTACAATGTTAAATTGTAAGTGATCTCATTGCATTGATCTTAATTTGTTCAGAACTTGTGTTTAATCAAATCTATCATACTTTATGTATCTCTTGCTGCATAGAATCACCTGATTTCCAGCGGGGAAATCACCTGCCTTGTTGTTTTTCATGACTTCTTAGAAAAAAAATTTGGTGATCTATAGTCCGACATGGTTGAATGATGATGCGTTTTACCATCAATGATCCTTGCTATTTATGTGACTCTTGTAAGCTGTAATGAGGATGATAAAGAATTGCGTAGCCACACAGAGACGGATGTTTTGGTGATTGATTTGTTAGTGAATGGAAGTTTTTGGCGTTCTCTGATAGAATTTTAGACACGAATGACAGTCCTGTTAAAAATCTTGCCTTGACTCGGTCTGATGCTTGATACAATGTAAATGCAGAGTAGGTATACTGAAGAAAGAATCCATATGTGTATAAATTTGTGGGATATTCTTTTCTGTTTCTTTGGCAACATTTATTGGTTGTGGATGCATATTTCTAGTTATTTAGGTAAGGCCCTTAAATAGGATTTGTGTAAAGATATTTTCTTGAGAGATGTATGAAATGATGGAATTTCCAAGCTTTGAGGGTTTAGTTCTTGGTTGATGGATTTACCTAAACTCTCTAAAGGCTATATCATAAGTTGGAACATTGCAAATTTCCAAACTCAGCCAAAACATGGATATAGTAAGGTTGAATCTTTCTGAAAGCATTTAGCTTTAACTTGGATCACTATTATAAATAGAACCAGCTTAGCATTTCATTATTCTTCTGTTGCCAATGCTGTCTTTTTTTCTCTTTTCTTTTTTAATTTCATAAAATTAAACTTGGTTGCTTGTAGAAGCTTTTCTACAAAAGATGTGGATATAGAGATTTTTTAAGTGGCAATGTTTCTTAGTTAACTCATGTTCACACGGCATAAGGACCTTAATTAAACTTAGCAGTAGCGTATACATACAGGTACTCTGGTGGGCATCATGGAAATATGACTTTACCACTCCATACTGGCCTTCTCTCCTAGTTTTGGTACAACAGTTCTTGGCTTCCTGGGCTAGTGTTGGAAGGGTGAATTAAAAGGAATGCAAGGGTAGCAATAAGCCAATAACCATTTAACTTCCATCCCTACATTTTTTATACTTCCTTGAATTTTCGATCAATAGTTTGATATGATTTAGGTTTAGCTTGTGTCTAGGCTGGCTTTAATCAATTATTTATCGAAATACAAAACAAAGTTAAACTTAGGATATTTCCAAGCTTATATTATCTCAATTGGACTTTAATAACTGGATTTCTACGTAGCAATAACCTTGATATGCTAATGCTATAATCTACAGTTAAGCTATGGATTGACTGTCTGTTTCTCTTCACTTAGGTACATGGACAAACAACACCTGATAGATGTTACAGAGATCTTTAATCACCTAAACTGGGAGAAGAAGAAACGACTCTTCAAAATCGGCTATCTAGTCCTCCTCCTCTTCTTCTCATTATTCTGGTATCGTACAAAAGCTTCTATTTCAACTGCCAGAGAAAATCATTTTGCTTCTGGAATTTGCTGAACTTACAAGTTACAACCATTTAAACTGTTTTCTTATCATTTTC
Source organism: Persicaria maculosa (assembly GCA_963922045.1). Lineage (NCBI taxonomy): Eukaryota > Viridiplantae > Streptophyta > Magnoliopsida > Caryophyllales > Polygonaceae > Persicaria > Persicaria maculosa. The sequence goes on along the minus strand of OY998255.1, from coordinate 76,986,992 downwards.
TGAGTTCATTGTTCCTCGTTACAGGCTGATCTGGACTGCCTTAGAAGACGATGAACATAATATGTGATCGAGATTATTTGGGCATTTCAATTATTTGAGGCAATGTTCCTGAGACTATTAGGAAGCTATTGTTCTGCAACTTTGCCACCCATCAATCACTTAATGGATGTTTCCAAGGATGCTGAATCTATTCCTTGGCATATGCCAGATACTGTGATTTTGATGCCCCTTCAAGAACTTTGTATTTGCAAATTTTAGGGTCATGTTGTATTTTCTGTTTCCTTGTGCGCTTAATTTGTATTTCAGCTGTAGCTTGCAAGCTATGAAATTCACCTTGTACTGTGAAGTTTAACTTATTGCAATTAAAAGATGGTTCCCCATCTTGTGTATTAGAGTATTGTTTCATTTTTTAAGTAGAAAAAAGTAATGATTAAAAACGAGAATTTAGTCCCTATTTAAGTTAAGATTTATTGATCTCCTCTTTATTTCAGCCTCTACTTGCATCATCTATTATGATCTAACCGCTTCTTCATTCTCTCATTCAGTCTTGTAAAAACTAAACATAGTTTTATACATTTTACATATGATTCTTTATCTTTTAAATACTATATTGAGAAAATAAGGCTATACAAAAACTCACAAAATTAAAGGCTTTAGGGTGTATTGGATTTGGGAATGCATTTATTGTAATGTAATACGAGTATTTAGTTGTACAACTACAAAACTCATATAATTTGAAATAAAATTTGAAATAAAATAATTGTATTGGAGTTAATACATTGTGGAATCCAAACCGTTCTAATTCTAAGTTATGTTATACTACCTCCGTTCAAAAATACATGGGCTTTACTATTCACCAGTGTTCTAAAAATCGCGCCTGGGCGCCGCCTAGGCGCTAGGCGGCACAGGACCTGGGAATTTTTAAGCCTAGGCGGACCTCTAGGCGGAAATTCATCCAGGAACCGCCTGGGCCCGCCTAGGCGCCGCCTAGTCCAACGATTATTCAATTTGAGCTTCTATGCATATGATTAGTTGACTTAGGGTTTTTTTATCCCCCATGTCGGGATGCATTTGCTTTGCAATCGAACTTATAGTTTTGGATTTTAAGAGGTTTAGAGTTGTTAGTCAGACGTGTACTTTTGCATTTATTTACTTTAGTATTAGTTAAGTACTACAAATTTGGATTTATGAGTGATATTATGGATTATTATTACATTATATGAATTATTGACAAGTGTTATTCGTCAAAATATAAGGAAATAATTAAGTTTGTTCTAACTCTGCCTAGGCGCCGCCTAGGCACCCGCCTAGCCGCCTAGGCGCTAGGCGGCCACCCACCGCCTAGCGGCCGCCTAGCGCCTTTTAGAACATTGCTATTCACGCACGTTGTTTTAGGAGTTAAAAAACTATATAAAATAATAAATTTTTTAATTAATTGTTAAAAAAAAATAATAAAAAAGTTAATATTTTATATAGTTTTTAACTCCTAAAACAACGTGCGTGAATAGTAAAAGCCCATGTATTTTTGGACGGAGGGAGTATCAAATTGTTAAACTTTATAGGAAAAAAAAGACAAAAACTTTAGAGAGGGAAGTCAAGTAACTGACAGGATAGTGCATCTGAGAATCACTTCGATTTTCGTTGAGGAGTGCCTTCTAGTTGAGATCAACGACTTCATCTGTCAGAACGCTTTTGGACGATGGATCGACGCGGTTAACCACCCCAAATCTTTACCTCATACAAAACTTCTTACCATTGTTTTCAACCTGCTTTTTTTAAACCAAACTAAACTTGTCAATTTGTTATGTCCCGAGGTCAATTAGGGATGAATCCGTGTTGATTTGAGAGAAGAAGGTGAAGGGGATGAGATGTAGAGTTCAGAGATGAGAGGAGATGAGGAAGAAGACATAGACGGGAGAGATAGAGAGAGAGAGGAAAAGAGAATATCATTTCTGATTAACAATTCGATGCCCGTACAATATCTCCTATGGTTATTTATAAGCAATCCCTCTAATTTCCTAATATTACAATACATGACAATACTCCCCCGTTACAAAGCTTTGTCCTCAAAGCTTATATAAAAGGGTAAAAATAAGGTAATATGTACCTAAAGAATGTCAATACGAGGAACTAGCAAGGTTGCAAATAAACCCTTTTAAAAGACTATGACAGTACAAGTATAGCTTGGCCTTTGCCTTTATATATGACACAGTACAGTACATGACACTTATGCAGTGAGGATGTGTGCCAATGCCAACCACTTTCCACTTGATCAGCTGCCACAACCACCATCTATGGTGACGCCAACGGCGTAGAAGACTCTGAGAAAACTTCAAATTCGGTTTCTTGTTCTGAGCCCTCGAGTTCCAGTTCTTGGATCGGTTCTTCTTCTACTGAATCAGAAGGCCCTGTTGCACTATCTTTCATAAGAAATAGCTCCAAGGTGCAGCAATTGTCGTAGATATTTCTACCATCGAGTGAATCGAACGCCTGGATCGCAGATTCCTTGTTTTCAAAACGGATTTTCGAGTGAAATCCCATGGGAGGAGATAATATCTCTATGCTCTCCAAAACACCAAATCTGGAGATCACTTGATCAAGAATTTCGAAAGAGATTGAATACCGCTCGAGATGGATCTTGATGAAAATGGAACGATCGTTTTCTTCATTCTCCCTTCGTAAGGATGGGTGACTGACCGGCGGCAACCTCCACTGAAGTCTGATCCCATTGATATTCTTGTAGAAGCGTCGATTTGATTCTTCCATTTGTCGCCTCCAATCCTGACTCGCCATGTCTGCGAATCGAGTCGCCCTTTCCAGCAAAAATCCCCAATTTCAGATTTGTAAGGACCAAGATTTGTGATTTTCGCTTCAAAAATTTCAGAAAATTGATGGGCTAGGTCGTAAGAATCGACTGCTCTGATACCATTGTTATATCCCGAGGTCAATTAGGGATAAATCCGGGTTGATTTGAGAGAAGAAGGTGAAGGGGGTGAGATGTAGAGTTCAGAGATGAGAGGAGATGAGGAAGAAGACATAGACGGGAGAGATAGAGGAAAAGAGAATATCATTTTTGATTTAACAATTCGATGCCCGTACAATGTCTACTATGGTTATTTATAAGCAATCCCTCTAATTTCCTAATATTGCAATACATGACACAATTTTGATCAACAACTTGTCAACATATAATTATCTTACAAATACTCGGATTACAAAAAGCTTATAATACGTGTTTGAGTTTATCTTCTTTATTTTGGTCGGCAGTGTTTAAATTGAAGTTTGAGGTAAAAAGGAAAAAATAAAAAACAAAACAGAAAACTCTCTTCTAGCTTCGGCCTTCAAGTTGGTGCCATCTTCCTGAGTCATTGAAAGGAATCTCAAATCGCTCAACAATCAACATACGCATCCCATGATCCTTCCTTCTGTGTTGAACTGATATCTTCTCTTGTCTGTCTCACACATCGGGGTTTGGAAGCAATCGAAGAACCTGTGAGCCCTAATCGGATTTCAAGGCCAGGGAAAGTTTCGGCGGGAAGATGCTCGGCGAGATTTTAACATGGCTCTTGTCCTTCTTCGTCATCATCGCTATTATCATCCTCATCGTCTACCAGGTTACCCCACCTGGCAAACCCTAATTCCCTAATTTCGTCCATGTACATAGTCAATTTGAATTTGCGCAGTACAATAGCTGTTTTATTGCAATTTTGATTGATTTCCCTGTAGAAACTCGTCGGCTTGATCTAGGTCATAGTTTTTTGGACTGTAATTCCACTGCGAAATTCATCCGCCTTTGAATTGCTTTCATACTCGACATGCCTATTTAAAGATTGAATCTTTACCCCTTGCAAATTGCAATTCATTGGAAATACTCTTTGAAGCCTCTCAATTTGATTGGATTTAGCGTGAAAAATCGATATTTGTGGCACTGAAACAGTTTTATATCAAGCATTTGATTTCATTCAACCTCTCAATTTGATTGGATTTAGCGTGTAAAATCGATATTTGTGGCACTGAAACAGTTTTATATCAAGCATTTGATTTCATTCAAGTACCAATGAGCTGTTTCATACTGATATGTTGTTCTATATGTAACTAATGAAACCGTGGAGTGATGGTTTTGACTTATATAAGATGTACTGCAATGCAGCTTATGGCTTTGGCTGATCTAGAGTTCGATTACATCAACCCTTATGATTCCGCGTCTCGGATAAACAAGGTTGTCGTGCCAGAATTCATTACGCAAGGAGCTCTTTGCTGCTTATATCTGTTGACAGGGCATTGGTTTATGTGTCTATTGTGCATTCCTTATTTGTATTACAATGCCAAAGTGTAAGTTCCCTCATAGTCTTGATAGTTTGATATTGAATTTTCCATTTCTCTTGTGTTTGAAATTCGTTTCTTAGTTACATCTTCTGATTCATAAAGACTCAACCTTAACTGATGTATATGATGTATCTATGCACTGACTGTCAATATCTCCTCCGATGTTTAGGTACAAAGAAAGACAACATTTGGTAGATGTTACCGAGATCTTCAATCTCCTCAACTGGGAAAAGAAGAAACGAATCATCAAACTCAGCTATCTAGTTCTCATACTTTTCTTCTCATTATTCTGGTAAGCTACAAAACCTTCTCAAATAATTCAGTCAAATGGATCCTTCTTCTGTCATTAGCTGATTTTAAACCATTCTAGTTCTTTAAAACCATCATATTCTGAGTCTTTTCTGCCTGTCGTCGTAGGCTGATCTGGAACACCTTGGAAGACGACGATCTCTGAAGCATATTTACTTTGGGTTTTTCATTCTTGGAGGCAATTTTTTCAACAGAGCCTTATTGAAGACCATTGGGACCGATATTTATGCTCCCTATTGTGATCTCCCATGGCTTTTGAGAACACCATTTTTGCAATTTTCAGGGTCTTCTTTCTTGATTTTAGATGAATATAAGTTTGTTTTTACCTTTCAAATGATAATGGAAAGTGTATATTGTTGCTCAATCAGTTAATGCTGGTTTAAGAGCCTAACTTACCAATCATCATAATGAGAATTATGATCGAGCTTTATATGTTGCAACTGATGTTTGCCTATTCGAGATGGTGACAGATTTGGAGACAGACAACAAAAAATGCACAAACGCTTGAATAACAGAAATCAGATCAATCTCCTACAAATAACAAACAGGAATCCATTAAGATTGTCCTTTATGCTAGAAACACCAAACAATCTACAAGATCCCAACATCTGCAGATTACCTAAATCCCTAACTTGATGAATCTAAACATGAATTTGATCCCTAGGAGAAAGCTACAAGGATAACAAGGGCGAAGACAATCGAGTATGAACGAGTTATATCTCCATGGAATCAGCCTTCGTGCTGAGATTCGTGGTGGTGGTGGTTATTCTGTGATGGCATCGAGGACCAGTTATCGCCATGGAAAGAAATGGTGGTCGATAGGTGAGGTTTTGCCGGACCTGAAGAGGGATGGTGCGGTGTGTTGCCGTAATGATCGTGCGTTCCAGTGGTGGAGATCGGGACAGCCATAGATTGCGTGGAGGAGATGATGTTGTTGGGTTTCGGCTTCTTCGCCTGCTGCTCGTGCTGGTTTCCGGCCAGGAAACTTCCTACAACGATCTGGTGATCGCAAATTTGTACATTACCCTTAGCAGATGACATTAATGTATTGCAAGGACAGCTTAATGATTCGGAAAAGCTATGTGACGAATTAGGAAAGGAGCTTTACCTGAACAGGGCTGGCAGCCACCAACAATCCAGCAACTCCTCCTCCCACGACACGGCCATCCGGGCTTGCCAAGGAAACACTTATACCACCTGACCTGTTCCGGATCCCACCGATTTCAGAGGGCGTGAATGATCCCGACAATGAAAGTATTTCAAAACGACCCTGTTTAATCAAATTGGAATGTAAGGTTCAAGATCAGTAAAGACTCGGCATCACCATCATTCAACAGAGTAAGTACATAGCAGGAAGCATATCAAGTACAGGTAGACTTAACATGGCTGGCCTCAGGCGGTTTGATTGAAAAGACTCGAATGCATTATAGATCAGACAAAACACCATGAGAAGTGATATAATCGGCTAATAAACCCCTACTGATTCCTATTAATTAGAACCGTTCTTCGTTAGCAGAAATGATGTTGACATTCGGGACTTTAGACTCCTACAAGTTCCATTGGTAGTCATTTGCTTCCTCGCATAAGTTAATTTCATTGGTGCTTCACTCAACATAAAAAGTCATGCATTCATGTTGACAATTATGAAATAACAAGACTGCATCCATAGGAATAATAATAATAATATCACCTCGTATGTCAGCGTGCCCCCTGAAGAATCAGGCTGACGAAGGGTCACACTTGAAATCACACCGATTGCTGACAGAATGCATATAGCCTGGGGGCCTTGCTGGGAAAACGATATCACTTTCATCATGACATCCTGAGAGGGAAAAAATACATAAAAAAATGGTCAGAATCACTAGAAGCTAATAATCGAAAGCTTTAAGCCAAACAAAAGGACCCCATAGAAACTGCAATCGTCTAGAAAGTATCTAGAGCTACATATAGAGCAATCTCTTTAGGTGCAAATCATGAATAAACACAGCAGTATAGTGTCGAATTGCGCTAAATCCTGTAACTAATATCATCCATTACATTAGAAGCATACTATCTTCTTTGAATTCTTACTTTCCTCCCATAAGACCATTTGAGACAGATTCCGTAACCTTAAAGCATCACTCATCAATAGTACAAGTTAACAATAGATATTTAATACACCTTGTATTCGACATTTACCTCACCAGCGTTCACCATGATGATGTGAGGGGTGAAATTACCACCTACTGCGCCGGAAACCCATTCACCTACAATGAAATCATTCGTAGATACGATGTTAAACTTGACATGTTTTCATAACTCCACATGACCCACCAAGTGACATAGTAAAGAAGGAAGTATTATGGTTCTTTTTCCCTATCCAAGAAGATGCAAACAACAAATAGACCTCCACACAGAGATAACAACACAACATCATCAACAGGAAGCGAAATGCATATCCTAAAGGGACGACAGTCCAAGACACCCCACAGGAAAGTATGAAAACAAAACCGTGTTTTATCCCTTTTGTTTTCCTCTACAATCAATTCAGTGGCCTCCACACTATGACAGATGACCATCAACTGTCAGCCGGGCACCCCTGATTCATCAGCCTTTATCAACTTGGCCAATACAGTGGATGTATCCATGCTTTCCCAAACATAAAGTCCTCTTTGATAAGTGCAATATTTTGGTATAGTGCAAAGCCCAAGTTTCTGGAAGATTCCAACTTCAACCATGGTAGATAGCTGCTATATCAAAATATCAAATACTACATCTATTCAGAGGTCCCACTCCTACCATCCCAACAAGAACAACAACTAACCCTAATTCAGAATCTCAGACTACAAATACTTCCAATTGAACCCACAAATAGTAGATCTGATTAAAACCCATCTCTTTACTACTCTTGAACCAAACACCCAAGGGGCAAAAACCCATCAACATGAAACATCAAGAGCAAATTTAACCCCAAAAAGGGTATTTTTGTAACAAAAAAAAAAAAAAGGAAGAGTCTTGCGTTTACCTAAATTGTCAACCTCAAATTTGGGCTTGTGCTGCTTAATGACAGCTGGGGGCGCCGGGCGGGGTTTGGGCTGCTTCTCGACGGGGTAGTGGTGCTTCTCGACGGGGTAGTGGTGCTTCTCGGCGGCGAAATTAATCACCGGCGGCTGCGGCGGCGCCGAGGAGATGGGTTTGGGGGAGAGCGCCGGGGCGACGGCGGATCCATCTGGGGCATACTTCCTGGGTCTTCCTCTCTTCTTCTTCACCGGAAACCCAGCCGGCGGAAAGCCAGCGACTTGGAAGGTCGGCGGAGGCGCTGATCCGGCCCCGTGGGATGCGTTGTCAGTCCTAGGAGCTATATGGTAGTCCGTCGGAGCATCTGATCCCACCACTGTAACTCCTCCTACACTGTTCACTGCACCACCTTCTTTAGCTTCCATTTTCTCATGAAATTAAAAAATTAAAACTATTTCCGGCACTGGATTTTGGCAAACAACCATAAAGGTTCGTGCTTGAAACTTCAAATCAGGTGCTGAAAATCCCCAATTTTTTTCTAAGAGCGTGGATTCGAACTGGAAGAACCAAGAAAAAGAAAATAACTGGAAAAAAGGGGCTAATTTATCAAATTAAATAACTGAGCACAGGAGAAAGGGGGGAAAAATGAAGCAGTGAGTTTTTTTATAAATTGATTCGAGTAGAAGCTAAGCTTGTGAAGGGAAAGGTTCAGCAATCTCTGCAACAGGGTGAGGGATTTTTCGCCATTGAAATGGAGAAAACCATAGATTGGGAGCTTTGGGAGCAAGATTTGAAAAAAAATATAGAAATTTAGAAATTTTGGGGGGGAATTTTATTTTTAGGGATGGAAAAGAAAGGAGAAAATAGGATTTTTCTGGGGGAAATTAGGTCTAATTTTTGGTGAGGTAAACTGGGTTTTTGTATAAAGAAAGGAGAAAATGGTATTCCCCCAACTTTCACAATAATGAATGCATTATTTAATAAATGAATGAAATTTTAAAATATATTATACTATTAAATATTGGATATTGATAAATTAAAATAATAGTTAAATCATAAAAGATTTGCAAAAAAACAGTATTATAGTATAATAAAATAAAAGGAATATGCCCTTTGGTGAAGGAAATGGTTTGGTCTCTGAAAATAAATAAATAAACATAAGGTAAAATTAGGTTGCCAACCCAAAAGGATATTAATCAAGACTTATGAGATATAAAAATATAATAAAATAATCAGAGAGAGAATAACCCAATATAGTAAAAATCAATATTGGGAAAAATACAATAACTAGTCTTTTATTTTTGGCACTTAAATTACAGTTTGCAAGCATTTACTCTCTTTTTTATGAAAAAAATAATAATAAAAAAAATTACAAGTATTTCGCACTATCTTTGTATTTTTTTATTTGTTTAGACTGTTAGTCGTCTGCCGACTTGTCGGCCATTAAGGTTCAGCCGACCGTTCAGATATGTCTAAGTGTCTAACCTCGAATTTTTACCTAATAAAAAAAAATACTCTTTTTTTGAAAGAAAAAAATGTTCCTTCTATATTTTGGGTTAATTTTTTGTTTGTAACAACAATTCAAATTTATTAGCTAAATCTTCATACAAACTTTTGTCCTACAATATTTTAATGCATTTATTTCATAAAAATACAAATAATATGGTTTAATAAGGGTGATATGAAATTAAAGAGAGTGATTTAGTGGTGAAATGATAATCACCATTAAAGTTTTGCACTCAGAATAAAGAGAGGGATTTCACTTGATTGTAGATGAAATATCAAATTAATGAGAAGTGATTTAGAAGTGAAATGATAATCAAAATAAGGATAATATATTCTTTTGAAGCAAAAGGGATTGGGATATGAAGAAGTGCTAATCTTATCAAATTAATTAATTATCTTTTGCTTTAGTCTTTAGCAATGTTTCTTATTGCTAATTTTCCTACCCTCATCAAATTACAACTTTAAGAAAAGTATTTTCAAAATAGCATTTGAAGGATTGTTAGGAAGAAAAAAAACATACCTAACCCTTAAATAAATAAATAAATTTTAATCATCCTCCTTTTTTTTTTGTCACTTGATATCAGGAGGTCTTAGTTTCGTATAACTCGAGTGACATAGACTTAGGAAATTTTATATACATAATATTTTCCGATACAAAATATCCAATATCATGATAATGTTTTTTATTATTAAATTTACTTATTTGATATAGTAAACATCTCATCTTTAAAAAAAATTATATAGGTCACTTTTCTAACTTATGTGAGACAGATTATTCGTATAAATCATCAATCAATATATAATACAAAAACAGAGGCGTGGAAATCCTATGTGGCGGCTATGGTGCGATTCGTTCACGTGTCTTTTTCTGGTGCATTCTGACCGAGTTTTTTGACACATCAATTAATGAATGTCCAATCAATTTAATCCATGTCATACAACTGTCTAATCTATTTATCTACGTGTAATTTCAATTAATTTTATTTTTTTTTTGTTAAAAAGATCTTCAATTTAAGTGATTAAGATATGCTTCCCTTTTTAATATTCATTAAATAAAATTTTGGTTCCACTTTTTTATATTAAAATCCAAAGATTTCAAATAAGTTATATTAAAATTAGTTTAAAGATAGATTTTGTAGTAATCAAACTATATTATGTCAAACATATCAATACATAATTGATTAGTTAAATAAACCATATAGTTACGGGGAATTTTATCATATCTTGAATAGTTATATTTTGATCAATTTTTAATTTATTTAAACAAATCTAATGAATTTTGATAAACTACATATAATTTAAATTTCAATATTTTCTCCTCTTAAGACGTATGAGCTATAGATGCAAAATAATGATAGAATTGGCTTATAGCCTTCGATAAAGCTAGATCGTATATGAAAGGACTCATAGCCTTGAAATTTTATCTAGCTATTTATACATCGTATATATAGATGTTTGGTAAATACAATCATAAGTTCATAACAAAATAATTATTTTCTTTTATTCTGCTAATTTCATCTTAGTTAATCCCTAAGAATTATTTTAATCAATTTAATTCATGGCCTAAATCAACAAAGAGAGTACGTTGACCGGCCATAATCTTTTATCTATTTACACATTTTTATAAATGAAATTATATCTTTTCATATGTAAAGGGTTTTTTTTTGCTATAATAGTATTTAAAAATTTTCAATATCTTATAAATATATATTCATATCTGATGTAATTGATAAAATCTTATCTTAATCATATACTATCGATTAAATAGAATAGGAATAAAATTTTAATTGGTTATCAATTAATGATTTCATATCTTTAGCCACAACATTTAACTTATGTTATTAACAATCACAACTGATTTAATGTAAATTTATTAGTGGAGTCATAGACGAAACTTGAATTATTAAATAATAATATATTTGGATAAATTATTTTATTTTATTAAGTTTCATACCTTTTTATTAGTTGCAACACAATTTTGTTTATTTTAGCTTTAAATTTGTTAATGATGTTATTTATTTAATTAATATATTTTAATGGATGTATATTGATTTCCTAAAAAGTTTTCAATCAAATTATTATTTATCTTCATAATTTAATTATAAAAAAATCAAGGATAATATATATAATAAAATAATATTTATTAAAATGCCGCGTAATACGCAGATAATAAAACTAGTTATTCATAAAAGGATTAACGATATAGCTTGTTCTCCATTTATACATCTCAAAACTTACATTATGCATTTATGCAGCAACAATGCAACATCTTCAGTATATATACATTAATTTTATCGTGGAATGTGCAAATATATGCTTTGTATTTTTTTTTTTTGACGTGCTACAAAAAACTAGCCACACATGTATTATAAAACCGTGTTTTGGGTTATCATTGACGAAAATTTATATTTATATTATAATTTTAAAAAAATAATTCTGTCTATAAAGGTATAAAATACTTTTTGAAAAAATCTAAAAATAAATAAAAACTCGTTCTAAAATAATATTTTTTTAAAATAATTAATATGTACTTTAGAGCTGTATTTTTAGTTATTATATTTTGAAATGAAATATATTTTAATGGAAGTTTTGAAGATATTGTTTTTTATATTATCTCATCGTTATTATGATTTATGAAGCTACATTCCTTCTATGTGTATTTTTCTCAATTTTTTACATGAATAGATAATTAGTAATGATGTTACCTTTCTAATTTTAAAACATAACTTATACTTCATTTACACTCTTTTTAAGAATGAAAAACAATTATAGTATAAAATTTTAATTTTTAAAAATAATCTTTAAAATTTTAGTGTTATTGTATAAAATTAATAATTACAGTAATATTTTAGAAAATTAATATTTTATATAATTTGATTATTCTTAAAAAAGCATATAAATGACAATTAAAGTAGATGGAAGGGGTATATATTAACTTTCTAAAAATAATATACTATGAAATTAATCACCTTTAAAATATTTTATTTTCTCAGACACGCAAACTAAGAATAAAATGAAAAATTAAAAGTTTAACAGATCAGAAAGTAGCTAGATGCAACTCATATAATAGACAAATTAATTAGGAATAAATTAACAAATTAATTATTCGACCAAAAAAAATAAACAAATAATTAAATAACTAAAAGCCATAAAACCACTAAAAACAACACAATTTGCAAGCATTGACCCAGAGAGGCCTGCACACAAATACATGCAAATCCTATTTAATATTTCAAAATAATAGAGAATCAACTTTTTAATTAACATAATTGTATTTGGGAGAAGTGTTATTAAATCATGGTTCGATTTGCACCCAAAAAAATAATAATAATGCTGAGATAAGAACAAATAATAGTTTATATTAATTTCATTTTCTTTCCACCCATTAATTATGACAATAAACTGAAAGAAATAATAAATTATGAATTTAGATGCGGTGTATACGACTTTATTGTATTGTTTATTCAAAGTTGTTATTTAATTAATTATTCTTTCTTTATTTCTTTCTTTTTTGTCGCCTTTTCTAAGGAAAACAATGGAAATAAATTCAAGTTGTCCTATTTTAAAATTGCACAGATCAAAATAAATGCTCCAGCAATAAACAATAATAGTGGGCTCGATTTGTCTCTGTTTATATTATTTTAGTTGTATTATTTATGTGATATTGTATTTTATTACACTAATTAATATATTTCCACAAAGTGATGTTACCAATATAAATAAATTTGTATTAAAATTAAATTTTAAAAGCACATATACCAAAATTCACTTCAAATATTAGAATTCCTTTAATACCCTCCAGGCTCTAACATTACCTACTAGGCTATCTATATCTATATAAACTCTTAATTTAGAAGAGTTTAGGATGATGTGTTATTCATGGAAACATTTTAGGAGTCTTAACTAATCATTATTATTTTTTTCATTTTTTTTATTTTCTTTAATTCTCCTTTTTTATTCATTTCCTTTAATTCTTTTTTTTTCTTACTATTGGGCTCAATTCAAAACATTGAATTTAATCTAATATACCTATTGGGTTTAATCAAATTTATTTACTAACTATTTGTCTTAATTCAAAACATTGAATAATTATGGATTATTTATGACACATCACAATTAAACAATGTTATAATGATATTGATATTATTATTACTAAGTAATTTAAAATATCTATATTTATGTATTATACTCTACATAAGATTTTAAAAAAAAATCCTGAGATAATTATAAGATACATTTATTGTAAAGTTTTTTCTTATGATTTTTATGTTAACATTTATTAATATTTTTATACATTATATTTTAGTTTTAAAAAAACGCGTCATGGCGCGGGAATCGTACTAGTTACATTTACAACCAAAGGGCTGAATATAGGATTTCATATGGAAGCACCTTTTCACATAAAAAATAAGAAGATTAAAATGATTGTTTGTAAAGTGAAACCTTATACTTTTGTGTTAAATGATAGATTCTATTTTATACCATTAGGTTGATATTCTCGAAATTTCACACAAAATTATAAATATAATTACATATTAATGCAATTTTTGTATATATATTTTGATCTTCTTTTATGGTTTATTCGACAAGGTTTAACATGGATGTATATATATTTATTTAATTATTTTGTTACTCTCTGATATCTTTATCCAAAATTTTGACTCTGGTTTTTTCAATCATTGCAAAACAGTTCCTAATTCTTACCAATATTCCATTTGTTGCAAAGCAATCCACTGACTATTAGGCAATGAAATGTTAGAGACTAAAATAATATTACGATGAAAATTGAAGTTTCAAATAAAGTAGTGTGAGAAGCACATAAAAATTATCACAACAATACTAAAGTTAACATTATTTTTGTAGGTTTTAATCCATATTGATTCGACAAAATTGCTCTACAACTCCATGTTTTCAAGAGAATTCGAAATCTAAATATCTGAAAGGTAACACCAACAATCATTCATAAAGATGCACAATACCTAAATCTTAGTTGAAAAGAAAATGGTTGATGGGAATATAATCTCCCACATTTGGGGAAGCCAATGCTAAGGGCCCACATGTGGTGCAAATTGGACATATACCCAAATCTAACAAATGGAATATTTTTTGGGCCGATTGGCCCATTTACGTTGAGGTAAAGCCCAATTAAAGAATATGATAAGCAATCTCATGGACCCAAAATTCACAATTTATAGAAAGGCCGGCTAATGTGATTATCATATTAACATAAAATACAAGTGCATTTTTTGAAATTTGGAAACAAATTGATCATGTTTTTTAGAATGTACAATATGACTTTTGATTTCTAGTAGATATGGTGTTGATCTTATGACTGTAAAATTATTACTCCTTGAATTTGTAAAATTATTACTCTCTGAAACGCGGTAAATATATAGATATGATGGATAACCAAAATACAAAAAGTAAGACCACACAGAAGATCTTACATAAAAATAGGGTGTAACTATATCAAAATCCCAGAGCATCCCTCTAACAGTTCGAATTGCTCTAACTCCTCTGTACTCAAAAGTAAAATTATTACTCCAGTAATTAGTCAAATAGCTGTCCTTGTCATAAGCTTACAAAATTACAATCCCATCTTTGAAAGTATTAGTCGTGTTTTTTTTTTAAATTAAAACTATATAAAATATTAACTATTTGTAAACTTGATCGATTTTGTGTCACTTAAACTTGTTAAGAGTTATAATGTGAAACTGTCATATATTTTATATACTAGGGTTGTTATATGAAACTTATTTAAACAAGCCGAGCTTGAACAAAATTTTAAGCTTGGTTGAATGCTCAGTTCGTTCGAATAAAGCTCGAATTCTATAGAAATTCTAGAATTTCCTTTAGGTTAACATGTTATAACCATATAGAACTACTTAAAGCTCGACTCGAGCTCGTTCATTTCCTAAACAAGCCAAACTTGAGCAAAATAAAAAGCTCGTTTAAAATTTAGGTTCGGCTCGGCTCGGGCTCATTTAACAAATGAACAAATTTGAACATGCCAAGCTCGACTCGTTCGGCTCGAATAACACCCCTTAATTTACTATAGAAGTAACAACTAACAACCAACATCATACCTATCTTTTTGCAAGTTCATTAGGTCAATGATGAGTCTCATGGAGTAAAAGTGTATACAAATAACTGAAATAAGTAATAACATGTACTCATTACTCTGTACATCATATTTGTTGCAAATGCAAAAATAGGTGATACCAAGTATAAGCACCAATAAAAGTTAGGGATATTTATAGTAATTTTGGCTAAATTCCGGGACTTGACAAAGTTTTCAATGGGAAGGTACAGTACAGAAGAGAGCACTGGTCAAAGTCAACGGGCATGAAAAACACCGCTGTACCAAAAGCTGCAGCTGCGTGCAGTCTCCTCCTCCACCTCGTAGCACGTGACACTCCCAACTGTATGGTTTTTTTTTTAAATTCGATAAACGAATAATACAGTGTAATTGTTAAACGGATGAATATTATGTAATGTAATATGGAGTATTTATGTGAATATTATTTCATATGAATATTGCTCCCTCTGTCTCGAAAAACAAGTCGTTTTAGCTCTTTAGTTTTGTATCAAAATAGATGTCATTTTAGGTTTTCTAGGTAAGAGATAGTAATCCCTCCGTCTCGAAAAACAAGTCGTTTTAGAGTAGTGTAGTTGTATCAAAATACATGTCGTTTTAGGTTTTCTAGGTAGGGGATAGTAATGATTTGTGTGAGTTTTTGTGTTGTTGACTTTTTAAAAGATTTTGATTGGTTAAAAAATATAGTGGGTATTTAAAAACAATAAAATTAGTGAAAAAAATTAGTGGAATGATGATGTTGATTGATGTGTGAGTGTTTTATTAAAACTAGTGCATAATGCTAAAACGACTTGTTTTTCGAGACAGAGGGAGTGATGATTTGTATTGATCTGTGTGTTGTTGACTTTTTAAAATGTTTTGATTGGTTAACGAATGTAGTGGGTAATAAAATTTATGAAAAAATTAGTTGAATGGTGATGTTGCTTAATGAGTGAGTGCTTTATTAAAATTTGTACAAAATCATAAAACGACTTAAATTTTGATGACGAGGAACCCACATTTGGTGACAAACCCACGTGACCCAGCCGACAAGAGCCATAATATTCACATATTCATATCCACGAAATGCTATATTCATATAAATACAACATTATATTAATACTTTTCATTAAAACTCTTGCTTATATATACATTTTGATTGATCAAGTTGTGTAGTGAGTATTGAAAAAATAATTGAATAGGGATGAATTTTTTTTATAAATAAAGTATTTTATTAGACTTTTGAAATTGCTAAACGTCTATGTATTTTGTAACGGAGAGATTATATAAAGAAAATAGAATTTGGGGGAATGAAAAAACAGCTAAGCAAAGGGTAGTAAAGGGAGGCAACTCCGGCGCAATCTCCGGCACGTCTGAGCTCTCCCTGGCCTGCATTTGCTATCTCACTTGTCGCCTTTTTGTCTTCTTCTTGTTTATTTTTTGGAAAATTTTCATAAAACCACCCATTAAATAAGAGGGTTTTCACTTAAGCACCTACTAAATTCAATATTACAGCAAACCACCCTTTAAATGATTTTCATTTACAATTCACCACCTATTCATCTATTTTCATTAATTTATCATTAAATATATTATATTTTAATATTTTAAACTCAAATTTAGTTATAAATATATTTAAAGGTTGAGTTTAAGGGTTCAATTATATTTTAGGGGTCAATTTTTTTTTAAAATAGTAATAAATATAGCCTAAAATTATTATCTTAGTTTATGTTTGAAAATATTTATAAATTTTTAAAATATTGTGTAAATTACTCTTTTATTTATAATATGATTAGAAATAATAATTTCTATTTATAAAGTTAAAAATAACCTTAAATTTATTATTTATTTGTAGATTAAATATTTTCATTCAACAATTAACCTTTTCTAAAAATTCAAAAAAGTCTGTAATTATATTTAAATTATACAATTAATGGATAATCTAATTTTAAAAAATATTAATTCAACTTAAAATATGAGATTGATCCATTTCATTTGTTATAGAATGAAAATATTTAAACTATAAATAAATAATAATTTTAAGGTTATTTTTAACTTTATAATAGAAATTATGATTTCGAAATCCAATCATCTTATGAATAAAAGAGTAATTTACATAATATTTTAAAATTTTATAAATATTTTCAAACATAGAATGAGATATAATTCTAAGTTATATTTATTAATGTATTATTTTAAAATAAACAAAACAGTCTCTAAAATGTAATAGAGCTCTTAAATTCAAATTTTAAATATATTTATAATCAAATTTGAGTTTAAAATTATTAAAATATAATATATGAAGATAAATTAATGAAAATAGATGAAGGGCTGGTGATTTGTAAATGAAGACCATTTAAAGGGTGGTTTTATGTAATATTGAATTTAGAGGGTGGTTAAGTGAAAACTCTCTTATTTAATGGGTGGTTTTCTGTAATTTTCCCTTTTTTTTATATATATATTTAATTAATGTAATTTGGATTTTTTAAACTACTCCGTATGTAATTAAGATTATCTTCAACTTACTAATTTAATTATTTTGAAAATATTTTTATAAAGACCATTACACATACTATTATACCAAATCCAACCACCCATACCCCAAGTAGCTAATTTTGTAAAATCAAATTCCATATAATAATTTCTAATAAAATAATTTAGCCCTTTTAAAATTAATTTAAAATAAAAAAAATTATCAAATAAGGAAAACCTAACTATGAAAATATGGACCAAAAAAGGTTCCATATGTGCTTTCAGTTTTTTTTTTTAAAAAAAAATTCTTTAGGGGTGAATATTGGATAAAAATAGAAGATATTTTTTTTTGTTTGATAAAATTGAGAGATTTAAAACATCTCTATGTATGTGCTAAGTGCTAACCCATTGTATTCAGATTTAAAACAGCTCTAATTTAATTATTTTGAAAATGTTTTTTTTTTTTTTTGATAAAACTGCTAAGACTTAACCCGTTGTATTCAAATTGTTGGTATTATTCATAAAGATCTTTCTGTGTATGATTTTTTTATAACTTTTTCAATACATTAGACCAGTTTAATTAATCAAATACAGTATCTACCATTGTAAGAATAAAATTGTTAGTATTATATAGGAAACAAATAGCCAGCTGGTTTAGCACAGGCTTTAGAGTTTAGACAGTTTCGAATTTTCGAAGTATGGCAACTTGGCAAGTTTCAATACTGTATGTAAAACAAAATGTTGATACTTTCTTGATAACAATTGAAAGATCTCTCGATGAGTCAGACCTGTCTGACCTTCAAATTTTTACCTAATAAAAAAAGAAACAATTGAAAAGATTTGAACCATTAATATTACCTTTTTTGTATTGTGTGCCATAGTATAGTTTAAAAATAACTAAATCGGATGTAACTAGATAAAATATTTCTCAATTTGAAAAAAAAAAACATAAAAGCAAATGGTCTGGGTGAACCCCATAGTATAGTTTAAAAATAGCTAAGTCAGATGTAACTAGATAAAATATTTCTCGATTTGACTTCTTCGCGGTTTGCTTTGTTCGGGTGGCGTGTGTATCTGCTTTGGTGCGGCTTGGGGTTCTTGTTCTATGTTGGGGTTCTGGCAGTCGAAGTCGGGTCTGGCTGGAATCGAGGTAGTGTGTACGGGGCGACTCCATGTTCGGGAAGGAGCTTCCTGGAGGATCGTCTTCACTACTCACAGGGATTCCAGATGTATCGTAGGCCAGCGGTGCTGTTTTAGGACGGTGCTTGGCTTTCGTCCGTAGTCTACGTCCCCTTCGTGTTAGATTTAGTTTTTCCTTGACTCGTTTCTTGTAGGGTGCATTTCCACTTGTTGTATTGCACCGCCTTTTGTTTTCGTTTTCGATTGTATGTTTTGACGGATTTCCGTCTGTCGACTTGTCGGCCATCGAGATTCAGGTATATCTGATCTCGAATTATTTCCTAATAAAAAAAAATTCTCAATTTAACTTTTTATAATATTGATTTTCTAAGATTCGAAGAAACTTTGTAATGTTAGTCTGTGTGTGGATTTTATTTAATTTTATTTTTTGGTAATAGGATCGAGATTTTTTTTAACACTAAACATAAATTATAAATTATTATGTAAGGGCTTTTCTATTTCTTTTATTTTGTAGTGTTTTTGCTCTACAATCCAATGTGAGAGAATTATCCCAACATGAACTCTCAAATTGCAACACACAAGTTTCAACATTCTCAATATTTTTCTAGTTCAATTTAAAGTCAGGAAAATCGATCCAACTTGAACCTGTTTTGATACCAAAGATTTCAAGAAACTCTTGTCGTGTTTCGACATTCTCCAATTCTGATTAGCCAAATTTGAATTCAGAAAATCGGCCCGAGTTGGACTTGCTCTGAAGGATTGTGTGAAAATAGGAGTTGTGTCAGATTTATTTTATTTTTTCTTTATAAAGTATGAATCTACTCTTTTACCACAAAATTTTAAAATATCATGTGAGAGTTTTCTCTTTTCTTATACAGTATGTTATATAGTGTTTTTACTCCACGATTCAACATGAGATAAGTACACCGACATATTTAAAAGCATAAGTTAACAATCCTTAGTTAGAAAAGAAAATCCTAACTTTTTTTTATACAAGTAAAATTTTGAGATCAAGCAACAAACTTGATCTTCGAGATGTTGACGGATTGACATACGAGCTATGATACATAACAAAAGAAAAACAGAATAGAAAAAAAAAAGCACAACAAAAGAAAATCTTTTTTTTTTCGGAAAGAATTCAGGGGAGTAGACTTTAACGGAAAACATCCTGATGGACGAGGTTGAGGAGACTAGTATCATATTGTAAGTTGGGTCCCAACTCACAAGGTAGAATATAGTTAAGACATGCAACCTTATCAGCCACTGTATTGCCCATACGTGAACAGTATCGTATTGACCATACGTGAACATGAGAGAAGGAAGCTTTCCTCACTCCCAACAAGATTGAATCAATATATGTCCTAATGATTTAGATTTACCATAGGCTCGCAATATTTATTTGGATCTCTTATTCACATGGTGAAATCTCGCCAGACACACGGTGGAGGTCCCGATTTCATGGGTCGGCAAGGACGGTGATGATGTCGGATTCCTGGATCGGCAGTGGGTAGGCAGTGGGAGTGAAGACACATACTTTCTAAGTCGGTAGTGGGTAGACAGTGAGAGTGTAGACACAAACTTCATAAGTCAGCTTCAAGTGGTTATGGTGGTCAAACGAACCCCTATAAATAGGTCTTGGGCAGGCACGCCGATCTTTCAACCTGGATGTCGACACAAGGAGTCGGGATCGCCTCAGGCGATGGGACGTCACAGTCACGCCAAGCTGCATCCTTGCAGTGTACAAATCCAATCGCCGAAAGATCTCCCCTGCATGCCGACATAAGGAGTCGGCTTCGGCTATGGCCTTGTCATTTCAGGTGAGCCATGTCGCCAATATTTTCGTTGACTTCGGAGGTCGGCCACGGCACCGTGTTGCTTGCGAGAAATTGGCCGTTTATATAACAACCCCTATTTATTTTGAGGTCGTTTGTAATAATTTGAGAATCAGAAAATAAGTTTCTAAATTTTGAGATCAATTGCCTTTAGGATACCGTTATGGAGTAAATTGAAAACTTTTTTTTAGCCAGCAAAAATTAATAAATCTGGTAAAAAAAAATTAAATAAAAAAAAGTAACAAATCAAACCATTAATTCCCCCGTCAAAATCAAACAATTACTCTGTTTGGCTTATGGTTTTTTAGGGGAAGGAAGGGGTGGGAAATTGAAGAGGGGAAAGGGAGGGAAGAGAAGGGGGAGGAATTTCACTTTCCCACCAAATTCCACCCTTTTGGTGGGTTGTGAAATCCCATGGAATTGAGCAGTTACTCAAATTTCAGATTCCTTTCCCTTCCTTTAAATTGTTCACCCAAACACATAATTTATTTTCCCTCCATCCCTTCCTTTAAATTGTTCACCCAAACACATAATTTATTTTCCCTCCACTTCCCATCCTAAAAATCCCACCAAATTTCTCCATCCAAACAGGGTGTTAATTTCTATCAAAGAAAAGATTGATAGAACGTTGAAATATTAAGCGTTTATTGGCCACGAAAAGTCTAGATGGGAATTGGGTGACAAATCAAGTCCAACATGATACATACAAAGGGAAGGAAGAGATCAACTCAAATTTCAATACAAAAATAAATTTTATACATCAAAGTCAAAACACCAAACCAATTAAACCAGCAATGAGATTTTTATATATACAATGAGTGACTGAAAAGGGACATTACATGTTTGAATTGGTATCAAGAATGTGAATGACAATTGGTGCAAATTTGTACCTAATCTTCCTTTTCTCTACCTTCTACTTTGACAACCTCTCACACTATAGAACAAAATCCAACCCCTCAAACAAGACATATCTATATCCCTTGTGCCAACCAAATCTGACCCCCACCATCCAACCATCTTGGCATTGGATAGACCCAATAAAAAGGTGATCGAAGAATATATTCAAGGTTTCCTTCCACTTTTCACATTTTGAATCCACTGGTCCCAGCCAACCAAACAGCCACCAAACAGCCACCAATCTGTATATGCTGTGCCTAACTTGTGTTCTTACATTCTCCTATCTTTGATGCTTTTCAGAACCAGAAATTCCATATGTACAGGGCGAGGAACTGCGCGTTTGTCGGTTTGACCGTTGCCCCATTGTGTAAGCAAAGTATATGCTTGATTAGAGAATGGGGCAAGGGAGCACCTGGGTGCCACGGGGAGTGCATGACCCGGTTTGGATCATGGGATGTTTGAATCTGACTCATTGCAACTTGACAACTTCTTTAAGAATATGACTTGATCAAGCCCAGATTGTATAGATTCTTCCTCACTATACTTCCCAAGGATAGCAACATGGCCCCGCCAACACCAACGCCTGATTCGGTTTGTTCCTCATCTGCCTTTCTGTGGTAGATCAAGGGCAGCTCCTTGACTTTTAGGTTGCCTAAACCAATCCTCTCCCTGACCGATTCAATGGCCTTGTCTTCAGGGAGGAAACCATCTGAGTCTGTTACGTAGAACACGTTGACTGCTGAATCCTCACTTGTTGATATCTCTGCCCGTGTCACGTTTAGGCCATCCTCGCGGAATGTCCTAGTTACGTCTGCTAGTAAGCTTGGGCGGTCACTGGTGCGCAGCTCAAGCCTTACACCCTGTTAAGAATCGCTATGTTAGATTCATACTAGACAACCATAAATATGATAAGTAACCTCCTAAATCCAATTCTCACTGTTGGAACTTGGAAGTCTATAATGGTAAGAACAGAAAACAATTATACCTGAGAAGCTCTTCTCAAAATGGCTGCTTGCAAGCACTGAACCACTCGCTGCTTTTCGGCATCAGAGCTAATGGGAGTCCCATCTTTGTGCCTTATGTAGAATTCCTGAAAATTTATGACAGAACGTGTTAAAACAAACTGTTTTTTTTTTTTGTAGATCTGTTAACATTTGATACTGAAAGAGCACAAGGTGTAAAAGCTATTTACCAGATATGCCCGATTCCCTTCAGTGTTAATAGTTCCATGGCAAACCACATACTCCATATCTGTCAGAGTACAAACGACATCGAACAACAACTTGATTCGATCCTTGCACTGAACATTTATAACAGAGTAGCCCCATTCGATCCAGTTCTGAACTGTAATGACAGGGGGGTCGAATCTCAACCCGCCTGTGTTTGCCCTATCGTAATCACGGTCAGCAAACATCAACTGGTGTAACCTTCTTTCCGTATGGGTCAGGTTTACAGAAACAGTGGTCTTAACACTCCTTATATCATTGTCGCCCTTCAAGACGGGTCTCAGCCTTGCTAGAATGCGAGCAATCCTCTCGGAATCCTTGATTTGGCATCCAGAACAGCAATCTTTCATATAAATGAGGGATGCAATCCGCCCATTGTGAGTCCAGACTTTAGCATCTACCACATCACACTCAAAGTCCGCCAACACGGCAAAGACCTCAGACAACAGACCTACTCTATCAGTCCCAGTTAGCTCCAACACCGTTAGGCCTTCATGCCCAACTGTTCTTGTGTCATGGATAGTTCCCAAGGACTGCAAAGAGGAAATTGTAGCATTGAATTAAAATTAATGGGGATTCAGAAAGAGCAGATAAAATTACAAAATCAAAGGAATGAATGGTCAATTAAATTACCTCTTCAATGTAGCTGATAACGCTCTTGTCAGCCAATTTGTTCCCGTTTAAATCGGTTACATGGAAAACTGTTGAAAGTGAAAATGCGTTGGTTAATGAGTTCTTAATTACAAGGTAATATAAACGTTTCGAAAAGTGAAGGAGATCAAGACGCACCATCCATGAACCACCTTCCATCGGAGGAAATGTAGGCTTTCTTAATGGAAAGATTCAGATCTGTGAGGACCTGAACCGCCTCTAGAAGAATCCCATGCTTTCTAGCACTATCAACCTAAACAAGAGATTCTGAAATGTTAGAACTAAGAACAGAAACCCTGATCTGTACAACACAAACTCGTAACAGTAAATCGGTAAACTGAACAGTGGAATGGTTATGAATGTGAAGGTTACCTTGACTACTGTAGAGTTGGGGCAAACACCATTGTCGATCACCACTCTGTGGAAAGAACAGTCAACACAAGGGAACGGGTCAGAGAAGCAATTTTTATTTTTATTTTATTTTAATTTGTGTGTGAAAAGCATATTCTTAATTCCAGAAGTTTGAAATTCGAAACTGGCGGTGTGAGCGTGATCCGTCGGTGGCCGGTGGAAAATACATATCAAATGCCGCCTTGAAAAGTACAGGCGAACACTCAGGAAATCGAAATCACAGAACCGAAAGTTCAGCAAGAGAATTCGCGAACTCTAAACCCGATTTAGAACAAAACAGCCAAACAAATCATATTTTTCAGAAAAAAGGAGGAGGAAAACACCGAAGAACACACTCAACCGCAGAAAACACAAAGTTTCAGCAAACAAATCACGAGAAACACACCTTGGAGTGGTCAATCGAGCGATGAGCTTCTCTAAATCGTCAGAACAAGGTATCATCCACTCCATCTTCCTCCCGATCTGGCTACCTTCGCCCTAATTTCTTCAACAACAAAGCAGATACCGGAGATATCAACCAAAATCTCCTTCAACAACAGCGGCAGATAAAAACTCCAAACCGATACAAAATCAACTCAAGCTTGATCCAAATATAGATCTCCGTCGTCTGAAACCTTCAACAGTAACAGTCGGTGTTCTCTCTCTCTCTCTAAATTCTAAATCTCTAAATTCCAAACACGATGAGAGCGAATTAGGAAGGTGAGCACCTTGTTCATTCCCTCCTCCTGTCTCCCTATTTATATACGGACGCGCTTTTCCCTTAATTCCTCCCATGACAAAAAATAGAAGGAAATTCCGCGATTTATTTGTAAATTACACAAACCACCCTCTAAATAAAGAAATTTTCACAAACTCGCCCAAATTTATTTTTTTACAAAAAATACCCCTAAAAATGGGTCTTTTTCGTAGAGTAAAGGCGAAGCGATTGGGCACAGGTGTCCTGCTGGGTAGGTTGAAATGTGCAACTAATATGACACGTAGTCGCGTGCGCTTTGCTTGAATCTAACTCATACTCTCAATGGAGTTTGGTTGGGGTTGTGGTCCTTAGTTAAGTTGGTCTAATTACTAGCTAGATCCTTGGTAATGCATCATCGTAGGCCACGTTTTACCCATTTCTATTGTGTCGATTAGGTACTTGTCACTGAATTTGACAAAACTAATCAATTTTTTGAAAACATTTAATTGAATCTCAAATTTCAAAGAGATTGATTGATTAGGGTTTGATACCTTTCCGGCCCATTCATTCATAACTTCAATTCAAATCAAAATGGATGTATACTAACATACAGTGGAACAAAATAAAAGGGTTTGATTTGTTTTAAACTTGAAGGAAACTTTTTATGAGCATGTGCTTATGGAAATTTGAGAATGTATGTCTCCAAACCTTATTTTTTTCTTTCCTTTTTTTCTGTGGATGCAAATGCTGATACCAACAATTTTAATTTGGGTCTAAGAGATAAGATAGTACTCCTAATTAAAAGGATTTAGCCATATTTTAAATTAAATTTTTATGATTCGCTTTTTTTTGTACGGAATCTTTTCCGAGTTGGGTTATTAATATATTTTGATTTCGATTATTCTCTTAATATATATAGATATATAATATAGTAGTTTTTCTATCATGTGTCCAAATACATGATAATGATAAGAAGGTTGATTGAGAAAGATTTTCCTAAATTAAATTGCTTTTTCAAATAAAATTTGCTAGGGTCGTTGCTATAGCATTAGGCATGTCCACGAGTCACGGGTTAACCCATAACCTAGTGGGTAGCAGGTCGTCAACCTGACCTTAGGTCCGGACCAAACGGGTCGCGAGTTAGGGTGGGGTACGAGTTTGGGTTAGGGTCGAAGGCTCTGTTGGGTCGACAATTTTTTTTTATTTAAAAAGGCTATATTTTGCACGAAAAAAAATAAAAAAGACCCGGTGGGTCACCTGGACATGTCAACCCACTACCCCTCATGCCTTCCCAACCCTTGACCCATCAGATCTGACTCGTAAACGGGACTATACATGGATATTCAAACATATCTTAATTACCTTAAATATCTAATCTTTTATGTCTAATATAGAAAGTATGGTTTCACAATATTCATATACAGTTTGATGATGAATCCAATATACAACCAAAAATCAGCTTTCGAAGACTACAGAAAAAGCGGAAAACTAACATTAGGTGGTAAAAACCACCCAGAGGGACATTTAAATTAAAATTTGATGGTTCCACCCTTACAGATAGGAATAATACAACAAGAGCTATTATTCGTAATTGAGATGGTTGCCCTATCAACATAGGATACAAAAATATTGGTATACAAACTCCACTAAAAGCAGAAGCTCTCGCCTTGAGGATTGGTGTGCAATATGCCTTAAATTTACATATTGATAATCTTCACATTACAGGTGATTCCAACATATATAATTATTGGCCACCTCAACAAAAAAAGCTAAATGTCCTTGGGAGATCGAACTCATTATGTCGGACATTAAAATTATGTTGACAAAACTAGAAAGAGTATCTTTACTACATGTACCCCGGATAGGAAATAGAGTGACAGATAAGGTTGCACACCTTTACCACTCTGTCTAGGGTATTGATATTCATAACAATTCCGGTCTTCTAGACCTCATCCGAAAGGATGCCATCGTGTAGAGTTTACTCACCCGAAATATTTCCTAATAAAAAATAAACAATATTCATATACAGTAATATATATATATATATATATATATATATATATATATATATATATATATATATATATATAGTAATATATTATATTGTACATTTGTACTTAATAAGATACTCCGTATTAGCTAGAGATTAAGGAATTTGGAAACTGAATTAAAAATAGACTGTTTAACAAAGTATATATGGAGCAATTGAATAGTTGAAACTAATTTGACTTAAACACACGTTAATTAGACCTTTTCTATAATAAAATGTGCAAACATGTTTCCAACACCAATCCACGTATTTGGGATTTTTATTTTTTTTTTAATTTAAATTCGGAAGAGGTGACCTTTAAAACAATCCAAGCAACACCCACCCTAAATTAAGCTGCCCTAGTCGTATTGGAAGACAAAAAAACTGTATCTCCCCCCTTAAATTAAGGAAATTTCCCTCCATTTAATTGTGTAAAATATTTGATTTTAAATAACACTATAGAACAAGAAATGGAAACTGCAAAAATACAAACAAATACTATTGCAACTAATAAAGTCCCAATAACGTGTTTGCCTCAAATCCACAGTCTCTTGTTAAAGCCCAGTCAAGGTGGCTCAATGGTGTGCAACAAGAGGGAATAGGGAATTCTCGGGTTTGATTTTGTCTCCGCCCCTTCCTTAGTTAAAGATTCAAGATTTGTCTTGCTCGTTACCGGTGAATTTTGTCAGTCGGTAGGGCTGAGCCGAATGAACTGAGTATTGCTGGTTCCTATTCAGTTTATTTAGGATATGAACGAGCTCGAACCGAGCCTAAATTTTGACTCGATTTTAAAAATGTGCTCATATTCGGCTCGTTTTGGAAATGAACGAGCTCGAACCGAGCTTTTTTCGAGTTTTAAGCATTTATACTTGTTCATTATACATTAACTTCAAGAAAATTTTAGAAATTTCATAAAATTCAAGCTGTTCGAGCTTAATTCAAACGAGTTGAGCTTTGGACCGAGCTTAAAAATGTGTCCATACCCGTTCGTTTAGAAAATGAACGAGTTCGAGCCGAATTTAATTTTATCGAGCGAGTACGAGTCGAATTCAATCTACTCATGTTTACATAATACCCCTACCGGTCGGATCACGTGCCAGAGTTTGCCATCAAATAATGGGTTTTCTCGCCATATATATATAATAATTAAAAAGAAAACAATCTGGTGTTAATCCATGATTTAATTTGACCAAACACTAGAGTATTAATTAATTTGATTAATTACAGGAGTACTCCGTAATAACTTGTGTACACCAGGGGTAAATTGGTCCATAGAAATTGGAAGGGCAAGGCACAAGGCACGTGACTTGACTTAAATGGGTGGGACAGGGGGGTGTGTGGGGCACGGGACAGCTAATGAACAACCAATATATCCCTTTCCCCGGTTGAAGCTAAATGAATGATCGTAGGGTCGTGAAAGCACGCTTTTTCCTTTCGGTAAAACCGTCGATCGCCTCCGATCATGACACGTGTCCCCGGAAATGCTTTCAACCCAAGCCAAAGGCAACACAGCAGGGCCCACAGGAATGACCGTTGGTCCCTGCCCTCACATGCTGCCTCCCTCCAAATACCCGAGCGGGATCCCCTGTCACTTTGAGGACAGGCCCCTGCCCCCTGATTTTACCTCCCCACCCCCCCAAAATAAAAAGAAAATTAAATTAATAAGTTAAAAAGAAAAAAAAATTGAAGACTTTGTGAGAGGCACAGGCAGGAGATATGTGAAATTGGACCAGCAGATCCTTACCGCCAAATACCCCGTTATTCCCCTCCTCCCCTCCAAAACGGCTACTTTATTCCGCGGGAACAATCATAACTGAAACTAAAATTATACTATCTCGATATCAAGATATCGACATCGATTAAAATCGAGGTCCTATATTGCATAACTATCGGCTATTATCGATTCGAACCCAATTCAATATTTGCGCAAATCTTAAGAAGAGTCGATCGATCGGAGATTTAAGCGTTGTCCTAATGTCCCATCCCAACCAAGATTTTCAACTTCAACATTAAACATTTAAACCCGACACGTAGAAGGGGGGCGGGGCCAGGGTATGGAACGACGTCGTGGTGGGGTTAGAAATTAAAGCGGGAAAAGCGTGAGATCTTATGAATTCGCATTTCCCGCCCCCGCCAAAATCGGTCAGTTGCTGTCATTGGGTGGGGACTTCTTTCACATTTCACTTTGCCGGCAATTTATGAGTGTGGTGAAATATTCCAAAATCAACTACTTTTTTTTTTCACTGCAGTAACAGTTCTTGTTTTAACTTTTTACTGTTGGATGTTTCTTTGCTGTAAACATTAGGGCCCCTCTAAAATTCACTTACCATGTAAAGCATTTCTATCATCAAATATATATGTCGGACACGTGACCTAATCGGTAAGAGTCACATAAGATAAATTCACTTGCGTCGACTGTTACGAAGCAAGATGAACCTTGATTTTTCACCAAAGACAGAAATTAAACTCGAAATCGCTCATTAACCTCAATCACTCCTCACAATTGAACTACCAATCTACAAGGCCAAGAAATCCGAGTTATGGGAGGAACGTGTATGATTAAAAAATGCAAATCAGATTCTAAATGGGTTGAGAATGAGATGTTTGGCTTTTGATGAGAGTTAAGGGCCAAGAAAATGGGAGCTGAGCTGCCACGTGGCGAACGATGGATGGGGTCGTGCGGTGGAGTGAGGTTTTTGTAATCGGATCTACCCAGATTTATCAAATTTCCCCCTCTTTTATTATTTTTTATAAAATTAAAAAGAAGAGAAAGTAAAAGGGAAAGAAAGAAAGAAAAAAAGCTGAACCGGTTGGAGGGAGCGGGTCAGGGACGACAAGAGTGTGATTGTGTGAGAACACACTTGTTATTAGTTTAGAATTTTAGACACTGCCTTTTTGACCGGTTAATGCTTTCCCCTACAACAAAATCAAATTTTAATCATTTTGAGTTGGTTATAATCGGTTTCGAATTGAGAGTTTCGATTTATGATTTTGTTATCTTTTTTATGTTTCATAAATTAAATTAAGAAAAGTATAAACAACAAGTGTTACATATGGAAAATACGAAATTAACAATTTTTTACTCATTTTGTTAATATCAATTGGTTTTAAGTAGGAATTTTATTTGAATTGTGATCTACGTATTAAATATTAGCGCATGTGTGTTCGTTTACAGAACCCTCAATTATCGACGCGAGTTGGACTTTGATACTAATCATTCTTTAAGAGTTTGATCCGATGCACTAATTAGAACATTTCCAACAAATTTTCTATTTTAAGAATTTTGAGTAATTTTAAGTCTTTTTTCTATTTAATAAATTCTTCAAATTTTCGAAAATGAAAAGTTATTTGAGGTAGAACATTTTTTATAAAATGTAAATTTTTATTATTACGTTGAAGAAATTTTACACTTTCTCGCAATCTTTATCTTCCACCATAATAAACAACTACAATACAATTTATATCTAGATTAATTTTTTTTTTTTTAGTTGTTGCAAAGATTAATATTTTTTTTAATAAAAGAAAAACTAGTCGAAAAATCAGAGTCGTGTGGACCATTCCAGGGGCCCAAAATATCTTCAGATACGGAAGCATGTTTGGTAAGTGGCGTGATTTACTCCCTCTTAATTTTATTTTAATTATTTTTTTATAAAACAAATTAAGGAGGGAGGGAGGGGATGCAGCAAACCGCGCGCAGTACCCGACGTCGTGCTTTGCATGTCCCGCCCACCATCTCCATCCTTTCTTTTTTCCCCATTTTTATCTACTTTGTAATTTCCTTTTTTTTTTCTTTGAAATTAAAAAAAAAAAAAACATACCGAGTATTATGAATATACCTACTTAATTAAACTAATAAAATGAAGGGGCTTAACAGCTAATACTGGACTAAGTTTTCAGGCCAGACTGTGAGTGATATAGTACAATAGTAGGAGTTCCACTTAATAATTTAATTAGCTTGAATTAATCTTAATTGATATGATTAATAGTTGTTTATTTAATTTAATATAAGTTGGAGTTGGAGGCTGTGAGACTCTTAGAGGGGACATGAAAATTAATTATACAATTAATCAACTAAAATGCGGCGATTATATTTACTTACATTTTCTCCATAACACTTCAATTTAAATTCTCAATTTTGTGGAATTTCATGAGATAAAAACTTACCTGCAATGTGCAAATGCCTGCCTTTTAATTTATTTTATTTTATTGTGTGATATCTATTTCACTTCTACTAACCATCTCATTATTGTAACCGTCCTTTTTATTGTTGTACTTGTCACACACCAAATAACCACCCGACTAACTTCACTGCTTTAAGTATGAAAGCATATAAAGATTATTAATTATTTTTATTTTTTTTAAAATCATTTTTATATCCATGATATATAACCTATAATATGTAGTTAAAATTATGACTAATAAATCTATATTA
The DNA here is from genome assembly GCA_963922045.1 of Persicaria maculosa. Lineage (NCBI taxonomy): Eukaryota > Viridiplantae > Streptophyta > Magnoliopsida > Caryophyllales > Polygonaceae > Persicaria > Persicaria maculosa. The sequence goes on along the minus strand of OY998255.1, from coordinate 76,956,012 downwards.
TCGGATTTAAATTCATACATTTTAAACAACTCGAGTCTAAGGCACATATGTCATACTAGTTGATAGGGTTGGAAATAACCCGCGGGTACTCGCTCCACCCGCATGACACGCATTTTTTAGCGGGCGAAAACCCGTAAAAAAGCGGATGACGGGTGGAGCGGGTGCGGGTGATGGACGGATTACGGGTGAAGATTTTTCACCCATAACCCGCCCCATTAACCCGCCCCGCACACCCGCATTAAATCCTAAAATTATATATATTATATAGGTATTTGTGTTATTACTATTTTACCCCTTTTCAGTTTTAACCTAAGAAACCCTTACCGTTTTTTCTACTTAAATTATAAGGTAAATTACTTGCTGATTTTTTTACTTAAATTATACACTTACTGTTTTTTCTACTTAAATTATACAAGGCTATATAATTACTGTTTTTTTTTACTTAAATCATTACTTGTTCATTTATTTTGATTGAATTGCTAAATGTATTACATGTATTCGACTTCCACGAACTTAATTTTCTAGTATTTGTAAGTTACAATTTATACTTTTATTCAACTTTTAATTTTCTTAAAACAAATCATAATTAAATTATTTCACCTATTGGGCACCCGCTCCACCCGCATCACCCGCGCGGGTCGGATGAGGGTGAAAAAGTTTGCGGGTGGAATTATTAACCCGCCCTATTTCCAACCCTACTAGTTGACGAGTAAACCTGTACAACTAATTGTCAATCCATATACATTTTCACAAGTTTATAACCAAAAGATAGCTTTCAAATAAATTGCTTCTAATAGATTTTGATTTTTTTTTTATAGTAATTGTGATTTGTGTAAGATCTCTCTATAATGATAAGAATAATAATAATTTTTAAAAACTTTAATTTCGGACATTAAAATGTTTTTTTAGGGGTTATATTTACAGTCAAACGAAAGTAAAGCATGCACGTTAACTCTGCTTGCTGTCGAGCCTCACGTTGTGTTCACTCCGATGGGATAATAAATAATAATATAATATTACTCCGTAATGTTTTAGATATCATAAATTATTTTACAGTGATTATATAAACAAATCAGTGCTCCGTATACAAACAAAAATCATTTCTTCTAAATTAAAGCATGATCACTGCCCAACAATTAATGTGTTTTTTCCTCTAATTCAATCCACAACTTATTGTTTAACTTCCTCTTTCCCCAAAGTAATGGTAAATTCAAATCTTCTTAAAACATTCAAATAAGATACTTACTTCATTTTCAGAATTCGAACTCAACACATACAATTAAAGAAAAAAAAGTTTATCATATCATCGCATGTAGGGGCAGATCTAGAAATTTTTCCGGGGTGGGCACAATTTTTTATGGATAGTTTTTATATTATTTTCATTAGAAATATTTTTTTAAAAAAAATATATGAAGAGAATATCTTAAATTGATAAGAAAAATTATCATTATTTAATTGTAAAATACCAAATAAATTATAAGAATTTTAAATTAATAATAGAAAATGGATTGATGAAAAAATAAATGAAAATATGTCACGTGTCTAGTGAGATTTGAACAAGGGTTGATTGAATTCTATTTAAAATGGGGTGGGCTTAACCACTAAACCAATAAAGATACTTTGTATTTTTTCTTTCATTTTTTTACATAACACATATATTCTCGTATTTTTTTCTGGATCGGGGCGTGTCGCCCACTCTTGGATTCGCCACTAGTCGCATGTTAGGATAAAAAAGATATATAGTCATTTCACATTGATTGTGAGTGATATAACAATACAAAATATAAGGAAGGGAGAAACCCTTAAACAATGGTTTAAGCTTTTTTGCTAGAAGGGTGGATTCCGATCTTATAACCAAAAACAATAATGTAAACCCAACACGACTTCCATTTTTATACGACCTAAATGATTTCTTGGAATTTCACATCGCATACGTCACATCATCATCATAAATTAAATGAAATATAAGTAAGATATATGGTATGTGTGATTATATAACATGAATCATGCATTGATCTTCAATCATTGTGATAATAAGGGCGGTTAGTTGCCACTCTAATGCGTAATATATGGGCAATGTCTTCCCTTATCTTGCAATCCACCTACTTACACTTTTTATACACACACACACATTATAATTAACTAATTAATTATTATTCAAATTTGCATTTTATAGTTTAATCAAACTATCACTCTAGCCCTCGGATCAAAATATTATACACTGTGTAAATATATATTTGATCGATATAAACCGTTTTAAATAACTGAGGTATTGTAGTTGGTTAATTCATTTTCTGTCATTCAATATCTGTTCTGTAGACCTGGGCAAACGCGGTCCGGCCCGCCCGGCTCGCAAAGTTGGACAAGCTTGGATAGAGGGAAAAACCCATGTAGGTCGCTAAACCCGGCCCGCGTCCGCAGCGGGTATGAGATTGAGTAGGCCAATCTACCCGTTATGGGCCGCTATGCCCGTAACGAGTACCCGCAATTTCTGTATATATATATATATATATATATATAAATTATTAATTATAAAAAAATATATCTATCTACACTATAAATATACATACAGACTAAGGTTTACCGACTGAATGCAAAAATTCACAATTCTCTGTTAGACAAGTATATATACAGTATATATTAACAATTTGTGTGAGCAATACTATGGACTTTGTTATTTACTTATTTTCCCCTAATTAACGTGTAAACAATAGCTACTAACAGCAACACATTTTTTTTTTTACCTGTTTAACTAGTACAGTAGTATAGGGTAAAATTTAGCGGGTACCCGCGGGGCGCCCGTGCCCGCAATGGTGGACGGTCTCGGACAATGTTTTCAACCCGTTAAGCGGGCTTAGTCCAGCGCGTGCCCGCAACACCGGGATAAATTTTGGCCTAAAACCCATCTCAAATCCGGCCTGCGCCCGCATTTGCTCGGGTCTAAATATATACCCATTGATGACGTACAGACCTCCTTACGAATGCAAATATAAATGCATCTAGTTTGAAGAGGTGACGCATAGACATTTAACTGGAAGATCGAGGTAAGCAACGCAATCCGCACACCCATTGATAATTTGATGGCACTTTTCATGCTATATATATGCAAGATTTGTGAAATTAATTAGATAAGTAAACACCTTATAAAAACTTGTCATAAATTTTATATTCAAGCACACCACTTAAATTCCATCACATGTCACATACATACACATTTAATTGATAGTGTATGTGCCCACAAACATAGAACAAACAATGTGTGTGTATATATATATATATATATATATATATATATATATATATATATATATATATATATATATATATATATATATATATATATATATATAAGTGGGCCTTAAGCAATAGATACTCCGTATATGGGTATTAAGAGGGATGGTTAAAGGTAATGTCTAGTCATAGGAGACCTCTATATGTACCCTTACATCAATATCAATGTGATGTATTTTCACCCCCCTTGAATTGCTAAATAAAGAGTTAGGCACCGGGGTTCTAACCGGGGACTTTGGATACTATCCTACATCAGATTTGGCGGTGTTCTTGAGAGTTTGAGATGATGGTATCGGATACCCTCAACTTCTGTCGCGCTTTCGAGAGGGTCTCCTTCTTGCAAACCTTCCGTGAGGGGAATCGGGTTGCTAATAGGCTGGCGCATATCGGTCTCTCTTCGTCGTTTGTCGCTGAACGAGCTCCTGCTGAAATTGTCGACGTTGTCCATTTGGACGCTCTTGATCATCCCCAAATCTTTGCTTTGTATCCCCAAAAAAAATCAATGTGATGTATATTCAATGTGATGTACCTATATTTTACCCACATTTATGTCTATCACATGTTCTTAAATTTATCACGCCGAGCGTCGTTCAATAAATGACATTTTGGCACGGGCATGTGGTTTCTCATCCTATTTAAACAACTCGATTTAGATGTATCCATACCAACTCATAAATCACTATCATATCATATTTTTTGTCCCTTTTACATGGTTAAGGTATCAAAAGGAAAATATCGGCCATTTATGTAGTAGTTGTGGTGCTATATGTACACATCCGATGGCAAAAGATTTAGATTCAAATATTTAGAAATATTATACATTTATACATGAAGTCGTTGTGAATGAGAATATCAAACCGATCGATTTAGCCATGAGCAGGTTGAAGAGAGCTCTATAACAGGCCTTGGAGGACTGCCAGTCGGAATGGTTTGTGGATTCTGAACAGCTATGGCGGGAAGGAACAATAGTATTTCATTGTTGTTTCCTTAAAGTACCCCTGCAGTGTGACAATGTCCAATCTAGATGTAAAAAAATTGAGTCTTTTGAACTGGATTAGGGCAGGGAAACAAACTATTTAGACCAGCTCCAATGATTAAGTGTGCAGATATACATATTTGTACATGGTGTTCAACAATGTATATCACTTTTTGATATTTTATTCTATTGGTTAAATGTGTAATTTATACACACTCATCTTTAAATAAATATGACTAAATTAAACAGGAAAAAGAAAAAGAAAAAAACAATAGAAATTACTCATACTTTATTGAAAATGGATAAAAGTTTTTGCACATATTACGTACTTAAATTGGGCTTCATATTACGTACTAAATTCGGGTTTATAGCCCAATATACTCTTTCGGTTCAACCTTACCAAAAACTGGCCCAACATCCAGACACTTCAGTTTTACACTGCGGTAAGCCGGTAATGGCTGCCCAATCTCTCTCCAAACTACCAACTCCGTGGCGGAGGAGGAGGAAGAAGAGCAACCAATTTAGTTTCTTCATCTGCCTTCGTCTCTCTGAACCCCTCGATTGAGGGTGTCCAATGCGAAATTTCCCAAGTGAGTGCTTGTCTTCCAAAATTTCCATTCCACGGTTGCAAATTCAATCAATCTGCGGAATTAGGTCGGAAATGATATTCGTTTCGTGATTAAGATTGGGGCTTTTGCTTTTGTGCTCTCTAAATCGATGGTGAGGGAGCAATGTGAGTAGATGGTAAATGAGGGAAATAAATTGATTTGCTGTGAGTGAATTGGAACCTTAATTAGGCGAACACTGGGACTGATGCACATTTGTAAATGGCGCATTAAGAACCTTACTGTTACGTTACTTTGCTACATCCATCTTGCTAAATTGAGATTTGAGAGAATGACTGGAACTGGAATGCTTTGTTTTTGCAGCTGTTTGGCTGATATGATCAGAATCTGGATTGTGGTTCTATTTGAGATTCTTGTATCCTTGCTCAATTTGGTAGGAGGTTAGGCTGCATTGCAATTTGCACATCACATTGCAGAAAATTATCTGGTGGTTTCGTTGTGTTCTTGATTTCAAAATTTCAATTATAAGTACTCACCTTTCGTGTAATCACAGCTTTTTTGAGTGTATGCTGTGGATTTTAGCTTAGTAATGGATGTTGTAATTTGCAGGCATGAATGGAGAAATTACGGCAAGCTGAGTGCTTCTTTCCCTATGATCCGAACTAGGATCACCGGGCCAATGAATATTGGCAGCCTTGGGATTGGGATTCGACGATGAATAGCCTCAAAAGGTTAGATCCCTTGGTTCATATTCCGGACCAGATTGAGACTGATGTCTCATTTTTCTTATTTTTTGGATTCTATTTGTATTCTCAAGTAAGTAATTATCCAGAAAAATAGCCTCTCAGATGTCCTTAAGCAATATCAAGCTAACTGTCATAAATAATTTCAGGCTTTTACTGTGTAATGCATTATCTTCTGCTTAACATATGCAAAGCTATTTTTTCGCGTCCTATTGTCATGATTGTTAGTCTTTGTTCAGGAAGTTAGGTTAGTCATGCAAAAAAAAAAAAAACACACAGTTGTGATACTTGAGAAAAATTGTGCAGAAAATGAGGGCTTATGTATATCATTTAGTGTGCAATTACTACTCATGAATTCCATGTGATTTATGTTTTTTCTTCCTGCACAGCAAGATGGTGTGACCCTCCCAAAAACAAAGAGGAAACCATCTGCTGGTAATCAGTTAGACCTTGGCATCCTCATGCTCCTTCAGCACTTTGCCGCCCTCATCTGCCTCCTCGGAGCTCACTTCAATGGCGTCACATGTGAGCAGCTGAGCCTTGCCAGCTTCTTTGACCCAGTTGATCCTTGAAATGAAAATCGCCAACAGAACAAAACACGTTGACGCCCCAGCTAAGAACCCTAGCAACAGCCCCTTCAGACCAAGCCCGGCCTTGAACCCTAAGACTACACCGAGTGGCAATGCAATGAGGTAAAACCCACCCAGATTGGCATACATCCCGAGCCCCGGCCTCGCGGTCCCACGGACAATTCCACCGGAGACTGCCACTGGGAAGTTCACTACCTCAATCATGGCCATTATAACCATCATCCTCTTGACACCGGCCACCACCTCCTTGTCATGGCTGAATAGTGGGCCCCAAACCCCTCTCACCCACACCATTAAGATGGCCCCAACGCACCCAAAGACAGCTGCTAACCCAAGCGAAACACGCGCTGAGCCGTGGGCCTGACCCGCCTGGTTGGCCCCGAGCTCATTGGAGACTCGGATGGACGCGCTAGTGGCCAAGGAAAGCATGACGGAGAAGAGGAGGTAGTCGAAGTTGAGCACGATGGCTAGAACTCCTACCGCCTGCTTGGCGTTAGCCAAGTTGCCGGTAAGCAGCACCAAGATCTCGTAGCACCACCACTCGAGGCACGTGGTGAGGCAGCAAGGCCCGCTTAGCCTTAGCAGCGCGATCCAGTCCTCTACTCGCTGCTCCAGCCAGCCTCCTTCCTTCCACTTAATGCCGCCTTTGCGCGCCTCCATGACGAGTACATAAACCAAGAGAAGGACGACAATCACAAGGTCGGATATCCATATGGCCATGGAGATCCCTTGGAGCCCCCTGGATCTCGAGAGGAAGATGTTGATGGGGACATGAACTACGACAGCCATAGCCGTGCTCACCATGATGGGGATGGTTATCCCTTGGGTGCTCAAGTAGGCCTTGAGAGGGCATAGAAAGGAGGTGATCACAAGGTCCGGGAGGAGGTAAAACAGGTACTCCTTTGCGATGTCGATCATGTCAGGCTGTTGGCCGAAACGGCCTAAGATTTTGTCTACATTTAGCCACAAGAAGGAGATGGGAACGGTCACTAGGAGGAGCAAAAAGGTAGACATTAGGAGAGTCTTATGCAGGAGCTTGTAGTTTTTGGCACCAAAGGCCTGACCACATATGGGCTCCATGGCCCCACAGAGCCCGTTGAGGACCGAGAAACCCGTCACGTTGCCAAAGGTGAACCCCAGCGTGCCCCCGGCTAGCTGGAGCTCACCTAGCCTCCCGAGGAACGCGGTTGTGATGGTGGTCTTAGCGAACCATGATAGGTTCATGGCCACCAAGGGGATGATCACACCCCTCTGCTTCCGTAGCTCCGAAGTAACGAGCTGCACGAGGTCGGTGGTGGCTCTCTTACTCGGAGCCGGTGGCGGCCCTAGCGGCAGAGCCATGATTTAGCTAAGTGTTGATTCTTGTGATGAAGTAGTAGTGTATGAGGAATACACTAAACTTGAGTGGGTTTAGCCCTTTGTTGGTGAATGGGTAATGACATATAATAAGATAATTTAAGAGGAGGGAATGGGTTTGGTGTGAGGTATATAAGTTTCTCAAAGTGAGACGTATGTGTGCAAACGTTAAAGACACCAATAAGAGGAGATAGTGGTGGTGGTGGTGGTGATGGCGTGATGGATGGCGATGGAGTGAATTGGTAATGTTGTAACGGCTGTGCAAATCTCATTCTGGCAAAGCTGGTGTGCACCTGTACAGGGCCTCTGTTTTCGGATTTTTATTGATTTATAAGTTGATAGCGAGATAAAAATATCATCGATTTAATTCGTAAATATATTGGTTAATTATGAAGGAGTGAAATTCATACTGTATGTATGAATGTTTAAGTAATATACCTGAATCTCGAATGCCGACAAGTCGGCAAACAGATAATCGTCTAAATAAACATATAAGATGGTGCAAAATACAGACATGAACACTCTATAAAAGCAAAACTAAACACAACTAAACCAAACGAAATGGTGACGTAGACGACGGACGAAGTAAAATGGGAATGTTATAGATAAAAATTGTAAGGCCAATAGGCCATAGATTAAAAATGTTACAAGATTTATGTTATGACCCATATGAAATTAAGAAATCTAAAACCAGACCAACATTGTCAATTTGTATGATCTCTTTGTCTCTAAATCATTTAATTACAACTTAATATTCATCTCAAATCTTCGGCATTTGCCCTTTAGGCTAGGCAAGTTGCGCATCCACACAACAAAAGTTCCACTATGATTTTTTTTTTGGGAATTAAAATACTGGTGTCAGATTCTTCATCAACACTGATTAAGCATTTTTGCGAATGAGAATGTTAAGTTCTGAACCATTAAGATGAGGTGCGAATGAGTGGATTATTGAAGCTAGCGATCATATCGACATGAAGAATAAGCATTGAATCACAAAAATATAGAAGATAGAAGACTTGATCATCTCAATTTCTCATATATAATTAGTTCTATTTAAATAGAGTTATTCAAATATATTTATTTGTAAATAAATCAAACTTTTAGAAAAGGAGGAAATTATTTCCCTATGCTTTTATGTAACCATAAAGACAAATCAATAATTATCTACAAAAAAGAAGAGCAATCAATAATTGCATGATGGAACATATAAATCAAAGTACTTAACAAAATTGTCTTCATGGTGGTAGTGGGGTGATGATATCACAGTAGAGCGAAACAAAACCTTCATAACTTCACAGGAAAAAAAAAGATTTAAGATTTTTTTGGTAGGAAAATAAAAGGAAATCTCAGTGGTGATCAGTGATCACACACATTATGTGGTGATATTAATGAAAATAATTGCTTCTAAACGACCATAATTTTTTGGAATTCTTCGTAATTAATTAGGGATATATAAGTTTCTCTGTAAATTAGAAAGAAGTCTTAATTTTCAAGATTTTTCTATCTCACATTGGGATCACTTTCTCCGGCTTGACTTACCCCTCAGATGCAGTTTTACGAAGTATCATCCGCAATGATGCTCTTGACTAGTTTGCTTTGCCAGCTACCAAATTCTTTCTTGTTCAAAAAAAAAGATTTTTTAGTATCACGTTGAAAATATAAATGAACAAATCTTAATATATAAGTTAGTGGATTACTTTCTTCTATTGCCAGTTGATTAGACTACTAGTGCACAAGCACTCGTACACATGTCAAACAATCTGATTCTCGATCATGGACTAGGTAAACATAACTTGGTTTTGTATTGTTATTGATGTTCATCTTGTGATTGGTCCTAAATTGAAATTAATGGTCTAGTGTTGTATGGAATTGTGGTCCTGCATGACATATATATAAAGATTATATATTAAGACCTCTTAGTAGTGATTTTTTTCACTAATGGCCTATAAGATCAAAGTAAATCTCATCATAATCCGAATAAATCCTCTCCTCCTTTCGGTTACTAATTAGTATTTAAAAATTATATGAATTTTAATAGAAGTCCCCATATAACTGTTTTTACCATCCATCATCCTAAAACTTTTAAAGTCAAAATTTCTAATCTATATTCTTGGTGCATGAGCATCTAAAATTTGTAATAAATCAAATCTCTTAAGATACCATCTTGATGTGATTGATCGAAATCTATTACTACCTCCGTCAAAAAATACATGTCCTTTTAATACTAATTCACGTTTTTTATGAGCTAAAAATGGTAACTTTTTTATTAATTTTTAAAAAAATTATAAACTTATTATCAATAAGTTTGTAATTATTTTAAAAAATTAATTACAAAAATTAATATTTTTTATAATTTTTAACTTGTAAAAAAACGTGCATGTATACCCTTAAGAGTATAATTTGGAAAAACCTTTCTAAAACCTATCTTAAATTGGTGATAAACTAGCAAGCTGATAATGATGATGGATAAGGTGCATTTTGAGGTCACACTTTAATTATTTAAATAGGTTGTTGGCGCATAAAACTTTCATGATCCACCAATATCAAACCCTTCTTTTTTTGGGAAAGAAAAGAATCAAAATTTGAGGCTTTTCTCTCCAAACTATAATCTTAAGAGCTTCACAAGTGACTTATATCTCGTTTATTTACGAAAAAAACTTAAACAACGATAAAAATACTGAACTCAGATGTACGATCGTCATCTGATTAAATAGTGACTTAACCAATATGCTCACCCTTAAAAACATTATAGTTTCTTTTCTACAAATTAAAGGAGACGACATCAGAACTATGGATGGGCTGGCGTCTGTTACGTTATAGCCTGTCCCATTTCAAAAAAATTAATAAAAAAATAGGTAAAAAAGGAAAAAATAATTAAAAAAATGTATTTTTATTAAAATAAAAGTATTGTTAATGGAAATTATAAATATATGAAAATTTTAGTTTATTTAGTGTATTTAAATTTTACTTTCTGATTCCATGTCTGGATCTTCGAAAAATAGTGAATAAGCAATTAGACGACGAGGTGCAATGAAATGGTGACAACAAAACAAACCCCAACCAATAAGTAAGAACGGTAAAGCAAATATTCAACATACGTACGGTTGATCTACTAAGAAAGCATTAATCTACTAGTTTTTAGCCACTAGGAAATATAAAGATTTGCTTGAATCAATGGATTCTTAATTTGATGAGACTTGCAATTTATTTATTTATTATGCAATAATTAAATGAGTTACAGAATGTCGAATATACTCTGGCGTGACAAATAGCAAAAGAAGGAGAATGTATTATGTATATATGTTGTGTGCCTTTAACAGAAAGCAATCAAGCATCCATAAAAGAGGTGTATATCTAATCATTTATCATCATATCCATCTAGTTTCGTTAATGTTTAATCATGTTTTGTTAGTAACTAAAATCTTTAAGCTATAGATATCATATTTCCGGTTAAGGAAGAAATGATTCTTCCTTCATATATACATCAAACATTAATTTTAAACAAGCTTTAGAAAAAGGATAGTACAGTAATTACTATTATAACGAGAATGATAATAGCGAAAAAAGACAAAGATTTACGTGGTTCGGCAAAAATGCGTTATCTACGTCTACGGGTAGAGAACCAGATTTGTATTAGAGGAAGCAAAACAAATTAGGCTTACAAGAGGTCGGCGTTTCATGAATATATGAAGAGACACATGAAACCCTAAACATATAATGGAATGAAAGTCAAAACAGACAGACAAGACCACCGCCGGGGACGGAGCCCCCCGATGCATCGCCGGTCAACAATGATTCAAGACACATTAACAGTTACATTATGAGCCTACTTTGTAAAAACCAATTACACTTTCTTGGAACAAAAAAGGTTCAATATATTGTGAATTAAGTACAAATTAAATTAAGAAAAGTGATATTCCCTCCTATCATCAATATAATTTCTTTTCTTATCCCATTACTCTAGCTTAATAGGTATCGATTGTTTTATATTTAAATCGGATATTATATGATCTATTAAGAGGGCAGAAAATGATGACTTTTATTACGTCAAGGGGATACTCTACCGTTGAGTTATATCCCTACCTTGCCCTCATTGAGAAATAGAACTAACTCATCCAAAAGTTAGGGATCGAGAAACTCAATGCACTATTCTACTATCTCTTGAATAACTTCGAGTCAGACCTTCTTTTTACACTATTACGGATACGGAAAAATGGATAAATTTGAATTCAGTTGCCTATTAGGAAATCGGATTTGACATGGGTTCATAAGATTAAGAACACTATCAAAGTTGTGAAGCAGTTTAGTGCAAGACCTTGTCAATTTTTCATGCCTTTATTATTTTTTTTCCTTTTCAAAAAAAAGTTGCTATAGGTTTTGTTTTCTTATAGAAAATGTATAGGAATTGCTTTAAAAAAAAAAAGATAGTAGACCAAGTTGTCACTTGGAATGCATCGTCGGTTTCCCACATTGGATTTGGGGTTTGAGGAATTCAACATGTCAAAATTTATTTCATTGATTTTAACTGAACAGCTAATTTAATGATCGATTACTGATTAGTTAGGGGTGATTAAATCTGTTTGAATTATTTATGGATATAATGGACAAGTTTCATGAATTGGAATGCCTTTGGGCGTATACATTTGACTAGTCTCATCAAATACTATATATAGAGGAAATAAAATACATTTTCATGTTTTTGAAATATTTGATTATTTTTCCATGAAAAAAGGTTTTTCTTTTTAACTATTAACACAAATTAATGACACAAAGTCAATATTAAAGAATTAATGACATTATGGAAGTACTTAAGGGCATTCAAAATGCTGCAATTCATCATAAATTTAACTATCATTTTTCTCTATATCTATTGCAATTATTTTTATAATTTTATTTTCACATATAATATATATACTCCTTTTGTTAATAAAAACATAAATAGTATAATTTATTATTCCTTTTTAAAGATGATAAAAATTAGATAAAATATCAAGTGATAGATATATATGAATTATATAACATACGCAGAATATGAACAGGTCTCACCATATGGCCACATTGGAGCAAGATGCAGAAAATGAAAGCACATCTGACCAACCTGTAATGTTAAGCACCTTCTCAAAGGTCGATTTTCGGGTTCTTGTTGACAAAACATGCAACAAACCTGTGAGGAACAAGTATCTTGAATGTAGGATTGTTCATATGGATCACAATCGAATACAGACTAAAAAACGATGAGATCCAATTATTCAGCATGTAGAGGAGCTAGCAATGCTCTACTGAAGCTTTAAAACAAGCGCCGGAAGGGAATGTCATCCTCAATATGTGTGCTCAGTTTACGAGCACGCAAAGACAGGCCCCATGGAAAGATAAGTTGGGCATTCTGATGTCTGAATCAGTGTAAAAGATTACCTTTGCCTGGAAGAATTATCAACATATTTGCAAGAGAGATTTTGAACACAAGTTTTGCGAAGGGAGCTCCACTCGCAGCAATCAAGTTGAAAATGAAGCATGTGTTATAAAGGGCGAAAACTTTTCAGAGGTGATCACAAACAGCTTTAGTGAAGTCACTGGTGGAGGAGTTGCCACCAAGATCGCCGGTTCTGTACTTCCCTTCCGCAATTGTGTTTAGAATAGCGTTCTGAATTCGGTCAGCCTTGTCATTAAGCTCCAAGTGCCGAAGCATCATCACAGAACTCAACAGCAAGGCAGTCGGATTAGCCAGGTTCTGGAAAGATAATGTTAAAAGCACAAGCAAGTCAAAAAAAGTGAAATATACATGGGAGAAAGGTGACATGAATTACAGATGCAAACATCAACAGGAACCAACCCGCTTTGTGCATCTGAGCTTGACCAATTGTGGTCATACCAAACACAAGTATCAAACTGCTGACTTTATAATTTACAGTGTCCTGCTTATAGCGGAGATATAACAAGGATAGAACAGATCACAAGGCAAATGAACTTTTACTGAAAAAAATCCTCCACCCCAGCTACACATCAACTTATTCCTCTAGACTTCAAATCAAGAAATTTATATTTGAGAAGTTTCAACAGATTAAAAGATGGCAAATGGAAATAGGAAGTTGGAACAAATAAACTTCTTAATTCCCAGCTTATCAGCTGCCCCGTGACAGCTTTTTGGGGCCTAATTCTCATCTAAATGTTTGCCTTATTTCAAGTCTCAAATAGCAGTCAAGAGTTATCACATTGGATGTGTCAAGGTTACAGATATGGAATGCCTAAACCAAGATGCCACTATAATTGCTAATGTAGAGGTCTGTAGAATGTAGCAGCCGAAAGAAAGTTTCACATGAAAAACAAGAGATTATAGTTTAGTTCAGATACCAAACAGCACAGAGAACTTGTACCATGGTGCTTCTTTTCCCATTTCTTGGTATATTTTGTTGGAGCATGATAACAGAATTTTCTCCGGAGAAATGCATGGCACTAATGTATGGTTTTCCAGCCTCATTATGGGTCCATTAAGTTGCAGCCTTGAGGTGCTTATAAAGCCTAAAGGTATGTAGCCTATACACAAGGTCGCTTATTCTATTTGATTAGATGTGCATTTCCTGTTTCGATATAGTAAAAAGGGAGGGACATTACTAACTGGCTTCCTTTCTGACAAAAAGATTTCATTTTCTTATTTTTAAGACAAGAGTGGTGTTAATGAAAAGTAGAATTGTTTGAGCCAATTGCTTTAAAGTACTGATAAAAAATAAGAATTAAGAACTTGTTTGTTTGAGCCAAATGCTTTAAAGTACTGATAAAAATAAGAATTAAGAACTTGTTGGCTACCTTCCCAGCTATGTCTGGGGCTGAACCATGCACAGCTTCAGCTAGACAAATACCTCCCTCGCCAATATTGCAACTACATAAGAAAGGATATAAATAGAAATTAGTCAATGCCTACTAAGTGGCAACAGTTCCATCAAAGAAAATAAATCAACAGCCATCAAATGAGACCTTGGGGTTAAGCCTAGACCACCAATCAAGCCAGCACAGAGGTCACTGATAATGTCACCATAAAGGTTTGGCATAACCAGCACGTCAAAGAGTGAAGGGTTCTTCACCAGCTGCAAAAAGAAAGTGTGCAGTTAGCATCGGGTCTTAGTTTAACATCCTAAAGGCAATCATCCAACTGAAAATTAAAAATGAATAACAGCCCATAATATGCCTCAAATGTACTATATAAATCACAAACAAAAATTATAATGGAGTCTCATAACCAATAGTTACTCTTTGAGTCCTGACCGGAGAATATAGGCTAATAGGGCTGTAGACTACAAAATACTAATGAGAAACATAATATGAATACTTAGCAAAGGATAGGTTAAATGTTAATAAGGGTACAATGTGCATGATACCGCTATACTTTCCAATGAAATCATATTTACCAAGTACCAATGCTGATATCATTTCGCAGGGTAACTAGAAAATATGGGTTAGATTATAGGGTGCAAACCCTGGAGTTTTCGCATAGGGCACGTTAGCAAGGGCACAATGTGCATGATACCAATGAAGTTTCTATTAGCATCTTATTCACCAAGTTTCAATGCTGATATCGTTTTACATGGTAACTTCACTTGTTCAATGCTTAATATAATTTCAACAACCAGTAGCAATGTCAATTCATGCTGTGGGGTTAGAATGTATTGATGATACAGATGACTTGTAATATAAATGAATGTTTTGTAAAATTGAATTCATCGATAGCATCCAGGAAAAATAAACTGCACATACCATCATACATGCATTGTCAATAACAACTTCCTCATATTTAATGTCAGGGTACTTCTCTGCAACCTCGCGACAGCACTGCAGGTGATTGAAAAAGAAAACGAAATAAGATATCACAGATACTTGATCAATAACTACATCAGCCAGGAAAATCCAAATTCACAATAAATGGCAACTTAAAATTTTCACTTGGAAGAAAAAAAGAGACCTTGAGGAAAAGACCATCAGTCTTCTGCATAATGTTGGCTTTGTGAATTGCAGATACCCTCGCCCTTCCATTGCTCTTTGCATAGTGAAAAGCATACTCCGCAACCCTTAAACTAGCTTGACGAGTGATGATCTTCAAACTCTCAACCACACCTTTAACCACCTAAAACCAAATGGATCAAAGCTAACAATAGTCAACGAAAACAATCTTGCAGCATACAAATACACATTCCCTATTTACCACAGACAGAAACTCACTTGATGTTCAAGTCCACTGTACTCCCCTTCAGTGTTCTCTCGAATTGTAATGAGATCTACACCATCATACCGGGTCTTATATCCAGGGAGACTGTGACAAGGTCGAACATTGGCATACAAGTTCAGCTCCTTCCTCAAGGTGAGGTTCAAAGAACGATGTCCCTTTCCAATAGGAGTAGCCATTGGCCCTTTCAGCCCCACCTTGTTTTCGCGCACAGACTCTAGACTTTCCCATGTGAGAAAGCTTTGTGTTCTCGGATCAACTTCCGTCCCTACAAAGTGTTCATCCCATTCAATCGGCACCTCAGCGGTTCTAAACACCTGAATCAGACGACCTCCATTCATCAGCACGCAATTTCAACAAATTGAAGACAAACAAAACAATTCGCCGCATCCAATTCAACTCGGTCGGTAACACAATACCTAATCTGCTATTTGCCTGAAGGATACAATCTAGAAAACTCACTCATAATCAACGGATCAGGTATAGTGTAAACAAATATCTCAAGCAAAGTAAACCGTAAAAGAAATTGCAATTGAAGCATAAGGAATCGAGGAGCGCGGCTAACCTCCTTGACGGACTCGGCGATCTCGGGACCGATACCGTCACCGGGGAAAAGTGTGGCGGTGATCGGGGAGGCGGAGGAAGAGAGAGAGCGGGTAGGGGTGGAGAGGAGCGCCGGAGAAGAAGCGTGAGAACGCAGGAGGCGAGCGAGGATTCGGGAAGCCATAATCGAGGATGGAGAGGGAAAGGGGAAAGCAACGCCGAACAAATTTTGTCAACACAATCGAATCGAATTCCCGGTCAGATGAAGAAGATGCGTGCGATAATGCGTCACCCAAACAAAATACAGAGTAATAATTTAATTAGTTTTCCCTTTAATTTAACTTATTTTTTATATTTTTATATTTTTTTTGGTTGAATTTTATATTGTTTGATTGTTATTACTTATCTATCTATAATATTTATATACTCTACCAAAAAAAAATCTACATATTTGTATACATATACTAAAACGATATATATGTGTGATGCAGTTGCTCGATTCTCATATATAACCGCTCTCTACTTACAAAAATAAAAAATCAAGGCATCGTACATTTGATTATGAGAAAAAAATATTAAAATAATATGATAGCTGTAATTTCTAAAAAGCCACCACAAGATGGTTGTATTTAATAAAATTATAAATATATCTAACTGTAAAATAAAGATCAAGAATTATATATTATATATTAATCTATATAATATTTTGGTAATTCTATCTAACTAAAATATATCTCTTAATTAAAAAAGTATTAAATTTATTAGTGGTAGAATTTTTCCTACTATTTTATTTGAAAATTTTTCATAACTAATATATTAGTCAAATAAACACAATAATTGCATAACAAAAAATCTAAGAAAATAATTAAAACCAGTAAAGGATTAAGGGTATTTGTTAATTAATAAAATTATGGTCCAATTTATTAAATTTTTTTATATGATTTTATAGATAATTGATTTACTTTTATAATATCACGTTAGAATATTCTCATACACGGAACGGGACTTACGCTAGTTATACTTATTATTATCATTATCATTATCATACACGTTAGAACATAACTAATATTCTCATACATGGAGACGCTTGTGAGTGGGAGGGTCAACCCCTTAAATGGGCCTACAGTAACCCGATCCAGATGTAGAGTGGACAAAACCCACTTGAACTGGAAAGGATAAAAAAAAAAAAATTATCATTATCATTATTATTTCACTTGCCTTCATTTTGGTTAAAATTGTCAATATTTATCTCCGGCATCTTGGATATTTTTTTTATAAACTAAATAATTATTATCCTTATTATTTCACTTGCTTCATTTTGGTTGAAATTGAAAATATTTATCTCAAGCATCTTGGATAAATTTTTATAATTAAATTATTTAATATTTTTTTAAAAAAATTCTCCGGCATCTTGGATAAGTTTATAAGTTCATCAAATTAAAATAATAGCTAAAAATATCTCATAGTTAAACTTTCTTAAAAGTAGATTTTAATGAATGAAGTAAAGAAAAGTTTGAGATGAGTTTAGTTCAACTTGTCATTTTCCAAAGTTTTTTTCAATGACGTATGAAACGAAGTTTTGTGCTGTAAATATCCGTTTCCTTTTTTTCTAAAAAAACTTTTGTGATTTGGGCTATCAAATTGGGCTTTGGAAATTGTTGGTAATAGTGGGCCAGTCGTTTTTGTGTGATTAATGGCCCACATGATCCAACCATCGGTGGGTAAAAAGGGGCAAAGACCTAAATGCTCTATTTCTCATATTCAAACCCAAACCCCTCATAAAGGAGATGAATCCCAACCTAACTCACTCCATCAAGTAGAATTTATCTATCTATATCTATATCTATATCTAATTTTTAAAAGAGAAACCTTTTAATGAGGTGTCACTCGTTATTTAAAAGTAAGTTATTCAATCAATTTTTTAAAAAATTCAATTAATCTATTATCTTAGCCTAAATTATAATTTTAGTAGTTTAAAAAATATAATAATCTATATATAACTATTAAAAGAGAAGCCTTTATTCAATCAATTTTAAAAAAAATTCAATTAATCCATTATCTTAGCTTAAATTATAATTTTAGTAGGTTTTTTTTAAAAAAACAATGGGATTAATTCAAAACATAAAATTAATAATAAGAAAACATAAAATTAATATTAATAATATGCATACATACATACATACATACATATATATATATACTACGTACTTTAATTGCCTTTTCAACCAATGAGTTTAATTCAAAACATTTAATTATCTAAACTTTTACTATTATTTTATAATATTAATTTAATATATTTCTAAGATTTTATTTATAAAAAATCACGCCATGGCGCGGGGATCATACTAGTCAATATTTATTTCAAAAGTCGAGTCTTGCTAGCTTAGCTGGTAAAGGATGACATGTAGTGACCAATAGGTCATGAGTTCAAATTCCCCTCCCCCGTATTGTAATGGCCTAAGTGTCTACCTATGAACCAAAATATTTCTTCCAAGGCTCGACTACCTATTCCAGAAAAGGCAATGCCTCTTGGCAATGGTCGAAACTGAGTTCTCTCTAATCCCGAAATTTAAATCGGGACTCACCTGGCAGGTGGGGGGTGGGAAATCAATAAAGTTTTGGGAAGACAATTGGGTAGCAACGACACCTCTAAAGGACAAAATAGATTCTCAACATAACACTAATCCAGATGATTCCGTAAGCGATTTCGTTATAAGAGGACAATGGTGGAAGGAGAAACTTGTTTCGGTGCTTCCCGAACCCATAGTAGAGGCGATTATGAAAATCCCCTTGCCAATCACCCCCATAGCAGACATATATACTGTATTGGTGGCCCACCAAAAAGGGATGGTTCACAACGACAAGTGCCTATAACTTAATCTCATCCACACCACAAAGACCATCAGATGAATTCTCATGGATCTGGAAACTTGACACCCCGCCAAGAGTAAAGAACTTTATATGGAAAATAAAACAAAAAGGCCTAGCCACGGCTATGCGCCTAGCCCAAAAAGGGGTAGCAGTACCGAACACATGTATCTTTTGCAACCAATTCGCGGAAGATGATATTCAATTATTCATAGAATGCCCCATCAACAATTTCCAACAACAATTCCCTAGACAAATATCTCAAAACATTAACACCCTTATTTCATAAAACAGAGATGTGAATCAAATTCTACAAATTTTAGGTTCCACTCTTCCTATGGAGAAGAAACAAAAGATAGCAATCAGATGGTGGACCATTTGGTTTATAAGGAATCAAACAATCTTTAGAAATGAAAACATCCTTTCCGCAAAGGGTATTAAGAAAATGATCATGAACAATATTGAAAACTGGATAAAAGCTAGCAGATGGAATGAAATGGAGGATGGCGGCTTACAGAAACAAAATAAGGGAAAAGGGCTCACTAGGAACAATAGGAAAACCTACCGTTGGGAGAAACCTCCGGCGGGCAAATATAAGCTAAACTTTGACGGATCATTTAAATCAACCTCAAACAGTTCCATTGGATACGTACATATATCATCAGAGATTGGTGTGGTGACCCAATCAACATTGGCGGTAAAGCTATTGGTGGACAATCACCTCTTATGGCGGAAGCTCTAACCCTACGTCTTGGGATAGAAAAAGCTAAAAAACTAAAGATTACCGATCTCATAATAGAAGGAGACTCTAAAATTATCACGGACTATCTAAGATCACATGTTGGATGTCATTGGGAAATAGAAATGGTTATGTCTGATATCCAAGGCCTTCTCCAAGGAATAAATAATGTTGATGCATGTATCTCATATTTCCCGTATTGGTAACCGGATAGCGAATAAGGTTGCACAACTTTGCTACTCAACCAGGGGGCCTGAGGTATACCTTGATACAAGTCTTCTTGACCTCATCCGACAGATTGCTTTCGGATAGGGTGTTCCCATCCGAATTTTTACCTAATAAAAAAAAAAAAAGTCCAACCCTAGGCGTGACAATGTGAGTATATATGGAGTGTGTTTGGCGCGACAGAAAGTAGACTAATTAAGAATGGCTAGAATCCGGTTAATAGATGTAGCCTTTTCATTTTTGACCTTAATGAGAATGGCACATGAGATCAATTGTGGAAAGACTAACAACTTATTCTTTAACATTCATTTCAACACGTCTCCTGCAAGTGCAACTAAGGATTGACTCCTCATGAACAACTAGCAACACTGACCAGGATTGAAAGACAAGTTGTTAGTCTAATATTAAAGTCCGAATCAGAATAATGATCGGGGGTCGTGTGTATATGCACATGTGTGCTTTAAGCCTAACACATAAGCAGGGTGATCGATGTTCTATCATAAAAACAACTTTTGTAATATAAGAAATAGCCTAACTACTTACTTATATAAGACTTATTTTACTCTATATATTTTCGATGTGCGTCACTTATCCTTTCACATCTCAATAGGTTAGATCTCGTTATTCATGTCTTTTTCTTTTTCCTGGTTATTCATGTCAGTGCTTATTTTAGGGGTACTATTGACTCTTTCAGAAACACATTTTGGATGATGATTTTGTTATTGTACTTTGATGCTTTTGTTCAGATACTTCTAAAGCAATTAGGTGATGTAGAAGAAGTCACAGCGCATGAGCAATAACAGAAACCTTTGGTCGCTGAAGCCAGCCTATATGAAGACAAAGGAAGGAAGAAACAAAACGAAATAATTAACTTAATAGTTGTAACTATAATTAAATTAAAAGATAATTAATCTGAGCATTAGCAAGTTGAGCAATTGATTCCAAAGAGCTGAAGGTGTACTTTTGAAGTCTGTTAATCACATGGGTTCCTTGATAAAGCTATTTGTCCCCTTTCTAATTGGTATCCCTCCCCTTTGACTAATTAACATTGCAGACTAATCCCTCATATATATATACCAGTTTAATCTCTTTTTATTTTTCCTTTTTGGTGGTGATATTAATTAAAATAATTCAATTTATATTTTCACCTTTCAACTGTATGAAAAATAATATAATTTTTAGGAGTGGTAACAAAGTAGCTCGACTCATTTTTAATTTTCGACTATAAATTGAATCAAAATAATGATATGAAACTGACTAAATCAACTCATTATCATTCAAAATTCACCAAAATCTAAAGTTTGCTAGTTATGTAACTTATGTCATTATATTTGCAGGGGTATGTGGTCGGAAAAAAGAATCGGAATACTTTATTTCCACCTCCCACAAAAAGGTTGATTATTTTTTAACATCTCTCAAAAAGTTAGGTCACTTTAATTTGTTTTGCCATTTTTGACATGCTTTTTAATACGTTAAAAAACTACATAAAATATCAATATATTTAATTAAATTTAAAAATTCATATTTTATATAAAAAAAGAATTAGCTTTAAAAAAACATGTCTAAAAGTAAAAAAAAAAATCTTAGTGTACACTTATTTTTTATCGAGAATTTTTCCCGAATTGGTTCTTATTCTACGCCCTTAAAACATAAGATAAAAAGACCATTCTTCTCGTAGTAAATGATCATTCTTTTTTTGATTCATTCATCATTACACTAATTTAATTGGATATATTTGGATATAAGTTATAACTCATTAATGCCAAACTCTAAATGTTTCCAATGTATCAATATAAAATAACCCAAACTCGAAATGACCTTAACTATAAAACCATACTATAACAATATTGACCTGCAGATCATCAACTCACTGTCGATATTGAGCGATTAATCAATCTCATTGAGGGTATCAAATAAGGAAGAAGATGAAGCCCGGAAACCAAGAGAGGCGTGGGTGGGGATTACCGGAAAAGGTGGAGGACACAGCCATATATGGCAGTACACCCACACCCCCACACCCCCACACCCACACCCACATATGCAGGAAAGGAAAGGGAGGAAGATGGATGATCCGAACCCCAAATAACTGACATAATTTGATTGCTTTAGCGTGAAGGCTTTGTTAGATACGAGGCCCTTTGGAATGGAGTGTTCACACATGGCCCTCTTGCCTGCATCTCTAATTCATATCTCATCGTGTTTCACTCCCTAATTTCAAATTCAGATTAATTTGTACTATATTTATTATTTATTTATTTATGATTTGTTTTTATAAATTACTTAAGTTATGGATCAATTTCTTCCTTTTTTTTAAGAAAAAAAAACTAGATAATGTATTAGATTTGACTGCTTAATTTCTCCAATCGGGATCATCCGTCTAGGCCAGATATACGAGTCTACGAGCTCGAGTACTTGATGTTCAAGCTCGAGCTCAATTTCTGTTCGAGTATATACATGTGTTCAAGCTCGGCTCGCGAGCAGGGTGTAGAACTCGAGCTCGCCTCAATGAGTTTGGTTGTCCTCGAGCTCGAACTCGGGCTCGATGAGATCGTTAAGGCTCGAACGAACTCAACAGACAGCAACAAACAATTCAATTGCAGCAACTGGATTGTAACTTTTTCTTGCAATTTTGTGTGCACTTGAAATTTTCTCCATCGGTTCTTCTATCATTGTTCTCCATTCTTTCCACTTTATTGATTTATGAATGTTTGATATTTGTTCATCTAACTAGTGTGATGTAAACTAATCTTGTTTCGATTGAGCAAGCGAAACGCCACTCATCCCATTTTTCCAATATACGAATTGTTGAATCTATGACATTTGAAACCTACCCAACACTTCAAAAACAACAGATCTGAGAGAGAATCGAGAGAGCAAATCAGAATCAGAATAAACCAAATCGAATTGAAACTGCAATAAACCAAATCAGTCACACATGAGACGAGAGCAGATCTGAGAGAGAATCGAGAGAGCATTGAGCAGGCCGGGACTTCCCTAGCAAAACAGAGAGAGATCTGAGAGAGACAATGGAGGCGGCAAGCAAATCCGACAATGGAGGAGACAATGGAGGCGGCGAGCAAATCCGACAATGGAGGCGCCGACAATGGCCAGCAAAACAGATCGAGAGAGAAGAGCAGATCGAGAGAGATCCGAGAGAGAAGGGCGAGTCTCTCGCCTGGACAGAGAATGAGAGATGGGAGAGACGGGGCGGCTGTGTAAACCCTAAACCTAGGCTAACTAATTATATATATACGAGCTGGCGAGCTACTCGAGCTTGAGCTCGATTCGAGCTCAGGAATAGGCTCAAACTCGACTCATATGTACATTCGAGCGATCCCGAGTCGAGCTTTTACCGAGCCGAGCCCGTGTCGATCCCGAGCTACTCGGCTCATGTATCAGGCCTACATCCGTCCCACTTCTCCCCACATTACCAAAATTACATATTATATACGTAGTATATAGATTGAATAAAAAGACCGCCATTCATATAGAGTCGAATTTAAGCATAACCTTAATTACCTTAATTTGGACTCGATCTTTAAAATGAACTAATACTTCATTAAAGTAAATAAATGAGATCTGACTAAGAGTTCGTTTGCTTAACAATTGAAAAACCCAAAAGTGAAAAACCTAGGAAGTAGGATAAGTACATGTGTTTGGTTGTAATTTTTTTCCTTCAAAATCTCAGGAACTTGAATTTCCAGGAATTCAAATTCTTATGAAATGGGAGAATTTCACTTACCTAGGGAGACTATGTAAGTTGATCTTCCACCCTTTTGGGAGCAAAATTACCACTTTCACCATTTGAATTTCCTAACATTTAAAATCTAATCAAACATCTTTTTTACATTAACCGGAAGTACAATTAACAGAAATTTAATACACGTGAATTGAATTCTTGAGAATTGCACTTCCCAGGTTCAACCAAATGAGACCTAAGTTTTTTTTAAAAGTATTTTACAAATTTTGAGCTATTTGAATTCAAAACCTAGTCAAACCTAATTACAAAGTGGCCAAACTAGGATATCACATGTGAAAAAACGCTCTCTCTTTTGAGAGAGATGAAACACCTGCCGGCCAGGGTTTCGGGCATTCTGACCACCGCAACACCGTTCCTCCGGGAGCGTTCCAACCCTCCTTCGGGAGCCCCACATCTCCTCCGGGAGCCCAACTCTCCTTCGGGAGCCCTAATCTACTCCGTTAGGAGGCCGAACGACTGTCTTTGGCTGTCCACCAAGCCCCGTTGTTCTCCATTGGCAGCCTATAACTCCCTCTCGCAGCCCTCCTTCCTCCTTGTGGGTCGGATACCGTCGAACTACTTCTTCCTGGATTCCCGTCGATCTGGGGTGGTTGTTTCGGGAGTCATTCGATTTGTGAAATTATATTGGGGCTTTTGCCTCCAACGACTTTCTCTCCTTGTTCCCATCTCCGGTGAACTCGGTGCTTCTCCGTCGAACTAGCCTTCGGCTCACTCGTCGGGGATTCTTCTTCTCCTCGGGGATCGGTACTTTCGAGCCTGTCCCTGGCCGGCAGGTTTCGATTTGCTTCCAATCTCTCAAGCCTTTCCCTGTCAATCCAGTGGTTCACTGCTCTGCATCATCATCGGTCACCTCTCCGGATTCTTGGTGGCGGGACTCGCTCGATTCCCTCCTCCTCTGGTCTGTTGATCCCGGATCCAAGGTCTTGCCCGGTGAACTTGGCTCGTTTTCTCTCCCGGCGTCTCCCTCTTGGTGCCATCCCCTCTGCTGTCGTGGTGGGCTGGTCCCAGCTTCGGCGGCGCCGGCGGTTACTGTTTCCGCTTCCGGTGTCAAGACCCCTCTTACCTCTCGTGGGTGGTGGTCGCCGACCACCGGGGTTGAGGTCTAATCCTTTCATCCTTGCTGCCATCGCCGTCGGTTATTGCCTTCTCTGGGTTTGCCTTGCACTCTGGCGGCGTTTGTTTCAACCCTAGGTGACTAGGTCATTTGCTTCCTAATTCTTTGGGCCCGATTGTAGCTCTTTGGGCCCAAGGCGTTGCCTTGGGCCCAAAGCTGGCCCGAAGGATTTTATAACCTATTAAAGTAAAACTAATTGGGTTATTATTTGGTTTAAATAATAATTCCGGTTGGGTTGTTAAAAATAAAATAAAATAAAATAAAGTAAAAAATAAAATAACTCGTGTAAATAAATTCCGGAATTTTCTTGCGCTCTTCGTCCTCTCGCGGTCGTGCTTCGTTTTCTCGGGTTGGTTGGAGTCATGTCTTTTGGATCCGTGGTTAGTTTCGGTTGAGGAGCAGTTCTGCGGCCCTGGTTGATCGAAGTGATCGTGTTGGTGGTGTTCGTGGTCTCCGAAGATCCTTCATCTAGGTGGAGGGAACGTCGAGTGATCCACACCTCCCCAGGAGTCGTCTTTGCCCTTCGTGGATTTCTGCTTTCCGTCTTTCCGGCGGTGAGACATCGTGTCAGCTATGCTGTCCCATGCGCTCGCTATCCACTTCTCCATGCCGGGTCTTCCTCTTCTCGCTGTTGTGTTCGCTGGTGTGCTTAGGGGTTTTCCGGATTTATTTTGTGTAGTTCCTTTGTTGTATTAGGTGCCTGTATTCTGTTTCCATGTTGTATTTTCTTTTGTTATGGTGTATGTTTAGACGGCTTGCCGTCTGCCGATGTCGGCCTCTCGAGGTCCGGGCATGTCCGGTCTCGAATTATTTCCTAATCAAAAAAAAAAAAAACAAAAAAAAAAAAACCTAGTCAAACCTCGATCTAAAATCAACCTAAAAATGTATTTGTACTGAACTTTAAGCCGAGCTTTTTTCTAATCCACTGAATCAAGTTTAAACTACTCAACTAGTCTTAATTAAAGACATACCCTCCTAGACTTAATGTAAGACTTTGAGTTCAATCCACCATACTTTTTATGATTAAAAAAAAAAAAAAAAAAAGACAAACATCCAACATTAGTCCCTTTGCCTAATGAATTTTGACCCTCAAATTTTATATATAACCAAAATCTTTATATCATCATCCTCAAAACTGTACTTATTTAGGATTGTTCAATTCATGTATATCTCCTAGTAATTTTACTACCGACATAAAATATAAAATATAGTTCTAAAATGAAACTTGCAACTAGATGGATGCATGGACCCCACCATGTCCTCCTCCCAATTCCCAATCTCAAAAACCCTAATTTTTACCCTACTGGTTGTCCTCTCCAACCCTACCCACTTCATCTCCCACTACCCGTTGGGTGAGTTGACCAGAGACTCTCCGAAAACTTAAATACTTACTCTTATTAGATCTGATAAGATCTATCCGATCCGTTGGTCAACTCTCCGAAAACTTAAATACTTACTCTTGTTAGATCTATCCGATCCGAAATTGACTCGAAACTTGCTGGATGGATGGGTAGTGAGTGAGTGTCCACCCCAAAGCAAACACCCCTCCCCCTCTTTCATCTTTGTACTTTCCCTTCAACACTTTGTTGATACTTTTATAGCTGCTTTTGCACGCCAATGTGTCCCAACAAATTACCCACTCTTTAGACTCCACAAAACCCTCAAACTCCAAGCTTAGCTCAATCCATTAGCCCATGGATCCGGTGGCGGCCTCCGCGGCCCTCGGCCACCCCTTCCACCAGTTCCACCACCAGGACGACCACCACACCCCCGCCAACATCCGCTACCAGCTTAACCATGAACCTTCCGATGATCACCCGAATGAGAACTACTCCGCTGGAGGAGAGTCGGAGTCGGGGGGCGGTGGTGGAGGATCGGGTTCCGGGGAGATGACGATGAAGCGGCCGAGGGGGCGGCCGGCGGGGTCTAAGAATAAGGAGAAGCCTCCGATTATTATCACGCGCGATACGCCGAATGCTCTCCGGACGCACCTCATGGAGATCGCCGACGGCCGGGATGTTGTTGAGAGCATTGCCGCCTTCGCCCGCAGCCGCCAGCGCGGCGTCTGCATCATGAGCGGGACCGGCGCCGTGGTCAACGCCACGCTCCGCCAGCCTTCCGCCTCCCCCGCCGCCCTCCACGGCCGGTTCGAGATCCTCTCCCTCAGCGGCTCCTTCCTGCCGCCGCCGGCGCCGGCCGCGGCCACCGGCCTCAGTGTGTACCTCTCCGGCGGGCAGGGGCAGGTGGTTGGGGGCAGCGTCGTAGGGCAGCTGATTGCGTCGGGGCCTGTGGTGGTCATGGCGGCTTCGTTCAGCAACGCCGCCTATGAGAGGCTTCCCTTGGAGGAGGACGACGCCGGCGGCGGCGGATTGGGCTCGCCGACCTCGGCGATGGGAGGAGGAGGAGGAGGAGGCCAGCAAGGGATGGTGGGCCCCGGGTCGAACTCGCCGGCGTTTCCAGGGATGATGGCGCCGCCTCCCCCAAATCTTATGATGAATTCGATTCATCAGCTGCCGGGCGATGCTTACTGGGGCGGCGGTGCTGCCGGCCGGCCACCGTTCTAATCGATTGCGCGCAATCAATCCAACTGGCCGGCGGTGGTGCAATTGAATTGATTGAATTGGAATTGGTCAGTGTTCAATTATTCCTTTTTTTTGGTTAAAAAAAGGTAATTTGAGCTGATCTTTGATCTGAATTTTGTTGGTAGAATGAAGAATTAGGGTTCATGGCCGACAATTAATGGCGTGTTAAATTAAGTAGGGGTGATTGAATTGGTTACATTTCAAGTTTTCAGTGTTTAATTTGTATCTTTTCTTAGGGTATAAAAGAGGCTATAGCTAGGGTTTGCTTAATTGCTTCTTATTAATTCCTTGTTTTTTTTTTGCTTGATTTCAGGTAATTTGATTATATATGTCTTTGGTATTTATATATTCAGCTTAATAGATTAATTAAGTATCACTAAATTAACTATGATCAAATTAAGAATAAAATTAGCATAAATATTACCATATATGTCAAGTGGCTATATATAGGTAGTCAATTAATATATGTAACTAATGATTAATCAATTGATGATTTATGGTTTGAGTATAGAAATATATATGTAACATCATCAAATGTCCTAGCTAGCTAGATTGAAGATATGCTAAGAAATCAAATTGAGTTCACCATAGGTGGGTTACATAAAATAATGATCAAAGTTTTGAAATTATGAATTTATGATTGGTATGGTAGTTAGCTGTTACATTTTTTTTTCAATTAAATATATATAGAGTATAGACTATTCTCTATAATATTATTAATATTTACTGAAAAGTACTAAAACATAAATGAGAAACACTAAGCCTAAAAGAATTGAAAATTGAAAAGCATAATTAGCTAACACAATTAATAAAGAAATATATCCTTTTCTTGGTAATTATGTCAAACTCGGACGGATCAATCTATCTTAAAATTTAATTCACTTCCTATTTCACACGTTTCTAAACAGGATAAAAAGTATTCAAAATATTTGTCTTAAAAAAATTATATAATTTCATATAACACTATATATAATTTTTGTTAAAAAAATATATTTTATAGTGTTTTCACCTTTTTAAAAAACGCACCAAAAATCTAAAAAGAATTGAGATGCAAGGAGTTTAGGGTCAGCTTGGTAACACGAAGCTAATGGGGTAGCTGAAGCTGATAGAGTAGGTAAAGTTGATGGATTAGGTGTGTTAAATATATATTAAATTAGAGTTTTCATAAGCTAGTAAGGTGTTTGGTAACCCAGCTAATAAAGTAGCTGACACAAACTAAGTGATCAGATAGAAGAAAATGAATAGAATTCTGAAAAGTTTGGGGTGAATAGCGGTTGGAAATCCAATTTTAAAATCTAATTAAACTAAAATCTTATATTTAACTTATTTAAAACTATAAAATTTTAAAACCGGAAGTTCCGAAAAGCTACCTGCATTGCCAAACGGACCATTAATGAACTTTTTGCTTTGCAAAATATGCTCTTGATAGCTTTTATATACAGGGTGTGCACTTATGTGGCTAATTATGATGAGATTGAATCAATTAGGGAAATAAAAATGGTATCTTCAAAGGATCGAGTATTTGTTTATATAAAATTATTAATCAAAGGCACAATTTGAAGAATCAATTGAGAGGTAGAATTTGATATATATATATGTGAAATTGAAGATGGTATGTAGGGTTTGAGGAATTAATGGCTCCCTACCATTACCAGGGCGGGGAAGTTCCAACAAAGATCCAGTCAAGAGTGAAAATCAATTGGTTGAATGAATTGAATTGAAGGCACAAGTAATTGAATGAGACAGCTTGAAATTGAGACTGTGAGAGAGACAAAACACAGAAAGAGATGGGAACTGCACGTGCAGTTTGCGATTTGGGCGGGGAACCGGAAATTAACCTACTCTCTGATACCCACAGACGATTTTTTTTAAATAAAGTTTGGGTTCCTTTACGAGGAGAGTTTTCAATTGCTCATCTGTCATTGTTCCTCCGCTGTTTTTTTATCAGCTGAGCTGATGCTTCCCTTGAAAGCAATGAAAGCTGCAGGAAGGTCTGACTGACTCCCCACATTTACCGGGCATCACCTCCATATATATGCCTTGTTTTCATCTTTGATTGATTCCTCTGAATCAGAGAAGTTTGGGACACCAGTTTAGTTTATGATCGATCGAGAGAGAGGCCATGGAATCATGTATTTCATTCATCGCTTTACTTGTATGACACTTGTTGGATTATTGCCGATCCTCGTTATGTATATTTATCAACTTGTTTTTATGTCTAAAAAGCCCTAATTTTATGTCTAAACTACATTGATCTAGAGATGATACATCACAGTCATACACGACTGATACACCAACTAATAGCGACCTTAAGGACGAGAGCTTGGTGCTCTGAATGAAGAAACAGGAGCCGAAAGTGACTAACAATATAGTCCGCAACGGATCAGAGTTGACTTCTTGTAAGATATGTCTGAAGAACACCGTCTGAAAAGTCTGAGCCATCATCAAGAATATGTTAGAGATGAGCATTCTAATCTTTTAGGACACTGCCAGTTGGTACCGTTGATAGCATTGATGAGGGCAAGATTATCTCTTTCCAGCACCACATGTTGTAGACATATGGGTGCTGGAAGACGCATGGTAACATGTGAGGATATAGTCGAGCTGCTTGGATGCTTATTATTTAAAATAGAACTATAGGTTTTCTAGGTGTGACCCTCACCAATACATATGAAGTTCACTTATACATTGATCCATATTCACAAATATTATTTCAACCTAAATCAGGATAAGATGGCAGTGATTTTTATTTTTTTTTGATCAAGGTAAAGTTTCAAAATACCAGTGTGTCGGGTAAAACGAGAGGTCGAAACAAACAGCAGACGGGCTAACCGTCATCATACTAGCAAGCTAAAACATAAATAACGTGGTGAGAACGGGTCGTCGCTGCGTGCTGGTCTGGGGACGGGCTGAGAATGACTCCTTCGCGGGGCCTTCCCTGGGCGTGGAATAGTCGACTCAGATGGCAGTGAAGTTATTTTTGCAATAGGTTTATTATATAACTCGCTAAAATTATTTATAATATTAAAAAAAATGCAAAGATTTTAGTACACATCTAGTTACAAGTACTTATATATCCATTGTAAAAAATCAAATACGAGTACGTACAACTCGAAGATCAGACCTGACTGAATTTAATTAAGATCTGAAAACAATGCGATGGACAGTAGAAATCATATTTTAATCGGGGGTAGTTTTCTCGAGCACCATGTAGTCATGTAGACGTACTTGTTTGTAGTTTTGTACACATACTTATTTCTTTCATTTTTATATTTAATTTGTTGGGGTTTTACCAATTCCCAGGCATTTCCTTACCTTTATCTGATCGATCTGAGAGTCAAAGGTTCATGAAATCTTCCTCAGTCTTCATATCTTCAAGATACGGCATCCACTCCATCCATCCATCAGTATTCATCCATTCATTGTTCTTACACTGTCATATATTTTTGGCTCCTGTTTCCTCAAGTTAGTCCATTGTACATTAGGAAGACAAAAAAACAAAGGCATAATTGATGTTAAATGCACATTTACAGTAGATAGAAGATCACCAAATGCATTCTCTATTCTCTATACAACACAGCGAATCAAAAGGCATGTAAAGCTGAGTAAAACTAACAACACTCACTCCAACCCAACCCCAAAACCCTATATGTTCACTTGCATATAAATACAAAAAGGATTGAAGGACATATAGAGATATATATCGATCAACAGTTGCACAACTTTGACTGCTTGTGCAGGAAAACCTGGGAGAAACTAAAGCAAGCTGCCTACTTGGAAATCACTAGGTAAACGAATGAGCTTCCCTCGTTCATCAAATGTGAATATATTTACTTACAAACGAAACGATGGTCAATAATCCATCCTCAGGCGTTTTAATTCGGCCTTAAAAGCCGAGCTTGAGTTAAGGGTACGGTGTGCAAGTGTCCTTATGTCCTCACGGGAGCACTCACGTGAAACACGGACCAATTCCCACAGAGCGCCTCCATTGATCATGTCTTTTGCATTCATGTCTGAGATTGGAGAAACAAGGATGGTAAACAAAGGCAAATACTTATCGGTTTTGTTCTGTAAGAAATCGATCATTGGTCAGCATAAAATTTTATGCTGTGTAGCTTAAGGTTTTGTTCTGAAAACTCTGCCGTTTTACAGGGAGGTTGTGTGTAATTTAACCTAAGAAGTATAGTTAGAAGCTTACCATGCTGAGCTAGGTGGCATAGTGCAAGCTCAAGATGACGTCTAATCGGTGAAGCCTCGTTGTTGGCATTCTGTACAATCCACGGGAGTGCACCATCGTCAATGAGAAGGGATCTTCCTGCTTTTGCACCTGTAATTGAGATATAAATCATGTCATTGGCATCCCCGGCCATGCCAAAGCATTAATTTTGTTGGCATGACTTGGATTCCATCTCTACAGAATGGTTGCTGAAGTGAAAAAACGTGCCACTGAATGGACAAACTGGTTTAAATTGAAAAAATTTCATGGGAGATTATGTCGTTAACAATTGGCCCCCCCCAGACCCTGCTCAGGCGGGATAAGCTGGGAATGTTGTTGTGTGTTGATGAATAGTTTATAAGAGTTCAAGGTGCAGCAAATAAAAACATGGGAAGGGCTTTGTTGCAAGTTGCAATTCTTTTAGTCTGACCTTGAGTTGCAGCTCTGGATTCACATTTTGCAAAATTTGCAATTCCACGAGCCACTTGAGCAAGGACATCTGGGTGTCCGCATCTGACCATCCCCAGCAATGCCTGGATTCCCCCTTCACTTCGGAGCTTCATCTGCAACTTATCTGAAGAGTATGACTCATCAGTACCAAGGACTATGGACATACACCATGTCCCACTTTCAGCAACAAAATCCATGAATAAAGTTCACTAGAGCCACAGAAGATTCAAATCACAGCCATAGAGAAACGGTGAAACAGCAATCATCATTATTTCATTGAACTAATCCAAAACATATGGAGATGTTAAAAGTTCAAACTTCCATATACTAAAGTAATATTCCTTGGTCATTTAAACTATCAGATTCATTCTCAACCTGTCTTCCAGGAGTTCAAAAGTCACTGGATAAAAGTAAGCGTTCTGTTTTTGTCAACCAATCTAAATGAAAAAGAAGAAAAGAAATAATATCTCTGCAAGAAGCAAGCTCGTACTTCTACTGACATTAAATGCAAAGAAGACCTTAATTACATGCCATCCACTCCCTCTATTTCCGATCAATCCATTCTATTTCCTTGTATAACCTTTTTGGCATATTATAGAATGTGATGAGTACGGGTCGGACAAATATGTTTGTGGGACAAAACTGAAGATGTCACTACATTTTGTAATGATTATCTGAATATGCTAATCCTAGAAGATCATGAGAATTGAGCAGGTTAGAACATCAGCTTACCATTGCCACAGAGATTTGCAATTGCCCCAGCAACCATACGTAGTGTTTGAGGATCCTCAGCATGGGATGCAGTCATTGATAGCAAACCCACACCTCCTTGGGTCATTATCAGCTCCTGGTTGGTCTCTGAAGCGACAGTAAGGGCATCTTTATTAGAAGCCAATATCCTAAATTAATAAAAATCTTGGAAAAAAAAAAGATAAAGATAAATGAGTACCATTCATTGCAAGATTTGCTATAGCTCCTGCTGCAACTCTATGTATAGTCTCATCATCCGAGCTTCTAAGAAGCATTAACAAGGATGTAAGACCGCCTGCTTCAACAATTTTCTCCTGATTACTTTCTGCAAATAGTAGAAAAAAGAAATGATCAAACAGATGCACATGGTTAAGCATCAACAACTTGGAAGTAGTTTAAATGATTTACCAAGATAGAGAACAAAGGCGAGCTAATAGACATTGTTGAGGAAGAAAGATGAAGAAACATAAAAAACCAACTAAAATATTTACCCCGCATATTATTACAAAAACCAATGCATCTTTTACCAGTCCTCCAAAAATAGATGTTTAATTGTTCAGACAGCAGGCAATGCTTGACATTAAAAGGGTTATCGAAATTCAACAGCCTCAGAAAGATCTGGAGTGCCATGGAGGGGTTTTAAACATATCTAATGAAGAGAGATCAAGAAATCAGGCAATACAAAGTCTGTGCTTACTCCCAATAGAGGGTCAAACCTTTACTCACTCTAAGAATCTTTAGATGCCCATAACTCAAACACCATGTAAAAATGACATTGCTACTACCCTTTAGAATCATTATGAAGGCTACATTGGATGATATGTCAAGAGCTGCAGACTTTCCGTTTTTTTATACTGTCACAAATTTGTGCCATAAAGATTATTTGAAGGTGGATATCAAGTTTTTTTCTTTTCTATAAAATATCAAGGGCCAAAAATAACACGAGAAGAAAGAAAACAAAGTAAATTACAAAGCAAAAAGAAGAAAAATTGTAAAGTCATTTGAAAAAAAAAAAAAGATACCTTCAGCAGCAAGATTTGCCACTACTTTAACTGCATGGATTTGTACATCTGCATCTTCTGCTTCAAGCAATTTAATTATCTTCTGCAAGCCCACTGCCAGAATTTCCCCTTTTGTTAAAATTAAGCACATGACAGATGCAGTTCAAAAATAATAATCAGAATTATTAATAGTAATTCAACTGAGAAGTGCATTACCTTGTTCAAAAAGGTTGGCCATTGAAGTCTTGTCACCATTTCCTCCATCATCAGTTTGTAAATGCCTAACTTGAGAGACAAGATGATCTGTATCACCGTGGCTTTGACTATTTCCACTGTCAAGTTGTCTTCGAGTCTGCAAGGAGAGAAGCCAGATAATATGATTCATGTTTCTATATACATTGCACAGTTTAGGTGCAAAATGCACTTCGAGATGCCTACTTCACTGCTCGAGTTGATACTGGAGCCGATGTCTACTTTCAGGTTAATTATTTATTTAGTATTTTTATTTTAAAATAGAGAATTCGGAAGAAATACAAAGTATAGCAACACATTGCCAGCCACAACACAAGAAAATGATATCAGTAAATACTCAATTTATGCTCTAGATAATTTCTTATAAATTTGAAAAATTCCAGCCAAACAATGCGTACTTCACTATGCAGCAAGGATATGTAGCATCAGGTGCTGAAAGCATACCTCATCAGCTTCAAAGCTCAACTGCAGTAGTTGACTTTGCAGCATTGTAATCTCCCTTTCAAATTCCTCTTTCTGGTGCGCTTCATCTTCCAGCATCTTATGAAGCTTTAAGATCTCGGAATTTGCAGCTGCCTGGCATCATCCATTATGGCCAAACAGAATATGAAAAACACTGAAAACAAAAAGTCCAGTCCCAAGGCCTATCGATTCCATCAAGACAAGCAACATACCTCTGACCTTTTTGACTGGGCTAGTTGCTTTCTAAGGTTTTCA
Source organism: Persicaria maculosa (assembly GCA_963922045.1). NCBI lineage: Eukaryota > Viridiplantae > Streptophyta > Magnoliopsida > Caryophyllales > Polygonaceae > Persicaria > Persicaria maculosa. Next base: position 76,921,061 of record OY998255.1, on the reverse strand, counting down.
ACTTCCATTTGAGCAGCCTCCCTCAGATGTGTTTCATTCTGAAGCAAACTTTCAATTTCAGCGACATTATCAGAAGCAGGCACCTGATATGCACAAATCAATACAGCTCTTAGTCATTGTTAACATTGATAGTGCTTATGGATTCCTAGACATATGCACATCATTTTAGAAATGATCAAGGAGATTCTCTGTTTCTAATCATATATAAAATCATTGCTAGCGCTAACAGCTTCCCAGACAAACAACATATTCTGATTCTGGGTCAGATTAGTCGGGGATGCCCAGGTGAAATTGCCAACCCTAACTAAGATTAAAAAATGAGGATAAAACTAGCCTATTATCGCAAGTCCTGAAGATAGAAAAATATCTTTTCATACTGCTTTTGTCAACCCTTTATTTATTTCTGTTTAGTTACTACATCATTTTATAATCACAATTTTTTATAATCATTTTATAACCACATGAGCTTAAAATGGCTACTAGTTATATCTATGGATATTTAGTTTAGAACTAAATGTGCTTTAGCGAAAGATAATGTTACTCATGATATATAGGAAACAAGAACATCTTATTTCTTATGCCATGCGATATGTTATTCCTGATTATTTGCAAAAAAACATATTACAAGTAGTGTATGTGTCATTGAAAGGATTGCCAAGCTGTTGTGGTGGTGTCATGTCACATTTGCGTCGCCACTCACCGTGGTGGGTGCCTTAAACCCTCTTAGCTGAATACAGTTAAATTTATACGAGATACCTTAGTAATGGATGGTTGGTGAGATGTTCCATCTGTGTGATGAGATATTTTTCTCTCATTGTCCATCTTTAGCTGATTTGCTGCCAGCTGGTCCTCAAGCTTCTTCACAGATTCCATATAGTCTCTCTGATATTTTAGTCGTTCTTTCTACATGTAAAAAGTACAGAATGATAGAGCCTCCTTAAAAGGTAAAACCTCCTTAAAAGTTGAAGGCAAATAAATCTGTCTTGCAGTTACAGATAAGCATGAAAAACTTCCAATGACAGAAGAATGAAAGCTTTCCAACGAAAATTCAATCTGTTACAACAACTTGACAGAAATAATGTATAACAAGAACATTGATCAGAACTCCAGGGAGTGTGGCAAGTTTTCCATCAATGAGACCAGTAAGAAGATATACTCGTATTAATCATATGGTCTACTGAGCTTACCTCCAGTGCTTCCGCATACTTCCTTTCTGTATCAATCATACGATTTTGTGCTTCTTTGTTTATCATCTCAATCCTATCCATAAATGCCTTTTGCTGCCTTTCACTTTCAGCCATAAGTTTGTCCAGCTGTATGTCAAGTTTCCTTGCTAAACTTTTGTAGTCAAATTCTTCCTTTATTTTCAACATGTTCTGAACCTTCATAGCCTGTAATTTAAAAAAAATAAAATCAAACATGTTAAATGAATTCCTACACACTGAATTACTGAGCAAAGATTTGAATTAAGTTCCATCTATCATCTGTTGTCTAAAGCCTAATGCAACGGCTAATATATTCTACAGAAATCTAGACAAGAATTAATGAAAAGAACAAGCAACATTCCCCAACCAACCCTTTGACCAAACATTATAGTGCTCGATGTCTCTCCTCGGTGGCGTGGAGATGGCCCAATGGTAATGATAAGTGACGTTCTTGCAGAACCTGTATTAGAGAATTGATATGAAACTATTAATAATAGTTTGGCAAAGTAAAGATAAGCAATGATATTCTATGAAACTATGGATTTTTATGTTGTCAAGGGAAGGTCACAAATCCTATAGTTTCCAAGGAAAAAAAGTGCAGAGGAAAATTTGTACTAAGTTGTCAGTGAAACACAGTAATCAAATCCATCTGCAGAAAGCCAGAAAAATAAAAACATATCTATCTAACCTCCAAATGAATCTCGCAGCAATCTTGTTAGCTTCGAATCACGAACTGGAATGTGTGGACTGCTCTCTGCCAAGGCATTGATGCACTTTCCCAGTGCACTTAAGGAAAGATTGATGGACTTTGCCTCCTCAAGGGTATGACCATCACTTCCTAATAAACGATGAGCAGATGATGAACTTGGGTTGTGAAACAATACAGCAAATGCAATCCAAGTATTAGTGCTGGAAAATGGAATGACATGAAGCCATGAAGCAGGCTAAAAAAGAAGAATAATTCTCACAGATGTTGAATAATGGTAATTGAACTCAATGTAAGGAAATGTTGTTGAAGAGAAAATATAGGATTAATATACTGATGCTACTTTATAAGGTTAAAGGAAGAGATTTAAATCCAGAAGAAGAAATGTTTGGGGACCAAAAAGGAAATGATACTCTGATGCATTTGTTAGACAATCAGAGAGGGAGACAGGGAGGAAGGTTGGAAAGGTTAGGGTAGTCTGCACCTGACTTGTTGATACGCTCAGAACCTGCAAGATCTATCACCACTAGCTTGCTTTTCCGCACAACTTGAGCTGTGTGTGTTTTAACCACATGGGAAGCATCTCCATTCTCGCTTAATAAAGTAGACTCCTTCCCGTTAACTAACCTTTTAACATGAACCTGAATACATGAAAAAGAGCAGATTCCAGTAAGGATATACTGCTTCTGAATTACAGAGTAAGAAACAGAAAGATAAACCTTATTACCATCAAAATAGCATGGCTACGAGAGGATTCAGTATTCAACTTTGTATTAGCAGCAAAGCGGTGTGCTTCCCCTAACTGTAGCAGTTCAACAAAATTCTTCTGATCCCTAATTTCAACCACACTAGCACCAGGAAGTGAAACATCTCCACTCTTTGGATCTTCCATGATAGATATGTTGTCGTTGCTAGGATCAAACAGATCCTGTATTGTCTCCATGTAAAGCTGCATCATGTAAAAGAAACATCATAATTTATAAGTAAAAAACAAGCAAAGAGAGCATACCGAACAAATATCAAGGCAAAGCACATCCATCACATCAAAGTTTCATAACAATAATCTGATCGGATTATTAAACACAATCTAAAACTTCAAAGCAGTTGATGACAAAGTGACAAACTTAAGGATATCTTAGCAAACACAAACCTGTAAATAAGATACATGGATTGAATCAGTTTCAGGACAAATATCTGCCAAGATATCCTCCATTGCTCGCACCATAATTCCACGAGCAGCTGTGTCCTCCTCTCCAAGACATCCAAGTGTGTAGGTTTTACCTGTTCCTGTTTGTCCATACGCCATAACTGTGCCATTGTAACCATCCAAAACACTCTGCAGGATCAAAACATAAACAAGCAAGAAATCATACGTGTAACCTAAATATGAGAAATCAAATTTCAAGAAAAACATCAATTCTTTCTTTGAATCTACAAATGATCGACACTGATATTGCACCACTAATTTTAGCAATAAATAGTTCTTGTCATAAAGAACCAGCATCTTTCATTCCATACCATAGAGATTGCATACTCTAGATCAAAATATCAAATCATTTTAAAAATAATTTAGCTCAGATATCCTATCATATGCTTTCGTTTTTGAAAAATACACAAACGTATTTAATCCTGTAGTTATAGTTAACATGCTCATTATATGCCACTATAAAACAGAGATAAGACACTCATGACTCATGGCAAAACACAACAAACGAATGGCAGGAAATAAAATCACATGAAGTAATAAGAGTCAAAATGTTGATTTGCATACGCACCTCAACAACAGGCTTTGCCACAACTTCATAGACACGCTTCTGAGATGCAAATTCAGTAAGCACTCCATCAAACTCAAAAGTGTCAGATTCCCAATTGTTCTTCCGAAGTTTCAGTCTTTTGAGCTGAAACAACAGAACGCATGGTTATTTTCTACTGATGGAACAATTCTTCAAGGACAAGGTGAAATGGACTAAAGCACCACCTCTGGCTGAAGTTCAACACAATCTGCAAAATCAGCATCAGCCATTGACTCCTCTGCATTTCTAGGCCGTAATCTTACGGCAACTCGAACTCTTCCAGGAACTAAGCAAGCAACAGAAGGCTCATGAAGGGGAAGGCTCATGAAGGGGTAAAAATAAAGAAGAGAGAGATGGCAAAGTAAATCATCTATTCAAATACCAAACTATCAAACAGGTGATTCAGGTCCTATTTTTTTTAACACTAGAATAAAATTTTCTACTTCAGCCCCTGTTCTCTCATATGACAATAAGGAGTCATAGTAAAAGTGATTGATATTGACCAAGTAGAAGCACTAAAACGATATACTCGATATCCTATCAAATAGAGGCAATATCAACTAGCTATCTAGCTAGAAGAGACAGAGCAGCCCAGAAATGAAAGGGAGATGCCAAGAAACAAAGCTATCTCTGGGTACAGGTTAGATTCAAACCATACTAAGAGGAGTCCCATAAGAAAGTATTTGCATATAACATATGAAATCAAAACAGTGTGGATCACCTGAAACTTTTCATATTTAATAACCATATCTACACATGCATTATCCAGACTACAGAGTGATTGTTTTAATGTTTCAATATCTTATTCTATACATTGAACCATTTGGAATTTTATTGTAAAGAAAATTAAAGATATGAGATGACAATCATCAAAACCACCATCATATTTATGTGAGCATTTGTTACCTTAAAAATGTCATGGAACATGGCATAAGAACTTTAGAGAAAAGGTCATCATTTAGGCTGCAGTGAGATTTAGGAACAGAAAGATTTCAGCAGCAAATTTGAGGGATTTTGTAAGGTGAAGGTTTAACCCCTTGAAGAGTTGGTTGTTGAGTTTAAGAGGCTGAGCAGATCCAAAGAAAAATTAGCTTTTGATTAAACACTACCTGAGAATTCCATAGGAAAATTAATTTCTTAGATTTGATTGCTTGTTGGGTTTAAGCAGAGGCTTAAAGATTGAATAGAAAATTCATGTCAAGCCACAGCTTCATGATACTAAAGGCCTCTGAGTCTCTGACTGCCATTCTCTGCAGGGACCAATTTTTGCCTTTGTAAAGACACAGAGTGAACAAAGGAGCTTATTTTGTTATAAACCAAATAAGATTGAATTGTTGAATTTCAATCAAGCGAAAGGTTAACTAGTCAAACGAAAACCTACTACAAGTATCATTCATTTAGCTATGCCACAAAAAATAGTCAACTCAGATTCAATCGCAGACAGAAAAATTTTCAAATATGCACAAATCGAAAGTCCACACAAGAGAGACTCCACAAAAGCAGCACTAATTGAACTATAATTCGAGTGAACAGTCACTATCGCACTACAAAATCCAAAAAAAGAAAACCTATCCAAACATCATCAGACACCAATACGCCAAAACGAAAACAGAAATCAAACTCACCGCCAGCAGCATCAGCCTTAGCGGCGGAAGAAGAAGCGGGGACGCCTCCGCCTCCGGCACCGACAGTTGCGGGACTGCTCCGTCGGACACCGTTGACAGAAGATTGTGCGGTGGACGATTTCGATTTGAAGGAAGAAGTCGAAGAGAGAGACGACCTGGAATTGGAGTTGATAGAGGTGTTGAGTTTAACGCTGCTCCTAGTGGCGCCATTCCTGTATCCACCACTACCGCTGTTCGCCATTTCTGGAAAAAGATCCTGCAAATCTCCGCCAAGAATGTGTGGATTTATCAGGAAAATTCCTCCATTCAACGAGATCGAGCTCGCAGAGAGAAAGGAAAAGGTTGTGGTGGTGGTGGTGGAGAAGGTGAACTGGTGCAGTGATGGAGGAGGAAAATGGACCAAATCGTGTGAAGGTGTGACAGAAATTATCGGAACTGCGAAGGTTAGTTTTAACAGAAAATCATAAAATTAAATTTCAGAAAAAATCAGAGGGAGGAAGGAAACGGAAAAGGGAAAGGAGACGGGGAGAGGTAGTGGGTCATGTTTCCGTGGGGTCCAGTCCACCTTTAAATTGAAAATAAACTTTTTTCTGAAAAATCTTTTAAACCTTTTGACGAATGGGAATTTACACATATACCCTTTGGACCCTTCACGAGCTCGTCGAAAATTGCCGTGTTTCGCACGATAATCAGTTTAATTAGCCGCAGTTGTAATATTTGGCGGTTAAACTGCTTTCGGTTAATCAAAATTTTGAAGTAGTACGAGAATATATTAATAAAATTTTATTAATAATTTATAAAAATATAAGAATAAATATTTAAAAAATTGAATTATTGTTTTCTTTAGAAAAGTGTTTTTTCAAAAAAAAAAGTTACTTTTTTCAAAAAATTTATTTTTATTTTTCTAAAATAAATATTTAATTTCTTTTCATCCATAAACAATTTAAATATAAATAAAATAACATTTATTAAATATTTATTTATTAATTTTTTTTTGTAAATGTCAGTTATAAAATAGTTTTGATTTGTATTTTTATTAATTAACTAAAATAAATATCTAAATACATTTTGGTTTCCGATGATTTTTCACAAATGATAACAGTACATTATTTTAATAATTTTTTTTGCAAGAGAGAATTTTTCTATAATCAACCGCAAAATGCCACATAGAACATTATATATAGATATAGACTATTTATACTCTCAACTTCTCAAGTAATTTTTATAGAATAAAAATTTAGCTATAGATTATAAATTTTATTCATATGCACTCATTATATAACGACACATAACAACAAGCTCAATTGATATCACACAACTAAACAATTCAAAACAAGGAACCTTGTATAATAGCATCCCCAACAGATTTCCTATTTTAGGAATTTTGGAGTTTTTAGATAATTTTAAGACGTTTTTTGTCCAATGGTTTCCCATCACATTCTCCAAAAGGAAGCAGCAGAAAAAATAGAGAGGTTTTCCTAAGTCTGTAACATTTTTCAAAGTTAAATGATTCTTCAAATCTTCGAAATGGAGAAGTTGTTGGAATGTTGGAGCAGAAATAATTTGAAAAATATGAATTTTGTTTCCCCATTTTGAAGAAGTTATTGGAGATGGTTTAAGTAAAATATACCAAAACTTGGTTTCCCGAAAATCTTTGAAGTCCAACACTTGGTCTTCACTTGGGTGGCCATTGAGAAGAGGTTTGCTACTCGCTACTATTGATGGATGGTTGGATTGGTTCATTTTTGAGCCTCAAGCCATTCGAAAATCGATGCTCTACCAATCAAAGTTAGGGGGTGTTTGGTATCCATTACTGGGAATAAAAAAGGGGTATCCATTAACGTTATTTTACTTACCGCCCCAGTCGGGGTGGCCCAGTGGTAAGGAGCAAGGGGAGAGGTAAGGAGGTCCCGGGTTCGATCCCTGCATCCGCCTCTTTTATTGGGTGAAAATCCAAGGTTTACCATGCTCTCTACCACTGGATCGAGCCGGTCGGCGCGAGCCGGTTTACCTGGTACGTAGTCCTTGCCGGCTGGGTCACGTGCTCGGGGTTTGCCACCGAAGGTGGATTCCTCGTCATAAAAAAAAAGGGATAATGGGAATGACTGATTTCGGATTTTGTTGATTGGTAATTGGTATGTTGAAAGTCGGAATGGGAATGATTACCGAGAATCCTTCTATTCCCAATTTCAGGTTGAATTCATCCCCTCAAAAAAGTTGGGGGATCCTTCCATTTCCAACCCAAAACCCGTTGCCCCCATTTCCTGACTTTCATCCTCATCCCGGCCTCCATCCATCCATCCCTCCATCCTCCTCCCTCATCTTTCCAGTCGTCGGATTCGCCACCGCCCCGCCGTCACGCAGATTCGCCGAGGTCGCCATCTCTGCCCCAGTCTTGATCTACCTCCGCTGTCGTCCTCAACCATCGTCATCGTCCTCATCCTCCGTTCAAATCCCCCCCCCCCCCCCCATGAGATTTTGATTTTGGAATTAGGGTTGTACCGCGATTTTTGGGGCTAATTTGAGATATTGATTTTTTAATTGTTTATTTTGACATAATATCAAACAACATGCTTCAGTAATGACTTATTCAAAATTTTAATTTCGATTCCGATTACTGCATTCATACCAAACGGGATCTAAGACCCCGTTTTCTTTTTGGTATAGTTTTTCTGTTTGACATGAGACCCGTTCAACAAAAAATATACCAATACACCGATTTACAAGATTAACTAACTTTTCGACAAAATCGCGAGTTTAAAACTAGCTTGTGTCGAATTCTTTGCTATATCAAATAGTATTATTGTTAAAACAAAATAAATGTAGGATAAGATAGATAACTAACTAATTGCATCTTGTTTGTTTCATTAAATTAAATTTGACCACACAAATTAAACTTTACCCACCCGGTAAGTTGTAGGAGGTTTTGACCAATAAATAAGCTAAAACAAATATTTTAATTTGTTTGCTCGGTCTCCCTAAGTTTGTCCTACAAAGGCTTAAATCAATTCAATCTAGCAACTAAAACGTGCTGTTAAATAGTGTTTGTGGGGGTTTATAAATTGCCTTTCAACCAATTATAAATTCTAATACTGTAATTAGTTGATGAGTCGATGTCTATCTTTTTAGTGGATTTTAGCCTATATAAGGTATTATTTCTAATAAAAAATAATGTATTTATTTTCTTCTGTTAGTGATGAAAATGACATTTCTGTTGTTTTCGTTGTTTATAAATCAATCTTTAAAATACACAAATATATACTCCCAGGAGAATATTGCCTGTATAATCGACAATTGAAGGGTGGATTCTGATTGTGAGTGGTCGACATGTTTTTTTTTTCATTTTTTAAATAAGTAAATATGCCCATATGAATTTATTTATTATTTATTATACAGTACATATATTTATATAATAAGATATGAAGAGATTTAATTTTATAAAAATTAAACCTTATAGAATATCATAGTTTGGGAAATTGATTTTGAATTATTGAAAGTCAAATCATACATCCAAAAGGGGTTTCTCATTAAGGTTGCAGGATACCGAAAGTTAAGGATTCAAGCACCATTAAAATTGAAGCTTTTGAAAGCTAATAATTCAAGATTTCTTTTTAGTGGCCCCTTAAACCCTACAATATAAAATTCCTAAATTCAATATTTTGTTGGTCCTCACCTTTGTGATTTGCAATTAAACAAAATCTTGTTCTCTTTTGAAAGTTTGAACTCATAGATGAAAAAGGGTCCATTATAGGGGGGTCGATCATAGCTCTTATCTCCATTGATGATATATATTCTCCTTGGAAATATTAAAATTGTCCAAATTATAGCTTTTTCCAAAGCTATTACCTCATTATATATATATGAGAAAAATGTGTTTGTGTGAACAACTATGAAATGATAAAGCCATCATTAATAAGTGCATCTAAACTCACACAAATACACAATCCTTAAATGGCAAGTTTAATTACCTATTCGATCTAACGATTCCAACGACCTTTAATGTCTATTATAAAAAATTTCTAATATTTACACTTTAAATCTAAGAAATTTTCAATGTATTTAGTTAGTCTATATTGTATTATATTTAGTTTATTTTAAAAATTTTACCATCTTTATGGGTATTTTTTTATGATTTAACATAATATATATGATGTAGGAGCATCTGAGCCACCTGCCCTGCCAATGGGACCAGTGACCCGGAGTCAAGCAAAGCAGATCGCCGATAAGCTCGTCAACTTTATTTTTCTTTATTTTATTAATTTGAAGAAATTTCTAATTGCTATAAATATTTTGCCCTAATTTGTAAAAGTGGACATGTTATTTTCAATCAAGAAACCAAAGGCTTTGGCCGACCTCCTTTGTCTGCTTCTTCTACCGATTGATTGCTCAATCAACAACTCTGCAGGTGCCGATTTGTCTCTCTGTCGTATCCGTTCTCGCGGGATAGGTAGCCTAGGGAAAATCACACGTCCTCTTGATTTGAAGACGGGCTTCGATCAAGTTGTAGGGGAAGGTCTCTTATTCGGGATTCAGGAACCTATATCGCAGAGCAGTTTAATCTCTATGCTATTGATCAACCGGCCAATTAGTTGTCCTCAAATCCCATATCTTTACTTTTGCTATTTTCTTTAATTGTTCTTGTTTCCGCCAATTGAGTCAATTTCTTATCAATTCTGAATTGTGTTGCGAGTCTTTATTGGAACGATCAAGTATAGTAGATCACCCCGCATCAATATATTTATCTAATATTAAACATATTAATTTCATTTAAAAAAAATTCATGGTGATTCGTTCCGATCCTACGATTTGAATTTACAATCCAATCCTTACACTTCTATACTTTTTTTTTTTTTTTTTTTGGGTGGGGAACACTTCTATACACTTAGTTAGTTTTTACTGATTCGATCCAGAATATTGGATGTTTAGTTACATTCTCAATTTAATACAAGTTGGACTTTGGATGCCCTATTTAAAGCACACAAAATTTAACCAATAAATACATTTCCCTTTCAATTGAGGCTATGTATGTCTTCTTATCAACTTTAAGGTGGTCCTTGTGAGTGGATTATGCATTATATTAACTAATTTTAGTCAATCAAAACTTTCTTTTAAAAGTTTAGGGTAGGCTCCTGAAAATATACCATTTTAAAGCTAAAGAGGAATGTTTATATTTCTTTTAAGATTTTTACAGAACAACTTATGGATAATTTATAAAGGACTTCAAATAGTAACCAACAAGATGTTGCATCTACCACCTCTTAAGTTAACTAAATCTTTCAATGTATCAAACGCAATAGAAGTTATGGTTGTATCCTATGGGTGTGTATGGCAGCCGGTATAAACCGGTTAAAAATATAAATTATTAGCTGTTAAAAAAATAAACCGGTTTAAAGGGTGTATGGGAACAACAAATAAGCTATAATCAGTTAAAAAAAGGGGTTTAAAAATAAGCTGCAGATTGAAGCTTATTTGAGGGTTTATATTCCATAATTACTATTTTACCCCTTCTCTTTTATCTTATTTGGTTTGAAAGTACCATAATACCCCTAATAAAAACCAAATAAACTCCACTTTTTACAAATAAACTGTTTTTCGCCCCATACGGAGATTATCTTATTGTTTAAATTTTTAACTACTTTTACCATCAGTTTATAAATTTTACCCTGCTTATAATTTTAGTCAATTTATTAACTCCGTCCCATACGAACCCATATTTCTATCCACGGGGCCTAATTTTGACAAGACAACTTAAAAGAGCTATCAACATATATTGATAAAGTTTTATTTTAGTAATTTTAATAAATAAAAATTGATTACTTATAATACAATTTTTCTATTCTTTTCAAAATGTAATTTTTCATAATAAAAGTCTATACATATGTCAATGCAAGTGCATAGTGTGTGTGTATATATATATATATATATATATATATATATATATAAATCGATGTAGATTTATATCCAAAATGATTAAATGTTAACGGAGGATACATGCTCATACAAAGGGATCGCAAATTTTAGGGTGTTATTCGAGTCGAATTTGACATGTTCAAGCTTGGTTCGTTTGTTAAGCTAACTTGAGCAGAGCCCAATTTTTAAACGAGTTTTTTTAAATCAAGCTTGGCTTGTTTAAGAAACGAACGAGTTCGAGCCAAACTTTTTTCAAGCTTTGAGCAGAGGAAATTTTATAAATTTCATAAAATTCGTGCTTAAATCGAACGAGCCGAGCTTTCAACCAAGTTTAAAATCTTGTTCAGACTCAGCTTATTTAGGTAAATGAACGACCTCGAACTCGAACTTTTTTTCAAGTCGATTCCGAGTCCACTTCAAGTTGTTTGGTTCATACAAGCACCCTAGTGAATTTGCAAAATGCTGCTACCTGATGACTTGGAAATTAATTAATAAATTGATTGTAAAATCATTCTAAAAAGCACTTCAAATTGTAAACACAAGAAAACCCCTTTTGACATCATGAATGTATGTAAACATGTAAAGGCATTCCCCAAACTTGATTCATACTTCTTAGTTGTAAGTTTTAACTTTTAACCCTTCAAATGTCACTTTCGCAAATCCACCATTGCGATTTGCAACCACCTATATTATTAAAGGTAAGAGGGATCAATCAGGAAGAGAGTCTTAGGTGTATTTATGGAGGACAACTTCATCTCCATCACACCAACCGCCCCCAAACAAATGTAAGATGGCTCATAGAAAAGGACTCGATGTTTATCCAGTGATTTTCCCTTACCTACCCAAAAGGTAATGATTAGGGTTTGTTTATGCCCTATTTGAATCGAAGAGAACATAAATATTTCATTTCATCATACAAAACATGTGGCCAAGCTGATCATAGATGACAGGGGAGATCGAATCACAGGAAAGATGTCAACTTGGAGGGTTATTTCAATTTGTTGGTCCCAGATCAATAGTTGACAAATGAGAGACATCAAAATCATGCAATGACATCAAACACAGCACCAGAAAGTGAAAAGAGGGAAATTGAAAAAGGAGATGCCCACTGATTTTAGCCATGGATGAACCAGAAAAACATACACTGGAACCCTCCGAAAACAAGAGCCCCTTTTCTTTAGTGGGAAAGGGAAAAGGAAGAACATAAAACAGGAAAGCAACTTTCATTGCATGATAAGTTTGAAAACCCAGAGGAATCATCCATGCCTGAACATGATTTTTAAAAAAAAGTATATTATTGCTTCCACACTGTTCCAGTGCAGCAATTTACATTATTTTTTCTTATCATAGTTTTCACCAATTTGAATCAACAGTTTACCACTTTCATGCTGTGGAGGTGAGGGTGAAAGTAAGGTACCTTCCTCCATGTACACAGATAAAGACTACACAAGAAAAAGCTTGTGGTCCTCTAAACAGCTACTGACATTCATAGATTCTGCCAAACTATGTGTTGGGGCAAAGCCAGAGAGCAAATACAAGACTTTCAATAAGGAACTGACTAACTGAGTAGCTAAAAATGAAGTTTTAACACAGTGGTCAGACCAAGCTCAGTTCAGGGTCTCAAACACAAGTTTAAACTTAACCAAACCATGAGGCAAGGAGTATATGACAAGTACTATAATACAGCTGGGTTCAACCCTTTTCATCCAAGCTGTGTCATCACTGCAAGAAAGACTATTTACTTATTTAGCCAACCCGACACTGAGCAAATGAACCCGGAAACAGTCAACAACAAATAGCGTCCTAATCCTGGAATTATATGTTGCTAGCATGAGCATAGACAAGGCAAACCACATGTGATGACATGAATCGTGCAACAACCACAAAGAAGCAAGCAATAGCTTTCTCATGAACAGTTAACAGTTTGATATCAACAGCAGGAAATTTCACACCGTGCAAGTAATACACCGACGCACATATGTACAATAAAGTGCAGCGAGTGCTAGGAGGCGATCTAGATATGCATTCAAAACAGTTGAACACATGTAATAAATACAGAACACTATGCTAGCTACTACATCAACCACCGAAACTTGTTTTCCCTAAAAACAATACCATTATCTAAAACGAGCCAATTAGCATCCGAAAAAAATACAAACAAATTTGCTAAACTGCTCAAATGCCCACAAGTAAAACTCTCCATGTTACACATACCTAAAATTTGGTTGAATAAATAACAAAAATGAAAAAATGTTCTGTAATAGCATTATTAAAGCTTACTCTATCCTAGATATTCCTTGAATCATAGCAGAACTAAGGTCACCAGACAACTTACTTGGGTGGAGGGGGTAGGATGTAGGATGCCCTTTCCCTCAAAAAGGCCAACAACTTAATTTGCAGGAAAAGGATACAAAAGGATACAAAAGCACATGCATCTTCCCAGTCAGGGGAAAAAGGAATCAAACGAGGAAGGAAGAAAAAGAAACAACAAAACCTTGTCTTCCACTATCCAGAATAGATAAAAGGATGAATCATTCATTCATATATGCAAATTTTAGAAAACTAATGAGAAGATCACAACCGGCAAATTTTAGAAAACTAATGAGAAGATCACAACCGGAAGTCTCTGCTTCAATCTAATTCAAACATAAAAAAAGAAAAGAAAATGGGATTAAAAAAAGGGCTTTGAACTATTTGTCATGCATTAGTGCACATGAGATTGGCTGATTTAGCAATTAGGACTTCCCATCCTTACAGTAACATGATATATCCATGACACTAGCAAAGAGGTTGTCAACCAGATCATTACAAGCTCTTGAAGTGAAGGAATTCAAATCAAACCAGAGTTTGGTTTATTCTTATGGCATTCAGTATACAAAAATTAGAACTAGTTTTTCTTTTATGGTAGAGCTAGCTTAATGCCTTAATCTACTCAAAGACCACCAAGACTTAAGCTTGATTTGTGCAAACACAGGTGAACCAAACAAAAACCAATGCACAGCGATTACAACACGAGGAAACCAAACCACAAATAAGAGATCAATTGAAGCCAGAGGTGGTGCCAAATATTGTCACCAGCACAAGAGCATCAAAACTATTGAGATAAGCAGACTACAAACAAGCAGTAGATGAACAATAACAAAAGATTTCTCACAAACCATATCTTATTATAGATAGATAGGCATAGAAATATAGAATTAATCTGTTCATACCAAACACAACCATGAATAGGCTCCCTCAAGCCTGTACCTTATCAACACAACACCCACTAGCCAACACCAAATAGAGACTAATTTCAAAGAACCCTCTTTGTTTTCTGCCAATGCCTTAATAAATCAATCAGCACAAATTAAACAATGGCAAACTAAACAGAAAGAGGATAAAGATACCAAACAGAAGGAAATTGGAAAGCAAGTGAAGAAATAAACAGAGATTTTTCCCAAAGGTACCAACTTCCAAAGACCTTGTGATCATTCTCCAATTTCCCCTCTTTTCCTCAGAACCTCTCCACCTTATCAGCCTTAACAACAGGATTAGCCTTAGCTATGGCGTCCCTGCCAGCACCCTTGAAATCGAACGAACAGCCGTGCTCCTCCGGATACCTGTGGGATCCACAGAAAGTACTCCCGCACCTGCACATGAACCCCATCACTCCAACCTTCTTGTTGCAATTTCCGCACCGATTTGAAACCTTCGCCACCGGAGGCGCCGCCACCACCGCAACAGCAGCATCTTCCGTCTTCTCCGATGATGAAGGCTCCAAAACCAGGACGGGCGCTTCCGCCGCCGGCTCCTCCACGATCTTCTTCTCCGCAGCCTTCTTCTCAGCGACGACGACGACCCTAGCAGGAGAAGGAGGGGCGGAACTCATGGACTTCTCCACAGCAGCCATCGCCGTGGCCGTTTGCTCCTCGCGCATCTTGTGGTCCCTGTAGCACTTGGAGCAGAGATTCATGGTGGCCGCCGTACCGAAGAACCCGCAGCCGTTTGCGCAGAGGATCGGAGCGTCCGATTGCTGGAAGCTTGTGGCGTCGTTCATCTTATTCTCGGAAGCCATACCTTTTTCTGTATGCGTTCACCTTCTCCCACCCTCCCGATCGAGAGAAGAAAAAGCTAGGGTTTTGAAACGTTGTTGGAGATCGAGAATCGGAATTTCCGAATTCGCCTTTAAATCTCTCTCCTTCTGCCTGGATTTGATGTGAAATTTCTTGGGGAAAACGAAAGATGAGAGATTGATCCAGAAATAAGAGGAGCGGAGGAGGAATTTGAAATGGAAACCAGGAAAATTGATGAATGAAAATGACGCCTCGCTGGATTCGCCCAGTTCTCTTTGCAATTTGTGTGAATAGTCAAATGTGGAAATTACTACACAAATTGGGGATTTTCCCTTATACCTGTTTTGACTAAAATGCCCTCCGGTTATATTATCATTTCAAATTCATTTTTGCTAAAGTATTGTGCGATCGACATCTGAAGGTTCGTAGGGGAGTCCAAATCTAAGGTGTTCGAAGTTGTTCCCTAAGAGTCTTTTCAATGTTGTTTCTCCCGTTTGATAACCACTCCTGATATCTCGGTGTTTCTTCTCCAGCTTCTTGTGTTTTGTGGTGCTAGCTTACTTTTTCTTTATGTTTGGTTGCTTCTCATGATGGTTTGCCCATTTTTCGGTCTCTCGGAACATCACATATGGTTGTCTTATGATGTACCGAATCCTTACTTGTATATAAGAAGAAATCCCTTAAAGTATTTTCCTTTATCAAAGAAAAATAGAGGAGGTTGATAAATGTATAACACAAAACAAACTATTCAAATATGATAAAATATTACCTCTCTTTTTTATCAATTTTGACTTTTTAACGGGTTTTTAAAGAAGTTTAAATGTACTCCATTTGTTCAATAAAACATGTCATTTTATAATATTAATTTTGTTTATAAAAATATGTCATGTAGGTATTTTGATATTTATTTTAGGAAAATGTCATTATAATAATTAATGGATTGTTAGTTGTAGTTTTTGATAAAATAAAAAAAAATAGTACAGAGTATTGTATAATAGATGAAGATAAAATAGTATATTTGTTGATTTTTTAAAAAAGTATGCACAAAAGGTAATCTTGGCGGGAATTACCTCTCTCCTATGATATAATAAAGATATTTTCTAATGATCATAAGAAAATTATATAAATTAAGAATGCATAATTCGGTGAGTTGTACACCAATACCTAAACAACCCACGAGAAAGAGGAAAAATATTAGATGAGAGAAACCGTCTACAAATTGGCATAAACTGAATGTTGATTGATCATTATCCGCAAATGGTAAGGGATCCTTTGGATTTGAAGTAAGAAAATCCTATGATATAATAAAGATATTTTCTAATGATCATAAGAAAATTATATAAATTAAGAACCATTGAAACGCATAATTCGGTGAGTTGTACACCAATACCTAAACAACCCACAAGAAAGAGGAAAAATATTAGATGAGAGAAACCGTGACAAATTGGCATAAACTGAATGTTGATTGATCATTATCCGCAAATGGTAAGGGATCCTTTGGATTTGAAGTAACAAATTATGATGCCGAAGTCACCAGCATTGGCAATGGCGATTAAGATCACTTGTATCCCAAAGCTTCTGCCCTCTGCATGTCCCTCCTCACCACCCAAATAGAAAAAAGGGTAAAGGGTAGGGTGGATTGGGAGGGGGTACATGGGAGAGACAACGGGTTCGGGACAGTAGATCCGATTGGCAACATTGGAGCCTAGGTTTCACCGCTTAATACAGTGGTGGGTGCAGAGGCATTCACATTGTGAAAAGGAATTAAAAAAAAAAAACTTATACATATAAGGTGACAATCTCTGCATTATGAATACAATTAGAAACATTGAGAATTTCAGATTCTCATCCACAAAGATACTCTTAGATAAACGAGCTCGAGAGACTAGTTCTTCAAAATTATAGCTTAAAGGGAAAAAAACCCATTGAAACGGTATGTGGGCTTTAGTTTCAAAAGGTCCAAGCCCAACGTCAACAGATAATACTTTCCCCTTTAAACCAATATATATAAATTGCTTCACTAACAATGTCTATAAAAATATTTTTAAAAAATTAACAAAATTTGACCAATTTTTTTTATATAAAAAAAAATTAACAAAAGGAATTTCCTTTGACCAAAAGGAATTTTTTTTATATAAATAAAATTAACAAAATTTTAGTATGAAATCCAAGGGGTGAAATGTTCAATTGCTCATGGAGGAGACCTGTTCAAAATTAGAAATCCATTAATCAGGTACAACTACAAGACCTATATGAGAAAAGGACATTTCTAGGACTTGTAATAAAGTACTGATCGTCCAATTTTATAAATAAATAAATAAATTCGGACGAAAACAAAAATATAAATCATAAATTTCAATGTGTTATCTTGTGCTATTGCTTGATCACATTATCTGACGCACATTTTTCTATCCTATACCCTTAGAGTGTAGACTAATAATCCGAGTTCCAAATGAATCCATATGTCTGTCCTTTTTTGCTTAGCTTCTTCCTCCTCCCATTATTGACATAACTGATTGAGATGCATATGAGTTGTGTAAACCAGAAATTTCAGAACACTTGAGGATCATGAAGAAATGTAAAGTAATGACATTTTTTCTGGTTGTTGCAATACATCATGTTTAATTATGATTTCCTTGAATCTTATATAGCCTTTCTGTTGCATTGGCCTAGTTCGCGAAATGGATGAGTACAAAGCAATATCAATCTATAGTCTTCATAGGCATCATCCTTATTCCTTACCAGCTGTGCCTAAAAGACTTGAAAGGTTGTTGCTTCATTAGATCTCAGTCGGTTCAAGCCGACTTTTCTTGGTTGGAAATTGGTTGATGCAAATCAGGCCTCAAGTATAAAATAAAAACAGCTAACTTGCATACTAAAAACACTAAACAAACACTGATTTCACTATCAACTGCACTCTCCCTAACCTGCAAATTTGACACATCTTGGAGAGGGACAAAAAAAAAAAAAAAAAAACTCTTCTTCCTCTGCATTGTGGAAATTTGACTACTTGCAAGTATTTTAGGTATTTAGTCTCATTTATTCAAACTTGCTCATTATGATCAGACAGTCAGACACACAGCCGTGTAGAAAGGGTAGAAGATGATGGGTCAAGATTACATTATGCTATTTTAGCTTTTTATATACAAGGTGCTTAGTGCTTACTTACCAACAAGGGTAGCTTAATTAGGCATATTTTTCAGGTAAGAGACTAGAGTAGCTTGTTTAGCTCAATGTGCTCGTTGCTGATAATCCTAATATGCAGACCAACCTGTAGATTAGACTAATTGATATTCACTTCTTCATCATAATTAAAGTTATGAAATCTAGCCCTTGATGTTGAAGGATCATAAGAAACCTAGAGATTAGAGAGTTGAAAAAGAGTTTTAAAAAACAGTATAAAAGTGATGAGTACCCCCATTTTCTAAGGCCTTTTTTTCTCTGCTAAGGCCAAGGGTGAGATGATAACCCTTTGTAATCACCAAGAAAAGCCAAGCTTCCATCATTACCATGGGAGAACAAAATCTCTCTCTCTCTCAGAAGACCCACTTGGCCTTTCTACTTATAAGCAACACCCAAAACCCTAACTCATCACCAATCACTTCAGAACTTATAACTCCTTATCTTCTATCTATATTCTCCACTCTCTTGTTAGATAAATCCAGGGTGAAGAGATGTGTCATGGAAAAAGAGAACATGCACCTGGATCCCATATTCTCCATTTCGACGTCTGCAAGAAGCTGCAGCACAGCTGGAGGCCAACGAGATCAAGGATTCGGGTTCGTACATTCATGAGGTATCTATAAATGCATGGTTTACTCATATGCACACACACGAGTTTTATGAAATCATATATTAGAATGAGCATGAAAGTGTATCAAACTATCAATATGCGCTTATGGAGGTTAAACAATTTATAGGAGAACCTGGAGAAAGAAGAACGAGGAGATCAAAGAGAAGAACCTGAAGTTGTACTTGGAGAACAAGTGCATCTTGGAGGAGAACATGCAACTGAGGAAGAAGGCACTCGTCCTACGCCAAGAGAACCTTGTGTTGCTCTCTGAATTCCAAAAGAAATTCTCACATCAATTTCCAAAGCCGTCTTTTGAACCAAAATAGACATAGGGAAAGCTACAGTTTGTCTTCATTCCAGTTCCTCATGAAGTCCTTCAGTTATAACTGTCATCTAGCTGTCTGTGGCACGCTTTATAATTGATCGATGATCTACGATGTAACAAGCTTACAAGCCAAGCTACTAATATTTTAACTTCAAGATCAGCTTCTTTAGTTTTGCTTATTATTGATCAGCTTCTTTAGTTTGTTAGACTACCGAATATTTTAAATTCAACCTTCTATTTCATAGGACCAAAAATTTACACTCATATCAACCAAAAAAGTGTTCCGTTGGATTGAAAGTTTATGCTTGGATGATGAGGTTCTTCATACACTCACCAAAACTACCTAATGAAAGTGCTGTATGAAATAGCAACAGTTTGAGTAAACTCTCTAGGACTAATTCTAATTAAACAAGAACCAAACTTTGGAACTTATTTTTTCACACCTTGCCAATCGAATGAGGAAAAATAGGGAAATCAAGGATACAAGTTTTCAGTCACCCTATAGAGTAACTCTCCTCACAACACTTCTGTGACCAACACTAGCAGAGACACGGAAACATGAGTAGGCAACTTCAGATTTCAATTTCAGCTTTACCATGGCCTCTTTTTCAGAATATGGTAATCATTGGGAACTACATCAAAGTCCCAAATTGGAATAAGATGATCAAAATGTTCAGATTCGCATCAATGTGCAAATTTTATCGCATCATTCAAATGATAGAACAATGTGAAATTTCCCAAGTAACAAATATTAAATAAATTAACATGAATATCAGTCAAAGCAATCATAGTTAAACAAGATTAAAAGATGTAAATACATTGAATTACTCAATACATAGTAGAGAAAGTTGAGCAGTAAGTCTACGGACACACAGAGAACAATGATGAAGCTTCACTTTCCAAAGAACTATATATTAATGCAACAGGGTAGACAATTTTCTTCTAACCAACTACGTTAGACTGATTCAACTATCCATCTTTTTGAATGGAATGACCCAAAAAGAAGACTAATTCCATTTGTTGTTTTCGTTGTATGACTGTTATCACCCAATGATTTTGTATTTTTATCATCAGTTTTCAATGTTTGTGGGCAATGTGGGTCTGTATTTATCAAGGCCTTCCATGGTTGAAAATAGAAGACTAAAATACTTACTGGTGAAAAATAATACACTTGAATGGATCTATAGGATCAATAGAACATTCTAGAGATAGTTCCGCTTCAAGAAGTCTCTGAGGGTTCCTGTGATTTGTATATACGATATGCAGCAAAGCACATTGTAGCATTACCAATCACTGTCAATGCAGCCTGAATAGCCACCAATACCTACAAGACAACACAAGATATGAGCGAGCTTATGAACTCCACGATCTGAAGTCTGAATGAAAGAATATGTAAATTTGAGTAAATGGATCCTCATTGAAGAGGCAAGAGACCATAACTAGCACAATGAACCCAATCTCACACCCATTTCTATAACAAGTGCAACGCTCCAGCGTATCATAAACTATAGTTTCAATGAGTCAATTATTCTTGCACATCATTGTTAAATAAATAAACCAATTACCTCAAGAGACTCGGCATTATAAAAGAAATGCCACGTACATGCACACATCGCTCCGCCAAGTAAGGGTACCTAAATCAAAAGATAATATCTGTATTCAGGATTTCTTTACTACTTCCAATATAAAGTTGCTTTCAATCAAAATAAGCTTTTACACTTACCATGGCCTAAACTTCAAAGTTCCAAGAGTTTTTAAATTAAAATATAGCTGAATGAGGGTCAACATGCGCCTCCTTCACATTCATCATTATGTATAGAGTAGACTAAACAAGAATTGAAGGCAATTGGATAAAAGCTCCTCCTTTTCATTGCATTAGAACATGTTCCCATATCACAAAAATAGAGACTTTTCTAGATCAGTACCAAAAAAGAAACTTTTCTAGATCAGCAAAAAAATAGAGGGATATAGAACTGTAAAAGCAAAACTCACCATGCCCCAAGAGAGCCCCTTCCAAGCTTCAAACCCAGGTCTCTCCCCATATCTCCAAACCAAAGCCATGGCTGTAACCCTTCATAAAACCAAACAAAAACAAAGTGGGCACAAATAACCAAAGACCCAGAACACAATAACACAATTCCTGATACCAAAATATCAAAATTCCTCAACCAACTAACCTAATGCAAGAAAGAGGACTAAAACCCTAAATTGAAATCAAAATACACAAAAGTGGAGGATGGGGAGGAGTGTTGATTACCACTCAACAACACTGGAGACATGTACAGCCCAGGTGGGGAGAGAGAGGGCATTGGAAGGCTCAGCACCCAGAAATGGGAGCTCAGACGCAGCGAAGGCGGGACCCACCAGCGATGAAACAAACCCAGTTGCCAGCAAAGCAGAAGCTATGGCTTTGTGGGTTTTCAGGGCAGAACAAGAGATGGTTTTTCTGCCTCTGGATGGGTGAATTAGGGATGGGGATGAAGGACGACGGAGAAGGCGCTGCTTGGGCGTGGCAGAACCAGGGAGTGTGAATGGAATTGGTGCAGACAGTGATAAGATTGGGGTTGCCATGGCTTTGAGAACTGAAAATCAAACTTTCACTGTTAAATGGATGAACTCGCACTTGGGAGTTCTAACTTCTAAACTAGGCTTTGCAACATGAACAAGCAATTTGGCCGGACCAATGGAGCAGTGCCTGTGCCGGTGTGCAAAAGCTTCCATCTTGATAATGATTGGATAGAAAGCAACAAAAAATTGCAAAGATGCTAGTAGTATCGTTTTTTTAGTTTATTTAATTATCCATTTTTTTAACATAGAAAGATTTTCCTTAATACATCAATTTTAGAATGTTTTGATAAAGTTTATAAATTTTTATTTCAAATCAAAATTATTAACTAAATATATAAGTTAGAAATGTCATATAATTATTATGAATACCAACTTTACACACAAATAAAAAAAACTCACTTTACACCAAAAAAGTCATTAATAAATTTTCTACATAAAGAAAGTTTCCAAAAATATTATCCCAATCATAATACTCCATCTGTTAATTAAAACTTGTCGTTTATTATTCATGCACATTTTTTTAGAACGATAAAAACTAGTATATGAAATGTTAATTTTTTTAAAAATTTGTTTTTATAAATTAATACTTAATAGTAACAAGTATAAATTTATTAAAAAAGTTAATATTTTATATAGTTTTTAACACCTCAAAATAGTAACAAGTATAAATTTATTAAAAAAGTTAATATTTTATATGGTTTTTAACACCTCAAAAAGCGTACGTGAATAGTAAAATGACAGTTTTAATTAATGGTGGAGTATAAGTTTGGCCAAATTGGGAAAATTTTCCTCATAAACATAAATTTGTTTGGATAATCTACTTACAAAACACGTTATGAACTTATTGGAAGAAAGGGTACATAAATCCTAACCTCACGAATGACGAACTATGATTTACTGCAAAATATATTGGATTTAAAAAGACTCTTTCGTCCAAATCCAACCTTTAAAGGATTGCTAATTCTGCAAAGAGTCTCAATTCATGTAACATTATTACCAAAAACCTAACAACAATTAATGGATGAATGGACCTTCCAATGGTCTACACGGCGATGATGTTGCTTCCTGCCAGCAAGTTCCCAAAAAATGCCCTAAATTTTAGCCTCCTTTAACACATTAGGTTATTTTTTTTCAGTCTTAGATGAATCTATACACAATAGAGATGCATTTTATTCCTAAACTCTTCTGAAAAGTCGTCGTTCCGAGCAGTCCCATGGAAGGTTACTGATGTATGTGATGAAAGAAACATTCAATGGGTCAATACCCTTATTCCAGATTTTCTGGTTGATCACTTTCTCTTAGCCCAGATCATAACAAATCCGAATCCCAGCAACGACATCACTACAACCTGCAAGTGCCCGAACATAAATTTAATGGGGTTTTATGGAATATCAAGAAGAAAACAGTGAGGTTGAAGGATGATCTTACAGAGATAGCAGGGGGGACACTGACGACCGGATCTTGGAAAAACTTGTTTGCAAGAGCAAGAGCTAATAAACTGCTCTGCATGCCTAGATGATTAAGATTGATTCGGTTAGGAGGATTTTAATTGAGGAGAGTCTTTGAGCTTGTAGGTAGAATATAGAGTAACAGCGGAAAATGCCTAACCTGTCTCGTAGGAAAGCGTTCTCTGTAGAGGCTTTGCATCGGGTGCATTGCGGAAGGCCACACCGGATAACAAGTAACCAGTACCAAAAGCAGAAAGGTGAAATGCAATAACAAGCAACAAGATGGTCAATCCAAAGGGCGACATTACTGCGTTGATGTTGATGGCAAGTGGAGCTCCAACACAAAGAGATGTCACAATGACCGACAGTGGAGGCAAAAATGGCCTAATCGCGTTGCATATCTGTGGGAAAAGCCTGGAAAAAAAAAAAGAAACAATATGAGCGAAGCCAAGAAATTACCAACAGCGGCTTCATTATGAAAATCAGTGTGGCTGAATGTAGAACCTATTGAGAAGCAAGCCGGTCACAATCGGCGCTATTACAATCTGCAGAATGCTACTTATCATCCCCTTTACATCAACGGGCAACCTCTTGCCAATGAGAAGCAATGACAGAAGTGGTGTGACGAAGGCGGCAGTGGCTGTCGACAATGATGTCATCACAATGCTTAAAGGAGCCATTGAAGGATCAGTCAAGAAGGTGGCATAGTTTGAGAGTTGAGCTCCACTGACGCAAGAAGTCAGCATGATCCCGGCGCCTGATTGACAAGTTATAGAGCTTCATTTACTGCTCATTCACGAGATAAATATAGAGTTAGACTGAATGAAGTTTTTACCCGCTGTAGTTGGGAGACCGAAAAATGCAACAGCCAGCGTACCAAAGACATATCCAAGCAGAGGCTTCACAACAAACTGCCCAATATATCCAGCCAATATGGCAGCTGGTCTTTTGAAGGCTTCAAGAAAGTCTCTCTCATTTGAATTAACTCCTACTGCAAACATTAAGAAGCCCAGTGCCGGTGCATAATATCTGAAAGCATACACGAAAAATAATTTAAGGTATAGCAGTAGCTTTTCTCCGGATAGATAGATGTTCAGCCAGAGGGTGTGAGAAAGAATTCCGTTACAATTGTGAACCCTTAACATCTTTGTTAGGCTACAGGTCTACTGAAGTCCGCTAAATTGTACAATTTTAAGCTCAACTCGATTCCACTTCTCCAATCTTAAGATTCATAATGGACAATGACATCTAAACATAGTAGGAATCTTATTAACCTCTTGCAATGGCCTACTGATATTAAGACTGTAGTCATCAGATTCATTTGTGATGCCACCCATTGTTGGTTCCAATCTGATTACAATAACCTACTGGTATTAAGACTCTGGACCCGGCTCTTCCCGGATGTCCTCTTTTCTCTAAGCCAACAATCTCTGAAACTTTATCAAGTCTAAACTAATATTGCATAATGTGTGCTAAAATCTAGAAATCCGCATTCAAGTATCCAACAATCAATGGAGAAAGAGATTGCCTACTATGGTAAGCAACTAGCCATTGCCTAATAAAAACAGACAGTTGAAGATGACCTGCTGGTAAACCATGTGAAAGACGGCGGATATATAAGAGCCAGAATCGTAGTTGCAAGTGTAACATGGGGCAAAATGGAGTTTGATCTGCTCAGAATATCAAGGATATTGGCTCTCCTGTTAACATCCTGAAACGAAAATTCAGATTTAATCTATGAACCTCAACACCATCAGAATAAAAATTTTGCACACAGGACTAAAACAGCAAAACCGCACCACTGTATCTGTAATGAAGAACCAAAGTGCAACTATGTATGTTCATTCAACAATTAGGACGAACCAGGTTTTTTCTTTTATTCAAACAAGCACAGAAATCAATATTAGGGTTTACTGAATTATCTATTTGAAATTGATTAGGATTTAGGGTACTATACTACACTGACCTGATTGATTGGACCATCCTCAGTTTCAAAACCGTCAGACAATTTCCGGGAAACGCATCTGCTGATCACATCTACCAAAATCCAAAACACCGGTCAGAGACAGACAAACAAAGTAGCGATTAAACTATCACGAATCATGTTCAATAGAGGAGAGAGAGTACACACTCGATGAAATATGTTCGGAGCGAATCGAGAACCCGAGACGAGATAGGTCTGTTGCATTCAAAGCAAAACCCAATGATCAGGCAAACAGAGAGCCAAATACCAAAGAAAAAGGAGCCGGAAAGGGGGTTGACCTGTAGAAAGGGCGCGTCTTGCTCGGAGAAGTTGGGCGGGGAATTTGGGATTGGGCGGAAACCCTGATGGATTCACTGATGGGGGAAGGCGATGGGAAATTGGAGGAGGACAGTGAATATGGGATCGGCCATTCATCAAACTTGCATTCGAATTCATAGTTCCTCTGTGCGGGTGGTGTGATTCTCGCTGCTTGTAACTACGGAGGATGGAAGATGAGAGACGAAATCGAAAGCTCCCAGCTTTTCTTCTTCCCCGAATAAACGCAAGATGAGCTCAACCTGGGTGTTCTGACTGTTCTCTACTGCTGCATGTGTGATAATGACAACTCATATAGGTACAGTAAGATTTTTTACTCGATAGAGTTTGACGTAGATATGAATAGAGGGTAAAATAGTAATTGGAGTTGATTTTTGTGAAATTTTATAATACCAAAAAAAAAAAATTGTTTTATTTTATTCATGGATTGAATCATTCTATAATTTCTATGGTTGGAATGAAGTGCTAAAGAAATTGGGTTCGTATGGGACGGAGTTAATAAACAGACTAAAATTATAAACAGGGTAAAATTTATAAACTGTTGGTAAAAGTAGTTAAAAATTTATGAAAAAATATAAACTCCTTCTGGGGTGAAAAACAGTTTATTTGTAAAAAGTGGAGTTTATTTGTTTTTTATTAGGGGTATTGTGGTACTTTCAAACCAAATAAGATAAAAGAGAAGGGATAAAATAGTAATTATTGAAAAAAAGCTCTAAAATAAGCTTGTATCTTCGGCTTTTTTTTAAACCTTTGTTTTTAACCGGTTTTTGACTAATCTTGGTGGCCATACACCAATTAAACCGGTTGAATTTTTTAACAGCTACAAGTTCCTAATTTGAACCGGTTGAATTGGGCAGCCATACACATCCATTATATTAAGGATCATCTTGGTAACCAATCACAAGTTTGGTGCAGTGGTTGTGGGGCTACATCCCATGCCAAGAGGTTTGAAGTTCGAATCTCCTTGGAAACATGGACTCGTTTGTGAGTGGAAGAGTCAACCCCTTAAATGGACCACACAGTACCCGATCCAGATGTAGAGCGACTGAGTCGATCGAACTAGACTAAGATAAAAAAAAAAAGGATCAGCTTGGTAACATATACTGTACTTGATAAGGTGGCTGAAATTTATAGAATATTTGAATATGATGAATAATGTTTATTACTACGTAAATATTATTCAATTAAACTGTTTATAAGCTAGTGTGATATTTGATAAAGGAGAATTATGAGTAGAAAAAAAGATGAGAAAGGAGAATTATGAGTAGAAAAAAAATTATGAGAAAACTTGGTGATATACCGTTGAAAATCTAATTCTAAAAACTAGGGTAATTAAATTAAAATTTTATATTTATTTCATTTAAAACTATATGTTTTTGTTGGATAGTTATCGATTTGTGTGTGTATTCTTTCGGTGAAAATGACCAAAAACTTGTTGGGTGATATATGAAGAGAGAAAAATAAGTTGAGGCATTTTTGACAATTTCACTTCCACCGGAGGAGAGAGAAACTCTCCTTGGCAAACACGTTCAAGATGAACGATTGTGTATCTTCCCCCAAATTGAATCAGTTTTGGCCAAATCTTCCCATTAAACCACTGATTTTGGGTCCATCTTTCGTCTAATTGCTATCCTGTAGAGTTTGGTGGCCGGAATCTGGGTTTCGTCTGGTCGCCGGCGGTACTCCGCCGCCTTCCTCTCTCTCCCTCTTTCCCCGCTCCTTCGGGTGTAATCTCCGACTTGGGTTTTTGGATAACACATGAAATACATTAGAATCGAGCTATCTTTGTATAAGATAACATCATCCTAGAACGTCCTTTTGGACGAAAATCGCAGTTCTGAATCAGCGAGCAATCTATCGTCGACAGAGATGTTGTAATCCAGATGAGCAATCCGCAATCTATCATTGACAGAGATGTTGTAATCCAGATGAGCAATCCGATCAACAACAACATTTGTTTCCCTGAAAATATGACAAAAAAAGACATAATTAAAAGAAAAAAACAACGATTTAGCATCTGATTGTATGAGCTCGATATTCCAATGGCAGCTTCAATCTCCCAGTACAGATTTGACAAACGGTCAAATTGTCTCATTGAATAAGAATATTAATAGCACCTAACTCCCTTCCTCTTATAACCCCATCCCATGAGGCAAGAGCTTCTGTGTAGATGATCGAAGTGTTATTACAAGTACCTCCTCGGCTCCTCCCACGGCAATAACTTCACTATTTGAGTCCCTAACGACAAACCCAAATGATGCAAGACCTAACTGCAGATGGGAGCAATCAAAATTGAGTTTAAAAGAATTTGGCAGAGGTGTTGACACGATTCGCTGTCGGATACAAGGGTGGGCTTGTATGAGCCCAACCAAACCCACCACAAATTGGAAAAAAAATAGATATACTCCGTTTATTGGAAGTATTAATGTGCATGTATGTTAGGTTGGTCTAGTGATAAGGGAGTGCTTTGCTAATTCATCCGGTCCTATGTACTTTGTTATTTTACTCCATATTTTTTGTACATACAGAGGGTGTGAAGAAAAGGTGTAACAAGTGAATACACACATTTGCTACTGTTAACAAATATACTCCTTAACAGCAAATGAGACGAGAGATTGAAATAGAATAGATACTGTAGTACTTAATTAAGCCTCTTGGATTAATATCAACTTAAAAAATAAAGGGTGTATGCATACTAAGTAATTCCTACTCTGTTCATATGTGGTTTAAACTTTAGAGGGTCTATGCATCATCTATTAGCTTTACCAGTGAGATTTTCTGCAGATCACAGATCAGCCACAACACGAGAACAAGGAAGCCCTCCATACTGACAACTTGTGGAACGGAACTCGTGGCGTCACGAAATTCCACGACGCAGTTGGTTACACCGCGCCAGAGCTGGCCCCGAGTTCAAGAAGAGACCTGGCATGGTTGGTAGAAGTTGTTCCGTTTCCCGAATCCATTAGGGATGACAACACCTGAAGCTCAGACAGCAGGGTTACCAAGTTGCTGAAACCTTAGCCATTTTGTGCAGCAAATCACAAGTTTGATCACATATGAAGAATATGAAACTGTGAGGATCACAGAAAGTAAGACAGCTAGTCATGTAGAATTTGTAGAAATACTTGATCAAGCAAATTTAATTGAATGAATCAACAACAGGCCCACAATTTGAATACCACTACCCCAGCTGACCTTGAAACAAATGGTATAGTTTCTTGATATACCTACTACTTGTATAACTACAATATAGACAAAGACTCGAAACTCCTGAGCTATCAAGCTTCAGACGGCTCAGTAACCCTTCGAATTCGTTCAATAAATACAGGGACATCCTTCTCCGTCAATGTGGTGAAGCAAAACCTGAACCATCCGGGCTCAATACAATGGCATGATGAACCCGGAGTTGCATTAACCTTAGCCACATTCAGAAGCTTGTCACAGAGCTCAAGCTCCCCTTTCTCGCTGTGAGACTGAATGAAGCTACTCATATCGGCCCAGCAGTAGAAACCTCCACTGCTTTTCACACATTCGATGCCCAATGTCCTCAACCCAGCAGCGAACTTTGTGTACATACTCTTGAGTCTCTCCTGGTTGGTCTTAAGGAACTTGGGAATAAAAGTTGCATCTGACAGCATTGAAACCAGTAGACGCTGGGTGGGGGCTGAAACTGACGAGAACCTGGCCAGTTTCTTTGCAGCAGCCAGGACATTCTCATTGTGAGTGTAGATTACTCCAACCCTGAAGCCCGGTAGACAAAGGTCCTTTGATAGGCCATAGACGATATGAACTCTACTTTTGTCAAAATCGTCTAGCTCTGTCTCTGATTCTGATCCAACAATCTCAGCCATGCTTACAAACTCTTCAGTGCCATATCCTGATCCGGCGAATATCTCATCAGAGATGATATGGATATTCTTCTCTCTTGCAAAGTCTAGGAGGCTATACAGAGCATCCCGAGTGAACAGACTGCCAACAGGATTGGAGGGGTTTGAGATAATGATCCCACGAACCTTCTGGCCGCGGTTCTTCGCCTGATTGAATGCCCGATCAAGAGCAGTAATGCTTAAATTGAAGTTATCTGCACTTCTGCAAGGAACAGGAATGATCTCTACACCTGTACGCCATTTCACGTCCCTGTCAAATCTGCAGTTATTGATGGTCAGTCTCCTGGACAGAATAACTCGCAACTGATCCAACAAATCACAAAAAGGGGCATCATAGAAGTTACCCAGGGTAGTATGGTGAAGGTACAAGAAATGCATTCCCCGGATCTGCCAAGCAGAAGCTAAGTGTTTCAATGGCAGGTGTTGCGCCTGCAGTCAACACTATTCGCGATGGATTGAAGGAAGCAGCTCCCTCCATGGCTTTCGACATGAACTCTGCTACAGCCTGCAGGTTCAAATTTCATGGATGAGCTGATTTCTATTTTCAAGTTTTTTCTCAAAACTTAAACTCCCTGACCTACTCAAACTGAGTTGTGGTGTAAGTACCAAAACTAACTTGATTGATCATACATAACATCGGCACAAACTGGCGTAATTATGCAGTCATATAGCATTTCAAAACTGCAGTGGACTTTGCCTAAGCCCAGGTGAAGCACTGGCAATAACATGAAAGCTACTGCTACTTCCATGGTTTGTTATTGTAGATTTCTATGGTCCACCCACACCTACCATTTTATCACTGAAATAATTGCTGGAATTGAGTTCAATTCAATTCCAAGTCCAACCAATCATGCAATTGGACAAAAATCATTTTCTAATCAACAAATCTAACGCTTGCATTTACAAGGGACTCAACTCAACCTATATATAGACATCATCATCATCATTAGTAAAAATGATAAATGCATAACAACAAACCAATCATTGCTGCATTCATGGCCAAAAAAAGGGAGATAATGAATCATTGTTAGTCCAAAAAAAACATATATTTGCTCATACCACTTTCAATTCCATCAATCCGTCAAATGGCTGATACGTAGCAATTCCACTGATACTCAGTTCTTCACCACCCAACATCCAATTACTCATACTCTCGGCCATCCAATCTTGAATCAAATCCAAAGATAGCTGCAAATCACAACAAACAGAGAGAAATGGAATTCAAACTCAAAATCACCGATAAGAAGGAGATCAATTGAAAGCGAAGAATTAAACACAAAAAACCTAATAAAATCCTACCGTATTCTCAGCGAGTCCGAGCTGGATAATCCCGCCTGGATTTCCCTCCGGTTCATACGGATCCTCGGCGGCGCGCTTCAGCCCGGCATAATACGGATTATCGGGGGATCTAGCAACGTAATTGGCGCGGGCGGAAAGGTGCGCGGGACCAGCGGAAACCCTAGGGGAAAGGTGAGACCTGGAAAGGGACCTGAGGAGGCCGGGGAAGGAGTCGGAGGAAGGGGAAGGAGTCAACGCGGGCGGGGGAGAAGGCGGAGGGGGATTGGAGTCGGAGTCGGAGTCGCTGGAGCGATTGCGCTTGAGGTAGAGCTGGAGGAAGTAGAAGAGGGCGCAGGGGATGACGGAGCCGAGGAAGAGGCCGCCTCTGCCCTGGACAATGCCTTGCAGGGGGACGATGATTCTCATGGCGGTCCCTCCTTCGCCGGCGGTGGGGGCGGGGGATTCGGATGAGGAGGAGGTGCGACGGCGGGAGGGGAGGGTCATGGCTGGGGGTGAGGGGGTGGTGGTGGTGGAGTGGGAGGGAGGATAACCATGGGGGATTGGGATACCATTGATGGGTGGCGGAGAGTACAAGACAGAATTTTTTGGAGGGTAGAAGAAGAAGAAGTAGTGATGTGCAAGTGTTTTTATTTTATTTTATTTTATTCAACCGTAAATTAGCCTATTTTTCACCAAATCACCCACAAAAAGTATACTTGGCCAAAACTACCCCTACCCATACAAGTTCATGTACCATAAGTTGTTTACTAAGACCTTATGAATACATGTTACACATTATAAACTCATCGTGAGTAATAAACACATTGTCTTAAGTGAGTCTTAATGGTAGTATTAGATCATGCCCAAGTTCCCAACCGATTTCCTACAAAATTTTCCGAAATAGAAAATTATAAATCGTATATTCTGATTTTTTTGGCCAAATTCCAACTTCTCTGTTATAGAGTTTATCTTCAAATATATAGAGTTTTCTCCAAAATTATAGAACGATCTTCATTTTTTTCTTCTAATTCTCTTTTTTGGATAATGTAATGGAGAAATTGTTGAAAAAAAAGAATCTCGCTATTCTCCAAAAAATCAAGATGGAGAATTTGCTGGCAGTGGTGGGCTTGTTTTGGGAACCAAAATGCTACAACAATACTATTCCTTTATCAACTCATTTTCAAGCTGCTTATATAAATTAAACCAGAGATATAATATTTGCACCCATAAAATTTACTATATGCACCATACCCTGTCCCTCTTGAGTTGTAAAATACTCTGCGCCTCTTGAGTCGTGACTCAAGATGGGCAGAGTTTGTTTTTTTAAAAATAAGATATGTGACATATATAGTGAAAATTGCGGTGTAAATATCTCTACTTGGCAAAAACAAGTGGTGTAAATATCACATGCTTTAAACTATCATATACTCCAACTATTACAAAAAGTATAAGTCATTCTTTAAATCTTATTAAAATAAATTTTTAAAGGTTAGAATTTGTTTAATAAACTTTGGCAACATCCTTAAATGGGATGATTCTTTAATAAACTTAGAATTTGTTTGATGTAGCATTATGATTGCTGATAAGAGATTTAAGTGCGATAATAAGAAATTGACAAGGAATTTGAAGTGGGTAGTTTTGCACAATTATTAAAAAATGGGCGGTTTAGTGAAAATAGAGGCAGCCAGGGTATGGCGTTGTCTGGTAGCAAGGGGAGGGAGTGGGGTGTGGGGGTGGGGCGTTGGGAGTCGCCCATGGCCGTTGCTTCAACTGACCACTCTGAATCTCTGATTTCCTCCATTGCTGATTGGGGTATCAAGCGAGTGGCTCTTGTTTTTATTAACTTCACATTTTTGCCCTTTTATCTTATGCCATACTCTACTTGTGTTCTTGGCAAATTGCCTAGAAACCAACCGTTCACTCCAAGGCCTTTTTAAATAGGGAAATTTACAGAAAACCACCCCTTAGATTCAAAATTACAGAAAACCACCCTTTAAATGGTTTTTACTTACAACTCACCACCACTTTATCTATTTTTATTAATTTCTCATTAAATATATTATATTTTAATATATTTAAACTCAAATTTGATTATAAATATATTCGAAATTTGAATTTAAGGGTTCGATTATATTTTAGTAATCATTTTATTTATTTTTAAAAAATAATAATAAATAGTTAATAATTTTCAATTTAAAATATGATTTTGATCCATTTTATTTGTTATATGTAACTTTTCCTTTAGATTTACCTAAAATTTTAAAAAATTAGGTTATCAATTAATCATATAACTTAAATATAATTAAAGATAATATTTGTAAGCTATATTTGTTATTGTTTTTTAAAAATAAATAAAATTATCTCTAAAATATAATCAAGCCCTTATATTAAAATTTTGAATATATTTATAATCAAATTTAAGTTTAAACATATTAAAATATAATATATTTAATGATAAATTAATGAAAATTGATAAAGGGGTGGTGAGTTGTGACTTGTGAGTGAAAACCATTTGAAGGGTGGTTTTGTGTAATTTTGAATTTAAGGGGTGGTTAAGTGAAAACACTCATATTTAAGGGGTGATTTTCTGTAAATTTTCCTCTTAAATAATCACCTCTATTAATCAAAATTATAAAAATTAATCCTTCCTGGAGCGATAAATACATAGATGGAATTAGGTAATTACAACAGTGCATAGACCAAACAAAAAGGGTCTCGTAAAAACGGATGATCGCCAAACAGGGTGGCTATATTCACTATACACGCACCCGGCGTAGGTGTTATATGCACTCTATACGGACGGATTCAGGATCCATTTCACCCATAACTCGATACCTGTCCAATAATTATTACAAGTTGTAAAAAAACACATGGTCAGATACATGATCTGTCCTTGT
This sequence comes from Persicaria maculosa, assembly GCA_963922045.1. NCBI lineage: Eukaryota > Viridiplantae > Streptophyta > Magnoliopsida > Caryophyllales > Polygonaceae > Persicaria > Persicaria maculosa. The sequence goes on along the minus strand of OY998255.1, from coordinate 76,887,272 downwards.
ATTTTTTTTTGTCTTATCTTCTTTCTTTCTTTATTATTACTCCGTATTTTTTAATAATATATAAGGGCGGATTCATGATCTGCCCTTGTTTTTTATTTTTATTTTTTACTACAATGATTATTAGACAAATGTCGTACTTAGGGTAAAATGGATCAAAGATCCATCGATTGAAGTGCATATAACATCTGTCTTCGGTACATTTAGCACAATCCTTACCTTGTCAATTGTCATCCTACATTCCTAGTACACCAACTAACTTCCCTCGGGTCTTGGGTCATGTTTTGGAAAAAAACCCGGGTCTACGGGTGTGCCGAGTCAGACCCGTAAGACCTTTTCATTTTAGCCCTGTTGAGTGGCAGGTGGTGTGTACTGGGCCTTTGCATAATGTGGACTTACCAAGCTTCAATGTTGGCCCATATAATGTGATCCCATCACAGAAATCAATTGTTAAAACCCATAACAAAATATTTTTTCAAATGCTCTTTTTTTTGGGCGAAATTGCAGAAAACCACCCCTTAAATAGGCAACTTTGCACAAAACCACCCTTTAAAATTAAAATTGCACAAAACCACCCATTAAACTTCCTCTGTTAGCAAATCACCACCCATCCTTCTATTCCGTTATGTTTTCTGTTAAAAGTACGAAATTACAATTTTACCCATTGCCTTTTGACAGAACAACATAATTAGTAAGGATATTTTTGGAATTTTGGTCCACCTCCATGTCTCTTTTCTTCTATCTCTCTCAACGCTATTACAGGAATGAAAATCACCAACCACCGTCAATTGAATCCGACCACACCATCATCACAACTTCTTCACCATCGCCGGAGGGAGAATCACCACTCCAACCTCTTGATCGAGTTATTCGATATTCAGCATGGCCAATACCCACTTGAATCCATTTAACCATTGCCATGATATATACATCAAAGAGCATAATATGGACACCGTTCAGCACCCCACCTCCAAGCTCTCCATCTACAAATCAAGAAACGACGCTCTGATGAAGAATCTGTTAGATCTCAAGCTCTCATGGGTTTGTTCAAAAAAGGTTGGGTACTCGAAATTAGGGCTTTAAGCAGAGTGACGCGGTGCTATTTCAGGGTTGTGTGGCGCTAATTCGACGGATTTCATCCTCGATTAAGTGTGATTTGGGGATTGTATGTTCGATTTAGGGTTTGAATTTGAAGATTTCTACCTGCGACAAGGAGCATGGAGACCGCAAATAAATTGAGGTAGAAGATATGACTTTTTGGGTTGACTGTCTTTCAGAGAGATTGCCAATCAGACCCCATTAAAATACTACTGTACATGATAGATCTTAGAGGGAAGAAACTAAACTAATTGATATGGCCTTCAGATAGCATTTGGATTTTGGATATCAAAATATCCCCTTTTAATTTCCCTTTATTCAATTTATTATGTACAGCTGAGTACTCAGTATTGATCGATATTGATCATTAATCAAAATCTCAAATCGGTCTTCAAGAAAAGTTTTAATGGTATTTCTTTATTTAAGGTGAGGGGTAAAACCGTAATTTCATATATTTTAACAGAAAACTTAACGGAATACATGAATGGGTGGTGATTTGCTAACGAAATAGATATAAGGGGTGGTTTTCTGCAATTTTAATTTTAAGGGGTGGTTTTGTGCAAAGTTGCCTATTTAAAGGGTGGTTTTCTGCAATTTCGCCTTTTTTTTAATTATTGGAAATAACATTTTTTTTATTGTTTTAATCTAATTTTTATTTTATTTTAAAATTTTAATTAATGTCGTGAGGGGGATGAGGACAATGAGGGGGACAGAGGATGTGAATGCGTTAGATATCCAATCTAAATGTCAATGAAAATTATTTATAAAATCATAATTATATTTTTTTTAATCATCAATACTCCTTTATTTTTTTTAAAGTAGTGTAATGATATTTTGATACTACATCAGAAAAAAAAATAGTGGTTTATAAAACCATCCGCATTCATGAATCCAAAGGTTCATAAGTGGGTCGTGAAAAAAAAAGTAGTGAAAAAAGAAAATTACATAAATTCGGGTGTTGAGACTCATTTGCAACTTGCAAGTGCCTCAAAAAGTTGGGTTTATGGTTGACAAAATCGAGGCCATGTGGGAGCCACGTGAGCACGCTTGTGGGGGGAGGCGAAAACGACGTCGTTTTGGAGCAATTGGGAGGTGAAATGCAACGTTTATGGTCTGCCCGGATGGAAAAAAAGGCTAGCGCTGCTACGGGTCCCCTTTAGGGGTCAACACGTGGCAATGCTAGTTAATTAAATTGTTAAAATGGCTAATTCAGCCATTTTAACATTATAAAAAAATTATATTTTAATGTAATTTAATTACTCCACATATAGACAAAGTAGAAAATAATTTAGAAAAAAAAATAAGAGGTGTCAAATTATGATAAGGAGATGAAAATTAAAAAGGAAAAGAGGTAACCCCATGGTTACTCATGCTCTAAGGTGTTCATAACCCCTGGACCTTGCTTGTAGTGGAACACACTGAGATTGTTGTTCTTTTATTTTTGAACTAATGTGTGTCCTGTTCGTGAGAATACGTTAACATAATATTTTAAACTAATAATGATCCAATGTGCGAAAAATATAAATAAAAATTAATTTAGATATAAATATTTCATTCAACCAAAAAATATATAATATAGATATAAATAAAATAATTGCTATCAAATAATTAAGGTTGATATAAATAATAATTCTTTTTTATGAGAAATAATCAAGATATAAATAAAATCACACTTATCAAATATTTCTTCATTAATATTTTTGGTAAGTATGGCTATGAAATTGTTTTAATTTATATTTTTATCAAAAAATAACTAAAAATATATAGATAGATTGTGGCTTATAATAACTTTGTATAATCTAGGTAATATATTATTTTAATATTATTTTTAGAATTATTTTCACCTATAATCAATCACAATACTCAAATGGGTCGTGGTAGTGTGTATCGAGGTGTCTCCTTTTCTCGGAAAGACTGTTTCCTTGGAGGTTCATCTTCACTACCCACAGGTGACTCCTGATGTACCACTGGCCTGCGGTGCTGCTTCAGGGTAGTGCTTGGCTTCGTCCTTAGTCTACGTCCTCATCTCGTTTGGTTTAGTTGTGTTTAGTTTCGCTCATGTAGAGTGCTCTTGTCTGTTCTTTGCACCATCTATACATTTTTATTTATTTCGACGATTATTCATCTGCTGACTTATCGACCTTCGAAATTTAAATATGTTTGATCTCGAATTTTTACCTTGTAAAAGAAAAATCACATGTAATGTAGAAAGTAGTGGAGCTCACCTACACAGGGTAACTTCCTTTTCATGTGGTCTACACATCACTTCAATGATTAAAAAATTACATAGCCCGTGACCACATTTTTCACCATATACATTACAATTTACAAACCCTGCGCCTCCAACGTTAAAAAAATCATACCCTTATCCTCTTGAGGGATTTTTTTACAAAGGTGTATATGTATAAAACCTCTCAATCTGCGAAGTTTCCTTAGCAAGTAAAAAAGATGGATTACTTGATCTTGATGCTTTGCATTGTGGTGTCGTGGTCACTGCTCTACTAATGTCGCAAGAGCTCAAGAACAAGCCAGATCAAGCTTCCTCCGGGGCCTCCTCCACTGCCCATCGTGGGCAATCTCTTCGACCTCGGAAGCCTGCCGCACAGGTCCTTAGCCGAGCTCGCCAAGCTCCATGGACCTCTCATGTGCCTCCAGTTGGGTCGTCTACGGGCAGTCGTTATCTCTTCCGATTCTGTTGCAAAAGAAGTCCTTCAGAAGAGCGATGCTTTGTTCTGTAACAGGTTCGTCGCCGACTCCCTCACCGCTTGCCAACACCAGGCTTTCTCGATGATTTTCTTGCCTGCCGCCGCTCAGTGGAGGAGCCTCCGCAAGATCTTCAACTCCCACGTGTTCACAAATGCCCGGCTGAACGCCGGCCAGGATCTCCGGCGGAAGAAGCTGGAGGACCTCCTCTCCTATGTAGGGAGCTACAGCCGGAGCGGGGCTGCCATTAACATCGCTCAAGCTGCATTCAATACCTCCCTGAATCTCCTGTCAAACACTTTGTTCTCCGTTGATCTTATAGACCCGAGTTCGAGCAACTCCCGTGAATTCAGGGAGATGGTGTGGCAGATAATGGTGGGAGCTGGTAAACCGAACTTATCCGACTATTTTCCGGTTCTTAGGAGACTTGATCCACAGGGGATTAGGGGTCGCATGGAGATCTATTTTCAGAAGGTCCTCGACCTTTTCAATACTGTGATTCGTCAACGACTTGACGAGAAAGGAGGTTGCTTTGATGAAATCAATGATACTCTGGATGCTTTGCTCAAGATTAGTCTAGATAATAGTGAGGAGCTTGATCTTCCCTGTATACCACATGTCCTATTGGTAATAGAAAAGCCTCTGCTATTTTTCATTGAGATTATGTGTTGGGCTTTCTGGTGTCAGTCATTACTCATTAGTCAAAAGTTGTTTTGTAGGACTTGTTCGTTGCAGGAAGCGAAACAACGTCAAGCACGGTTGAATGGGCAATGGTTGAGCTGTTTTGCAACCATGATAAGATGAAGAAGGCTAAAGAAGAGCTTGAAAGCGTTGTTGGAAAAGGCATTGCAGTCAAGGAGGAAGATACCGGTCGGCTACCATACTTGCAGTCTGTAATAAAAGAGACTTTCAGGATGCATCCACCAGTCCCATTTTTGGTCCCGAGAAAAACAGATTCCGATGTTGATCTTTGTGGTTTCACAGTGCCAAAGGATTCACAAGTACTCGTCAATGTGTGGGCTATAGGGCGAGATCCAAGCTTGTGGGAGAACGCCGATACCTTTGAACCAGAGAGGTTTTTCGGTACAGAGATTGATGTTAAAGGGCGAGACTTTGAGCTCATCCCGTTTGGTGCTGGACGGAGAATCTGCCCTGGGCTACCGTTAGCAATGAGAATGCTTCCTCTTATGGTAGGCTCTTTGATTAACTGCTTTGAATGGAGGCTTGAAGATGGGGATGCACCCGAAGCCTTAGATATGAGCGATAAATTCGGCATCACACTTCAGAAAGCTCATCCCTTCTGCGTTATCCCTATAAGCATTACTACATAGTCCGGTTATTCCTAGAACATGTCATTTTCTGGACTATAGCAACTCTTGGTGTGGTTATGAATGCCACTTTCACTATGTAGCTTTCTAACATGTTGTGTGTTATGTCTCCCTCTACTATCATCTTCGCTGCACTTTTGAAGAGTTGAATAAGAAGTTCAAAATCTTTGTTTAAAATTGGACTTTATATATGTATTGTATTTGAAACTCCCTCATTAATTATATTGAAATCAGGATGTAAATCCTGGTTCGAGGTACCGGATAGGTCAATCATTCAATAGTAAAGGCTCGGGTCTAGATTGAACCGAATCCCTATCGAACATAAACGAAGAGTTTATAACTCTAGTTTACTCACATAAATATATATCATGTATTATATTTGTGTTGGATACTGGGCTGGTAACCCATCAATTCAGGAAGGCCCAGCTACTTAGCCCCTCTTCAGCATCTCCACAGCCCATCCACAACTCCATCCTACCTCTTCTTAGCTTGTTCAGCAACATAGCAACACAACAACTGATGGACGGTTTTTAGTCGCGTTAACCGTATCAAAATAATTTCGAACCTACCTAACTAATGTAGCGTGGTAAGCACGAGTTGATCCCACAGAGAATCAAGTATTTCCAAGTTATGTCTATTTACCAATTAATAGGAAACGGGGGTTTTGAGTGGTGTAAATAAGAAAGAAAATAAAATAAACTATAAACAGATTGATGCAAAACAATTTAGAGAAGACCGATCTACCTACAACTATCCACTTTATTTGGTTGAATTGATATTGTAACTTCCTCTTGTCCTTTTAGTCTTCCTATGAATGCCCTTGTCCCGACCTAATATAGTTACTAGTCCAATCAGTCCTAGAAACCCTTATCAATCGAACAGTCCCTAAAGAAGGATTTAACTCAATTGATAGCTTTAAGACCAGAGATTAACCAAGGTATTTGCAGTCCCTAAAGAGGGATTTAACAACACATCCAACTTTCTACTTATCCAATTAGTTCAATCAGCCCTAAAGGGATAAGTTTGCCACTTGGGTTAAGGTTCGCAATCAGGAATCTACAAAACCCTAGCAATTGAATTGATCTAACTAGTTGGCCAGACAAGATAGAACAAAACAATAAATAATCAAGCACAAAGAAGTTGAAGCATTCAATATAGGAAATAAGGAACAAGATTCAGAAACTCACAATCAATCCAAATAAAGCTTCAAATTGCAAGTAGAACGAAGAGAGTTTAGCCGCCCATGGCGAACATCGCTCTCTCTCCAATCGTCTGATAGAACGTGGAATAGAATCTTCGTTCTTAAAATAAAATAAAACTTGGCCTTTTAAAACATCAAAGTCGGGCATAAAAGAAATCAAAAGGTTCTAGGGTTTAATTTTAAACAAAACGCAGCGTATAAACGCTGTCGGCAGATGCGGCGTGCTGCGGCCGCAGCATCAGTATTCTTTTTGCAACGTCCCTGGCGGCGGCCGCTGCACACCATGCGGCGGCCGCTGCATTGGTCTTTCACGGAAAATCCGTCTTGAATCAGCTCTCGACGTCAACATGAAAGTTGTAGCTCTCTGAAAGAGCTTTCCAACGCATGGTCATAATAGTCGATCGGACAACCGAGGCCTCCAGAAAGTGCAAAACAAGTTCAGCATGTCTGGCGACAACTTCTGCAGACTTGTTCTTCGTTTAGGTTCGTTTCTTCTTCTCAGGACCTCTTGAGATCTTCATGTAAGCTTCTTCGATCAACTAGACATTCTCATCCAATGCGTTATCAACCCATTTATCCTTCTCGGATCCACAGTTACCTAAAATAATCAATAAAAACGTGTAGATTCCGACTCCACCAACATAGAAAGCAAATATGCAAATTCTACTTAAATCATGCATGATATGCATCTTAACTAAGCTAAATGCAACCTATTATGCCTACCTAAATGCATGCTATCAACAACTCCAACCGAGAGAGCTTGGGGAGCTTCTCACATGGCTTCTCCGGTGATGAAAAGGTGCAAGGCTCTCCGGTGAGAGAAAAAGCCGAGAGAAGAGAAAGAGGCGCCTATGTCTGAAGCGCCTGAGGACTCGAGAGGTGAGAGAGATCCGGCGAGAGCGAGAGAGCTTGAGGGCGAGCGATCTCTGGGACCTTTCTTGAGTGCAGTCACGGGAAGAAGACAAGCGCATCAACTCATATCCGTGAAGATCGAAGACGAAAGCAAGGCCTGAACAAGATGGAGAGTTGAAGAACGGGTTAGAGGAAGATCTATAGATCTTGGCCTCCATCTCCAATCAAACTAGATCTGAAGGATTGCAAGGGCGGCGGACGGCAACTCCGCTTTGGCTCCGACTATTCCGCGGCGATGCCTCAAATCAGGGAGTGCTTCACTTCCTTGTCCATTTCCTTCTTCTATAGATCTGTAGGTTTTGATTAGATGTTCGTTCTTGAGACTTGTATTGATTCTTGTTTAGTCAGCCCTCCTAGGATCGTTTTGTATGATTTCGGATTTGCCTTAGAGCACAGTGGAAAGCTCTCTTGAGCCGGGGACGTAGGGAACTTTTCCCGAACCTCGTAAATAAATTGATGTGTCCTTGCATTTGTTTGATTTGGATTCGGTTCAATCTAGAACCTAATCTGCGAAATATGATAAATGCTAATATTGATCTTATTCGATACCTAGAACCAGGTTTTACAGATTGGTATCAGAGCATGGTTGGCTCGTTCTTGATTTCTGGCATGCTTCTTGTGTGATAATGCTTGAAATCCGCTTATATTCATGTTTTTAGATGAGTTACAGTTTCCGCTACATACTTTCTATGTTTCTAAATGTCTATGCTTCAAGAAAGTTGGTTACTACTTTGTTTAATTGCATTAAGACATGTTGCTTGTGCTTTCTTGAAAGTTCGGTTCAGTAAACATTGTTGTGTGTGACTCTTGAGCATGAATTCTGAGATCCTGCTGGTTATTTGGTATTGTTCTATCAACCTTATTCGTGTTCTGTTTTGCCTTTTTGTTTTCTATGTGAATTCATGGCTGTAGAGTTCTACTTTGGTTGAGTTTTGGTCAATCTCTTGGACTCATATGTACTATTTGAATCCTTATGCACCACATACTTGTTTTTGATGAATCTTGTGTACATTGACACTTGTTGCATCTCAGTATTCAACCTACTAAAGATGCTTATTCATCATCTGATGTATGTATGTGTGCCTGTCAGATATAGCATGTTTATGATATCTGTTTTAGGATTCTTAGTGTGAAGTTCCGTTGTGCTCTTTCTTCCCTTTAATTCAAGTATGAACATGTTGTGCTTGTGTATTCCATAGCTTTGAGTTTTTTTGATTACTTGCCCTGCCATAACTTGTTCTTTGGTGCTCTTTTAGGAGCCTTACTTGAATTTCAGATTGCATGCTCAGTCTGTGCTCTCATGTTTCTGATTGTTTTCTGATTTATTTTTTCCTCTCTTGCATTCTCTTATTGCCCTTATCTATATAGCTTGACAACCTTTTGTTTAGGCTCAACACCCTAGTTACTACCATCCTACATTCTGATTTGACTACTTGTTTTTATGCTTGATAAATTGGATGATTGTTACTCCTGGCCACGGTAATGAATTGTCCTTAGTTTCTTGCATGTTTTACTAGTGAATTGGATGTTGTCTTACATGGTATTTGGGTGTCCTGTCAGATTTGTATGTCTTATTCTTTATCTTGTATGATTTAGAAATAGATGTTCTGTTTGAAATCTGATCTGCTTATTGGTTGTTTAAGTTTGGGCTTATATGAAGCTATACATGTTGTCTATTCAAGTGTTTGTGAACATAGAAAATGAGTAACTTTCCTAAGTTTCTTGAGTTTTTTCTTTGTCTTATGCATAACTTGATATGGTCTACAACATTCATGCTTCTTTCCCTTGGTACTCTCTGTTGCCCTATGCTATCACTTGTTTCATTGCATTCATATGACTCTAAGATAGATTCTTGGTACCCAACTACCTGGTTTTATGGCATATACATATAGTTCTCAATTACTCATGTTTGTAGTAATTTTTCTTGCTATATCAAGTGCCCGATAAACTGTCTATGGTAGTGTCCTGAATCTGTACTCTTCTGTCTTGTATGCTTAGAACAGGTTCTTGAGTTTTACTCTATGTGTAAACCTGTTCAATGCTTTTAACACGTGATCCTCTGCTACTGATTATGTGTTTGGTGTCATATATGAGTGTCCCACTTGTTTGTGCTTACATGATAGTATATCTTGATGTTACTTCCTGTACTCACATCACTTCTAGTCTGGTTCATGTCTTTGTGATGCCATGATCATGGGAGTAATAAGATCTATTCATGTTATGCCTATATGAATTCAGATTTACATGCTTCTCTTATTTTGTGCAAATTGGAAAGTCATGATCCGTTTTCTGCATTGGGATACCTCTGCTAAGTGTCTCTGTTCTTTGCTTCTGTCTGATTCAGTTTTTAGAGAAATTCTTATCTTATTGGCCTATAATTGGGTATGATCACTAACTCCCGGTATTCTCTTTTTGCAAGGAGAAACCCCCAACAAGTGCTTAGGAAACTGAAAGGTGAAACCATGTGTTTGAGCCAGAAAGAGAAGGATGTAGATCAGGAACCACGACTGACACCGTGGAATTCCTTCGAGATGAGAGCTTCATCGAAGTTGGCTGACTAGGAAACCATGACAATGGTTATCCTTGGAGATGCTCGCTCCATCAAGTATCTGCTAAAGAAAAATCAGGGATTACTTCTTTCTCTGTTCTCTAATTTTCAGTTTTATTTACATTTTCTAAAATGTGTTGCACTTGGATGAGTTTAGTCTGATCTTTGTTTCCCATCTGATCCTTATTCATCTTGGGATCTATGTTTGGCCACTTTCTAAGATAATTTCTCTTGCTAAACTGAATATGATGTTGTATGTCTTTGATTAAGTATTTCTGAGCATGACATATTCTGACACTTTGTGTTCTTGAATTCCTATGTGTGCTTGAGTTACTTACTAATGATCTGTGTTATATGATCTGTCATGACATAAACTAGGATTTAAATGCTTGTTTAATTGATTAACCTTGTTGTTTTTCTTTTAAACTTAGAGCATATAATCTACAAGTTTATGTTCAGCTGTAAATCCTTCTTTTAGATGATTTCAGTGTGTTGTTCAGCATGTTTATCTCCATGATTAAATGCTTTACGTAATCCGCACCTAATTGTCAAAATCACGCTATTAGGCTTTCTTGTTTATGTATTAAGTAATGTTTGTGATATTCTCTTCCCTTTTGTCTAGATCTTAAATGTCACATAAGTGCTTGTCTCCTTGTCTACTCTCTTTGTTATCCTTTGTGAAATATTTCTGATTAAGATGACTAAGCAAGTCTTCTGTTTTGGATGACTAAGCAAGTCTTCTGTTTTGTCAGAAAACGTTCTCTGAAGAGTTAAGTGACCATGTCACTTGTCAGCCAAGCAGCTAAGGGATTCTAGATGGCTCGTTGAAGCCCTTCCCATCTACCAGAATCTTCTAGGAGTTGGAGGATAGTAGAGTAAAGGAGAAAAACCAACCAGAGGAACTTCTCCACCACAAAAGAAGAAAAGTAAAGGAAAATAAAAAGGCCAAGTGTACTAAGAGTTCATAAGCTCATGAGGAGCCTGAACCAGCATCAAATCTGTAAATCTTGGTTCGAGGTACCGGACGGGTCAATCATTCAATAGTAAAGGCTCGGATCTAGATTGAACCGAATCCCTATCGAACATAAACAAAAAATGGACACGGAGATTTGTTTACGAGGTTTGGGAAAAGTTCCCTGCGTCCCCGGCTCAAGAGAGCGTTCCACTGTGCTCTAAGGCAGATCAGAAATCATACAAACAAGTCCTAAGAGGGCAGTCTAAGCAAAGTATGAAATACAACCAAACAGAATGACAGATGAGAATGCTTAATAAAGAATCGACAAAGGAAGAGAAAGGAGGTTTTATGACTCCCTGTATTCAGGTTTCTATGAACTCGTCGGGCTGCAGCCGAGTCGCCGTTCACCATTGAAATTGTCCTTTGATTCTCTCGTTCTCATCTTTCTTTGGTTGTGGATGTTCGTCTCACTTTGGCGCCGGATCGAAGCCAAGATCCTTCGATCTCCTACGCAGTTGATCTCCTTTGCTTCCTCTTCGTTCGGACCTTTGTATATGCCTTCGACATCTCCCTGGACGAGAAGCTTCACTTGTCTTCTTCCCGGAACTGTGCTCAAGAAAGGTCTCGGAGATCACTCGCCCTCGAGCTCTCTCGCTCTCGCTGGATCTCCCTCACATCTCGAGCATTCAGGCGCTTTAGGAATTGGCGCTGGTCTCTTCTTCTCTATGTTTTTCTCTCACCGAAGAGCCTTGCACCTTTTCATCACCGGAGAAGCCATGGGAGAAGCTCCCCAAGCTCTCTCGGCGGCGCAGAGGGCATCTCGCTGTAAACCCTAACCCTCGCTCTCTCTTCTGCTATAGTGTCAAGCCCTATCTTTGCTGAACCAGGAAGAAGCCTTTTATATGATGCTTCTTTAACAGCAAAACGCTGCGTTGAACCACAAGAATGTGCTTGAAGTTGCTGCTACGTACAGAGGCCGAAGAGGAGTGTGTTGGAGCTGTGTTGGGTTGTCAGAAGCTGCTAAAGGAGGGTTGTATATATATATATATATATATATATATATATATATGAGTAAACTTGAGTTATAAACTCTACAATTTGCCCTTTTAAATCTAGTTTACGAAAGAAAACAAGGAAGAGTAAATCTATGAGCACAATGAAACGATGTCCGTCATCGCTGTACCTGCACTTTCTCCACACACGGTTAGCAATAAAAAGTATTAAGCATAACAAAGGAGATAGAAATTAAGAATTTCAGCATGTCTTTTTCATAGCAAACTCTAGCGTATAAAGCATAAATTCATCATATAATAGATGCATATAATTTTATAGCAAGCTAGACGTGTAACCATGAAAGCATGCCTCATATAGACTACCAAGACATAAAAGTCTCTAAGGGAATGAGCCCCTTTAGTCAATGAGACGCATGAGAGGTAATATCACACATAATGCCCTCTCGAGGCCAATACCACAAGCAACTCAAGAAAACAACAAGCATTTATACAACTAACAAATAGCAATTATAAGCAAAATGATTTTTATGCAAGTGAAAAGCCAAAGCACATACTCTACTAGACCTAGACATGTAGGCAAATAAAAGACTTTAACAAGGATAATACATGAATTCATAAACATGGACAAAGAACTCAAGAACATGTACACCAAGTCAATGAATAGAGTAGTGCACAACCAGGTAACGCAGGCATGATAGACATGCTGCAGAACACCACACATAAGGAGGGAAGCTGTCAGACCTCAGCATACAAGGGAAAAATAAAAGATTCCCATAAGAAGAAACAAGCACGAAGGGAAAACAAGCCAACATAGGAAGCCAACAGATTTAAACGATCAATCACCCAAATTATAAAGCAAGAGCTAGCAAGTATCGACCATCTATTTATCATCTAAAGGTAGGCAAGCCATTTTGAAACATGACATGTGATTATATTCATATAGGCATGTCGGAAGACAACACCATATGCATATAAGCACATGTTTATCATGGCTTGTGATCCATCCTTTAGACATTGAAATAGGATTAGGATACTTACCTTTGCCCCCCTTAATTTGGTGAGTGAGTCTTCAAAATCTCGTAGCTGCAATTTGACGTTAGCAATGGCTGCAGATTGATGCTGGTTCAGGCTCCTCATGAGCTGCTGAACTCCTAGAACACTTGGCCTTTTATTTCCTTTACTTTTCTTCTTTTGTGGTGGAGATGTTCCTCTGGTTGGTTTTTCTCCTTTACTCGATCTACTATCCTCCAACTCCTAGAAGAGTCCGGCAGATGGGAAAGGATGCATCGAGCCATCTGGAATCCCTTAGCTGCTTGGCTGGCGAGTGACAAGGTCACTAACTCTTCAGAGAAAGTTTTTCTGACAAAATAGAAGAGTTGCTTAGTCATCTTAATCAGAAATATTTCAGAGAGGATATTATAGAGAGTGGGCAAGGAGGCAGGTACTTATGTGACATATAATACCCACACAAAAGGGAAAGGAATATCACAAACAACACTTTACACATAAACAAGAAATCCTAATAGCATGATTTGACGAGGTGCGGATTATGTAGAGCATCTAATCACGGAGATAAGCATGCTAAAAACGCACATAAATCATCTAAAAACAGGATTTGCATCTGATTGTAAACATGTAGATTTATATGCACTTAAGTTTAGAGGAAGAAACAACAAGTTCAATCCAAAAACAGGCATAAAAATCCTAGTTTATGTCATGACATATCATGTAAGACAGATCATTGTTAAGCAATTCAAGCACAAATAGAAATTCAAGAACGTTAAGGGTCACATAATTTATCATGCTAAAAAAGCTTAAACATAAACACCAAGCATCAGATTCAGTTTAAACAAGGGGGAAAAACTATCTTAGATCAAGGACAATGTAGATCACAAGTAAGGCAAGGATCAGATGAAGATAGAGATCACACTAAACTCATAAAAGTGCAACACATTTTGAAATGTAAATAAAACTGAAATAGAGAAAAGGAACAAGAAGAAATATGGCCCTGATTCTTCATTTAGCAGAAGCTTGATGTAGCTATCATCTCAAAGGAATCCAACAGTTACTGTAGCGGTTCCTGATCTGCATATCCTTCAATCTCTTCTTGGCACAAACCCAAGGTTTTGCCTTTCCAGTTTATTTAGCACTTGATGGGTTTCACCTTGGACAGGAGGGAGACCACACAATGAGTTAGTAATCAGTACTCTATCATAGGCCAATAAGATGTATGTGTTTCTCAACAACTGAATCAAGCATATGAGAATAAGTAAAGACAATCAGCTGAGATATCTAGCTGAGAGTTCCCATAGAAAACAGATAATTACAATCCATTTGTACAAAAAATGAAAAGTGTAAATCTGAATTCACAGAGGCAAATCATGAATAGATCGAATAACTTCCACAAACATGACATCACAAAGAACTCGAAAAAGTACAGCAGTGAAGTATGTAAATATAGGAAGGACGAGAAATCTATCATGTAAAGCAAAAAACCAAAAAAGGACACTCATATGACAAAACATGTAATCAGAACTGAGGATCACATGTTAATAGGCATGGGACAGGTTTACACATGAAGAAAAGCGCATGAGACTGTCCTAAACCCACATGAATCATAAGTGCAGAATTAGGAAACTACTATTGACAGTTGATAAGGCATAGAATATAGCAAGAAAAACTAATGCAACCATGAGTAGTTGAAACTATATGAGCATGCCAAGAAAACCTAGTAGTTTAAGCACCGAAATTCTGTAACACAAGACACATGTAAACTGAGATGTCAAACAAAAACATGGGGAAACAGATGAAATTATGGAAAAAGCATGAATGTTGTAGTAAATATCAAGTGATGACAAGAGAAAGAAATCTAGAGAAACTTGTCAAAAGCTCCTCAAATTCTAAGCTCACAAGTACTTGATAAAACAACATGTACAACTTTAATTAAACCCAAGCTAAACAACCAACAAGCAAGTCAAGATTCAAACAGCTCATCTATTTCTAAATCATGTGAGATAAAGAATAAGACATACGAATCTGACAGGACACCCAAATACCATGCAACAGAACATCCAATTAACTACTAAAACATGCAAGAAACTAAGGATAAAGCATTACTGTGATAAGGAGTAACAATCATCCAATTTGTCAAGTATGAAAAACAAGTATTCAAATCAGAATGTAGGATGACAGTAGATAGGGTGTTGAGCCTAAGCAAATGGTTGTAAAGCTATAGAGATAAGAGCAATTAAGAAGACCATGAGAGCACCATCAGAGCATGTAATCTGAAATTCAAGTAAGGCTCTTAAAAGAGCACCAAAGAACAAGTTATGGCAAGGCAAGGCAAGTAATCCAAAGACCTTAAAGCTATGGAATACACAAGCACAACATGTTCATACTTGAATTAAAGAGAAGAAAGAACACAATAGAACTCATACTAAGAACCCTAAAAACAGATATCATATATATGCAATATCTGACATGCACACATACATTGAGCAGATGATGAATAAGCATCATTAGTAAGTTGTAGACTGAGATGCAACAAGTGTCAATGTACACAAGATTCATCAAAACAGGTATGTGGTGCATAAGGATTCAAAGAGTACATATGTGGGTCCATGAAAATGACCAAATATCAACCAAAGTAGAACTGTACAACCATGAATTCGCATAGAAAACAGAAGACAAAAAACAGAACACATAGAAGGTTGATTAAACAATACCAAATAACCAGCAGGATCTCAGAATTCATGCTCAAGAGTCACATACAACAATGTTTGTTGAACTGGACTTTCAAGAAAGCACAAGCAACATGTCTTAAGGCAACTAATCAAAGTAGTAACCAATTTTCTTGAAGCATAGACATTCAGAAACACATAAAGTATGCAGCGGAAACTGTAACTCATCCAAGAACATGAATATAAGCAGATTTCAAGCATAATCAAACAAGAAGTATGCCAGAAATCAAGAACGAGCCAAGGCTCTGATACCAATATGTAAATCCTGGTTCGAGGTACCGGACAGGTCAATCATTCAATAGTAAAGGCTCGGATCTAGATTGAACCGAATCCCTATCGAACATAAACAAAAAATGGACACGGAGATTTGTTTACAAGGTTCGGGAAAAGTTCCCTACGTCCCCGGCTCAAGAGAGTGTTCCACTGTGTTCTAAGGCAGATCAGAAATCATACAAACAAGTCCTAAGAGGGCAGTCTAAGAAAAGTATGAAATACAACCAAACGGAATGACAGATGAGAATGCTTAATAAAGAATCGACAAAGGAAGAGAAATGAGGTTTTATGACTCCCTGTATTCAGGTTTCTATGAACTCGTCGGGCTGCAGCCGAGTCGCTGTTCACCACTGAAATTGTCCTTTGATTCTCTCGTTCTTATCTTTCTTTGGTTGTGGATGTTCATCTCACTTTGGCGCCGGATCGAAGTCAAGATCCTTCGATCTCCTACGCAGTTGATGTCCTTTGCTTCCTCTTCGTTCGGACCTTTGTATATGCCTTCGACATCTCCCTAGACGAGAAGCTTCACTTGTCTTCTTCCCGGAACTGCGCTCAAGAAAGGTCCCGGAGATCGCTCGCCCTCGAGCTCTCTCGCTCTCGCTGGATCTCCCTCACATCTCGAGCATTCAGGCCCTTCAGGAATTGGCGCCGGTCTCTTCTTCTCTCTGTTTTTCTCTCACCGGAGAGCCTTGCACCTTTTCATCACCGGAGAAGCCATGGGAGAAGCTCCCCAAGCTCTCTCGGCGGCGCAGAGGGCATCTCGCTGTAAACCCTAACCCTCGCTCTCTCTTCTGCTATAGTGTCAAGCCCCTTCTTTGCTGAACCAGGAAGAAGCCTTTTATATGATGCTTCTTTAACAGCAAAACATTGCGTTGAACCACAAGAATGTGCTTGAAGTTGCTGCTACGTACAGAGGCCGAAGAGGAGTGTGTTGGAGCTGTGTTGGGCTGTCAGGAGCTGCTAAAGGAGGGTTGGAGCAGCTGGGCCATTACCAAGACAAATGGGCTGCAGGTCCAAAGAACTTAAGGATACAACACACATATAATACATAATATATATATATATATATATATATATATATATATATATATATATATATATATATATATATATATATATATATATATATGAGTAAACTTGAGTTATAAACTCTACACATGAGGAATACCACCTTCCTTATCCACCATGGTAAGTACTTGATTAATTAATATCCCATTACCAACTGAAGAGTCACAATTGGTTAAAACAAAGTAATAACTAATAAACAATACTTCATGTCTTGTAATTAAACTCAATATCAAGGGCTTGAAATGAGTTTCAAGGTCTTATAATTGAACTCAAGGTCTTGTCAGTTCTCCAGGAACTGGTTAAGACCTTTGAGAAACTCAAAAGTAAATATGCGAAAAATAAATAACAGAAAGTAATGCAAGGACACACGATATGTTAATAAGGTTCGATATGTTAACAAGGTTCGATATGTTAACAAGGTTCAATCTCCAACCCGTAGAATTTAAAAGTACTATTATTTCACTCCTTATGGATCCTAGATACAACCTAGCTAGAAAAACTACCATTCTTCTATCAACCTGTCGCCTCACCCGCTTCTATATCTAGTCAGCCGAAACTCTCATGAAATAACAGCCTAGTGAATATTGAAGGTTCGATAATATAAAACAATGTAGTAAAGAAATACTCTAGAAGGGGGGTTGAATAGAGTATGCCCGTTTTTCGCAGAAAGTCTCAAGACCTTTGGAGCTCGTATAAAACCCTTTGAGATTAACCTGAATCACAAAGTTAGACAATCGAACCAAGTGCGGAAATAAGGTAAAGCAATAAGTAAAGGACACGAGTAATTGTTTACGAGGTTCGGCACGAACTTGGCCTACGTCCCCGCCTAGGGTTCTTCCACAACCCTAGGATTCAAAAGGCTTTATTGATTTGCTTAGCTTAGGATCCTAATAGCTCACCGAGAAGCCTCTCTCCTATACAATTGCAATCTAGTCAACTCACGTTCCCTTGGAGTCCTAGACCAATCTAGAAGAGCCCCACCTCTCTCAGCTATCTAGTACAATCCTCTTACTCTCACAAATCAATAGCCTAGTGCAACTTCCCGAGTTATAAACTCTCGAGTAACACTATAAATGAATATATCCTATAAGCTCACAGTGACTCTCAAAGGCTTTGAAATAAACAACAAACTCTTGAGCGCTTAACAGAGAGACACTTTGGAAGACAGATCTCGCTTGAATGAATGAAAGCTCGTGTAGCACTTGTATCTTCTGTCTTCATCTTCCTTCTCTATTTATTGAGACAAATCGGCGCCGAGAATCTTCTCCGACGGCTATTCCTGATCATGGCTATCTTCAAGATCTTCTAAACTTGGAAACAAATGAAGCCATAATCTTTCCGATTTGAACCTTCTCAACACTTGTCACAAGGAAGGAAATAATTCGAAAAACTTCCTGAAAGATTAGACAAGCATATATATATATAATATACAGGAAGTATATAATAAGATTAAATAATATTCGGACTTATAAAACAGGTTTTGGATTTTATCAACTGTTAATGCTCCAAGGCCTTTGACACAAACATCCTGTCAAAGCCTTTGAAACATTTATACCGATTTTCATCAAGGGAGGGAGTTATCAAATATGTTTGAGTAGATGTATATTCTTAGTGTAACACTTATGACCTGTACAATAACACTCAATGAAAATCTCTCACAACTTAAAGATAAAGCAACAAAAGTAAAAGCTTTGAGAGAGTGGAGATCGAATGCAGTGAGTGCTTTGGAGATGAGAGAGCAAGCTTGTGTATTTTCACCGCTATCCGACGATCTCTTTATATAGATGCTGCTTGTTTGTTGTCCGTGGCTTTCTTCAAAAGAGCCTTTTGAACTTTATCGTTCAACCACGTTCGGGAAAGGAGGATGAAGGCGTTGAAGATCTCCCTGTAACAACCTGGATACTTGAAGATTTTCTCAGCCAATTCAATCTTCCTTTTTCTAGAAGCAATGGAATGATTTGTTTTGGGCCAACCTACAAGTTAGTTTAGAGACAACATAGAAGCCCAAAATACTAAAGCCCAAAACTAAATTCAATCAAAATAAAATAGGTTTTGACTTTCAACAATAAAATCACACACACATATCCGAATTTCGTCTTGATCAAGGTGGAGTCATCAATCTACTCCTTGATGGAAGACAAAACCTATTCGTCCCTACAGGTTAGTTTAAGAGAATAACAAAACATCATACCTGCATATTAGTGCATATCATAAGATAAAATGTTGGATCAATTGTAGAGACTAAACAAACCATCATAAAATGTTTTAAATCCAACAAAAACTAGCAACAATCAACAATCATGCAAAAACCAGCAAAACAAATCATTCTCCCACCTTTTGTCTTTCAACAAGAGGAGGGAGTACAAGTAGAAAAGTTTAACACCACATAAATCATTACAGAACAAAGTTTTGAAAAACATAGATCAAGGGTTTGAAAACAGAAATGAGAGAGAGAACGAGGCAGTATCAAGGCCTTGACAGTTAGTCCGAATGGTCACTGAGTTCCTCCACTTCTTCTTCTGGTGGCTGGTGTCGTGCAGCCCTTTGAGCCCTGATGTCTGCCCAACACCTCTGCTGCCAACATCCAAAAGCATCAGTAAACAACCTGTTCTTCATCATCTCATCCAGACGACAGTCGGTCTCCTCATCCCGATACTTCTTCACCACACCGAAATCTTCCACCGTGAGAATGGTAGGCTCATCACGAGTTGGGCGAAGGATGGGGCGATCTTTTACCAGACGCTCACAGTTGAACATCACATTTGTCGCCTTCTCTTTGGCGTGCTGAGCAGCATCTTCAGACATCGGCATGATGGATCCCGTGGTAGTGAAGGTCAAAACATTAAGTAGGAATTGAACATCTGGTTGATCTTCATGTTGGTGACGACCAGTAGCTCATATGCTTGATCCAACTTGTCAGATAGATCCCCTCGAAGATCCAGCACCTCCTGCTGAATGACATCTATTTTTAACCAATCAAAATCTTTAAAAAAAAATCAACAACACACAAATTGATACAAATCATGAATATCCCCTACCTAGAAAACCTAAAATGACATCTATTTGATACAAGAATAAAGGTCTAAAACGACCTAAATTTCGAGACGGAGGGAGTATATATTTTTTTTCCCTCTAATCCTTTTACTGTATTTAATCGACTTATATCTAATCTTTTTGTTTAATTGGACTTATATAATAAATTGTTAAATAATATTAAACATAAAAACTACATGTTTTTGTGTTCACTAATAATTTCATTTAATTGCATTTATATAAGAAATCGTTAAATTCTTACTGTAATGACAATTAAAATAGGAAGAAGTAAGTAGATAAAAGGTATGAAAAATAATAAAAGTTAAAATGATGTAGTTAAGGATTTTTTTTTCAAAATATTCACTAAAAAATAAATAATTAACAAAATATTCAAACATTTAAAATATTTACAAAAATATTCATTTTTTGTAGGGGTCTCAGAAAAACGCGGTCTGAGATAGCGTTTTATTTAGAAGATGAAAATTTTAAAATTGAAGGAAAAGGGGACAAAAAAATTAACAAAAGAAACACGGTCTCAGGCCGCGTTTCTATGGTTAATTTTATTTCGGGATAAATTAGGTAATTTTTAATTTTTTTTACATCTAAAGACGCGGAGTGAACCCGCGTCTCTTTTTTTTTTGGAGGAAAAGTGAAGACAAGGTTAATGGAGGTCGGATGCCGCCGGAGGAAGGAACGACGCCGGAGGAGGGAGGAGGAGAGGCCGGAGGAAGGAGGGGACGCCGGACGGATCCCGCTGGAAGGAGAGGTCGGAGGAAGGATGTGGCTGGGAAGGAAGAGAAATGAGAGAGGGCGTCGAGGTCGGAGGTCGATGGAGGAAGAAGGAGGAGCCGTGGGAGGAGGCGTGGGAGGAGGCTGTTGTCGAGAACCCGGGTCGACAGCCGGTGGCACTCGAGAGGGTGCAGTGCTGCCTGCTCGCCTCCTCACTCCTCTTCCGCGGGCCCTCGAGAGGTCGAAGGTCGCCTCCGGTGGCTGCCCGAAAATCGCCTCCTCTCTCCTCCTTCCCAGCGACCTCCGGGCTCCGATCTCTCTCCTTCAAGCGGGATCCAGTGCCTCCACCTTCCTCCGGCCTCTCCTCCGGTGTCGTTCTGTCCTCCTTCGACGGCCCAGCAGTGGCCATTTTTACCCCGTCTTCCCTTTTCCTTAAAAAAAAAAGGCAAAAAAACCAAGAGACGCGCACATCGCGTCTCTATAGTATTTTTTTTAAATTCCATAATTTATCCCAAAATAAAATAAAAATAGAAACGCGGTCTGAGACCGCGTTTCTTTTGTTAATTTTTTGTCTCCTTTTTCTTCAATTTTAAAATTTTCACTTTCTGAATAAAACGCGGTCTCAGACCGCGTTTTTCTGAGATCCTTGCAAAAAATGAATATTTTTGTAAATATTTTGAATGTTTGAATATTTTGTTAATTATTTATTTTTTAGTGAATATTTTGAAAAAAAATTCATAGTTAAGGACATTTTATCACTTAATAACGATGAAAAAATTTAATTAAAATAAATAAGATTTTATATAGTTTTTAACTTCTAAAACTACGTGTGAAAAAAGTTAAATATCATTTATTTCAGATCGGATAGAGTTCATTTTAATATTTAAATTTAAATTTTTGCGTAAGTTGTATTAAATATTAATATTGATACGTATTTCGACAATAGTTTCTATTAGTACGTAATTTTCATTTAAATTTTCGCATTAAAATTTAAGTTGTATATAATTGATATTGAAACTTTATATTTTACTATTACCAATCATACATCAATTAACTGATTATATGGCTTGCCGGCCATGCTATCGTACCACTATTTTACGTGTTGGCTATATACACCTCAAATCATGCACGTTTATAAGGACGTGCATGGTAAAAATTGGTTAATTAATTTTTTTTAAATGCTAATTAGTCAGAAGGGTTGCACGTCGTTAAGGACGTGCATTTTTTTACCTTTGGATTTACGGTGTATCTATCAACATCCCTATTTTAAGGTCCACATCACTGTTACTAATTGGAAATTTCAAATTTGTACAGCAGCACCAGCCAGGCCTCATAAATTACAACTACGTATCAAATGTTTTGGGGCGTGGGAGGGTGTTCTTAAAATAGTGAAACTTAAAATTATGCGTATCTGCATTGAAGGCGATAATCTCAGCATTATCAAAAGTCTCATCACAAGCGCTTCTTGCTTTGATGAAATAGAGATGCTCTTATCTGACTCTTTGTGTGCACTAAGTCAGTTTTCTGAATTTGAGATCTCTCATATCTTTAAGGATGGCAACCGAGCTGTTGACCGTTTATCTCACCTCGGGATCGATTTCTCTGGCTCTTCTATCCCTACGGATGCAGTTCTTTGTAGTATCATCCGAAAGGATGCTCTTGGCTAGTTCGCTTTGCTTATAGCCAAATTCTTTCTTTTTCAAAAAAAAAAAAAAAACTACATATCAAGGTTGTGTTTGGAAACGGGGTGGAATTTAGTGGATGAGGATGGATTTTGGGGATGGATGGGATGAGGATGGATTTTGGGGATGGACGAGATGAAGATTTATCACCAAAATAATCCCGTTTGTGTTTGGTCGTATTTTGATTTTTTGGTGGATAGAGCAACGACAAAAGTCCAAATTGTCATCACTTAACCACTTGAGTTTACCATAATACCCCTCCCACTTTCCCCATTACCCATGCTCATCCTCGACAAACCATCGTCAATACTCAGCAAGAGGAAGCTCCTACACAGGTGCGACGGTCAGGGTTCGTCCATACTTCAAGAGCTCAGAGAAGCGTTCCAACCCGTCGGCGGTGGCCCCCTTACAGATTGCCTGATCCCCTTGTAAGTCCTTTTACCCGCCCTATTTGATGCATCATCCTCTTAGGTGAACGGTCGTTCACTGTTGACAACATAGGTAGTCAGAATTGTGCGAAGGGAAGTGAATGATTTGTTTTGGGCCAACCTGCAAGTTAGTTTATAGACAATATAGAAACCCAAAATACTAAAGCCCAAACCTAAATTCAACAAAATAAAATAGGTTTTGACTTTCATCCATAAAATCACACACATACACATGTCCGAATTTTGTCTTGATCAAGGTGGAGTCATCAATCTCCCCCTTGATGGAAGACAAAACATATTCGTCCTGCAGGTTAGTTTAAGACAATAACAAAAACATCGTACCTGTATATTAGTATATATCATAAGATAAAATGTTGGATCAATTGTAGATACTAAACAAACCATCATAAAATGTTTTAAATCCAACAAAAACTAGCAACAGTCAGCATAAGTTGTTTACTAAGACCTTATGAATACATATTACACATTATAAGCTCATCGAGAGTAACAAACACAGTGTCTTAATTAAGTGAATCTTAATGGTAGTATTTTCCCAACTGGTTTCTTACAAAACTTTTCAAAATAGAGAATTATAAATCGCATATTCTGATTTTTTTGGCCAAATTTTAACAACTTCTCTGTTATAGAGTTTATCTTCAAATATATAGAGTTTTTTCTAAATTTAGAGAACAATCTTCATTTTTTTCATCCCATTCTTTTTTTTTGAATAATGTAATGGAGAAATTGTTGAACAAAAAAGAATCTCGCCATTCTCCAAAAAATCAAGATGGAGAATCTGCTGACAGTGGTGGGCTTGTTCGTAGGGAACCAAAATGCTACAACAATATTATTCCTTTATCAACTCATTTTCAAGTTGCTTACATAAATTAGACTAGGGAGATAATATTTGCATCCATAAAATTTACTATATGCATCATACCCTACCCCTCTCGAGTCATAAAATACTCTGCGCCTCTTGAGTCCCACACTGTAACTCAAGAGGGGCATGACCTACTTAAAAAAAAATATAAAAAAATGAGATATGTGGTGTATATAATAAAAATGTGGTGTAAATATCACATGCTTTAAACTATCACATACTCCAACTATTAAAAAAAGTATAAGTCATTCTTTAAATCTTATTAAAAAAATATTTAAAAGGTTACTAAAGAGTTATGAGAATTAAGGTTTTTCCCTAAATTTGAGAGAATCTTATTTTAAAAAAATATAAAAAATTTCTTATTTTGTTATTTTATGTATGTATAAAATATAAATACATTGATAAACAAAGCTTTATAATAAGAAATCAGCAAATAACACGCCAAACTTTGACAACATCCTGAAATTAATAAATTGGATGATTCTTTAATAAACTTAGAATTTGTTTGATGTAGCATTATGACTGCTGATAAGAGATTTCAAATGTGATAATAAAAAGTTAACAAGGAATCTGAAGTGGGTAGTTTTGCACAATTATATTAAAAAGGGCGGTTTAGTGAAAATAGAGGCAGCCAGGGTATGGCGTTGTCTGGTAGCAAGGGGAGGGAGTGGGGTGTGGGGTGGGGCGTTGGGAGTCGCCCATGGCCGTTGCTTCAACTGACCACTCTGAATCTCTGATTTCCTTCATTGCTGATTGGGGTATCAAGCGAGTGGCTCTTGTTTTTATTGACTTCACATTTTTGCCCTTTGTCTTATGCCATACTGTACGCAACCAATCGGTCATTCCATTCATATTCATAGTCTGGCCCAACCCAGAAATAGAAACTGCACGCAACCAATCGGAGGAGTGAGCATCCTGCTGAGACTTCCACAATGCCACCTATCTATCGCGGAGTCAAAGAGAAAACAGAGTCCGATGTAGCAGCAATCTTCATGAAATATATATCTACCAATTTCTTCATAAGTTTGGGGGCAACGATTTCACAAGGATCGCGTAGAAGATTAGAACTCGTCGTCTCATTAAAAGCGTGGCAGGCATCATCAAAAGCGGGACCAACAACAATGATACTAGAGGGACGTAGAAGCTTAGCTTGCAATTCAGCAGACTGCAATCGAGATGCCAAAAAAGCATAATGTAGGACATCTCCTACAACATACACTCCAAGCCCACCAAAATTAAAAGGGAAGGTGGCAACCCGCCACTGCCAATCCCCAAACCCAGGCCCGGATGCAGTGACAATACGCTCCAAGCTAGAACAGAGTGCCACATCAAAGGAGAGTTGGGCCGACCCAAAGACACGCGGAGAGCAAGTACGCAAAGCAAAGTAAAGCTTAGAAATACCTGTACAAGCTCGGAGTAAAAACAACTCGCATTGTGGATCATCAATCCTCGCGACAGAGTCCATCAGCTATATGGTCCTAGCCATCCTCTTCGCCACAAGGTCAATGCCGAAAATAGGACACGTGCTGACAGGTCCACCCAGAACTTTAACACCACGTAAAAGCCGAGCAATAGAGGGGGGAAAACCCTAAGGAACCGACTCCTGGGGTCTTCTGTAGGCAAAAAAACCTCGGTCTTATCCACATTAAGATGAAGGCCCAAGCGGGGACCCTCCTCCATAATCAGATCCAAGACCTCCCCCACAACCAAAGTGTCCCCAACAATAGTGCCATCATCCAAGTACCAAGCCTGCAGACTCAGGGAAAAAGAGTCTCTGATCTTGCAAACCAAAGGATGCAACACCAAAGCAAATAGTAGAGGCCCTAAAGGATCACCTTGCTGCGATACTATCTGGGCACCCACTCCCTTAGCGATAACAAAACTGAGTCTATCTAGTAAAAATATAAGCAGCAACACGAGCCTCGACATCTTGAGATACGGAGAATTTATTATTATTATTATTATTATTATTATTATTATTATTATTATTATTATTATTATTATTATTATTATTATTATTATTATTATAAATATAGGAGTTTACAAAGAATTAGTGGGGAGCCGAGAGACAATCTGGGCCCTCACTCCTTTAGCAATAGAAAACCCCACCCTAGTGAAAATATGAGCTGCATTATGAGCCTCTACATCGTGAGCTTGAGCAAATTTCTGGATCCTCTTTAGAATAGTTGTGGCGTCTGTCTCAAGTTCCCCCAATGCAGAAAAAAAGAAGGGTAAGAACCCATAACCAATTGCTTTACACTTATCTTGATACTTGACCCTCTTACGACGAGCCGCCTCGGCCACCACATGTCCTCGAACAAAATCAACCATCCTAGATTGCGTCAAAGGGGATGACCTTGTCAAGTCAACACAAACATCCAACCTTTCATCCCACGCATAAAGAAGCATGTCCGCCGGACGGAGGGGTTTTCCAGTCTCCCCCATACATGCCAATATCAACCTCTTTACTAGCTGAGATCCCAGATCGATAACAGACATTCACCAAAATATCACGAACAACATTATGGCGATGTTTAATCCCCACAATACCAACACATGACACAACATGATCTCAAAAAATGTCTCCCTCAAATACCCTGGAGCAAGCAGAACAAGGCTCCGAAATGGAAAACAAAGGGATGCCTAATCGATAGCACAACACACATCGATACGTCTTACCATTCATAGTCTGACCCAACCTTGAGATGGGGACAACCCTAAGCCAATCAGTAGCATGGTCTCGACGCTAAGAACTCCACAAAGCCATCAAACGCGATGATAAGGAAAAGGTATTCTCTGCATCTTTCATAATCTGTGTGAAATATATGTCTGCCAGTTTCTTAATGAGTTGGGGGACAACGGTCTCACTTGGATTACTCAGAATATCAATCCCTACCTTTGTCTTGAAGACACGCACAACGTCATCGAAGGCATACCCAGGTGTTGTGACATTAGTATGCTGGAGAAGCTTAATCTGCAGGCTAGCTGATTGCAACCGCGAAGCCAGAAAAGCATAAAAGAGAGAGTCACCTGTAGAATAAACACCGAGGCCCCCAAACTTGAAGGGAAACGTGGCGATCCTCCATTGCCAATGGCCAAAACCCGGTCCAGAAGCAGTGATAATACGTTCCAAGGAACGTTGAAGAGCTTGATCAAGCTCAAGCTGAGCAGACTCAAAGGCACGAGGCGGGCGTGTTCGAAGAGCGAAATAAAGTTTTGAGACTCCAGTACAAGCACGCAACAACAATAACTCACATTGGGGGTCACCAATCTTAGCAACCGCATCCATAAGTGTGATTGTTTTGTCCACTCTCTTCATCACAAGCTCGCTACTGAACGCATTACTAACACTGACAGATCCACCAAGGAGCTTAACCCTATGCAACGGCCTAGCAATGTTAGGTGGAAAAACATCAGCCAACCTTCTCCTCGGGTCCTCTTTCAGCCTAAAGATTTCAGTTTTATTAACATTGAGGTGCAGACCATAACAGGGTCCTTCCTCAATAATCATCCACAGAACCTTCCCAATGACCAAGGTATCTCCAACAATAGTGCTGTCATCCAAATACCAAGCCTGAAAACACACCTGATTCGTGTCCCAGATTTTGCGCACCATTGGATACAAAATTAAGGCAAAAAGTAGAGGGCCGAGAGGATCCCCTTGCTGCACCCCCTGGCAAGACCGTAAGGTATGATCCCCACAATAAAACCTAACTGGACTGGAGTAGAAAAATTCAACCCATCGCGAGATTGCAGGACAATGGGTGCGGACTTCACGTATCATAACTTCTCGTTCAACCATATTGAAAGCATTTTTAAAGTCCACTAACAACATAGTAAGCCCCTCATCATTACCGCACTCCTCAACTAAGCGATTTATAGCATGGAGAATGGCCTCACCTCCACCTGACACTCCTACCCAAAATTGAAAATCACCGAAATAACCACTCAAGGAATGGCCGATCAAGGAGGCACTAACCTTGGAAACCAAACGCCTCCAAACCGTACCCACAACAATGGGGCGAATACCTCCACCCGGCTTGACAAGCGGAGTGAGAGGCGCACTAGCAATGTACTTGCCTAAAACCTTAGGATATTTCCCCTCCAGAAAAAGATTCACCACCTGGGTGATAGCATCGAGTAACTCATCAGAAATAGCAACCGCAGCCCCACTCAAACAATCTATAAGATGTTGAGCACGCAAACCATCTATTCCACACAAAGTACCACACGGAAAACTCTTAATTCTATCCAAAACAACCTCTTTAGACGGTCTTTCTATGATAAGAACCAATTCGGGAAAGATTCCCTACAAAAAATGAGTGTACCATAGGAATCTAATGTAAAATTTAGCTAAATCAATTAAATTAAGGAAATGTTTTTTCTAAAATGGAAATCTTATCTTAAGCCCTTGAGGCATAAGATAGAAAAGTCGTTATTATTATTATTGGAAATGATATTTCACATCAGCACAACTAGGGCTGATATACGAGCCTACGAGCTCGAGTACTATTTGTTCAAGCTCGAGCTCAAATTCTATTCGAGTATGTATATATATATATATATATATATATATATATATATATATATATATATATATATATATAGTGGTTCCCTTGTGCACACCCCTTAGGATGTACTTTGTGCACAAATCTTGGCCTTTGATTGAAAGAAATGGAAGGCCAGGATTAAATGAGTGTTTCTTTTTTTTTAATAAAAAAACTGGTGGGACACACCTAAAAAGTCTGACGCGCTTTTTTTTTTTTTTCCGGATCTGATTTCGCTGTTTTGAAAAATCTGTCCATTCCACCGAATAATGTTTCATAATCTACCGAATAATGTTATATTTCATTTTCCCATCCATTTCAGATCAAATTTTACCAATTCAACTGAATAATTTGTTATACACTATCGAATAATGTCTAATTTTTTGTCAGTCAATTTTCGTTTTGACTCCGATTTAATTTTTATGCATTCAGTTTTGAAATATTATTCGGTAAAATAGTTATATTTTTTGGGAAATTATTCAATAGAATGTATGAGTATTCGGTGGTATAGGAATGATTATTTGGTCGTATATGAGAGGCTTTATGCTATTTGTCAATCCAAAAACTCCATACGCAGACGAATAATGATCCAAATTTCACCGAATAAATAACAACTCCTTAACACTAACAATCAAAATTTCACGTATTCATCCGAATAATTAACAAATATCGCATCGAATGCATTCGAACCACAATGCCTTCGAACGGACCACCCCCACCACCCTCACCACTCACAGCCCAGACCACCCCGCCGGAAAAAAAAATAAAAAGAAAAAGACCCCTGCATTCGAACGGAGGCGGTTGAATGACCCCACCACCGGAACCGCTCGGAACCGCCCGGATCTGAGAGAGAGGGGAGGAGGAGGCCCAGATCTTAGAAGAGGGAAGGGGCGCCACCACCACGCTGCCACCGCGCTACCACCACCCAGAAACTCGAATCTGAGAGGGGAGGAGGAGGCGCCACCTCCCATCCTCTTTTCCGGCCACCTTCCGACCACCACACCACCGCCGACGCTCCCGCTCACCAGATCCGCCACCCCGGTGTGAGCAGCCCCCTCCATTCGCACCCACACACACAACCCCCTCCATTCGCACCGCTCGCAGACCCCTCTCATCCCCCTCCATTCGCACCCACACACCACCGCACCCCATCTCTGGCGCCGACAACACCCATTCCGGCCACCGCCCACCCAGCAGCGCCAGATCCACGCCCCTGAGCCGACATCAACAGCCCACCGAGCCCCTGCTCTTGTGGGCGGCACTGGAATCGCCTCAACTGTTGTCGGCGGCACTGGAAGCGCCTCAACCGTGGCGATGGGAAGCGGTGGTAATCGACGGCGACGACAATGGCTCCTACTGCTACCCAGATCGGATCCCTGGATGGGGAAGAAACCACCACCGGAGGCAGTTGAATTGGAGGTGGTTTTTTTGAGAAGAAATTGAAACCCTAGCACTGGAGATACAGAGAGAGGGTTGGGATCGGATGGTTTTATTAAGAGAGGTGCACGCGCTTCACGTTCACCATTGTGAAATTGGGCCTTCTTTTCCAATTTTTTTTTTAAAACCCATCAACGTGGCATAAATCTATCCATTGATTTTCTATAGATCAATGGCCCACAATTGTGCACAAGGTACATCCTAAGCCTTGTGCACAACTTACCCATTCTCTCTCTCTCTCTCTCTCTCTCTGTGTGTGTGTGTGTGTGTGTGTGTGTGTGTGTGTGTGTGTGTGTGTGTGTGTGTGTGTGTGTGTGTTATGACTCGAATATTCCAAACATTCAAAGAGCATTACAACAGCAACATTCAATCGTTAAAGTCCAACATTCAAGGAGCATACAGCAGCAACATTCCAAACATACATCAACAATTCAACATTCAAGAAAGATTAAAGTTCAACATTCAAGCAACACTACAACATAAATTAAAATTCAAGCAGCAACAGCATTCCACACCATCTTGAGCAACATTCCAGCAGCAGCAAAGTGAGCAACATTCCACACCATCTTGAGGGAAACAACAAGATTCCAGCAACATTACGGCAGCATTCCAGCAACAGCAGCATTACAACAGAAGCTTGAATGTTTGAGTAAAATCAGTCTTAAAACAATTTACATCAGCTTGAAATAACTAAAATCATATAACTAAAATGAAATAAAATGAGAGATAGAATTACCTTAATTTCAATCATCAAGGCATTGCAAATCGAGGAAATCCAAATCACACTTAAACCAATTCTGTCCACAGACAAGTGCTTCTAATGTTTGATCACCCAAAGAGCATCGATCATCCCCAAGAACTCGGCGCCCAGTGCTAAAGGCCGACTCGGAAGGCACACTAGTTATCGGAACAACCATAATATCCCGAGCCATTTGGGATAAGATTGGAAAATGTGTCACATGTTGTTTCCAGTGATTCATGACATTAAAACCTTTTCCACCTGCATCTCGAGATATTTATCAATCTATTTTGTAGATGGATGCGCACTAGATTTATTCTTCAACCATTCTCGAAAAGCCACCATATCTTGTTCTCATGCGCTACTGATTTCTCCTTCAACGGAATCAGACGTACCAGCTCCATCCATGTTACACTTGTTCCCAGAGTATTCTTCAAAGAATGCATTCAATTCATGCATTCCCAGTCAATTATGTTGCCTCGTCAACTTCCTCATTCGAAGGAGTTGTGGCAGAAGCCCCTATGTCGACTGAATCGTTGACACCTTGAGACTCATTGACATTCGGAGACTCGTTCACATTTGGAGACTCATTGACATTTGGAGATGACATAATCTACAAATAAATTATCATCACAAATCAGAATTCACCGTCTACAAATTGACATTGAAAAACTTTTCACATCCATAATATAAATGAAGTAAAACAAATTGCTTGGAATTGCTTGACTTACTTGGTCAATAAGGGACATTATCTCCACAAGTAAGAAGCTCAACTCTCTTTTTCTTTATCCAATAAACTAATAAGATGAATCAAATCAAGTTGCTTGGAATTTTAAATAAACAAGATTGCTTGAAAGTAAAACATTGTTACTGAAATCAGTCACAAAACTATAACAACAATACTATAACAAACTCAAATCAAAATCTCAACAATCTCCCTTAGCAAACCAAATCAATCTGACATTATTGAAAACCCATAAAAATCAACATTTAAAGTGACATTTAGCACAAAACTACAACAAACTCATCAATCAACAAACTTATCAATCAACAACCTCAGCAAACCACAAAACTATCAGATTCTGCAGATTGACAAAAATTTACAGCAACAAGCCAACAAATTTACCAAAACAGATTCGTAGCCAACAAAGCTATCATATTCGTAGCCAACAAAGCTATCAGACTCATCAATCACCAAAACACAACAACAAATTTATAGAAAAGAAGGTGGAAAAACATCCAGAAAAAAAAAAACAGACGAGAGGAAGCACTCACCGATGGTGACTGGTGAAGGTTGCGTCGGAGAAATGGAAACACAGGGGAGGGAGAAGGAAAATTGTAGCTGATGGTGACTTGTGAAGGTTGCGCCACTGGTGACTGGTGAAGGTTACGCCGCTGGTGGTTAATATCAGATCTGCAAAATCAAAGGGACAACAAGTACTAAGGGGCGACGACAAGGGCGGAGAGAGGTTGCCCCGAGCTGCAGCGAGGGTGCTGTTTAGTACCGATGGAGTCTAAAATCAGATATGAAAATCTTCATAACTTACCAAGTACTAGGGCGCCTGCAAGGGCAGAGAGAGGTTGCCCTAGACAGAGGCTACACTGCCGGAGAGAGGACGCACCTTCGGCCGGAATAGGGCGCCTGATTGGCCGACGGACGACGATTGACGCCTTGAGGGTGAATGAACGCAGGTTACGCTCGCAGCCGCCACTTAGGGATTTAGGGTTTCAATGTTTCATGTTTGGAAATGAACACATGTTACAGTGTTGCACACATACTAATTGAGAGGGGTAATTTTGTCAATTCCAGTGGGTTACGAGCTGGCGAGCTACTCGAGCTCAGGAGTAGGCTCGAACTCGGCTCATTTATACTTTCGAGCGATCCCGAGTCGAGTTTTTACAGAGCCGAGCCTGAGTCGATCCCGAGCTACTCGACTCATGTATCAGGCCTACCCTCCCTATTATCCCCTTCTCATATTAAAAAATTGGGTAAATTACAAAAAACCACCCATAAAAATTAAATTTACAGAAAACCACCCATAATCAGCAAATGTTTTCAATCAACCACCCAAGGACCGCCTAATTTTAACCAACCATTTATTGTTGATTATGAAAAGACAAATATACCATTGAATCTTTGATTCTTTAGACCAGGAAAAGGAATGAGAAGTTTCCTTAATTAGCCAAGGTAAAAGGGGACAAATCCACCATTAAAAAAGCTTATGATCTTTCCCCTATTGTCAAGGATATGAGACATTATCCGAACCAAAAAAAAATCAAAGGAAGATAGGAGATGTAAGACAAATTCGTTTTGGTTGCAATTTTTTTCACTAAAATTTTTGAGATATCACCAGATCCAAATTTCTTGGTTAATATTGCAGAATAATTGTGAGATGTCGCCGCCTATTATCTTATCTTCCTCTTGGCTTCATACCCAACCTTCCATCTTAAATCCAAAATTGATTTAGGGTTTTGAATCTCAATCCATCCAAACCCCATATAAAATCTATCAACTAAAAATCACCAAATCAAATTCATTCAACTAGAACTCTAAATCAAACACTTTTTTTTTTTTTTTTTGTTATGAGGTAATAATTCGGGAGGAATAATCTTATCCGAGAGTATCCTTACGGATGAGGTCTTGAAGAACTAAATCAGAGTAAATGTCGAGGTCTAAGGCAGAGTGGCAAATGTGTGCAATCTTATCAGCCACTCTATTGCAAATACTTATTATTAATAAGTATTTATATTATATTAAAAAATTACTATAAAAAATGATATCTTATATAGTTTTTAGCTCCTTAAAAACGTGTCAAAAAGTCAAACGACATCTATTTTCAAACAGAGATAGATATAGCATGTGATACAAATAAAAATTAATTGGTATTATACCATCTCATTCTTCTCCACGTCGCCGCGGCCAGGCCTCGTAAATTAAAAATATATATCAAATGAGACAAGAAATGTATGTTATGGCCTCATAAATTAAGACGGGATATCTTTGACAAGATAAATAAATAAATTAAGATCACGTATCAAATGAGACAAGAAAAGCATGTGTCTCCATATTGCATATATTACTGATGTGGGCGATGACAGCGATGTATATATATTATACAGTATATAGGGTGTTGCTAGATACACCACAAATTATAAGGTTAAAATTGCACGTCTTTAAAGACGTACAAGCCTTGTATTTAATTAATATTTTAAACAAAAATTAACCCTTTTTAATCATGCACGTTCTTAAGGACGTGCATGATTTGGGGTGTATATAGCCGAACCGTTTATTTATTTAGACTTCACAACCTGTGGAGTTTCCTTATCAAGTAAAAAAAATGGATTACTTCATGCAATTGGCATTGTGGTATGTCGTCACCCTACACGTGTCACTCATCCGGCTAGGCTAAGCTCACCCACTCAGCCTCCCATTCCTGACCCGAGTACAGTGAGTGAGGTAAGATGGTCCATACCCCCCCTCCCCCTCTTCAAGTTGGACTTGGGGGTGCATCCACTAATCCCAAATTGAACGACAATATCCTATGCTGAATCTCACCCAAGGGCTTAGTGAGCAAATCAGCAAGTTGGAGAGTTGATGAAACATGAGCAGTTTGTAGAATGCCTTCATCTATGCGTTCTCGAATGTAATGGCAGTCGATGTTGAGGTGTTTGGTGCGCTCATGGTATACATGATGAACACCAATGTGCTGAGCTGCCTTATTGTCACAACAAAGGGTTACTGGCAAAAGAACAGACATTGAAAGATCATGAAGCAAACCCGTGATCCACACAACCTCACCAGCAGCAGATGACATACAACGGTATTCTGACTCGGCACTTGACTTTGACACAGTCTTTTACTTCTTGGTCTTCCAAGATATGAGAGACGAGCCAAAAAACACACAATAACCCGATAAAGATCGAGCAGAGAACTGGCAAGCACCCCAATCCGCATCACTCTCAGCTGCTAAAGAGATGGAACAATCACTCGGGCAAAATAATCCCCAACAGAATCTGATCCTTGAACCATGGAATTCAATTCCTTCTTCAATCGGTAAAGTAAAGGTATGTTTGATTGTCCATACCTTTCCAGAATTTCGCCCCACAGTTCTGACGCATAAGTTGCATACATGACCGACTCCATGATCCTTGCATCCATGGAGTTGATGAGCCACCACCTCACCATGTAGTCGGCTCTCATCCATCTTTGACTATCAGGTGAATCATCCGGAGGCTTTGTCACATATTCATCTATGAAACTGAGCTTCAACTTAGCTCCAAGCGCCATCTTCACATTCCTCATCCAGCTGAGGACTTTTGATCCATTGAACACTCCAGAGACTAGTTGTGCGCCAGGATTATTCGAGCTTGCAAGAGCAAGTGGATCATTCGACGCCACCTGGAATTGTTGATCTCCTCCCTGATTTTGCAAAACTGAGGCATACGTATCTCCCATTTCCACGAATATCTGAGCACGATCAACTTTTCAATCCGATCTTCCTAGCTCTGATACCATATGAACTGGAGAAACCAGTTCAGATCACAATCAAAACAAAGGAATATGGATGGAGATTGATAGAGAATCAAGAAGCAATTGGAAACTCCATTAACCTCCTAAAATCGTTTTTTACAGAAGCAAGAGGAATGCTTCTTATAGAGGCTCCTACTCAACTGCCAAATGGTCCCTCACCCTACACGTGACACTCATCCGGCTAGGCTAAACTCACACACTCAGCCTCCCATTCCTGGCCCGAGTACAGTGAGGTGAGATGGTCCATACGCAAGTAGCTCAAGATAAAGCAAGATCAAGCTCCATGGGCCTGTCATGTACCTCCAGCTAGATGTGGCAACGGGTCGTTCGACTCGTCGGGTCAAGGGCCAGAGTTGGCCGATCCGAACCCTAACCCGAAAAGGTCACGGGTTGATGGGTTCGGGTCAACCCGTTGACCCGACATGTTACATTATTTTTTTAATTTTTTTTAAATTGACTATTAAAATAAATAAATAATAATATGAGAAGATTTTATCTTCACAACACATTTTATCACTTTGATACGAAGTGTTAAAAATGTAGGAAGATTATATCTCCATATCAATTCTTTCGTCCACAATAATTTCAATGTGGGATGTAAGAGGAAAAAATATGAGAATATATTTCTCAAACTTCATTTCCAACTTCATTTACAATGTAGGAAACAAGTGAAGTGGGAGAAATGGGGTAGTGAAATACATATATATATAGAAGGAAGCCTTTGTCCCACGTTGGAAATGAGGGAATAGAAGGAAGACTTCTAAGTTTATAAAATGAGAAGGATGGAGGTTCATTTGTCTCACATTGTACATTGAACATTAGTTTATGTATTATTGTGAGTTATTCTAAGAATAATTTACATAATAATAATTATAAATTTATTTTAATAAAAATATTTTTTTTTAAAAAAATATTTTGAAATGGCGGGTTGACTCGCCAAGTCAGCGGGTTTAAACCCCCGACCGTAACCCTAACCCGCTACTTGCTTGAACCCGTTGACCCGAGGACTCGGACCCTTCGGCTCGTTGACCCGCCGGGTCACTGATCCGTACGGCCCGTAACCCGTAGCCAGGTCTTCCTCTAGCTAGGTTGTCTAGCGGCGATCGGTATCTCTTCCGATTTCGCGGCGAAAGAAGTCATTAAGAAGAGTGATGCTTTGTTTTGCAATTGGTTCATCGCCGACTCTATCACTGTTTGCCAACACCACGTTTTCTCGATGGCGTTCTTGGCCGCCGCCGCTCAGTGGAGGAGCCTCCGCAATATCTCCAACTCCCAATTTTTCACCAATGTCAGGTTGAATGCCAGCCAGGATCTCCGGCGGAAGAAGCTGGAGGACCTCCTCTCCTACGCGGGGAGCTGCAGCCGGAGCGGGGCTGCCATCAACATTGGTCAAGCTGCATTCAATATCTCCCTCAATCTTCTGTCAAATACTTTCTTCTCCGTTGATCTTATAGACCCGAGTTCGCAACTCCCATGAATTCAAGGAGACGGTATGGCAGATAATGGTGGAAGCTGGTAAACCAAACTTATCTGACTATTTTCCGATTCTTAGGAGACTTGATCCACAAGGGATCAGGCATCGCATGAAAGAAACGTGGTTTGAAAACCGCGTTTCTTTAATTAATTTATCCCGGATGAATAATATTTATATATTCAATATTATTATTATTTTTTTTTACCTAGAAACGCGGTACGGTTCCACGTCTCTCTATTGAATGTTTTTTTCTTTTCTTTTTGTAGATTGAACTTTGGATATTGCAGACGGAGGATCTCGTTCGCAGACGGTTGCGCCGCCGCCACTCTCTTCCTTCATGGTCTGCGCCGCCGCCCTGGTCTCCAACGTCGGCTCCGTCTGCCTCTGATGCCGCCGCCCTCGTCTCTCTCCTCCTCTAGCACCCACAACTACCGGTCCACCTCCCCATTCTCCTTCTTTCTCTCCCAACTGTCACCCCTCCTCTTCCCATCCAATTGCCTAAATCTGCTCCTCCGCCAACCTCCTTCCTTCCTCAATTGGCAATCAGTGTCGAAGACGTCTCCATCCTCCTTCTTTCTCCCCCAATTGTCCAAATCCGTAATTCCGTTTGAGAAGGAATCAGAGTGGAGAGTGGGAGCTAAAATCGAAGTCGGGGGTTGCTGAAATCGAGGATGATGCATAAACTGGGTCGTGGGAGCTTGAAGGCCGGAGAGGTTCACCATAGGAGCCAAGAGCCATGGCGCGCGACAGAGATTTGAAGTGGAAGACAAGCCCCGACGGAAGTCCTCCTCTCCCCCGATGAGCCTCACTTCCTTGCCGGCTAGAACATTGGTCTCCCAAGCTCCCCTGAACCTCTCCGTCGCATCCCTCTTTCTTTTTTTTGTGTCTTTATTTTTATTTTTCAAGTAAAATGCGGCTCGAGGCTGCATTTTACACATATATGTATTTTTTTTGGTCATTTTTCAAAATTAAAAAATAAAAATGGAAGAAATTTATTTTTAATTCCAGATCCGAGGATAAATATCCAACTAACGCATGAAACGCGGTTTCAGACTGCGTTTCTAAGACATATTTGCAAATTTTGAATATTTGTGTAATTAATTTCAATATGTGAATTTATCCGTAAATTTTTATTTTTAATGAATAATTTTAAAAAAATTCGTTTATTTGAGTAATTGGTTTGATTAAGTTGAATATGTAATTCGTCTTATTTGTGTCTTTCAAAAAGCATTTTTCAAGTAAAATTAAATATTCCATCCGTTAATTAAAATATGTCGTTTTAGGAAGTAAATCTTGTTAAGAAAAACATGTAATTTTTTTTGTCATCCACTTTACAAAATTTCCCATGTCATAATAGGTAGATGTTATACATAATCAACTCATTGACTCATTTTATTCATCTTTATTTTCATTGTCATTTATCAATATATTGTTATGAAAATCATATAGTTTAAAGTTTCAACGCATATCTATGTCTATTTTATGAGTCTATTTAAATTCTGGCCCCATATGGGACGAAGTTGATAATTTGACTAAAATTTATAAACCGATTGAAATTGATAAATTGTGTAAAATAAGAGTTAAAAGGGGTATGAAATAATATAAACTCTGTAGGGGTCAAAAAAGTTTAAATGTAAATTAAAACACAATTAAAATTACTTATAACACATGGCGCCAACCATGCCTCATAAATTACAACCACACATGAAAAACCTGTTATCTGTGTCTCTAGCTATATTGCATATTAGTATATATATTACTGATGTGGGAGATGAATTTAGGACAACCTTGTTTTTAGACTTCACAACCTGCATGCGGAGTTTCCTTACCAACTAAAAAAAGATGGATTACTTGATCTTGATGATTTGCTTAGTGGTGTTGTGGTCACTACTCTACCCATGTCGCAAGAGCTCAAAAACAAGCAAGATCAAGCTTCCTCCGGGGCCTCCTCCTCTGCCCATCGTGGGCAATCTCTTCGACCTCGGAAGCCTGCCGCACAGGTCCTTAGCCGAGCTCGCCAAGCTCCATGGGCCTGTCATGTGCCTCCAGCTAGGTCGTCTACGGGCAGTCGTTATCTCTTCCGATTCTGCGGCCAAAGAAGTCCTTCAGACGAGCGATGCTTTGTTTTGCAACAGGTACGTTAACGACTGCCTCACCGCCTGCCAACACCACGCTTTCTCGATGGCGTTATTGCCCGCTACCGCTCAGTGGAGGAGCCTCCGCAAGATCTCCAACTCCCACTTGTTTTCAAATGCCCGGCTGAGTGCCAGCCAGCATCTCCGGCGGAAGAAGCTGGAGGACCTCCTCTCATATGTGGGGAGCTGCAGCCGGAGCGGGGCTGCCGTCAACATCGCTCAAGCTGCATTCAATACCTCCCTCAATCTCCTGTCAAACACTTTCTTCTCCGTTGATCTTATAGACCCGAGTTCGAGCAACTCCCATGAATTCAAGGAGATTGTGTGGCAGATAATGGTGGAAGTTGGTAAACCGAACTTAGCTGACTATTTTCCGGTTCTTAGGAGACTTGATCCACAGGGGATCAGGCGTCGCATGGAGATCCATTATGGGAAGGTCCTCGACCTTTTCAATACTGTGATTCGTCATCGACTTGACAAGAAAGGAGGTTGCTTTGATGACATCAATGATACTCTGGATGCTTTGCTCAAGATTAACCGAGATAATAGCGAGGAGCTTGATCTCTCCGTTATCCCACATCTGATATTGGTAATAGAAAAATCTCTGTTATTTTTCATTGAGCTTATGTGTTGGGCTTTCTAGCGCGCGGCAACCATTAGTCAAACGTTTTTTTTTGTTTTTTGTTTTTTTTGTAGGATTTGTTCATCGGAGGAACTGAAAGAACGTCAAGCACGATTGAATGGGCAATGGCGGAGCTGTTTTGCAACCCGGAGAAGATGAAGAAAGCTAAAGAAGAGCTCGAAAGCGTAGTTGGGAAAGGCATTGCAGTCAAGGAGGAAGATACCGACAGGCTACCGTACTTGCAAGCTGTTATAAAAGAGACTTTCAGGATGCATCCTCCAGTCCCATTGTTGATCCCGAGGAAAACGGATTCCGATGTTGATCTTTGTGGGTTCACAGTGCCAAAGGACTCGCAAGTACTCGTCAACGTGTGGGCTATAGGGCGAGATCCAAGCTTGTGGGAGAACGCTGGTACCTTTGAACCGGAGAGGTTTTTGGGTACGGAGATTGATGTTAAAGGCCGAGACTTTGAGCTCATCCCGTTCGGTTCTGGACGGAGAATCTGCCCTGGACTACCATTAGCAATGCGAATGCTTCCTTTAATGGTAGGCTCTTTGATTAATTGCTTTGATTGGAAGCTTGAAGACGGGGCTGGACCCGAAACCCTTGATATGAGCGAGAAATTTGGGATCAGTCTTCAGAAAGCTCATCCCTTCCGCGCCATCCCTATCAGCATCATCTAGTGAAGGCTACCACAGCTCTTAATTGATCTCAGTCCTGTGATGTTGTATTGTTATGTGTTCTTCCATTATCATCTTTACTGTAATTTTGAACAACTGAATTGAATAAGAAGTTAAAATTGATGTACTTAAAGTTGGAGTTTCGGTACTTGCAATTAAGAATGACTAGTGTAGACTGTGTAGGTCACGTCCCGTATACGGAGAATACATTAATATAATATTATAAATAATTTAGATAAATTCCAATAAATAAATATAAATCTAAATATAAATTTTTTTTCCACCAAGAAATAATATAGATATAAATAAAATTATTTTGATGAATTATAAAAAAAATTTCTAAATATCTTTTATTTAAATTCTCTCAAAATATAAATAAAAATCACATTTATAAGGTAATTTTTTTTTATAATCTACATTAATATAATCTCATGTAATTTAATAGATAACTATTTTTTAAAATATTTTAATATTTTTTTTATTAAATATATAGTATATATTTATTAGGTTAATTTACTAAAATATCTATCCACGGATGGATTGTGGCTACATAATATTTTGATAAATTATTTTGATCTCAGAAAATAATACAGATATAAATAAAATAAAAATGATTAAATAATTAATTTTGATATAAATAACTTTTTCCACCAAAAAATAATCTAGATATAAATAAAATAGCACTTATCAAATACTACATATTTATCTATTAAAGATCTTGCTTGTGGGTTCGCAATGGTCAGGGTGCAGTTCTTGCTTGTGGGTTGCAGGGCCACAATTCAGTTTTCGCTCTACAACCGGAATGTCTTGATCTCCGGGTTGGTTGATTGGAAGCTACGAAGAGGGTTTTCTCGCGTCTTGATGTGGAAGGCCCCGTGGGAAATCGAAATGATGATTCCGGATGCCCTCGGCTTATGCAAAACCTTTGACTGAGTCTCTTTCTCACACACCTTTAGAGAAGGGAACCAGGTAGCTGACTGACATGTTGGCGCATCTCGGACTTACTTGACTATGTTTGAAGAGCGCCCTCGAGCTAAGATCGACGACTTCTTTCGTCAGGATCTTCTTGGACGGTTGTTCAGCTGTGGTTGACCATCCCAAATATTTTCCTTATATTAAAAGTAAAGTAAAATAAAATAAAATAAAATAAAATAAAAGGGGTTATCTCTCTCTACCAAGGTAACCTCTTACCGGTATCTTATTTATTTTACATATTTACCCATGGGTAAGATGGAAAACACTCTAAACCAAAACCCTAATTCTCATCCCGCCACCACCAACACTTCGGCCCAAAAGCCTACAGTCGGACCTCCGTCCACCACCTTCTCTCAGTAGAAGCCACCTTCTCCAACCAAGAGCACAAGAAACAAACGAGCGAGTCGCTGCCGTGAATCTGAAAAGCATGAAAGAAAGCAAAAACCCTCTACAAATCAAAATAAACAGAGAAAAGATATGTTCTTGGTCGGTGGCTTTGGCGGCGTTTGGCCCTCGGTCTGGCGGCGTTTTTGGGCTTGGCGTTGGCGGTTCAGGCGGCGGCTCAGTGTTGGGAAGATGCTTGCGGGCGGTTCTGTGAGGTTAGGCGTTTGCCGTCTCATCTACCTGAACATTAGGAACTACTCAAATCAGGTATTATCTACCCAATATGACTCTACAGTCACGATTTTTGGATACAATCGCTTTGCTTTGGCCTACCAACTCCGTATCTATACAAGTTTTACTGTCAACCTCGAATTATCTTCCCTTCTATGTACTGCACTTCCAATTTCTTCACCAACATCAAAGGTCCAATCATTGCGCTTAATCAGCACGCGTGTGTACATATGCCAATAGAATTTGTTAATTAATTAATTTCAAATCAAATTAATGTCCTTATAAACGATAGAGTAATTAATAATTAATAAATAAAAATAATCATATATACCGATAGGATAAATACAACTAATCATATATACCGAAAGGATTTGCCGATCAGGTAGTTATGATTTGATTTTCATATATGACAATAGTAATTAATTGCAAATTGAAAGATATAAAGGTAAGACTCGGCTCATATAGATTTCATTTTTACAGTTAACTATATAATAATTAAAAATGTTTAGATGTGAGGAGTATTCAGAGTTTAAAGTTTACTTACACAAATTTTTTATACATTTTTTAATATTAAATTTATTAATTTAAAAAAATAGACCGCATAATAGTGCGGGTACTAAACTAGTTTTATGAGATAAAAGAAAATAAGAAGGATAAGGAATTAACATTTGGGCTTTACAGGAGTTGAAAGCCTTGATTCTAGACTATTCCAACAAAAAAGTAAAATAACTAAAAGAAAGGAAATGTTAATTCATTGATCTTTGATAAAGGGATCAAAAGTGCATTGTCTAGTGACAGAATATAACATGGAGGTGTTGTCATGGGTTCCAGTTCAGGTGTTGTCATGGGTTGATTAGAGGAGAATAAGGGAGAGGCCATTTGTGTTAGAAGGTTAAGAACTAAGAAGAGATGCTTGTAGTTTTACTCTCTTTTTGAGGATGCTGTCTGTATAGGGCTGTAAGACAGTAAGAGGCAGTGGACTAGTAATTTTTTTTTTCTTTTGATGTGTAGTGGAGTATTATTTTAGTGGAATTGGAAGGGAGAAAGTAGTGTTTTCAACCCTATTTTCTTCTTGTTTCCTCCGCATCAGTTAATTAGTTTATGGTTTTGAATTTTCAATGCCGACATAATTATGTGCCTGTTAAGGACTGCTTTGATGCTTGTAGTTTTACTCTCTTGTAGAACCTCTATTTAGAAGTCTGCATTTTTAGCTTTTTATAACTTGTCTTTCCTGGTTTCATATTTGTTCAATCCATCATTCTTTTTAGCAATGTTTTAGTTTTTGAATTTTTTGCTTGCCATCTATAATCTATCCCTCTTTCTTCAAAATTGAAATAAAGTTTCAATAAATATAAGATTATAGAAATTTAGAAGCAATGGTTATAGACTATTAGAAGCAATAAAAACTAGTGCAATAAAAATTGGTTCTTTCTCTTTGTTTGGTTCTCTTTCTCTTTGGTTATTTCTCAAGTAAAGTGGTATAAGGCTTTGTAAATCACCTTTGATATTGTAACCTTGGAGGCCCATTTATGCCCATTTCATCTTGATAATATCCTTTTCTAGCTGAATACTGATATTTGGAGTTTTTTTAAGCACATGATGGCAGGGTTATAGCTGTTGAGCTATCTAGAGTGATGGGAGGTGTACCGCAACTTATTACCATTGGCGCTGACAAAACCTTGGCTATATGGGATACAATATCTTTCAACATACTTACTATACTATGCCCTAATTTTTTCAAAATTATAAGTTACAAAATTTGAAAATGGAAATGTATTTAAGACTTTGTTTTAGTTCTCAAGCTGCCACTTGAATTTCTGACTATAAATCAGAAAAGATTATAATAAGCTTGTAAAAGGATAGCATTGGAAACCAAAATCCTCAAGTATTGTTGCTGAGTTTTTGCTAGGCTCTACGACTATTGAATGGGAGAGTATAAGAACCACAATACATATGATTTTGTTTTTTATTCTTCTTTTACTTCATATATGCGATTCTTTTAGGAGATGCGGCATTTAAAGCCCGTTTCAAAGATGGTTTGCCATAGTGTGGCATCTTGTTGCCATCCCCGACCCCGAGCTCCAAATCTCGATATTTTAACTTATGTTAAGGACTCTCATATATGGTACACTTCTATCTTCTCTCTATGTTTTTTCCCTGATTGTAAGTGCTTGTGTGTTCTTTAAACAATTCTTTTACGTATCGTGGTCTCTGTTATCTAGTTGATATTGTGATTGAGCCTGACTTTTTTTTTTCTTTAGAACTATAATTAAATAGCCGTTTATGCACATTTCCTGTCTTATCAGTCTGATGGCGTTTAAGAAATAAAATTTGGTGAATCTTTGCAGGGGCATTGAACATCCTACTTACTCTGCGCTTACAATTCTTTTTGCATTTATGGTGAACCTGTCCATCGATCTATTTGTATCTCCTTTGAAAAATTATATTACAATCTTTCGGTACATGTAATGTTTTCTTTGGTGTTGCATGTACAAGTTTGCACTATCACTTTTGTTTATGACTGAATTCCTACATTCTTGCATTTTCTAATCACTAGGTAGAATGAATCTATGGATACTTACCAAGCATTACATCTTCAGATTTGGTCAAATGGGACTAGGTATACCTTATAATCTTATATGAGAATATATATTGATGATATGCAATTCTGTCCATTTGGTAGCCAAATTAGTGCTCCATTATTATTATCTAGAACATGCATAGTATTTGGTGGATTACGAGCAAGCTATGGAGGTGTTGAATGAGTACAAAGCGGCGGTGGATCGGCTGGCAGGGAGTGTGGCTACCACGAGAGGGTGGCGTCCAAGTGGGAGAAGCCATTACAGGGGGAATTGAACCTTGGGCTCTAGATAAAGAGGAAAAAGTTCCTCATTTATACTTTACCAAGTAGGCAAGGTAAGCTTTATGATTCATTTTCACTTCTAAATTAATTTAGACCTTTTTATTTTTTATTTTTTATTTTTTATTTTTTATTTTTTATTTTTACTTAACCTTTCGTATTTTTTTCCGGGATTGGGGTGGGCTCGCGCTCATACGAGCCCACCCCTGAATCCGCCAGTGGTGGCGTCCAAGTGGGAGAAGCCACTACAGGGACAGCTGAAGATGAATGTAGACGCATCTATTGATGCAGTGACTGGGTGCGGCGTTGTGTTTGTGGTGAGGGATGAGGATGGACGGGGATGTCTACTCGGAGCGAAACGTCGAAGTAGCTGAGGCAGAAAGCCTTTTATCTGC
Source organism: Persicaria maculosa (assembly GCA_963922045.1). NCBI lineage: Eukaryota > Viridiplantae > Streptophyta > Magnoliopsida > Caryophyllales > Polygonaceae > Persicaria > Persicaria maculosa. Next base: position 76,842,674 of record OY998255.1, on the reverse strand, counting down.
AATGCAGTCGTGCATCGAGGCGGGGATCACTCGTGTTGTGATGGAATCAAAATGCCAGACTTTGGTTCACAAGCTCAAGCAAGATGCCATGGTCTATTGTCAATTAGGAGCTGTTATGCGAGGGATTCAGCAAGATATGGGCAAGTTTGCACGATGCAGATGGTCATATGCTCGTCGAGAGATGAACAGGGCAGCCCATCTTTTTGCTAGGATGAAGCTGGGATTGAGTTTTGTTAATGACGCTATCATATATTTACCTGCTGGTTTAGAAACTATTTTATGAATATTTGATTCAATGAAAATGCAGTTGGTACTTGGTTCTAAAAAAAAGAGAAGAATTTCATATAAAATAGAGGATCGAGAAATGATGCTCTTTCATTGGTTTCAGACTAATCAGTTGCCACTAGAGATCAAGGTACTTCAATTTGAACCCTTTCAATTAGAACTTTGATTTCTGCTGCTAATCCAAGATTCTTCTAAAATATACTCCAAACTTGAGGTTTTAGGATTTTACATGGATATTATTAATTTTTTTTTCTTCAATAAAGTCATAACCAAGTTAGTTATTTTACCAAAATTATGTTCTTTCTGTAATTCAGTTTAAGTTTTTTCCCCTTCAAGTGAAGCAATTTTTTTTTGGATGATAAAGAATTTGAGATGTGAATCTTGTGATAACCGTACTATTATGGCTTGTATTTTACGTACAAACGTTACTCATTCCTTTCTGTATTATGGGGGATCTCAATGAGCTTAGTGCCCCAACTGACATATTAGGAGGGGTCTATCCTTCAGCTGTGAGATTCACGCGCTTAAATGACTTAAAGAATAACCTCTCCTTGCTCGAAGTACCATTGTATGGTGGTCAGTTTACTTGGCAACGTAAATCTAACGGTTTCGTTACCTGTCTTGAGAAGCTTGATCGTTTACTAATCCACACGGACGTATTAACGATATTTGACTCCCTTCGAACCCAGATTCATCCGTTCACAAGATCTGACCATGCACCGATATCTACAGATTTCCGCCATAATATTCAGCCAAAGAATAGACCATTCAAGTTCGAACTGGCTTGGTCTTCCAGAGCAGATTACAGAAACTTGGTCTCTCAAGCGTGGCGTTTGGACTCACAGGGTTCCCTTATGTTCAAAGTGGTGCAGAAAGCAAAATTACTTAAAAAACTTTCCAAAACTTGGCATAAGAATACTTTTCGCAATATTAACAACCAAATTCAAGTCACTGACCAGAAGCTACTTCAATTACAAACTTCGCTTATTAGCAATTACAATACAAAGGATATTCAAATTCTTAAACAACTGCTCAACAAAAGAGAAAGAATGTTGGATTTTCACCGCCGCTACTGGAGCCAGAGGGCCAAAGTGAAACATGCCAAATTAAACGACTCAAACTCCAATTATTTCCACAAGATTGCTACAACCAGACGAGGTAGGAAACTAATCAAGTCTATTTCACTTCCAAATGGGGAATCGTCAGCTGACTTTCATATTATCCAACAAGAGTTTGTGAAAGACTTCAAATCTTGGTTCAGATCATCTTCGGGTGGCAGAAATGATCTGTCCTTAGACCTAGCGGTTATCCCGCCTTTGGTATTTCCAGCAGACAATGCAATGCTCGCAGCTCCTGTGTCCAACAATGAAATTAAAGCTGCGATTTTCTCTATGAGTCCAGATAAGGCTCCAGGGCCTGATGGTTTCCCGGCTGGTTTCTACCAAAAGTTTTGGCCAACGGTCAGGCCTTCTGTAGTTAAGGCAGTAAAGGCCTTTTTTCACCAGTGGCAGGCTTCTACGTCAGATCAATCATACTTTCATTACCCTACTCCCAAAATGTGACGATCCCACTTATGTCAACCATTACAGACCCATCAGTTTGTGCTCTACGATTTACAAAATTACAACAAAGGTTATTTCTGCTAGGTTAACCAAGATATTTGGCAAACTGATTCACCCACTTCAGGGAGCATTTACAAAAAGGAGATCAATTCAGGATAATATCCTAATTGCTCATGAAGCTTTGCACTCTTTTAGGCTAAAGAAAGGCCGAACATGTATGGTTGCTTTGAAATTGGATATTGAAAAGGCATACGACCGTATTGAATGGCCTTTTCTCTTCCAAGTCTTGTCCAAATTTGGTTCTGACGACCTTTTTATCGGCTGCATTAAGGAATGTGTTTCAACGGTTTCTTACTCGGTATTAGTCAACGATGAACCGACCACAGTAATTGAACTGCCACGGGGTCTCAGACAAGGGGATCCTCTTTTTCCCTTTCTCTTTATTTTAGCTTCTGAGGTGCTAACTAGCCCGCACTCTGAATCATCAAGGTCTTGTGAACAAGGAACTTGGCATCACTTTCGATCGCCCGGGTATTAAGATTCCTTTCATAGCTTTTGCAGACGAGATCCTGATCTTCTGTAAAGCTTCACAATCTGCTTGCACCTCTGTGTTGTCCATTTTAGACCGATATTGTCTCATTTCTGGCCAAAAGGTCAATCTTCATAAGTCCAGCTTTCAAGCATCTCCTAACACGACTTCGGCGGCTATTACGGCTACAATCGTTGTGCTTGGTATTCCACAAGCGAATAATTTCGATAAATATTTGGGATGTCCTGTAGTGAATGGTAAGACCAACAGGGATACATTTGCTGACGTGGTCCTTAAAACGAAACAACAACTTACTAAATGGAAAGCTTCGAATCTTTTTGCTAAAGGACGTAGGGTCCTTATCAAAGCAAATATCAGTGCAAAACCGATATTTCTTACGCAAGCTTTTTTACTTCCATCGCATATTCTTCATGAGCTCGACAAGGTTTATAGACAGTTCTTTTGGAACAAATTAAAAACACTAAATCTACGCAGCTTATTAGCTGGGATAAAATCTGCTCAGATACCATGAAAGGTGGTCTTGGTATCCATAAAGCCGAGTCTATGAACATTGCGCTGCAGATGAAGCTCCTATGGAAAATTATATCTAAACCAGACAACATCTGGGTCCTTATAGTCTCACAAAAATATCTAAAAGGGCAGGATATGCTTATTTACCAGAAAAAGGGTAATTCATCTTGGCAGTGGAATCGACTAATGTCTATCAGAACTCAGTTCAATTCGGCCCTTTAGTGGAGTGTCGGGGATGGTCAGACCATTGACTTCTGGTCTCATAACTGGGCCTTCTTAAAACCATTGGATTCTAGAATTCTCCATCCTATTCCAGAATTTCTAAAAGGAATAAAGGTATCTCACTTCATCAACGCAGAACGACAGTGGAATAGACCGTTACTGACCGCCTCTTTAACAAACATTCTGTCAAGAGAAGATATTAACCAATTACTGGGTATCATTTTGCCTAATAATCCTATGAGAGATCGCCTCTACTGGGGTCCAAGCAATAATGGTTGGTTGTCAACCAGCTCTGCTAACTCCTTATTATCAGAACATTATGGGTTGCAAAATTACGACTGTGGTTGGATTTGGGATCTGGACATTTCCCCTAAAGTACGTCATTTCCTTTGGAAAATATCCCGTGATGGTCTTCCAACTACTCTCAGATTACAAAAGTCTCATGTGGTCGTGCCTTCTGGAAGTGCCTTTTGTGGAAACACTAACGAATTGGTTGCCTACCTGTTTATTGAGTGTCCTATGGCGACCAATCTTCTTAGCGCTTTACGTATCCGTATTCCAAGGTCTCTTGCTGCACTTATCAGAGTAAGTTCGTCTTTTCCGCTAAACGATATCAAACGTGAAGTAGGGACTAAACCTTTTGCAGATCTGGCCTGCACGCGGTGGGCCTTGTGGTTTTTCAGAAACCAATTAGTTTTTAACCACACTGACAAAGTAACAATTAACGAAATTGTTCTGTTATATACAACCAGTACCCATTGTTGGAAACAAACTAAGGTTTTGGAGGATGATCTCCCCAATACTGTTGCCTCTGGTCGTAGTGGTAATTGTCGTTCCAATCATTCGAGTCTTCACATGGATAAAATTCCCTTAGGGAGGCATCTGCGTCGCTCCGGGGAGTGGGATAAGCCTCCTGCAAATTGCTACAAACTCAATTTTGACAGCTCGGTTAAGCCGGGTGGTTCGGCGTCTTATGGTTACGTCATCCGAGACTCAAGGGGTGTGGTCGTCGCATTGGGACGGGCCATTTGTATAAATGTTTTCGTTGTCTATGCTGAAAACCTTGGCCTCAAAATGGGTATTTTACGAGCTAAACAAATGCATATTACAAACCTTCAGATCGAAGAGGACAACTTACTAGTAATACTAGGGGATTGGAAATGCCCCTGGAGTATCGAACTGCTTCAATCAGATATACTGTTAGATATTTCGTCCTTTACTTATGTTGCTATTCGTCATATTTTCAGGGAATCAAATGTTGTGGCCGACTATTTTGCTCGTAGTGACCATGCATCCCCTATCGACGATTGTTGTGAGGATGATCCAGAACTTCATGTTCTTGTCCGGAAGGATGCGCTAGGAAGGGCATCTGCTGCGACCGACCCGACCTAATCTTTATCCAGCGTCAAAAAAAAGGTAACCTCTTCCCTTTTTATTTTTATTTTTTTAAAATAAGCGGGCCACTACATCTTATTCATTTTTATTTAGAAAGTTAATAACTCAAATTTATTAATAATATATATATATATATATATATTTATTATTTTAATATATAAATTATACAATTATTTTTATTTTATTTTTCTTCATAATTTGAGTATAATTTTTTTTTTCTATATATACCCTATTTGACATTTTGACCTATTGTATTTTGCACTTCTTTTTCCATCTTCTATTTTCATAAACTATGGATCACAATCATCCAAATACCACACCCATTCCAAACATCCATTTTGATCCAAATCTTGTCAATAATCCTCAATTTCAAATGATGTTACAAATGTTTAACAAATATCCAAGACCCAAATACCCAAACTATAGATTTTTTTCCAAAATATTCACTAAAAAATAAATAATTAACAAAATATTCAACGTTTCAAAGTATTTACGAAAATATTCATTTTTTGCAGGTGTGACATTAAAAACGCGGTCTGAGACCGCGTTTTATGCAGAAGGTGAAATTTTAAAATTGAAAGAAAATGTGATAAAAAAAAAATTAACAAAAGAAACGCGGTCTGAGACCGCGTTTCTATTGCTAATTTTATTTCCGGATGAAATTTGTATTTTTAAAATTTTTTTACTTTAGACCCGCATGTCTTGTATTTTTTTTTATGAAAATTGAAAACAGGGACGGGGAGGGAGGGTGCTAGGCCGCCGGATAGGAAGGAGGGACGCCGGAGGAGGTTGCTGGGCCGCAGGAGGTGGACGGGGTGACGCCGGAGGAGAGGCCGGATCTGGTGCAAGGAGGAAGGAGGAGTGACCGATCTGGTGCAAGGAGGAAACGCGGAGGAAGGAGATCGCTGCGAAGGAGGAGAAACGCCGGAGGAGGAAGGAGAACAGGGAGGGATGATGCTGGACCGCCAGAGGTGGACGAGGGGACGCCGGAGGAGAAAGGAGGGGAGGCCGGATCTGCTGTAAAGAGGAGACGCGGAGGAAGGTGGAGAGGCCAGACCTGCTGCAAGGAGGAGGCGCGGAGGAAGGAGATCGATTCGAAGGAGTCCCCTGTGTATTACCTAATTGTTTATACATGTTTTTGTGCTAGAATTTTTATGAGATTAACCCAAAAGATGGCAATATGATGAAATTCATTGAGGACAAAGCGAGTGAGATATATAGAAACTGGAAATACTATCTTCGCCGACATTATAACACCAAGGGTTCCATGGCGAGTGAGTTTGAAAATCGAGAAGAGGAGTGGGTTTGATTGGTCAAGAATGAGTTTGAGGATGAAAAGAAAAAGGTTAGGATTCCACTTATGTTGTCCCATTGTTTTATTTTTATTTTTATTTTTTTGTGTATGTTTTTCAATTACATAATTCAGTGACCTCATATGGACATGTAACACACTTTATTTATGTTTTCACAAGGAGCTGTGCAAGAAAAACCAAGCCAATAGAACAAAAAACCCAAACGCCATCAATCATCACTCGGGACCGTGCCCGGTGAGTTTTAGAGCAGAGGACCTTTTGATGAAGGGTAGTCCGGCTCCCTTGGTAGAAGCTGCACTGAATATGTATATCTCAGATCTGAAGGCAAATGAACAAGTTTTGAGTTCCTTTCTTATTACCTTAATGTTTCCAGTTTAATTTTTATGCTTGATCTATGTAAGTTTGATTAGGGCCAGAGTTCATGATTGATACATGTTGATCTTCTATATGTGCTGATTTTTTTTTAATAAAAAACAAACTAACAGTCATCAATCTCCAATATATTTGGTTTGTAAAATTAAAAGCAGGTCATAGAATGGTTTTGATTCTTTGATTGTGGTGTAAACAGTTTTGAGGTTTTGGAAACTGTTGAAGGAAGATAATAGTATTTCTGAAACTTACTATTTTTTATACCGTATAAGTTGTTACTGTTTTGGGTAATTTGATTATTAAATTACAATGATTAACTGTTTTTTATACCATATAAGTTGTTCTCTAATGTTCCAGCTTTTAAGCTATTCTCTCATGTTTTTTATACCGTATAAGCTATTACTGTTTTGGGTAATTTGATTATTAAATTACAGTTTTTGCCTTGCTACCTGAAAGTATTGCTACTGTTATTCTGAAGGGTTGCTACTGTTTTTCTGCCTTGCTGCCTGAAAATATTGCTAATTGTGTCTCTGAAGGGTTTCTACTGTTTTCCTGTCTTGCTGTTTTCGTATGATAGTGTAAAATGTTTTTTCTAGATAGAGTTTTAAGTTTCAACCGTTGGTCATAGCAAAAACTGAAGAGATCTGTAGATAAGATTTACGAGCAACGTCGGTCTGGAGAGTCACAAAATGGTGAGACAGTTGACCAAGTCCACCCCGTTTCCATATCTTTTGAAGAGCAATGCGAAATTCTCATCAATGCCTTTGGAGAAAGGCGAGGCACCAAAGTTCGAGGTACCACTTCTTTCCTTATCTTTAATTTTGCCTTTTGTTGTCATGGAATTTCTTTCCAATGGCTTTGTTTTCTGATTCTCAAGTTTAGGTGGGGCTGGTTCGCGCCCGCCAAAGAAAAGAGGAGGAGCTAATATGCAAGGTGCAATGATTAGATTGGAGCTGGAGGTGAGAACTAAGAAGACAGAGGAGGAAGCAAAAAATGCCAAGGAGGATGCTAAAATTGCTAAGGAGGATGCCGAGCTGGCCGTTGCTAAGAATGATGCTTTGAAGAGTTGTATTTCAGTTCTGGAAGAGTTCATGAGAACCTTTTCCAAATCCCAAGCACCTTCCCAACCTAGCCCCTCCCAAGGTAACACCCCGTGACCTCTTCTCCTTCATGGCGTAATGGTTGGACTTGAACAACTTAGTGTATGAACATTTTGGACAGTTGTTCGTACATGATGTTTGGACACGTTTCTAATGAATATAAGTAGTCTAACTATGTTAGGTAGATGTGGTTGTGTTGGACATGTGTTGACCATATTTTGGAAACGTTTTAGACATGTTGTGGACATGTTTTATGGCCTTGTGCTTTTTGGTGGTGGTAATGATATGAAATGGGTTTGGTAAAATTATGTTGTGAAATGTGAATGGTATTGTTTGTGAATGATGAATGGTATTGTTTGTGTACAGGTATATCTTTTTGGTATGTTAAAAAACAGGGGGTACATCCCCTTCCTGGGTATATATTTTTGGGTGATCATTAACTTGGGTGATGAATATTAGACAAACCTCGTCATCTAATTTTTAATTAAAAAATTCTTGAAATATACTCAAACGACGAAGATACTACGAAATCTAGTCACCTGAGTAATCTGGCTATTAATTAAAATATTCTCAAAATATACTCAAACGACGAACATAACCATGCTTCAGGTGACGAATTTTACAATTCAGGTGACGAATTTCACAATTTAGATGACGAACATATGCACTATGTTCGTTGCTTGATGCATCAGGTGACGAATTATACAATTCAATCCACCCTAATCATAGTCTCAAGTGATAAACACTTACGTCACTTGATTGGTCAAGCAAAACACAATTTGGTCACTTGAATGTTCAAGTGACGAACATATTCGATCTCCTGAATGCCCTCTCTAACAATGTTTGCTATCTTTTAGGCGACGAAAACTTGGTCACCTAAACTGTCCGGGCCGGGCTTTTGTCGGGCTTTGACTTCTATGTGCTGAATCACTTTCAGCGACCAACTTTGATAGAGTTGTCACCTATAAGCTCAGGGGACGGCGCTCAGGTGACGACCCTTCAAGTGACGACTTTTCGTCACCTGAATTCTCAGGCGACACAATTCGACTTTCAGGTGACCATTTATGTCCGTCACCCAAGTTGCAAAGTGGCGTAGTGTAGTAGTCTAATACAAAAATCAAATGAGATTGTTTAGTCTCTTCACATCTCTTTATCTAGCCGTTAGAGCACTTTAAAAAAAAACTTTGATTTTTTTTTTAAATTTGCGTGTCTATATTAGAAATAATTTTTTAAATATATTAAAAAAATAAAATTTACTATTTAATTTTATTCATGGTTTACACCGGGTTTATATTTGATCAATCCCTCCACTCCACACATTGATTCTGTTCAAGATCACTGGAACAAATTTTTTTTTCCAATAAGTTACTATTAGGAAATCATTAGTTAATTAAATCAACTCTTTGCAGTCAATCTCACGTTGCTTACTTACAAGTTACAACTACCCATTACTAAATCATATATTTTCATTTTTTTTTTCTAAATTCCAATAGCTTTTCCGGAGTTCACCCAAAACATAGAGTTATTTACAAATTTAGAAAATAGTCTTTTTTTTTTCTTCTCATTCTTTATTTTGAAGAATATAATGGGAAATACATTGGACAAAAAAATCTTAATATTTTCTAAAAACTCAATATAAAGAATCTCTTGACGTTGTTATTAATCCTTAAAAAAAACTCGGAAAAAGATCTGTATGCAGTAAGGGGCAGATCTACTTGTTAACTTGGGGATGCTTGAGCATCTCCACAATTTTTAAATTTTTTTTTTAGTGTTAATTTTAAAAATTTTACCCTCAAGCATCCCCACCCGTAAAAAAAATACAAAAGAAAAAAAAAATATCTTTAAGTATCCTCGAAATGATAAAAACTTTATCTTCGAGCATCCCCGAGAAGTCGGTCCAGGATCCACCCCTATATGCTACCGTGAAGTCTGTGAAGTGTGAATCATTCACTATGCTCCTCAATTACTCCCAGACTCATCTAACATTTTTAATTCAGGTATGATTCGTATGAACATTGAAGTAAGAGGTATGGCATTTTTTAATTTCTTGAGATATACAGTTGGTAAGCATTATTATTATTATTTTAAATTGAATACATTTGTTATATATCTCAATCTCTGCAGTTTTTGCGCTCCTTGGCAAGTAAAAAAAAATGAATTACTTGATCTTGATGATTTGCATTGTGGTTTTGTGGTCACTCTACTCATGTCGCAAGAGCTCTAGATCAAGCAAGATCAAGCTTCCTCCGGGGCCTGCTCCCCTGCCCATAGTGGGCAATCTCTTCGACCTCGGAAGCCTGCCGCACAGGTCCTTAGCTGAGCTCGCCAAGCGTCATGGGCCTGTCATGGGTCTCAAGCTTGGCCGTCAAAGGTCGGTCGTTATATCTTCCGATTCCGTGGCGAAAGAAGTCCTTCAGAAGAGCGACGCTTTGTTCTGCAACAGGTACATCGCCGACTCCCTCACCGCTTGCCAACACCACGCTTTCTCGATGGTGTTATTGCCCGCCGCCGCTCAGTGGAGGAGCCTCCGCAAGATCTCCAACTCCCACTTGTTCACCAACGCCCGGCTGAACGCCAGCCAGCATCTCCGGCGGAAGAAGCTGGAGGACCTCCTCTCCTATGTGGGGAGCTGCAGCCGGAGCGGGGCTGCCATCGACATCGGTCATGCTGCATTCAATACCACACTCAATCTTCTGTCAAATACATTCTTCTCCGTTGATCTTATAGACCCGAGTTCGAGCAACTCCCATGAATTCAGGGAGATGGTGTGGCAGATAATGGTGGAAGCTGGTAAGCCGAACTTATCCGACTATTTTCCGATTCTTCGGAGACTTGATCCACAGGGGATTAGGGGTCGCATGGAGATCTATTTTGGAAAGGTCCTTGACCTTTTCAATACTGTGATTCGTCAGCGAATTGCTGACAAAGGAGGTTGCTTCGATGAAATCAGTGATGCCCTCGATGCTTTGCTCAAGATTAGCCGAGATAATAGTGAAGAGCTTGATGCTCCCTTTATCCCACATGTCCTATTGGTAATAGAAAAACCTCTGTTATTTATCATGAGTTTATGTGTTGGGCTTTCTGGTGCCAGCCATTAGTCAAATGTACATTGTTTTGCAGGACTTGTTCCTTGCAGGAAGCGAAACGACGTCAAGCATGGTTGAATGGGCAATGGTAGAGCTATTTTGCAACCCGGAGAAGATGAAGAAAGCTAAAGAAGAGCTCGAAAGCGTAGTTGGGAAAGGCATTGCAGTCAAGGAGGAAGATACCGGCTGGCTACTTTATCTGCAGGCGGTAATAAAAGAGAGTTTTAGGATGCATCCACCAGTCCCATTCTTGATCCCGAGGAAAACGGATTCCGATGTTGATCTTTGTGGGTTCACAGTGCCAAAGGACTCGCAAGTACTCGTCAACGTGTGGGCTATAGGGCGAGATCCAAGCTTGTGGGAGAATGCTGACAGCTTTGAACCGGAGAGGTTTTTGGGTACGGAGATTGATGTTAAAGGCCGAGACTTTGAGCTCATCCCGTTCGGTGCTGGACGGAGAATCTGCCCTGGGCTACCACTAGCAATGCGAATGCTTCCTCTGATAGTTGGCTCTTTGATTAACTGCTTTGATTGGGAGCTTGAAGACGGGGCTGGACCTGAAACCCTAGATATGAGCGATAAATTTGGGATCACTCTTCAGAAAGCTCATCCCTTCCGCGCCATCCCTATCAGCATCATCTAGTGATGTGATGTGGCTAGCTACAGTACCACAGCTCTTAATTGATTGATCTCAGTCCTGTGATGTTGTTATGTTGTGTGTTCCTCCACTATCTATCTTCACTGTAATTTCGAAGAACTGAATAAGAAGTTAAAAATCGATATATGATTAAAGGTGAACTGAATAAGAATGATTCTTCCTGTGTTCTAGTTTCAATTACCAATGATGAAACTGGAAAAAAAATTGATTTAATTGTGTTGCAATATAGTGAATTATGAGATTAGCTGTTTGAATTGCTTAATTCAATGGTGTTGCTTATACAGCATACAGCAGGACCAGTTGTATATGTTGGAAGCACATGCCCCTCTTCTTACTTCTTAGGACGAAGTAGTTATATACAGTATGTTGGAAGAGGGGAGTTCTCAACTTCTCCTCGATTCAATTGATCCGATGGATAAATTTACATATTTAAAGAAATCCTTGGACTAAAACTAAACGGTTGTTGCTTGAATATGAACGCAGGTCCTGATTTCTTTGATTTGTCATGTGCAGAGTGGCTAAGATCGAACATCATGTCGGGATCATTACGGATGGAGTGCAATGGTGTTGCTTATGATGACTTCACCTTGATGATAAGACCTTATTAGTTGATAATAAGGCTTTACTGATTGATGAAAGCCAAAACCATGGTTTCCAGGTTTTAATAAGGCCTTACTGATTGATGAAAGCCAAAACCATGGTTTCCAGGTTTTGGTAAGGCCCTACCGATACTGGCTCAAGTTTTACACGAGTTCAGTTTTAATGGGCTTATAATTTCGACCTTATTTGGACCAATAATTTATTGGGCTAAAGTTTATCTTATGGGTCAGTTTGTATATATTCGGTTTGATTAAAAGCTCTATTTTCTTCTAACCAAATACTACCTCCGTCAAAAAATACATGGACTTTTACTATTCACGCACGCTTTTTTAGGAGCTAAAAACTATATAAAATATTAACTTTTTTATTAATTTTTTTTAATAATTACAAACTTAATATCAATAAGTTTGTAATTATTAAAAAAAATTAATAAAAACGTTAATATTTTATATAGTTTTTACCTTCTTAAAAAAGCGTGCGTGAATAGTAAAGTCCATGTATTTTTGGACGGAGGGAGTATATAGATATAAGTTTGTTTGTTTGTTGAGTTCTTTAAGGGATTTGGATTGACCAAGCTTTCAACCGTTTGACTCTTTCTAGACTTTGGGCTGTCCTATATAAGTATTAAATTATGAAAAAAATAATTAAAATAAATAAGATTTTATATAGTTTTTAGCTTCTAAAACTATGTGTCCAAAGTCAAAACATCATTTATTTTCGAACGGATGGAGCAGTATGTATATGTATGAAAACAGACACGTGTTGGGCAATACCCACATTACATATTACACCGGCCAGGGAAAAGCCATAAAGTGTCAAAAGGAGGATTCAATGTATGATATATCAAGTGCCTAATTTTACACACGTACTATGATTTGTTCTGATTAGGAACAACTCAACTGCGGCTGCCAACAATCAGTGTTCAATCAACTACCTACTTTGTCATGTGCAAAATTGAGATTCTTCATAAACATCTTGTTTCATATTGTAACACATTTTTTAAGAAGTAAAAACTATACTTCTTCTGATTGTAAATATAAGGAATTTGACTTTAGTCATGTAGTTTAATAAGCTAAAAATTATATAAAATATTAATTTTTTTTAGATTAGTAAGTATTATAATATAAAAAAAATTAATTAAAAAATCAATATTGTATAGTAGTTTTTAGCTTCTTAAATTACGTGTACGAAAATCAAATGTCTTATATTTTATAATCGAATGGAGTATAAAATATTAACTTTTTTTTATATAAAATTTCCTTTTTTATCAGGTAGAAAAGGTCGTTACATAAAATTAAGGATTTAATTGTTAATGAAAATTAAATAAAGTTAATTTGCCGGTTTCTTAGATTTATATTTTGAATTGGCTTGAAACATTGCTCGAAAGAGCTTGGATTAAATCTCGTTTGGACTCGATTGGTCCGTTGTGATCGGTCCTTCACGGTTTGCTTTGCTCGGGTGGAGTGTGTCTCTGCTTTAGTGCGGCTTGAGGTTGTTCTTCTATGTTGGGGTTCTGGTAGTCGGAGTCGGGTCTGGCTGGGATCGAGGTAGTGTGTACGGGGCGACTCCGTGTTCGGGAAGGAGCTTCCCGGAAGTTTGTCTTCACTACCCACATAGATTCCTGTTTTAATTTTTATAAGAATAAATGATCGATTATTTTGCAATATGATTTAATAAACAATTTAAAATATGAACATTTTTATAGTTATTTTCCATAAACATATACTAACAATTCTTTATAATAAGAATATAATTTTTAAATATTTTAATTATATATTTATAATCTAAATAATTAAGTGCTAGACCGAATATAATAATCAAAGTTCCGTATATAATGATTTCTTGGTGTAGTATTAATTTTCTCTTTTTTTAACGGATTAGTAAGGATCTCGTAGGGTTGAATTCCGTGGAGTTGATAGAATTACCCTATAAAAATTTATGAGGGAATTGTACATACTAACCCAAAAACCCGAAAGTGTTGCAAGGTTAACCCAACCCGGTTTATAATTGGGTGAAACCGGATAATTGGGAAACCCTTGGAGCCTGTAGCAGGTAAGGGAGGGGGGGTGCAACCTTCCAATGTGTGACACCTGGCCAGAGAGAGAGAGAGAGAGAGAGAGAGAGAGAGAGAGGGAACAAGTCCCGTCTGCAGAGGAGAGAGGCGGAGAGAGAGAAAAAGCAATTGAGAAATGACAGGAGGGAGAGAGAGAGAGAGGTGAAAAAGAAAAGTGAAATATGAGAGGAGAGAGAGATCAGTAGAGTGTCAGTGAGGGGGTATAAAAAGATACTGTTACTCTTTCACTTCAAAGAAGCATTTGGGCGGGGGTTTATTTGCATGTTGACGTGTCAGCAGTTAGTTTTAACTGGACACCCAAAGCAAAATCACATGACACATATTGGAATCAACTGGACAAGATTTATCGGAGAAACAGATTCTCCATCGACTTCGGATAGAAAATGGGCAAGTTTGCTTTCGATAAAGGTTATGCGAGAGGTGTCTCCCTCAAATCTCAAGCAAATTTACCCATTTTCTATCTGAAGTCGATGGTGAATCTGTTTCTCAAATAACTCATGTCCAGTCGATTCCAATATGTGTCATGTCGTTTTGCTTTAGGTGTCCAGTTAAAACTAACTGCTTACATGTCAACCTGCAAATAAACCCCACCCAATTGCTTCTTCTTCGAAGTGAAACAGCAACAGTAAAGTTGCAGAGGAGAGAGGACCCTTCCATCTCTCTCTGTCCTATCCCCACTGATCTCTCTCTCTCTTCTGCAACTTTACTTTTCTTTTTTCACATACACACACACACTCTCTCTCTCTCTCTCCCTCTCTCCTCTGCAGGCTTTCTCTTTCCACTGCAGACCTTCTTTTACTTTTCTCTCTCTGTCTTATCCTCACTAATCTCTCTCTCTCTCTCTCTCATCTACAACTTTACTTTTATTTTTCACTCCTCTCTCTCTCTCATGTCCTCTATCTCCTCTGCATACTTTCTCTCTCTCTCTGATTTTTTTTATCGAAAGCAAACTTACCCATTTTTTATCCGAAGTCGATGGTGAATATGTTTCTCCGATAACTCTTGTCCAGTCGGTTCCAATATGTGGCATGTCGTTTTGCTTTTGGCGTCCAGTTAAAACTAACTGCTTACACGTCAAACTGCAAATAAACCCCAGCTCGATCACTTGCTTCTCCTTCGATGGTTTTTCTCTGAAACTTAAGATTTAATTCAAATTATATTAATGGTTCGATGGTTTTTCTCTAAAACTTAAGATTTAATTCAAATTATATTAATTCCCCCTTACCGTCACTCCCCCCCCCCCCCTCTATCTTTGTCTCTTTTTTATCCCCTCTATCCTCTCTCTTTTTACCACCTGGGTTTAGGGGGGAGGGCTACACTAGAACCAGGAAACATTAAACCATACCTCGCCTGACTACTACAAACATGACAGGTTGAGTTATAAACATGACATCTGACTACTACAAACATGACAGAAATCAAAGTGTCGGCAAATCCATTAAATGTTCAAAGGTATCGCAAGATTAAACATATCCAAGTCACCCTACTCCTGGTATTTCGTATTCCACATAACCGTTCCCAAATTTCCCCAATTCCCCCAAAATCCCCAATTCCTCCAATTTCGCCAATCCCCCCATTCCCCCAATTTCCCCATCTAACTACAACCAATATATCCATTTTCGGGGTGTGTGGCCTGTTTGATGTCCGCCTCTTCTTCTCCTTTGCAGACTTGCTCTTGTTCTTCTTCGAACTCCTTCATCTTCTTCCTTCCGTTTTTTATTTTCTATGAGAGAGAGAGATGGAGCAACTATCGACAGTTGAATTGACATGCTTTTGTCAATTAACTCCCCCCACACGTCTCCCTCTCTCTCCTCCATCAATGCAACCGGTCTCTCTCCCTATTGTAACCGGTTGGGCTGCAAATTTTAAAGGGTTTGAGCTAACTTTTTGCAAATAATATAGATAGGGGATAGGGAGTGCAACCCAACCGGGTTTTTAGGTTAGTTTTGCAAATAACCCAAAATTTATCAACCCAAAAAATAAATTAAAAAATGGCTAAACTAATTAATTTAAATCTAAACCACTTATTTAGAATTGAGTTATAAAGCTGTAACCGACTTATTTAACCAACTCCATGGGATTTAAATAAAGTGAATTAATTTGTACTAGTGGACGGTTGTGTTCTATGCACGGGTTTAGTTTTTAAAAATTTAAATAAAAGTTGATACTATGTATTCCATATAAACAATAATAAATAATTTATATTACTCGTATTAATTTATATAGTTTCAATCTTGTAATTTTAATGGTTATCTCATCAGTAACTCTATATAACATTGAGTACTTGTTATAGGTAGCAAGTTTGAAAAACATATTTTATTTTATAATTTTAGTTTTTTCTTAGTATATAAATATAATTATTTCATATTTGTATCCATTGCTATCATATTTTCTAAAATAAATTAAATTAATATACATTTATCCATTTTTCATATACCTAAATAATATTTACTCCAATTATTATATTTGTATAAAATATAAATAATATTATCATCTTCTTTTAATTTTCTTCTTTTATTTACATTACTCAATTAATTATTATATTCTTTTATTTAGGTATATAAAATATAAATAATATTATTTTATTCTTTTAGTTTCCTTCTTTTATTTTATTCTTTTATTTACATTAGTCAATTAATTATTCAAATAAGTTTTTTCAAATTTTATTTCTAGCTAGTTTTTTTTTATATGGTTTACTTATTATTTTATTCTTATAATTTTCTTCATTGATTTAAATTACTCAATTGATTATTCGGATAACTTACTTAAAATTTCATTAAAAATGAATATTTTTAAATATTAAAAAATTGTATATCTTTGTAAATATGATTTTTTTTATGCTCATTAATTTGATTTTTTTTATCCCCTTTTATATAATTTGTGATGAATTGAAGCTTTATGTATATACTACTAAAATATTTTTTAGAAATAGTACATAAATATTTCGTCATTTTCATTAATTAGACTTTTTATCTTCTAAAAAAAATTTATACTAAAGCTTTTTTTAAAAACAGTATTAATCTTTTACTATTTTTATAAATTAGATTTTTTGTCTTCTAAATGTGCATATCAATACTAAAAAAAAAATTAATTTACTAAAGAGAGATAATTTTATTAAAGAGAAAGACAAGAACGCACTGAAAAAGGATTCATTTTGCAATCAACTATTATCGGTTTTTCTATTCTATACTCTTAGGTATAAGATACAACTCTAAATTTGGGGAAAAATCTAAAAAGCCAAGTGACCTAGGAATCTAACTAAAAAAATTAAACTAATTAAAATTTTAAAAATATTTTTAAATTAGTACTATTATTGCCCAATTGGCAAAGATAGAAAAAACAAATTATTATTATTAGTAAATCATTTACGTGATTTAGATCAGCTGTTAGCAACAGCTACTCTCATGTATCACGTTGCTTATATAATATCCATTTACCTTCGAAAAACTTGGAAAAAAAAAAAGATCAACCGTTTGCTAGGAGTCAGTCGTGTGTTACACTATGTTTGCCAAGATAATATTTTAAATTTAGGTATGTACATTAATACATTATTACATTAAAGTAATGACTTGAGAATCTTGAGATATCCACCGCAACACTTAAATCAACATTAAAAATATTAAAAAAAATATATCTATACTCTGTACAAAACTCGTATGCTTTTATCATTAAAGTTTATATTTTAGAAAAAGAGGAAAAAGCTATTTTATAAAATAATTAATTTTTTAATTATCAATAAATTTTTAAATCATATTTTTTTTATAATCAAAGTTTATAAACATATCAACATATAATTTCATAGAGAATAAATATATACTCCTTCCGTCTCAAAATACTTGTCATTTTACTTTTGGCATGTTTTTAAGAACAGTAAAAACTATATAAAATATCAATGATTTTATTAATTTAAAAAAATAATTTCATACTTAATACAATTGTCTATAAAATTATAAAAAAAAAATTATTATTTTATAGAGTTTTTAGCTTATTAAAAAACATACTCATAATAAAGTAGTAGAGCGGATGTAGTATTTTTCAAAAATTAATTTATATTTGAAATAATAAAGTAGTAGAGCGGATTTTATAGCCTATTAAGAGATCTCCACTCATAAGGAAGAGGTACTATTTGTTATCACAATCACAATTCACACCAGATATATTTTGCTTCTAATTCTATATCAAATCAGAGGATTTTCTAATTCTATATCAAATCAGAGGAAAAAAATAGATGGATTACTTGATCTGGCTGCTTTGGATTGTGTTCTCTTGGGCAGCTGTGAGTCATCTCTACTCATGTCGCAAGAGCTCTACGTCAAGCCGGATCAAGCTACCTCCGGGACCCACTCCTCTGCCTATCGTGGGCAATCTGTTGGCCCTCGGAAGCGAGCCGCACAGGTCCTTAGCTGAGCTCGCGAAGCTCTATGGACCTGTGATGGGGCTCCAGCTGGGTCGACAAAAGTCGGTGGTTATCTCATCGGCTTCCATGGCGAAAGAAGTCCTTCAGAAGAGCGACGCCTTGTTCTGCAACAGGTTCATCCCTGACTCTGTAACTGCTCGCCAACACGACGCTTTCTCGATGGTGTTCTTGCCCGTCGAGGCTCAGTGGAGGAGCCTCCGCAAGATCTCCAACTCCCACATGTTCACAACTGCCCGGCTGAACGCCAGCCAGCATCTCCGGCGACAGAAGCTGGACGATCTCCTCGCCTACGCCGGTAGCTGCAGCCGGAGTGGAGCTGCGATCAACGTCGGTCAGGCCGCCTTCAATACCACCCTCAATCTTCTGTCAAACACTTTCTTCTCCGTTGACCTCGTCGATCCCAATTCGAGCAACTCCCATGAAATCAAGGAGACGGTGTGGCAGATCATGGTGGAAGCCGGTAAACCGAACTTATCCGACTATTTTCCGGTTCTTAAGAGATTCGATCCACAGGGGATTCGGCGTCGCTTGGAGATCCATTTTGGGAAAATGCTCGATCTTTTCGATAGTGTGATCAGTCAACGACTCGCTGAGAAAGGAGGTTGCTTTGATGAAATCACTGATACGCTCGATGCTTTGCTCAAGATCAGCCGAGATAATAGCGAGGAGCTTGATCTTCCCTTCATCCCACATTTGCTACAGGTAGACTTTTGACTTTTAGCGATGTTCACACGACCCTCAGTTATCGGTCCTATCAGTAACAAAAATGGTGATTTGTACTTTTGTAGGACCTGTTTGCTGCAGGAAGCGAAACGACGTCAAGCACGTTAGAATGGGCAATGGCGGAGCTGTTTTGCAACCCGGAGAAGATGAAGAAAGCTAAAGAAGAGCTCGAAAGCGTGGTTGGGAAAGGCATTGCAGTCAAGGAGGAAGATACCGGCAGGCTGCCGTACTTGCAGTCTGTAATAAAAGAGACTTTCAGGATGCATCCACCGGTCCCATTCTTGATCCCGAGGAAAACGGATTCAGATGTTGATCTATGTGGGTTCACAGTGCCAAAGGATACGCAAGTACTCGTCAATGTGTGGGCTACAGGGCGAGATCCAAGCTTGTGGGAGGACCCCGGTACCTTTGAACCGGAGAGGTTTATCGGTTCAGAGATTGATGTTAAAGGCCGAGACTTTGAGCTCATCCCGTTTGGTGCTGGACGGAGAATCTGCCCTGGACTACCACTCGCAATGCGAAT
Source organism: Persicaria maculosa (assembly GCA_963922045.1). Lineage (NCBI taxonomy): Eukaryota > Viridiplantae > Streptophyta > Magnoliopsida > Caryophyllales > Polygonaceae > Persicaria > Persicaria maculosa. The sequence continues at coordinate 76,823,287 of OY998255.1, read as the reverse complement.
GCTTCCTCTGATGTTGGGCTCTTTGATCAACTGTTTTGACTGGAGGCTTGAAGACGGGGCCGGACCAGAAAGCTTGGATATGAGCGATAAATTCGGCATCACTCTTCAGAAAGCTCATCCCTTTCGCGCCATCCCTATCACCATTATCTAGTGCTTTGATGTGGCTACCAGTCTACTGTCTACCACACAACTCTTGATCTCACTAGGATAAAACAAAAGCATCACTATGTGGCTTTCCAACATTTTGTATGTTGTTTGTCCTTACACTATACATCAACTTCATTGTACTATGAAGAAATTGAATAAGATGTTCAACCTCTGTTTTTATGGCTCTTCCTGTTAGAAACTAGAGTGTATTCTCATCGAAAATTACAGGTATTAGTGTCCTTGGATCAATGATCAAGTTTGCTTCTTAGTTGCTACTTTTATTCAAGACTTATATGTACTGAGAAATTCGAATTCGATGGCCTTTGCAGGTAAGCAATCATAAGATTCAAGAAACTGACTGTTGGAAGAGCTAGCAAGGAGCTGCTGTACCATCTCTTTAGTTCTTACTTTGTGTGGTCTAATAGGTGAGTTTAAAATTTATGTTTCATTGGTTTTGACTAATAATCTGTAGGTTGAATTGCAACTTATGGATAAATTAAAATTACAGTAATGTTTTTTTGAAACTTATGGATAAATTAAAATTACAGTAATGTTTTTTTATGGATAATAAAAATTACAGTAATGTTCTGTTACACTTACTAGCAGGGAAAATATGGATTACTTGAGCTTTCTGCTTTGCATCCTGCTGTCATGGGCAGCGATTCGCTATGTCGTCTCACAGCTTCCGAGCAGCGGCTCAAGATTGAGCAAGAAAAGGCTTCCACCAGGGCCAGCCCCATTGCCTATTGTAGGCAACCTCTTCGAGCTCGGAAGCAGGCCTCATGAGTCCTTGGCTAAGGTTGCCAAGCAGTATGGACCTGTTATGTGTCTTCAGATAGGCAGCCTAACGACGATTGTCATCTCATCTGCTTCCATTGCAAAAGAAGTCCTTCAGAAAAGCGACGCTTTGTTCTGTCATAGAACGATCCCTGATTCTCTAACTGCTCATCAACACCATAAGGTCTCTCTTGTGTTTGTTCCAGCTGCGAATCTGTGGAGGAGCTTCCGCAAGATCATCAACTCTAGCGTGTTTGCAAGTGCTCGGTTGGATGCCAGCCAGCATCTTCGGAGAAAGAAGCTGGAGGATCTTGTCGCCTATGTGGCGAGCTGCAGCCGGAGTGGCGATGCAGTTGATGTAGGCCAGGCCGCCTTCAGCACCACCATCAACCTGTTGTCTAACACTTTCTTCTCTGTTGATTTGGTTGACCCCAATTCAAGCAGCTCCCATGAGTTCAAGGAGCTTGTCTGGCAGATGATGGTGGAAGCCGGTAAACCGAACTTGTCAGACTTCTTCCCGGTTCTTAGGCGAATAGATCCTCAAGGGATTAGGCGTCGAATGGGAATCCATATGGAGAAGATGTTCAAGCTGTTTAATACTATGATCAGTCAACGACTTGCTCGTAAAGAAGGTTGCTTTGATGATTGCGAAGATGCACTTGATGCCTTGCTCAAGATCAGTGCTGACAACAGCGAGGATGTCGAGCTTTCCCATATTCCGCATATCCTACTGGTAGTTGTTAAGTCTCTCTATTTTAAGTGATCTTCAGTGCTTATGTTATGTCTTTACCCTTTGTTTTGCAGGACCTGTTTGCGGCAGGAAGTGAAACGACTCCAAGCACGACTGAATGGGCAATGGCGGAGTTGCTCCGCAGTCCTGACAAGATGAAGAAAGCTAAAGAAGAGCTTGAAAATGTTGTTGGAAAAGGGATCACAGTCAATGAAGAAGATATCGTCAGGCTACCGTACTTACAATGTGTTGTAAAGGAGGCTTTTCGGATGCATCCAGCAGCGCCGTTCTTGATCCCAAGAAAAACCGAGTCTGATGTAGAGCTCTGTGGGTTCACAGTGCCAAAGGATTCGCAAGTACTGGTCAATGTGTGGGCAATGGGGAGAGATCCGAGCTTGTGGGACAACGCTGGTTGCTTCGAACCAGAAAGGTTTCTTGGTACCGAGATTGATGTTAAAGGCCAAGACTTTGAGCTCATACCGTTTGGTGCTGGACGCAGAATCTGCCCTGGACTGCCATTAGCATTGCGGATGCTTCCTCCCATGTTAGGTTCTTTGATCAACTGCTTCGACTGGAGGCTTGAAGATGGTGTTGCACCACAAAGCATAGATATGAATGACAGATTCGGCATCACTCTTCAGAAAGCTCGTCCCCTTCGGGCCATCCCTATCAGCATCATGTAGTAGTCCTATTACTGCCATGACTTGACAACAAGCTCGTATAAGACTTTTCGACATATCGTTTGTTATTGTTGTGTGTTATACTTTTAAAGAACTCAATACCATGTTCAAAATCTATGTTTAAAGTTGGTGTTTCGGTACTAGCAGCGCGGATTATTGCTTTGATTCAAGACTCATGTGTAGCAAGAAATCATATGAAAATTACAACAGAGAAGGTGATAAAGGACACATCAAGAGTTGTGAAACGTGTCGAAAACCGAAATGGTGAAACATTTGTATTATTGTACTGGTGTTCATAGCCACATTTAAGAGTTGTGGTAGCCTAGAAAAGGTCCTGTCATGGCAATGACAGAGACTACATATTGGTGAAAGGAATGGCGCGGAGGGCGTGAGCTTTCTGAAGAGTGATGCCGAATTTGTCGATCATGTCTATGGTTTCGGGTCCAGCCCCATCTTCAAGCCTCCAATCGAAACAGTTGATCAAAGAGCCCAACATTAGAGGAACCATTCGCATTGCGAGTGGTAGTCCAGGGCAGATTCTCCGTCCAGCACCAAACGGGATGAGCTCAAAGTCTCGGCCTTTAACATCAATCTCTGTACCGATAAACCTCTCCGGTTCAAAGGAACCGGGGTTCTCCCACAAGGTTGGATCTCGCCCTATAGCCCACACATTGACGAGTACTTGCGAGTCCTTTGGCACTGTGAATCCGCCAAGATCAACATCAGAATACGTTTTCCTCGGGATCAAGAATGGGACCGTTGGATGCATCCTGAAAGTCTCTTTTATTACAGCTTGCAAGTACGACAGTCTGCCGGTATCTTCCTCCTTGACTGCAATGCCTTTCCCAACTATGCTTTCGAGCTCTTCTTTAGCTTTCTTCATCTTCTCCGGGTTGCAAAACAGCTCCGCCATTGCCCATTCAACCGTGCTTGACGTTGTTTCGCTTCCTGCAGCAAACAGGTCCTGCAGTACAACATTTTTGTCAGGAAGAGTAGCTCATCGACTTATACAGAGATTTCCTATTACCTGCAGCAGATGTGGGACGAGTTGAAGATGAAGCTCTTCACTATTATTTGTGCTAGTCTTGAGCAAGGTATCAAGCATATCGCGGCTTTGATCGAAGCAACCTCCTTTCTCAGCAAGCCGTTGTCTAATGACATTATTGAAAAGATTCAGCATCTTCCCAATATGCATCTCCATGCGATGCCTGATCCCCTGTGGATCAATTCGCCTAAGAATTGGAAAATAGTCGGATAAGTTCGGTTTACCAGCTTCCACCATTATCTGCCGCACCGTCTCCTTGATTTCATGGGAGTTGCTTGCATTGGGATCAACCAGATCGAAGGAGAAGAAAGTGTTTGATAGAAGATTGAGGGTGGTGTTGAAGGCAGCCTGACCGATGTCGATAGCATCCCCACTCCGGCTGCAGCTCCCGACGTAGGCGAGGAGATCCTCCAGCTTCTTTCGCCGGAGATGCTGGCTGGCGTTCAACTGGGCCCTTGTGAACATGAGAGTGTTGGAGATCTTGCGGAGGCTCCTCCACTTAGCCTCGGCGGGCAAGAGAGCCATTGACGAAGTGTTGTGTTTGCAGGCAGTTAGACAGTCAGGGATGAACCTGTTGCAGAACAAAGCATCGCTCTTTTGAAGGACTTCTTTCGCCATGGAAGCCGATGAGATGACGACTGACCTTTGACGGCCCAGCTGGAGGCACATGACAGGTCCATGGAGCTTGGCGAGCTCAGCTAAGGACCTGTGCGGCTTGCTTCCCAGAGCCAACAGATTGCCCACGATGGGCAAAGCAGTTGGCCCTGGAGGAAGCTTGATCCGGCTTGATCTAGAGCTCTTGTGACATGAGTAGAGATGGTTAACTGCTGCCCAAGAGAGCACTATGCAAAGCAGCAAGATAAGGTAATCCATTGCTTTTTTTTTTCTTTTTCTGCAAACAAATTCTAATTACTGATTCCAACAGTTGAATTTGAGAAACATGGTTACTGATTCCCTTCAAATAGGGGAATCTGTACAGCAGCGCCGGCCAGACCTCATCATTCATAAACTGCAACCACAAATCAAATGAGACATACAAGAAAAATTCTCCATATTGCGTATTGTTGAGGGAATTGAATTTAGGACATGTTTATTTAGATTTTCATACTCTTACCTCTTTTTTTATTTATTTATGGGAAGTAATCCCCAATCTGAACAAAAACAAGCTTAAAACAAGGTATAAACAAGCTCAAAATGAGCGAAACAAGATCGATCCAAAGCCCTGCTTGAGTTGGGCTCGATTATAAACGAACCAAGTAAGTTTGATATTAACTAGTGTAAGCCCCGTGTCTAAGACACGGGTATTTAATATTTGGTTAAATTTTTTTTATTTTACAATCTAATAATAAGTAATTTAGAGAGGATAGTGGTAGGGATATGTTTAAAAAATACACAAAAGAATTTAATAATCTATAAAGACGATGAAATAATAAAAAAAAATAATGGTTCGTTAGAAATTTATTTATAAATCCTTAACCGAATAATTTCTAAACAATAATATAAAGAGAAGTATTATCACAATGTAAGATCAAGATGGCAATTGATTATACATATATAATAAACTTTATTAGATAGCTAAAGTATTTTTAAAAAGGTTGATAATAGTGGTTATATTAAAAAAACTATTTATTTTATAATAAAATATATCATATAGTTTTTTCTATAATTATATCATTTTCTCTGATTTTATTAATAAACTAAATAGTTTTATATGTGAAATTAGTTTAATTTCATGAATATTTAAAAATATTTTAGTGGGGTTAGTGGGGTGGTTAGTGAACTTAGTGGGTAGTTAGTAAAGGTGTGGCGGTTACCATGAAGATGTGGCAAAAATTAACCACGTAGATGAAAATTAGTGGTCCACTTGGAGATAGAAAAAGGAGTGGGAGATGTGGAATCTTTCGTATGGTAACATGTGTAATGAAGCCTCCTCGTGAAGCCACGTAGGCGGGAAGTGCTTCTGTTTTTAGTATTAGTATAGATTTCGAAAAAAAAAATAGACAAAAACGAGCTGAGACGAGCACCTCACTACTCGGGTCGTTTGACTCAAATAAATAATTAGACAAAAATCAAGCCATACAATAATTAAGGATGACAAAAAGAAGGTGAAAATCCGATATAAAGCGGATATTAAATGGGTGATGGGTCGAGTCGGAGTCGGGTGAAGTTATTTCCCACCCGTCACCCGACCTATCACCCGACTTATATTATATAATTACATTATGTACACGAAATTATCAATATATCCCAAACCCTAATTAAAAAAAAGCTTCCTTTTAATTTAAAATTTTGAATTCATCGAATCAGTATTGTTAAGTTAATATATTGAATTCATAGGATGAAGGTTTAAAGTGTTGATAGTTGTGGATGTTTACGCGTATTTTTTGCCGAATTTGACTATATTTACTAGTTGTTTATTTATCGAAGGGTTCGACGTATGTTTCTTTATAAAAAAAATTGTTGAATTTGATAAGTTGTATTTCACCCGAATTATCGTCCGATATTAATCCACCCGATCAATCGATAGGTGATGGGTGGACGGGACGGGTGAAATATTGGTGGGTGATATAGTTCGGGTAGAGCAAAGGGTTTTGGGTGGTGAATCGGGTGATGGAAGTAGATCATCAATCCACACCCGACTAATTGTCATCGCTAACTAATACTCCATCTGTTAATTAAAACTTGTCGTTTACTATTCATGCACGCTTTTTTAGAATGATAAAAGCTATATGAAATATTAACTTTTTTAAAAAATTTGTTTTTATAAATTCATAATTAATAATAACAACTATGATATTATTTTAAAAATATATTAAAAAAAGTTAATATTTTATATAATTTTTAACACCTCAAAAAGCGTGCGTGAATAATAAAACGTCCTGTTTTAATTAATGGAGGAAGCATGATATTAGCCGAGTACGATCACCTCACAACCACAAGATGGATTACTTGAGCTTCCTACCATGGATTCTACTCTCATCGGTAGCCATCCACCTTTTATCCTTTCCCTCATCTCCTCCTCCGGCAACAAAAAGCTTCCGCCAGGGCCATTTCCTTGGCCCATCGTCAGCAGCCTCTTCCTCCTCGGCGACAGCCCTCACAAGTCCCTGACGGAGCTGGCCAAGGTCCGTATCTCCGCCTTGGACGCCTAAAGACCGTCGTCGTCTCCTCCGCTACCATGGCTAAAGAAGTTCTCCTAAACAATGATGCCGCATTGTGTAACAAGACGGTTCCGGATTCCTTCACTGCCCTCCAACACCATGAATTCTCTTTCCTGTTTCTGCCGACATCGGACCGTTGGAAGAGCTTCCGCCGGATATGCAACACCCGTGTCTTCTCCGGCAGTCGGCTGGATGCGAGCCGCTCGCTTCGAAGAAACAAGTTGGAGGGTCTCATCTCCTATGTGAGGCTCCGCAGCCAAGCCGGGGAAGCGGTTGATGTAGGCCACTTGGCCTTCAACACCACCCTCAACCTCCTCTCAAACACCTTCTTCTCCGTTGATCTCGCAGACCCGATCGAATTCGAGCACTTCCAGGGAGTTGAAGCAGGTTTGCTCGCAGATAATGTTGGAGTCTACAAAACCAAACTTTGCAGACTATTTTCCAGTTCTCAAGCGCGTTGATCCGCAGAGGATCAGGCGATGCACTCGAGTACTCGACGCTATGCTCAATATCATCCATCAGAACAGTGATCAGGCGATGCACTCGAGTACTCGACGTTGAGATTTGCGGATTCACGGTCCCAAAAGACACACAAATCCTCATGAACTGGTGGGCTATAGGGAAAGATATCCGAGCTCGTGGGAAAACTCGGGTTCATTTGAACTAGAGAGGTTTCTTGGTAGAGAGATCGATGTCAAGGGCCAAGACTTTGAGCTCATCTCGTTCAGTGCAGGCCGGAGATCCCGCCCGGGGCTGCCTCTGGCCATGAGAATGCTACCTTTGATGTTGGGCTCACTCATCAATTGTTTCGACTGGAAGCTTGAAGATATTGCCGAACCCGAAAACATGAACATGGATGCTAAATTTGGCTTGTCGTTGTAGAAAACTCAGCCCTTGCGAGCTGTTCCTATTGCCATTATATAGTGAATGAGGAATCGAGTTGGAATCGTCGAACTCAATATCAATGTTTGGTTGCTTCGTTCATGGCAGAAATCGATGAACTAAACCTAATTTGATTCTTGAACCAACCTAAACTTTTGGGGTAATTTCATACCGACATCCAAATTTGAATCAGAATCAGAAATAATGGTGAATTATTATATATATTCAAGGCTTTGGTTACTTATTGATTTGGGTTTTAATTGAAATATGTTGGCAAAGAGGCCTAACTCGAGGAATGTAACCTGTGAGGTACATCATACTATATAAAAGAACTCAAGAGAAATTCAAAGCTTTGGATACTGTCGGTCAATCAAGTAACCTGTAAGGTACAATAATTATTAGAAAATAATCGAGTTAGGGATGTGAGTGCTACAAATGCCCTAACTCGAGGAATGGAATTGGATGATACAGGGGTACCTTTAAGTGTCTTGGTGGGGGAGCAACTCTTACACGAATTTTTAATGTACTTGTGTAGCCCATATTAGGATGTTAAGATTGGTGTAGAAGAAGAACACACATTCTATTCATTATAGAAGGGAATATATAGAGCGTATAATGGACTGATAATGGAGAAGGTGGGGAGAGATAATAGATATTGAAACTGAAAACTGGATAAATATGATTTTTTTTAATCCCTTTTTAAAATTGTTGCCCGTAATCCCTCGCTTCAAGGGAAAGCCACGTCGCAGGAAATGTCGTGGCGGACTACTTCTTGAATTGCGCTCAATCATCGCCAGTTTGTACGCCCCCGCGCCTCCGGCTGTTCGTGGGCGCTCTTCCGGGCAGGGCTGCGACTGCGGTGGGTCTCCTGGCGGCTGTTGTGGCTTGGTGATTACAGTAGGGCTTTTTGAAAGTGGTGGTAGGACACCATGAAAGAGGCATCAAGGATGGCATCAAGGATTTTCTAGGGGTAGTTTGATGGTGGCAAACGCCGAAATTGGATTAACCGAAGGCAATTTTGTGTGGCCGATATGGTTTGGCCAACTAAAATCAAAAACAAAATTAAAGGCCGACATGGTTTTGGCCGAAATTTAAATGGCAAAAGCCAAAATTTTGGTTAGTTTGGAAGGCAAGCGGAAGCGGTTTTGTAATGGCCATAGCCAAGTTTAGAATGCCCGGAGGCGGTTTTGTTGTGGCCTAAGCCGTTGAATATGTTTCTGGGCAACATGCCGAAGCATTGGTTTGTGCCTTTGGTTGAAGGATAGTTGAATATGTTTCTGGGCAACATGCCGAAGCATTGGTTTGTGCCTTTGGTTGGAGGATAGTTGCGCGGAGGCAGGAGGATCAAAGCCATTAGGCGAAAGGCTCGGATACCACGTTAAGAATTGGTGTAGGAGAACACACCTTTCATTAATTCATAAAAGAGAATATATAGAGCGTACAATGGACTAATAATGGAGAAGGTGGGGAGAGATGTGGAGAGATTTACTCTAACCACATTTGACTGATTCCTAAATAATAAAAAATAATAAATCTAATTAAATCCTAATAATAATAATATATTATTTTCCTAATAGGCCATTGATAATTTAGGTTCTATAGATACTCAAACAACATCCACACCATGGATACTAAATTATATAGGAGATACGACTTAAACTAGATGGTCAATCCGTACATTCTCTCCAATATAAACATTTTGCTTCTATATTCATGCCTATCTCTAATCGAACCGCATCTATTCATGGCTGATAAAGTCATTTTCAATTACTTCCACAAACTATCAGATATTTGTCTATCAACTTAGACTCAAGTGCAAGATAACATCATATAAAAGAACTCAAAAGAGTAATTATAGATTAGCTGTGAGCTTAATTTCACAGGGGAGGACAAACAAATGGAAACAAAGAATCAGAATGTACAGGATAAGCTGTTTAAAGAAACTAATGCAGACAATTGAAGCTTCAATAAGCACAAAAACTAAAAAAGGGACCTTTTTTCAGTTTCTCCAACAACTAAAATGTCTAAAATGTGCTTGAATTGAATGATTCGTAGCATTCAATCACAGCATATTTCATACAGTTATCTGCACAAATGCGTTTCCAAATATCAGAATCCTTCTTTTGGAACTGAACTGTCAATCGAAAAATCAATCGAGATAGAAGCATCTGCATAAAAATGAACGGTAAAGAGGGGGGGAGAAATTGACCAGCGGGAGTTTAGCAGCCAGAAGGGAGAAGATGGGGCTCGCCGGCTCTGAAAACGGCGACGGTCGGAGATGGAGCTCGACCGCGGCAAATGGAAGTCAAATCACAGCCTTCACAGCCGGGATGCGTTCGACTGTTCGAGAATTGAGATGGAGCTCCGCGGCCGACGGGTGGAGAACCGGAGATGGAGCTCGGCGCAGGCGATGCGGGTGGAGAACGGGAGGCCGGATGCGTTCGCCTGTTGGAGTCGCGGGCGGCACTTCGGGAGAGAGACGGGCAGGTACGGTTTATGAATCAAAATGAAACGACGTCGTGTTGATTTTGATTTTTTTTTTTTTTTTTTAGTAACGTCGTTTTGATTTTGTTTTTTTTGTTTTTTTTATATACCGTAATTACTGGGCCGATGGGGGTAGCGTGCTCCCCTGCCCCCTGGGCCTGGCTCCGCTCTGGTGTTGAAGTAAAATGTTTTTTTTTTTGGTAAATGATTAATTAAAGGTTGATTTTGCTAAAAATTCATTGTTATTTGTGACTTAATTGATTGTATTAAATTGATATTTTCGCGCTTCCTTCCCATTTTTAATTTGATTATTGACTATTGATCGATTTTCATTCCTATTTTTAATTTGATCGTTGACCAGTCAAGGACAATCACTTTCAGTGACAAGAAAAAATTTCATCGACAACTTTTGTTGAGTTCTTTTTACGGGGTTATTGTCACCACCCTTATTATTAGTGACACATACGTTGACAACTTTTTTTTTTTAAGACAACTTTATTTTTAGAATTTTTTTCTTTTTTCGGAATCATTGTCACCACTCATATCAATGGTATATCAATGGTGATACCTATAATATTAACTATAGTTAATGCAACACCTTCCACGTGCATAATGGCAGCGGCATGATTTTGGAGAGTGGAGGGCAAATTTTTTGTAAAAAAAAAATTCTCGAAGAATTTTTTAACAAAAAAAGATATCGAAAGAACCACAAATTTTTTACCGCTCTTTAAAAAAAATCGTGCTTTCAAAAGGTACTCCACCATTTGTAAATGGCTTTGTACGTATTTTTCAGAGATCAATCAGATATCTTTGTCCCTAGGCATATGAAAGCCTCACTTGAATTCTTACCTTTTATATATAATTTTTTTTAATATATATATACACATTTTTTTAAATAATAAAAACTATATAAACTATCAACTATTTTTATTAATTTTTTCTATAATTTTATACATATTGCTACTAAATATAAAATTATTTTAAAAATTAATATTTTATATAACTTTTATCATTTCTAAAAAAACCTACCAGAGCAAGACTATCCTTTCACACAACTAGTTCTTGATGAAAGATCGATCAACAAAACCGATTCCAATAAATATATTTTATCAAAGAGTCACCTTATCAACCACCTTATTGATTTGATACATAGAGATTTCAGCGCGCTACGATAGAATTCTCAATTCAAGCGTCTTATGTTCGATTGTCTATTACAATACCCTTTTCGGATTAGGATAGGGAATCGCACCACAAACAAGGCTATGCAAAGCAATCACCTATGAGTGATTTCAACTCTTTAGAGTTGTTTCGGCGGTCAAATAATTAGGATTTTAATTAGTATTTTAATTATTTTCAACATAATTTTAAGCAATTTTAATATATATTTTTAGTCATCTTAAAGTTTTTCTTCTATTTAAGCACTTGTAGAGTTGTAAACCTGAGTCATAATTATCTTTCATAGTTAATCATATTAATGGCTTAGGGAATTTTCTCTTTTATCTCTCGTGGATTCCAAGCTATTTGTTGGTGGATTTCAAACATATTTTCAAAAGTTTTGGCCTTATAAACTCTTTGTTACTTTGTTATTAAAAGTTAGGACTTGCGTGCCTTCCACGACTCCCAACTACGTCAGAATTCCTTTAAAGAAATCAGTCACTTCAAAATAATGGAGGATAAGCATGAAAGTTTGGGGAATTATCATTGAAAGGATAAAAGATCTATTAAATGAGTTTCATTTAACACGTTTAAAAATATTGATATAGACACTAACTTGCTTATTATAAAATCCAAATTGCATTAATTTGCATAAGCAGCAAGGAAGAAGATGGATTACTTGAGCTGCCTACCATGGATTCTCCTCTCATTGTTAGCCATCCTCCTCCTCTCCCTCCTCTCCTCCTCCGGCAATAAAAACCTCCCACCGGGGCCGTTTCCATGGCCCATCGTCGGCAACCTCTTCCTCCTCGGCGACAGCCCCAACGACTCCATGACGGAGCTCGCCAAGATCCATGGCCCTCTCATGTATCTCCGCCTTGGAAGCCTAGAGACCGTCGTCGTCTCCTCCGCTTCCATGGCTAAACAAGTCCTCCTCACCAATGATGCCGCACTGTGTAACAGGACGGTGCCTGATTCCTTCACCGCCCTCCAACACCATGAGTTCTCCTTCCTGTTCATGCCTGTATCCGACCGGTGGAGGAGCTTCCGGAGGATAACCAACAGCCATGTCCTGTCGGCAAGCCGGTTGGATGCGAGCCGGCTCCACCGGAGAAACAAGCTGGAGGATCTCATCTCCTATGTGAAGCAATGCAGCCATGCCGGGGAGGCGGTTGATGTGGGCCACTTGGCCTTCAACACCGCCGTCAACATCCTCTCAAACATCTTCTTCTCCGTTGATCTCGCTGGCCCGAAATCGACCACTTCCAGGGAGTTGAAGCAGGTTTTCTCCCAGATGATGTTGGAAGCCACGAAGCCCAACTTCGCCGACTATTTTCCGGTGCTCAAGCTCGTTGATCCGCAGAGGATCAGGCGTCGCATGGAGGGTTATTTTGGGAAGGTTATCGATCATTTCAGCTCTATGGTGAGTCGCCGGTTGGTTGCGAAAGACGGGTGCTCGGATGAGAACGATGCACTGGATGCTTTGCTTAGGGTCTGCCATGAGAACGGTGATGAGCTTCAGCTCCATCACATCCCACATATGCTACTGGTATCAACCATATCTATAACTAAGGCCCTTTTGGTGAAGCTATAGTTTTTCGAAAATTTTTATTTTTAACATTATATATGAACTTTAAAATCGACCAGAAATAATACAAATTATGAAATTTTGATTTAAAATAATACAAATTTTTGAAGTTAAATTAGAGGAAGATTCCAAATATAATTTTATTTATCAAAATTATAAAAAAAAAATCTATAATTAGTCATACTTTGCACAAATCCACCTTTTATATTTTAAATACATCAAACCCACTATTATATTTGTTTGTCCAACTTTGTGTCGTATAACACCAATTTTTAAAAATTATACAAAATTATATGAATTTTAGGCTATGATTCTATATTTTATTTTATTAATTATGGATAAAGTGGATGTGATTTTATTTAATTTCAAAAATAAAAGTGGTTTTTTTTTGGTAAAGTTGGACAAATAAATAGTGGTTTTGGTGTATTTAAAAATATAAGGGATGAGTTTGTGCAAAGTGTGACTATATACACATGTTTTTGTAATTTTGGTAAATAATGTTTTGTTTTTATTCTTCTCCTAGTCCAGGTTATGTAATATTTTAATTTAACAGATATTTTACATCCCTTATCTATCAGTTTCAGCTACTCCATCTCTATATATGTTTTACATCATATTCTATCAAAACTGATGCGATTGATTTTACAGGAGCTATTTCTGGGAGGAACTGATACGACCTCAGGTACAATTGAATGGGCAATGACGGAATTGCTTTGCAACCCTGATAAGATGAACAAGACTCGACAAGAGCTCGAGCTTGTTGTGGGCAAAGGCATAGCGGTCAAGGAGGAAGACTTTCCCAAGCTACCATACTTGCAAGCGGTTATAAAGGAGACATTAAGGAAGCATGGGCCAGCGCCATTTCTATTCCGGAGAGCGAGTTCTGACGTTGAGATTTGCGGCTTCACAATCCCAAAGAACTCACAAATCCTCATCAATACGAGGGCCATAGGGAAAGATCCAAGCTTGTGGGAAAACCCGGGTTCATTTCAACCGGAAAGGTTTATTGGTAGAGAGATTGATGTTAAGGGCCGAGACTTCGATTTCATCCCTTTTGGTGCAGGCCGAAGATCTTGCCCGGGGATACCTCTGGTGATGAGAGTGCTACCTTTGATTTTGGGCTCATTGATCAATTGTTTCGCCTGGAAGCTTGAAGATGGTGTTGAACCCGAAAAGATGAACATGGATGCTAAATGTGGTTTGTCATTGCAGAAAACTCAGCCCTTGCGAGCCATCCCTATAGCCATGATGTAGTTCTCTTGTCATCGACTCATCGGTCTACAACAATATATGAAGGTTTTCTTCACTTTGTATCAAGAATCTAGTTCATTCTTGATTAGTAAGAGCTTGAAAACCAACCTTTGTGCTATCATCTATTTCGCCCTTTTTTCATGTGTTTTATTTGGAAATCAGTTTTTATAAATGTTGGTTCAAAGTAATACGTAGTATATTAAGCTCATGAATCTCTTGGGAGATTTCATGTTCTAATGGGATGTGTACACCTCGTCAAGGATGTTGGGAGTGATTTATAAAGACATCGGGTTTGCAACTAATATTTTAATAATAAATTATTCAAAATGAATTTATGTTAGAAAATTCGGATATTTCGAACATCCTCGTCCTCAACTTGAAAATCATATTTAAAATCTTTAAAGCGGATTCCGGTCCAATTTTAAACTTTTGGAGATTAATTCCGTCATTTCGCCTCGGGATTTGAAATTTAACCCCGAATGACGGTATCCTCGTGATTTTGAAATATTAACTTGATCGAGTCGGGATAAGATCCAGAAAGCGGGATTTGGAAAACTAACTGAAGTGCGGAATAGGCAGATAAAAGGCAAACAAATACTTTAGAAAGGGGGAAGAATAGAGTATGACAACTTTTCACAAATGCAGAAACTGGTAAGACCTTACCACTAGAGATAAGACCTTATCTGAAACCTTATCTGAAACACAGAAACAAGTTAAGAACAAAATAACGAATAATAAGCACGAAATAGATAAATAAGAAGGATAAAGAGCGGAAAGTAAAGGACACGAGAATCGTTAACGAGGTTCGGCACAACCGTCTACGTCCCCGCCTAGGGTTATCCAACCCGTAGGATTCAACAATTTTATTTCACTTTATCTTATTAGCCCTAGATACAACCTCTAGAAGACATTCCCTCTTCTAGACTAACTTCCTATCTAGCAACCCAAGCACACTAATGAAACAAAGTTCTATGGATACCGGAGTACCTTATACGTTTGGGTAAAGAACCCTTAGTATAACCCTAAATGAATTGTAGGATAAAACTCAATGGAAACCTAACACTCTCAAATAAATAAAACGCTCAAACCAAAGAGAGATGCGAGATCGATGATTGTAGAAGACAAATGATTGCAGGAGAAATTGTATGCGCCAGGGGTGAAGCTTTTCTCGACTGCTATCTTCTTCTTCTCCTTATAAAGGCCGCCCGTCCGAGTAGAAAGAATTTGAAAGTTTGAATGTTTGCTTCACGTTTTTTTAGAACGTTGCACCAAATCCGACTGGGAGAATATTTAGCCTTTTGAAATTAATTCCAGAAGCTTCACGTGGAAACGTTCTGGAATTTGATCAAGTAGAAACGTTGAAGGGGTTGAGGAATTGTTCAACAAAATCCCTGTAGAATCTCAACAACAAAAGCTAATATATATGGGGTTAGATAAGATAGGATTTAAAACCTATAACCCAATATTAAAGCCACAATCTGAGTACATTTGAACTTCAATGTTGGCCCATTAATTAAAACCTAGGCCCAATAATATATTGATCCTTAGAATCAGAATGTAGTCTCAATAAAATAGGCCCACTAAGAACAAACTCATTTACGTTGAAGCAAGCTCATTCGTGTAAAACTTGAGCCAGTGTTGGTAAGGTCTTCCCAGTGTCGGTAAGGCCTTACCAAAACCTGGAAACCATGGTTTTGACTTTCAGCTCAAACAGTAAGGTCTTGAAACTGTTTTGGTACTGATGGTTTGTTTTAAAACGTTGAAGACAACTTGGAGATTGGTTCAACCAAATCTCTTGAAGATCTCAACAAACCAACAACCTTTTGAATTTGAAGATTGTTCCACAAAATCTTCAAAGAAGCTTCTAGAAAGTCAACCACAAATCTTCAATAACCAAATCAAATCCTCCACAAAATCTCCAACAAATAATTAAATATAAATCTCAATAAATAATCTAATTGATATTTGCATAAAATAAATACTACATTTCTTTGACTTCCATCATACGTATAATATAACATCAAGTACATATAATATAACATTAAGATAGACTCAACACTAACTTTCGAGAATTCAAATTTCGCGCTTTCGCAACTCATCTCATTTGTGTCTTTCTCTCCCAACCAAGTCTTTTCCTCCCCATTTGGGACTGACATTCCCAGCTCAATTGGTCCCATGTGCTGATTTTGAAAGCATGAACCTTCCTCCCTCCCTTTCTAGCAACTTGCCACCTTGTTTTGGAAAAAAGCCAAAACACCGCTGACATCCACTCCTTCCTCATTTGGATCTCACAGCAACCCATCCCCAAACCTTTTCCCCTATCTCATCCGAAATCATTTGCTACTTGTATACACACCCAAAACCCATTCTTTTAAATCCCCCACTTGTTCTCCTCTTTTGGTTTCAAAACCCATAAATCCACATCTCTTTCCTCCTTTCTCTATTACTCTACCCTTTTCTCTTTTCAAGCAGCCCATTTGGCCTCCTTTGCACCGCCGACACCACCGAGCATCTCCTCCCCTGTTTTCCGTTCGAAGAGTTCGGTAAGGCCTTCCCTCCCTTTTCCGATCGAACACCATGGTAAAGCTCCCACCTTTATGACTCTTACCTTCGATATAGGCCGATAAACGCAGCTCCGGGCCTCCGAAGAAGCCAATCGACATTCCGGCGGACCCGACGAACGAATTCCCCTCGGTGAGCTCCGCTCCTCTTTCCCTTTCGTTTGATGTTGTTTGAGTTTGGGGGTTCTTTTGGGGTTGAAGCGTCGGGAAGAATGAGGTCGGAGAGGTTGGAGCGAGGGCGAGTTCGTGCGGGGTTCGAGCGAACAGGAGCAGAGCGCGAGCGTGAGTGAGGGAGAAGCGAGTGAGTGAGGGAGTTTGCAAGCGGGATAAAGTGCGAGAGAGAGGGAGACGTCGGAGTGCCGAAGCGGGACGTGATGAACCAGGGAGCTGCGGATGAAGTCCTGAATCAGGGAGCGGGAGGGCAAGGTTGAAGATGACGTAGTGGGGCCCACGGGCCAGTTTCCCTTTGTTAACCGG
Organism: Persicaria maculosa; assembly: GCA_963922045.1. Classification (NCBI taxonomy): domain Eukaryota; kingdom Viridiplantae; phylum Streptophyta; class Magnoliopsida; order Caryophyllales; family Polygonaceae; genus Persicaria; species Persicaria maculosa. Next base: position 76,806,349 of record OY998255.1, on the reverse strand, counting down.
TTCGGTCTGGGTTCATTTTTCTTCTCGCTCGGGTCCGGTTCAGCTGGGGAAGGTTTGAGAGTGTAGGGTTTGGGCCTATTTTTGGTTTGGGCCAAATCTGATTGTTACAAATGGTTTGGGCCTAATTTTAATAAGGTATATATTAAAGTTATAAGTCTCACTATATATGTTATATAACTATTAAATGGATGGATTATAATATTATATATTATATGAGAATTATGATCTTTTAAAGATGTTGAGATTTAAAATATATTATTTGGACTTTAATAATATAAAAAAATGAGATTTGAAAAATGTTTTCAAATGCTAGAAATTGATTTAATAAATTAAAAAGAGAGTTTTTAGAAATGTACTAACCTTGTCGGATTTATTTTGCGAATAATAAGTTGATTAAAGGGTGATGTTTTATATCAATGCATGTGTACATTATATAAATATAATTTTTATTGGATCATATATATAATTTTTAAATTCTAAAATTATAAAATAATCAATTGTAATATCAGATGTTACCTCTATTATTACACTTATTATTTCGGATATATATAATTCCACGTGCATTACAAAAATTATATTTATACCCCATATTTATTATTTCAGATTAAATAATTATTTTCTAAAATAATCAAATTTCTAATTATTAATATTTTTGAAAATATAATTTCTTTATAATATAAATTATATCCAAAATAATAAGTGTCATAATCCATTCTCCAACTATACCAAGATTTCTCAGAATCAGCCTCAGCTATCATGACGAAGCCGTCAGCAAATAATAAGTTAGGCAAGATCAAGTCTTCGGCAAGTGCTGGATTATTTGTCTATGCAATAATAAGTCTTGAATTCTAAAATAATAATTCAATTAAATAAATTTAAAAAAAAAACATATACAGCAAATCGAGAGGCCAAATGCTATATATGTTGATAATAAAACTAACTGCTTGAAGTATAAATAATATTAATATTATTAAAACAAACACTAACGAACACCAACGAGGCACGATATATATTATAAAGTGTTTGAGAAGAAGCAATGAGCAAAATAAGGAAATGGCCATCATTATACATTCCTTTATATATGCTCTCATTTCTTTTAAAGCTTATCAATCCGTCAATCCATCCATCCATCCATCGAGGTAGCGAGATCAATGGCTAAAGCCATGGTGGTGGTGGGCGTAATTGCCGCATTTCTTGGCCTGCTCTCAGCTGTTTTGGGCTTCGCAGCTGAGGCGACCAAAGTTAAGGTATATTTATATACGTGCGTGTCAGAAAGCACTTTAATCCTCTTATTGGATCTATTGATGCCTTAATTTGTTACGGGTGTTTTTTTATTGCAGAAAACTAACACTATCCCAGATCCCGATAACAATGTGTGTGTGTATCCGAGCAGTCCAGCTGCCGCTCTCGGGTTTGCCTCGGCGCTGCTCCTTTTGGTGGCTTTCATAATGGTTCATTCGGCGAGTAGGTGCTTTTTTTGTTACAAACGACCATCAACGCCGCGCCCTGTGTGCAATGCCCCCCTAGTTAACTTCATCGTCTCATGGTAATTCATTATACATACATACATACATATTGTTTCTGGTGATGATTGATCTCCGTTGCCATACAGGCTCTTTTTTGCGTTGGCGTTTATACAAATGTTGGTGGCTGCCCGACTCAGCACCAAAGCAAACATGGACAAATTGCACACGAGCACCATTGGCGACATCTCCTTTTACACTTGCGATTATGTGAAGCCGGGAGTCTTTGCCACCGCCGCCTGCTTCGCTTTTACCAGTGTCGGCTTTGGAGTCGCGTGTTGCCTCAACTTGGCAGGCGAATCATTAGCTGGCCATGTCCCTCAAGGCGATGGTATTAGGTTGGGACAAGCCCAACACCATTCAGGGTTCGCATAGACCTATGTCCGACGATGTTAATATTTTTACATTATGAGCTAGTTTGAATCTATGAAGTTGGTTCGGTCTCTTTTATATGGCCTGTTGTTTTGGATCGATCTCTAAAACAATCAAAATTATACAAGCATTCTCGTATGTTGAGAATTGAGATCAACGTTATAAATCTTGAAAGAAATGAGAATGTATTTTGGGAATAAAAAGTTTGATCTGATTTGAGGGTCAAATAAATACTGGAGTAAAATATAATGGAGCGTGAACCTCCTACACAATTGCTTAAGTTTTTTTTTTATAAGGTAATAATTTGATGGTCAGATAGGTCTGACTCACCGAGAGGCCGACAAAGTCGGCAGACGGCGAAAATCATACAACCTAAACAGATAGAAATACAAACAAACGAAATGAAACAAGCTGAAATAAACCCTACAACAAGACGAATCAAGAAGATCAACTCCCAAAAAAGTTGAGGAAGCCGACGAAGACCGACGCCAAGCACCAATTGCTTAAGTTTTTGAGTTGAGGGAATCTTGAACTTATAATATAAAAAAAACCCCGATAAGACTATTTCTTACCCGATTCGGGATTCCCAAATTCAACAGAAGGGCTCGGGGTGGTCGAACGCCAATAAAGAAAAAAAATATGTTTTTTACATGAATTTTTTTACGGATTTTTCGCGTGGTAACCTTGAGGTTTAGCTTAATTCGGGTGATAAACAAGAGTTTGAAGTTTTTTGCCGGGTAACCCTGAAGTTTTGAAACTTTTTGTCTCGCGTCCAAAACTTGTGTTTTGGTGGGAAAAGTGAGTTTCAACATTTGAGGGGCTATAATGCGTAATATTGAATAATTGTGTGGTTTTTTTTTAAGAATACATAGCCTCTAAATCGAACAGAGAAGCGATGGGCGATTCTGAGAGGTGAAGAGAGGGCGATAGAGAGCAGAATGGAGACGAAGAAGAGTCGGCGGCGGCGGTGGGTGAAGGCAGTGACGGGGGCAGGCAACGGTGGCTCCGATGGTGGTGGCGGCGGAGGCGGCGGTGGCTAAAGAGGGACAAGTGAACATTAAATTATAGAGCTTAACTTCTCTTCTTACAAATTTAGAGATTTTTTCTCTTTCTCCGTTCATTTCTCTATTTTAGAGTTGGGTTTAGAGAAGTTGTTTGAGAGAAAAAAAAAGTTTTTTTCCTTAAAATCTCCCATTTTTTCTATTTTAGATAAGTTGTTGTGCTTGCTCTAATAGATAATATGTGGTGGCAAACACTTGGGAAGGTTAAATCCTGATTCCCGGTCAGTACGTTGATTGACTTGGAGTTTGTCTTCATTACATGATGATGTCCTCAACAACTCAACATGAGCTGCTTTGTTAAAATTCTCCAAAAGATGGATTTCTTGAGCTTCCTACCATGGATTCTGCTCTCATGGGCAGCCATCCGCCTTCTCCTCTCCCTCGTCTCCTCCTCCGGCAACAAAAAGCTTCCCCTGGGACCCTCTCCATGGCCCCTCGTCGGCAACCTCTTCCTCCTTGGTGACAGTCCTCATGAGTCCCTGATGGAGCTTGCCAAGGTCCATGGCCCTCTCATGTATCTCCGCCTTGGAAGCCTAGAGACTGTCGTCGTTTCCTCCGCCTCCATGGCTAAAGAGGTTCTTTTGAAGAATGATGCAACGGTCTGTGGCAGGACAGTTCCTGATTCCTGCACTGCCCTTCAACACCATCAAGTGTCCCTTCTGTTTATGCCTGTATCGGACCGTTGGAGGAGCCTCCGGAGGATCTGCAACAGCCATGTCTTCTCGAGGAGTCGGTTGGATGCAAGCCGGTTGCTTCGAAGAAGCAAGCTGGAGGGTCTCATTTCGTATGTGAAGCTATGCAGCCAAGCTGGGGAAGCTGTTGATATAGGCCACTTGGCCTTCAACACCTCCCTCAATCTCCTCTCAAACACCTTCTTCTCGGTTGATCTTGCAGGCCCGAATTCGAGCACTACCAGGGAGTTCAAGCAGGTTTTCTGGCAGATGATTTTGGTTGCTGCTAAACCCAACTTTGCTGACTATTTTCCGGTGCTCAAGCGCGTTGATCCGCAGAGGATTAGGCGTCGTATGGGAGTTCATTTTCGGAAGATCATTGATCATTTTAGCTCTATTGTGAGTCGACGTATGGCTGACAGAAACGGGCGCTTCGATGATGAGAATGATGTACTGGATGATTTGCTCAATATCAGCCATGGGAGCAATGAAGACCTTGAGCTCACCCACATCCCACATTTGCTACTGGTAAATATACATACATAGTCATCTTTGTTTCAGAAATGTCAACATTAGAAGCGAGGTAGGAGTGGCGAGTATTGTGGACAAACTAAGGGAGTCTAGACTGCGATGGTTTGGGCACGTTAGTGGGAAACCAGCATCAGCACCAGTTCGTAGGTGTGAGAGGTTAGATCTTGGGGATACCCGTATGGGGAGAGGTAAACCTAAGAAGAGTTGAATGGAGGTCGTCCGACAAGACCTCAATTTGCTAAACCTTTTGGAAGAAATGACTTCAGATATAGAACACTGGAAAATGTCCATTCGGGCTGCTGATGTTTAGGGTTATGGGCTTTGGTGTTGTGTCCTGTTGTCTTTGCTTCTTCTCTCTCTGCTTCTTTACTGTCCCTTTTGTCTTCTATCAACACTGTTACTTTGTGGTTCTAGTGCCCTACTCTTTTAGGTCTATCGAAAATACTCTCTCGATTGGTTCGAAGGAAGAGTGCGTAACAATATGAAAAGTAACTCACTGGTCTTATACTCACTGTTCAAACTTTTGATGCGAGACACTTTCCAACTCAACTATTATGTGGGTTTATATTGCAGGACCTATTTGTAGCAAGAACTGCCACAACCTCTAACGCTACGGAATGGGCAATGGCGGAATTGCTTCGCAACCCTGATAAGATGAAGAAAGCTCAAGGAGAGCTTGAGCTTGTAGTGGGTAGAGGCATTGTGGTTGAGGGGGATGATTTTCTGAGGCTGCCATACTTGCAAGCTGTTGTAAAGGAGACTTTCAGGAAGCACGGACCAGTGCCATTCATACACCGGAGAGCAGTTTCCGACATTGAGATTTGCGGATTCACAGTGCCAAAGAATTCACAAGTTCCTATCAACCTGTGGGCTATGGGGAAAGATCCAAACTCGTGGGACAACCCGGGCTCGTTTGAACCCGAAAGGTTTCTTGGTAGAGAGATTGATGTAAAAGGCCGAGACTTTGAGCTCATCCCATTCGGTAGTGGCCGAAGAATCTGCCCTGGGATGCCTCTGGCGACGAGAATGATACCTTTGATGCTGGGTTCACTGATCAATTGTTTTGACTGGAAGCTTCAAGATGGCGTCGAACCCGAAAACATGAACATGGATGCCAAATTTGGCTTGTCACTGCAGAAAACTCAGCCATTGCAAGCAATCCCCATCAGCATTATATAATTCTCTTGCTATCTAGCTACAACAATGAAGGTTTTCTTTTCAATGTCAATAAAATCTAAGATATTTCTCGGTCTGTAACAGGTTCGATTCTGGGTAACGGGCCTCTCTCGAATCCTCCAACGAGGGATCATATACAAACGCAAATACAAGAACAAGGGAATTGATATGATCACCTAAGCATAGCTCTCACACTACACATTTGTTTGAATTTTAATGTTACATCTATCCCGGCATTCGAAGAAACTATATCAAACTCATATCATATGAATCAACTGCAGCATGATGAAATTTGAAATAAAAAAAAGTCTTGACAGAAAAACTGAAGAAAGAAGAGCAAAGTTTCAAGAGACGACTAACAAAATTGTGGCCGGGGGTACAAAGCATCTCCAATCGCGCTTTTGCTACGCTTCTTTCTTCAACGATAGGAACGCTTCTCCGAGCTGCGATTCACAGGCACTATGGGCATCTGCATCCAGTGTCTTGAGGAAAGTCTTGGTCATTTCATGGGTTGACACAATTTGGAAGATTTTGCTACAGAATTTACGCACTGCAGCTCGCTTTGCTTGCTTCTCTGGCATCTTTTTCATCAGAGTTTGAACCAGATCCGAGATTTGGGCCAGATGGGTTTTCAAGGTTTTCTTTGAGTCTTTCTCGTTTCCGTCTGAGAGAAAAGATTTCAATGTTGAAAACAACAAGTCAAGGGCTTCTACTCGCCGGAAATCAGACTTGGCGCTTTTGCATCTTTCCAGAAGGAATCCAAATAGATGATGGCCAACCCAAGGCTTTCTTTTGAAAACCTCACTCAAGAATTCAGGTTTCAGTTGAGACTTCTTACTGTCAAAGTAAGCAGCCACGGCATTCTCGAAAACTTCAACAACCTTGTTTAGGTCGGATTCTGAGAATTTGCAAGCATCTATAACCTTCAGGATCCAGTGAGCTGAGTTCTGTGCAAGAGACACAATCATCTTGTGGCGGTTCGCAGAGGATGCCCGCTTCTTTTTCGACAAGCTGGCCATAGCTTTCTTCTTCTTGAAAGGCTTGGAGGCAAGCTTCATGTTCTTTTCCAACAAAGACACCAAGGTAGCCAGTTGAATGTCTGATTTCGGAAACTTTTTGGACTTGAACATCTTCTGCAAAATTCCCCATATGCGCTGTCCAAGCTGTTCACTACTTTCCATGGTATTTGGGTTCACAAATGCCTTGACTAAATTTGAGTATACCAAAAGAACCTGTGAAGCATCTGCACAAGAGATAAAACGTCAGTAAGGCCGCAAGCACATAAGGAAGAATGGAACTGTAAGAAAAGCATAAACTGCAAAACAAATCCAGCAGATAATATTTTTCCTTTGTTTTCCGCAGCTGCAATACCCTTAATCTTGCAAGCATACACAGGAGTCCGGAGCATATAGAGTGATTTGATTGCAGCCAGTACTCAAGCATACTAGTGGATAGCATATTGCTTACAATTTTTCTGCTAAGTAATATATGAATAAAACAATAATAACCTTATTTAGCAAAAGCTCTTTTTGGATAAAGAGCTTACCTAGTTCAAAAATGGATTCTGCATATCTACTTTGACAACTTAAACACAGTTCTTCAAGCAAGTGAATAATTCATGATTGTGAGCTTGATAAATGTATGTTATATAGAGAGTTAGCAAACCAGATCCATATGAATGCAGTAGGTTAAACCTTCTGCACGAGTACTATTAGACCTTTTACCGTCTAAGGATAATTACAACACTAGTTACATAATAGCATGTGGAGAAGGACAAAAACAATCTGCATAGTTTCAGCCATCAATTTATGATTCCAGTTCTGATCTATATATATAGAGACATTTTGATTTGGACAAAAGAGACTTACCTTGGTTTTCATGGAGGTATATCTCTAATAGTGACAGCACACGTAGTTTGAAAAGATTGAGCTGCGACATCGCCGTGTCACCTCCTCCTGCCTGATTCTTCTTTTCCTGAAATATTTTTGCGAGGTACGTATCCATTCGGAACATCGCATCATCATCCATGTCATCATCTGAATCATCAGAACTTTCAGGAATATCACTGCCACCAGTAGCCCCGAGAATTGCTGTTCCGCCATCTGTATGCTCCTCATTTTCGCCAACTTCACCCATTTCACCTACATCAGAGTCTTCATCTTCTTCAATATCAAGGAGATCATCTTCATCATCGTCATCATCTTCATTGTCTTCACTTCTATGCCTAGCTGGTTTCAGATCTTTCTTAATGACCCGCAACATCCGAAGCAATCCGTCTTCTGATATATCATTGCACATGCCCTTGAACACCTGTTCAATAGAATATCGCATTGGTGCTGATCCTTGCAGCAACAAGGATAATAAAGTGTCAAGTTGGACATCCAGTGGATTGGGAGAATCATCCGACTCCTCGACTCCAGGTGAATCAATGAGTTCATGGAAGCCAAAATCTTTTCCAATGCATATAATAAGCTCATAAGCAGCTTCTGAGAGTTCCCCAGGTCGAAGGAGAAGTTGGAGCAACAACTGAATAAGCAAATACCTCAGTGCATGTATCTTCGTTGTATCAGAACTACTCTCAAGATTTCTTCCCTAGTAACAAGCAATTTCAGCAAAATACGTCAGACATGGCAGTGCGAACATCAGCAAATTGTTTTAAAATGTATACAGCCAAGGAACTAGTGATGAAAATTTTATGACCAACCACAGGTTAATCTTCATTAAAAATCTGCTAACGGTTTGTGTGCATTCACACGCTATGCAATGGACATTATATGCACTGCACTTTTACATTGCTTATTTGGATGGTACGTTTAGTGTCCCCAAAAGGTACATGAAACACGCAATATCTCATTATTTCAGACTCCTAAATGCCATATGCATCTGAGAGATAACAATATTCACTGACTTTAATCATCTAGTACCTAGAATGACTTAAACCTCATTTGTTCCACACAAAGCAGGAGAAGAAAAGAAAAGTTTATAGCATGTAGAACAAGGAAACAAAAGAAAATCTTTTGCAGACAAACATACCTCTCTAGAAAGCCGAGATTCCAATGCCTGCAACTTTTTGAATGCCCCTTCATCCTCGTTGTCCAAGGACCTAAAAAGTGAAACAGAAGGAATGTTGCATAATGTGCCAAGAAAGCGCATGAAGAAATAGCCAAGATCGGTTTTCTCCAGGCTGCTTGTCTCGGACAGTGCCCCTCCTTTTTGAGCACCAGAAAGCAACAACTCTAGTTGTCCAATGCACACCCGGGAAAGAGCATTTGAAATGGGCGTCCTTGGCCACCTAAAACTTTCCTGCAACTCAAAAGATGTCACTTCTGTTCCAAGAGATGCAGAAAATAAGCCCTGAACAGCCAAAAATTTCACTACTTCCTGCTCCACCCGAAATTTAGCTTCTGGATCCAGGTGCAAATGTTTGAGGATACTTGGCAGGGATTCAACAATCCAACTTTTCAATAGATCAGCATTTTTAGGCGTGCCAGCAGATTCCTTGTCTTCCACCGAGCCTATCTCTGAATTCTCATCGGTTGTTTGGCTTTGATCTGAAGGTTCATCTGAAATATGATCATCGTCCACAAACATACTTGTCAAGTTCTGAATAAAAAGCATGCAACCAGGTTCAGTTGTGAAACTTGCCATCAACTCTTTGATAGTTTTTGTTCTTGTGACACAGTCAAACCTGCCATTGCTATGCTTCTGCAGGGCCACAATTACATAAACTCTCCTAATGTCATCATGCCTAACCCAATCAACTAGCTCTTTGAGGAAATGCTCAGCCACTTTATGCAACCATGAATCTTTAGATAATAATACATCCATGAGGCACCGTACAAATTTGTGAGACAGAACAATAGGTACACAAGATGCTGGTAGCCTTGGTAGCATGAGCCGAAGTAAATCGAAAGCCAAATGTTTGCGGTCATGTGATGACAACAGAAGGGATCCTTCTAGAATCACCTCGCAAAAATTCTTCAGATTCACTGCAACATCTTCATCAGTAGAGCTAGGTTTTCGATTCTTCTTGTGCTTCTTACCAGATGTCAAACTTGTAGCGGCATTGTCGTCTTGTAATGCTGCATCAGGCAACAAAGCACTAACTAGAACTGGCCAAATACCATGAACTCTAGGCTGACAAAAGGTTGATTCCTACAACATTGCAATTGAAAATTTCCAGTTTAGCTTATGTTTGTCCTTTGTGACTTCAAGAAGTCAAAAGAAAGAAAAAGAGGAGAGACTGACCTTTAAACAATTAGCAATTAAAGTTAAATGATCCACTGCAAAAAGTCCACGAGGGCTAAATGGATGTGGCAACAGCTTGCCAAATATTTCACTGTGAGTGGAAATCTTTTCCTGCAATTTCAATGCTAAAAGCAAAGCATCTGGATTACCAGATTCTAAAGCTCCTTCAAACCATTCGCGGAGCCCTGGAGCTTCAAGAACATGGTTGATTACGGCTTCATTGGGCAACTGCAAAGCCATAACCATGCTTCTAAGTACCAAATAAAAAAATCGTCATCACAAGTGTAGCAAGACATGAGAGAATGGGATGGAAACTCAAAGAAACAGTGACTATAAAATTAACTGCACATTACTGATCCCATGCGTCAAGCCATCACACGTTCGCTGAGCCATCATCATTCTCCAACCCTATTGATAGAGGCACTTAAAACGTGTACCCGTTTTTCATTGAGCATGTCATTCTAGATACTACAAATTTCCAAGTCATGGAAGTGCTGGGAGCTAAAAAATCTTATGACTATCTTCAACTAAATTATTCTTTTACAGTCTAAGAAAGTTTTAGAAGATACTCTGTATAAGAGAAGGATGTAAAGACACAATTCTAACCAGTAATGGCACGTAACCTTAGCTGTTGATCTCCATTGGACACTTAATGCATGGGAAGGAAAATCGTTTCCCTCAACCATCCAAGTCCAACAAAATAAGAAGTCTCCTCATTAGTTCTCTTTCTATAGTTTTCAAATGTGCATTTGAAGACATGCTCTCAAAGCCCAGTGATGCAATTAAGGGTTTTTAATGGATTTTGAAGGGGGTGAGCTACCCTGGGATTATGTTACTTAATCATCTGATTCACCCAACCATTTGTTAGAGTTCAATCCTGAAAAGTGCAACAAAAGCATCCCATTGGCTACTGAGACTAACGTTTTTCTTCTGTTGGTTATTGAGACCTATAAATATAATAACAAAATGTGTTGTTCCTTTGATGAATTAAGGTAAACCAGTTTCTTCGTATTGCTATGATAGATGGTCCTTTATTCTGATTCTTTTCAACGAAAAGAGTCAGTGTTACCGTTACTAATTTCTTTGAACAAAATATTAGATATTCAAATATCACTTTTAAAAAAACAATGAAAGAACATACTTTTGCCTATCCCTACTCCAAACTACAAAACTGGAATTGGATGCTTACCATATCCACCAAGTTCAGAAGTATTGAAACAGTTGGCTCTTGCAAGTATCGTTTTCTAGATGCAAGACTGATAAGAAGGCGGGTAACATCCTTGATGTATGGAGTTTCGTAGTCAGATTTCCACTCTTCACTCAATCTCCCTGACCTTGCCAAGGCAGCAAAAGCAAACAAGCGACCCAAGAGACAATCTTTAGCTTCCTGGAAAACCGAAACACACAACTTAGCAAAACTTCAGGGGAAAAAAAACACAAAAGAAGATCAATCACAACCGAACTTGTAAATCTGACCTGTCCCTTCATTGCAGAAGAAACCTGAAAGGAATCATCTATAAGTTTGAGCATAGAATCAACTTTGATTTTGGGAACCACACCAACCAAGGCTGCCAAACCCAATGCAAATCCTTGTCTTGCACACTAGCAACAACAATGTGTAGGTAAGTCGAACCGAATAGGATGGTTCTATTAAATTGCTGCAAACATGACATTCTATACCACAAAAGGCACATCAAAGTAACTTCAATGGTATTCAAACTTCAAATTAGTCTAAGTAGATTAACCTATCACTTAAAACACAGCATGATAGATGATGTAAACGTAATCAAGCTTACCTCTCTTGATGAAGAAACACCTCGAATGAGCCTCCGAACAGCATACCTAACTGAAGGTGCGCACTCATCCAAGCCATCATCTTTTTCGGCTTCCAACATGCTACCGCTCTCAACTTGTTGTTTATCACTAATTTTCTCATACGCCCTTTGAACTTCAACCAATTCCGATACCAGCATCTCAGCAGCTGCTTCTCTCTTGGAAGAATCAATTGATGACAAGCTGCTAAATACACTAATATGGAACTCAGGAAGGCCACTACCCGCAGTCAGAGATGATGGTGACACCGCTTTAGAGGCCTCTTGGTCCTCCTTCGGCTTCACTTCCTCGTCGTCACTCTCCAAAGAAATACGATGCCTTTGCTTATCCAGTGCTTTCCTTTTCTTCCTCCTCTCCATCGGCAAATCAGAACTGTTAGGGGTTGGAATAGATGCATCTTCAGATTTACCAGCCTTTTGCTTCTTCAATTTCTTCTTCAATTCACCAATCCCAGCTCCTACTGCCTCTTCCTGCACCAAAGATTCGGAACTTCTTTTCTTGCTACCCATTGATATGCTCTCTATCTAATATTTGCACCAACTCCAAATGACGAACTGAAAACACCCAAAATAATGGAAACAAGTGAGGAATTCGGAGCACTGGAGTTGGATTCGTGATACGCCCTATGGTTTTCCGTTCCGGGAACGTGGAACCGAAACAGTTCGAACCAGGTCGATGACGGCGGCGAACGCAATCGGCGCGCTCGAAGGGTCTCTGGCTTGAGATTTGGTGGCGGCAGAGAGAAATCGAAAAATTAGAGGACAAGGGTTTGCTTATAGACACATGCCCATTTAGTTAATAAGGCCCAAACAATAACCCAAAATTTGGCCCAAATTAAAGCCCAAAACAACTAAGGTTTTTTTTAGGGTAAATTGCATAAAATCACTCCTTAAATAGAGCATATTGCTCAAAATCACCCCTTAGATGCGAAATTCCATTAAACCACCCCTTATAACCCACCTGTTAACAAAATGTCACCCTTTACCTTTTTCCGTGATGTTTTATGTTAAAAATATATGTGAATGACAAAAATACTCACCAATTGATCAAATTTTCTTTAAATTCTCATAACCTCCTACCACCCTTTACCCCCTTACCTTTTTTCATGTTCTCAGTGTCGTCCACTTATGTTTTGCTTGCAGACAAAGAATAAGTTCTCAACTTTTTTGATTTTTTAAAAAATAAAAAAATCTTATGCTTGAGTGGCATACATTGCTGATTTTTTTTAAAACATGAACTACAGAAGGGGATAATGAGCAAATCGAAGGCGGCATCTAGTAGAAGAATGAGAAGAAGCTTCGTCGCTTGCACTCGACGCCGGAGAAGAACGAGATATGATGCGCTTGCCATTTCTCCTTGCGCCTCGCAGCTGACAACCCTATGTAGCTCTGTCGCCTCCTAGTGCTCCGACAAAGAGCACGGTGACGACCAATGCCACCTGACCCCGAGTCTGGTCCCAAAATCACAACCCACAAAATCGAATAAAATTGTTCAATTTTTTGAGGGGGTTTGTCTAACCAGCAATAAGGATCTCAAATTCATCATCAAATTCGAACTCTTAAGCACCCAAGTTTCATATCTAGGTTTCAAGCACCACAAGTGAGCAAGGACGCTTCTTTCCTAAACGACTTCTCAACTCTATCGGACCTACCTTGCAGAAAATACCCCTCCTCTTCCTCCGGCGGCGGTATATGCGCTTTCTGCCTCAGAGGCCGGCTAATGAAGCCGGTGTGCCCTGAATTTGGCGAACAAAGGCTCTCCTCCTCATGCTCTTGCTCCGAGAACGTCTTTGATTCGAACTCAAACTCTGAAATTGAGGGTGTTGCAAGGATCTCATTCCTCACATATTTAATTGAGGGCGTTGCAAGGATCTCATTTTCGGCAATTTCGCATCTAAGAGGTGGTTTTGAGCAATATACCCTATTTATGGGGCGGTTTTCTACAATTTACCCTATATACACACATTCATATATAGGGAAAAATAATTAAAATACCCCACCTTTGATGGTATGGTAACAATATATCCCCAACTTTCAAATGTAATAAAATTATCCCGACCTTTGACGGTAGTGGTAATATATTACCTTGGGTTTCCTCACAGGTCAAAAATGTTGACAAAGCAGCCTACACGGATTTTTTGGACAATGGTTTTCTTGAACGGTTTCCTTATGGGAAAAAAATAAAGAGTTGGATCGGGTTCATATCCAACGCCTTTTTCTCCCTCCTATCTTCTTCCATGTTCGCCTCGAACTGTCTTCTAAGTCTTCTAGGCAGCTCATAGTTCATCTTCAATGACAATCTTCCTCCATCGGGGTCGCGTATCTTAAGTTGTCTCTCTCACATATTCTTCCTCTTTGATTCCTTCACGGGCTTAGCTGAGTAAGATTTATTTTTACCCCTCTTTGTTGTTGCTGTTGTTATTGGTTTAGTTTTGTTGTCGGTTTGGTGTTAGGAATAGTCGTGTTGTATTAATTTAAGGCAATTTTGACCGAATTAGTTGCTTGATTGAATCAATTTTATTTTTTGGGTTTAATTTTATTGTCGGTTTATTTTTTTTCCTAAGGAAATCGTTCAAGACAACCCAATTTTAGTGTTAATTTGTAAAAAGGCTTTCACGTAGGTTGCCAAAATCCACGCAGGCTGCCTTGTTAGTAGAGATGGCAACGGGGTGGGGAGTATCCTCCCCGCCCCTGTCCCCGTTTATCAAACCCCCCTCCCCCCGGTCGTCGTCCTCGTCCCCGTTCGGGGATTGAAAATTATCCACGTCCCCATCCCCGCTGGTTCCCCGTCCCCGTTTAATATCCCCCATTTAGTTTTCCCCCGGGTTTCCTTATGGATTTCCCCACCAAATTACATTTCATGATATAAGTTTCACCTTAGTTTAATATATAAGTTTATGCCCACTACAAAATATATCAAACTTTAAAAATAAAAAAAATATAATATAGATATGTTAAATAATAACAAATAATAATTAAAAATGTTAATATAGATACTTGTAAAAATGTTTAACGGATCCCAGCGGGATTTTCCATCGGGTAGCGGGGTGGAGCGGGGAACGGGGTGGGGACTATCATCCTCGTCCCCATCCCCATCCCCGTGCGGGGAACTGTTTTTTCCCCGTCTCCGTCCCCATCCCCGTCCCTGCCCTCGTATCGGGGATTCCCCACGGAGATCAAGAATCCCTTCCCCATTGGCCATTGTCATCCCTACTTATTAGCATTTTTTACGCGTGAGAAAACCACTTTATTATATTTAAAAGTTGAGGATAAAAATATTTTTATCATACTCTAAAGGTGGAGTTATTTTAATTAGTTTTCGTTATTCTAAACAACAAAGTTTGAAATATTTTCGTTTACTCATAAAAAGCAAACTATCTTGGATATATATACTTTTGAATTTGAAATACTCAAATTCTTTTTCCAAACCAAGATATATAAAGAAATACTAATAAAAAATTAATTTTATGCCATTAATTAGAGGCGATGGAGGTCCCCCTCTGCGTATAGCCGGAATACATTTACTTTGAATTTGAATTATTCATAAGCTCTGGAAGATGACGCGTACGTACTAGTATACCCATATATACTGGCAAAGTTTAGAACTTATAAGAAGTCAATTGAGGTTGGTGACATATTACTAATACTGAGCAACAGAGCAAGTAATAGTTATTTCATATATTCGTATTTGACCCAACAAATTTCGAAATATTAATTAGTCGGAAGTAAACTTAAAACCCCTGACTTTATTCTTTTAATTTTGTTAACTAGTTTAGTACCCGCACAAAAGTGCGGGTCTTTTATTAAAATTAATATGTTTAATATTAGAAAATGTATAATTTTTTTTTCTAAATAAACTCTAAACTCTAAGTACCACTATTCACATCTAAACATTGTTAATTATTATATAGTTAATAGTAAAAAAAACTTTGAAAATTTGTAATTAAAGACAAAATTTTATCCCATTGTTGATTAATATTTGTACCCAAATGCATGTATGTAAAAATAATCTTAAATTATATATGAAATGTCTATTATTTAGAGTTGAATTTTTTTCTCTTTAATTTATTCTTCTTCTCTTCGAATGCATTTGTCATTTTTGAATGCATCTGTCATCAATTATATTGTGGAACAATGTAAATGAACATGTATTATTTATATTTAGAAATTGTTTAGTAAATTTGTTTATTGTGATTTGTTAGGTATACTTGAGATTTATTTTTATCTCTTGGTATAAATAGTTGAGATTTGTTTTTACCGCGTGCGCGCACACACACATATATTAAAAGAGATTTCATTAACAATTGCATTTATTTCAAATCAAACATAATAAAGAAAGAGATGGGAATTCACATCAACAACGGCAAACTACAAACATATAGATCTTAATTTTTAGATAAATGTGAGTGCAAGAGAATCGATAACTGGTCGAATTGGATTACCTATAACATCTTTAACTCGCGTAAATATTTATTTTAATGAAAAAGAAATAAGATTTTGAAAATATAGAGAATTTTTTTATCCCGATAGAGAAATGAAACCCTCCACATTAAGTTAAAAGGTCATAGAAAGACATTAATAGTTGAATTTGTAAATTATTATAGAATAGAAATTTGTACATTACTCACCTCGAAAACTATAATGTTATTGAGTGGGGGTAGAAAAACACAAATTGAACTAAATCAAGTTGATTCTCAAAGTTTTACTTTTACACTATCCTATAAACAAACAATTGCATGCACATACTAATTAAGAGTCAATTTGAATAAATTATAAACAAACAAACAAACAAAGTACAAAGATAAAATGCTAAAAATTAGATCGATGACAAGATTGCAAGAAATTTAAAATTAATTAGAATGATCAATAAAAACTTATAGTGAGGAAGACACATTGATGGAGATATGATAGAATTTATAGAATTGAAGACATAAGGGTAATTTTGTATATCAATCTTGTTGAAAAGATCCATAATAGATTTTGTTAGTTATTTAAGTTTATCCGAATTGTTATTCAAATTCAAAATTGCAATAATATCCAATCCAAAATAATTTTAACGAAATTAATAAAAATAAATTTAAAAATAAAATCAATCGGTTAAGATTTAGGGAAAAATGAATGAATGAATTAATTACGTATTTGAATAAGTAATTTGATTTATAATAAATAATAAAAAGAAAACCAATTAGATTTTTTAAGTTATTTAAGTTTATCCAAATTTTTATTCAAATTCAAAATTGCAACAAT
This sequence comes from Persicaria maculosa, assembly GCA_963922045.1. NCBI lineage: Eukaryota > Viridiplantae > Streptophyta > Magnoliopsida > Caryophyllales > Polygonaceae > Persicaria > Persicaria maculosa. The sequence goes on along the minus strand of OY998255.1, from coordinate 76,789,688 downwards.
ATCAAATTCAAAATAATTTTAATGAAATTAATAAAAAGAAATTTAAAAAGAAAATCAAGCGGTTAATATTTAGGGAAAAATGAATGAATTAATTTTTTATGTATTTAAATAAGTAATTTTATTTATAATAAATAATAAAATGAAAAACAATTAGATTTTTGAATTTATTTAAGTTTATCCGAATTGTTATTCAAATTCAAAATTGCAATAATATCCAATTCAAAATAATTTTAATGAAATTAATAAAAAGAAATTTAAAAATAAAATCAATTGGTTAAGATTTAGGGAAAAATGAATGAATGAATGAATTAATTAAATATTTAAATAAGTAATTTGATTTATAATAAATAATAAAAAGAAAACCAAAATTAGATTGTGTTAGTTAGTTAAGTTTATCTGAATTGTTATTCAAATTCAAAATTGCAATACTATCCGATTCAAAATAATTTTAATGAAATTAATAAAAAGAATTTTAAAATGAAAATCAATCGGTTAAGATTTAGAGAAAAATAAATTAATTAATTAATTACATATTTAATTAAGTGATTTGATTTATAATAAATAATAGTTTATTTAAAAATTGAAAAATACCTAATTGGTTAATATTCCTATATTAAAGGAGAAGACGCCACATCAACCTATAAAATCCAATCGATACCAAAACCTAATTGACACCTTCAATTTCAAATAAATGATTAGATCGTACAGTGCAAACAAACTAATAAATATTTAAACATAATTACCTTTTCATCTATCAAAATCAGGTCAATCGAATAAAGTTTTTCAGGATCATTGTAGCTTAGGGATCTAGACATTCTTAATACGCGAACCATAATATTCCATCGGATTCGTGTGGTGTTTAGGTGTTGTTGTAGTAACTCGTCTAGGTAATGAAATTTTCGAGTGCTACACTCAACGTTTTCATCGTCTGAAAAAAAAAGATTAATTCAAAGTGCAAACGCATAAACTCCATAATGAATTCCATAACGATCTAAACTAATCCGCACAAACAAATAAACTAAACTAATGTGCACATACGTGATTAAACAACTCCATCATGAATTGATTTAACTCAATCAAACCGAAATGAATCTCACAAGCGCATAAACTAAAATAATATTTAACGTACCTTTTTTTCAATGCTTCCTATTACTACTACCTTTAATATTTGTCATTGTGGATAGCTCGGTTGTGGGTAGCTCGGTTGAAAATAAAATCTACGTCTACGTACGTCAACCTTACCTTCCTCTACATCTTTCAATTAGAGAATCAATTACTACCGGCTAAATTCATTTGCAATCAATTACATATTCTCAGTAAATATATGAAAATGAAATGAAATCGTAACAACTCGATCCAATCGTAACCGATCGGAAAATTAATTAATTAATTAATTAACCACTTGACCTAATTCAAAATCATAACCACCAGAGATTCGGCAAAATCATATTGAAAAATTCTATACTTTAATTAATAAATACTTTAATTACTTAAATATGCAATTATTTAATTAACAAATCCAAAAAAAAAAATTAAAAAACCCTACTTTAAAGGAGAAGCCGCCACATGTCGTAGGCGACTTCTCCTTTAGTATTATAATATAGATTAATAGTTCAAAAGTAGTTTTCATATTTTGAGTCAGTTAGAGTATGTAAAGCAAAGGGCCTGGGCCTCGGGCTCTCCACTTATTTTTCCTCTGCCACATCTGCTTAAGAGTCTCATTCTATCTGTTTATTATTTGCACCCTCATAAGAGAGTCCTTCTTTCGGACCCTTAAATTACTTTTTACTATTTACCTATTTATTATTTGAAACGGAAAATGCAATGACACAAACGTTACCCTATGTGATAGAAATAATAGTATATGGGTATTATTAGTGTAATTTTTTTTTAAATAACATATGTAAAATGAGTGTCTATGGGTAGATAAAATTAATTCACACTTGAATATAATTTTTATTTTATTTTTTAATTATAGAAACTGTTTAAAAATCATTTTTATAAGGTTAATTCACATGTATATTCGTTGTACGTGCTAAGGGCTTCACTTTTTGAGCTCTTGTAAGGGCCTCCGGGATGGGGCTCTTAGCCCTTTTGCTTTTGCTTTTATATTATTTACTTAGTTGGCAATTGTAAGAGCCTAGAGGCCCTATCCCATGCACATGCTCTTAGTTATTACCCCCATCGATCAAGACTTGCTTATAAAGTAAATTTACCCTTTTTAAATATATATATATATATATATATATATATATATATATATATATATATATATATATATATGTGTGTGTGTGTGTGTGTGTGTGTGTGTGTTTATTAAAAAAATTAAAACTATATAAAAAAATTAATATTAAATTATTTTTTAATAATTTAATATTCCATCTGTTAATTAAAACTTATCATTTACTATTCATGCACGTTTTTTTAGAATGATAAAAACTATACTCCCTCCACTTCCTTTTAAATGACTTTTTCAAGTAAAGCACGTACGTAGTTTTAGAACGGTAAAAGCAATGTTAAATATTTATATTTTAATATGTTTTTAATAATATTATACTTATCACTAATAAGTATGAGATTATTGAAAAAAATTGTTTAAAATTTATTATTTTATACTCCTTATAGTTTTTTCACACCTTAAAAAACGTGCATGAATAATAAAAAGTCAATTAAAAGGAAACGGAGGGAGTATAAAATATTAATTTTTTTTACATTTGTTTTTATAAATTTATACTTAATAGTAACAAGTATGTGTAGTGCTTGGTGATGGATGGAGTGAAGGTTGTCGATGGTGGTGGGATCTGTAACAGAAAGGGAAGTAGGAAGAGTGAAGGGAAAGATAGAGGGAGGTGAGTTAGTTAGAAAGAAGAACAGACGAGGGATAGAGAGGTAGAGATAGAGAGTTTGAGAGGTAAGAATTACATGTGTATATTGATGTCCATCATACATTCATAACCTCTATTTATACACCTACCATGGCTTACACTTTAATCTTCTACACTTGACCATACTAGTAGGTTAATGACATTACTCCCCTTTTATAAAAGTCTTGTCTCAAGGCTTAAGTTGGAACTGATGGATGATGTGCCCTGCTAGTTCCCAAGTGGCTTCTTCCACACTCAAATTGACCCATTTGACAAGCCATTCAGTTACCGGGTCTCCATTGCTCAAGTAAGTAACCCTGCTGTCCAATATAGCCTCAGGTTCCTGCAGTAAATTGCCTTCCTCATCTGCTACTGGTGGAGCTTGGCTCACCACTTGATCTCTTTTGACACTGAGCTTGAGTTGAGATACATGAAAAACTGGATGAAAAGAGGCAGTGGATGGTAGTTCCAGCTTGTAGGCAACCTCTCCTACTTTCTTCAGAACCTTGAAAAGGCCCATAGTATTTGGAAGAAAGTTGCTACCCCTTCTCCAGAGATAATGTGCCCAAGATATTCCACCTGTGATTGCCCAAATTCACACTTAGATTGCTTAGCAAACAACCTATGCTTCCTCAATGACTGCATTACCCAGTTCAAGTGTTGCACATGCTCTTCCACTGAGCTACTATAGATCAGAATATCATCAAAAAATACCAATACAAACTTCCTCAAAACTTCTTTAAACACTGAATTCATGAGAGCCTGGAAGGTGGCAGGTGCATTGGTGAGGCCAAATGGCATCACCTTGAATTCATAATGGCCATGGTGAGTTCCGAAGGCAGTCTTCTCAATATCCTTATCAAGCATCCTCACCTGATGGTAACCAGATCTCAAGTCCAGTTTGGAGAAAATAAAGGCACCCCTTAGTTCATCTAAGAGGTCTTCAATGTGAGGAATAGGGAATTTGTCTTTAATAGTAGCCTCATTGAGTCTCCTGTAATCAATACACATTCTCCAACTCCCATCCTTCTTTTTGACCAAGAGTATAGGAGAAGCAAATGGGCTATGACTTGGTTGGACCACACCACTCTTGAGCATTTCAGTAATTTGCTTTTCAATTTTCTCCTTCTGGAAGTGAGCATATCTATAGGGCCTGCAAGCTAGAGGTGAAGTGCCTTCTTTGAGAGTAATAGAATGCGCGTGACCTCTTATTGGAGGTAAATCCTTAGGCTCTTCAAACACATCAGGAAAAGCAGACAACACCTTTTCTATTTCTGGCATGCACTCCTTACTTGGGACAGTAGTGTTGTAGACTTGTGAAACTTCTGCCAATATTAAGTGATCCTCAGAGTTGATCAATTTGCACATCTCCTTCCCAGATAGTAACCTGATACAAGCTTCTGATGGGTCACTGCTCTCCTTAATGCCTTTAATCACAATTTTCTTGCCATTTCTCAAAAAAGAGATTTGTATTGCTAGGAAATCAAACAGCACTGGGTTGAATCTAGCCAACCAATCTGCCCCCAAAATCATCTCGCTATCAGGCATATTGAGCAGTCTAATATCATACACATACTTGCTACCCTGCATTTCCCATTCACAACCTTTACAGACTTTATCACTCAACATCTTGCCAGTTAAAGGTGTTGACAACCATTAATCCTGTCCTGGCAATCTCAAATCCAGCTGTTTGAGCCAAGCTAAGATCCAAGAAACTATGAGTAGCCCCACTGTCAATCAGTATGGTCACCTCTCTTCCCATGATCAGCCCTTTTACTCTAATAGTGGTTCCCAATTCGCCACCAGTTAAGGCATGCACAAAAATCTCAGGTATCTCCTCATCCTGTTCAGTCCATTCTGGTGGCAACAAGCTATCCTCACCCTCATCTTGAGTATCTTGGGCAATCAAGCTATGGATGGTTTGAGTTTTACATTTGTGGCCCACAAAGTACTTATCACCACATCTAAAACACAGTCCTTTCTTGAAATCCTGTGTTTTCTTGAGGCTCATATCTGACAGTTGGTTTGTAATTGGTTTAGGGGGGGGGGGGGGGGCGGGGGGGCTTACCTTCTCTGGTGTCGCTCTTGACTGGACCATCTCTGCTCCATGATGGTTTGAAAGATGATCCCCCACCGAAGCCTTGCCTCTCTGGTGCTCTTGCAATCTTTACCAAGGCCTGCACCGCCCTGTAATGTAACCTAGATTGCTCAAAGACCATCATCATCGACGATGGGCACCCCAATTGCACTAGTGACCTGATTTCAGCTCTTAATCCACTGATAAAACTTGAAATGAAATAGGATTCCGTCAAATGAGGATTGAACGAGAGCATACTCGCTCTAAGATCTTCGAATTTTTCTATATATTCCTCAAGATCGTCCCCCTGGTCCAATTTATTGAACTCAGCCACAATTTCAGTTTCACGCCTTTCACTAAATCTGGCACACAGATCATCGCAAAATTCGACCCACCTGGCTCTTGGTTTGTGAATCATGTATCCTTGCAGCCATACATCTGCCTTGTCGTTGAGATACATCGCCGCAATTTCCACCTCCTGTGGCTCTGGAATTGCGAAGATGGCGAAGAATTTCTCCGCCTTGCGGATCCAGCTCCGGGGCTTCTTGCCATCAAAGACGGAGAAATCAAGCTTCGGCAATCTGTTGCTTCTCACACTGTCGCTCCAACAAGATGATTGAGAACCTGGATTCCCGACTCCACCAGATGATTGGGATCCCGAATTCCCGCTCGATCCTTGGTGATTCCAACTCTGGTTCTGTGAATGACGGCCATGAATCTCTCTCTCTGGCGGTCCTGACCCCATCAGTGATCCATCTGATCGCTGCTAATCTTTCTCCCTTCCTGGCGGCGGCCGGCCCCCGGTGTCGGAGCTTTCTTGATCCTTCTCGCGTAAAGGAGGTTTACGCACCAGCTCTGTCAATTGCGCCAGTTGCGCTTTGGTGAATTCTTTGAATTCTTCGAGTTGTTTCGCCTGTAGCTCGATCATCATCTTCTGTTCGTCCCGTCTAGAATGTGAATCTGCAATGGATTGTTGCGTTGAAGCTGCAAAGTCTCTCATAGCGTCCCTGAGCTCGGCGAACTGCGTCTCCAACGTCTTCGATCTTGTGCCAGCCATCGGAAAATCTTGCGCGCCGGGAAAGTGGCTCTGATACCAATGTAGTGCTTGGTGATGGATGAAGTGAAGGTTGTCGATGGTGGTGGGAACTGTAACAGAAAGGGAAGTAGGAAGAGTGAAGGGAAAGATAGAGGGGGGTGAGTTAGTTAGAAAGAAGAACAGACGAGGGATAGAGAGGTAGAGATAGAGAGTTTGAGAGGTAAGAATTACATGTGTATATTGATGTCCATCATACATTCATAACCTCTATTTATACACCTACCATGGCTTACACTTTAATCTTCTACACTTAGCCATACTAGTAGGTTCATGACATTATGAAATCATTAAAAAATTTATTAAAAAAATAATATTTTATATACTTTTTAACACCTAAAAAAGCGTATGTGAATAGTAAAACGTCAAGTTTTAATTAACGGATGAAGTACTCAATAATTATTAAATTATTAAAAAAAATATTGATCGGAAATAATAAATATACTTTGACCTAACTTTCATTTTCATACTACTCGAATAGAATTTATCAGAATCTCACATTAATCGATTAAAAAAGAGGTAAAAGTTGGGGAAAAGAAAATTAACCCAAATCCAAATATTAATACTCCGTATTGAGCATTTTTTTTATTAGTTAAAAATTCGAGGTCAGACAAATCTCGAAGATCGATAAATCGGCAGACGGGTAACCGTCGAAACATACAAAAATACAAACAACCAAAAATATACAGGTGGTGCAAAATACAGATATAAAACACTCTACAAAAGTGAAACTAGACACATCTAAACCAAACGAGACGAGGACGTAGACTCCGTATTGAACATGAATGGAACCCAAATTGATCTGGACTTGTTCCCACACACCACCGGTCCACCACCAATCCCCGCCTAATTTAATAATTTATGCATGTTTGACTCCGTAGCAAAAAAAATTAGAACACATTATATTTTTCGCTATATATCATATATACATAAATTATCACTCAAATTATATAACGATATAAGTATTTTGTCTTTAGTTTTTTTTTTTTTTTTTATCACATTTGTCCTACCAAGTTTGACTTCACACATGTTGCATGCAGAAGATTCAAAGTAACAAGAGTCGATCAATTCCTTGAATTGGCATCACATACTCTTATCGCCAATTCCGTAAATTATAATGTATTATACATTCAGCGGCGGAGGCAAGAATTTGGCTATAGGGTGCTATTTTTTTTATTTTTTTTTTATGAAATATTGTTTTTTAATGTATACATATTAAGAATATTTTTTTGAAAAATATTGAAAAAACACTAAGATTTTAATATATATATATATATGACATTTTTTTAATAAAATAGTTGATATAAAAAAAATATATAGAGAGAAACCAAGAGAAATTAATGATATAGTAAAATAAATAAAGATTTTTAAAAAAATATTGAAAAAAAGTACTAAAATTGTGATTTTTTTAATTTAAACATAAATATGATATTGTTTTAAAATTGATAGAAACAAAAAAAAAATATGAAGAAGAATGAATGATATAGTAAAACAAATAAAAAACTGGAAGAGTTATATTATCTTACTTCCTTTCTTCTTTTACCACTTGAGCTATATAGCACTCTTGTTCTAAATATCATAGATGTTATATTACCTTCAAAATACTAAATATATGCAAAAAAAAAATTATTAATTCCTTAACAACAAGACGAGGTAATTTTAATTTTTTTAATTTTTTATATATATATATATATATATTCTTTATTTTTTTTAATTTTAATAATTTTTATATTAATTCCCGTTCAACTATTATTAATTTCCATCAAACGTAATTTTGAAATATTTAACAAATATTTTCCATGTTGGTTTTAACATATATATGTACATTGCATATGTGTGACCTATTTGAAGTTAACCATATAACAACAAGACGAGGTAATGTTTTCCATGTTGATTCAACTAAATAACTGATGCATAATATTAATATAATATTAATTATGTTTTGGCTTGTAAATTACTAAACGTCCCCGCAAATCAAATGTGGTTGTTCATTTGAGGAGTAAAGTATATTTAGGCGAGGTTAAGTCCTTTTCATTTCCGTAATATAAAGTTGTTTGTTTCGTTAATCAAGCAAGTTTGGATTGCAAGTGAGTGACATTTTTCCTACTTCACCCCACTCTATTGGTGCTTTTAAACAAAGCTAATTATTACCCAATTAGTTAAACAATAGGGAAAATGGCAGAAAACCACCCCTTAAATATGGGTTTTTGCAGAAAACCACCCCTTAAAAATGAAATTGCAGAAAACTACCCCTTAAACCCATTTTGTAGGTAAATCGCCACCCACAACCCTTTTTTCCGTTAGGTTGGCGTTTAAAACGGTGAAAAGTCAATTTTACCCCTCCCTTTTAATGTTATTATAATGAGAGAAAAATGTATGAATTGAAATAAATTAATAAAATATATTTATCCATCCCGTTTAATGAGAAAAAAGGTATGTTATTCTATTAAAATAACATTAAAAAGGATGGATAAATATATTTTATTAATTTATTTCAATTTATACATTTTTCTTTCATTAAAATAACATTAAAAGTGAGAGGTAAAAATGACTTTTCACCGTTTTAAACGGAAACCTAACGGGGAAAAAGGTTGTGGGTGGTGATTTACCTACAAAATGGATTTAAGGGGTGGTTTTCTGCAATTTCATTTTTAAGGGGTGGTTTTATGCAAAGACCCATATTTAAGGGGTGGTTTTCTGCCATTGTCCCTAAACAATAATTAGATAAACATGAGCACTTTTAATATAGTTTGTATTTCAAGATATTTTTTTATATCAATAATGCCTTGATATTAATTAATGTATATAACTATAACTATTATATTTAATTTAGGGTAAATTACATATACCCCGTGAATTATGATACGTTTCACATAACCATCCACCTGTTAAATCTCTATTTGTTTTATTTGCAAAGACTAAAATACCATGTATTCAAGTGTATTTGTTTTTAAAGAAAAGTAATTGTATGTACTCTATTATTCAATTTGATATGTCACCTTGAAAAAATATATGGAAATTAAGCATTACACACCTTGAAAAGTAATTGTATGTACTCTTTACTTCAAATGCTTAATAATGTGGATAATGTCTAAAATAGACAATATGTCAAAATAAATATAATTTATGGATGATTATGTGTAATTTATCCTTTAATTTAAATTTAAATATATATATATATATATATATATATATATATATATATATATAACAATATGTATATATATCTTTAATTTCCACTCCTTTAATTTTGATATTAAGTGAATGCTAGCTCTTAAATGGATCTAGGATTATTATTGAGTTACTTGTCTTTGATAGTCATTTGTCGTCGCTCAAATCGACCACATTTTTAAAGGCCAACACCCTAACTGATCAAATTGTCTTCCTCTCTCATTTGCTTTCGATTCAAGACATATTGGCACATTAGACATTAATCGATTGTACTCGACACCTTCTAAATCTTTAATTACCTTTAAAAATAAAAATTGAAGATGTTAAACTAAAAAGTCTCATAATCTCATATTAAGGTCACATAGTGAACTACTATAGTATTCTATAGTTTTTACTATACGTAGTTACGTACCCTAGGTTTTGAAATAGCGGCATGATATGCTCCAATCCTACAAACGTCACCCCCATGGTATAGTGACGAACTAACCTTTAAATTTCTATCACATTTAATTAAGTTTGACATATTATTACCCATATTATTTTCACCATTAAATTAATATTCCAACGCCGGTTATAGAGTAAGCAGTATAAGTGCTCGTTTGGATAAACGTAGCAAGTTTATTTTTCGGGAATTTAATGCTTGAGAAGTCTCTAATTGCTTTTTGGAGTTTTTTCAAAGGGGTACTTTCCATGAATTACACTTTTTGAGATTTTATAAAACATGTTTGGTTGAAAAATAAAATGATGGAGGATTTGATATAGTGAGATAAATAAATAAGAGATTTTTATTAGTAAGAAAATGGTGGAAGTTGTCTTACCACCCCTTGATAATTCCAATTCCTATATTTCACAAGAAATTAAATTAATGGGAATTTCAGTTCTTGGATTTTTGGAGAAGAAAATTTTTAACCAACCGCAGATATTCTATTCAATTTCCTGAGAGATTCAACTTTTTAGGTTTTTTAAACCAATCCAAACGAGCAATAATTTTTTTTTAAAATAATATTTTAACATAGGATTTTTAAATAAAAAAAAACCTGCCGTCCCTAAACAAAATATCAAAATTGTACATTTAACAGCCGAGTTTGAATTTTTTTTTTTTTTTCGATCAGATGTAATTTCCATTTCCCAATGGCTTAGCTTGACATTTATGAATTATTTGGGTCAATTTTTTACATTTATGCATGAAGACCATATCCCCACCTAATCCCGTTTATACTTCAAACTACATAAAACATTACATCACCTATTTGTCATAAAATCCTACCTAACTTCAAAAAAAATTTGTATTTAAGCCACTCCTTATCGCTCAAATCGAAATTAAGTGAATAAATAATTAAAAGAATTAAAAAAAAAAAAAGAGCCATGGAATTGATGATTCCGAGCTGGAGTAGCCTACTGACGCTGGTGGCGGCATGGGTGGCGACCCACTTCGCCCTGACGCTCCTGCGGCGGAGCAAGCTGAACCCAAAGCGGCTGCCGCCGGGCCCGTTCCCGATGCCCATAGTGGGCAACCTGCACAACCTTGGGCCGAAGCCCCACCAGTCGCTGGCGGGGCTGTCCAAGGTGTACGGGCCCGTCATGTCCTTGCGGATGGGAACCCTGACGACCGTTGTGGTGTCATCGGTTGGCGCCTCTAGGGAAGTGCTCCAGAAGAAGGACGCCGCCTTCTCCAACCGCCAGGTGCAGGACGTCATCACTTCCACCGGACACCAGGATGTGTCGGTGGTGTTCATGCCGCCCAACGCCCGGTGGCGCCACCTCCGCAAGATCTGCAACTCCCATCTTTTCTCCACCAGCAGGTTTGCTTATTACAGTGTTAGATTAATTAACGTAGTCTTAATTACGGGGATCAATCATATACTATTAGTCAATTATTAAATTAAATACAGTTATTTGTCAATTGTCAACCCATTAAATCCCTCTTCTTTATTTTTTTTATTCTCAGCTCGAATAATTTCAAACCATTTGAATTTTATTTGCCACACATCTAATATCTCTAAAATGAAAAAATAAACATGAAAATACTTTTCAAACATTTTATGGAATTTTTAAAATTAGACAAAAAAAATGAAAAATATATTTCAAAAATAGTCAAGAAAACAAACTAATTTGATAAATAGTCAAATTAGGAGTAAGTTAGTCCAAAATTTAATAAAAATAATAAAATATGAAAATTGAGGTTTATAACAATGACTTATAAGATTTTTTTACCATTTTTTAATGTATTATTTATTTATTTAAATATATATAATCGTTTTTCACTTGTTTTAAAAAAAAATAGAGGAAGAGCATAGAGGATAGACATCTAAATTCTAATATATCTATTAACAAGGATTAATCAGATATTAGTCAAGCATTAAATTAAATACACTTATTTGTCAAGTGTCAACGTAAACCCATTAAATTAATCTTCTTTATTTTTTTAATCTAAGCCCGAATAATTTCAAACCATTTGAATTTTATTTGCTAATCAGTAATCATCTAATATCTCTAAAATGAAAAAATAAATATGAAAATTTTAAAAAAATGCCACAACTCCAATAATTTATCCATTTTATAAATTTATACATTTAATATATACTATAAATATCTCTATTTAAAATAAATTTAATTTAATTTTATCAAAGCCAAAATAACACATTTAATATATACTATAAATATCTCTATTTAAAATAAATTTAATTTAATTTCATCAAAACCAAAAGAAATTTTTCCAACTGATCATAAGCAGAATCTATTAGATCGGTCGGATAAAACCTCTCTCAATCATGTCGGGATGGTTGAGCTGAAAATAATCTCAGGATAGTACCCAAAGATCCCAATTCTTCGACTCTCGGATATGATCGCTCTCTATTTACCAAAATCAAGGATAAAACCTCTTTCTTCTCTGACAATTTTAAATAGTTTTTTTCTAGATTTAGAACCTTGAATTGATTTATTTTGGAATATTATTGATAAATGATACACTTGTCACATATAGGCTTGATGCAAGCCGGCAGCTCCGCAAGGAAAAGGTGCAACAGCTCCTCACCTACGTGGACGGATGCTGCGAAAGCCGCACTCCGGTGAGCATCGGCCTGGCGGCCTTCAGCGCCTCCCTCAACCTGCTCTCCAACACCTTCTTCTCGGTGGATCTGACCGACTCCAACTCCAACTCCGACACATCCCGCGAGCTCAAGGAGCTCGTGTGGGACATCGTCAAAGACGTTGGGAAGCCTAACATTGTGGATTTCTTCCCGGTGCTTAGGCCGCTCGATCCCCAGGGAGTTAGGCCCCGGGCAAAGGCCCTCATCGACAGGATCTTCGCGGTGTTTGATCGTATGATCAACCCGAGATTGGCTCTTAGGCACGAAGAGGGTCGGATCGAGGATAGGGATGTGCTCGATGTCCTCCTTACCATCGCTCGAGAGAGCAAAGATGAGTTCACCTTGAAGGACATTCGGCATCTATTAACGGTTAGTACTTCATTATCATTATAATATATTTATCCATCTCTTACCTTAATTAGTTTGTTATGAAAAATGCCAAATTTTTAAAAAAGTGCCTATTTTATGAAAATTGGTATTCAATCAAACATCAATTTGTGTCAATTCAATTATGATTTCTAGCTTAAATTAGTCATTGAAAGAAGAAATTACCATATATATGTGGGTGAATATTTGTTTTTTACTCCCTCCATCCTAAAATAGACGAGCTTTTATTTTTTGACACGTTTTATTAGGACTTAAAAACTATATAAAATATTTTTTTTTAATAATTAAAAAAATTAATATTTTATATAGTTTTTCACTCCCGAAGAATCATGACAAAAAGTAAGCCTGTCTATTTTAAGACGAAGGGAGTATAAATTAAGTAAATAATTTGTTTAATTCATTTCATTAAGTATAGACTAACTAAGATAATTTACCATATATATGTGGGTGAACATTTGTTTTTTATTTCGTTAATTAAGTAAATAATTAAGTGAAACCGTTTTAATTACTAACTAAGATAATTTGTTACAGGACTTGTTCACGGCAGGAACAGACACGACCTCAAGCACGGTGGAATGGGTGATGGCGGAACTGCTCCGGAACCCGGAGAAGCTGGCGAAAGCCCAAGCAGAGGTGCGCGGGGTCATAGTCGGCGAAGCCGGCCAAGTCGAGGAGTCGGACATCGGCCGGCTGCCGTACCTCCAAGCAGTGGTGAAGGAGACCCTAAGGCTACACCCTCCGACGCCGCTCCTCATCCCGCGCAAGGTCGACGACGACGTGGAGCTCTGCGGCTACACGGTCCCAAAGAACGCGCAAGTGTTCGTGAACGTATGGGCCATGGGCCGGGACCCGGGGATTTGGGCCCGGCCCGAGGTTTTCGAGCCCGAGCGGTTCCTGGAGGGCTCCGAGACGGCCTCCGTGGACTACAAGGGGAACAGCTTCGAGCTGATCCCGTTCGGGGCGGGCCGGCGGGTTTGCCCGGGCCTCATGCTGGCCCACCGGATGATAAACCTCGTGATAGGGACGCTGCTGCACGCGTTCGACTGGGAGTTGGCGGATGGGTTGAGGCCCGAAGAGATGGACATGGACGATAAGTTCGGGTTGACCGTCCAGAAGGCCGTGCCGTTGCGGGCTATTCCGATTCGGGCGGCCCGTGCTTGAATATATTATGCATTTAAGTTTTAATTCCTATAGCAATTTTTTTTTTTTGGTGCAAAGCAATTTAATTTTCTAATAAATCTTTTTGTATAACTTTTGGACTTTCGTAATTGTAGTAGAGTACAAACTAGTCCATTACCCGTGCTTTGCACGGGCTTTTTATTAAAAAAATAATTCTTAATAACAACAACAACAATAATTTAGTAAATTTCGTGATTAAGCAGGGTCTGAAGGGTCAGAATGTACGCACTCTTTCTCCGAATGACTCGAGATAGTGTTTCCGAAAGACTCAGAATGATAGGAGACAGAGACCACAAGAAAATAGGACACACATCAGGAAAAAGAGTCAGTAAAGATGCATAACAGAGGTCACAACGAAAGCAAAGATAAACCGACACAACACACCACTTAACTCTAAACATTTGCAGCCCGAATACATCTTCTATAATGGTCTCTATCCAATGCCATATCTTCTGAAAGGTCCAGGGGATTAAGGTCCTGACGGATAACCTCCATCGAGCTCTTCTTCGGTCTGCCTCTCCCCCTTCGGATAGCTCCAAGATCCAATAACTCGCACTTTCGAACAGGGGTCAATCTAGATCTCCTTTGAATGTGTCCAAACCAACGCAATCTGGATTCCCTTAGTTTGGCAACAATACTCGCAACTCCAACTTTCCTTCTAATCCCTTTAGTTTGGCCCTGATTCTGTCAAGTCTCGTATGTCCACTAATCCAACGTAACATTCTCATCTCCGCCACTGACAACTTCTGTTCTTGAGCTTTAGTGATTGACCAACACTCCGAGTCATACAATAAGGCCGGTCTAACAACCACCTTGTAATTATGAAATATTTCGTATTTGTTTGTTTAATGGAACTAAGATTAATATAAACTCATTAAATTGGAAAACACTATATTAAACATGCACTTCATCAAATTTAATGTACCCTAATCCAAAATTTATAATTACAATCCACATCTATCAAGCTCGATCACATATTGTCATCTCATACCATATCGACAACTATCCCAGTCATATTATACACAAACAATTGCCACAATCGGTCTATATGTTACATTACCAAAATTATACAATTCAAACCGTAATGTACAGAAATATAGAAAAGGTTAATTCGACAATTCATTGCATATTTCAACATTAAAATTAATTTAAGATTAAAATCTATAAATCTATACATGGTTCTTATACAAACAATTGACACACTATCATTTAAGATTAAGATTAATCGTGGAAACTAAATACACCGCAAATCACCACATTGCTTTTGACGTGCACTAATTCTCTCTGTTAAAGATGATTAAAAGCATAATTATTTTAAAAAATTTATCACGTTGATTTGGACGTGGTACCACGTTGCTTTAAACGTGCGCTTATGAAGGGGCATTTGCGGCGTATCTAACAATACCCTGATTATTTATATAAGGAAACTAAATTATCACTATAGCGTTTTATATTAGATGGTACAAATCAATACCATAAAAAATTTAAATATATTTGCCAAATATAATGACCATTTGCTCAAAAAGAATTAAATAATAATAATAAATAAGGGTCAATAGGTTCATACATGATATAATATGATTGGTAAAAGTTTGAATGACCGTTTGCTCAAAAAGAAAATATTAAGAGTTTCATAACATAGATATGTTTAAATAATAATTTTAAGAACAGATAATTATATATTATATAAAGTAAATAAAAAAGATATTCAAGAAATAGGTGGATTTGTTTTTTATAAGATAAGAATAAGGGTTAAATGAAATCTTACATGGACAACAAATGCATAGAATATTATATCTGAAAAATAGATTTTTTTTTTTTTTGAGATTTCAAGTTTTCAATTAGGTACACTTTTTTAAAAAATGACATAAGTAAATAACAAATGATAAATTAGAGCATAAATTAACCCGTCCTATGCTTATCCATTTATGGCTTTATAAATGCCATATATAAACTAATGGATTTTTTATATTTTTTAAATATAAAAATTATATAGACTCTATAGATAATTAATATTTGTATATATTATTAAATTAAATTGTAGTTGGAAAAGGGATCGATCCATAACAAAGTATAGAGAAATTAAAAATTATATTGGGAATTCTTTTCTTAAAATTTCCAATTAGGTTTATATTGTTAGTTTGTTACCAAATTAGAAAAGTAGGGAATGTATATCGAAATAAATTAAAAATAGAAATAAATATGTGGAATTAGAACGTTTGGTGTACATGTGGCCGAAGGTAACGTGCTCATAAAAAAATAGACTGATTTCAAGATTAAAATAAGATTATTATTAATTATTATATATATATATATATATATATATATATATATATCATTCAACTAATAAATATTCAACTAATAAATAACATTATTACATGTATCAACAATACCATTCTTTATAAAAAGTAACTCATGTGCATTACTTCTAAATGTAAATATAAACTTAATTACAAACTAACCTCAAATTATTATCGTCCATACTTTCAAGTGAATAAATTGCATTTACTCCGTATTTCATGAAGCACCAACTTGAACAAAAGAAAAGTAATTGTACGTGACAAAACTAATTTGATAATACGATAACGAAGGTGGTAAGTTAGACAATATAAATTTGAATAAATTTAATTAACAATGAACCTCCTAAAATATTAAATTTAGATATAGAAATAAATATATACTATATAGATATATATTAAAAAAGATACTTTCCATTTAGATATGTAGATATTTCTATTTCAATAGATTGATAATTAAAAAATATAATAAATAATGATAATTAGGTGGATAAATAAGTTTTTAGGCGGGAAAATTTTTTACCAGAAACTGACATGTGACAATTCTAGCCATTACTTTAGTATTGTTTAGGATTTCATCATCAGGCGAATCCAATCGTAAGTAGTACGGGTATGATTTCAATTCCAATAAAAAAACACTTTGATTCCATCCGGTGGATTGTGATTAAGCTTAATTAAGTTTTCGTACGGTGATTCTTGCGCGCAATTGTTAAAATCAAGATTCGAAAGCGAACGAAAACGATTGGACCAGAAGCGAACAACAAGTAAAACACATTGAATATGCAAGATCGAACACCAGAGATTTTATGAGGTTCCACAAGAATGCCTGCGTCATCGGGGCCTCAAGAATCAGTCGAATCCACTAAGTAAAAGCTCGTAGAGGATACAATCAAGTAACATATATGAAGAAGAACCAGTGACGGAACCTGAATTATACATTCGAGGGGGGCACAAAAATATTCGAGATTTTTTTTATTATTTTGATATCACATTCACACTAATTTTTAAAATTATTATTCTAAAAAGTTAATATTGAGATTTGAACCCATGATTTGTAGATTAAAATACTTCTCATTTACCAACTAAGCTAGAGAAATTAGTTGTTAAAATACTCTTTTACTACTAAATATAATAACATTTTTTTTACATATTACATTAAAAAATTTCCGCCCCGAAGGGGCCACGGCCACCTCCCGCCCCCAAGGAGTTCCGTCCCTGAGAAGACCCCTAGATTTAGCATGCATGTGAATCAGAAATAGGGAAGATGAAAAATCCCCATTGAGTCCAATAGCCCACCTCTTGACTTGTGGAAGATGAGCTCGGATCGCTTTATGTGGAACACTGCATTTTGAGCTAGGGTTCCCTCTCCGAGATTGCTTATATAAGCATCCTATCTCCTGCTTGCTTGTCACTGTTGAATGTCTTTGTCTGGTAAGTCCGAGAGAGAGAGAGAGAGAGAGAGAGAGAGAGAGAGAGAGAGAGAGAGGAGCGCCATAAAACCCTAGCGCCGCTGTATCCCTTTCCGAGAGTGTCGCTTCTTCCTAACTCCGGTGGTCTTCTCCGGTGCTTCCTTGGTGGCCTGATCTGCTGGTCTTCTGCAAATCTTCCTTCGACGAAGATCTTCTTCGTCTTGCTCACATTTCATCTTCAGTGTTATATGTTTTCTTGTTGTTGCATGTTATTCTTGCTTTCTGTATTTGTGTTAACCTTGTAAGCCCTTGAACTTTTGAGTTAGTGGATTTAGGGTTCGATATGGAGGCTCCGATGATGTAGGTCATTTTGACCGAACCTCGTAAAATCGCTGTGTCCTGTTCTTGTATTGGCTTTGCGCTTCCGTTGCTTGATTGTCGAACTCGTATTTGTTGACCAGATTACTATATCAGGGTCAAATAGATAATTGTGTTTGTTGAACCTGGCCACTTCATCATTTCAGTCAATTTGGTCACTTGTCATTCAGTTTGGTCACTTGTGATGCATCGTGAGTCATGTCGGTTCCCATTGATTATTTCAGTATAAATCTAACACTAAATTTTTTTTACAGTCTTCCTCGTCACACGGACACGGCCAATTTGGAGTCTCGAAAGGATGGTCTCGATGACCGCAATTTCACTCTCCACACATTGCTGGTTAGTTTATATCTATATCTGTATCTGTTAATATGTATATATTGAAATGAAATTGTTGAATGTATATGATTTATTTGGTGCTGGGATGGATAGCACATCAAAAAACAGTGGAATGGGGAATGGCGGAGCTTCTGAAAAACCCAGATGTTCTAAAGAAAGCGCAAGATGAATTGGATATGACAATCGGGAAAGGCAAGCTCGTCGAAGAATCAGACATCTCGAAGCTGCCATACTTTCAAGCAGTGTTGAAGGAAACCTTTCGGCTCCACCCACCTATTCCGCTTCTCCTTCCTCGGATGATGGAGGAAGACGTCCGAGTGTCAGGCTACACATTTCCTAAAGGTGCAAGGATGTTGGTAAATGTATGGGCCATTAGTAGAGATCCGGAGAAATGAATGCCAAGAGAGTCCAAGATCAGAGAAAAGGGTTATGATTTCGATGTGGTGACAAGTATTTCTTTGGTCACAAATGCAAGACTAATACCTTGCACAATTTGCTGGCACATGAGGCGAATGAGGGTGCTGAGGAAGGGCTATTGCCACAAGAATGGACTGAGACTGAGGAAGTGCCTGAGATTTTTGTTCATGCCTTGTTAGGGAGTGAGCCAGACATTATAATCCGTGTCAAGGGATTGATCAAGGGCAAGGTGATTACCATCTTGATAGATAGTGGAGCCACTCACAGTTTCATGGATATTGGGATTGCTCAGAGAGCAGGTTTTGAAATTGGTAGCACAGATTTAATGGTGGTTAATACCTTAGTTGGAAAAATGGCTAGTAATCAGATTTGCAAGAACTGTGAATGGGAGATGCAAGGCAATAAATTCATCTTCGATATCAGGTTACTTAGCATGCCAGACAGTGACATGATTTTGGGGGCTGACTGGTTAGCTGGGTTAAACCCAGTATTGTTTGATTTTTTGGATGTCCAAATATCTTTCCTCAGGAATGGGAAGAAGATTGTCATTAAGGGCATTAAGAATGGGATTGGGGACTCGGAAGCCAGTATCAAAATGCTATCAGGAAGAGAGTTTTGACTATTTTTCAAATTACTTTGAATCCTTGACCATTTTGCAATTTTTTTTGTATCATTTTGAAAAAAAAATTCATGATTTTATAAGTATTATGGAGGAATTTGAGGCACCACTTGCTCAGTCATTGACCGAGAAGGTTCATGGACACTTGTGTGATAATTTGCCCATAAGGTGCAGCATTTATGAAGGGCACATGGCTTTGGCTTTGCCCACAAGGTGCAGCACAGTGCAAATGGAGATGTGGTTCGTGATCGGGTGGTCTACTTTCCCTTACAAAGCTCACATAGGTCGGTGTTTTGCTTGAGAACAAGATGTGTTTCGACCTTCCGGTTAGTTTTTCGGTCTTTTTCAAAATGGGGAGAGAGGGGAAAAGGCCGGTGAGAGAAAGAGATGAGAAGGAAAAAGTAGGGGTGTTGTTCGAGCCGAACGAGCCGAGTTTGACATGTTCAACCTTGGTTCGTTTGTTAAACGAATTCGAGCTAAGTTGAGCCCAGTTTTAAACGAACTTACTTTTTGATTAAGCTTAACTTGTTTAGAAAATAAACGAGTTTGAACCGAGTTTTTTTCAAGCTTTTGGCATTTCTACTTGGTTATAACATATTAACTTTAAGGAAATTAAAATTTTCATAAAATTCGAGCTTAAAATCTTATTCATGCTCAACTTATTTTGATAAATGAACGAGCTCGAATCGAGCTTTTTTCGATTCGATCTTGAGCTGAGCTTGAACTATTCAGTTCATATAATAGACTTAGGAAAAACAAAGAGAAGAGACGTGTAGAAATAAAAAAAAGCACAATATCTTGAGCTGAGCTTGAAATTAAGTTCATATAATTTTCCATTTTTAGCTTTCGTGACTAATTAAATACCCAAAAAATCAAATAAAAAAAAATACTTATAAGTTGCTGCTATAAATAACAACTTTAATATTTTTTTCGAATTAATCGTCCTCAATTTAGCTATTCATCAAATTACTATAGTTTGTTTTCAAGGCTACCTCTCATAGTATGTTTTTTTTTTTTTTTTTTTTTTACCAATTTCTTTAAAAAAAATTAGTAAAATAGTTGGCGGCGGGTGCGAATTGGGTAGATGGTTGTGTTGTTGAACCCGGCCACTTCATCATTTTAGTCAATTTGGTCACTTGTCATTTAATTTGGACACTTGTGATGCATCGTGAGTCGTGTTCGTTGAACCGGGCCACTTCATCATTTCAGTCAACTTGGTCACTTGTCATTCAATGTGGACACTGTGATTAGATCTGTCAAAACACAATCAAACTCGGTCGGGTGTTCGAAAATTTTTCAATCCGAACACGTAAACCCGAAAACTTTTTGGGTAACTTTGACCAGATTTACCCTTTTGATCCGGTGACCCGATTGACCTAATTGATTTATAATTATATATGTTAAATTTTTTTATGGAGATTCCAATTTATGGAGATTTCAATTTTTTTTTTATAATTACAATCTATGTTACACGAAAACGGAAACCGGAAGGGAAACGGAAACGGAAACAAAAACGGGGAAACGACAATCAGAATTTTATAGGAAACGGAAACGTCGAGGAAACGACAATATGAATTATATGTTCATTTAAAGGTCTAAATAATAGCAATAAACATATCACCAAGTGATACACATTGAATGCATCATTAAGGCTAAAAATTAAAATGTTCAATACCGTGATAAATAACGTTCTTACTCATTAACATAAATCAATACAGACATGTCAAATATGTTTTGCAAACCAACAAAATAAAGTAACTTAGTTTTAAAGTAACAACATAATCAATAACAACAGTACAACACAAAGTAATTAATTCAACATCAATCTTCTACTTAGTTAACTCTTCCTTGAGTTCTGGCTTATCAAAGAAAGTTCTACAAGTGACGGTTTACCGATCAGAGCTTAGAGGGAGAGAGTATTGAGCAAGTGAGAGGAGGAAGGACCGAAAATGGAGGAGAAGTAGGCGACAAGGATAGAAGGAAACGAGAGTTTCAGACAGGAGGAAGGGGAAGTATGATTTAGAGTTTTTTTTTTTTTTACTATAAAATTAGTGGAAACGTCATCTGGTAAGTCAGAAACGTTTCTGACCAAACGGAAACGATCAAAGTTTCTGACTTTTTTGGTCAACGAAACGGTCAAAGTTTCTGACCTTTCAGAAACGTTTCTGAGGTGTTTCCTCGGAGTTTCTTCATAGGCAGAAACGCGAAATCGCTATGAAATGGAGTTTCGGGGTATCATAGATTACAATCACTTGATCTTTCCTTTTCAAATAAACTTTTATATTTATTTGTATTGTGTAATACTCCGTCCGATCGATAGTATTTGATTTTTTATTTTTCAACGAACTTTTTTAAGAAGATAAAAATTCTAAAAAATATTAAAATATTAAAACACTTCTATGCTTATTACTAATTTCATGAAATTATTTTTAAAAAATTATTTGAAAATTTGATATTTTATATATTATTACATTTTATTAAAAATTATGACAAATAATGAAAATCAAATGTTTTTAAATAAAATGTAATACTACCTCCGATCCAAAATACATGTTGTTTGACTTTTCAACACGTGTTTTAAGGAGCTAAAAACTATTAATATATTAACTTTTTTATTATTATTTTTTTACAATTTAATACTTATTACCAACAAATATTAAGTTGTAAAAAAATTATTTTAAAAAAATTAATATTTTATATAGTTTTTAGCTTCTTAAAATACGTGCTAAAAAGTCAAACGACATGTATTTGGATCAGAGGGAGTAATATATAAAATATCAACTTTTTAATAAAATTATTTTTAAAAAATTATTTAAAATTTTGATATTTATATATTATTACATTTTATTAAAAATTACGAGAAAGAATAAAAATCAAATATTTTATATCAAATATAGTATATAATTACAAGCACCAGAACTTATGAACAACGTCTTGAAATTTAGAATTTTAAATTTATCGCAAAATTATCAAATCATGATTTTTTTAATTTAAAAAAGAAAAAATTGACCAACCCGAAATCGACCTGAAATGACTCAAAAACCCGGTCAAACCCGTATTACCCGTGACCCGAAAATACCCGAAACCCATATTACCCGGGACCCAAAGTGACCCGACCCGAATGGCCCGTTTGACAGGTCTACTTGTGATGCAGCGTGAGTGTCCGTTCTATTGATTATTTCTATATCGGAAATGGTACGAAAATTATCATATCACAAACTAACTACATTGGTAATCACACTTGTGGTATCCGATATAACGGTAACTATCATAGTGATAACCACATAAAAGTGGTACGGTAATGATAATAAAATCTTAATAGCATAATTACCGAGTATTATATATAATTTTTATTATTATTTAATGTTTTTTTACCATTAAATTTTGATTCTTTTGGTCTTTATATTAAGAATTTTAATCGGAAAATATTTCCTACCAAATAAATAAGCCACCCTAGAAAATCATTATTAAGTTAAATATAATTTAAATTTGAAAAAAAAAATTCTGATTAAGATTGTTATTCTATATCCTTGGAACATAAGACGTACCTTTTTTTTAATACTACCTCCGATCCAAAATATTTATCGTTTGACTTTTCAATATATATTTTAAGAAGGTCCGTACCTTTTTTTACAACTTAATATTTGTTGATAATAAGTATTAAATTGTAAAAAAATAATAATAAAAAAGTTAATATATTATATAGTTTTTAACTTTTTAAAATACGTGCTAAAAAGTCAAACGACATGGATCGGACGAAGGAGTATAACTTCTCCGTTAGATTTGTGAATCGGGTGCAATTTTCAATGCAAACCAAGATGTGTCTGAATTTACAACCACACATCCCATATCACAAACTACTATAAATATGCACACAGCTTATCTACCTTATAACATGCACACAATTTCATTTTGTTTTAAGAAGGAAAAAAAACAAGGAAAATGGATTCGGGTAATTACCATATTTTCATCTTTTCAACAACGTGCATATTATTAATAGTCCTCTCGCTCATCAAGAAGAAAGCCACCAAGAAGAAGCTCCTCCCGCCGGGGCCGTCCTTCCTCCCCTTCCTCGCCGGCAGCGTCTTCTCCGGCACGGAGCTGCGGAGGCTGGCCACACAGCCCCACAAGGCCCTGACGGAGCTGGCCGCCGTCCACGGCCCCCTCATGACCATCAAGCTCGGCCCCATCACGAGCATTGTCGTCTCCTCCTCCGCCCTCGCCAAGAACCTCCTCCTCCGCAGCGACCCCGACCACTTCTCCACCCCGTTCGTCCTCGACGCCGTCTACGCCCACCAGCACCACCGGTACTCCGTCGCCTGGCTCCCCTCCGCCTCCCCCCAGTGGCGCGCCCTCCGCCGCTTCTACGCCACTCAGGTAGTTAGCGCTCGGCGCCTCGATGCCTCTAGCGCCCTCCGCCGCAGCAAGATGGTGGACCTGGTGGGACTCCTGCGCGGCTGCGCTCGTGACGGTGTCGCCGTCGACGTCGGCCACGTGGTTCTGATGACGTTCTTTGAGATCATGTTGAGCGCCAACTTCTCTAGGGATGGGAGTTTGGTGGGGCGGAGGAAGGAGGAGATTAAGGAGACGATGATCGAGATCATCAAGGAGACCGGGAAAATGAATATTGTGGATTTGTTTCCGATGCTTCATTCGATCGATCCTCAAGGTATACGACACCGCCTCACCGCGCTCTCTAAGAAGCTTTTTGGTGTCTTTGACAAAATAATCGATTCGAGGTTGAAGATGAGGAAGGAGGAGGTGCAAAATGGCGATGAAGATGTGTTGGACTTACTTCTAAATGTGTTGGAGTCTCAAAAGGATGGTCTCGATGACCGCAATTTCACTCTCCACACATTGCTGGTTAGTTTATTTTTATATCTATATCTGTATCTATATCTGTTTATCTGTATTAAAATGAAATTGTTGTCTGCATAGGATTTATTTGGTGCTGGGATGGATACCACATCAAAAACAGTGGAATGGGGAATGGCGGAGCTTCTGAAAAACCCAGATGTTCTAAAGAAAGCGCAAGATGAATTGGATATGACAATCGGGAAAGGCAAGATCGTAGAAGAATCAGACATATCGAAGCTCCCATACTTTCAAGCAGTGTTGAAGGAAACTTTTCGGCTACATCCACCTGTGCCGCTTCTCCTTCCTCGGATGATGGAGGAAGACGTCCAAGTGTCAGGGTACACATTTCCTAAAGGTGCAAGGATGTTGGTAAATGTATGGGCCATTAGTAGAGATCCGGAGAAATGGGTAAACCCTAATTTGTTCTCTCCGGAGAGGTTCTTGGGCAAGAATATTGATCTGAAAGGGCAACACTTCGACCTGATACCATTTGGTGCTGGTCGAAGGATCTGCCCTGGGATGCCTCTAGCTCTAAGGGCAGTTCCCATGCTAATGGCTTCGCTCATAAATTGTTTCGACTGGAAGCTTGAAGATGGCAGTGGCCATGCCAAGGAGTTGAACATGCAGGATGCCATCTTGATCACCTTGAAAAAGGTCAAACCGGTATGCGCCATCCCGATTTGTCGTGCTTAACGATGGCGTTGGTACCGGTGTTAAACAAGGTTGTTGAAGATCTATAGATGTTCTTACATGCGATCTACGTTATGATTCAGTCCATATAGGGTTTTTCAATTAGTTGAAGAACATTTGTAAAACCTAATATATAAATGTGTATTATTTCATGCATGTCACACTACATACATTACAATATATGATTTTAATCCAAACTGAAACTTGACCATTTTTTGTTGCTGCTACAATTTCGAATTAAATGTGGATCCTCCTTGTACAGATTCTCCGTTATCATTTAATTATTTCATGAATAACTTTAAAAGAACGCGTCAGCCGTCCTTCACACGCGCCCCCAAAGTTGATCATCTTCAACCTTTCTTCTCCTCATGCTCCATTTCCGAACTCCTCGTCCCTAGCCTTCTTGTTATCGTTCTTGGCCGGAAGACTGCCTTCGATATTTTTTCGATCTCGACTTGGGGTGGGTTCTAAAACCCTAACTATGTCCCCTTCGCCCTAATCTCGCCCTCTTCCTCCTCATTCGGTCTGGTTTCCGATTGCAATCTGGTTCCTGGCTTCTGTGTAATTGGTCTCGGCCTCCAATTTGAGGTTTGTCCCCTTCTCCTGGTCTCGTTTCGCGCCTTTCTTGGTTATCTCAAACTAGCTCTTTCATTTGCGTCGCTGGTTGTCTCTAGTTGTTGCCACTTGTCGCTAGTGGTTCCCGCTTGAAAGGGTGTATAAACAGTTCCGTCTTGCACCTTTTGGGGCAAGTATGAACCAGAATAAAAAAAACAACAACAACAACGTACCACCTGCAGATTTATAAATATGAAAAGGTTAAAACCAAATTCCGAAAGGGTTTTCTGCCATAAATCCCAAAAGGGCTTTCTGGTACGTCTTACTAGGGTGGTCCTTAACTGTGATTCTGGTTGTTCTTGGCGATCCTCATTTTAGTTGGCATGGGTCTCTGGCGTTCGATGTCAGGTTTGGTTGGGGTTGAGGTCGTGTGTATTGAAGCGACTTCGTGATCCGAAAATTTACTTGGAGGATCGTCTTCACTGCCCACAAGGATTCCTGATGTAGGCTAACCAGCAGTGTCACTGGTTGGTGGTGTTTGGCATCGGCTCTTAGTTTATGTTGTCCCTAACGTGTTTGGGTTAAGTTCGGTTGTTCGCTCAGAATTGTGTGCTTGTCATCGTTTGTATTACAACCTTTTTTTTTTTTATATTGTATGTTTTGACGGTTTGTCGACTTTGTCGACCTCTTAAAGTGTCATGTATGTGTGGCATGCATGCTAATTTATGCTTGAAATATGTAATCAATAGTACACCAGGAGAGTTACACCAATGTAACGAAGGATCTCGATCAGGATCCTCTAAACCGCAAACCACTTAATTAATTATTTTTAATATAAATTTACTTCAAAAAAATTAATTGTATTTATGTTACATATATGTTTATAAACTTTTATTATGAAAAATAAAGTTGCATATATAATTAATTAAAATATTGATTATATATATAAGAAAATATGTTTTGTATTTTTGTAAAATATGATTTTTTATGATAAATAAATTAAATTTATAACATCGAAGTGTATAATCTAAATATAATTTTGAGGGAATTTGTTGAAAAAGCCCTTTAAGCATATTTGGTTAGCTAGATAGGCCCATTAATTGTTTTTTTAGCATGCTTAGCCCATTAATTGTTTTTTTAGCTTGCTTAGCCCTCTTGACCGGTCAACGGTCAACGTTGACCGATCAACCCATTTTGATGCCAACTTTTTTTTTTTTTTTGATGCCAACTTTTTTTTTTGATGCCAACTTTTTTTTTTTTTTTTAGTGATGCCATATTTTACCGTTTTGATGCCAACATTTTGTGGTGACAATTTTATATAATTGATGGCATAAGAGCTTAAAACGTGGAATCAAAATATTGTCACCTTATTATCACTTTTCTAATGAAATGATTGGATGACTTTTTTTTAATGCCACTTTTTTAAAACATTGATGACATTTTTTGTGATGTCATATTTTACCGTTTTGATGCCAAAATTTTATTACATTTTATTTTCAATCTGATGCCACTTTTCTAATTAAATTATTGGATGACACTTTTTTTAAACTTTGATGACATTTTTTGTTTACTCTAATGTCACGTTGACCATTGATGCCATTTTGAAAAATTTGTATCACATTAAAGAAAAAAATGTCATCAAAAATACTACTTTGAAAAAATAACATCAAAAATATGGCATCACGGTAAAAAAAATATTATCAAAAAATTGACATAAAAAAGTGGCATCAAAGTGAAAATAAAATATAGTAAAATTTTGGCATCAAAACGGTAAAATATGGCATCACTAAAAAAAAAAAAAAAGTTGGCATCAAAAAAAAAAAAAAAAAAAGTTGGCATCAAAATGGGTTGGTCAACGTTGACCGGTCAATGGTCAAACGGTTGACCATTGACCAACCCACCCTATTGGGAAGGGGGCTAGGGCAAAACTAATTAAATTGATTTATGGGCTAGGTGACTAATTGGATATTTAAAAAAGGCCCAGTACCAAAATCGCCCTATAATTTTTGTAGGATTACACATGAAATGAGTACGTGGTATAGAAAATCTTGTGGGTAGTACCCATAAGTCCCCGGTTCGATCCCCGGAATGACCGCTCTTTATTTACCAATACAAGGTATAGAAAATCTTGACCATTGAGATGGAACACTCAACTCTTAATTTAATTAATTATGAATCTATATAAAGTACTAAAATACAGGTCCGAAACATTCTCCGGTGCGATTCGTATATGTGTGAAATTTTCTGCATTAAAACGAGATTATTTTTGCGTGTCATATTCTGAATTAAAATGGTATTATATTGTTGAACCACGTCAATTCAATAAGCCACTATAGTTAGGTAAAAGACTTATCTTTTTAGATTAATATATTTTTGATATAAAAAGTAAAATAATTGACCAAAAATATATACCACCTGGTTAATTTGTTTTATTTTCAAGTTAAGTCGTCTAGAGTTATAATTTCTTCTTACGTACGTGCACACAAAGGAAACAATAATCTTCATCATTATTAAAGGTATATGAATGATCATGACTTAATCTTCATCATTATTGAAGTTTATTAAGCCTCGGTCAAGCACTCAAGGCATGACTAATAAATATGAATATATACCCTAATAAATCTTCATCATTATTGAAGTTTATTAGTATTCGTGACTTTTTTTATACATGCAATGCAATAATAATTTGAATGGGACTAGACCCTGCTAGTTAGTTCACAATCCATGAGCGATAATGGCTTAATCTTCATCATTATTGAAGTTTATTAGGGCTCAGACTTGTACATACGATGTTGTAAGATTATATTCTATTATAAAACCAACTGACAGAGTGATATGGATATAAGGATTATCTAGTTATCGACGTGAGGCTTTTTTAATTTATTTATTACATATCAACATTAATGATTCCAATGGCCAAATATAACATATAAAAAACGCAATGCAATAATAATTTGAATGGGATTAGACCCTGCTAGCTAGTTCACCATCCATGAGTGATCATGACTTAATCTTCATCATATTATTGAAGTTTATTAGGGCTCAGACTTGTACATACGATAGTTGTAAGATTATATTCTATTATAAAACCAATTGACAGAGTGATATGGATATAAGGATTATCTAGTTATCGACGTGAGGCTAGTAACCTAGCACACAAGTCGAGTGAGGTTTAATTCTAAAACCAAATTAACCAATTGACAATAGAATGAGTAGCCCACCGGCTTATAAACTAGGGCTTGATATGTTCAACTTTCCAATGTGGGACACTTTTTGGTCTCAGTCACATCTCAACACGCCCCCGCAAGTGCAACTAGGAATGACCCATTTAGTTGACAGTTGACACGTACTTGGGTCGCTGGTTAGACTAGGATCGTAAGACGGGCCGTTAGGCTAACCTCTCTTATACCATATATATCAAAGTCCGACTCGGACCGTTGATAGGGGGTCGTGTGCACAGGCGCACATGCGCTAGTAGCCTAGCACATAAGCCGAGCGGGGTTCCATCCTAAAACCAATTGACCATAGAAGAAGTAGCCTACCAACTCATATACCAAGGCTTGATATGTTCAACTTTCCGATGTGGGACACTTTTTGGTCTCATTCACATCTTAACACATATCAACATTAATGATTCCAACGACCAAATATAACATAGAAAAAAAATGCCTCATAACTCCTTTGTGGGGATGGAACTTGACAGTCTCGACTCCATATATGACGGGTTGCAACATAAACACATCACATCTCACATACTCCCTCCGTTCGCGAAAATTTATCATTTTAACCTCGGGCATAATTTTTAAGAAATT
Organism: Persicaria maculosa; assembly: GCA_963922045.1. Lineage (NCBI taxonomy): Eukaryota > Viridiplantae > Streptophyta > Magnoliopsida > Caryophyllales > Polygonaceae > Persicaria > Persicaria maculosa. Next base: position 76,760,455 of record OY998255.1, on the reverse strand, counting down.
TCCTAAACCACCCAAATTGCCCCTAGTCTTCTCATTGCTACAATTGGTACGTACCTTTTAAATTTCAAATTGTTTGAAATCTACTCTTCCGTGACTTTTTACCTTCTTATTCATCCCAAAATAAGTACAATTATAAGACTAAAAGTGGAGTCAAATTTCAAATAAGCTAAGACCAATTCAAAATAACTAAGGGTAATTTAGGAAATAATGGGAGATAATGTCTAAAACGATAAGTTTTTTTGAATGAAATTCAGAGTCTAAAATGACAAGTTTTTGTGAATGGAGGGAGTATTTGGTAACCTTTATATATTGGTCCACTTGGAATGTATGATTGTTCGTCTCATTCTCAATGTAATCAATCAATCAATTATATATATAAAAGGCATATCTTGTTTGAGAAATGAATCCAAATTAATCGATTGTAAATGCAGCCGCAGTAGTACGGCCAGTATAGTAGACATTATTGTACTCCAAGCACAATCAGCTATTTTCTGACAACTGTCGACTAGCGAAAGAAGACGGCCATATGTATCCAACTGCGATAGGATTAATGGAGAACGAATACGTCGTATTGAAGTCTATTGGGACTCGGAATCGGGTCGTGTGCACATGTACATGCGCTAATAGTTTAGTAGCGGGTTCCATCATAAAACCAATTGACAATCAGAAAAGTTACATACTAGCTTATATATTATGACTTGATCTATTATATTTTTAACGTGAGACTTTTTTGATCTCTTCACGTATTTCATTCTCTCAACATGCCAAGAAGGAGAAGATGATGACGAAGACAAAAACAAAGCTACAATCAATCACATAAATCAATATATGTTAATAAGTTAGTATGGTCACGGACGGAGCACGATTATAATTATAAATTAAATGATGTTATTTTAAGATATCATGACTTCGATTTATGATAAAACTATGTTATTTTTTCTCCATTCAAAATAAAAAGAAATATAAATAAATAAATCACTAACAAAATAAGGATAAAACGAAATAAATAAACATTGTTGAGTCAATATTTAACTTGTTGTATTCTTAAAATGTAATAGTGTATAACTAGATATAAAAATTTTAAACTTGTGTAACTTCTTACAAAATTTATCAAAATAAGTAATATAACCTATGGTTTCGAAGCTCCCGAGATGTTTTATAATATGTGAATATCAATTTTAAGTAAAATATGTATAAAAGCATTATAGTCTATTGAAGTAAAATTAAAGTGATTAATACACCTACAATTTTCAAACATTTATAATTTTTTACTAAGATGTCAGATTAGGGTGTATTATATATCAAACGAAGCTAGCGATGAGAAGAATACGTGCACCTAGGTAATTTGTCAGATGATGGGAGGAGCACATGCTCCCCCATGCCCCCCTTGGCTCCGCCTCTGAGTATGGTACGGTGTTTGTAAGCCTAACTGTAGAGTAATTGATGGAAACTTATGAATAAAAATACAAATGCTCCAAAAAATTGGGTGAATAGCTGTTAAAAAACTATGACGATTCCAAAATCTAATTAAACTAAAATTTTATATTTATTTTATTTAAAAGTATATACATTAAATTCAAATGCTTCGAAAAGCTAGTGATTGTACCAAACATAGTCTAAATCTATCTGGTTTACGAGTTCGATCTCATTTTATGAAAATGTTGATCGTACGTTATTCTTAATTAATGCTTTAATTTGAAACCATATATTCGCGGTTGGAAGCTGGCGTGAAACCATATATTTATTTTATTTAAAACAATATCTGCATGTTGTTCTCATCGTTCCGGTGTGTAATGACATCGGCCAGTCATATGTTTTGGGTTTGGTGGTAAAGGTCAATGGGCATATGACTCTGCCAACCGACCAGAGTTACGTATACTGCTAGCTAAGTATGTAAGAAATTAAACAGGCACTTACGTACCTAATTATGTGTATGTATATGCAGGGACGGGGCCAGAAACTTATGGAAGGGGGGCGAAATTTTGTACAAATTATTGATTCACTTTTCAATAGATTTTTCTATAGTTTAGCGAACAAAAATTGTCATATTTTATATTAAAAATTGATATTTCAGTTTAAGACGGCTTTTTTTAGTTCAAAACACAATTTTTTTCCAAAACGATGGTGTTTTAGTTTAAAACTATGTCGACGTTAGTTCTTATATATTTTTTTCTCTTTAAACGAAAAAACTGATATAATTATATATATATATATAACAACATTATTTTCGTCTAAAAATATATCATTTGAAACCTACAAAGTCAATATGTAACTTGTTGTTCTCGTAGGATGCAATAACGTGTAACAAGATATACAAACTTTAAACTGACATAATTTCTTATATAATTATCGAATTTAGTATTATAACCTCTTGTTTCGAAGCTCTTGGGTTGAATTATATTAGCAAAATATGAAATTAAATGAAATATAAAAGTATTGTGATTTATTAAAAGACATTTGAAATAGATAATTTGTGTTTAACTTTCAAACGTTCATAACTTTTTACTCGGATATCGAATTTAGACTTATAATTAATATATCAAAATGAAGCTATCGACGAGTAGAACAAATATAGGTGATTCGTCGGATGAAAGGGGAGGCGAATGCTCCCCCTCGCTCCGCCTATGTGTATATGTATACTGCTAGCTAATATAAGTATGTATATAAATTGCAGCTTCACTTACAAGAATTTCATTCATCCTAAATATATAGTGGTTACAATTTTGACACGGAGTACTTGTACTTCTTATACCCGTTAGATCGAAATCAAATAATTCCATTAAGGTACTTATTAGATCGACATTAATTTAAGTGTTATAGTGTAGATTTTGTGTTAAAAATGGATTCCAACTGCATAAATATAAATAACACGAAAGTTACTGTTGCGAAGAATAGCGCATATTAATTATATGATAAATTTTAAATAATACTAGCATAATCACCAGTTTTATTGAATTTTTGTTAATTAAAACATAAAATCATTAACTCGTGTAAAGCAATAGGGTTTGTGATGAAAGGTTCTGATTCTCTTCTCATTAGATTAACGTATATATAATACATAGAGATTACAGAGGTTAAGATATGGAGATATCGAGATCTTTACAGAAAAGATACTGAAAAGATATTCTACATATATATATAGTCTAGCAGGCCCCCGCAAGCTCATGGGCGAGGACGAACATGAAGCTTGGCCGTTAGTGAATGAAAATGATGATTACCCACAGCTTTCGTGAATATGTCAGCTATTTGATCTAGAGATCAAACACGCCGAACGATGAGCTCACTAGAGGCAACCTGTTCACGAACAAAGTGAAAATCGATCTTGATGTGCTTGGACCTCTGATGAAACACTGGATTGGCTGTGAGGAAGGTAGCACTCAGATTGTCACAAAGAAGATTAGGAGGGCGTGTAACCGAGAGAGCCATTTCCTGTAGCAGTTGCTGCAACCAAAAGAGCTCAGCCGAGGCAAAAGCAAATGCCCTGTATTCGGCCTCAGTGCTAGAGCGGGCAACGACCTTCTGTTTCTTGGAGGACCAACTGATCAAATTTCCCCCAAATTAGATCGCAAACCCATGCTGAGACCGATAGTCGTCCGGATTAGATGCCCATCCGGCATCAGAGTAAGCGACTAGGCGACTGTCAGACGCCGGACAAAGGGATAGACATGCCGTGATGGAGCCTTTGAGATAGCGAAGAATTCGCTTGACTGCAACCCAGTGCTGCTCTGTGGGTTCATGCATAAACTGGCAGACACGATTGACTGCATAAGAGATCTCATGCCGTGTAATTGTGACGTACTGTAGGGCCCCAACGATGTTGCGTTATAAGTGTGGATCGAAGCACGGGTCACCGGTATTCACCAACCGAGACCCTGGCTCAGTAAGTGTGGAAATTGGCTTCACACCTGCCATACCACACCTCTCGAGGACGTCAGTGATGTATTTCTGCTGACTAAGATGAATAGTAGACTCAGTGCGAGTGACCTCAATACCCAAGAAGTAACTAAGGGCACCAAGATCCTTCAGAGAGAAAGCCCAATGCAGACTAACAACAAACTCATCAATGAAGGAGGCATGAGATCCCGTAATAATCAAATCATCGACATAGACGAGAACATAAACCATGTCACGTCCATGAGATTTGATGAAAAGAGATGAGTCAGACACACACCCTTTGAATCCATGACGTATGAGCGCATCTCTGAGCTTCTGAAACCAAGCTTTAGGAGCCTGCTTGAGGCCATACAAAGCCTTGCGGAGACGACATACATATGTAGGGTGAGTGGAATCAACAAAGCCTTGTGGTTGTGACATGTAAACTGTTTCAGCAAGGTCACCATTCAAGAACGCATTGTTGACATCAACTTGTCGAAGTGGCCAAGAGCGCGTAACAACGAGGCTTAACACAAGCCGAATGGTCGTTGGTTTGATGAACGGGCTGAATGTGTCGAAGAAGTCTACCCTAGCTTCTTGACTGAAACCTTTTGCTACCAAGCGAGCCTTGTAGCGATCCACCGAGCCATCTGACTTCTGTTTGACCCTGTAAATCCACTTGCACCCAACAATGTTAGCACCATTTGGTCGAGGAACTAAGTCCCAAGTCCCATTTTTCATCAAGACATCATATTCTAGTTGCATTGCTTGTTGCCAGTGAGGGCTTTTGGTGGCTTGATAGAAAAGTTTAGGTTCAGCCACGGTGATGAGGGCATTGGGAAGTGGATATCTTGTGGATTGAAACGTCTTGGGTTTAAGGGAGTTCATAGAGGCACACAAAGAACATTAGATAAGCGTAAAGGGGTTTCAGTGGCATGTGTTGCAGGGAGAATAGAAGTACCAAGATGTGTAATGGGGAGAGACATACCATTACCAACAATCAAATGGTCGGAGCCAGCATAATGGGAGGGCGGTTGAAGGCCGGACAGATCACCAGTGACATGAGCTTTAGCTCTAGAGTCGACCATCCAAGGATCAGCGATCTCAGACTAACATTGAGCAGTATATACCGACTTGTTGGAGCCTGGCGGGGCTGTGTCTGGACGCCCAAGAGCAGCAGTAGCGTGGCGATTAGTCACTGGAAACTCATTGATATTGAGGCGGCCGAAGCAATTGAAGGCCTCATGTCCAAGTTTGCCACAGATTTGGCAGGTGGGACGAGACGCTCGATCACCAGGAGCAGAGGAATTGGAGTCACTGGGAGGAGTGCGATCAGCAGGAGAGCGACCACGGTCGCGGCAACGAGTTGACGCAACATTGGCAGTCAGTTTGTTGGCGTCGGAGAGGATTTGAGTACCCTCAGCCAGACTTTGCTCTTCCTGCAGCAAGAATCCGAGCAGAGCATCAGAGGATGACAAAGTTCGGGAGATGAAAATTGGGTTGAGAACCATCGGTGGAGGCAGAGAAGAGGAGTTGCGTGGGAGAGGTGGGATTGGTGGTCATTGAAACCAATCAGAAGGATCACAGAGTTTAGGTTGATACCATGTAAAACAATAGGGTTTGTGATGAAAGGTTCTGATTCTCTTCTCATTAGATTAACGTATATATAATACATAGAGATTACAGAGGTTAAGATATGGAGATATCGAGATCTTTACAGAAAAATATTCAAAAGATATTCTACATATATATATAGTCTAACAACTCGCTTATATATTATAGTGTGTGTTATGAACTTATGATTCATCGATCGGATAGGCAAAAGTCTAAGCTTTTACGGAGAATTAACAAAAAAAGGGAGAGAGATTGAGGTTAGAGAGGAAGAAGATGATGTGATCCAAAAATATAATACCAATTTCATTTAGAATATGACACGTAAGCAAAAATAATCCCGTTTTAATCCAGAAAATTCCATGTATGCGAAATCGCACCAGATACCGTTTCAGCCTTTCATGTCTCTCTTTTAGTATTTTATATATATAGATAGATATAGATATAGATTATATAGATATAGATTCATGAATTGAGCCAACGTTCATGACGACTTTACATGAGTTTTATAGTAAATAAAAATTCATTTAAAAATGATATTTATATTTTCATCACATGTTTTGCTCTTTAATTTAATATTTATTTGGTTAACAAAAACATGTAACTTTACTGTTTATTCACGTTTTATTAAAGAGCTAAAATCCATATATTTTTATTTTTTTATATTTTTATAATTAATACTAAAAAGTATAAAATTATTAAAAAAATATTTATAAAAAATTGATATATGTACACACTCCATTTATAAAAAACTATTAAAAAATTATTTATAAAATATTAATGTACACACTTCATTACTATCGTGTTTACTATTTATGTTTTCATCACATCGCCATTGTTTATCAATGACACTCCATTAACCGTGGTAAATTTGATGCTAATTTACTTCGATTCTCCAAGGAACAGTGGTAAACTTATAAACCTTAAAAATTTACCACACAAATATACGAGCTATGGTAAATTAAGTGTAGTCAAAAACAAATTTTCTACTAGTGATTAATCCAAACCAACAATGCTAAAATGTAGCTTTCCACTTAGCTGAACTCTTGAAATTAATGTGACATGCAATTTTTAGGTATTTTAGGTTTTAATTGAAGTTTTAGAGCATGTTTGATAATGAATTGTTTGTTCAGAGACGAAGATTATTTTTGTGAATTATAAAGGTAGAAGATGGAGATTATTTTGTAACACCAACGGAATTGTTTTATTTTTATTTTTTTAGAAAGCACCATTCTTTTATCCAAGGATAAATCAGGAAAGTGGAAAAGGTGTTAGGTGATCCCGCAGCGCTCAGCATTGCTCCGATGGCTGCCGGCGATTCTCCGTCGCATAAACCGTTTATCCTTGTCCGCCGCTTCCCAAAGTTTTCCCTCTCCTTCGCCGATCGCCTCAGCCCGCGCTTCACTCTCCTTGACCCCATCTCCGACGCATCCTCAACCGCGCCGGCCTCTGCCGCCGGCCTCTGCAGCTTCTTAGGAAACCGCGCCGCCGATATACGTCTCGTAATCTGTGTCGGCCCCTGTCCCTTAGACGCCGATGCCATCGCCTGCCTCCCCTCCCTAGAGTGCGTGATCGTCACTGCTGCCGGCGTTGACCGCGTCGACCTAGCCGAGTGTCGCCGCCGCGGCATCGCCGTTGCCAACAACGGCGGAGCCTTCTCTGAGGACGTCGCCGACTATGCCGTCGGGCTTCTAATCGACGTCCTGCGGAAGATTTCGGCCGGCAATCGGTTCGTTAGGGCCAAATCTTGGCCTTCAATTGGCGATTTCCCCCTTGGATCAAAGGTAAATCCATCCGTCTTGTTCATGTTTCCTACCAAATTAATTGCAAAAACTGTCACTTGATTGAATATCTCCGAAGATCACAACGATTGATGACTGAATCTGTCACTGAATACAGTCCACTCTAGGCGCCAATTTCAGATTCCCCTTTTGCTAGGGTTTCTGATTATGATAAATGAGAATGGGTGACTGTTATTAGGAATCAATAGAGCAATAGAAATAGAGGAATTAGATAGGTTTGATTCATTCCAGGGATGAAATGGATTCCCATTCCCAGCCAAACTAAACATGTTGAATAACTTCAAATAGCTCATGTTTCTGATATTTGCTCTTTTTCCAACTCTGACTGTCAAAGTGTCAAATTGTTTCCCTACTAATGCTGTAGTTAGGAGGAAAGAGAGTTGGGATTGTCGGTCTCGGAAGCATCGGATCATTGGCAGCCAAGAGGTTTGTCGCCTTTGGATGCAAGGTAGCATATACCTCAAGGAACAAGAAGCCCTTTGCTCCATACCCATTCTATGACAGCATCCATCGCCTAGCAGAGGAGAGCGACGTGCTCGTCCTCTGCTGTGCACTGACTGATAAAACTCGCCACATTGTCAGCAGCGACGTCATGTCATTACTGGGGGCGCGAGGTTTGATCATAAACATCGGCCGTGGGGCCCTCATTGACGAGAAGGAAATGGTGAGGTTTCTGGTGGAAGGCAAGCTAGGCGGGGCGGGGCTTGATGTATTTGAGAACGAACCCTTTGTGCCCCATGAGCTGTTTGGGTTGGATAATGTGGTGATGTCTCCCCATCAAGCCGTTATAACTCCGGAGTCCTTCAAGGCCATGGAAGATGTGGTGGTGGGCAACCTGGAGGCTTTCTTTTCAAACAAACCATTGCTGTCACCTGTGCCACTTGATTGAAGTTTACTGAAACTGTCATTTTTTTTCTTCTGATTCTGGATATTTGTAATAAAAGGTGCATTGACACCCCTGTGTGGATTTATGTTATGGACAAAGAACAAACAACACTATCAACCCGGTATATCCTGTCTGTGCGGGGACAAGGTGTACTGACCCATTTCCTAAGCAAATTAAGGGAGTGTCTCCTGAACCGACCATACCCTGTTAACTATTACTACGTATTAAGTGATCTATACACACAAATACGCAACTTATTACCAGGCACGGAACCAAGATTGAAATTTTGGATGGGCTAAATTCGCCTTATATAATAAATAAATTAATATTTAAAAAAAAAAGATAAAATTTTGATGTTACTAAGGCCAAAAAGTATAAATATTTACAAGATTAATTTCATTAAAAAGAAAAGTTTAATTAAATGCAAAATAAAGATTGAAATCGATAGAAAATTACGATGGACATCTCTAAACTTGTACAAGACTGATCAATACAAAAGGAAAATAAATTTAAAAGAAGTTGTGGCAGAGATTCGAAACTAAGATGTTGGGGTTAAAAGCAAAAAGCTCGGGCAAGGTGAATCCTGATTATTTCACCAAGATGTGCCGACCGGCTAGACCAGTTAGACTTGTTTATTTACTAAATGAGTCGAGTATGCTTATATTTTCAAGCATACATTCACATTGATTCTGGATTTGAGCTTGACTCGTTCAGTTCAATTCATAAATTCTTTACTCTAATATGCTGCTACAAACCTTCCAATTTCACACAAACTTAGCAATTGGGCTCAAACCCATTAATGTCAGCCCAGGCCCAAAGATGAGAATATCTTAAGCCCAATCCCTATCCCTATAAAAACATCAAACAAGAAGACAAAATTAAAGTGAAAAATTCTTGGCCGTGGAAGATGACTTGTGATTTTGACAACAAAACGATGTCTATTGGCATTACCTGTAAAAAGTACTTCCAGATCAAACAATAAGGTAAGTTCTAGACTGTTCATAAATGATTAATACGGAGTACCATCGATTAGGCATGTTCATTGTTCACCTTCCACATGTCCTACAGTACTAGTACTGTAACAATAAGGTAAGTTATCACACAATGCCAGTGCCAGTAGACAGAAAAGGGAAACAATATATATATGGACTGGTAGTTGATGAACTTAGGGTACCTTCATCTACCATACACACATACATACCTACTAATTAATTGCCTTTAAGGTGTGAGTAGCTAGCTAGCCTTTATCCTTGACTCGCCGTTGGCTATCAACAGCCATGACATAACCCTTCCCATAGCGCTATCGCGTCTCTTTCTCGTTCAATCATTTATCACATTTTCGATGTGGGATAAGAAATCTAAACTCTTGTTTTTATTGATCATCAGGAAGCAGGGTAAATACATAAGTTCGAAACCGATGTAGTATAGTAACAACTTAGCAAGAGGAACCAGAAAGAATTCAGTTTAACAAACACCAAATAAGAACACATAGTAATAGTATAGCTACTTGAAAAAAAAAAGAAAAAGAAAGAAATAAAGGAAGGAAGGGATGATTGGATGAATTGATGATCCATCCATCACTAAATGCAACATTTTTTTTTCCCAATTGATGACCAAAATACCCCTCACTTTATTATGTGATCAAGTTCCTTGCATAGCTATAGCTCTATTCAGCAGAAACAGGGGCCTGCAGATCTTGGGTCTTCCTGAAGAGCTTGTACTGGATGTGCTGGGCGAAGGTGCGGGGCGGGAATTGGGCAGGCTCCTCCTCGGAGACGAGCTCGGGGAGGGGCTTGAGGATGATCTTGTCCTTGGGAGGCTCACAGAAAACGGCCCATGAGATCCTGACCTTCTCCTTGTTGACAAGTCCCCTGTGAAGGATACTCTTGAACTTTCCATTGCTGAGGATGGTGATGGTGTCCCCAATGTGCATGATTATCGAGTTCGGCACGCACTTGGCGGTCACCCACTTGCCCTCGTAGAACAGCTGGAGCCCCGGGACCATGTTGTGCAGGATGAAGGTCAAGGCACTCACGTCCGTGTGTGCCTCCACACCGAGCGCGAGCTCTGGCTGGGGGCATTTTGGGTAATAGTTTATCTTCATTTGCAAGAGGAGCTCCTCTATCCCTCCCGCCTCCTTCTCCAGCCTGTCCTCTTCCAGCCCCAAGGCCAGGGAGAGGGCCGACATGATCTTGGTAGCCAGGCTCCTCAACTCCCTGGCGTACTCAGTTGTCGCTGGGCTGTAATTAAAGTCTAGTGGGTCAATAACAGAAATGACTGAATTATAATAAAAGGGATTCAACACGAGTACTTATGACTTACATGTAATCCTCGGGGGTCTTGGGCCAGACAGAAAGGTCTCTCTTGTCCTCGGGGTGGGCGAGGTGGAAGAAGTAGTCCTCCCACTCGAGCTGGCCACTGGCATTGTTGGCGAGCTTGCTACCATAGCCTTGAATCTTGCCACTGGCTTGGTCGTTAGCATACTTCTCCTTCTCCTCAATGGGGAGCTGGAAGAAGGTCTCGCCGGCGGTCTTGACGCGGGTGGTGAGCTCCTCGGAGATGCCGTGGTTGACGAGGTGCATAACACCCCACTCCATGGCGGCCTGCTTGAGGGACTCAATGGCCTTGGCCCTCACCTCCTTGTCGTCGGAGGCGATGTCCTTGATGTCGATCGTCGGGACTTGGGGGCCTGCCTTCTTCTCCTCCTCGAACACATTGCCGATGCTGGTCAGCTCCTCTTGGGGCCTCACGTACTCCTTCGGGATCGACTGCATCCCGCTGCTCGATAGGCTCTCGACTCTCGAAGACGCAACCGAAACCATTGTCGATCTCTAAGCCTTACACAAATTGTAGCTAGCAAGTGTAAGTAGAATGTGTAAGGAGGGATTGAAACTTGTTGAAAGGGGGTTTTTGGATTGTGGTTTGAATGGGAATTGATGGATTTGGCAAGTGCTTTATAGGGAAATTGGTACGGCCAATCACTGAGATTGGGGAAATGGGGTGAATTAGGAGGAGTTTAGTGGTCACGTGCGATGGGGTGTGCAGGTGCACCGAGTGTTGTGTTGTGTTGGTGTGTGTCAAACTGGATCAAATATATGGAGTCTTTGGAAGGGTAGTTGAATTAGGAGGGAGGTTGGGGGTGATGCTTACCATATTTATTTTTATTTTTATTTTTATTTTATTTATGGATAGGTAAGAGTTTAATTAGTATATATTTCTATATCCACTTGGTGTACTTAGTGGCTATATATATATAATAATCCAACACTACTTGGTTAATTAAGGTTTTTGTAATGTTTGTTTGGTCCAAGGATACAAGTTAAAAAAAAAAACTATGTAAATAAAATATTAAATCATTTTTTTTCAAAATTGGAATTGTCAATGTATCTATCCGTTATAAATACCTAATTATTATAATTTATTTTATATTTTATATTATTACTAGTAATAGTATAATGATATAAAAAGTGAAACAAATATTTGAGCATTATTAATTATTGTTATTTTTGGTGTTATGTAGTTTTCTTCATTAAGCCCTAGCTAATTAATCTAGCACGCTGAAACATCATTAAGCATTATTAACCGTTTGTTTTAAAAAAATTGTGAATTAAAATATTTCCTCCATCTCGGGTGTTTTATTTTTTGACATATTTTTTCAAAGCCTAAAAACTCTATAAAATATAAGAAATCAAATTAAATTTTCACAACGATTTCATAATTATTAGTATAAAGTTTTTTTTTAAAAAAAAATATTAAAAATTTTTTTATCTAATTTTTAAATTCTTGAAAATCATCTTTATTATAAGATTCGTGGCTCAACTAGTCAGCCCACAGAAAATCCAATTCAGACCCCATTTCTGTGGATGCTTGGAGGATTAATTTAGTCGACCTAAATAAATTTTTAATCAACTCTCAATTTAAAAATGAAAAGAAGAAGGAGTAACAAACAAAGGAATATGGAGAGTGCATGTTCTAGGTGAAGCACTGTGCAACCTACCAAACCCCACAATCCCCCAAATGAAGTAAGGTTAAAACTAATTGGGGAAATCACATTTTTACCTAAGCATATACTAAAATTAATTATATATAATTAATGCTCATTTAACCGGCCAGTACTCTATATATCAATTACGTACATTACAAGGCTAACAAATTTCGATTGCAAATTTCAAGTATATATTATATATAGTATTAATTTTGTAATTTGTATTTATTATTATTTATAGTAGAAATGAAGAAAAACAATTATTAAGTTAAAAATTAAAAGGGCGCGCGGTTTGATCTCACCACACAACTAACAAACTTAAAAGATTTGAGTTTGATGGGCTGGGCGTGGGATGTAGGGTTTGATGTATCGTGAGTCGTGACGTTATAATGTTATTATATATTTACTCGAAAATAAATATTTTGTATAAGACCATCTCCAGCAATTTTTTCAAATTAAAAAAAATACATATTTTTTTATCTTATTTTAGTTTAAATTTCAACCGTTTCTCAATTCTAAAAATATTGCAGATTTAGAAAAGTTTTTCCCATTTTATATGGTAAGATAAAGAAACCGTTAAACTAAAAAAGTATTTAAATTTCTTCAAAAATTCTAAAATCGCCAAAATGAAAGTTGAGAGAGATGAAGCTGGCGGGTAGATTGAGAATTGAGTGGTAGAAGCTATAGAAAGAGGTACTCAATCATTCTCATTTCCAAATGCATTTGCATTATTGTTCCATTTCTATCTATATATGTATATATGATGGGTTTTTTTTTTAAAGTTTATTAATGCAGTTTGATATACACTTAATAGTAATCCAATGATTAAAACTCTAGATATTTCTTAATTTGTTTTTTTTTTTAACTTATACAGTACCAAAATAGGTTAAAAGGTTTAATTAGGAAATTAACATTCACTCGATTTAAATTATTTTAGTTTTTTTGATATTATTTTTTTAGAGTCAATGTATTATTGGGTAGATGATTTTTCTCAATTATTCTTTTTAATCTATATCCTTATAACATACGTTAAAAAGACCGTTTTTAAATAAAGGCATTGATGTAGAGAGAGGGAATTAGAAATTGGACTATAGGAGACCATGAATTTATTAAATGAAGAAATATAAATAATATAATAAAAATAAAAAGTTTAGAATGAATAAAAGATACACTTATACTCTCTCTCTATAGATATTTATATGTACAACTCTTATTGTTTAAACATAAAACACCGTTAAAAGTAGGGAAAACTAATTAAAATAACTCCACCTTTGTGGGTATGGTAAAAATATATTCTAAACTTTTAAATGTAATAAAAATATCCCGCCTTTGAGGGTAGTGGTAATATATTACCACGAGTTTTCTCACGGGTCAAAAATGCTGATAAGTCAGCCTACGTGTATTTTTTTGACAAGGTAACCTGCGTGGAAGCCTTTTTACAAATTAGCAATACTAAAATTGGGTTTTTCTGAACGGTTTCCTTCGGAAAAAATAAACCGACAACAAAATTAAAACCAAAAAACGAAATTGATACAACCAAGAAACGAATTCGGTTAAAATTTCCTAAAATTACAACATGACTATTCATAACATCAAACCGACAACAAAACTAAACCGAATACAACAACGAAGAGGGAAAAAAAACTTACTCAGCCAATTAAGTTAGTGAACGAATCAAAGAGGAAGAAGATGTGAGGGAGACAACTCAAAATAGGCTACAACGAGGGAGGAAGACTGCCATTGAAAAGGAACCATGAGCTACTTGGATGACTTGGAAGGCAGTTCCAGAGGCGGTCACAGAAGAAGATAGGAGGGAGGAAAAAGCGTTGGGTATGAACCTGGTCCAAATATTTATTTTTTCCCTAGAGAAACTGTTCAAGAAAACCCTTGTAAAAAAAATTCACGTACGTAGGTTGTCTTATCAGCATTTTTGACCCGTGAGAAAACTCATGGTAATATATTACCACTACCCTCAAAGGTCATGATATTTTTATTACCTTTGAAAGTTGAAGATATATTTTTACCATACCCCAAAGATGGGGGTATTTTAATTAGTTTTCCCTTATAAGTATCTATAAAGACAAAAAACAAGAGACTTAGGCATTAATTTCATTAGCTAATAATACAAATCCAAATATTAAACTAATTAGTTTCTGATTGGTTAGCTAACTTTTTTAATTTTATTTTAGGGTATCATATATATATATATATATTAAGAATTTAAAATACTAGTGTATGATAAATGGAGAAATCGTAACAAATGATAGATATAGACAACCATGATGTAGAAGCAGGATCGCAAAACCACAACATCAATCAAGAGTAAATACAAACACTCAATGAAGGTAGTGACCCATATAATAGAGCTAGAATATGCCGACGAAAAGCAACATGTACCTCGCAATTATTTATTTGTGACTTATGATAAATTTCTATAAATTATAAAAACATATTATTTTAATAATTTTTTTTTCCTAAAATCAATTACAACACGTCACATATATAGGACAATATGCGTCAGTTTTAATATATGTAGATAGATAGATAGATTGGTTATAAAGTTTACACACGCTTTTCTTTTACTGTAATTTTGATGACACTTAAAAAAAACTCTGTTTATAAAAATCCTTTTGTCAAGAATAAGATATTGTTATTTCTCTCTTGTATCCCGCACTGAGAATAGAGTGACTAATACGGTTGTATATCTTTACCGCTATTTTATGGGTATTGGTATTCTTATTGATTCAGGTCTTTAAAATCACATCCGTAACGATATTATCTGGTAGACTTTCTTTCCTACGGTAATTAAGAGAGAGAGAGAGAGAGACAGAACTTTACCGCAATGAGCTTTGTCCATGTGAAATCTTTTCAGAATTTTCTCGGTAAAATTTGATTGATGGACAAAAATTTCATCTTTACATGTTCAATTTTTAAACCGAGACAGAACTTGGTTTTCCCAAGATCCTTCATTTTCAAATTCTTTCATCAAGTATCTAGTTGTACTTGCAATCTCATCTGCGGTTCCAAAAATGTTTAGATCATCAATATATACTGCAATGATGGCAAACCCCAATTTATATCTTTTGATAAAGATGCATGGACATCTCGAGTCGTTCTTGTATCCTTTCGTCAAAAGGTACTCGCTAAGGCGATTGTACCACATTCGCCCAAATTGACTTTTATGTAATTTTTAATTTAAAAAATGTATAAACAATAAAAATGATTTAAGTATAATATTAGACTCCTACGTATTTATATATTACATTGAAGGATATGATAGAATGTATTAAGCAAAAGCAATAATAATAATTTTTAAAAAAAAAAAAAAATCTCCCCTCTCTGTTCATGGCGAACCCTAGGTGTCTACCGACCGCCGTTGTTGTCCGCGACAATCTGCCCCAAACCAGGAGCCCGAACTCTGCCTCTTTCCGACACAACCCCCTCTCCCATGAGAGGATTGAAAAATCCAAAAAGCAATATCAACGATTGCAACTTAAATTCCCCCAAATCAAAGACCTAAAAAATTCCATTTCTCAAACGGGCTACTTGCAAGGTAAGGGTACGTAAAACCCAATTCAAGATTTGTTTTTGGCAAACCAAAAGCTATCCTAGAAGGAGATGGTGTTGGAGGCACTTTCGGGGCAAACATATGGTTTGGTTCGACAGTGGTGTCTCCGTCGTCGAGTTAGGGCTTGGCGTTGGTGGTATAGGCGGCGACTCAGTTTTAGGAAGAAGTTGGTTGGCGCTTCTGTGAGGTGCTGTCTCATCGACCTATACACAATGAACTCTTCAATCCAGGTATTATCCAACCTATCTGACATACGGTCATGTTTTCTAACAACGATCACCTCTATTTGGGTACAACCGAATTGGCTTACTCTGTTGGCTACACAAGCTCGTTTATTGATCTATACACAATACTTAGTATACTTCCTTTAAGTACTGTCATCCAAGGATCCTTGCATTATACCGTTGTTCTTGCCTTCACAATTTGAAATATCTTGGTATCAAAGTTCTATACGACCATAGAAAGTCCTATATTGGTTTTAATAAACCCTTACTATTGTAATCTGTGTTGTTTATCAACATTTACAGGGGTTTTTATTTCTCCTTACTAGCTTAGCCTATCTCTCTCAATCGAGTCTTCCAGGACCTGGTTGCGAGAGGTTATGTCTCTCCTTCCCTTCACGCTGCACACCGATCTTGGATTTCATATGCGTTTCCGGTTATTATTTGTTCGGCTTGTTGTTGTCTTGGTGTTTTGGTGCAGGAACAAACTGCATATTGATCTCTTAGCTTTTGGTTTTACTGACTGTAGCTTCTTCAAAAAGTCTTCTTACGATTTCTGTTATTGTTCGTGTTTTTTGTGCAGGGTTGCTATTCGTGCTTCACCTCAGCTTACAAAGTCTGTCTCTTCCTTCTTCAATTTCTCCTCTTGCAGCATCATGGACTCGGCTTGCTTTTGTCTTTCAATGCTTTCAAAAACAAAAATTTTAATCCTTTTTTGGCTCACAAGCATTAACAAATGATCATGACATATCACATAGGCCCTTTCAGACACGTGTTAATCAATCGGCTTCTAATTACCTCGTCATGGGGCGGTTCGTGCATCTGTCGATTTGCTACCTAATCTTCACCAGCAACTCACGTATTAATGCTCTGGTTTTGGCTCTTCAAGGAGCCCCTAGTTGTTGCTTCTCCTCCTCTCTCTTGTGGTGTTGGTCTTGCAGGCGTCTCACACTACATCATAGCTGTCAGGGTGTGCTGGATTTCGGTGTGCAGCTGCCTCTTTCGGGTGCCTTAGGCTGCTGCTCGTGGTGCTGCTGCCGCTTCTGTTGGGAGCGGGAGTGGTGCCATCTGCGTGCTATTGGTTGTGGATTCTCCGTCTTCCAACCTTTTATTTCAATTCAAAAAGGCTCACAAGCCCATCAACATGATCCTAAGGGATCTATTAACCCTTACAGGGGTGCGAAATCACATTGCTATCACCAACTCCTACCTCGTTGCTGCTGGTCCCGGGATCTTCTAGTGCTACTGCATTGCCGGCTTCGTCCCATCTTCAGCAGTGCTGTGTCACCAAGGCCCCTTTACTGTGCACTGCTGATTAGCAATACCCATTGTTATGACAACAAATATGGCTTACAAGCCCACCATGAAGTGTTATTTCAACTTTTGAAGCCACATAAGGCAACTGTAAACTTCACAAATTATGTCCATTATATCTCTTACAAATACTTTATTAATTCCTTGTCTACCGATAAATGCAAACTCAGGGAGTATCCCTCTCATGTATGTGATCAAGCCTGTATGAACATTACTCGATTACACTATAACACAAATGATAACCATAATTGTGATCAATCATGTAATATTCAGCAATCCTTTGATCGGATGACACTCGCCTATGATGCCTCTGCTTCGATTCTTCAATTATATTTGCACTACTACGTGGTGAAAGTGTTGCTCGTGCTCCAACAAGACACTAAGGGTACCTTCAATAAAACTTCATATCGTCACCAAGGATTCTTATTGGCTATTGACAGTCATTTTAGCACACAATCTCAAATCTTAAAAGGTTTCCCATGAATATTTGCTCTTGGAACTACTGTGGTATGAAGAAACGCAATTTCATGACTAATACAGAACTGTTCTGTAAAAACAATTACATCAATGTCTTAGCCCTCATTGAAATAAAAACCAATATTCCTCCTCCAGAGTACTCTTTGAGAAAATGCGGATTCTCCAACATCGCCTTTGACCCGATCATTGGTTTCTCAGGCAGGATCTGTGTACTTTGGAAAGATCTCTCCCCACCGGAAGGGGAAATTTCCCTTGTATTTGTCAACCATAGATTTATACATATTAAGTATCATGACGAGGTGCTGAACAGATATTTTGCTCTTATATTTGTGTATGCTCCTCTGAACCTTGTCGCAAAGGACGACTTCTCGGATTTCCTTATTATGTATACCTCCCATCTCACCGATCTCTAATATCTCATGGGCGACCTAAACGAAATTGCCATTCCTGAAGATAAACTGGGCGGTGTTACACCGGCTCCCAACCGGCTCACAAGAATCGAACACATCAAAAACTCTCTCTTGGTTCACGACATACCAACTCACGGGGGCAAATATACCTGGCAAAGGAAAAAAAAAAAATGGCTCCCCGGATAATAGTTTTGCTAAACTGGATCGTCTGCTTGTGCAAAGTGATATCATCGATCTATATGATGGCCTAAGGGTGAAAATACACCCCTTCACAACCTCGGACCACACTCCGATATGCATTGATTTACGGTCACACACACATTTACACAAGAAACCTTTCCGATTTGAATTAGCTTGGACCACAAAATCGAATTTTAAAAATATTGTAAAACAAGCTTGGCGAGAAAACCCATAGGGTTCAAGCCTGTTTAAATTAGTGAAAAAAGCCACATTGCTTAAGAAATTGGCCAAAAAATGGCATAAGCAAAACTTCAATAACATTCACAAACAACTTTACCAAACCGACGAGGAGATCATGCGCCTGCAACATATTTTAATTAAGGAACACAAACCAGACATTTTTACACGGCACAATAGTTTACAAAACAAAAGAGAAAGACTGCTTGATTTTCAGAGGCGTTATTGGAGTCAAAAAGCAAAGCTCAAACACACCAAACTAGTTAAATGATACAAACTCTGCTTATTTCCACCGGATCGCCTCAGCCAAGCGGGGGTGGGGGGGGGGGGGGGGGAATATTAAACACCTTACTTCAGATTCGGGTTTGCACCTCACGGATCATAGCTTAATTAGAACTGAGTTCATTTCCAGTTACCATGCACGTTTTAAAACTTCGTATAACCATGACATCTCTTTTACCGACGATCTCGAAGTCATCGGACATGAAATCTCAGATGAGGAAAATTCAATCCTAACCTTTGTTGTTACAAACGGAGAAATAAAACAAGCATTGTTTTCAATAAAAGCTGATAAGACACCGGGTCCGAATGGTATGCCGGCAGGCCTCTACCAAACATATTGGGATATTGTGGGATCGATCAACCGTCATAAGGGCTGTTAAGGCCTTCTTCCAATCGGAGAAATTGTTGCCTCAAGTTAACCATACCTTCCTTACCCTCATTCAGAAAATAGATAATCCCGAATCGGTTAATCATTTTAGACCTATCAATCTATGTTATACAGTTTACAAAATAATATCAAAAATCCTGACAAACAAATTATCAAAAGTTTTCGAAAGACTCATTCACCCTCTACAAAGTGCATTCACTAAAGGTAGGGCCATTCAGGATAACATTATGATAGCGGCATAGCGCACGAAATCTTTCATTCATCCAGAATCTCAAAAGCAAAGTGTGGTTACATGGTAGTCAAACTGGATATGGAAAAAGCGTATGACAGAGTCGAATGGCCTTTCTTGTTTGCAGTTCTGCAAAAGTTCGGGTTTGATGATAAATTCATCCTTTGGATTGAAGAATGTGTACAAACGGTTTCTTATTCGGTTCTTATTAATGACGATTCGTCAACACCTTTCCATCCATCCAGAGGTCTTAGACAGGGTGACCCTCTTTCTCCTTTTCTTTTTATCCTCGTTGCAGAGGTGCTGGCTAGAACGCTACAGCGAAAGGCAACGATTTCAAAAGAACTTGGGTTCTGCCTGGGAAATCCGAGGATTAAGATCCCGTTTCTTGCTTTTGCAAATGATATTATGCTGTTCGGAAAAGCTAATCAGGCAACTTGTAACAATCTTTCAAACATAATCCAACGATTCAGCCTCATCTCGGACCAAAAAGTGAATTTGCACAAATCTAGTTTCCAAGTGTCTGCTGCAACACTACAACGGCCGTCCAAACTATCTCGACTTCCCTTGGTATCCCGCTAACAAACAATCTTGAGAAATACCTTGACTGCCCTATTGTTAATGGAAGGGTAAATCGCGATACATTCGCCGCTGTCATTATGAAAGCAAAACAATAGATGTCTAAATGGAAAGCTTCATCTCTTTCTGCTGAAGGGTGAAAGGTTCTCATCAAGTCCAACCTCAGCGCATAACCCCTCTTTATTATGCAAGCCTTCATGCTTCCGCAGTCGATTCTGCGAGAGCTTGATAAAGTCTAGGGACAATTCTTCTTGAATAAAGAACCAACATCTTCTCCTCTTGTTAGCTGGGACAAAATCTGCTCCAACACACTGGAAGGCGGCTTAGGCTTATACAAAGCCGAGACAATGAACTTAGCTTTACAGATGAAATTACTGTGGAAAATTATTGTTGAACCCAACAATATCCGGGTCCGTATCATTTCTGCAAAATACCTAAAAGGAACTCCGTTGATGGATTATGAAAAGAAAGGGAACACCTCGTGGCAACGGTCTAAAATGGTGGCCATAAGACATATGTTCAAGCCGGACCTTTGTTGGTCTATCGGTGATGGACAATCGGACCGATTGTCCATCACCGATAGAATCGGTCACGTTCTGGAATGACAACTGGGTTTTGAAGACCCCATTACTAGACGCAGTGTTAGCACCAATCAATGATACAATTGCGAATTGGTTGGTTGATCGCTTCATAACAATTGAAAAAAGTGGGATGTTGACTACATTCAAAATGAGTTATAGAACATACTCACTCCGGCAACCATAAAGAATATAATTGACACTAAATTACCAGAAAAAAATTTCTCTGACAGACTCTATTGGGGCCCTAGTAGAAATGGTGACACCAGTTTTGATTGCCAGTGGCTGTGGAAACTTGATGTCCCGCAAAAAATCAAACATTGGCTTTGGAAGATTTCTCACGATGGCCTACCAACAACTGAAAGGCTACAACGGATACATGTCGCAGTGCCCTCGGGCTACTGCTTCTGTGACTGCACCACGGAGTCTACCTATCACTTTTTAGTTAAGTGCCCCATGGCCCTTGCACTAATCGCGGACCTGCGAATTGCTTTTCCGACTCTTAATGGTATAGACAACCACTCGAAACCCATTACTATCCTCTCCTCCATCTATAATGTTGTAGGCAAGGATAATATGTGTTCTTTGGCTTTCGCTTGGTGGGGCATTTGGTTCTTCCGTAACCAGCTGACCTTCCAACGTGCTTCATTGACTTCTTATCGGGAAATCGCCCTTTTCTGTTACTCTAGTCGAACTTCTTAGAAGGACCGTTTTGATGCACAAGGTGCCAGCAATATTAGTTTTTCCACGGCCTCCTCGCGTGGAGGTGCAGTCCGGGAAACAAACAATAGAGATCCAAGGGCTCAAATGCAAGGATGGGTCAAACCCCCCACAGGGCTATCACAAACTAAATTTCGATGGCTCTCATCGTCATTCAGGAGAGGCCTCTTCTGGATATGCCATTCGGGACCATCTAGGTCAGTTGTCACAGCATGTCAGCAGTTTTCGCAGAAGTCTTGGGCCTACACATGGGTGTGTCTAGGGCTAGAGAACTGGGAATTCGTAATCTCCTTATAGAGGGAGATTGTTTGGTCGTCATAAAGGCTCTCCTGGGTGACTGGACGTGCCCTTGGAATATCGAGCTGTTGATGACTGATACGACCTTAATTCTCCGTTTCATTTCTAATGTTGATATTCGTCATATTTTCAGGGAATCTAATGCAGTTGCTGACAGGATTGCGAGTCTGTCTTATTGCTGCCCTACCGATGATAGCTTGGCCACAGATCAGGATCTTCGGGTTCTCGTTCGCTCGGACGCTCTAGAAAAGAAGCCTGATCGTCGGCGTCTCTCCTAACTCTTATCCTGCTTCAAAAAAAAACATTGAAGGATATGGTCATATGCTAAACAAACTTGGAAGGATGGACTACTTTACGTACAACCAAATTTTCGCTAAATGTACAACTTTTCACCGGCTTTCGGTGTCGTCAAACTTTCTTTGCCCGAAAAAAAACTTGCCGATTCCCATGTCAGTAAAATAGACATATATTTTGTCGACAAGAGAAGTTGATGTTGGCAAAAAAAAATTAGGCAAAAAAAAGTTTGACGACACGAGAAGTTGGTGAAACCACCATGTGTTTGAAGATATAGAACTGTGCGTATAGCAAGCCGGTGGAAGATTCACAAAAACAAAACATTTTTTTAAACTAGATAAAGATTTTAAATTGGTCATACCCTACTTATCTACCATCCAATTGTGTCATTTTGGACGAGAGTTCATAACTTTGAATGAGAAATGATAACGATGTTCCATGGCGTGTCTAAGGTGAGCTACTTTATCAGTAACTCATTGACCTCTCTTAAAACGTAGACTTCCACTTGAAGTGCCAGAGGAGGCTCAACGTCCAAAGGGCATATGAATACCAACAAACGTGCAGGATCGAAAGAACACCCTGTGTTGATTGGTTGTCCAATAAAAATAAAAACTGTTGTGATGATCGCACGAGTCCCTCAACTGCAAAAATCTTCGATGCTTTTTGGTCTGAAGCTACGATTCCTTCATTCTTGTCCACAAGTTCACCCTTCACCTTATCCTTCTCGTGCCTCCTATTTTGTCCTCGTTTTTGTTTCCTTTTTTTACTTCACAATCACAATGAACCCAAAAACCCTTTCTTTCTCATCTCCGTCACTGCTGATTTCTATACCCCAATCCCAACAAAGCTTCCACAGGGTTTGGATCTCTCAATGGCCTCTAAATTTGGGTTAACTTTGACTTCTCCACGCTTATCTGTTGCCCCACTTAAGAGAACCTTGATTCCTCTGCCGAATTCATTGCCAATTTCATCATCATGTTCTTCTTCTTCTTGTTCAAGGGAGGATTCCTTTCAATTGATGGCTCGTCGGTTGGGAGTCGGCCGGAAATGCTTGATTCTTAAACCTAGGGCTACTACTGATCAGCCAGGTATCTGATTTTAAAATAAAATAAAAATTCTTTCTGTCTAGCTAATTTAATCAGTTCTATTTCTGTGATCAAATTTGCTGGTTAAAGATAGTTGCTTGAGATGTATTTAGGGGTTTCATTTCCAGTTGTTGAAGAATTGATTGAGAAAGAGGTTATTTAGTTGGTCATGAATGGGAGTGTTACTGGTCAAGAGGTTTTTGGTTTGAAACTAAGAATAGGAAGTAAGAAATGCTTGCTTTCATGTTCATGAATTGTGTCTTTTGAGGAAGTATTAGTGCTAAGCTTGATATTATGAAGGCATAATTGGGATACCTTTGGAGGGAGTTGATGAAAGGAAGCATTGGAAGTTGAATTCGGATTGAGGTTTCCCGTTTTCTATTGCTTGCGATTCGGGAATATACATTAAACATTTATTGTTAAGAAGTGGAATGCTAAGGTTCAAATGCTTTCACTCATTGTGATGATTGTGTGCCTCTATTTCAAAGTTAAAAGCCACTTGATATTTCATCTGAGAGAGATTCTTATAAATACTTTTTACCAGTTAATTGCATTGTATTGATCCTTTATGCGACAATTATCATAGTCATTCAGTGTACTTGTAGCCAATCTGCTTTCAGATTGACATTGTAAAATGGGGAAATTCGGAAGGATAAAAGCTTTTCCACTGGTTTACCTTGGAATTGAGGAGATCTGTTGAGTTGAGTTTGATTCCAGCAACTGACAGAACTTCTTAGTTCTTACAATCTTCCATCCATAACTGCTGTTTCAATTTTATGATTTCTGAAGGAAAACAGTTAAATGGCAGAAATTGTCCTTGGCCTATTGGAAGAAAAACCTAATTACACATGATGTTTAGAACACTAGTTATTAGTATGTCTAAAGTAGTTTAGTGCTCACTAGAGTGCAAGTTGAATACATACTTTCCTCTTAAAACTTGTATTTCATTTATGAGCGCAACTTTTGAACGAAGAGAATACGACTTTGGCATAAATTTTCAGCCTGAAATGTGGTCTTTATATTATGCTTCTAAACATGCACGAGTCAAAAAAATAATTCAAGCACACGCGCTATACTTCCAAATAAAGACTGGCCTAAATAAGAGTGTTCACTTGCCACTTATCTCATATGCTTTGGTAATTGTGAATTTGTGATGTTGCTCTTCCAGGTCAGGTTGAACAAGATGAAGTTGTTGATAGCAAGATTTTGCAATATTGTAGCATAGACAGGAAGGATAAGAAGTCACTTGGAGAGCTTGAAACGGAGTTTTTACAAGCATTGCAGGTATGTCAAAGTAACCTGTTTGCCTCAAAATTTCGTCTTCTTAAAAATAATACGTAGTATGCTATGGTGCCATCGTTGTTGATGTTGTCCTCTGACTGCTCATGTAGATGAAAAACTATAAAATATTTGTGGTTGTTTGTACAGGCATTTTACTATGAAGGAAAGGCCGTCATGTCAAATGAGGAATTTGACAATCTCAAGGAAGAACTGATGTGGGAAGGAAGCAGTGTTGTAATGTTGAGTCCGTATCTCATCAAAACATTTAACCTTGAGATCTGTGGTGAATGTTATGCCCTTTTATTCTACATCAAACTAAATCTTGATTCTGGTGCATTTTCTTGGATGAACACAGGTTCGGACGAACAAAGATTTTTAGAAGCATCAATGGCTTATGTAGCTGGAAATCCAATAATGACTGATGCAGAATATGATGACTTGAAGCTGAAACTTAAGGTTTACATACTGACTCCATTCCTGGGTGTTGCTCGGAGTAGTTTTTAGTATTTTTTTTTTTTTTTTTTGGTAAACGTTGTTTTTAGTATTTTACCATCCAAACTCCAAATGGCTATCACTGAGGAAGGTTGCAAAATCAGCCTTATAGTACATACAAGTGTTAATCAGTATGCCAATTCAGTGGACAGCTTTTGTGATAATGATTGCTTATATGCTGTTGCATAACTAGCAAATTTGTTATTTTACAGCTATTTTGTATATTGTTATTCGTCAACTTCCCAGGCATCTAACTTTCTCCTGCCTCTAATTTGCTTTCTAGGCTGATGGTAGTCAAATTGTAGTTGAGGGTCCACAATGCAGTCTCCGCAGCAGAAAGGTATCCCAGGGAAAATCCTAGTTGTGTTAATATCTTTCATGTAACCTAGGGCTGTGCAAGCTCCTGTATAGACCGGAAACCGACCCGGAAAACCCAAACTGGATACCGGATATGATTTATCAGGTCCTGGGCCGGTTTGAACCAGTGCCAGCCCGCCTCTACCTTTGTCATCTCATAGATGATCATTCAACTTGTCATTAAAACAGAATTTAGCATTTCAAATATCATTTCGGAAACAAGCTATCGTTATGTTATGAAATTTGCAAATTGATAACGAGTTGATAAATTACCCATGACCAATCTGGCTCTTTTTTTTTTATCGCAGCTGATGATCCATGTTGGTCATCATACACTGAGTAAGTGAGTAAGCATTTGATTATTGATTACTTAAAAACATCGAAGATGCATAAAATTTTGGAAAAATTTCTCAGTGTCTCCCTGTTCATCTGTGCATATTTTTGCTGTAGGTTTACAGTAACCTGTCGGTTGACTACTTCAAAATGTTCCTGTTGTACGTTCCAGCTGCCGTTACTGCACTTGGGCTGTAAGTAGCATTAGCAGTTCAATATTTAAAATTTTCAATAAATGCAGCTTCAATACAATGTCTTTACCCACTTAGGGAAGTTCCCATCTTTCAGTAGCTGAAATGAAGTATCACTCAATTCTACATGATTCGAGGTTTATATAAATGTTGGTAATCAAATTTGTGATCACACTTTATGTTGGTGGTTTACAGATTCTTTTTCCTGGATGATTTGACTGGATTTGAGATTACATATCTGCTGGAGGTAAGTCCATCCTAGCATATGCCTTTAGCACTTGTGTAAAAACTCGAGCAGTTTTATTTTTGTTTTCTTCTGCTTACGCAGACTTGAAATTGCAGCTTCCGGAGCCCTTCAGTTTCATCTTCACATGGTTTGCTGCAGTGCCAGCGATAGTCTGGTTATCGCAAGCACTCACAAAGCTCATCGTGAAAGATTTCTTGATTTTAAAGGTACGAGCCTTCTTGCAAAACTGTTGCAATATCACCTGCGCAATCACAACTATGACGGAAAGAAATTTGTAATCTCATGTTTCCTGAATCTCTCTTCTTAGGGCCCTTGTCCAAACTGTGGCACAGAAAACGTCTCCTTCTTCGGAACCATCCTGTCTGTTGCTAGCGGTGGCAAAACCAACAAGCTCAAATGTGCAGAGTAAACGAAAAATCTCCCCACTTCATTCCAAGTTTATTCGATCACTAATGAACAACGTAATGTATCTCCGACTGACCATTTTGCCTGTTTTGTTATATTGGCCTCAGCTGTGGAACGGAGATGATTTACGATGCAAGCAAGCGGCTCATAACTTTGCCAGAAGGAAGCAGCGCTTGAAGGTGAGGTACAAGTCTGCTTTTTCCCAACTATCTCGCGCGGTTCTTTGTTTCCGGGTGTCTCGGTGAATTTAGGGATATTCTTGGCCAGTGCAGCCACATCCTTAACCAGCGGAGCTCGGCTAGGAGAGTGTATACAATATACATGTATCTTATGGGCAAGAGTCTGCATCACCAACATCTTGTGAAACTGCTTGCTGTGTAGAATATACCTACTATATGTTTCCAATTGGTGTCATCACAAACTGTGGAAATTCTCCATAGAACAAAAAATCAGGAAGTTAGGTACTTTTTTCAACTGGGAAGGCATGGTATGTTGTTATGTAAATGTGTGTGGTTATGGAATGTAGTATTTTCATTACTTACAAATTACAGTGGTGATGAACTTCTTAATCTGCAATTTTTTTTATACACCTTTAAATCTTGTGCATAAATAAATGTTGATAAAAAAAGCCAACTTTAATCAATTGAAGATCAATAGATGTTCATCTTTGTAGATGTTCAATAATATCAATTGAAACCCAAATAAAACTTAGATGTTCAATAATATCAATTGAAACCCAAATAAAACTTATATATAGATACGGTGGTTAAACCAAATTACAAAAAATAGGACCAACTAAGTTACAAAACATAGGACCAAACCAAGGGTTTTATGTAAAAGAGAATAGGAAAACGTATACCCAAAATGTTCCCTCAATCCCCACCAAAAATCACCCAAAAGTAGACAGCTAACCCTCCACGTCTCTTGAAGAGCTCAAGACAGCCCTAAATCTCCCAACCAATCCTACGTCCCAATCTTTTCACGAGTGATTTGCACTTCCACTTCGTGGAAAGACGGGACAAGTAAAACTTACCAATAGTTGGTGTTTTACATCGTCGACAACCAACCCATGGCAAGGTGAGGTGGCAAATGACTCACCCTTTTAACCAATGGTCGATTCGATCTTGAGCTAAGAGGCTCGAGTTCGAGCTCGGAGAATGGAGGGGAAAAGAAACAAGCCATCAATTTCAAAGTTGCATTACGTACAAGATTTTTAGAAACTCATTTTCTGAATCAAAGCCTCAAAGGTGTAGTGGCAATCTCTGTGATAGGTTGTTGCTCATGGCCTTAAATTAAATCATAATCTTGGATTTATATCATGAGGCCAAACTTGGCAACGTTCTGTCATTTTATATAACACCGTCCATTTAAAAGGGTACAAAATCACAATTTAGAGTTAAGATTGATCACAGCCATGAAACACTTCCATGAACCAGAATTAAACTAACCTTCTTTTCCTTTTCCTTGTTTATTTATTTAGGTTTCTGATCATTTGGGGTCACAGAGATTGACTATATAGCACCATCACCACCAGCCCTAAGTGGCGGATCTTCGAGTCTTCGGCAGCCCTATGAACAGCTCAGTCTCTACGTCATGATCTTCTGACATGCACAATTGGAACCGAGGTGGATCCCTTGCAGATTCGAGCTGCTCCGCCTTCCCCGTTTCCAGCTGGAAAATCCACCCACAAGTTATACATATGAATGAAGATTTTGTACTATCGATCAAGAAACAATCATATATGCATTTACATGTATGCGAACAACTCTATTTTCGACTAAATGTACTAATAAAAAGGCAAAAGAATAGTTCGCTTTGTGCTCACTGCGTGGGTGCGACTAAATGTACTAGGCTTTCAAGCAAAACTCCTTTGTTTTAAGTTTTAAACATTGCAATAGTAAACCGAATGAATTGTATGTGTTAACGAAACTCGAAAGGGGCAAAGCAAATTCGGCAAGCTAGCTAGATAAAGCCTGGCAAGAGATCGAAAAACAACGAAAAGCTTACCTTTTCCTTCAGCTTGGCATTTTCTTGTAGGAGGGCCCTCTCCTGCATATATTGACATACCAATCATGAAATACAAAGCATATATAGATGAAGGTGAATGATTGATTTGAAGTAAATACACGAGTTTGTGTTCGGTTACCTGTTCCTTCAGCTTCTCAATCCGCTCTAGAAACACTTTGTGCTAATTGATCGGAGGGCATCAGTGATGAATCATTGTCAGAGTTATCGGAGTTCCAGAAATGGCGAGTAATTAAAGAAATGATCACTGATAAATTATGGTACTAATATATATACCTTCATTGCCTTGATATTGGCTAAGCTATTCTCTAGCTGGTGTTCTAGCTCTTGAAGCTCATCCAACGAACACGAGTCTATACCCAATCCCATCAATTTCCTATACAAACCATTAAGCAGAAAGTTTTCATCTAGTCAAGTCGAAACATGTTAAAGAGCGAAGGGCGAATCTAGATCAAGGTGATTTACTGTTTATAAACTTCGAGGGCGCTCATCTTTTCCTCTAGAGCAGCAGTTTCATCATCCTTGTTCTACTTGCAGACAATCGAACATATGGTTGAAATTGTTATCAAACTTACACAAGAAGAACCAAGTAGATATGTATATATGCTCATGAACTTGAGACTTAATTGAAAGAGCGATGTTTCGAGAATGTCGAAACTAGGAATATATACCTGAACGGCCATCACTTCGGACCCTTGCAGGTGCTTCATGTGCTTCTGGTATCTATCTATAGTTTTCCTTGTGCTGAAACAGTACTCAATCCATTTGTAGAGGGAGTAAGCTTGTTAATCATGGAAGACTAATTATATATTCAATTGATCATTCATATTTGCAATAGCATATTAGCAATATAAATGTAGAGGTATGCATGGTTTAGTGATCAAATCATGTTCTTTCATTCATATAATATAATAAAAATCCCTTTCCACACATATTTCACACCACACACAAAAAAAAAGGTCACTTCTGTTCTACATGTACTGGAATTTATCAATACCTAAATTTTACAGTAATATTTTCTGAATTTCTTAATTAATGTAGGTATTTTATTTCCATCGTACCACATACTATATGTATAGTAATATTTGAAGATATATTATTGATTGACGTACGGCATCTATATATAATTATAATTTAATTAAGAGCCTATTGAGACAAAATCATAAATTAACAATGAAAACAATAACTTCAAGTTACAATGAAATTAAGAGATTAAGGAATGAAAAAGGGTTTATAATGAATGTATATTTCAATCCAACAAATTAAACCAGTTCTTAGTTCTTATTGATCAGTCTGATCCATCTGTATTGCTTTTGTCAGTCACGCCATGTATGTGTTGAGCCCGTACAAGAAAGTAAATACTGGTGGCACCACCACCAGTAAATATTACTGTATTACTCGATCCATGTTTATCCAATTCCGATTTCCAAACTTATTAATAAATTTAATTCTATATATAATATTCACAATTTCACAGTAATCAAGCGATTAAAATGGAGTGAACACTGAAATTGGGAGGCGGATAGGTGCAAACCTGGAGCTAGCGAACTCGAAGAGCTTGCCGGTGGGGGAGAAGACGATGAGAGCGACCTCCGCATCGCAAAGCACTGACAGCTCGTACGCCTTCTTCAGGAGTCCGTTTCTGCGCTTCGAGAACGTCACTTGCCTGCTCGAGTCCTTCTCTATCCTCTTCATCTGCAACTTCCCCCTCACCATTTTGAGTTCCGAGATTTGCTGCTAGATCCGACCGATTTGACCAAAACCGATCCCGAATTGATCCAATCGCGCACCTACACCTCCATTTTTCGCAGATCGATTCCCGATTAGGTTCAACCGGCCGAAACCCTAGCAGATCGATCGATCGATATATCGATCGATCCAACAAGTACTCCAATAATGAGAGAAAGCAAGAGACGGAGCGATTAGCGAGTGCTGAACCCTAGAAGATGAGATTTGGGGGCGACTAGCACTAGCAGGAAGAGGAAGCGGAGGAGGAAGCGCAGAACCTCATCTCTTTCTTCTTTTAGTAAACAAAAGAGAAATCCGAAAGACCGAAAGAAGAAAATGAAAAATCAATTTCTTTTTCCAATGGGAGGAAAGAGAAAAAGGAGAGGCACTGAAAAGGGAAAAAGCATCATTGGTTTAAGTTAAAAAAAAAAAAAAAAAATTATTATTTTTTAAAAAAAGAGCCATTTTGGGGAAAAAATAAAGAGTAACGGGGAACTCAAATAATGGAAAGGGAAGGGTGCATGGAGAGTTTGGTGCAACTCTAACAAAACCAGGCCCTCTCTACATTTCCACATATATATTACACGACACGTGAAACACGAATATGATGAATGTGACCTTTTTTTTCTTTTTTTTTTCTTTTTTCTATTTGAGTGGGAAGATAAAGCCACTTATGCCTAATATACTTTAATTCTTTCTATATATGTCCACATTTGGATAACGTTTGATGGGTTTCAAATTGATCATGTTTTTATGTTTAATTACATAGATAAGTCGGTACGGAACCGAAAAATAAATTTGAGTGGGTTAGATAGACTAAATTTTTCATATATTCGTAATTTTTATTTATAATAAAAAAATACATAATTTTTATTAACTTTTCCTTTGTTTGACCTTATTTTTAATTTTTTAAAGAATGGGGCGGGCTAGAATGTACGTCAGCCTGTCCGAGGTACGTCCATGTATGTAAGATTATTTTTCTTTGTTGTCTTTTTTCGATGGATAGCATAACAATCGTTAGAAGTGGCGGAGCCAATGAGGTATGGGAAGCGCATGTTCTCCCGATCCTCATATGAGGAATAAATTACTTATGTCTATTTTTTATATCAAATTTATTTAAATTGTAAAAAAAACTGCACACGGTGCGGGTACTGAACTAGTTAAATTAGTACTCCGTAAAAAATTTAAACTTATGCATTACGAATATTGATAAAAAAAAAATGATAAAATGTTTCACTAAATATATAGATATAAATGGATAAACCTTTAAATGATCTTTTTATGAAAAAAAAATACTAAATAAATTAAAAATTCTTTACCTATGCCTAGATATAGATAGGTTAGAAAAATAATTGCGTAATAAATTAAGAGTGAATCTAAATCAATAAATAGACAAGCCGTGTGATTTTTCTCTCCTAAAAACTCTCGTCTCTTGTGCCCAAAAAAAAAGACTACTTAAAAATCAATTGACTAATTTTTTTTTGGGGGGGGGGGGGAATTTGCAAAAATGACCCAAATACCCGGACCCTTTACACCCCCTATCCCCTATCCAAATAAATTGCAAAAATATAACCTTCCTCCTCAAAATCCCCCGTGACCTCACCTGTTGCAGCCAGTGGAGAGAGAGAGAGAGAGTTTGCAGAGGAGAGAGGACAGGATCTCGTCACCCAACTAAAACCCTTTCTCTCTATACCTCTCTCCACCTCTCTCTATCGAAAAACTCCATTGAAGAGCTTATTTATTCTTTGATATTTATCTGTCTTCTATCTCTCTGCCTTCAAGGGTGACGGGATCTCCATGGGAGCTCGAATTCGTCCTGCGCCACTGGTGTGAACCGCCACCGGAGCACCGCTTTGGTGCCTTTGTCCTTCAACTTCGTTTTGATGGTTTTTCCAGGTCATTTCGAGGCAAGTGGAGGCCGGATTTGGAGTAGAAGAGGTGGAATCGAAGTGGAGGAGCCATCGCAGAGGCTTGGTGAACCGCTTTGTTTTTTTGTTTTTATTGATGAATGAACAATATATCAACTTTTCACTCTATGGTTTATTACTGGATGCCCTTTGGTACTCCACTGGACACCCAATGATTTCCTACTTGACACCCTATGGTTGTTTCCTATCTTGCATGTTGTTCAATGTTTCCATGGTTCTAGTGTCGCCCTCCCCCCTAAGCCCAGGCGGTAAAAGGAGAGAGGACAGAGGGGATAAGACAGAGACAAAGATAGAGGAGGGAAGAGTGACGGTAAGGGGAATTAATATAATTTGAATTAAATCTTAAGTTTAAGAGAAAAACCATCGAAGAAGAAGCAAGTGAGCTGGGGTTTATTTACAGTTTGACGTGTAAGCAGTTACTTTTAACTAGACATCAAAATCAAAACGACATGCCACCTATTGGAACCGACTGGACAAGAGTTATCGGAGAAACAGATTCACCATCGACGTCGGATAGAAAATGGGTAAGTTTGCTTCAGATTTGAGGGAGACACCTCTCGCATAACCTTTATCGAAAGCAAACTTGCCCATTTTCTATCTGAAGTCGATGGAGAATCTGTTTCTCCGATAACTCTTGTCCAGTCGATTCCAATATGTGTCATGTCGTTTTGCTTTGGGTGTCCAGTTAAAACTAATTAACTACTTACACGTCAACCTGCAAATAAACCCCCGCCCAATTGCTTCTTCTTCGAAGTGAAACAACAACAGTAAAGTCGCAGAGGAGAGAGAACTCTTCCATCTCTCTGTCCTATCATCACTGATCTCTCTCTTCTCTACAACTTTGCTGGAAAGAAAATCCTAAATTGACGGTTTTGTCTATTTTATGCCCTAAGGACACATGATAATTAAAGATATTTTATTGGAAAGAAAATCCTATAAAAAAATAGTAAAGATGCCTAAATTGAGGGTATTTAAGGAAAATATTTAAAATATGGTATAAACGCCAAATTTAATTAATGGAGTGGGGGATATTAGAAAATGAATCCTTAACGTTGATTGGTACACAAAGTGAAAGAAGGAGAAAAGGCCACGTATGGTACGGAGTATATCTTTACCCTGACCTATCACAATTTTTTCATGTCGCGTACATATATTATGTACGTAATAAAAAAAATCCATCTATTCCTTAAAAAAACGGATGAGAGATAGATTTAAAAAAACGAGTATATGTATTATATTCTCATTTATTAATATAATAATTGAAATAGAAATTGTATAAAACAAAAACCAAAAAATATAAAATAATAGATTATATATATATATATATATATATATATATATATATATATATATATATATATATATATATATATATATATATATATGAATCACTAATTATCTTAGTTATATATGGTAATTCTATTGATAAATTTAATTACAGACAGTGTTGGTCGATTGATTTATCATAAACTAGTTTTATTGCCCGCGATCTTCGCGACTTTTTTAGATGACTATTATTATTCATGTACAAATTATGTAATTAAATCCCCATACATTATCATATTTGTTGTATATTAATCACGGATACTTTTTTTGTTCATATATTTATAATTTATGGATGATTGAAGATATATGGATAATTTTTTCAACTCTATCATATTTTATTCTAGATTATGATCCCGTAAGAATTTTACAAATCTATATAAGATATGAAGTTAATTAATCACCATTTTTTCCATAAGAATAATCACCATTTTTTCCGTAAGAATCTTATACATATTATATTCAATCTTTTTTATTATTATAATGCATGGATGCATATATTATATTCTATTGAAAATTTCGGCATTAGTGTAGTGTATGAATTAAATAATTTATTAATATACAGTAATAGAAAATATAGGATTTAATTCAATATACTCCGCATTAGATTATGTTAAATAGTGCTAATAGATTATATAAACTAATCTAATCTTTTAAGATTATGTAGATTTTTATAGGTAAAATATTTATAAAATAACTTGGTTAAAAAGATAAGATTTGTAAGATATGAGGTTGAATATTTATAATAAAAATTAATTTAAGTATTAATTAAAATGGACACATAGGATGACACATGTATAAAATTTATTGGATCATCATTAATTGACGTGAAAAAAAACCCGGTCCAAAATGCACCAGAGAACGACACGTAAGCGAATCGCACCAAAGCCCGCCACATAGGATTTCCACGCCTCTGTTTTAGTATTATATATTGATATTGATATTGATATTGATTGAAAAAAAAAATGTTTGCTAAATGGTAATATCCAAACCTCATTAAAAAAAATTAAAATAACTAAATATATGAATTTAAAATAATTTGAATCTGGTAATATTTTTAGTACGTTTACTCCGTATATAGGTTGTAAAATCTGATTTATGGAATATATATTTATGATTTGTCAATAAAGGGGATGCTATTGACACTTTGAAAATCTAGCATAATGTGATTATGTTTTCCAAAATCGTGAGTGATTTAGATGGCCAAGATTTCAGAAACCATAAGGAGGTCTTAGGGCAAGTTTAACGGGGTCTTGGGTTGGGATACTAGGAGTTTTTGTGAATAAAAAATTGAATTGGGTTCAAGATCCCTCCACATGGATACCAGGGGTAGCGGTGGAGATCCTCTAGTCCACAATTGTAGTCCAATATTGTGGTCCGTATCGCTTGATTGGATATGTTGAGTTATTTTATTATTTTTCCTAATAAATAGGGTAGTTGTTTAATTGTATTCAACCAATAAGAGGAAGTGAACTATAAAACGGACCACAATTACGGACTAGAGGATCCTCGCCGCAGGGGTAGTATTCTTCCAAGTATCCCATGAGCATTAAAAAGGGTCCACGTGTCAACCCATGAGAGGAAGGATAATGGACGGCTATAATCTTTTGGGTTGGACGGTTGGGATTGAGGTTGTTGAGTGATTTTTTACAAGTAGAAAATGCAATTTTTGACATTGAAAATATATAAAAAATATTTATAAAAATAACCAAAATATTAGATTCATTTTTCTCTACACATAGACATCTATTTTGAATATATTTGATTAAATTTTTTTTTAAAAGTTTTTGTTCAAATCCAATTTTATGTAATAATACCTTAAAAATTATTTTTACTTATATTTCATTAACTTTGACTATTATTAATAATCATCATTTGAAGAATTTATATTGTACTTTTTAAAAAAATATATAAAATATGCTATAAATGGTAATAGTTTTCATGATTTATCTACAAATATGGTTATATATGCAATCATTGAGTAAGTTTTTAAATAATATTAATTTATGAATAATAGTTTTTTACGAATATTATAAATTAATATATTTTTACGAACATTTAAATGAATTTTTTATGAATAATATTTTTAAATGAAATTTATGAATATTATAAATTAATCTAGATTAGAGAAAATGAGTAAAGACGGGTATAATCGTAAATTGATTTGGTAGGAAACGATGAAAATAATTATGGGAGAGGGGTATAATTGTAAATTGAATTGATAGGAAATTATGGATATTGGGATGTTAGGGATACTATTGATAAAGTGGGAAAAATGAGAATGAGATGCTAAGATGATGTGGCGGAAAGAGAAGAATAAAATATTAGTATTCCTAGTATCCGTTGATAAACATGGCCTTAGAGCCACAGTTTCTAGAAACGGTGGGAATATTATCATAATTAAAACCAGTAAAGTTGGTTTTATTAAAAAATAAAACTACGTACTACTGCGTACTATACCCACCGTGGGCCAATTTTATTTTATTTTTATTGCAATTTTTATACCTTATTCGACTAGTGACATCTCTAGCGGTTTGTGAAATCGTAACTGGGTCGATCAATTTTCCACGATTTTCAAAACCATGGCATTGGATATTCTCACGTTTTCCAAAACCGTAATAGCCATCGCGTATTTGACGATATTTTAACTGTCTAGAAAGCAAACCGAGTCAATAAATCACCACGGGTGTTAGGGTGTGTTTGGATTCCTAAAAAAATATAAAATATTTAAAATAACATAATTTTAAAATAAAACATCTTATAAATTATGTAAATTAATTATACGGAGTATCAAGTTTATAAGGTAATTCAAACTTAATACAGTATTGAATATCTATGATACCCCGAAACTCCATTTCATAGCGGTTCCACGTTTCTGCGTATAAAGAAACTCCGGGGAAACACCTCAGAAACGTTTCTGATAAGAGGTCAGAAACTTTGACCATTTCGTTGACCAAAAAAGTCAGAAACTTTGACAGC
The DNA here is from genome assembly GCA_963922045.1 of Persicaria maculosa. Taxonomy (NCBI): domain Eukaryota; kingdom Viridiplantae; phylum Streptophyta; class Magnoliopsida; order Caryophyllales; family Polygonaceae; genus Persicaria; species Persicaria maculosa. The sequence goes on along the minus strand of OY998255.1, from coordinate 76,724,150 downwards.
TTCCGTTTAGTTAGAAACATTTTTGACTTGTCAGATAGCGTTTGCACTAATTTTATATAATTAAAAAATAAAAAAATCAAACCCTAAATCATACTCCGTACTTCCCCTTCCTCCATTTTGAAACTCTCGTTTCCTTCTATCCTTGCCGCCTACTTCTCCTCCATTTTCGGTCCTCCCTCCTCTAACTTGCTCAGCGCGCGCTCTCTCCCTCTAAGCTCTCTTCGATAAACCCTCACTTGTAGAACTTTCTTTTGATAAGTCGTAATTTAAGGAAGAGTTAGCTAAGTAGAAGATTGATGTTGGATTGATTACTTTGTGTTGTTCTTGATTATGTTGTTATTTTAAAACTAAGTTACTTTATTTTGTTCGTTTGCAAGGCATTTAATATATTTGACATGTTTGTATTGATTTTTGTTAAGGAGTAAGGACATTGTTTATCACGGTATTGAACATTTTAATTTGTAGCATTAATGATGCATTCAATGTGTACGTATCATTTGGTGATGTGTTTATTGCTCTTATTTAGACATTTAAATAAACATATAATTCATTTTGTCGTTTTCTAAGCATTTCCGTTTCCTACAAATTTTGAATTGTTGTCCCCTCATTTCCGTTTCCCTCCCGGTTTCCGTTTCTGTTTACGTGTAACATAGTTGAATATTTGATTCATACCATCTATGTAGGCGGAGTATTGTTTAAAATACATAAAACTTTAGATTTATAAATACATAATCCGTGGAACCTATACTGGGTTCCTTAACATTACTTTCATTTTTTTTTTCTCCTTAGAAACCCTATCAAAATTTAACCTCACATCCCTACAACCCACCTTATTAAAAACTAAGTAATATAAAAATAAAATTGGCCCCACCACCTAACCCCACCACTATCATCCTATCTCTTTCTCTTTCCTCTTTCTTACCCAAATGACCCCACCTCTCTTACTTTTTAAGTTCTTAAGAGCATCTTTAATAGTGATACTCTAGTTGTGTATCATAACCTATTAAAGAAATAAAAAGTAAAAAAAGGGGGAGAACCAATAAAGTGAGTATTATAGGTATGATATCACTCTCACATAATTACATTGGTTTAACAAAAAAATCAGACATTTAATTTTCTTTTCTTTTCTTTTCTTTTAAATTAGTTATGGTACTCATAGTACCACTACTAAGACTAACTCCAATGGTTGTGTATAAATGTCTAAATGTGTATTTTTTAGACATTTTTGAGCTCCATTGGTTGCTTTTGGGGTGTGCAAATGTGCACATTTGAGCATATAATGTGCAAATTTGAGCACATCACCTTCCCCATATGCAAAAACTTTTTCAAAAAGCAAGACAATTTTATTGGGGTATTTTTTGTGATTGTTGTTTTCTTTTTTTTTATTTTAAATTAATTGTATTTGAATGGTGTGTAAAAAAATACACATTTGACCATTGGAGCAAAATGTCAAAAAGTAAGGTGTATTTTTACACACCATTGTGGATAGTCTAAAGATGCTCTTAAGGGTTTATTGTTTAGAAACCTATCAAATCATTATCTAATAAAATGTCCCTTCTTCTTATTATTTTATTACTCCCTCCGATTGGAAATATAAGGCATTGAGATTTTGTGCACGTAGTTTAAGGAGCTTAAAACTATATAAAATATTAATTTTTTTACATTATAATACTTATTACTAATAAGTATTACTCCCTCCGTCAAGAAAAACATGACGTTTTAGGAGTAAAATCTTGTTAAGAAAAACATGTCGTTTTAGGTATTTTGGTGTTCACTTTCCAAAATTACCCTTATCATGATTAGATATTTGTTAGTTGTAGTTTTCAATAAAGCGGAAAAGTAAAGTAATAATTAGAGGTATCAATGTATTTTTGTTTGATTTTATTCGCTTTCTTAAAAAATGTACAAATGTCTAAAAAGACATGTTTTAATTAACGGATGGAGTATAATGTAAAAAAAATTAATTAAAAAAATTAATATTTTATATAGTTTTAAGCTCATTAAACTACGTGCACAAAATCTCAATGCCTTATATTAAAAATCGGAGAGAGTATTAAGTTTCTTTTATTGATTTATATATTGATAATGAATGGACTTTAGAATCCAAATACATCCTAATTGATGTGATCGTTGAATTTGTTTGTTTGTTTGTATTTATCCCCCTTAATTTGTTTTGCGGATAAAAAGGATGAGTGGAACACGTTTATCGATACCCCTGGAGTTTCTAGATAGAGTCGCGGGGGGATAAAAGGGCTACGGAATACCGGTAACCTGTTGTAGCAGGTGAACCCCTCTGAAACGGGAAAGAGGTGGTGGCGGGTAACAGGAGACAGTTGTGTCGGTTGCCGGTTTATGAGTTCTGATTGGATGCCGTGCTGTTGTGAGTTGCACGCCGTTTCGGTGCACCCGGTGGGCACCCTAGGGTTTCTCATTTTACTCCGTATTTCCCTTTTTTTTTTTTACTGGAGTCCGTACGAATGTTTTTAAAATGAAGGGGCTAAGCTTGTCCGTACAACTACGTCAGCCGGCCAACCACGTGTTATGCTATGGTTCATCGGAATTGGACCATAGCACGTGTCACCTCCTCGTTTGGCGCTTCACAAGATTCCTTTTTTTTTTCTTTTTCTTTTTAATATTACTGTATTTCTTTTCTTGCTCCACACGAATTTGATGTACATGGTACTTTGTATAGTTGTACAGTCGTATATATGCTCCTAATACTCATCTCACCTCAGTTTATAAATAGATTTCGTTTTGACTTTTTGACATATTTTTAAAATATATAAAATATAAAATATTATTTTTTTTTATATAATTTTATACTTCATCCGTTGCAAAATACATGTCCTTTTGCTTTATAATACACTTTTTAAGGAGCAAAAAACCCTATAAAATATTGTTTTTTTAATTAAATTTTTTTTATATAATTTGATACTTATTAGTAATAAGTATCAAATTATATTAAAAATACTACCTCCGTTGCAAAATACAAGGGCTTTTAGTTTTTGACACGTTTTTTAATGAGCCAAAAACTCCATGAAATATTAAATTTTTATTAAATTTACATAGTATTATACTTATTAACAATATGTATAATATTATGTAAAAAAATTAAATAAAAATTTAATATTCCATGGAGTTTTTAACTCATTAAAAAACGTGCCAAAAAGTAAAAGTCCTTATATTTTGCAACGGAGTTAGTAATATTTTATAGAGTTTTTCCCTTCTTAAAAAACATGCCAAAAAGCAAAAGGATATCTATTTTGAAACGGAGGGAATAGTTATTAGTAAAAAGTGTGCAATTTTTTTTTAAAAAATTATATAAGTTTTAGCTATTTTAGAAACATAGCCAAAAAAAACACGTACAACATGTATTTTTAAACATAGGCACGTATAAGGTTGAGTTACACTAGGAAAATATATGGTGAGAAAAAACTTTTTGATGAATGATGATAAAGTTAAAATATCTTAATTCATTAAAAATATTCCTACATCCATTCTAAAGAACATATAATGTACTTATTTATACATATTTTTATTAGATAATAAACACTATATAGAAAATTATTTTTATTTTATTTAAGATTTATGAGTAATAACTAATAAGTATGAAATTATAAAAAATATTTTATAGATTTTTACCTCCTTCAAAAACACGCATGAATAATATAAAGTGATAACATATTTAAAAAGAGACGGAGTAGTTTATGTTCTAAATTTAATAACTTATATACTTTGTATTTCACTGTTATTTTCTGTTTTTAAGTTTGTTGATATTATTTTTGATAGAGAGTGTTTGTCGTAGTATAGGATGACATAAGAAGATATAAGTCATATATATAACCCTACAGTACTATCCCAACTCACTCTTATTTGTCATGTACAAATGTACTATTCACATATTTTTTTTAAGGAAGATAACAAAAATATATACTGTATAATTTTATTATTATTTTGTTTATAATTATATTTTTATTGGAAATAAGTATTAAATTATAAATAAAATTAGTATTTTATATAATTTTTTATCATCTTAAAAAAAACATACATAAATAACGAGCAATAAGGGACTGTAACCTCTGCATCTAACCCAGCCCTGACAAAGTGATAATAGAGGATGATATGGAATTAAACATTCCATTCCAGAAGGACTTTCTTTTGAGCAGGACAAAGACGGAATATATGGTTTTCAGATTTGGCGAAGAGGAAGTGGGTGACGAGGGGGTCATGTTGGGTGGGACCTTGTTCCGAAGAAAGACAGTTTCAACTTTCAAGTATATGGGATCTGTGATATATGCAGAGCGATGGAGGGGTCGACATGGATGTCAAGCACCGGATTCAAGTAGGTTGGCGGAAATGGAGGGCTGCATCAGGAGTCCTATGTGATAGAAAAATCCCACTTAAGCTCAAGGGTAAGTTCTACAGAGTGGTGGTGAGACCAGCTTTGTTATATGGGGCAGAGTGTTGGGCGACAAGTAAGGCACAGGAACAGAAACTAATGGTGGCGGAGATGAGGATGCTCAGATGGATGTGTGGGGTCACTTTGCATGACAGAATCAGAAACGAGGCTATCAGAGAAAGGGTAGGAGTGGTTAGTATTCCGGCTAAGTTGCAGGAAGCGAGACTGCGATGGTATGGACATGTTCAGAGGAGAGATCCGAGTGCGCCAATGCGCAGATGTGACCATTTGGCTATCGACAGTGTCCTCCGGCGGGGCAGAGGTCGTCCAAAGAAAAGTTGGCGTGAAGTGATTCGTCAGGACCTGCCCATTTTAGGACTCACAGAGGAGATGTCACGCGACGGAGTGCGGTGGAAGAGTGCTATTAGAATTGTCGAAAAACAGTAGGGTGCAGTGTTTCCAGCATCGCGCTTTCCTGCCGTCTCGTCATGTTTTTGCGCATCTTTCTCTTAATTCTTGTGTGTGGTCTTTTTTCCTTTATTTCTTATGGGTGTTTCTGGTGTGGAGTCTTGTCCTGTCTTCGAGGACTTGTCCTGGGTCACTAGGAAACACCCTCTCGACCTAGTCGGGGAAAGGGTGCGTACAACTCGACCCCTCAGACCCTGCTTCAAGCGGGATATACTGGGCACGTTGTTGTTGTTTCACTAGTACAAATATAGGGGGTGGAGCACGGTAAGTTGGGTACGGTTTTTGACAAACGTGCTTATTTTTTTTATTTTAAGCATAATTTTATATTAAAAGTGTGTTCCCAACCCCAAATTCAACTAAAAGCAACACGCTTTTCCATAAAACCGTTCTCATTTATTTCTAAAAAAATATTTAGATCAATTTTCGTGTAAAGCGTGCTTAAAAAACCTTAAAACGAACACGGTTTAATTTTCAAAGTGTGTTCCCAAAACCATATTTGACTAAAACAAACACGCTTTGCTATAAAACCGTTCTCGTTTATTTGTAAAAAAATATTTAACTCGGTTTTCGTGTAAAGCGTGCTTAAAAAATTACAACGAACACGGTTTAATTCTCAAAGTGTGTTTCCAAAATCAAATTTAACTAAAATGAACACGCTTTTCTATAAAACCGTTCTCATTTATTTATGAAAACTAGTAAGCTCGGTTTTCATGTGAAGCGTGCTTAAAAATAAATTAAAACGAACACGGTTTCATTTTACAAGTGTGTTTCCAAAACCAACTTTAACTAACATCAACACGCTTTTCTATAGAACCGTTCTCGTTTGTTTCTAAAGGAATAATTAGCTCGGTTTTCATGTAAAGCGTGCTTAAAACAATAAAAACGAACACGGTTTTATAAGAAAAATGTCTTCCCAAAACCAAATTTAACTAGAGGGAACACATTTTTCTTTTAAAGCGTTCTCATTTATTTTTATAAATTGTTCTCGAATTTTTTTTTATATATTTAGAGTTTTTTTTTAGTAATTAGAATAAGTAAATGCACAAAGTTACAACAAAATTCTATAGCTCAGGTGGCAGGAGTGTAAAGTGGACGAATTCAGTTTGAGGGTGCAAGAGGTCTTGGGTTCGACTCTTGGTTCGAGGGTGCAAGAGGTCTTGAGAGAAATATGAAAGAGCACACTTTTTATTTAAAGCGTGCTTACAGAAATATCAAAGAGTACAATTTTCATTTAAAGCGTTCTTATTATTAAGCACGGTTTGAAAAAAAGTGTGCTAAAACTTTTTTTTTAGCACGCTTCAACACAAAACCGTGCTTAAAATATGGGATCACGGTTAAATATTAAGTGTGCTTGTTTGGGAGCGCACTCACTATAAGCACAGTACCAGAAGTGTGCTCCCATGCATAAAAAAAGCGTGCTCTGGTCCCCCCTTTTGTACTAGTGTTTGTAACTTAGGATTTATGAGATTGTCGACTAATCCTCCATGCCTTAGTACAAAATGGGGGATCAGAGCACGCTTTTTTTTATGTATGGGAGCACACTTCTCGTAATGTGCTTATAGTGGGTGCGCTTCCAAATAAGCACACTTATTATTTAACCGTGATCCCATATTTTAAGCATGATTTTATCCGTTCTGCTTGAATTATAAGAACGCTTCAAATGAAGTGTGCTAAAAAAAAGTTTTAGCAAACTTTTTTTCAAACTGTGCTTAATAATAAGCACACTTAAATAAAAAGTGCGCTATTTCATATATCTCTCAAACATTTTCAAACCGTGCTTAATAATAAGCACACTTTAAATATATAAAAAGTGTGCTCTTTCATATATCTCTCAAATGGATATATCCATCTCAACACTCGTTCAATGCAATACCTTACCTCTCGAACCAAGATTCGAACCCACGACCTCTTGCACCCTCATACCTCTGCCACTTGAGCTACGGAATTTTGTTGTAACTTTGTGCATTTACTTAATCTAATTACTAAAAAAAACTCTAAATATAAAATAAAATAAAATTCGAGAATGGTTTATTCAAATAAATTAGAACGCTTTAAAATAAAAATGTGTTCCCACTAGCTAAATTTGGTTTTGGGAAGACACCTTTCTTATAAAACCGTTTTCGTTTTTTTTTAAGCACGCTTTACATGAAAACCGAGCTAATTATTCCTTTAGAAACAAACGAGAACGCGGTTCTATAGAAAAGCGTGTTGATTTGAGTTGAAGTTGGTTTTGGGAACACACTTGTAAAATGAAACCGTGTTCGTTTTAATTTAATTTTAAGCACAGTTTACACAAAAACCGGACTTAAAAGTTTTTACTTTTTAGAAATAAACGAGAACGCTTTTATAGAAAAGTGTGTTCGTTTTAGTTAAATTTGATTTTGGGAACACACTTTGAGAATTAAACTGTGTTCGTTGTAATTTTTTAAGCACGTTTTACACGAAAACCGGGTTAAATATTTTTTTACAAATAAACGAGAACGGTTTTATAGCAAAGCGTGTTTGTTTTAGTCAAATCTGGTTTTGGGAAGTGGGAACACACTTTAAAAATTAAACCGTATTCGTTTTAAGTTTTTTTAAGCACGCTTTACACGAAAACCGATCTAATTTTTTTTAAAAAAACAAACGAGAACGATTTTATGGAAAATCGTGTTGCTTTTAGTTGAATTTGAGGTTGTGAACACACTTTTAATATAAAACCGTGCTTAAAATATAAAAAAAATAAGCACGCTTGTAAAAAACCGTACCCAACTTACCATGCTCCACCCCTATATTTGTACTAGTGACGGGTCAGAGCCCTAGTTTGCAAATGACGTGAACCGATAAGTCAGACGACAAGCCATCGGGCAGGCTAATACACAAATGGATGTGTAAAGAATGGGATTTGAACTCTTGACCTCTTGCAAGGGTTTACCTCTTTCTTACCATTAGAACAAGGGGTCATTGGTTCGTGGTTGCCTAGCTTAATTGCCTTGTTGGTCGGTGACCCCTTTTGTGAACAAACCTAACTAAGGAATTGTCTGAAAACCAAAATTCAGGTCTACGTGATTAATTATCTAGAAAGTTGACACGGTTGAAATTGATGAATTATTTGTATTAAATATATATTAAATTCAATTATTTATAAATTAATAAGGTGTTTAGTAACTATAACTAATAGGATATATAACTGAAACAAATTATGAGATTGGTGAATAGAAAAAATATATAAAACTTTTGATTTTGTGTTCCAAGTGTATAATTGTTTTCGAATCTCCTTTTGTATATGTATTTCTAAATTTAATACTTGTTTTTATTTACATTAAGCACACAATCAAAATATAAAAAAATTAATAAAAATTCGTATAACATTCATGCATTTGATCACTAACCTTTTCCCTCATGTGCTAGATATTATTGTTTGTTTCCCTTTCCGTTGTATTGTTTTCGTCTTCTTTTGACTTTTATTTGACTTATTTTAACAGCAATGGCAGAATCATTAAAGATGACTTATTCGAAAAACAAAATAATTTAAAATTTGAAAATAATTAAAACAATTCAATAATAAAAGTGGCAATGGTATCATTTTCTTCATGAAAATGATTCCCATATATAGTAAGCACATCACGGGGTTAATAAAGTCGTGAATCACTATCTTTATTAAATTGTTGATCTCTCTCTCTAACGTTGGGGGAAAAAAAGACTTTTTTATCAGATAATTCCAGAAGAGACAAAGGATCGAGCTTTGATTATTAAAAAAAAAACTAACTAAATCCATTTCGAATGGATTTTTTTACGACATAATTGATTAATTTTTGTCGTTAAAATGTATTAATCTTATCTAAATTAGCTTATTATCTTAGTATATAAAAGATAGAATTAGCTAAGATGCAGTAGTGTAGAGTGGAGTTGAAATGATCATAATCATAAATTTTTTTTTAATGGTATAAAATATTCCCCTTCTTCATTATCAACACAACTTTATATTTTTCTTTTTAAGAAAAATAAAATTTTGCGAGTAAAAAACAAATTTATAGTAGTACTTATGAGATTGATTTATAATTCAATTTAAGTTCAAAAATAGGTTTTATTTTTAAATTATACAAGATTGTAGATGACGGAGAACTGCTATCAGAGTTGACAAGGGCTAGTTGGTGCCTGTGAGGGTGATCGTATCTTTTTAGTTTGTTGCAATTTCTTTTGTTTTTGTTTGCTATTGTTTGGTTTTACTTGTTTGTTCTTCTCTCTATTTGTTTTGGGTTGGACACTTCCATAGTTCCATTAGTTCTTCTCTCTTTCGACCTAGTCGAGGAAAAAGAACGTTTATTATGACCCTCTAAACCCTACTCTGATAAGGAAGTACCGGTTTTTGTTGGTTTTGGGTTGCTACTTGATAATAGTAAGCTTTGAAATGGGCCAATTGGGCCTGAGTGGCCCAATATCGAGTTTACCATTCACCTTAATCTTTCCTTTTCGTCGTCGGATCCTCAAAACTCAACCCCGCGCTCTCCTCAATCTTCCCTCTCAATTCTTAGGGTTTCGTTTCTCTCCTCTCTGTTTTGAATTCAGCTGAAATCTCGATTTCATTCGTTTTCTTTTTCGAATTGTATTATAGTTTTTCCGTCTCCATTGTTGACTTTCGAGTTACTCCGTCTGTCTTTGATCGGCTAACTGCTTCAATTGCGCTTCAAATCATCCCGTTTACTTCGTCGCGATCGCGTCTTCAAGTTGTTCCGGTTATTGGATGTGCGTGTGCGAATGCTGGAGGATGAAGCTGTTGGCGCTGGTTGCAGATCGGTAATTGATTTCACCTGCAATTCTAAATCGTGGTATATTTGATGTTGATTTCTGTGTCTATGACGACTAATTTTGTTTGATTCGGAATCTGATGCTTACTATACTCAGAATTAGGCAGTGAATTGGATATAGCTCTCTGTAGCTCTGTACTTGTTTGTTTCTATCTTCCGTCAATTTTCTTATTTGATTTCTTTCTTTACTTTGTTTATGCTAACCATTTGAAATGATTTTGCACAATTGATAGTTTTAGAGGTCCGTTCATGAATGTTCTAAGTGTTCTAGATTTGATCAATTTGTTTTCAAGGACATGGAATGAAAGCAATATGACATCTAACAATTTGATGAAGGCCTTTTCTGATATCCCTGATTTTGTGTCATAAGGATTAAATTACTCACTCATTGTTAAATTGTTCACTAGATTCTTCAAAATAGTGCCAGTCAGTTAACATTTGATGCTTTTAACCATCTGTTTCTGTGGTGTTTCATAATGTTATTGTTAGGATTGTTCTGATTTCATATATGTGCTTTGGTTTTACTTTGGAAATGATAATAACGCATTTGCTGATATCCGTCACTAGTATATATATTCATAGGTGCTTTGCGTTCGTAAAATTTCTCTACTCTTGGATGTGTAACAACTAACAAGTCTTGTAACTTATGTCGAGAGTCCTTATTAAGGGATGACTTATCAACGCATCTCACCTCCCACGCGGTGGATGCTTAAATGCTGCAGTATGCACATTGTTTGATGACTCTATTCTAAACTGAAACCATTTTCACGTGGCTGTTTGATTTCACGTTTTTGCTGCAACTTCTTGCTGTCACATGCTCTTGTTGGCTGATTGAGTGATTGGGCTTATAAGCAAAATGTGAGTATTTTTCGTGCAGTAGAATCATGTTTTTTTCGTATAGTTTAAACTCCGGCTGTAATTCTTGCACGGCTCAAATTCTTGGCTGCTTTGCTTTGATCAAAAAGCGACGCCAAGAACAAGGACATGTGTGTGTTGCATTATGCAGGTGCTGTCTTGCTGGCTACTCTGTACTGGCTGTGTACCCATAAATGAATCTTATGTGTTGTTCCTTTCAAAATGGAGTTCCTTGTGAACATTGAAGCTGCTGTCCATTGTTAAGAGGTACTGTATTTTTTGTGTGTGAAGATTTCAGTGTCTTGGATCTATAAAAAAAAAATAGCTAATTGCTTAAATTTTGTTTTTAACCTTAATTACAGAACTACCCGATACAGTGAATCATAAAAAATTGCTAATTCCTTGTTTTTCTGTCAAGGTCATTCTCCTTCACCAACCTTGGATTCTATGTTTAATTGGCATCATATATTACATACATGGCGTTTAAAAATTGTCATGGTTTACGTTTTCTATGGCGTTTGATAAATGCCATAAAAAGTCGTGTCACCTTCGACGGCATTTGAGATGTCGAAAAACATGAGAACCCGAGCCTTGCATATAAGTTAGTCAGCGGGTCACTCTTCCTTATTGCTAATTGGTCCCATTCAGCTTGTGTGCTCGGTTTTAGTGCACATGATTCATTCAACAATTTAGATTAGGGTTAACATGTTTTCTGTTACTGTAATGAGACCTATGGACTTTTTCTTTTCTCTTATTTTTTAACTTGGCAATTTCACATAACCACAACATGTGGAAGAATCAAGTTTTAGACAGTCGCCCTCTCTTTGCAAGTGGTATTAACCACGACAAAAACGATACATTTGTTAATATTTGGCAGTGATCAATTGCCAATTTGTCTACCAAGGCATGAATTAGTAAGTGGCAAGTGCATGTTAATTAGTGTAGTTATAAAATATTGCATGTTAACCTATTAGGAGATAGGCCAGTTAGAGACGATACCGAAATCTCAGCAAATAAAAGAAATTGATCCAAGAAAATGAGCAAGGAAATTATTTATCTATTCTCTTGGTTGGTTTGATAAGAATCATAAGATATGGATTAATGACATTTTTTTTTAAATCGAGATTAGGTTTATAAATACTGTGTATAATTTACAAATGTAACAAGAAAAAGAGAGGGAACGGCCAACGGCCTGTGAGAGACGGGGACCACGATCAATAATATAGGGCCACAGTTGGAATACGACAAATTTACAGCTATGACAGTGACCCCACTCCCACCATCCAACAACCAATAGCATACCTTGCACACAAAGCCTTTTTTCTTTAAAATAAATTAAATTAAATTAAATTTGGCAACGTCTTTCCTCCATCAAATAATTACAGTATTTTATGGCACCAAACAAATTGTTAAGCAAAAATAAATAAATAAATCTACTAATATTTGAAGGAGAGTCTCTTGTAATATATATAGATTATATAGATAGATATACTGGAATGAATAAGAAAAAGATGATTGCTCGATTGCATTTGGCAATTTTCTATCTTGTTTGATTTGATACTTGAAAATGAATGAATTGATTTGTTTGGGTTATTAATTATTTGAATTGAAGCATAAGGAGATTTTATGCATGTGGCTTTGCTTCCTCCTCTTCACTGGCGGATCCAGGGATAGGCTCGTGTGAGCCCGAGCTCACCCCGATCCCGGAAAAAAAATACGAAAGGTTAACTATAAAAAAAATAAAAAAAAAAGTATAAGTTAATTAGAAGTGAAAATGGATTACAAAGTTTACTTTGGCTAGTTGGTAAAGTATAGATGGAAGATTTTTACCTCTTTATTAGAGTCCCGGTTCAATTCTCACTTTTGACATTTTCTTCACTTGTTTTTAACTATCTTTTTATATAAATTAAGCCTAAATCTCGGCCACCCCTATATTACGGGCTAGCTCCGCCACTGCTCCTCTTGCATATTGAGTGTTTGACGATATTAACATTGTTTTTTCCAACAGTTTCACAACATTCTCTAGAGAAAAAAAAAATGGAGATCATTTCTTAAATTTAAAGAAATTCTACAAATTTTGGATTAAATTCCATAATAGAAAAGCCGTTTGAATTTAGCCTAAAAAATTTCAGAATATATGATTTATAATTCTCTATTTCGAAGAGTTTTTTTTAGAGAAGTTGAGCATACTTATACAAGTTGAAGATCCAGACATACTACCGTTTATTTTTTTATTATTTTTTTTGATAAGGAAATAATTCGAGGACCGGATAGACCTGAACCCTCGAGAGGTCGACATAGTCGGCAGCCAGCGAACCGTCAAACATACAACGAAATAAAAAGAAAATTGTGCAATACAAGAAACGACAAACAAACCGCCCAAGCCGACCAAACGATCCTAATCCCGAAAAGCCGAGGACAACGTAGACTAATCTCGGAGCCAAGCGCCACCAAGAGATGACACCACTGGCCAGCGGTACATCAGGAGTCCCTGCGGGCGATGAAGACGAACCTCTAAGGAAATTTCCGGAATACGGAGTCGCCTCGATGCACATCGCCACGACCCCAGCCAGACCCGACACCGGACGCCAGAGCCCCAACACAAACCAGGACAATCAACAAGAACCGGAAACGCCGTCGAAAACTGTCCTCGTAAAAAAACGCACCTAACAACCCAAAAAGGATTTTAACAAAACTCCATACGAAATTTTCCGAACCTTTCGGACGTTTGTTATTGTTGTACTTAGAAAACTACATATATAACATATATAAATGTACAACCTTTTTTATTTTTTAATTAGTTTTTTTTTTTATTTATTTTTAATTTAGGGCTGCTTTGGGCCCAAGGATTAACCTTGGGCCCAAAGAATACCAGGTAGGCTCAACTCCGGGCCTCCCAAGCCCGAGGGCTACAAGAAGCAGGAGAAGGGAAACGGTTGAAGAAGCCGGAGAAGCAGCGTTCAACTCCGGCAAGGATGTGAACGAAGGGGGGGTCGAGGGTCTGGACAAGCAGGCGGAGCACCGAGGAAGACCCATCGGCGCCACCACCTCGAATCCAGAACGACGGCGACAACCCCTAGGCGCCATCTTCGGCCACGACTTCCATAACCACGAAGATGCCCACGAGAGAGAGGAAGCCAGAAATTGAGGCTCAATCGATCGATTTGGATGAGAGAGAAAGGAGAACCGAGCTTTACATCTAAGGATCTATCAAAGCCCCCAAAAAATTGAAGAAATTGAAATATGTATGGCGCATCGAAATCAGATTAGGATTTGGTATGGCGAGAATCAAAAAGGATTTTTGCGATTGAGATTAACCAAACCCAACCCAAAGCAAGGGCCACGCCGGAGGGGAGACCACAACGCCACCGCTGTAGAAAGGGAGGGTTGTGGGCGGCCGGGGCCGAGGTCGGCCTAAGCGGAGTTAGCCGAGGAGGAGCAACCAAGGAGAAGCGGAGCATCCTACTGAATCGAGACTCTCCGAAGAGAGGATTTGGGGCTCTCCGAAGAGAGATTTAGACTCTCAGAGGAGAGATTTGAGTTCTCCGAAGAGAGAGATAGCCGAAAGGGTTGACCGGACCACCGCCAAGGGAGGAAGGAGAGACTTCATTCTTTCGCTGGAAGAGAGCGTTTCTGCTCATTGCTATACTACCGTTTATTTTATTTCCCTTTATACGACCATCAATGGAAAAGATTAAAAACAGTAAAGTACACATATTATGTGGAATTGATATAAATATTTTCATATTAAAAGTTATTTAGATTTTAGTGTATGTTTTTTTAAAAGTTAAAAACTCTATAAAATGTTAAAAATATTATTATTATTTTTACAATTAAAAAATTTGTTGTTTTATAGAATTGTTATTTTTTTTGGAGCAAAAATTGTTAGCTTTTAATTTGTTATAAAAATGTGTTAAAAAATCAAACAATACTTGTTATGAAACAAAGAGACATCCGTCTCAAAATATTTGTCACTTTAATTTTTGACACGCTTTTTAAAAAGCTAAAAACTCTATAAAATATTAATTTTTTTTCTTCATAATTTTATAGACAATTGTATTAAGAATGAAATTATTTTTTAAAATTAATAAAATTATTGATATTTTATATAGTTTTTACCGTTTTTAAAAATCGTGACAAAAGTAAAATGACAAATATTGTGAGACGGAGAAAGTATATAAGAGTGTGGTTAGGGGTGTACTTTTTTTTTAAGAAGGCTCTGAAATGTCGATCATCAATGAGTTCATTCAGATGTAATGTACTTGATTTTCACTTTTACCAACTCCTTAAGATGCTAGGAAAATAATTAAATAAGTACTCATCATTTTTCAGCAAGAGTAGGTCAAAATAACATGTAGGGCAATTATGTGTCATGTGTTTCCGGAGATAATAAAAATCAGTTTTGAGAATTTTTGTTGTTTCAATGGAAAAGGTTAAGGCTTTAAGTCTTTTTTTATAATTAAAAAAATATTTAAAATTAAAAATAATGTCATTTTTTTGTATCAATCAAAGTTTTAGAGTTTTACTTTTTCCTCACAAACCAACCTCTCCTAATCTCCTTCCTTTGCCTAACACCCTCCCGACTGAAATCCTTTCTCCGCCATATCCATATGAAATTCTATTCTCGATTATTCATAACTACGGTTTGAAATTGCATTGGGGCAACTGTAGAATTTCTTGGTGCAAGACTTGTAGTAAAATGTATCTTTTATAGTAGATTTTTAAAGATTTAAAAATGTTAATTTGAGAACAAAGCAAAGAAAAGCCCGACAAAAGAGGAAGTCGAAAGAGACTCTGGGATGAAAATGTGAATAGCAAGAACACTGGGAAACCAATAAGTATTCACAACATCTCATTGCTGGAGAGACTTGAACAGAAACACGATAAACACAATTGAAAAAAAACGTTTAACAGAAACACTACACACCTTTTATATTTTTTTTTCTTCCAATTCACCAACTTCTTAAATCACTACTAATAAACCTCATTTAGGAATATACTGGGATGATTGTTGTTGTAGTACTAAACATCTTTTATATTAAGTTTTTCCCTCAAATTCACCAACTTCTTAAATCACTACTAATAAATCTTCATCTCTCATTTCATTTAACCCTACATACTCATTTAGGTACTAATAAACCTCATTTTAAGAAACATGCCCTTAGTCTTTTGACTTATTATACATCAAAAGAAAGAAGATTACAACTACTATTTCTTGTCATACTCCTATTTACCTAATCAATAGCCCTAACCCTAAGCAATATATATATATATATTAAAAAAAAAAAAAAAAACTTGCTACCAAAGAAGAAAAGGCAACACACCCCACACCTAAAAAGAAAGAAAGAACAACACCCACAAAAATATAAAAGGAGGTTATTATAAAACAAAAGGAGGAGAGGAGACCCAATGAATCAGAAAAACAGATGATTGTCACAGCTTTCCTCTGTGATCCTCTTCCCCTCCCTCTCCTTCTAGCTTCCATGGAAATGGTTCTGTAAAACAACCCCTCTCTCTCTCTCTCGATCCCACTCTCTTCATAAAGCCTGCAAACAAGGAAAAAGACTTCATATATCGTTCTACACACCCCCTCTGAACTCCAATCCATCTCCTTCCTTGAATCATCTTTCGTTTTTCCATAGCAAGTTTGCATCTTTTTCCTGTTCTACCTCTGTTCCACTGGCCCTCAAATAGTCCCCACAGTTGCAGTTGCAGACCTCTTTTCTTTGTTTCTTTATTTCAGAAAAAGGAAAATATAAAGGCAGCACCTTGAAACCTTCCTCCCTCTCTCTCTGGTAGTCTCTGTTTCTCTCTCTGCCTGGTGCTCGTACCCTAGCCAACGCAGTTTACTCTGTTACAGTACCTAGATTACCCCCTTTCTGTACACCTATCTTTTTGTGGTCCTCTCCCTACACTCAAAAATCTCTCCAATTTCCTTTATTTTCCCCCAATTCGACCAAATTGTTTGAAATTGTTTCGATTCCGGCAAGGGAAAAGAGGGGAAATGCAAGAACAGGGGCTATTAGGGATGATGGGCGGCGGCGGAGGCGGGATCGGCGGCATGGGCGGCGGCGGGGAGATGTCGGCGGTGGTTGGGGAGCACCACTACCAGCAATTGAAGGCGGAGCTTGCAAGCCACCCGCTGTACGAACAGCTCCTCGCTGCACACGTGTCGTGCCTGAGGGTCGCCACGCCGATCGATCAGCTGCCGTTGATCGACGCGCAGCTGTCGCAGTCCCATCATCTCCTCCGATCGTATGCGGCTTCTCAGAGCTACCAGTCTCTCCCGCCCCATGAAAGGCAGGAGCTTGATGACTTCTTGGTATCTCTCCTTTCCCTCCCTCCATTTAAGAAAATTCCTCAATTTTATGATTTGTTGCTTCTTCTTCCAAACTAATTATTATAATTAAAAATTGAAATTACAGGGACAATATTTGGTGTTGCTGTGTTCGTTCAAAGAGCAGCTACAGCAACATGTGAGGATTCATGCCGTGGAGGCGGTCATGGCTTGCCGTGAAATTGAACAGACCTTACAAAACCTCACCGGTTAGTATATAATTATAATTAAAGATTGAAGATTTAAGGATAATATATACTTATAAATATATTTGTATTGTATGGAGTTGTTGCTTCCTTTCTTATATAAAAATAAAAAAATTATATAATTAATGAAGTCAGATAAATAAGCATGACATCATTTTATAATTTATAATGGGATTGATTTCCTATGACATTTTTTTAGTGTAAAAGTCTTTAAATCCAATTTTATAGTTTATTTATTCTAATTGGTGAAAAATGATTAAATTACATAATAAAGTGTTAGCACTAATTTAAAAGATACATTCAAAACTCAAAAGTGTTATTGTATGGGTTGATTTTTAGTAATATTTTTAACAAATTATTTTACTAAACAAATTAAATTTGATTAAAGTTAATAGAAGTATCAATTTCTTAAACGAGTCTTATTAGTTACCAGACTCGTTAAAATACCGAGAAGAGGGGATTGAACTCGTGAATTATTGATCTTTACGGGTCATCCTTATTAGATAAATTAGTAATATTTAAAGAAAAACTTCAAATAATTGGGTATAGGGTGTTTTTTTATGAAATGTTGGTGATTTGATGTGTTTATTCTACCAAACATTTAACTCTAAACATATAAAAAGTGGCACAATAAATGGTAGGTGGCATAGTAGCATAATATTTTAATATTTTCTACCAAACATTTTAATACTAATTTAATAACGGTAGCCTATCTTAAAATTTATTTATTAATTAATGGATTTTTTATGTTATGAAATGAAAGTTGGTGGGTCCAATATGTGACCCTTGAAAGCAAAACTCTCAAGATTTTCATTTTAAATATGGATATATGTTCTTTCACTTCAATAATAAACGCGTAAAGGGATAAAATGTATTAAGGAAATTTATTAAGACCTATAGGATATGTACATCTCCAAGTCTTGATTTTTAAGACATGATATGAAATGGTGGGTAGATTTGGCCTTTAAAATATATGATTGGTGGGTGCAGTGGGACCCATTCAAGCCAAAATTCTCGAGACACTGAACAACTAGGTTCATACCAACTACCAATCGAATATTGGGTTTGTTGGAAGTTTTTTCATGTATATAATAATTGATATGTTTGGTGATTGGTTTATAAATGATTTGTAATTGATAAAAAAAAATTATATTATTTTTCAAAAAAATTAAAATACTTTTTTGCTGCTTCTTCTATTTAGCAAAATATATCGTTTATTATTAATGTAAATTTTTTGTTAAAATTATACAAAAAATTGGGTTTGTTGGAAGTTTTTTCATTTATATAATAATGGATATGTTTGGTGACTGGTTTATAAATTATTAGTAATTGATAAAAAAAATTATATTATTTTTCAAAAAATCTAAAATATATACCAAAATATATTATTTATTAATTATTATTATTAATGCACGTTTTTTGTTAGAATAGTAAAAACAATATAAAATTTTAATAGTTGTATAATTTGTTTTTAACAATTTCTGATTTGTAATAAGTATAAATTTTAAATTGTTTAAAAAAATATAAAAAAGTTATCATTATAAAAAAAAAATCTATGTGAATAATATTATCATGTTACATTATTGACTTAATCTCATTGAATTTTCATTTAAAAATATGGATTTCTAGTCTAAAAAATTGATGGTGTGTCTTCAGGAGCTACACTAGGAGAAGGAACGGGAGCAACAATGTCAGATGATGAAGACGAGATGCAATTAGATTACCCAGCTGGGGGATCAGATGGCCATGACCTAATGGGGTTAGGCCCTCTTATTCTGACTGAATCCGAAAGGACCCTTATGGAGCGAGTTCGACATGAACTCAAGCTCGAGCTAAAGCAGGTCAGTCGTCTTCAAGAAACCCCATAGAAACTCAACAATTTGGCTTCTGAGTTGCTGTTTCATCATGATCATGTGCAATGTATCACGGTCGTTGATCGTTTTGTTGAACTCGCAGGGATTCAAATCGAGGATTGAAGATGTGAGGGAGGAGATAATGAGGAAGAGAAGGGCGGGGAAGCTCCCGGGAGACACCACCTCCGTCCTCAAAACATGGTGGCAACAGCATTCGAAATGGCCCTATCCAACTGTAAGTTCTAAAATACTCAGTATTTAGGAGGTGACGACTGACGACCCATTGCTGTTTTAGCTACCTGATAAACATACCGATTCTGCAGGAGGACGATAAGGCGAAGCTTGTGGAGGAGACAGGGTTGCAGCTGAAGCAAATCAACAACTGGTTCATCAACCAGAGGAAGCGAAACTGGCACAGCAATTCCCAGACCTCGAATTCTCTCAAGTCCAAGCGCAAGCGGTAGATGATTGAAATCGACTTCTCCCAGATACAAAGATGATCACAACAAAATATGATGCAACACCCATTTTAGGTGTACTGTACTAGCCAACAGACCCAAGTCCTATTTCTAACCCAGAAAAAAAAACAAAAAACATTTACTGTCTGTTTATGTAATGAAAACAATGATTTGCTGATTAGGTAATCTTTTTTGGGTCAAATTTCATGTAAAAAATAATCACATATACATCCAAGACTGATTTTCTGTTTAAGATTCTCTACTGGTGTAAGATAAATACTATTTGGTTGCCTTTTTCTACTTCTACTCTGAAGATTCAAAGTGCAATGAGTTCTCCTGTTTCACTTTCTTATGAAGTAATAGTTGTTACATATAACAAGGAATTGACTCGACTATCTACCCAACAAATGAACGGAAAAGAGAGGAAACATGGAAGCAGCGATCAAGAGGATATCTATAAATTATTAAACTACAAAAAAACAGAGATTACCAACTGCAAATCCAGTCTCATCATATTATCTATATAGAAGATCTCGCCTGAACAGAAGGATATACAGTATACGTAACATACAAAACAATTGATTATGGTCTTACACAGTGAGGATTATTACCATACAAGTTCGAGACAATGGGGGACAGGGACTTACTAGCCATAGCAGCGAATAGGGTCGTTGCAACCTTTCTCAGTAGATTGTCTGAATCCAAATCGGCCACCCTTTGCAAGGTATTGCTGGTGATACTCTTCAGCTCTGTAGAACTTTTTCGCAGGCAGGATCTCTGTAACTATCTTTCTGCCTAATAGCTGTTGCTGCTTCTCCATGGATTCTAGGGCGGCTTTCTCTTGCTCGGGTGTGTAGAAGTATATTCCTGATCTGTATTGTGTACCTACGTCATTTCCCTGCAGAAAAAATTACTATTAGAATCCATCGTTATACTATACAAGGACCAAGTCCTCACTCAAAGCTGATACATATTTGTATTAGATAGCAGTTAGCACCGCTTTGTCTTAGTGTTCGAAGGCGAAAAGAGAACCAAAAGTGTCATGGTCAAACATGGAACCGAAAAGTAACGAACTGAGTTATAAAACAGACATCTACTAATATAGATAAACTAATCATGCCAAATATGTATTGCCCACTTAAACAAACACATCTACGTTCTGAAAAAAACATTGCTGATTTCTAGGAGAGAGTTATAAAACAGACATCAACAAGATAAAATCCTTTAGTAGTTTGAGAAGATATCAGTCTCTAGTGTGAACCCTATAGTGTGTAAGCCTGTTCTTAAATCAACTTTCTTGAGGGCCTCTTTGCTTCCCTTCCTTTTATATTCACTACCTTCATAACATCTTCCATGTTCCACATTCTACATTCCACATTCCACATTCCACTTATCAGATCATAGTGAAGGATCAAATCCCATTTAATGCTGTATAATTTGACTAAACAGTCCAATGATCTACGTAACATTTTTTTCTTGAAATGGAAACGAACGGGCAGCTTAGAGCTTTACAAATCAAGGTCAAATTTCAGCAATGAACTTGTGAACCCAAGTGAAGAATCTCATTCAAGTAAAGTCCAGACAGAGAATATGAACTGCTTAATGTTGAAAACTTGAGTGCATAACCAGAGAGCATTCAAAATCAAGACATTACTCTCCTCAGAAGTCAAAGTACCAACCCAACCTAAGCAAAACCAATCCAAATTTCTACATTTCCAATTTAAAGCAGCATACAGATTGATAGCTGTTCTTTAGTTGCTGGGCTTGCTGCACAATGGCATACTCATCATCCAGCTATATCCATTCCTTGTTATGTTTTATGATCAAACAATCATAAAACTCATGGGAGCCTAAACTTGTTCAATTCAGAAATGATTCTATCATTGATATATCCGCAATTCAATATGTATAGATACCACCTCTGATTTCTCGCTCCATCCGCACTCAAATTGAAGCAATCAGCTGCTCAAAAAAAGCCCCAAATCGACTAAAAATCAAATTGATATATTCAACAGCCAAAACCTCAATTTACCTGACGATTAAGCGTGGTAGGATCATGCCGGGCCCAGAAACAATCCAGCAACGAGTCAAAGCTACACTCTTTGGGATCATACTGAACCCTAACGATCTCCGAGTGGCGAGTAGCCCCCGTGCAAATATCATCATAGGAAGGATTATGAAGCAGCCCTTGGGAGTAACCGACTTCGGTTTTCGTGACCCCCGGAACTCTCTGGAAGGCCAATTCGACGCCCCAGAAGCAACCGGCGCCGAACTGCGCGAACTGCTGGCCGGGCGCCGGGATGTCGTAGTCGGGGCCCTGCGCAATCGCCGTCGAGGCAGGATCGGAGGCGGCGGATACCTCGGTGGATCGGATCCCGAACCGGAGCTTATCGAACCAACTGGCCATGGGATTCCGGAGGACCGCGAAGGGCCTTGAAGCGGAATTGGAGAAGGAGAGAGATCGGGAGGGCTTGCCGTTGACGAGGAGAAGAGGAATCGATGTGGAGGAGGCGGATAAGGTGGTGGAGATGGCAGGCCTGAGGTTGTGAAGAATCATAGTGTGATGGCCGATGATGAGCGCTCGGATGGATTGGCGTAAGCTTTAGCTTCAGCAATGGCGGATCGTGTGGGTAAGATTGAGTTTACGTTCCTCAATTTCCTGGTTCTTGTTCTTCCAACCGTTTATAGTTTTAACCACAAAATAAATAAATAAATAAACAAACAACACAAAAAACAAATTACCCTTCCAATTTTGTGTTGTGTTTGATTAGGGTTACAATTCACCTGATGTTACAAATTACCCTTCCAATAGGAAAGATTTTATATTTAGGGGCGTTATATGAGTCGAGTAGCTCAGCTCGAGCTCGTTTATCTTCTAAACAAGTCGAGTATGAACAAATTTTTAAGTTCGGTTAAAAGCACGGCTTGCTCGATTTAAACTCGAATGATGTGAAATTTCTAAAATTTTCTTTATGTTACTGTGATTTGAGCAAATAAGGTTGCTTAATGGTCGAAAAAAAAGTTTGGCTCAAACTCGTTCGTTTGCTAAACGAGCCAAGTGTGATCCCATTTTTAAGCCCAAGTCAGCTCGTTTAAAAACAATCTGAATGTAAACAAACAATACTTGTGCGTTCAGCTCGAATAACCGCCCTAGTTATATTTTTTGTTCAAAATATGTTTAGATGGGTTGAACTTGAGTTAAACAACCGGATCGCTTATAGAGGCATTTAAAGATTTCTCACTTAGGTTGAGTAAGGGTCAGCAGTGAGAATCAACCAACCAAGTCTTGAAGTGCTAACAAAACCACACGAATCCTAAAGCTACTAAAAACAGCCCTTAATATAACCTAAAGCCGTCAGCAAAACCCCTAGAAAAGTCGGATAAAGTTTCCATAAAGATAAAATTTCGGGAAGATTTTGCAACCTGCTAAAGACAAAAAAAATCGAGAGAACGGCACCGCTTCAGAACGGTGGGCGCCGTTCTCTTTCGCGGAGGCAACTTGGGTATTTCGCCACGACGAATTCCGTCCTTTTCCAGACTTGTAGAGCTCGTCGAGAGCTTTCACTATTTGAGATAAATAGGACAACTCGGCATCTGTTTAGGTTCAATGGCCTAAGCTAAGCAGCAATGAAGAGGGAGGGTTTCGCAAGAAGCAGGATCATACCGCAAAACAAGACAAAAAAAATCCGATAGAAGCGATAAGGCAACTTGTTCGCCATAGCGACGAATGAGATCATATCGGAAAACAAGAAGAAAAAAGCACTCTCTCTGATATACGAGATTACGAGTGATGTGATAAGTGATAACGTGATATATATAGATCTTGGTGTCCTTAAGAAGAAAACATATTGGGAAGTACTACGTAGACATTACCTAAAGAAAAATAGAATATAACGAACTTTGAAAGTAGTTACGACATATAAAAGAAAAAACTGAATGACATCACACACTGGTTTCGACCAAAAAACTGAAAACCTGGCAACCAAGACCAAACAGCATCTTCCCACGTTTTTGGAGTTTGATCAGTTGTTCCGAATCGTGAAGTTGGTGGCTTCAATCGATTAGTTTGGTGGGACTTCATGGCCAGCACCAGGGCTTTTACCTGGAGCTGTAGGGCGATAAGCCTCAGTTTCCGTCTTCTTATATCTGTTTATCATGAAGCGAGGAGAATAGGGAGGCGGTTTCGCCATGTTGATCAGTGGCAACTTAATGGAAGGAGGCTTCTGCAGGGCATTTGACGTCGAGAAGCTTCCTCTAGTGATAGATGATGGAGATGGAGGAGGAGGAAAAACGACAGCTTGGCCTCTCGACGTCGCAGCCACCCTAGACATGGCATCTTGATCTAGGATGATAGGAATGAAGAACAAAGTAGTGAGGAACATAAAAAATGCCATGGAAAAGGAATTAAGGGACTTGTATATGGGGAGAGATGGTAGTTTTTAGTGAACTATAACTATGGTAGAGATGGTGGTGGTAGTAGTAGCTGGTTTATATATATATATGAATATGTGAAGAGCTCAGAAAAGAGATGTTTGTGCTAATATCTTAATGGAGTGTGTTTGCTTGTACATGTTGAGGCTCAAAGTAAGAGCTATTTATAAGCATCATGTTCAAAAGATGCTTCAACTGTTCAAGAGAAGTAACAACAACAACATCAACAACTTTACACAGCACATCTTGCAAAAGAGCAGTTGATTTTTTCTAAGAAAACATATAAACCCACCGTTTTTTTTTTCTAAGAAAACAAATAAACCCACCGTTTTTTTGTTGCTGCCATACACAGTTGATTTAGGGTCTGTTTAATCAATACTTCATCCTTAATTCCTTAACTGGTACTTTTACCTATATTGTATAATATAGTATTATAATAAGTCGACATACATAATAAGATAAGTTAAAAATATGTTCATAAGTCATAACTCATAAGCTATACTGAGGATTTGAGGGTATGTCTCGATTACAGTTGTTACAAGCTTTTAAGACTTTTTTTTTTTGAAATTTAAAGAGAGAAACCAAAAACAAATATATTACAATATATCAGGAAATTACACTTCTTAGGAAATGAACCATGGACCAAACCAGGAGTATAATTATAATCCAACTTAAAAACCTAAACCGGTCGAATTCCCTAAGTATTCATTGCCTAAAACCGATTGAACCTAACCAAACAAGTGAACAACAGTACCAAGTTCAACTTAAATGGATACTCTGTTGAGACCTATTTCTACTAAATCCAAAATCAATACAACTACTACTAATCCAAGCCTAAATGACAATTAATTTGCCCAATATGTATTAGTCACGCCCACACCACATTAGTCTAGTCACGGTTAGTTGTAGGTCTTCTAAAAAGAAGGGAAGAAAGGACCAGGGGAAAACATGGGAATATTTCCAAAAAGGGAAAGGATATCAATGAATTGAATAAGCTCCTCAGGAAGAGGTTCCTAACATATTCTTTTAAGGAAAGAACATTGTCAAATGGGTTCTGATTGGACGAATCATCCCCAACGTGTTCCATTTGTTGTGCCTCTCATTTTCCTTTTCCTTTTACTCCTCTAAACAATCTCCACTACATAGCTAGTGCCTAGTAGTCTACATTTTTTTTTTGAAATGGAAATGAAAACAATGTATAGGAAAGACTCGGTAGGTCGAGAAGCCGAAAAAGATCGGAAATAGCAAATCGTAAAAAATTCAAGCATAAGACACATAAAAACGTCAACAACCAAGAAAAAAAAAAAGGGACGATAAGATGATATAGGTGTAGACGAACGATAAGAAATAGTGTGAGACCTATCTTCTAACCATTGGGAGGGGTATGTTCTCACGGTTAGGAGGGGCAAGAAATGGGATCTTTAGGGAATATGCATCAGACAGGGGTTGTATCTAATTTCACTATCTTTTATTTTATTTTCATTACTTGTTGTGTAATTTATAGCAAATTTGGTATAGACAAACAAGAAGTATAGCCCTTTATTTCCAAAAACATCAGGAAATTAATAATCTTAAAAGTGAGTCAAACAGTTCCAAATTAAACAAAGTGAGCTCACTCCTAAAATTAAAATTTTGAGTGTTAGTTTCAAAAAGAGTTTAAAAGGATCTTTCTCATACCCTTAGGATTTGAAACAGATCTTATATTTCAAATCAAACCATCCCTAATAAACAAGGCAAACCTGCCACAACCTCTTTTGATCTTTTCCTATATATTAGTTACCTTTCAAATCCATGCCTTAACGACATATATAATATATTAGAAAATACGATATTAATTAGTTCACTGCCATCTTATATTTTCTCAATGAAGTTTGAACCCCGCACTGTCAGCCTTTGGAGGGCATAAAATATATAACTCGTACTGACAGCCACCAACCTTGGTAGGGCAACAGAAACCTAAATATTAACAAACACTACAACTTGTGATCGCCCACAATCACAAAAGCATCAAAGGTTAAGAGCTAGTGGGGGTACCTTTAGCTTTAGGACCAATCACTGTACGGCCTTGAATTTAAACATGGTTCGTTGTCGAACATGTGATCCCTTTTCCTTTCAATTCAGCCTCACTGACCATATAAATTAATCTGCACAGCAAATTAAGAAAACTGTGAGTTTAATACAGTAGTATATATTCGCATTTATCTGCAACGTACAAATTATAATTGGAGAGGTTAATACAGTAGCATATATTGGAGAGTTTAAGCATTTTTAAGTTATATAAACTACATTATCATATGACGTAGGAAATCATTAATTATTTCCAACTCAACAAAAATAGGCTCTTTTTCCTTCTTTATTTGTCTGAATAGTTGATCTTAAAAATGTTTAAACTATATTATCATCATTTGTCGGGGGAAATCGTGCTACCTAAAACAATAGGCTTATATGTACATTAGTATCAAGGATTATTCCAATGAAGAATAACTTGACATAAAATAACCCAACTTGAGTATCACTTTGCAAAAATAACCTTTTTTCAAAGGAAATGTCCATTTTACACGTTAACAAATGTCATTTTAATCAACATGTTTACACATTTACATGTCACTTAACACAAAATATCATGTCCTTGTTTAAAAGTATTGTTCTTAAATTTCCAATTAATCATATCCATAACGTACCCAATAAGTAAATTAATAAAAGTGACTAAATATTTAATAAACGGTGATATAAATTTGTATGTTGTATGACATGAAAAATGTATCAAAATGTCGAGCTAAATGAAAATCTGATTTAAGTAATTGGATTAGTTTTAAAAAACACTCTATTCCTACATATATTTTTGAGATTTCAATCAACAGCTTGAAGATGGGGCTGATGGCTTTAATTAAATGGATGCAACTTGTGAAGGTGCCTAAAGTAGCATTATATGCGTTTATACAATATAATTTGGTTGATAAGTACGCTTTTACTATATAGAAGAGAAACCACTAGGCACTAGGATATGCAGGCCAAAGCAATTTGAGGTGCTATTCATTCCCATTCCCCAGTTAGCTGAAATATATAATATTTATTAATTAGATTCTTAGTACTCTTCCCACGTACTCCTCACTTTACAGCCAAGGGATTAGAATCTTTGCCTTTTGCAATTATAGACATAGCGTAATCTTTGCACTAATAATACTATTTCACAATATAAGGGAAAAAAACTTGCCTCTAAGAGATTAACTTTTCGCGACTACTCATATATATTATAGTTGCAAGTTGCACCTGAGAACAACCAAATTTGTACATACTTATGTACTGTATTCAAGACAGAAGGTAATATTAATAGAGCCCCAAAGTAGAGGGTTGAAAAAATGATGATAATTGTGATCTTGTAAGTAAGGCAACCAACACTATTCATGTAGAAATGGTGGTCCTAACAAATTAACTATGCAAATTGCAAATTTCTCCTTTAAAAACAACTAGGCATTGATTTCTTTGTTGTGCATACATAAAAATGGAGCAAGATAAGCCAAAACTTTAATATCCAAAAATGTATAGCAGACCTCCCAATTAAAGCGTGTTTGGTTCAGAGGGGTTGGAAATAGAAGCTAGGTTTGGGAATGTTTTATTTATCTTAGCAGTATAAAAGAAACTCAATGTAGTTTATAATCTAGGGTACAAACATAACCTAAATGACTTAAAATAATATTTTTGGTTGGAAGAGCATGGAAATCAATTCCTAGCTGTTGTTGCCCAACAAAAAAAAGCCCTGTCTAGTCCAATGGTCAAGTAGCTAAATGATATGGGCCAGTTTGGACCAGGCCTGAGATTTTAGAGGAAAAAATGGGTCTATTCCAGATAAAATCTGGCCTGCAATTTTGGACTGAAATCCGGCCTGTAAGAATGCAAATGTATAATGTTCTTCACTGGCTTCCACTTTGATCAGTATTTAACACAGCATGATCAAGGCATAACTATAAACTTGGCAAAACTAGCAAGATGCCTTCACATCAGATTTGAAGTACCTGATTTTCACTTTCTCTAACCGGATTGAAATGGAAAATTCTCGATCAGCAGGCCAGCGGACTTGACAGCTCTTAGCTGCAAATTAAAACCAAATGGTGATCAATAAAACTAAACAAAAGCCAGCCCAGTTTAAATGGAATACAGTACAAAGGGCTTTTACTAAATCAATGTGTATCCCATTTCAGTGTTAATCTTCTATCGTGTTGGTATCGATTTGGATGCCAATTTCATCTCATCTTAATATCTTCCATCGCTGGTCAAAACTACGAAGAACAGAGATTTTCAACGAATAAATCATCTAGCATGATACCTAATCGCAGATTGCTTTGGCAATTTAAACATGTAGATCCAAAATGTTGTGCTTAAAATCATGCCAAGAAACCCTAATTCCTCAATCAGATACACTTGCCATTACAAGAGACCAGACACACTCAGATCATTCTGCCAGACCAAAAAGGAATTATCCGCTTCTGATTCTACAAACTGATCCTTTATTTGTGCAACATTACAATCATAGGCTAATTAATCAAGTGTCTAAATGAACCGGAGAAAGGATGCGATTAACGAGTCCAAATTACCAAAAGTTCAGCAGTAATCGGCATCTAGTAAGCAATTTAAGAACAACTTCGGCATAACCGCACAGTAAATTAAAATAATACTAGCAAAGAAGAGATTGAACTCGTCGATTTACTTTGTTTAATTTTCCCCTCGGGGACCGGAGATTGAACTCGGAGATGAGGGTGTTCATCTTGCCTTCGAAGACGATCGATGAAGACGATTACTCGATCTGCTCGTGGCGGTAGAAGTGAAAACCAGATGGTAATTGGAATCCGAAATTTGAATGGAGATGAGGTTTGCTCATATCGGAGATTTGGGGCTTTCGGAGGTCTGCATTGCAAGCCGCCTTGAAATGGGAGTAGCAACTGATTTGGAACGATGTCTAAATCGGGTGGGCCAGTTGGAGTACTTTTCTTTTGGCCCAATATTTCAGGATCTCTTAAAGATTGGTTTGGACTTTGAAGTGAATTTGTGGTTAGGATGTGTTTGGATTCCCAATGTATTACGCTTATAAGTATAAACACTTGTAAAGTGTTTGGTTAAAAAAGAATATAAGATATTTAAACAACGTAATTTTAAAATAAAATACCTTATAAATTGTGTAAATTAATTATATTAAGGTTATAAGGTAATTATAAACTAAACATAATATTGAGTATTTGATTTATACAATATACACAATATTTTAGCTTAAATTCACATTATTTCAAATAGATAAAAAATTAGCTAAATAAACATTTCCAAAGTGTTTATGTTTATAAGTGCATTATAAACATAAACACTTTGGAATCCAAACACACCCTTATTGTTCTCAAAAAAAAGTTGTGGTTATTAATTTTTGGGTAAACGGCAGAAACACCCCCCCCCCCCCTCCCCTTAAATATGGTATATTGTTTAAAACTATCA
This sequence comes from Persicaria maculosa, assembly GCA_963922045.1. Taxonomy (NCBI): domain Eukaryota; kingdom Viridiplantae; phylum Streptophyta; class Magnoliopsida; order Caryophyllales; family Polygonaceae; genus Persicaria; species Persicaria maculosa. The sequence goes on along the minus strand of OY998255.1, from coordinate 76,694,878 downwards.
TTTAAAATCAATATTGCAAAAAATTACTCTTTACATAACTTTTGTTTACCAATGACCACCAATCTCTGATTCCGTTAAGTTTTAGAGGAAAAAAATTGGTAACTTACCAAAATACCCTTATCATATACAGATGCGATATTGAAGGAGATCTCATATAGGAGTTGTGGAGAGATTTAGACATGGATTGAAGGAGCATAGTATATGGCCGTAAGAGTTATTGAATAATTTCAATTAACAAAGTGTGTGTGGAGTTGTACATATCTGCAGGAAGATAGGTGGAGAGTGAGTAGTGACAAGAAAATGATATATGTGTATGACTAATTTTGGTTTTTCTAAGACATTTAACGAAACATTAACGACACATAGAGGCAGGGTGATCTTTGCATTACTTTTTATTTTTACCAAATTTTCTCTATTATAAATGTCAACTGAAATATATAGATCGTGGAAACTAAATAAACCTCAAAATTAGAGTTTAGGGCATCACGTCTATATGAACTTGGTGTCCTAAGCCATGATTTGCCTTCGATTTTCAATGTCTACTTCAACATCGATTCGGACGTGGGGTTGAGATGTGAATGAGACCAAAAGTGTCCCACATCGGAAAGTTGAACATAACAAGCCCTAGTATATGAGTCAGTGGGATACTCCTTGTTTTAGAATGGAACTTCACTCGGCTTGTGTGCTATGCTACTAGCACTCGATATATGTCTCTTATTTTATAACATTTTATCCGTCGATTTGCCCTCTTCAAACACCATACATAAATAGATAAATCAAAAGATATATACGATCGACACATACCTTTTGTATTGTCAAAAACACACATAGAATGATAGATAAATCGATCAAAAGATATATGAACATGTACTTTTTGTATTATCGTCAAAACTTTTTGACATTTATGGACACATTTATATATTGTTCTATAAATGCAAATGAAGAGGGAGAGAGGGATCGATCCATCATCAGCTGAGAAAATATTACACTTAATTGCTTACATAGAAGACGCATTAATTAGTATTCCTCAATCTCCCGCAACGAATCGCCTCAACTTGCTCTCATCAATTACTGATTCGAAAATTAATCTCTATATGTACCGACCTACCACTTGATTTTGTGCTCATTGATCGATCGATTCAACTTAACCAATCAATTTTGTTGATGATAATTTTCATAATTGATCATCTAATTAATTAATTAATTAATTAAAAAATCTAAATTAAATGGACTTAGAGCTGCAATGGGAGTGAACACTTTCTCCGGTGGTTCGAAACTGGAGGAGGCAATCCATGTTGCACCAGAACTTGACCGAGCCCAGTGGGCCCACCTTCCACCTCGCCCTCGAGTGTCCGTTCAGCTCGAACGGTATCACGTTGTTCTTCAGCGACAGCCCCGCGTACGTCATCTGGTTCGGGTCCAGCGGTATCGGGCTCGCCTCCACCGTGAACTGCAGCGGCACCGACTCGTTCCTCCCCACCTCCAACGTGTCCCCCGGCCTCAGCTCCAGCGAGGCCACTTTTATCCCATCAAACTTCAATATATATCTAAAAACCAATTGACAATAAGAGGAGCAGTATTCCATACATCAAAAAAAACTCTGAACAATAGACAGGGCTTAACTTGCACCTGAAATCGGAAAAGCTCGCGAGAGCCCTCTGGTTGTCGTTCTCGGCATTGATCACAATGGTGAGCTTGGTGGCGAGGACGCCGGTCTGGTCAAAGTTGAACGCGTCAAGGCGGGCGTAAGTGACCCTAACGAACGGAACCGTGGGCCTAATCACAAGGTACCCGATGAAGACGACGATCCCGGTAAGGATAACCGCCAAGGTGATCACGGTACATATGATGGCAAAGCACCATATCAAGGGGTGGGTCCGGGACTCGGAGTCGAGGCTCACCGGCTTCTTATTTGGCATATCTTGTGGTCAGGTTGCAAAGGAAACATTAATTCAATAGAGACATAAGTTTAGTTATACAAGTGGTTTTGGCAATGGAGGTTGCAAGTGTTTTTGGTGATGTCTTGGGAGGGAGAAGTTGTAAGTGGTGGGGAAGGTTTTGGTATCTTCTTTACCTTGTGGGAAAGCTAATGATTTTGCATTGTGTGTGTTAAATGTATTTTTTTGGCTAGGAGTTTGCTTTTTGTTGCTTTTCAAAACAAGGTATCTCAAAGGGAATAATACATTATATATGGGCCCTTTTATCAACATTGACAAAGTTGAATAGATATATTAAGAAAATGATTGTGTTTGAACTTAGTTATAAAATCAATGAGAAAGCAATTGACATTTCTTGTGAAATAAATTAACTAAGAAACTATGGTGTAACTAACAAATTATAAATAGCATATGGACATTTCATAGGATATGGTATGGAAATGGTTATATTTATATATGTTGAAATCTCGTGCCTAAATTTACTTTTTGCGACTATTCATTTTATTTTTATTTTGTTTGATAAGGAGAATTTAACGTAATTAGACAAGCTCGATACTTTAAAAGGTTGGGAAAATTGATTTACAGACAATATAAGAGATGCAAAAATAGTCAAAATAGATAAACGCAAGAAGACAAAGAAACCAAGGGGCTTTACTTGTTGCAATTGATGCTACATAGCCTGATAGCCTACTACATTACATGCTTTACTTGGTATGCTAAAATAGGCAATCAGATGAAAATCAAATAAAACACCAAAAGGTACAACCTAGGTAGAATTGCTTTTCAAACAAGTTTTTCTCAGTTGAAGACCCATATTAATCTTATTTATTTAAGGTAAAATTAATTAAAATAATCTAATTTTTGTAGGAGTTTTAAACAAATATCTCCACGGTCCACCTTTCATTTGTATAAAAAATAACTCAACTTTTTAGGGAGGTTATAAGAAAGTATCTTGACTCATTTTTATGCCACAAATTGGGCCAAAACATTGATATTTGATTGGTCAAATGATATTATTCTTATTAAAACAAATTAATATAATCCAAAATTCACCAAAATATTAATTTCATCAATTATATATCATCATTTTTGTCCAGATTTATAGTAAAAAAAGAATTGAAATACTTTATTACCATCTCCCCAACAGTGAAGATATTTTTTTAATACTCCTTCAAAGATTTAGTTATTTTAATTAGTTTTGCCTTTATTTAAATACAACTAGTATGATTCTCGCGCCATGGCGCGATTTTTTATAAGTAAAATCTTATTAATATATTAAATTAATATTATAACATAATTGTAAAGGTTCATATAATTAAATATTTTGAATTAACCTCATAGGTTGAGAAAACGATTAAAGTGGTATATATATAAAGTCTGGGAGAAAAAACCTTTATAGAGAGAGGAGAGAGCTCCTCTCTCTAGAAACCCTAAAAATCTATTGAGCAAAAATCCCTTCGTATGAACAACTATGGTGAAATCTTGAGCTTACCCCCTTATTTGTCCAGCCAATTGTTTATCTAGCCACTCTTCTCATCCCAATTTGTCATTTAATTCCTTGGAATCCTTGCCTCCCTCAACCTTGTGGCTTCAAGGTTTGTGCCCGCCTGTTGGTCTTCCCGGTGCTCGGCGGCGATTTCGTTGTCCACCGGCCCCCTAGCCTGTTCATCTCCCTCACCCCTCCACTGTCCTTTTTCCACGCCCTACTCCGGTGTCGTGTGGGTTCGTCTCTGGGTGGGCGTTTTGTATCCCTCGATTGGTTATATTAATTTGGGGCTTTCGTTCGTTGTGGGTTCCCATCCTTTCTGGTTGGTCGAATACCTTCTCCTCACAATCAAGGTGTTCTTGTGGTGTTTCGTTGGTCGCCGCCGCCACCCTCCGACCACCCCCATCGCCTCGCCGTGCTGTTTCGTTCTGGTGCCGCCCACCTCTCGTCCTCGTGGGTGCTCCCGTTTCAGGCGGTTGGTGCGATGGCTTTGCCCCCTCGCCTGTCGCCGTCGGTGGGCCAGTTCCGGGCCTCCGGCCTCCCTTCCATGGCGTATTCGTTTGGCCATTCTATGTCTGTCTGATTTGACTATTCCTTGGCGTGCAAGCCTAAACCGGGTCCTTGCACGCCAAGTTTTGCCAACTAGTTATTGGAAAAGTTTATATATATAATTATTTATATATTTATATATATAATTTATTAACCCATCATTAATATGGTGTAAACCCACCCGAAAGGGTAGTCTAAATCCCGAAAGGGTCTTGATAAATTCCCGAAAGGGCTTGCAGGTGCGCTCCCTACAAGGGCGGTTCACGACAGTTGGTGGTTGCTCTTGACGGTTCTGATTTGAGTTGGGGCTCGTGTGTTCGGTGTCGGGTCTGGCTGGGGTCGTGGCGGTGTGCATCATGGCGACTCCGTATTCCGAAAATTTCCTCGGAGGTTCGTCTCATCGCCCACAGGGAGACTCCTGATGTACCGCTGGCCAGTGGTGTTATCTCTTGATGGCGCTTGGCTCCGTTCCGTCTTCGTCGTCTTCAACTTTTATGGATTAGGCTCGTCTGTTCTTCTAGTGACTGTTTGTTTTCCGTCTTTATGTTGCACCTTTTTATTATTATGATTGTATGTTTGACGGTTCGCCGTCTGCCGACTCTGTCGGCCTCTCGATGAGCCAGGTCTGTCTGGCCATCGAATTATTACCTGATCAAAATATATATATATATATATATATATATATATATATATATATATATATATATATATATATATATATATATATATCACTAATATTAATTTTATGTTTTCTTATTATTAATTTTATGTTTTGAATTAAGCCCAATAGTTAGTAAAATTAAATCAAAAAGAAAATTAAAGGAAAAAGAAGAAAAAAATTAGAATTAAAGAAAATAAAAGAAAAATAGAAAAAAAAAATGATTGGTCAAGACTCCTAAAATTCCTCTAAGCTTGACACATCATCCTAAACTCTTCTAAATTAAGAGTTTATATAGATATAGATCCTATGAAGTTGTTTCTTACCTTACACTTCAACAAGTATAATAAAATTTATGGTGTAAGAACATTTTTAACAATATCATAATTCTGCATTTATTAATAAAGTAAAAATATCATCATTTTTTCTCACCCCTCTCTCTGCCTTTTGGCTACGATCAAGGGTAGTATCTATTATTATTATAAAAATGTCCGTGTCCTCAACTTGTTAGAGTTGGTTTGCTTATTTTCGTCCTGTTGTAGAGTTCATCTCCGCTTGTTTACTGCACATTTTTTCTGGTTTTCTATTGTATGTTTAGGTGGTTTTTATCCGCTGACTCGTCGACCTCTCGAGAATCAGGTCTGCCTGATCTCGAATTTTTACTTTATAAAAAAATAAAAAAAAATAAAATTAGATTCAAACATTTAAAACATTAGAGTTCATGGATAAAAACATTGGTGAATCAAATGCAAAAGCAATGCGATTCTTTTGAAATCAAGACACATGAAAGAAAAACACTCCCATTCAGAAACCCTACCCCGGAACCACTGCCGTCGGGCCTTCATCCCCTTCCAGCAATACCAGCCTACCAAATCGAAACTTAAACCCTTCAGATCTACTCTGCTCTTGGCTGAAGTCCACAAAAGATGGTCAATCTTCTTCTCTTGTCCAAGTATTGAAGCCATTCTTGAAGCTTCGAACAAAAAATCTAAGCGTCACCAGAAATTGCACCTCCAAATTGAGGAAAATAACAGTCAAAATCAATCTCAAACGCTTTTTGAGGAAGCCAATCGCAGAGATCGCAAGTGGAAGTTCAAAAGTAGGTTCAGATTCGGGGACGATATTCCTAATCGGCTGGTCCGACGGCAGCACAAGGCTCGGGGGTGGTGGTCGGTGTTCTCTGTTCACTGTTCACGTTGCCGAGTTCGAAGGGGCTTTGGCTCCGACACAGTCCAATGCGAAGAATGGACGGGGAGCGGTCGTGGTTGGGGGATGAGGCGCTGCCTTCTTCTCTGCTCCGGATGCTCTGCCCTCACCTGGTGGTGCCGCCTTCTTTCTCGGCCGTCATACCATTACCCCAGGTTACATCCCTCCACCCTCTCATACTCTTTCAACATTATATCCAACCTTGAAGTTAATTTCACCCGTCAAGTGTGGATCTACAAGTTCATTTCTTGTCATCACTCTAATTGTGAACTGTTGAGGTACAATAACTACCTCCCGACTGGGTTGGGTTTTGTTACTTCCGTTGTCTGGTGTGGATTGTTATCTTTCGTCTTGATGGCCTCGACCCAGGGGTTGTCTCTCGTTCAACTGGCTATTTCGATTGATTCGAAAATTTGCAAAGATGCAATCTGTACCCGTGGTAGTTTGGATTCAATAATCCCTCTATTTGTTAGTAGACTGACCTTGATTTCCTTCATTTGGACTTTGTCAGGAAGCTGTATAATTGATTTCAAAACCATTTTTTGGGTGTTTGTTAATGGAAACCATATCCCCATTACTAATATTAACAATAATGCTCTCATTGATCAGCTCAACTCCCTTTTACTTCCGATTGAATACCCAATTATCGATTATAGAGCAAAAGCTTTACTTGTTCTTTGGAATTACAATCCCTCGGTATCCTTTGTTGAGCATTACAACTTGTGGGTAAATTGTTTGCAATTATTATATTCTCTGCTGCTGTTTTTTCTATCTTGTGATTGCAGGATACCCCTACATCCGACTTGCTCGCCTAAAATCTTGTTGCCGGATGACTTGCATACAATGCAATCTTCTTTGTATGGCTCTCGATTTTTCGCAGGTTTGCTATCCCATGTCCACAACCGGACTCATCTTGGCTTTACCAGCCTTCGGTCATAATTAACAACCTACCGGTTGACATTACCAAACAATATCAAAATTTACTCAGGTTTTAAGCCGTTGCTCTTATGCCTAACCGGCGGCTTTAGCACACTCGTTCTGCAACTCCAACTCCCTCTTTGTCTTAGTCCTGTACAAAGTGTTTGGGTTGTTATGTCGACATTGCTTGGTTATTGTCTTGTAATAATGAATTACCAACTTCTTAGTTGGAGTTTGTTGTTCATCTTTGCATGTACTCAATTCTTCTTCAACCGTTTGCACACAATGGCATTTCTTGTGCTCTCAGTTTGGCTTGCCTTTCTCATATGCACTTTATACAAATCTCGTTGTTTTACCAAGTCTTATTATCAAGTTATATTATGAATATTTGTACATGGAATTGTCGAGGATTACGTAGACGAAATATTTGGACCTCCATTGAGTCCTTTTGTACAAACAACTCTATCAATGTAATTGCACTTCTTGAAACAAAATCAGACCAAATGCCAGAAGAGCAGGTTTGGAAACACAACGGCTTCGCTAATATTGCCTTCGCCCCGTCAGCAGGGTTTGCAGGTGGCATTTGCCTCTTATGGAAAAACCTTCCTCCCTTACAAGGTTCAATTGATTTAGTCATGGTTGACGACATATTTATTCACTTTAATTATTATGATGGCTTGTCTGGCACTACTACGGCTATGTTTATAGTCTATGCCCCACCTGATAACCGTGATAAAGATCACTTTTGGGATCTGTTTATTCCTTACGCCCGATCGGTCAACCTACCTATTTGTGTCATGGGAGACCTGAATGACATTCAATCTCCCGATGAAAAGGGTGGTGGGGTTGTTCCCCGTCCTGCTCGGTTTCAACGCCTTTACAGAATTAAAGACCTACTTCACTTATGTGATATCCCCTCAGTTGGGGGGACTTTTACATGGCGTAAGCCCCCTGGGGAGGTTGATAACTCCTACGCTAGACTGGATCGGTGTTTGGTTCAGAGTCCTGTTTTAGTAGCTTTCAATAAGCTCCAGATCCGTAATCATGCTTTCACCTCATCAGATCACTGTCCCATCACAGTGGACTTCCGCCAAAACCATACATTCGCTAGTCGCCCCTTCAAGTTTGAAATGGCATGGACCAAACATAAGGATTTTGAGAATATAGTGCGACAAGCGTGGCGCCTCGATCGACAAGGATCGCTTATGTTTCGCCTAGTTCACAAAACTAAATTGCTAAAAACCTTAGCTAAGAAATGGCATAAGCTTACGTTTGGAAATATTCGATCCCAACTTCTAAAATCTGATCAAGATCTCCTGGAAATCCAAGCAGCCTTAATTGCTTCATTCTCCCCTAGGAACTGCTTACTTCAGAAACGTCTTCTGGCTAAACGTGAGCGATTACTTGATTTCCAACGATCATATTGGCGCCAACGAGCCAAAGCAAAACATGCTAAACTTACGGACTCCAACTCCGGTTACTTTCATCGTGTAGCCACCATCAAGCGAAACTGCAAACTTATCAAGTCCATCACCCTTCCCAATGGTATCCATACGTTAGATTCTGCCGCAATTCGATCTGAATTTGAGCTTGAATATTCTCGCAGATTTAGATCTACAATCGACCCTTCAACTAACTTACTCAAGAACCTTGACATCTTACACCCTGTTGTATCTGATCAGGATAACCTTCGACTTACAGCTTCAGTCTCTAATGCGGAGATCAAATCGGCGGTTTTCTCTATACACGCAGATAAGGCTCCTGGGCCTGACGGTATGCCTGCTGGCTTCTATCAGAAATATTGGGGCATTGTCGGGCCTTCGGTGACGAAAGCTGTTAAGAGCTTCTTCATATCAGGTAAGCTCCTTAAACAAATCAATCATACTTTCATAACCTTGATTCCTAAGATCGACGATCCAGCTTGCATAAATCATTTCCGCTCTATTAGTCTCTACTCTACTATTTACAAAATCATAACCAAAGTTATAACAGCCAGACTGGCTCCTACACTTACAAAATTCATCCATCCTCTTCAAGGCGCATTTACAAAAGGCCGATCAATTCATGATAACATTCTCATTGCACATGAGATTTTTCACTCTTTCAAGGCAAAGAAAGGCAAGGTGGGGTGGCTTGCTCTTAAACTAGACATGGAAAAGGCCTACGATCAGATTGAATGGTCATATCTACAAGCAGTTCTTACCAAAATGGGTTTCCACAAGACTTTTATTGTGTGGATTATGGAATGCGTGTCCACCGTCTCCTATTCCATTCTGATAAATGACGCACCAACACAACAATTCTTCCCCAAACGGGGACTACGACAAGGTGATCCCCTATCCCCCCTATTGTTTATTATAGCTTCTGAGTTTCTTGCTCAATCGATCCAACAAGAGTCTGCCCGTAATAAAGATATTGGGTTCCCTATCTCTAAAAATGGACCGACCATTCCATTTCTAGCCTTTGCTGATGACATGATGATTTTCACCAAAGCCACTGCCTCTGCCTGCAAAACGATTACGTTAGTCCTTAATAATTACTGTCGGCTTTCTGGGCAAAAGATCAATTACCACAAATCCACCTTCCAGGTATCCAAGAATACAACATCGGCCACTAAAGCAACTATTACAGCACATCTAGGCATTGGCTGCTCTGCTGCATTGGAAAAATATTTAGGTTGTCCTATCATTAATGGTCGTGTTAATAAGGACACGTTTGCCGATGTGGTCCTAAAAACTAAAAAACAACTCACAAAATGGAAGGCGTCCTCCCTGTCGGCGGAAGGCCGTAAGGTTTTGATTAAAGCAAATCTTAGTGCCCAACCTGTTTTCCTAATGCAGTCTTTTATGCTACCTGCTTCAATCTTGACAGAACTTGATAAAGTTTATCGACGGTTCTTCTAGAATAAGGAGGACAGGTACACCCCCCTTATTAGCTGGGATAAAATTTGCTCGGACACCCTCAATGGTGGTTTAGGATTATACAAAGCCGAAACAATGAATACTGCCCTACAATTGAAGCTTCTTTGGAAGCTCCTTGCAGATCCATCTAATATCTGGGTCCAGGTCATTTCGGCTAAATATCTTAAGGATACTTCGATCCGAACTTACAAGAAAAAGGGAAGTACTTCCTGGCAGTGGGGTAAGTTGATCCAATTGCGCCCTCTATTCGAGAAAGGTCTTCGATGGAGTGTTGGGGACGGTAGAGACATTAACTTCTGGTCCGATAACTGGGCTTTCGAGGGGGCGCTTGCTCTTCAATCGGACGTGCTTTTGACCCCTGATCAACTCGCATGGAAGGTCAGTCGTTTCATTTCTCCAAATAAAACTTGGAATTTGCCTTTACTCTCTGTTGATCTTGCCGGTCTGCTACATCCAACAGTTACTACTCATATTGGTAATATACCATTACCATTTACAAACATGACTGACCGTCTATATTGGGGACCAGACTCCTCTGGATGGTTTTCTACAAAATCAGCTACTGCGCTGATCCCTAATGGGGCTCAGAATTTACGTTTCCAGTGTCACTGGATTTGGGATTTGAATGTGCCTCCAAAGCTTAAACATTTCTTATGGAAAATAGCGACAGATAGCTTACCTACCAAAGATCGCCTACAACGATCTCACATCAACGTGCCTATGGGATGCGTTTTCTGTGACTCTCAATTTGAATCAGCCCAACATCTCCTACTCGACTGTCCTCTTAGCAGAAGGGTCCTTTGCAGCAATACTAGTCACATTCAAACTACGCAAATCGGCAGCTTCGATGAACAACGCTCTAGCACGGTACTACACAACATCTACTTGACAGCCAACAAGGACAAGTTATATGACTTGTTCTATACCTGGTGGGCACTGTGGTTCTTTCGAAACCAATTAGTGTTTGGCAACGCTGTACACGTCACTATTAAGCAAATCCACATTCACATGCTTACTTCCAAACAGACATGGTTAGAGGCATCTCGTTTCGATCTTGCAACTGATTCCTTCCTTCTGGATGCGCCCACGAAACCTTTAAGTAATTTGAACCATTGCAGGGGAGGCCAGGTTCGGCGCTCCACCCATCGTTGGGTAAGACCGCCTTCGACTTCTTACAAACTCAACTTTGACGGCTCACTCTTGGGCTCTAGGGATGCTGCTTTCGGATTTGTTATTAGGAATTCAGAAGCAGTAGTCGTCGCTGCCGACTATGGCCGCTGTAATAATAATTCGTGTGTGTTTGCTGAAGCCCTTGCTCTTAGGAATGGGGTGCTTCGGGCAAAACAAATGGGTATTCAAAACCTTCTAATTGAGGGTGACAACTTGCATGTTGTCAACTCCCTACTTGGGGATTGGAGCTGCCCTTGGAACATCGAGTTCCTACAATCTGACACTCGGTTTATGGTTTCGTCCTTTAATTCTATTTCCATTCGTCATATTTTCAGGGAATCTAATGCTGTTGCCGATAGGGTCGCGCACCTGGCTTACAGCATCCCTGCCGACGATCTTCTGCTTGCTGATCCGGTTTTTCAGGGTCTCGTCCGAAAGGACGCTCTAAGATGACGTTATCTTCGTTAATGATAGCTGCATCTTAATTCCTTTCCTTGTATTCAAAAAAAAAATGCAAAAGCAATGCACACTTCAAAGAAAAGAGAATTGCAAAAGCAGGCCAAGTTTGGTCTGGGCCTACAATAAAAAAATTTGGGCCCGTTTGTTAGCCCAAAATATAACCCGAGATAAAAATATCTTAACGGTAAGCAAACTGACACACACAGCCTAAAAGAATCTAACTGTTCAAATTCGCTTTCGTCACTCCGTAACTATGCGTGAGTACGGTGTGTGGCTCTGGCGTGGAGCGGGGAGCATCACCGTCGACACGTGTACGGTTCTGATTCGTCCGTCCCCGCTATAAATATTCCCTCAGCCTGACCTCACTCACCAGTCACCACTCCAGTGGCTAATAGGGTACCAGATGCCCTTTCTCTTTGGTTAGCTCGGTTGCGTACGCTCCCTCTTCCTGCGCGAAAATTGCTTTTACACTCAGATTCGTTGCGAGAGATCGAAATCTGTTTCGCGGCAGCTTCTAATTCGCTTGGTGCAGATCGGGAACCGATTTTTCGCCTTCGTCACTGTCGTTTGGGATGCGGAGCAAAAATGCTTTTTCCGCTGATTCCGTTTTCATTTGTTGTACGGAAACAGTGTCGGTGGAGGCGATTTGGATCCCGCGTTGCATCAATTGAATTGGACGCTGCCAGCGATTGGCAATGGAGATTTCGGAGATCTACCTTATTTCGGTTGTCGCTATCCGAGAGTTGATTGATTTCGTGTTCTTTTTTTGGTAGGTGACGAGTTTGTTCTTTTATTGCAGCTCTATTGCTCCGTTCCTTTTGAAATTGGATGAAAATCGCTTGTGAAGGTGATTCACCTGTAGCGCATTTAAATTATTTACCGATGTGGTTCATCTGATTTCGGTTAGATCCTTCAAATTTGGTAGATGTTGAGAATATTGTTCGAACTCCGTGTTAAATGGAATTGCTGTGTAATGCAGATGACCTGAGGTTCCCGTGTCAATTTGGACTTTCCGTTGATAGGTAGGGCCACCACCTATTTCCATTGATGTCTGTGGTTGATTGGTATTAAAGTGACTGTTTATTCTTATTAGTTGCCTCGTAACTGAATCTCGATCTCTGTGAATTTCTTTTCCTTCAAGTTGAGCTGGTTTTAATTGAATTCCCTGGGTTTCTTGTGTTCGCTCAATGGCTTATTTTTTTTGTCTCCAAGATTTTGCTTTGAAAGGAAGGATCTGCAGTTTGGAGGATTGTGTCCAGCTAAGTTGAAGCTTATGTGCATTGAATAGACAATTTATGTGTAGTCCTTATGCCATATTGTATTTTTCTTCTCGCACTTTGGTGACATTATAGTTACAAACGAGAGCTGTTTATAAGTTGATTGAAGATTTATAGACACCCTGCATCCGATTTGTGGATTGCAACTTGCAAGGCTTTAAGGAGTTTGGATACTGATTCAATGTACTTGTAATCTTCGTCTGCAATCTCTGCATTTAATTAGTTCAACTAGTGAAAGATATGGTTTTTGGATAGAAGAATCACATGGTGTGTAAGTAATTAGATTAAGTGCAAGCTCAGCACAACATGAGAAGAAAATCACTTGCCCACAGTTTATGAGTTGAGTGTTTCTGTATCTCATATAGTTAGATGACATGTTAACCATATAGATCACCATTCAATTCTGAATGTCTCATGTTAAAAAGCACACACTATTTATACTCTGAAGTGATTCTTCTGATAATGAAGCTTGCAGTACAGGAATAGGAGTTTGAATTGGAATAGGTTAGGCAACGTTACACAAAGAATAGGTTAGATTATCTGCATTAGACTTTAGAAAAGCAATGTCTTGTTTGTTCTATTGTCACCCCAAAAAAGGAATTGGCTATGCGTACAGGAAAAGAATGTTTCCACTACTATTTGTCAACTTTACCTAAAATAGAATAGATTCAAAAATTGGAAAGTTTGCAAATTGATCTGCCATTATTCTAATTGAACCTTCTCATGCCCTCTGGTAGGATAGATTCCTGGAAATTTTGACTTTAATGATCGAGTGATTTGAGCATATGGCCAGACGTATCGAGGTTAAATTCCGGAAATGGAGCACTTTAACAACCTGCAAAAGAGTAATTTACATTTTTATTGTGCCTACCCGACATGAAGTAATCATGTTTGTATTTCTGTCCTGAAAAAGGAACCCTTGAAAATCAGAGAAATCCATGTATTCCTTTTCTAATTAGAAAACAACTTCAAATCACTTTATCTTGCAGGTGGATGAGAAACTCTCAAGTAGATATATGATATTTGTTGCTATCTAATGTTGCAGGAATCTACTGTGTAATTATCCCAAATTGTAATTATTGGGAAATTTTATTTTCATTATCAAAGTTTGATTATTCATCTCAAAGTCTCTAAAATATATTTGAAGAGTGCAAGACATGTGAAATGGATTTTGAATAAATTGACTAGGAACTGGAAATCTATGTATTCATTGATTGTGTTATCACTTATCACTTACAAAACATATGTAAACCCAACATTTGACGTGTACTTGTGTCATATGGTGGTAAGGGTGCATAGTCTTTTGGTCTGTCATTAGCTGCCACTGATTTGTTAATCAAGTTGCAATTTTTAGTTTTTGCTCACACTTGTAATTGATGTTCTCTTCGCTTTAATTGCCCATAGACTTGTAAAACTGTTGATTTGATCAATGAAAAGCTTGAGTTCCATATTTTCAGTTCTTCTTTCTCTTATGACCAGCACAAGTTTTTTTTATTTCCAGCACAAGTTCTTTCTTTTATGACTGATGAACTCATGAACCTTTAGCAGTGTCTGTTTGAATTCCATGATTAGAAAGTAAAAAAGGAACAGGAAGAAAAACTATACCTTTGTACATATTTATTCATGATGCTGGATGAATATGTGACCCATTTTTCTTCTGCTATATATATATATATAATCAATGGCTTTAAAATACACAATTGTGGCAGGTATGCATATATACGCCACCCTTTCTACACGTTTATTTCATTATGCAGGATGAATACACCACCCCATTTTTGCTTCCTTCATAAAGAACCAATGGCAAGGCTTGCAAGGTGACTAGTCAAAGACACGATTGTGGCAGGTATTATCGCAAGGGTATGCGCACTCCTCAATCCTCTGCGTGCTATTCCGGTCAAAGTACCAGTCTCCTACTGCCTTCCATATTTGCTGCATTCAACCAAACGAAATAAAAAAAGTAAGTGTAGCTTTAAAATCCAAGATGCATTATCAATTATTGGTTAGCTAAGGATTAAAACATATACTGAAATTTGAAGTGTATTCCGATTTAGAGAAAATATTACCATTCCATCCAGAAGAGGAGAGTCTTCTCTAAGCCAAGTCTCTTGAGTTCCGGATTGACAGTGGGAGTAACACGAGTTTATGAACATCCCTCTTGATGGAGGTTTGCCTCCCATTGCGAGGGCCTTCAAGAACTCCTGTCTAAAACCTGGAGGAGAAAAAAAGAAGAAGCAATTAACTACACAATTGAACAAAAGTTAAATCAAACCATGGATGTAGCATATGTGACTATGAACCTTCTAGTGTTTGCAGTTGAGCGGGAGAGCACTTGGTTATGTCAAGCTTGCAGTCACGAAGAGTGCCATGGGGATCTGCTACACCCGGCGCAAGTATGTTTTTCACCTGCAATTCCATTAACCCATACAAAAGGAAAAATACATTCATTTGCAATACACACAAATCAGTCTCTAGTAGAGTTGTTTCTCTGCAATTAGTCGCTAATTAGCCTTATTATGTTAATTACCTGCCAGGAATCATAACCAGCATTTAACAAGAACAGAGGAGTCTTGATCCCTTGAGCTGCATATTGTGGGAAGAAGCACTGCATTCATTGAGGTAAATTTACATTACTTAACTTCAAAATTTCAGTTCTTACAATACGAAGAACATTAAAATATCCTTATAATAAGAACCTGACTGGGGGTGAACTTGGAGGTGCAAGATGCTGGCAAATTCTTTGCTGATTGCTGTGAATCATCCCGGGAACAAAAATATTATCAATAAATGTTGCATTGACATTCATTGTTGTCTAATATACAGTTTCACGTTTTAAATAATGACTATGTATATAGTAAGGCATATATTATATTTACATACATACATGGGTAGCAACAACTCCGGTGAAAAGTTCCGAAATACGGGATCCCCCTGATACATCCGTGCTGCATTACAAGATCAAACTAAAATCACATTCATCATTATAATGTCTATTCACAGTTGATCTTGCAGCGTCATAAAACAAACTGCATTGGTATATATATTATGTACCCATTGATGAAGTATCCTGCATCAGACAAGCATTTGACGTTGGCAGATGGGAGCATATCTCGGAAGCTATCACAGTGCAGGATTATCATCAATCCCCCTGCCGAGCACCCTGCTAGGAGCGCCTGCATTTGCAATCACAACGATAGGTCAGTTTATTACTCACTAATCCATTACTTATTCATGATAATGTTGGATGTGGGCATGGCAGGTAAACGTACGGATTTAGCATTTTTCATGCCCTTCTCCATGAGATCCTCCATGATCGCGCTCCAAACCCTCGCTCCTCTATAGTAAAGCTTCGTCTTCTGCATTGCCCAAATTAACCGGTGTACGTTTCAGTTGTTTGTCAGTCATGTAGATGTTATCGGAGTTTATTGATCGAGGTTGCTCACCGGATCAACAGCCTCCACATCTCCGGTGAATGAAGACCCGTCACAGTATTTAATCTTGACCCGATTCCAGTTGTAAAAATCTGCCCTCCAAAAGCTATTTCTTGTCAGACGATATAATATTTGGACAGTTTGGACAGGACCGATCCCATGGCAAATACATAACCTGGATTGTACTTTTGGCGGTTGTTAAGAATGCCGGAGAAAGTGTAGTTTTTGTCCATTTGGGTGGAGGAGCCCAGACGGGTGTCCCTCTTGGTTAGGCACACTGTCGAATTTTCGCACCATGCTCCGCCCTGCACTCGATGTTACACTCAATTATTTGTTACGGATAACCGTTTTCGGTTGGGAAATTTGTAAGTGTATAATTGTGTTTGTTATATGTCTTCATCAAGCAGGTCTGGGTCTTTAATGGCTGTTTAAAATGTAGATTATTTATTATAGGTTCCAATTTGGGTGTACAAATTGTCGGGTTAAGTTTGTTATCATAAATAATGAATATAAATGCAATTCACTAACTTAAATGGAATTTGATGAAAACTAAAAGAGGGGATTAAATACCTCGACGTGAATCAACCAATTGTTGATCCCGGAGTCAGACCCCTTGTCGAAATAGTACACCGGTGGGCTTCCATCCAAACACACTGCAAAATTCATATATCGGTATTTTAAAAATAAATAAAAATCATACTCCGTATCAGTTTTGAATATTAAAACTATATGCAAAATTATTTCATATTGAAAATAAAAAAATAAAATTTGACAAAATAGGGTGGATATGTTTGCTTTTAATTATCTCGTGATTTTATCAATTAAACTAATGATTTTGCTTATATATATAATAATGATAAGGTGAAAATATGAAGGAAAATACCGGCTCCTTTGGCAACAGCACTGGTGACATAGGTGATGTTTACTTCATATGCTTCCGATGATCTTAAACTGATTATTATCGCTAATATCTGCATAAACTTTAACCAATTTTCCATATATTTGCCATCGCCTTCCATCCTACACCAAATTAAACGGGCAGGGTATATAATTGTGAAATAAAATGAAATTTAAAATCTCAAAATATTTTCTCCAAAAAAAATCTAGATTTTTTTAATACTTACATTAATGGTGTTTTATTTATTTATTTATTTATATTAGAATGATTCAAAAACCTAAAATATCAACAAAAAAAAAACGAAAGAAACAAAATTTTATGTAACCTAATCTAGACAGATTAGGTTTTTTTACTATCAATTACGAAAAATAATTCAAAAGAGATATATATAGCTGACAGATTTGATTTTTCCTATGGTGAAAAAAAATATTTGATCTTAAATTCTTAACCTTTTCTTTTTTCTGTGGCTGGAATATTGTAGCTGGGATTAAGGGATGGTTTTTGTTGCAAAAATGAGCGAAGGAAATGAATTGAAAACTCATTTGCAAATTAGAAATGCCCATTAAATAGAGGATGAACTTGTTATTTGGATTTATTTAATTACACCTCCATCTTCTCCTTGTTGTCTTTATGCTATAAATCTTGGACGAGGATGATGATCATCTTTGGCTTGAATGCTCCAAGTTGAGCAATATATAATTCTATGTAGTTTCTCGAGATCATAGCTAGGAAGGACTCTTGAGATTAGACCTGAACATGAGTCGAGCATTACCCAAAGTTTGAGGTAAGACACTCTAGAGTCTAGACTGATGTTGAACCCCGATGAATTATAATTCAGATTATAATAAATACTTAATATATCCGTTCATGAATAAGTGTTGGTTGAATTTGTTACACGTTTTTTAAAAAGCTAAAAACTATATAAAATATTAAGTTTTTATATAATATTATACTTATTAATTATAAGTTTAAAATAATTTTAAAAAGTAATTAAAAAGTTAACATTTTATAAAGTTTTTAGCTCCTTAAAAAACATGTTGTTATAAGTATAAAGTTATATAAAAAAATTTAATTAAAAAATTAATATTTTATATACTCCGTAATTTTTAGCTCTTTAAAAAACATATCAAAAAGTCAAACGGCGATTATTACGAAATAGAGGGAATATATTATAACAAATACTCCATATTATACAGTTATACTATACGGACTACGGAGGAAGTATTGGTAAACTCAATAAAATCACAGTTGAATGATTCCAATAAATTGGCCTATTTAACATAAAAGAAAATTGCTTTAGGATATAACTAGTGTAATACTCGTGCCTTGAAGGCACGAGATTTTGATTCATTTCAAATTGAACAACATTCTACATATCTATATAATACTATATTAATAAATACTTGTTTACAACAAAAATAATATGTATAAAGTATTTTTTTAATTTATAAATTAGTTAAAAATAGATACAATATAATTTTTTTAAATGATTGTGCGAATACTTTAGAAGTTATGTAGATATACATAACTTATTCATTATTTTTATGAGAAAGATGGCTAGAAAGAGGGAGAAATAAATAGAGAAAATAAAGGTAGATGGTAAAAAAATAGTGATATAAGGCACCTCATCTAAGATTTAAAATAAGTAATGCTTGTAAGTCTTAATTAACTTTTAAAATAAGTAAATAGCCAAAAAAAAAAACTTTTTGGCTATAATTGATTTTTATAATTAACTTTTGAAATCTAATATTCACAAATTAATTATTTTTACTAACTTTATATATAAAAAAATTACAGATCTTAAAATATTGAAATTATAATAAGGGACATCTAGGGTGCATAAAATAAATATAGACGTAAAATATTCATTTCGGGGATAAAGATTTTTTTTCTTCGATATTTGAAGTCAAACAACCAAAATTAATCATAAAAGAGTGTTTATTTATGTATTTTTAAATGATAATATATGCAAATTTCAGATTTTCTTTTCTCAAAATTCTTCAATTTTTGTTTGTAGATCTTAAAATGTTATTTTTTGTATTCCAAATAGTCATTTAAGATGTTTAAAATAAATGTAATTTGTCTCTAAAAAATCTTTTGTTAAAAATTTATATAGATGTCATGTAAAATGTGCAGAGTAAGTACAGATTTAAAATATTCATTTTGGATAATTATTTTCCTCAATTTTTGATGGTTAGCAGGTGCAAAAATAAATTCTTCTTAAAATTAATGACGTTTTGCTTCTATCTCCAAAAATATTTAAAAAAAATTCAATAAAAATTTAAGATGTCTATATTGTATACTAAATGTAAATTTTAAAAAGAAATATTATTTTGACAATCACTGTTTTTTATAGTTAATTTTTATTTTGACATTTGAATTAAATATTCTTATTAATTCTTGAGTTATCACATTTCAATATATTAGTCAATTTAGTTATATACATATATAAATATAAGATTATGTAAACATTTGATATTCCTAAGATATTTTTTATTTTTAGATATTATAATTATTTTTTTTATAAAAAAAGGTTACATAACAAATTATAGATAAGACTTGTATACATATGTGGACCAATTAATATATGACTTCTGATCATTATGGTTAGAGCTGGCAAAATCTGACCCGATCTGAGAAACCCGATCGACCCGAACCCAGACCCGATCGAAACCCGAGAATCCGGAGTCATCCGTAACCCGAACTCTAGACCGAGCTCAATCCGAATCTGAATCGGCTCAAAATAGACCCGAACACAAACAAAACCGACCCAACCCAAACTCGATCCGACTCTCAACCAACCCGACATTCGAAATGATAGTATAAAAAATTGTGGTCCTAATTAATATATAATATTATTGATATGAATGAAATGTATAACGAAAGTCATGAGATTAATGAAATAATGATATAAAAGACCACACAGAGGTCCAACATATCAATGTACATCACCTTTTCGACGAAAAAAGGAAATAAATATATTTAAAATAGATCACAAATTGATATAAGCATATCAATTTAAATAATCTTCGTATGAAAAATAGGAAATAAATATATGTCAAATTGGAAACAAATAATTTCAACAATAATATTGATTAATAAGAAAATACCATTTGAATAAAAAAATTCAACTTTAATTGTGAACGTGACACATCAACAAAATGCTAGCAGAATTAGTGATATTAATAGATAGATAATCTATATACATATATCGAATCTAACGGATAGATTATACTACTACTAATAATAATAATAATAATAATTATTATTGTTATTATAACTAATTTTAATATAACCTAACGGATCTTTTTAATACAAATATAAAAGTATTGAAGCATATCTCAACTACATGTAGATTGAAGATCTTTTTAATAGAAAATATATAAAATTGATTGAAATTACACGTGGATAAATAGATTAGGTACTCGGGCCAGATTACCCCAGAGCTAGAATGACACACAAGCAATGTTCTAAAAAACGCTCGGCGGATGCTTGGCGGCAGGGTACCGCTAAGCGCCAAGACGGTTTGGCGGCCTTATTAGCGGTTCTTGGCGGATCAAACGGTTTTTGATTATTTTGTTATATTTATCCCATAAACTATGTATAAACATATATTATGTAATAAACTATGTATTAATTTTAAGTTTATAGCATATCAAATATAAAAAATCATCATGACCCTTTTTAAAGTTGTCTGAATCAAATATAAAATCATATAGATATATTCAAATAAGTATAACGACTTCATAATAGAGAAATTTAAAAGCATAAAAACTAAATAATCTCAATTTAAAACCGCCAAGACCGCTAAGCCTCCGTCCCGTGCCCGCAAAAACTCCTCCTCGCCAAGCCCGATTTGCACCCGCCAAAGCCGCCAAGTCTCCGTCTTGCACCCGCCAAGGCCGCCGAGGTGCAATTCCATTCACGCCAAGGTCCTCCCCCGCCAAGCTACACCGCCAAGGCCGAATTCAGGACGGTGTGGGTCCGCCAAGCGTCTTGGCGGCCGCCAAGGCCTTTTTTAGAACACTGCACACAAGTGAATCACATTTTGAGGCTAATATTGTGGAAATTCGAGAGTCAATACGGAGAAGCGAGAATGGCTGGATCGGAGCTTGGAAGCCAAAGTGCAGAAATTGCCAAATTGAAAACTTATATGCTAAATTCGTAATTAGGTGTTGGGCTAAATTTTAATTCTTTAAATTTCTGGGCCGAAATTGTAATTTGGTTAAAATTTAGATTATAAATCATCGCCTTTGTGAAATAAGGCGAAGGGGGGTTCGGACTTGGGGAGTGGCCGCACAGTGGCTTCGGCCGAGAGTTTTAGTTTAGGTTTTCTTTCTTTGTTTTCGGTATTATGCTCTGGATCGAGGACGAAGATTTCGGTTTGCATATTATTCTAAACTTTGATATATTTATGTCTATAATCTATTTCATCGTTTGTTATATTATGTTTGATTGATTTCTCCGCTTTAGGGTTTGGGTGATCCCAATGATTATTTGGTAGCATTAGTATTGATATTCGTTTGTTTGAGAACTTGTTAGATTCAATCCTAATGTGCTTAATCTAATTGATTCTATGATTAATTAGAGTCCTGTTAGAATTTGAGACCGAAAGGAGATAAGACTAATAGGGCAAGTAGATAAGAGTTTGAGGCTGAAAAGCGATAACTTACTATCGGAACCTTAGGATTGAACCTGGAATTTTATCATTGTGAAAGTTTTATAGAATTCCTTGTGGATTAATAGCTATCGTAGAAACTCTAGGTTGAGATTGTATTGGATTGAGCGCGAAAGCGGATATCGATGCAATTGAGATCTAGGTTCTAAGAGCGTAAAGGGTTTGAATTGGTTGTCTGAGACCGAAAGGAGATGGTTAACCAATTTAGGCACAATTAGTATGAGACCGAAAGGAGATTAGTAAGTACTCCTTAGATAACTACCTTCAACAAATTCAAACAATGTGGCCCGAATATCATTATTAATCTACTAAATATATAATTGTTGTGCTGATCCTTTATCCTAGATTTGCCTCGTATCTATTGTGTTGAATACCACCTTTTTGTATAGTTATTATATTATTAGTTGGTTATTTTCTCCATCCTTATACATATTCGTCCTTTATTATATTGGCTTAGTTTAATCGGTTTGAAATTACAATCGATACCACATAGTCCATGTGATTCTACACTCGATATATTACAATTGAACCCCGTACACTTGTGGGTGTAGGTTTAGCCTATATCAATCATCAACACTTCACACCCTTGGAAAATGGTGGAAAGAAGGAAGTTGGCGGGTTGAGTGCTCCATTGATGGATTGGTCTTGCTAAAGAGGTGTAGCAGGAAAGTCTCAGGAGGATTGTGCAAATTAAGGGTGTGGAATCCATCAATTAGGAAGTTTCACTACATTCCATCCTTGTCTGAAATTGAAGCATTTGCTAATATTTCATTTACGGATGCCGAGGAAATTGAAGCCTCTTCTGATAGTTTATTCACAGATACCAATAGTTCATTCATGGATACCGAGATCAGCCTTGGCTATGATCCCTTAGCTAAGGATTACAAGCATGTTAAACTTATCTCTGTGAATGATGATATTGTCCACTCAGTTGTTGTGTATACTCTTGGGGCTCGTTCATGGAAGACAATCCTATTTCGAGGCAAGGGTGTTGTAATTGGTGCCGTATGGATGTACCAGAGATGTCGACAGTCTATTTACAAGGTAGCTTGTACTTCACCGCTACTGATCACCGAAGAGACGTGGTGGAATTTGTTTCCATTGATCTAAGTACCGAGTTGTTTTCTTGCACTAACGTGCCCAGTGATGTGATTACTGATGGCTACTATCGGCGTGCTCCGCTCACTTTGGTTGACGATAGATGTACGCTAGCAATGTTTGATCTTGTTAATCGCGTCATGTGGGTTTTGGATAGCTCCAGCGCTGAAAGCGAGCCCGCCTATTGGATCCAATGCTACTCTTTTTCTTTTTCTCTGGAGGTCCTTCGTTTCTTATACCATAAGAAGAACGGTGATGTATTGATGTGGTTGTATCATAAAAAAAATCCATCAGACATCCATGCGGTACGGAATTATTAGTGCCTGTGAGCGTACAACCTTGAAACTGAAGAGGAAGAGTTGCTTCTGCTACCGAAAGAAGATGGTTATGTTGAGATTCATCGTGTTTATGGCTACGTTGAGAGCTTGAATTTGCTCATATAGATTAGGAATACCCGTTTAACCGCCAACAACTTTGTTAAACTCCACCTTTCCTCATTTCTCGTCGTGTTTTTGTAGAACCCTAAAATGGATGACAATGTTTATCCCACACAATCAATGTGGGATGACAATGTTTTTATCCCAACACGCCCCCTTAAGTCATTGTATAGGGGTTTCACCTCTCCTTATATTTTGGTTTGTTATACCACCCACAATCAATGTGGGATAACTTATATTTTGGTTTATTATACCACCCACAATCAATGTGGAATGACAATGTTTTTATCCCAACATGCCCCCTCAAGTGCAATCCGCCTGGATCGGGTTGACGAGACTCTCAAACTCGGACCTGCTCTGATACCATGTGAGAAATCGATAATCCCGAGCCGGGTCGTATCAAATCGGGAGTCGTGTCGGGTTTATTTTATTTTTGCTTATAAGGCCGGGATCCACCACTTTATACAAAAGTTGAAGCCATTGTGTAGAGGATTCACCTTTCCTTATATTTTGGTTTGTTATATCACCCACAATCAATGTAGGATGACAATGTTTTTATCCCAGCAAGAAGAACGGTGATGTATTGATGTGGTTGGTGAATAATTTATCCTTCAGACTTTCAGGCGGTGCGAAATTAATAATGTATGTGGTTTCAGCGTACAAACTTGAAACAAAAGAGGAAGTGTTGCTTCTGCTGCAGAAAGGAGATGATTAATGTTCAGATTCATCGTGTTTGTGGCTACGTTGAGAGCTTGAATTTGCTCATATAGATTAGGAATATCCGTTTAACCACTAACAACTTTGTTTTAAACTCCATCTTTCCTCATTTCTCGTCGTGTTTTAATAGAACCCTAAAATGGACGCGGACATTGGTAAATCAATGTTCCCCTTGTGGGCTTTTCGTTTCGGTTAAACGTGATGACTTACATATGTAGAAATTAAGTTACGTGGAAAATCAATGGAATTTATGGACAATCAAAATTCAAAGCCAAAAGCTTGTACATTGCAAATTCGGATCTTAGTGCCGGTTCAAGAGTCCCCTTCGAATTAGGTTGTGTTTGGCTATTGGATTGAGCATGTGCAAGTTTGAAACATGCAGATTCCTGATATTTGCTATTCCTGAAATGAGTTTAGGTTAGCTTCACATCTGGAATCTTGAATCAAACTTGCTTCTTCATATCTGGCTAAATTCCATGGAGCTGCACAAAGTGCAAAATCAGAAAGTAACAGTTACAAGAAATTTGTTATATGTGCTTCAAATCAGACTGAGCCAGGGGGCCCAATAAAAAAAAAAAATTATGTATATATATTTACATTTAACCCTAATTTTTATGCCCATTGCCTTAGCCCATTTCTCTTTAAGAGAACAAATCAAAAGAATAAATAGACCCTTGATTTAGTTCTTGAATCGAAGGCCCATAGCTTAATAATTGGAGCAGTTGTATATTACTAGTAACATTATTTACTACGTAACCAATAAAAGCCCATAAACAAACAATTCAAGCAAACAAGAAATTAAGAGCAAGTTACATATTATCCACTTCCAAATGTTTAGAAACAAGTTCGGGTTGGTCCATATAATTTATAACTTTCAATAAAATTAATTAAAAATTATTTCAAAATTAAACCTATTATTGTGAAGATATGTTTCGATTTTTATTTTTATTTCCTTACTCCTTTTCTTATTAACTCCATATAATTTATAACGTGTTTGGGTATGTCGTATTATTATTGTCAACTAGTTGTATTGTTGTCGTGTTTATATACTTACTTATTGTATCAATCCCTTGTTATTGTTTTCTCACCCAAAAAAAAAAAATCCCTTGTTATTGTGTTTTATTTATAAAAAAAATGATATTTAATATATTAAATAGTTTTAACTGTCTTAAAAAACATGTGTGACTGTAAATGACATACTTTTGTTGTTTATATATATATATATATATATATATATATAGAGGTTAGGTCATGTGTAAACATCCCTTAGTGTGTTTTGTGTTAACAAATATAAGCCGTTGATTGATTGCAAATGGAAGGACGAGATTAATTACCGAAATTAATTAATTTTAATATGAAAAGATAAAAACTACCTTTTTCTCCTAACACACGCGCGTGAAATCCCAACCCAAATCCCCCCTTTTTTTTGGACGATTAGAAAACAATCGTCTCTCACCCTCTTCATCGCATCTCATACTAGGGCAATTCCGGTGAAATTAGAGGGCGACTCCGGCGAATAGTGCTCATCCGAGAGTCGCACCTTTGGTTGTAACGCCTATATAGTGAACCTAGTCGGCGGATTCTGTAGGCGGCTTGAAGGGATACCACGATGACGCCATTGTAGCGCACCATCGAATTCGCGTCGGGTTAGGGATGAACGCGAATTTTCATTAGAGGGAAGTTGAAAGGGGATTAATTTGATGAATATTTGTTGTCTTGATATGAATATTGTAGAAATTTGAGTCACTGGTACGAAATAGGTCGTGTTTCATACTCGGGGGACGTGATATGAATATTGGTGAAATGATTATTGACTTTGATGAATAATTGTGTTACTGT
The DNA here is from genome assembly GCA_963922045.1 of Persicaria maculosa. Taxonomy (NCBI): domain Eukaryota; kingdom Viridiplantae; phylum Streptophyta; class Magnoliopsida; order Caryophyllales; family Polygonaceae; genus Persicaria; species Persicaria maculosa. The sequence continues at coordinate 76,669,199 of OY998255.1, read as the reverse complement.
TATGAATATTTCTTAAATTTTGCCGAATATTGATGAATATTTGGGAAATTGTGAATAATTTAGTAACTGTGATGAATATTTGAGTGATCGTGATGAATATTTGAGTGACTGTGATGAATATTTGATAAATTTTAACAAAAACTATGATGAATAATTGAGTAATTGTGATGAATATGTGAGTGACTGTGATGAATATTTGAGTGACTGTGATGAATATTTGATAAATTTTAACAAAAACTTTGATGAATAATTGAGTGACTGTGATGAATATTTGATAAAATTTGCCGAATATTGATGACTACTTGGAAAATTATGAAGTTAAAAAACTTTGATGAATCTTCCTCTTCTTCACCGTTCGCTTGGATGAAACTGTCAGATATTTTCAAGGATTTTACATACCAGGTTAATAGAACATGATCTTCATTTGTATGACCAAAAATCTTTTCAAAAAGGAAATTGGAGTAAATTGGCAAAAAAAAAAAAATTAAGCGTAATCCACGATTTTCTCTTTGGAGAATTCAAGCAGTTACATGTCTGTGCATCACACGCACTTCCCTTGTGAGATTGGATTAGTTTTCCCCGTGGGTCCCACTTTTTTATTAAAAATAAATTACTTAAATTCAAGATTAATCACAACCTTTGATTTTGATTCGATCAACGGGCTATATTTGTTAACACAAAACACAATAAGACTTGTAAACATTTGATCCATCCTCTATATATATATATGTATATATTTTGTATTGTAGAAAATAAATGGATTTTTAGCGATTGAAATATATTATTGATTGTTGGAATGTAGTTTTTATTTTTAATAATTAATTTAATTTTAAATTATTAGGGCCCAAAATTTTACTTGCCCGAGCCTATATAACCGTAGGATCGGCGCTGCTTCAAATTGGAGTGAGCATGACAATCACTACAGGAATTCATATTGCAATACACTCCTACTGAAATATTGGGAATCAATTTTTTTTTTTTTTTGGGTAGTTAAATATATAATGTACATCTGAAACTTTATTTGTTGTGTGTATGACTACTTATCTACTTCTGTTTCATAACTTAACCGATCATTTTTTCAGTGCTGAACCATTGTTTCGATTAGTCGAATTGCGACATGAGCCAAATCCATATTAATGTACTGTATTTGATTTGGTTATTCTTCAATGAACGAATTAAGGCTAATTGGTCTTGATAGATTTTTGACAGGTTTATGAACTGTTTTAAAGGGTTTATCTTTCAGCTTTAAAAAATCATTGGTATGTTAAGTGCTTCATTGATGGATTGGTGTAAGCTAAACTAAAAAGGGGTGCAAGTAGAGCCTCAAGACTTTTTTCCTGTTAATTCGTTCATTTCATTTAATCAATTATATTTCACTATAAAACATTGAATTATATAGGGAAGAATTTTACTTAAGAATTTATTTTTTTAATTTTGTTTAATGTTTACAAAAGCTTATAAAAATTCATAAAATTTGTAAAAAAAATATACATCATATATTAAACATACATACTATATTAAATTAAAATGTTGAGGTGCATAAGATTATTAGAATGTTGATTTTCTTTCCTAAAATCTTATTACTCTCCCCGTCGACAGGTGATTGAGTGAGACGAAGGACATTGAAAGTGAGAGGTAAAGGAGAGGCGAGGGAACTCAGAACTATGTTTAGTAAAATAGTAGCTGGGGTAGCTGAAGCTAATGAATTATTTATATTAAATATATATTAATAAGCTAGTATGGTGTTTGGTAAACATAGTTGTTAGTGTAATTAATGGAACTTTGTGAATAGAAAATCAAAAGCTCCAAAAAAATTTGGATAAGTATAGCTATTGAAAAGCTCCAAATCCAAAAACTAATTAAATTAAAATCTTATATTTATTTTATTTAAAACTATATAATATTAAAACCAGAAGTTAAATTGTGTGCGGTTTGGTGTGAAACAAACACCCATGGTCATTTAGGTTAAGGATTTTATATATTTTTATGTTTTATTTAATTTATTTATATATGGGTCGGGCCTATTGGGCTTTAACCCTAATATGGACTAGACCCATCGGTATGTTCAAGCCCATATACACAAATGGGTTGGATGAGTCGAATAGGCCAAACCGACCTTACTTAGGTCTACTCAGGAGTCAGGATCATAGTAACTGAGAAATAACATTTTTTTTTCTAGGAAATTAAACAAGTTAATATTGTGCATCTTGAATGTTTCAAGGAGAGGCAAGACAGTTAGACACAGGTAAATTCACCACCAAGGTGAGTAGTTAGGAACTAGAAACTATGGTTATGTTTTTGTTTTTGGAAAAGGAAAGCAATTCGTCTCATGCATCGAACAAATCCGATAGGACGAGAGGTTGAAATGATCGATCAGCTACATACAAACCCTAATGAGAACAAGAAATAACAAAGGAAACAACATTCAAATAGAAGAAAACACCGCGAGAGAAGGGGCGATAAGAAGCACTGGCCCGGGCAAGCGAAGACGGACCAGGAGCAATGTGGGGATGGGAAGCATTAGCGTAAGCGAGTGAAGATGGAACAGGAGCAATGTGAGACTTCTCATCCGATTGCATAGGATCCCTGGGAACAGAAGTGAAAACTTCATATTTAGAATCGATCATAGTTAGTATATTTTTATTAAATCAACTTTTTATCTATCAGAATTTCTTTTTAAATTTAGGTAAACCGCGATGGTTATGAGTTTGTTTGGGCAAGTTCTATTATTTCCTCAAATATACATACATATGTAATTGACCAATATCATCATATTGTACATTTCTTTAACAAGTGTGTATTAATTTCTGTAATGTATAGAACACCAAATAAAAGAAGAAAAATTACACATGTTTATTTCATTAGGCAGGATGAACACACCACCCTATTTTTTGCTTCCTTGATAAATAACCAATGGCTTTATAAGAGATATGAAATGGCAAAGCTTGCAAGGTGTTACTACTCAAAGACGCGGTTGTGGCAGGTTTTATCGCAAGGGTACGAGCACTCCTCAACCCTCTGCACGATGTTCCTCTCGAAGAACCAGTCTCCTACCGCTTTCCATATTTGCTGCATTCAGTATCGTTTATATTAGAAAGGTGGATCCCAAACTTATAACAGACGTGTTTTTACAATTTTCACTTAATAAATTTCAATAGGAAATGGTTTTTGGATTGAGAGAATCTTTTACCGCTCCATCTAGAACAGGAGAGTCTCCTCTTAGCCAAGTCTCTTGAGTCCCGGATTGACAATGGCAGTAACATGAGTTTATGAACATCCCTCGCGATGAAGGCTTGCCTCCCATTGCGAGGGCAGTCATGAACTCCTTTCTAAAACCTACACAAGGAAAAAAATTGCAATTAACTATCTATTTATTTATAACTAAACATGGATTTAGAAGTATATATATGAATTGAATATGAACCTTCCAATATTTGGAGTTGAGAGGAAGAACACTTGGTTATGTCAAGCTTGCAGGTACGGAGTACTCCGTTGTGATCTGCTATGCCTGGTGCCAATATGTTCTTCACCTGCATAACAGCTCTGTGTTAAAAGGGTGAATCCTGACCTTATAATATAAAAACCTATAAACCTGACATTACCTGCCAAGAATCATAAGCAGCATTCAACAAGAACAAAGGAGTCCTGATCCCTTGTGATGCATATTGTGGGAAAAAGCACTGCATTCATTGCAAGCAAATTAAAACCAATTTACATCAAAATTTGAGGTCTACTATGTATAAAAATTGTATGGTTGGTTAATTTACCAAGCTGGGGCTGTACTTGGAGGTGCAAGATGACGGCAAGTTCTTTGCCGATCCCTGCGAAAAACCCCCCCAAAAACATGTCATTAAACACAACATCGGAGACACGAAAAGTGTCTAAAGATGGGTGAATCATGAACTTACATGGGTAGCAACCACTTGACTAAACAACTGCTGAATGTGTGATCCTCCAGATACATCCTTGCTGCATTCATTAGAAGATCAATCAAATTCAATTAGCCCTCAAAACTAAAGGCATTAACATGTATATGTATATGAATATGTACCCATTGATGAAGTATCCGGCGTCAGAGAAGCATTTGACATTGGCGGATGGGAGCATGTCGCGGAAGCTATCACAGTGAAGGATGGCTGACAATCCACCAGCCGAGCAACCGGATAGGAGAGCCTGCAACGACAATTGCAACCAACGATCAATTGTCTGATGGTAAGACGAGTAAGATTGATTTTGAGATATATCGATCATGTGGTAATAACATACGGTTTTCGCGTTCTTCATGCCCTTCTCCATGAGCTCGTCCATGATCGCGCTCCACACTCTAGCTCCTCTGTAGTAAATCTTTGTCTTCTGCATTGATCAAACGCCCCATATGCATCATACACTTCAGTTTTTTTTAGCAATAACCGTGGTAAACCATGCACACAGACAAACAGGTTTACTCACCGGGTCAACCGCCTCCACATCGCCAGTGAAGGAAGACCCGTCACAGTAACGGACCTTGACCCGATTCCAGTTGTAAAAATCTGCACCCAAAATTATTTGTACGTTACTACGTATACAATGTTATATATGAATAATCATATTAATAATGTGAATAATCAATCTAGTTATTAATAGTTGAATTTTTTTAATTCTACGCTTCAGAGTTATTCACATATATGTTATATCGATACGGAGATAAGAAAATAAGGGCACCTGGATTATATTTGGCCTGGTTGGCAAGGATGCCGGAGAAAGTGTACTTGGTGGTCATCTTGGAGGAGGAGCCCAACCGGGTGTTCCTCTTCGCTAGGCACGCCGCCTCGCTCTCGCACCATGCTCCTCCCTACACCATCGGCCGCCCATCGTCATCATAATTAACAATCTTTTATTTTTAAGCGTTTGTATAAAGATTCAGATTCGAATCTCGCTGATAAGGTGTATAGAAAAAACCGAATTGGTAGGATCACTCCGACCATTAAAAGGATCTCTATAATACTCGATCTAGAGATGTTAAAATGAACTTTTGTGTTATAATATAAAATCCGACTTTATAACATTATGATTTAACTTGAAATGAAGAAGAGTATAACTTATGTTATTATATATATATATAAAAAAAAGAGTATTATCATATTTATGTGTTTTAGAAATCTACTATTCAATCACATTAGAAAGCCATATATATATATATTATCCTATATTAATAGTTTAGGAGTGATATGAATTGATGGAGGTACACAGTAATTGAATATAAGTTTGTCTAAAGCGGAATGATTCGCAAACCATTGACATTTACATCCAACCAATCCATGTGCTTCCAACTCTCTCTTGTCCCCATCTTTGTTATTTTCTTCATATTAAAAAACTAGTCCAATATTCTATTCCATTTTTCCTTTTAAAAAATAATATATGTAAAAAAAAGGCACAAAAAAGGTATTTTATCTTTTTTTACCATTAGGTCTAACCAGTTGGCGCAAACCAGTTTACCAAGTACGTGACTCTTGTCACTTAGGTTATGTGCCCATGGTTTGGATTCGTACGGGGTGGAGGTGATAAACCAAATGAAATTTATAAATCGACTTTATCACTTTTTTAACTTCTAAATATCATCTGAAACAAAAACAAAAATCAATATATTTTCTCCATCTCTTAGGTGAAAAATAAATCATACTTTTTTAACGAGGATAACCCACTATTGATGGTTTATCAACTCCGCCTATACGAAGTCAAAACTCTGAGCATATAACCCAGGTGACAAGAGACAGGAATGCTATGGGTAACCGTTCCAAGATTTTAATCATTATTTTATTGTTGGATTTACTATTTTTTATTTGGTTAACAATTTTACTTTTAAAAAAAAAGTTTACAAAACAGATAGGAATAAATGGACATAGGACATGATGTAAAACTATACTACATATGATGGTTTATATGTATCCAGCTGTCCATCACTTTGCTATAATAAAAGAAAGGAATAAAGGCTTTTGTACCACCGGCTAGGGTTATTATATGAGCTGAATAGTTCGAACTTGGCTCGAAAAAAGTCCGACTCGACCTCGTTCACCTATTTAAACAAGCCGAGTTTGAACATCATTTTAAGCTTGGTTGAAAGCTTGGCTTGTTCGATTTAGGCTCGAATAGCTCGAATTTTATGGAATTTCTACAATTTCCTTTATGTTAATTAATATGTTATGAGCAAGTAAAACGGCTTAAAGCTCGGCTTGAGCTCGTTCACTTACTGAAACAAGCCAAGATTGAACAAAAAATAAAACTCGTTTAAAAATTAAAATCGACTCAGTTCGAACTCGTTTACTAAATGAACTAAGCTTGAACAAGTCAAGCTCAGCTCGAATAACACCCCTACCACCAACTCAATAATGTTAAATAGTCAAGTTTTTGAGAAAAAAAAGGTTAGTGTAAGGAATATTAACATGATATGAGATCATAAATAGTTCCCAAAATAGGCCTTTTCCCCTTTTCCAAAGTAATCAAGATCGACTTGTACGTGTACATATAAGTTTAAAGAATGTGATGTAATATCTTCAAGTTGGTCTTATTTAATTTGAAGATATGTATCACAATCATGGAGTATTAAAATAGATAGAATCGATTGCAAATAGCTCAATTTAATTTAGAGTAGCTAGTGTGAAATATTCCATGAGTGCTTATAAATAGTTACAATACAAAAAGGTTAAGCTAAAGTGTATAAGACATACATTTACATCCACATTGCACTATATATGGCCTAAACTGGTGCACAGCATTAATGGCCTAAACCCCTATAGCTATACTGGAAGAAAAAATAAGGATAACTTTTTTTACATGTTTTTTTTTAATAATTTTTACTAATTTTAGAAATAAAAAAGTCTTAAAAGAATAAAAAATGATACAGATAGATTATCTTAGTTGATAAGGAAAGATATTTATTATATTCAGATCATAAGTTTAACTTCAAACTCGCTTTTTTTAATATAATTTTTGTTTCTCTTATTTTTTTACTAAAAAATATTTGATTAAATAATAAATGTATGGTCTTCTTTATTTAAAAAAAATCTCAGACAATTTTTTTAAAAAGAATTTTCTATTAAAAAAATCACAAATTTAATTTTTTTTCTAACATATTTTTTTTAAAAAAATTCCTATATACATTGAAAAAAAAATTATATAACTTCCCTTAAATTTTTTTGTCAGTCACAATTCTCAGTATTAGCAATTCAAATACGACACGACGTGGATTCATTGAATTTATGGGTGCACATTTTGGAAGGCCACCTTTGGATGTAACTAAATATAGACAGCCTATACCCAACTTAATTATATGCGTGTGGTCTTATTCCTTTGTCGGTGTGACCACACCTCCACTTGTAGTAACATATGGATTTACACTTTATGGTTGGTAGTTGTGTTTTTTGCACCGGATTACAGTATACATAATTAATTTAATTCGTTACTATAAAATATAGCGACGGCTGACGGGTTGGTTGAAGTGGAACCTCGCTGTAATAAATGCAATGTATTGTAGGCCCCACAATAATTAATCTTATGGGATTAGGCTAAAGTTGTTTTTGCATTAATCACGGGAGCAATTGTGTTGACACTTACTGTATGACTTGATTTATGAAGGGAAATAGAAAAAAGAACCTCGACATGAAGCAACCAGTTGTTGACGCCTGAGCCAAACCCCTTGTCGAAATGGTACGCCGGCGGACTTCCGTCCATACACACTGCCATTTTCAAATCATTCATTTCATTTAAATTATATATATAAATAGTAATTTTCATAATTAAATTGATTTTATGTGGTTTTACCCAGAAAAAAAAAGGACAAAAAAAGGGGAAATTACGTACCGGCTCCTTTGGCGACAGCGCCGGTGACAAAGGTGATGGGCACCTCAAAAGCGTGGGACGAACTCACACAGCTAACTGCTAATATCAACATTAAGTTTATCCATTTGTGCACAAATTTGGTATCACCGCCTTCCATCCTGCAATCAATTTAATTTAAAAGATCTGAATATAAAAAGATCGAAATGGGATGAAATTGATTTCGATCAGTTCAAAATTACCTTGTGAGATTATCTCAAGAATCTTTATTAATTCGAAAAGAGATGGAATCGGATGAAATAAAATGTATGGAATGGAGACAGTTTAAATTGGGGAAATGTAAATATGTGTGATGGAGATAAATAAAGTAAATGGTTTTGAAATTAATGGGAAGCTAGATCGAGCTACCTAGCTTGAAAACCTCTCACACACTTGAATTGCACCAAACGGAAAGAAGAAGTGAAGAAGAGGAAATCCCAGACGTGCTGTTAAGATATACTTTGTTTCCATCGCTTGAGAAATACCAAAATTAATCGTACAGATTGATTGATAAAAACAATTAAAACTACAGAGAGAGAGAGAGAGAGAGAGAGAGAGAGAGAGAGAGAGAGAGAGAGAGAGAGAGAGAGAGAGAGATTTACCTTGGTTGGGGAGGTTTTAGGGGGTTTAATGTTTATGAGTAGGCCGGATATATGTTTGGGGATCGGATGGATATAGCTTTTTATATAAAAGGAGATGGGGAAGAAGATTGATGGAGAAAGTTTAAGTAGAGTGGGTTTCCCAGAACACGCCCACTGTACTCAATTCACTGATTGTGATTGCCTGATTGGGGGTAGAGAGAGGAAAGTGGCGACAAGGGTAGTACGGAGTATGTGTAATACTAGCTGCGCTATGGTTCCTCGATCTGGCGCACACTGGCCTATCCATTGCCTTCCACTTCTTTAAATTGTAACATCTCAAGGATAGTGTTCAATCCGTTGGAATGTGTCTCACATCGGTAATATAGAGAATGTTTGAACAACCTATAAGGTTGAAATGTTACTCTTTGGTTTTGAAATGGAATCCTATTTGGGTTTGTATGTTGTTCGAGTCCCCCGTATGTAGGCCCGCACACATGGGCGGATTCTGGACAGACTTCTCGGGATGCTCGAAGATAAAGTTTTTATCATTTCGATGATACTTAAAGATAACTATTTTTTTCTTTTGTATTTTTTTTACGGGTGGGGATGCTTGAGGGTAATTTTTTTAAAATTAACACTAAAATAAAATAAAATTGTGGGGATGCTCAAGCTACAACATAGATCCGCCCCTGCCTGCACACACAACCTCCTTCTAGCTTGTCTTAGCCCCAATGGATATTAGTGGGGTTGCTTTGGCTAGTTTCGGTATGAGCTTCGACTTAGTGAAGTTGCTGGCCTTGTTGACATGTCGCGGACATTGATTCTCATTTAAGCGCATGTTGGTTGCAAATTAGATTTTAGATGAACACCCATTCAGTTGCACTTGATTTCATATTATATCGAAACTCCAGCGTCATTTTTTTTTAATTAACCTCACCGAAGTTTCGATTTTCGCCATAACACACAAGTAAAACGAAGATCGAAAGAGAACACAACGATTTGGTAACGCAGTTCGGGTAAAACCCTACTTTGCGGGAACTCAAGAGGGGAGATCCGGTCCCAGAGTTCACTATGTTGCAAGAGAGGGTTACAAGCTAAGCACACCAAAACTAGCAACCTAAGGAACCTCAAAACCGAGCAAGGTGAACATAAACAAAGGTGAAAGGAAGAGATGCCCCTGATAGGCAACCGAGAAACTTCAGAGAAGTTTCTCACAGAGGAGGAGCTTCACAGCCACCGTGTAAGCTCATCGGACCACCGTCTCCCTTCGTCGCTCACACCAGAGCTCTCTCTTTTCTGTTAGCTAGGGTTTCCTAAAATGAGGCTCAAAGAAGGCACTGTAGCATAGGCGAGCTTATATAGCCCCGACAAATTAGGGTTAGCAAGCTCTGCTCCAACGTCTCCAAACAAGCAGGCCAGATAAGTGGAGAGATGGCCGGGCTCAACATCTGGGTCGGATCCAAAAACTCCAACAATAGGCCCAACACAAATAACCCAAACACCTAAGCTCGGAAATGAGCTATATATAGACTAAGTGTTAGATTATACACAACACATATACATAAGTGGTATTCAACATAGGTTAGCCAACCATCTTAATTAGACACATATAGTATGTCTAAGGGCAACTTCAACCTTATGTGATGTCCGACCTTTGTATAATATATGTATAATCTAAACACTTAGAATAATACCTAAGGCTACCAAAATTTAAGTGCTCAATGTCCAATGTTTAACATTAGCTATTACATGACAAGATTAATAATATAACACCCTCTACTATATATTGTAACATCTTTAATTACTTGGATATAAGGCTGAAAAATCTTACATATATGATATTTTGATAAGATATATACTATAATAAGCATCATTATAATATACATACGAGTCAATTAATTATTGATTTAAAATTAATGTGTTAAATTTGAATTTTCATTCTTCGACACTATACATTAATGTTGATTAACTTCATATAATTGCCACAAACATCTCGATCAATCACGAATTAAATTATACAGTATATAAGTAGCTAAATATCGCCAAAACTAGGTGGATCGGTACTAGTGCTTGCGAAAATGATACGGGGTATTAAACAAGAGTATTTAATTTAATTTAATTTATTGATTTGAAATTTTAATTTTCCATTATGAAATAACGGTGGGTCATCCGACGTGGGGGCAACGCACGCCAAGCGCAAACGCGCTAACCAAGCCGAGCACACAAGCCGAGTGGGGTTCCATCCTAAAACCAATTGGTGTTAGGTGGGGTAGCCCACCGGCTTATAATATGCAAGGCTTGGATACAATTTCTAACCAATGTGGGACACTTCCACAATCATATTCTCCACACACCCCCCTCAAGCGCAACTGCCTGGCCACGCAATATTGCCAGTTGCGATTGACGAATCAATGCCTTAAGGCCGGCTAGCCAATTAGACCAGGAATCTAAACCACACCGCACCATGCCGAACCTCGGCTCTGATACCATATGAAATAACGGTGGGTCATCCGACGTGGGGGGGCAACGCACGCCAAGCGCAAACGCGCTAACCAAGCCGAGCACACAAGCCGAGTGGGGTTCCATCCTAAAACCAATTGGTGTTAGGTGGGGTAGCCCACCGGCTTATATGCAAGGCTTGGATACAATTTCTAACCAATGTGGGACACTCCCACAATCATATTCTCCACATCCATAACACACCGACACACACATACATCGCCGGCCTTGATCAAATCTTGCAAATCGTATCCGATGGATAAGCAAGATATTTTAACCCACTCTAATCTCTTACCAACGAAATATAGTAGAACATCTATCTATAAATTAATAGGGTCGAAACTGTAATATTTTATTAATTTAAAGAGTGGTGCATTTTCAGACGTTTTAATCGATGACAACATCTTTGAAACTAGCTACTGTGAAGGACTCCAAATGTCCCAGCTGCACCTGCAAACTGCAAAGATCTCAAGCAAAACAAATGCCCCAAGGCAACCTCATTCAATCCAGGGAGAAATATCCAAAAACGGCAGAGCAGCAAAGCTGCATTTGTTGATCCCAAAACCCTACTTTACATCAGGTGACAAGTGACCTTATATAGTCCTAAGGCCTTACATCACGTGACAAACATGCGCTTAGGCTTATTACAACAGAAAAGCAATAAAACAGTAAATGGAAATGCAAAAGCGAGGAGGGTAAAGATGCCTTGAGGACCACAGCAACACAGCTGGTGAGAGTGGAGACAAAAGTTTGTTGTGGACCACTAAGGCACAGCCAGCAAAATTCTTCTAGTCTCCTCTTCCCAGCCAGCAAAATTCTTCTAGTTCCAGGGTCCTGAATACAGCATGAAGAATTTGTAAATATAGCAATCAATTTCTCATTAGCATCAAGTAACTTTCCCACTGACAACAGATTATGCTTAAACCCTGGTACCAACAAAACCTAATCAAGGCAAATAGAATCATTTAGCTGGAGCTTTCCCATCTCAGTAACTGTCTTAACAGATCCATCAGGCAGTCCAATGAGAACATGCCTATCTAGTCTGACTTTGTCAAACACTGTGTGATCACTAGATATCATGTGATCTGTGGCACCTGTGTCAACAATCCATTCCATAGAGGACCCTTTATTATAACTATTTTCATGAGTGAAAGATGAAACTTTACCTGCAAAGTTGGCATATGCATTCTCATTGGAAGCCTTGCCTTTCATCCTCTTCATCACTTCTTGAAAAACAACATTAACCATGGCACTATCCATATGCTCTTCCTTATCAGTCCCTCCCATGTCATCAATGGGTGTGTTCATCACATTGTTGTTCACTGTGCCAGCTACATTTGCAGATCCTCTTCCTCCAGTATTCCCTTTCTGCTCTTCCTTCAGAGTTTTGAACCAATCTGGCACCCCATGAAGCTTGAAACACTGATCTGCAGTATGACCCCTATAGGTACAATGGCTGCATTTCTGCTCATACTTGAGCCTCTTAAGCTCTTTCCAGTCTTTCCAATCCTTCTTCTGACCCTGTGAGCTCTGAGTCCCAAAGCCTAAAGATGAGCTCTGCTGGCTTCTGTAGTTGTTCTTTGCAGCAATAAAAGCACTAGCATCCATCGAATTTCCATGAGTCATACCAGTTGCATTTGAGCCTCTTTCAATCTGCTGCAAGATAAAGTAAGCCTTGTTGATTGAAGGGAGAGGATCCATAGCCAAAATTTGATTTCTGGCTCCATCATAGTCCTCATTCAGACTAGCCAACAACTGCATAACCTTAGTCCTTGAATCCATCTCTGCCATAAGAGCATTCAGGTATCCTTTCTAGAACCTGCAATTCATCCCAGTGCCTTTTCAAAGCATTATAGACTTCTGCAAGACTCATGCTCCCTTGACTTATGTTGTTCAATTTCTTCCTGATCTGGAAAATCAAGGGAGCATTAGTTTGACCAAATCTCTCAATGAATTCATCCCAGAGCTGTTTGGCTGAATCCATGAACATGAATCCCTCTGCTATGCTCTTGCTCATGGAATTTAAAATCCAGCACCTGACCATGAAGTCTGCCCTTACCCACCTCTGAAAATCAACATGAGTTGCTTCTGGCATCACACAGTCACCAGTAATGAATCCCAGTTTATGTTTGGCCCCTAATGCCATCATAACTCCTCTACTCCATGTCATATAATTACTTCCATCAAAAGAAATACCCACTAACTGAGCCCCTGGATGATCTGAATTAGATAAGTATAAAGGATCATTGAGGTTACCTTGATGATTTCCATCAGTCACAGAGTTCACCGAGTTTTCTACTTCATTTGACATCTTCCCTGTCCCTTTTCTAAGAAAAGCAAATCACTGATCTGTACCCACTGGCTCTGATACCATGTGAAGGACTCCAAATGTCCCAGCTGCACCTGCAAACTGCAAAGATCTCAAGCAAAACAAATGCCCCAAGGCAACCTCATTCAATGCAGGGAGAAATATCCAAAAACGGCAGAGCAGCAAAGCTGCATTTGTTGATCCCAAAACCCTACTTTACATCAGGTGACAAGTGACCTTATATAGTCCTAAGGCCTTACATCACGTGACAAACATGCCCTTAGGCTTATTACAACAGAAAAGCAATAAAACAGTAAATGGAAATGCAAAAGCGAGGAGGGTAAAGATGCCTTGAGGACCACAGCAACACAGCTGGTGAGAGTGGAGACAAAAGTTTGTTGTGGACCACTAAGGCACAGCTGTAGCTGTAACAAACCATGGCTGTAACAAACCATGGCCTATTCTTCATAGCTACGATGAAGGAAACACTTATCGTGACTAGAACATGCACTTAATAATTTTTTGGTGCAGTTTAAGAAAACAACCCTAAAAATGTTAGATGTAATAAGAAAAGTTAGAGATGAGTTCCAAGTAAAACACTTCATAATTTTTTGGTGCACTTCATAATCGTATTTTACTAAATTATCTTAGTTTTTTTTAGTAATTTCTATGTAATTTATTAATTAAAATTTTATGTTTATGAATGTATCGTGTAAATTTTACAAGGTATAAGTTCTAGGTTAAACTGTTTAGTAATACTAAAACAAGACAAATATGGAGTTAAATTTCATATAACTAAACTAATGACCTATTACTCTAATGGCAAGAGAGCTAGAGGTGCTTTCTTCTTACCTGATGTGTGACTCTTGTCGACTGGGTCACGTGTCCAGGGTTTAACACCAAATGTAGGTTACTCTCCTTATAACAAAAAAAAAAAGAAAAAAAAAAGATGTGCTTCTTTGTATCTCACTATGATGAGTTCAAGTTAAGGGTTCAAATCTCAGTAGTAGTAAATTGTGTTAGGGTGGATACTCATGTACGTCTTGGTTTACATTGAAATAGGTTTGAACCTGTCTTGCTGCTTGCCATTTGGCTTTCTGACTCGAGTGCTTTACAAGCTAGTGTTCGACTAGTAAAAGATCGATTAGTCGATAACCTCGAAACTGGCCTCCACGTTGTAAAAAAAATCATATAATTAGACGCTAAAAAAGGAGATTAGTCACGTCAAGTGGTTGAAACGCGGGATGGAGACTGGAGCATCAAATGCTTTGGGTAGAGCGGTACAGCATCACATGCACATAGCTCCATCAACAACGATATAGTCTTCTTTTATATAGGAATGGGATCGAAGGCAGAGTGTCAGTGTCTCATGCATGTGCATGTCCCACTCCATTACCTTTCTCTAATCCTTCTTTTCAACAACGCGTTTGCTAAATACATCGCTAAAAATTACTATTTATATTAAAAAAAAAATTTTAATAAATATATGTGTCTCTTAAGGGAGCTAGAAAATTTTCGGATGGATAAAATTATATATGTGCGGTGTCATTTTGGATTAAAATGATATAAAGAACTCTATATAATACGACAGTAAATAATGTTGTATTATTTTAGAATAAAATTATATTACTCCAATAATATACTCCTTTTTCCCGGAAATAATTGATATCTGTAATTTGAAATGAAAGGAAAATGTACCTTTTGAAATGCTTGAGAAATATTGGTAAAATGAAAAAAATTATGAGTATGTGATGTTTGGATGTTGTGAACTTGTGATAGATCTAGAACTAGCTAGAGATTAAATATGAAAATAAAAAATGATTATCAATTTATCATTAATTTATAAAAACTGTCACTAACCTTTCTACAAGTGTTGTTTAATTGGTCAAACATATTTTCATTGAAAGGGGCTGATTTTGAACTTTGTTTGGGGGTTTAAATCACAGTACGTACTGATTTCATTTAATTCAACTTTTTTTTTATTGACCGGCTCATAGAATATTCCGGGAAAAAGGATATCGATTTGAATCTAGATTAAAATTTTAATAAATTTTTATTTTTTTTAGATAAATTAAAAAATTAAATTCTTATTTAGTACGAAAAATTACATAAAATTTTGTAAAGTTATTTTTTCAAAAATCGTAAATTTTTTTGCTACAATTCTTTAAAAATCTCTAATAAACTTCCGCCAAATATGGCTTAATACATCTGGTAAGTACGAAGTACAAAACTTTAAAAAAAAAAGGCAAAATTGCAGAAAACCACCCTTTAAATAGGGCGTTTTGCGAAAAACCACCCCTTAAAATGAAAAATGCAGAAAACCGCCCTTTAAAACAATTTTCTTTGCAAAGTCACACCCATCACCCAATTTTCATTAATTAAATGTTAAAGTGTGTAAAAATTCAATTATACCCCTTATTTTTATTATTAGTTTACTCAATTCTATTGACATTAGTTGATATTTAACTTTTTGAATTTTTTTCAAAAGCAAAAAACACTATAAAATATCAAAAAAAATTTTAAAAAAATAATTTCAAAAGTCTACAAAAAATTGATGTGTAATTTTTGTTTTATACATATAAAAAATGTGTAATACTAGGGCTACTTGAAGAAAATAAATATTTTTAAAAAATAATGTTTCATATAGTTTTTATTATTCTAAAAATGTTTGTGGAATAATGAACATATTTTTAGAATAATAAAAACTATATGAAATATAATTTTTTAAAATTTTATTTTCTTCAAGTATTCCTTTAGTAATATACACTTTTTAAAATATATAAAACATCAATTATATCTATTTTATAGTGTTTTTACTAATAAGTGTGAAATTATATATAAAAATGATATTTTATAAAAAAATTACTTTTGAAAAAACCATGTTAAAAAGGTAAAAATTAATTAAGACCAATTTGATAAATTAAAATAATAATAAAAACAACGGATATAATTTATTTTTCACACACTTTGATATTCAATTAACGAAAATTTGGTGATGGGTGTGACTTTGCAAAGAAAACGGTTTTAAAAGGTGGTTTTCTGCAATTTTTGTTTTAAGGGGTGGTTTCACGCAAAACACCCTATTTAAAGGGTGGTTTTCTTCGATTTACCCAAAAAATAAAACTAAAAAAAAAACTACCTACGGAGTAAATGGTACAGTATACAAATGTCAGAGGAAGATCCAATGACACCGACAACATAAATCAAGGCATCGTCATTGTACGCGGTTGTTTATTTTATTACGGAGTACGTGTTTCACAGCTCTTTGGTTTGGTTGAGTTGCTGGTCAAAGTTTATACAATGTGCTCCTTCATAATTCGGTTAATAATAGTAGTAGTGATTCGCAAACAGGTTATCCGGTCAAGGAAAGTCTGGGTGATCTCTTATGGTGTCAATGTGGATGTAAACCCCTTCCCGTCTATGGACAAACTGAGGTCTCCCTCTGGCAAAGAAGACCTCGAGATCCATCATAGATCTGCACTCCAAAGTAGGGGTGTTATTTGTTAGAAAACCATCAAATTGATTCATAGAATTCATCCAACACATTGAAATCAAAGCAGAAAACTTATCTCAAAAACACAAATTGCTGTGGCGTGGTATATATCCGAACCCACTGCCTTAGAAGCGATTCCGCCCCGACCACGATGCAAGTAGGCTTCTTGGCATCGCCCCCCCAATGTTACACAGCGCTCTTCAAAAGCGTGCACTCGCAATCGAAGAGATGGAATCAACCAGGAACTCAGAACTATTTCACATGGAGCAGGGGAGGAAGAAGGGAAAAACTCACTGTCTCCAAAAAACCCTTAAGGGTCTGCTTTAAGATGAGGAGAACGTGTGTTCCTCTCCCACTCTCTCACCCACCTTCTTAATTGAGAGAAACCCTCAAAAACAGTTAAAACCATTTTCCCCTTTTATTTTTAATATGGATAAGATTGTGGAAATTAAAACCCTTTATAAAACATTTATTTAAGCATTATTCCAACAATCCCCCACAAATGCGAGAAAAAAGGTTTTCTAAAACAACTTTGAAAACAACGTTCTGAGCTGGTTTTATGGAGAAGATACTTAAATGTTGGTGAACAAGTCTTGAACCAACACATAGTGAAGCTGAGTGCCTCGTTTGTCATAGAAGTGAACGAATCTTGAACTTCCAAACTCGCGAGTTGACCTCAACAACACATACCTTCACCACGATCCTGGTGATTCCGCGATAAGATCCTCAAATATGTATGTGGTCATCTCATACCTTGGGTGCTGAAGAGTGCTCTAGAAAGACCACCCTAGTCTTCCATAGAAGGTGACCAACCCCTTCACACTCTCGTAGGTAGCTCCATCAAGTCTATCTCACATAGACCACCCTTATTAGGGCTATGGAACCATTAAGAGCATTATGCTCATCCTCTTCCATATTCGGTGAATCCGCTGGATGTTCGAACAAATTCTTTACCCCGACCATCTCGTCTCCGGCTCCACGCTGATCTCGAAGCCGAACCCACTGCCTCGGGGACTCGCCGTCCACAGCCCTAGGCACCAACCGGTTTCGACACTGCCTCGGAGGTGGCGCATGAGTGCGTCGTTTGTCTCAACAAGTTCGAGAACAACGAGCCTCTCCGATTGATCCCGAAATGCGATCATCGGCACCAACCGGTTTCTTCCGCTTCTCCTCTCCTGAATGCTACTTTGAACAATTAAAATTAATTGATCCACCACAAGACGATCCCTAAATTCCACCATAGGCAAAGGGGATGGCTCTAGCTATGTCGCCGATCGCAGGCTTGTTTAAGATCAAGCAGATGTAACGGAGATCGCAATTTGACGCTAGCTCCTGGATCCGACGCCACTTGACACAATCCGTTCTAGCGCCGATTAGGGCTGAGACCTCGGCGATATCACCTTTCCTTGCCGCCGAACAAAACCGCTCTTCCATATCTGATTCGCCCAACTGTCTGAATCAAAACTTGAAGGTCGGAAGCAACGGAAGCAGACGACATCCGTGAATCCCGAATTTCGGACTCCTCCTCTGTTTCTCTCCTAGGTCTGATTGATCAATTAAAATCAATCTTTCATTCCTTGAATCCCTTCAACCAGTATCTACTAACAAACATATAAAATCGCTTCTAAATTGTTAGAAAACCATCAAATTGATTCATAGAATTCATCCAACACATTGAAATCAAAGCAGAAAACTTATCTCAAAAACACAAATTGTTGTGGCGTGGTATATATCCGAACCCACTGCCTTAGAAGCGATTTCGCCCCGACCACGGTGCAAGTCGGCTTCTTGGCATCGCCCCCCAAGGTTACACAACGCTATTCAAAAGCGTGCACTCGCAATCGAAGAGATGGAATCAACCAGGAACTCAGAACTATTTCACATGGAGCAGGGGAGGAAGAAGGGAAAAACTCACTGTCTCCAAAAAACCCTTAAGGGTCTGCTTTAAGATGAGGAGAACGTGTGTTGTAAAGACCCGGATTTTTAAATAATAAATTTCAACAAATAATATAAAATGGATTTAAGTGAAAAAAAAATATATATATATATATATATATATATATAAAAATTCGGATATATTTTAAGGAAAACTCGTATTTAAATTACTAAATCGAAATTAAAATCTTTCGAAACGAATTCCGGCATTATTCTAAAACGGATTTTCATATGAAATTGTGTTCCGCTTTCGGGCTCGGAGATTTGAGAATGTGGTTGGGATTTAAGCATTTTATTTCGGGTTCGAGTTGTCGATTTCAAATTATGTTTGTCGGGATTGGGCCGAATGAGAGGATTTCGGTATTCATTTCCGGTATTTAAAATTGAGAGTTGGGACCACATTACTTTCTTTCTTTTCTTTTTCTTTCCCTCTCTCCCCCTCTCGGTCTGTATACAGAGCAGCAACAGTTTCCCTACCTCCCCTCCTCTGCATCCCCTTCCTCCTATTGACCCTCCAAAAATGGCAAAATGCCAAAAATCTTTAGCTCTCCCACCCTGGCCGGTACAGCTAGCACCTCACTCCTTTCTCTTCAAATTGGGAGCAGATCAGCACAAGCCCCGAACAATCCTCACAAATACAACCCTTTTGATTCACTCCTGCCTTATCATCTCTGGAGTTCAAAACCCCAAAGAAACCTCTTTCCTTTCTCTGTTCTTCTTCTCTCGCCACCCCTTTCCTCCCCGTCAGTCACCACCGTTAACACCAGTAGCCACCACCACTTCCGAACTGCATCTCCTTTCCGTCTGTTCCAAGCCGCCAGCAGCACTCCATCGTCGCCGCCTCCAACAGCAACCACCGGAGCTCCCACCAAGCTCCGTCCGCCTGGTTGCAGCCAACAGAAGTCACCGCCGCCATCGACATCGGAGCCGCCAGCAGTAGCCGACGGAGATCTCGGACACCGAGCACGCCTCCAGCCTTCCCTCGTCCGAGCTCCCAGCCACCCCAATGCTTCTTCCTCCGAGCAGTAGCAACAACCAGGAATCCCATCGGATCCCAGACACTCGCCGGAGCCCGAAACGCCGCCATCAACCTCCTCGCGCCCTTGTTTCGTCTCCAAGGTCGATTCCCCTTTTCCTATTCGATTTCGGTTAAAATCGCATCAAAATCCGTTGTTGCTCATTCCTTGTTCTCTCCTAGTCGTCGAACGAAGCTCCTTCCCCGCCAATCGCAGCCGGAGCGCCGCCGTTGAAGCCGGAGAAGCCCTTGGAGTCGCGCGCTGTAAGTCCTCTGTTCTCCCTTCGTTTCTTGCGTCGCTTCCTCCGTTCTGGTCGAGTCGTGGTCGGAATTGTGTTCTGACCACCTGGGGTAGGTTCTGAGCCGAGCAGGGCCGCCGGTGGCCTGAGGTTTTCACCTCCTTCTTCCGCCCTTTTCTGTCCGGCGCTCGATTCAGTGGTTGAAGAAGGGTCTGAGACCCGCTTCTCCTCCTTTCTTTTATTGCAATGGGCTGGGCCGGATCCGGTTAGGAAAAAGGGTTATATTATTTGTGCTATCCGGGTTATCAACTAAGCTTCCGGGTTTGGGCCTTTTAATTCCGGGTTATATCATTTTGAGAGTTGGGCCATTCCTTTCCTTCTTCAGACTTCATTGGGCCTGATTCTATCTTTGGGTTGCAGATTGTTGTTATCATTATTATGTGTGGGTTCTATAATACTATATGTTATATAAATTCCGTTATATGCATTTAATTAAGGTTGAATTATTTCTGAAATATTATTATTATATTTTATTGTGAGTTTATGATAAATATATATTTCCGAAATTATTATTATAAAATGCTTTAAAAGAGACATTATTTGAAATATGTATTTTGTGGGGTTTTAAATGGTGACTTTAGGAAACTTGAAATGGATTTTGGGTTTTGATTTATAAATATGATTTGTGAAAATAAGATTATTTTGATAATTAAATGTAAAAGGCCGGAATTATTTCTATATTATGATTTTGAGAGATTGGTCTTAAGGTTAAATGTTTAATGTCGAGATTTGACTAAGTACGGTTTTAAAAGAATTGTTGATTTTCTGACTTGACTTAACTTGAGATTTAAGAGTTTGGAAAAAATGGTTGGTACGATTTTATCAATGGGTTCGATGGGAAGTAAATGATTTTTGCTCGATGTTGATAGTAGCGGAAAGGTTTGGGAAAATGGTTTTACTATCGATTGGTTTTAAGGATGTTGAGCACTTGGGTTTCGTATGAATGAATGTTGGTTCGGTGGCTTATGGAAATGGCTTGATGATAGGTGTGTATTGCTTTTGGATTGCTTTGGACTTTCATTTGGACCCCTGCTTGTATTATCCTGCTGTTCTGCATCTTCAGGTAAGTTCCCTAGGGGGCTTACTCAGGTTGGACATTCATGCCTGTTGTTGCATTTTATGTTAGGTGTTGCATATGCATAAAAGCATGCCATGTAGTATCCTGTTTAGGTTGCACTAATTGAATGAGCATCTGCTTACTTTATGCGTTTGAAACAGAATGGCCGTTATCTGTGATAGTCCTAGAGTCTTTGCTAGGGTCATAGGGTAGCCCAGCCTCATCGGGTACCCTGAGTCAATCGAGTCATGAACTTCCTTATATTATGAGATGCCTGCGGGCTTTATTGTGGAGCGGGTTAGGCATGCGTGCCCCCCGATTATGATGGAATGCATTCACGAGCTGGCCAGTCTCCGCCCTATCGGAAGGGGGTGGAGGTAGGAGAGGGATATGCCACTTGGCATTGTCTTGGGCCCTTTACAGTATTTCTGCACATTATTATGAATTAGGAGCATGCTAGTGTGTTTGACTTTCGTACTGCATTAGAGCATCTTTATTAGGTATAGCACATACTATGTGGCCTCAGCGAGGACTGCCGGTCCCGCATGAGTGGCTTGATCTGTCTCCTTTCCCCGTTCTTTTTTTTTAAGGTATCTTCTGCAGATTTTGAGTGCTCAATGTCTATATGACGGGGTTCCCTTTTGGCGAATCGAAGAATCTGGCTAATTCTCTAACTTGGTGTAAATGGTAATAATTCGCTTATGTTTTGGTTTTGACCCGGCTCTGCCGTGACACTTTGTATCTTAACTTTGCTTCCGCTTTACTTTCATTTGAATTAAATTTCGCGACATAGTCTTAAGACAGGTTAAGGGTACCCAACGACCCTCCGAGGTTTTTAGGGTTTGAAATCCCTCTTTCTACTAATCTTAAAATGAGTTTGAAACCTCGACCCGTACCTGGATTGCAAGATCCGAACAAGGGGTTTTATCCCTTGAAACGTAACCCAGAAATCATAATTCTGGGCCGTTACATGTGTTCCTCTCCCACTCTCTCACCCACCTTCTTAATTGAGAGAAACCCTCAAAAACAGTTAAAACCATTTTTCCCTTTTATTTTTAATATGGATAAGATTGTGGAAATTAAAACCCTTTATAAAACATTTATTTAAGCATTATTCCAACATTATTCGAGTCGAACGAGCCGAGCTTGGCAGGTTCAAGCTTGTTCATTTGTTAAACGAGCTCGATCCGAGCCGAGCCCAATTTTTAAACGAGCTTTCTTTTTTGTTCAAGTTCGGCTTGTTTTAGTAAATTAACGAGCTCGAGCCGAGCTTTTTTCAAGCTTTAAGTAGTTTTATTTGGTCATAACATATTAACTTAAAGAAATTTTCAGAAATTCCATAGAATTCGAGCTATTCGAGCCTAAATCGAACGAGCCGAGCTTTCAACCGAACTTAAAATCATGTTCAGGCTCGACTTGTTTAGGCAAGTGAACGAGCTTGAGTTGAGCTTTTTTCGAGCCGAGCTCGAGCTGTTCAGCTCACATAACAGCCCTACTCCAAAGCTTTCGTTCATGTCCAAAAGAGAGGTAAGATGATCGATCATGGATCTGCACTCCAAACGATAGTAAATGAAATCTCTAAACCAGGGGTGGATCCTTGTGTATCATTCAAAAAAAAATAGTGTTAATTTCTTAATATTTTTTGTCAAGCATCCCCAACCCGGGAAAAAAATTACAATTTTTTTTACCTTTAAACATTTTCGAAATGATAAAAAATTTACCTTCAAGTATCCCCGAAATAACGGTACAGGATCCGCCCCTGGTCTAAACTCTAAAGGACATTTGTGGTGATTTAGCCATTTAGGGTTGTTTCTGATGAATAGAAAGGTAAGATGATCGAATATCAAGTCACAAACTCTTCATTCTCAAGCTTGAGTATTAAGCTCGCATCGACTAAGAAATTTGATTTACAAATTCCTATCTCCATTTCAAAATGTATGTTGTTTGACTTTTTAACGCAGTTTTTAAGAAATTGAAAGTTCTACAGAATATTAATCTTTTTTATACATTTTAAAAATATATTAATACTTATTACTTTTAAGTATTAAAATAATTTTAAAAACATGTTACAAAGTTATTCGATTTAATGATGCTAATTATAGTGGCTTCCCAACAACAACATTCTCAAATATCTGATTTATGCAGGGTTTAGGGGATCAAGTTGTACTCATGGGGGAATATATGGACCTATAGCCCATTTGTCTACCATATGACCAAATGCAAATTTAACCCAATCAAAGGATAGAACCGAGACATTATCTATTGCAGTGGGTTTAATGATAATTCGTCAGCCATCTAACAACACAACATAAAGTAACACTAACACATCAAAGATTCAAAACCAAATCAAGCAATGCAACAAAACAAACACAAATAAGAACACAAGATATAAGCAAGAACATAAGTTGTTAGGGTTTTCAACGGATATTGCAGTTGGCCACATTGTCTCAAGTAGTGTTTTAAAAATCATGTCTAGGCGTTAGGTGGGAGGACACCTAAGAATGTTTAAGCCTAGGCAGGTCTTTAAGCGAAAATCCGCTTAAACACCACCTAGGTGCTTTTTGGACTCTGCTTAGGCGTCACTTAAGCCCGTCTAATCAGACGATTATTTAGTTTAATTTTAGTGAGCTTCGAGGATTTGCTTCAACGATACTAGGCCGAGTCCAGTGTAGCGAGCTTGAGGGCAGGGAGAAAATGATAGATTACCTTCGAAATTGCAAGGATCTGAGTGAGACTCGCAAGGAACTCATGGCCTTCTCCACTAAGCTTCAAGGTGCCCAATTTGAAATTGAATTGAAATTTATTTGGGTTGATTGCTAGCATTTGAATGATTAATTGGTTTGGATAGTTTGGTTCGGTCTGTTACTTAAATTGATTGATTCACTTGATAGATTTTTTCGACATTCGGAGTCGGTAAAACTTTTATCGGTCGAAGACAGAAAGTAGGAAGCCGAAACCGACTTTCTAAGTCGGCATCCATGGTGACCTCGAATTGGGCTTATTAATTTAGGGATGTATTCTGAATTAAAAGCTGAATGATTGTTGGGACAAGACATTGAATTGTGCTTATTTTTATAAAAGATGAAAGCCCAATATAAAAGCTGAATTGTTGGGCCACACTATTCCTCCTTCTTCATCAACTTTGATTTGACCTCGTACCACCGACACCGACTGATGAAGTCGGCTCTCAGCCTGCCGAATTCGGAAGTCGGTATTGGCACCGTGCGGTTGGCGATATTTTGATGTGCGAATAGAAAGACCGTTGTTATATAATATGATGGAATTGATGCTTTAATATAATTTAATTGGCTTGCTCTCAATTGATCTACGGTTCTGAGGATGAATTGCCAAAGGGATATGGTTGGGCTTCTTAGAGCAAGTCCAACAACTTTTCTATAAAATCTCTATTTTGTAGGAAATTTTTTCAAAATTTCTAAATTTTTTATACCCCAACCCCAATAGCTTTTCTATTTTACAAGTTTTTACATTAATTATATTCTATATTTATTGCATATTATTCAATACTCCCTCCGTTCAACAAAACTTGACGTTTTACTATTCATGCACGCTTTTTTAGGAGCTAAATACTATATAAAATATCGACTTTTTAAATAATTTTTTTAACAATTTCGTAGTTATTATTAATAAGTACAAACTTGTTAAAAAAAATTTAAAAAAAATGAATAATTTATATAGTTTTTATCATTTTAAAAAAGCGTGCGTGAATAGTAAACGACAAGTTTTGTTGAACAGAGGGAGTAAAAATTTACTTGAATTAAAAGGAAATAGAATTAAGACATAAAATATTTACTTTAATTCAAAATCTTACAATCTCAACCACAAATCTATTAACAATTTCATGGGAAAGAGCAAAGCATATTTAATTTTACAAATTTCACTTCTTCTTCTAAATTTACAGATTTTTCTTCTTTCTTCTAATGTTTTTCTATTTTACAAGACCATTTGTAAAAGCTGTTGGGGTGAAAAAATCCATTTTTTCTCTAAAATATCATATTTTCTCTATTATACAATAGTTGTTGGAGTTGCTCTTATAATTCTGTCTTTGGAGGCAAATATTTTTAGTCTCTCCCGATTAGTTATACTATCGAATATCTTTTTAAAACACATGCATCAACCTATCTTTATAAAGCCATAATGAAGATAATTATAAAATCATTATTCGTATTAAAATAATTTAATCCATCATTATTCATATTGATTTCAATATTCATTTCTATATGTAAAAGTCATTCTGAAGTTATTCTCCAAAAATAACAATATAATTGGATAAGTTAAATTAGTTTCATTACATAAATTAAAATAATGTTCATTATTTTTTTAGGTAATTTTGCAAATGTTGATGCTCCTTATTATGAATAAAATTAAGATAATTCTGAAACTTTTAAGATAGAAATAAGGATTTTTGAAAGAAAAATAAAATGAAGAAGATGGAAATATAAGTTGAAATTAATGTTTTTTTAATATACATGCATATGTTTAAAACATATAAATTATATATTTAATTATTTAATTATTTTTACTACATAGATTAATCTTTTTTTCCTTTATCATACATTGTATTATGATAAATACTTAACTTATTATTTTTAAGTTGTTAATGAAGTTATTCTTATTTTTTTTGACATCTAATTTATTTATACATGTTAACCATATATTGATTTAAAAGGAAAAGAATCTTGAATTAGTTTATGATTAATTGAAAACTTGGGGAAGCCGGTGATCATCATTTCACTCATTCCGATTTCTCTGAGAGGCAAACCGCAAACCCTAATTAGACATGGACGCAGCGATCCCTCCCACAGGCAAGAGAGAGGCGGATCCACCGACCGGGGAGCCAGATACCAAGAAGTTGAAGCACGGCGAGGAGGTGGCCAAGTTAGATCTTCCCGAAATGAAGGATTTGGTCGAACGATTTTGGTCCGAGTGCCCTACCGAGTCAAATGCCAAGAAGAAGTTGATGAATTACATTATATTCAACAAACGAAGGCCCACTCCCGAGGCAGATATCTTCATGTGTAAAGTGATTCGAGGTACCCGATTTGATTGGTCTTATCCGTTCCTTTGTATTTTATGCCCCTTCATATTCTAACATATTTTGGGGAGGCCTATCGCCTTGCCGGCCGCCGCCACCACATCTCCATCTCCCCGCCACCACATCTCCATCTCCCCTCCACTGACTCTGTGCGTGTTTGTGTTTGGATTACGGATGGAACTCAGATTGAGAAACATAGAATTGAGAAATCGAAAAGGGGATTAGATGTGCAATTCTGAATCTGATTTAGGTTTTGAATTGGATTTTTTATTTGTGAGCTTCCGATTCTGTGTGCCTATGAACCCTTCTCGCTTCTTTGGATTGGATTTAATTCTCTATTAGGCTTTGTTTGGATTCCACTTGGGAGATAATGTTGATAGATTAGCTTTATCAAATTTAAAATCCATATGTCAGACAGATATCAAATTTGATATATTGATATCGATATCTAAACCCATATATATGATATTCGATATATTGATAACAAACCTACCCTTATTTGGTACGTGGCTTGAATTTAGTTTGGCCTTTGAAGAACATTTGAATAATCAATTGTAGTTTGGTTGAATTGTTTGCCTTTGAAGAACATTTGAATAATCCATTGGATTGTTTTGGATTGTGACTTGAGGGATTCAGTTCTAAATTAGTTGGGTAAATCACTGCGACCTAAGTTGATTAAATTGATTGATTGATTTCTATATAATATAATGGGATGATAATTTGATTGGCTTGGCCTTAGGTGATGATTCTCCTCCAGTGTCTCCGCCACCTTCGCCGGGTCAGCTGCCGTTTTCGCAGGCCGATGATGAATATGGAACTGCAGGTGAATTACCAGAAGGATATGGGTGGGCCTCTTATGACCCATTGTTGGGAGGCAAAGATTTTATGATGAAGATGTGGTGTGCTAGGTGTGGCATGTGCGGGGATCACTGGGCTAGTAAATGCACTGAAAAGGAGGGTGAGGGTTCTTTTTTCAAATGCTTGCGAGAGGGTTCTTATTTCAAAAGAAATGGCTTGGTCAAGCCTTCTACTTCTACTTCTACTTCTACAGTGATCATACCTCCATCTCCATCATCTCCATGATGTTGGGTTGTTTGTTTTTGTGAATTTTCAGCTCTCACACTTAATTAAACTCGATCGCTATATTCTCTTTGTGTTTATGCCAATATATATATACTTGCACACTTCGATAAAACTTTTATCTAGTCAAGCCCGAATTGCGAATCGATAGAAGGAATTGAAGGTGTTTTTAAAGATGCTACAATTGGTGACATATATATGATAGGGTTTTTTCGCCTGGTACCTTCCAACTAAGGCGAATTTCGTGTGGTAGACCAGAAATCCTAATATTTCGTGTGATACCCTCACAGTTACTAATTCTTTCGCCTCGTAAACTCCCGTTAGGTGAAAACGTTAAAAGCTCAAAAAAAAAACAGAGAGACAGAGATTCAATAAGTAAAGAGAAGGCAAGGGCTCGACTCCATTCGAACGAAGATGACAACCAGAGGCGAGGCATCCGGGATCAAAGAATTTCTCTGTTTACTGACTGGAACAAAGGGTTTGTTTAGTTTAAACGCTTTGTTCAAAGATAAAAGATTTGTTTGCTCTTTTAGTTCTGCCTCAATTTTAGGTTTCTATGAATTATGATTGACTTAATTAGTTTAAAGGGTGAATGTTATTTAGGGCTCTTGTGATACCTTAGTCATTTACTCAGTTGGTTGCAAATTAGGATTTTTTTTTCCTGTTCAATCAGTGTATGTTGTTCGAATTTGTGTATTCTTTGCTTCAACTTGATATGTTGTGACCAATTTGGTTCAAATTTAGAGTTCACTTGTAGTTATATGGTTAATTCATGCTTTACTCTATTTTTCTTATGAAATGTAGAATGGAGGAGACGTCTGATGATTGTACAAACCATCCATCTATTGCTCGTGATCCTCCATTGATAGGTTATATGGATGAAACATTAGTATCAACTATGGAGTCAAGTCAAGGTCGAAAGGTTCTTGCAACTACAGCAAGAAGAAAAGGCTTATACAGGGCACAAGTTCGAAGTACTTCTCGTTCCTCTAGTAGTGAGCCCACTTCTGGCAGCCTTAGTAGAAATAGGGAGAGGGAGAAAACAACCAATAACATCGACCATGGAAGGTGATGTTGATGATGAACCATCTAGTGAGGATTTTGATTATGAACCAACCGAGCTATCAGAAGAGGACAATTTCCAAGATCATATTGATATGGAAACCGATGTAGATGTAGAAGATGGCCTGGATTTCTTTTCCAAGGGGCTGAAGATGGATTTCAATTATATATGTAAAAGTCATTCTTAACTTATTCTCGAAAAATAACATTATAATTGGATAGGTTAAAGTAATTTCATTACATAAATAAACTAAAATAATGTTCATTATTTTAATTCTCCAAAAAAAAAATGTAATTGATTAAAATCCCTAAATTGAAGCTAAGAATGACACATTATCACAAACTCTTTTATTTTAAGAGTTGATATAGATATAGATATAGATATAGATATAGATATAGATATAAATATTGATTTTAAAGGAAAAAAAATTTATGATTAATTAAAAACTTGGGGAAGCCGGTGATCATCATTCGAATCGACTCATTCCGATTTCCCTGAGAGGCAAACCGCAAACCCTAATTAAGGCATGGATGCAGCGATCCCTCCCACAGGCAAGAGAGAGGCGGATCCACCAACTGCCGAGGAGGAGCCAGATTCCAAGAAATTGAAGCATGGGGAGGAGGAGGACAAGGTAGATCATCCCGATCTCATGGAAGTGTTCGAACGATTAAGGTCCGATTGCCGTACCGAGTCAAAGGCAGGGGGAAATTGATGGAGTACGTTGTATTCTGCAAACGAAGGCTCACCCCCGAGGAAGAAATCTTCCTGGGTAAAGTGATGCAAGGTACCCGATTTTAAATTGAATTCAAACTTATTTGGTCTGATTCGTTCCTTTGTATTTTATACCCTCCTCAAATTCTAACATTTTGGGGAGGCCTATCGCCACCACCGCATCTCCATCTTTCCTCCACTGATCGACTCTGTGCGTGTTTGTGTTTGGATTTACGGATGGAACTCAGATTGAGAAACAGAGAAAAGAGAAATCGAAAAGGGAATTAGATGTGGTGGTGGCGATCCCTTCGAATTCTCTATTTGCAGCTGATCTTTGTGACTGTGCAGTTCTGAATCTGATTTAGGTTTTGAATTGGATTTTTTTATTTGTGAGATTCTAACTCTGTGTGCGTGTGCAGTTCTGAATCTGATTTAGGTTTTGAATTGAATTGGATTTTGTTATTTGAATAATGAATTGGATTGGTTAGGATTGTAATGGATTGAATAATTGAATTGAATTGGATTTTGTTATTTGTGAGCTTCTAACCTAGGGATTCAATTCAAAATTAGTTGAATAAATCATTGATTCACTTATAGATATAATACAATGTAATGGATTATTTGATTGGCTTTGTCTTAGGTGACGGGCCTCCTCTGTCTCTGCCTTCGCCGACTTCGCCGCCTTCGCCGGAACGTATGATGCCGCCTTCGCCGCCGGATCATGATAGTGATGATGAACAAGGGTACGGTTCCCATGATGAATTGCCAAGGGGATATGGTTGGGTCTCTCATGACCCTTTCTTCTTGCCGGGAAGGAAAGATTTTGCTATGAAGATGTGGTGTGTTAGGTGTGGCAAAGCTAAGGATCACTGGCCTAATAAATGCCCCGAAAAGAAGGGTACTCTTTTCAAAAGATATGGCTGGATCAATTAAGTGTTGTACTTCTACTCCTACTGATCGGTAGTGATCATATCTCCATCTCCATGATGCTGGTTGTTTGTTTTTGTCCATGTTATCTTTGTGTTTATTCGAACTGCCCCATCTCATCTCATAGAACCTCCACTACCTGCTACCTTGTTTTTAACATAGATGCTAGACTTTCCCAGTTCCCCTTAATATTCGTCAGTTTGGTAACACGCAGTTGTGGATCTAGTATCTTAGCGTTAGGTGCAGAGGCGGAATTACTTCCTGGCCCCTACAAGTTTTTTTTTTTTGGTAACATATAGACAATTATATATTTAGTACTATTTATATAGGTAATTACTAATTATATACTGTATGATATTAATAATGAAAGAGAAAAATAATAATTAATTTAGTTGTTAAAGGGTAACTACTTCAATTTAGAGATTAGAGATTCAAGTCTTCATACCTCTAGTTTGGACAAATTTTTGTATCGATGATTTGTTTTAAATTAAAAATTTAACTAATATTTTATAGTTTTTTCAATACTTTTTTATGATAAAAAAAATAATTTAATTTTTGATTTTACCTTTTTTTAAAGAAATTAAACATTTAAACTATAATTTTATAGTTTTTTTTTGAAAATTTTTTAAACACTTTTGTTTATGATAAAAACAAAATTCACATTTTCTTAGTATGTTCCTTTTTTTTTCATAAAGAAATTGCATATTTAAACTACAAATTTATTTCCATTTTAATATTTTTCAAAAAAAATTGTGCTTGATAAACAAAAAAAAAATATAATGTAAAATTTCGGCCCCTTCATCACTAGGAGTCTAGTTTCGCCACTGGTTAGGTGAGCGAAAAAATAATTAATTACCATTGAAAAATGAAACTTTGAAAAATCAAAATATGATTCTTATATATATATAATTATATATATATAATTTCATTAAGAATACAAAAGAAATTTAAGATTTTTCCATTACAAGAGTTACTTGTCTTTTATAATAATAAATAATTTCATTACAAATAGAAAATGCTCTGTTGAAATTATACTATATGATCTCATGTCGATTCGAAATTATCAATGACGATAAAGTATAAAAAAGACCACTTAATAAAATAATAGATTATATAAAGTGTAAACAATAAACGATATAAACACACCAATCTCAATGTCTACAATCGTATTATTGAAAACCTGATTCTAGAATTTAGAAATTACAGTCATTAAAGAATACTAAAAAGAGAATTAACAGACATAGGAAGACAATATAGATTAAAACTATGGCGAGGGAATTTGTAGTTAGTGAAAGTTAAGTGATGAATTTGTAGTTAGTGAAAGTTAAGTGATGTAGTAATTAAATTACAACGTATTAAATTAACTAAGGGTTATAAGCTAGGTTGCATGGATACGGGAAACGGAAACGGAAACGGGAAACGGGAACACGGGGAAGCGGCAATTCTAAAAATCAGGAAACGGCGAGGAAACGACAATATGAAATGAAATCAAACAAATATCATTCAAATGATTGACGAAGAAGACTAGAAGAATCAAAAAATGAAATCAAACAATCAAAAAATGAAATCAAACAAAAAAAAAATTAGGGCAACTGAGGATTGAGGAGTGAGGATTGACGAAGAAGACTTATAAGAGTTTCAATCTTAGTACAGCTAGCACCGCAAATTTTTTTTCAAACTACCCAACAAAATTTCACCACGCAGTTGATGGGTGCGCTTACCGAGCTATCCACCTCTGGTTACACGTAGCTGATGGGGTAGCCGAAGCTAATAGGGTAGCTGAATCTGATGGATTAAGTGTGTTAAATATATGTTAAATTAGATTGTTCGTAAGCTAATAATGTGTTTGGTAACACAGCTGATGAATAGCTGATACAAGCTAACTGATGAGATAGGAGAAAATGAATAGAGTTGTGAAAAATTTGAGTAAGTAGCTGTTGAAAATCGAATTTCAAAAACTAATTAAATTAAAATAGTATATTTAACTTAGTCGCTTTATGACAATCGATGAGTTCCATGAAGATATGAAGGAGATTCGTGAGATTACCGCAAATCAGCCATGATAGGAAACACTCTTTCGACGTGGTCGGGAAAAAAATACGTACAACTTGGCCCACATACGTACCCTGTTTAGACGGGATAAACTGATAATGTTGTTGTATTAGATTAAATGGGGTTTTTTTAACCTTACCTCCATCATATCCAAGAAGCGCAATCACGACTCCTGCAGACGAAGGACAATTCTTGATGTTGATGATGAGGCTTAAGTTCATGAACGCCAAGAACACCAGCAGACCACCTTTGTATGTTCAGCTTTTTAACTACTACGTATTCTCTCCGTTCGGAAACATAAGTCCATTGACTTTTCAGCACGTTTTTTAAGGAGTTAAAAACTATATAAAGTAATATATTTTTCATTAATTTTTTTACATAGTCTTATATATATTACTAATAAGTATATAATTATGTAAAAAAATTAATAAAAAAATTATTATTTTATATAGTTTTTAACTCATTAAATAGCGTGCCAAAAAAGTCAATGTACCTGTATAGGATAGTAAGACGGTTTATCTATTAACCAAATATTGATTTTAAAGGGAAAAAAAATTAATTTAGTTTATGAAACTTCCTGAATAAGGGAAACCACAAACCCTAAGATCGACATGGACGCATCGATCCCTCCCACAGGCAAGAGAGAGGCGGATCTCCCAACCGTCGAGGAGGAGCCAGATTCCAAGAAGTTGAAGCATGGGGAGGAGGAGGACAAGGCAAATCATCCCGATCTCATGCACGTGTTCGAACGATTGAAGTCCGATTGCCTTACCGAGTTAGATGCCAAGGGGAAATTGATGGAGTACGTTGTATTCTGCAATCGAAAGCTCACTCCCGAGGAAGAAACCTTCTTGTCTGAAGTGATGGAAGGTACCCGATTTTAAATTGAATTCAAACTTATTTGGTCTGATCCGTTCCTTTGTATTTTATGCCCTCCTCATATTCTAAAATTTTGGATTTTTTTTATTTGTGAGCTGTGTGCCTGTGATGTGAATTGAACCTTCACAGCTTCTTTAGATTGGATTTAATTCTCTGTCAGGCTTTGTTTGGATTCCATTTGGGAAGATTTCTCTGTCAGGCTTTGTTTGGATTCCATTTGGGAAGATTTCTCTATCAGGCTCTGTTTGGATTCCATTTGGGAAGATTATGTTGATAGATTAACTTTATCAAATTTCAAACCCATATACCAGATATCAAATTTGATATTGATGTCGATACCAAAACCCATATCTGATATTCGATAGGCCCTTATTTGGTACGTGAACATTTGATAGATTTCTATATAATACAATGGAATTGATTATTTGATTGGTTTGGTCGTAGGTTACTCGCCTCGGCCGTCTCCGCCGACTTCCCCGCTGCCTTTGCCGGTTCCTATGCCGCCTTCGCCGGATGATGATGATGATGATGATGAACAAGATGAATTGCCAAAGGGATATGGTTGGGTCTCTTATGACCCTTACTTCTTTCCGAAAAGCAAAGACTTTGTTGCCATGAAGTGGTGTGCTAGGTGTGGCATCTCCATGGATCACTGGGCTAATAAATGCACCGAAAAGCAGGGTGAGGGTTCTTATTTCAAAAGAGCTGGCTGGCACGAGCCTCCATCTCCATGATGCAGCTTGTTGTTTGTTTTTGTGAATTTTCAGCTCTCAGACGTAAACCCCGCTATATTATCTTTGTGTTTATGCGAACTGCCCCATCTCATCTCATACAAACTCCACTATCTGCTACCTAAATGATGCTATATTACCTTCTTTCTTTTGTTTGGTTGTTTAATTTCTGTTACTTTTCCTTGAGAGTTTGTTTCTTGGTTTTAACCTTTAACCTGCATAATGAAAGTCTCCCTGAATTTGACTGGTCCATCTTGATTTGCAAATTAATACTCCGTACGTAGTATAAATTGTGATGTGCATATATAGTTTTTAATGTAGAATTCGTAACGATGTCCGTTGCTATTCATTCACCAATCTATGATTATCTCACCAATT
Organism: Persicaria maculosa; assembly: GCA_963922045.1. Classification (NCBI taxonomy): domain Eukaryota; kingdom Viridiplantae; phylum Streptophyta; class Magnoliopsida; order Caryophyllales; family Polygonaceae; genus Persicaria; species Persicaria maculosa. The sequence goes on along the minus strand of OY998255.1, from coordinate 76,635,287 downwards.
CTTGTTATAAGTTATAGTTGCATAATTTGATTGAACTTTTATCTAGTCGAGCCCGGAACTACATACTTTGAATTTAAGGGCAAACAAGAAGAGGAACACTCCTTAATAATAATCTCCACATAATTCGAAACACGCAATAACCAAGCTATCAATCTGATTAACTAAAAATGTAAATCTATATCGACTCAATCAACCCAAAACAAAATCTCTCTTAAGCATTTCTTGAAGAGCTAAATTTATAGCATTTTTTGAAGAGGTAAATTTATAGATACGGAAAAACGTAATTACAAATAAGGTAAGACAGTCGGTCTTACCTGCAAAAGCAAAAGCCTACCACACCCACCAATCCTACTGGTGTGTGAGCTCACAAAAGGGAGTCCAAGCTCCTCAGCTCCAAGCACACCCAAAAAATATACTCCAATCTACGTCTATACCCCCAAAGTATACCAAGTATACTACACTACTTAACTACCCGACTAAACCACCTTCTCTCCTTTGGTGACTTGCACAAACACCTCAACCTACGGATGCAAGTGGAGGAGGTTGGCGTGCTAAGGAACAGTCTTCCATGGTGATGAAAGTCTACTTTAATTTGAAAAGGGAGACCGAACTGGTAAGTGGTGAATGAATAGCAACGGACATCGTTACGATGTGCATATATAGTTTTTAATGTTGAATTCTTAACCTTCATCCATAACGATTGACAATACCGTTACTATTCATTTACGGATCTCTTATTATCTCACCAATTGTCCTATGTGTTCACAAAAATTACAAACTCTTGTTATAAAGTACTTTAGTATGTAAGAAAAGATGCAAAATGAATAAACTTATGCTCGCAACGTGTATCCTTTTCATATAGCACGCAATAATAAGTGGTAATGGAAAAGAACCAGGAAACACAGGCATATACTCCATTGTTGTGCACAACATTAAGAAAAAGGCACGTTAACCATTCTGGAATGGTTAAACCGGAAAGGACTTGAGGATAGTAGCTAAAGGTTTCCGGTTCGAATCCCAGATAGTGGAATGGTTCAACAGGAAAGGACTTGAAGTTAATACCCAAAGGTTTTCGGTTTGAATTCCAGATCGGCGCACTTTATTTACCAATTTTAAGGGTTCGAATCCCAGATCGCCGCACTTTATTTACCAATTTCAAGGGAAGCTCTCTCAATACAATCCTTTCTAATCGAGATCTTCCGCTAAGTGATCTCAGATAGTCTCCGACCGCCTCTTGATTTTCTACAGTCCACGAGTAATGAATCTCAAATGTAGAAGACTAGATTTTTTTTTATTATTATTATTAGGAAAGAATCCGGACGAGCGAGCTCTACCCGACAGCATCCTTTCGGATGAGGTCTAAAATACCTAAATCGTTGTGAATATCGACACCCCAGACAGAGTGGCAAAGATGTGCAACCTTATCGGCCACTCTATTGCCTAAACGGGAAACATCACGGGAAACATGAAAGAAGAAAACTTATTTCAAAGTCGATAAAATGAGTTTAACATCTGACATAATTAGATCAATTTCCCAATGACATTTAGATTTTTTGTTGAGGTGGTTTATAATTATACTAGAATTTCTTTCAACGTGGATTTTGTCGATATGAAGTCGAGTAGCGTGTTGGATTCCCAGTTTTAGGGCAAGAGCTTTAGCTTTTAGGGGACTTTGTTTACCAAGTTTTTGATAGCATATTTGTATTGGGTGTCCTTTCCAATTCCGGATTATGGCTCCAGCCGAGCTGTTATTGTTTGTAATTGTGGATCCATTAAAATTGAGCTTGAGAATTTTCCCCTCGGGGGTTTACTCCATGTAACCTTATTATGCTTCTTTTTCTTCTTTGGGTGGTTTGAATTTTGTGTGTGTAAGAGGAAATCCTCATCTAGACTACACTTCATATGAGATGTTTTACTCCAATTCTCTTTGTGAGATTCAATAATATGTATAGAAGTATCTCTAGGCGGGATAGAAAGCTGGCTAAATAGGTGTTGGTAACAATTTAAACTTATCTATATTAATATTGGGAAGGATTAAGTAGCAAGGTGCTAGAATCTCAAAATTTTAACAACTCCTCTAGTCCTCTGTACTATTTTATCGGCAACACCCCAAATAAAAATCACAACAATTATATCATATCAAGGGTACGTATGTAAAAAAAAAAATGACTAAAACTATAAACAAGTTAGAAATTGAAAAATTGTGTAAAATAAAGACGGAAAGATTACAAAATAGTATAAACTTCTTATGAAACGTAAAAGAGTTTATTTGTAAAAAGATACTCCCTCCGATCCAAAATAAGTGTCGTTTTAGCTTTTGACACAATTTTTAAGTAAATTATTAGTTATCATTGGTTTTATACATTTTTTCTAAATCGTACTGTATCATTTAATAAATGCTTACCTATTTTTTTAACCAATAAGTGGCGAGTTTGAAAGAAAAAGTAGTCAATAAATACAACTTTCAATAACAATTTTCATTAACTAATCTATGAAATTGCCTAGAAAACATAAAACGACACTTATTTTGGTTCAAATTCAAAAATCTAAAACGGCACTATTTTGGATAGGAGGTAGTAGTGTTTATTTGATTACTATTAGGTGTATCATGTTAATTTCAAACCAAATAAACTAAAAGCACCCAAAAAAAAACTTTTTTTTAAACAAAAAATTTAACTAAAAACCCCTATTAAAAACAAGCTCCATACCCATCTAATATTTTAACCCCTTCATTTTTAGTAGTTTAAAAACTACTAAAGACTACCCCATACACACCCATCCCAAATTATTTACTTCAACAAACGAAGCAAATCTCAGCAGTTTGAGCAGAATCACTAACACAAGTCAGCTACCGTGGTAGGCTTTATCCAGCACAAAAAAGTAGAAAATAGCCTATCATGTATTATGATAAATTATTTACTGCATAGAGTAATCTTTTTTTCCTTTATCATACCATGATAAATATTTAACTTATTATTTTTTGAATTGTTATGAAGTGAATTTTTTTTTGAGAACTAATTTATTTATACATATTATTATGTTAACCATATATTGATTTTAAAGGAAAAAAGTTTATGATGAATTAAAAACTTCGGGAAGGCGCCGGTGATCATCATTCGACTCATTCCGATTTCTCTGAGAGGCAAATCGCAAACCCTAGACATGGATGCAGCGATCCCTCCCACAGGAAAGAGAGAGGCGGATCCCCCAACCGCCGAGGAGGAGCCAGATTCCAAGAAATTGAAGCATGGCGAGGAAGAGGACAAGGTAGATCATCCCGATCTCATGGACTTGTTCGAACGATTTAAGTCCGATTACCGTACCGAGCGAAAGGCCAGGAGTAAATTGATGGAGTACGTTGTATTCTGCAAACGAAGGCTCACTCCCGAGGAAGAAATCTTCCTGCGTGCGAGGTACCCGATTTTAAATTGAATTCAAACTTATTTGGTCTGATCCGTTCCTTTGTATTGGGGAGGCCTATCGCCACCACCACTGATCGACTCTGTGCGTGGTTGTGTTTGGATTTACGGATGGAACTCAGATTGAGAAACAGAGTAGAGAGAAATCGAAAAGGGAATTAGATGTGGTGGTGGCGATTCCTTCGACCTAGGTTTCGAATTTTCTATTTGCAGCTGATCTTTACTGTGCAGTTCTGAATCTGATTTAGGTTTTCAATTGGATTTTTTATTTGTGAGCTTCTAACTGTGTGTGCCTGTGAATATGTGATATGAACCTTCTCAGCTTCTTTGGATTGGATTTAACACTCTGCCAGGCTTTGTTTGGATTCCATTTGGGAAGATTATGTTGATAGATTAGCTTTATCTGATTTTGTTTGGATTGGTTTGGATTGTGACCTAGGGATCCAATTCAAAATTAGTTGAATAAATCATTGATTCACTTGGTAGATAGATTTCTATATAATACAATGGAATGAATTATTTGATTATTTGATTGGCTTGGTCTTAGGTGACAGGCCTCCTCCGTCTCTGTCTCCGTCTCCGCCGAGATCGCCGGTTCTTATGCCGCCTTCGCCGGATCATGATAGTGATGATGATGAATTGCCAAAGGGATATGGTTGGGTCTCTGAAGACCCTGTCTTTTTGCCGGGAAGCAAAGATTTTGTTATGAAGAAGTGGTGTGCTAGGTGTGGCATGTCCATGGATCACTGGGCTAATAAATGCACCGAAAAGCAGGGTGAGGGTTCTCATTTCAAAAGATATCTTGAATTTCACAAGCCTTCTACTTCTACTGAGTAGTCATCATATCTCCAAGATTCCATCTCCATCTCCATGATGGTGATTGGTGACTGGTGAGTGTTTCTGTGTTTGTTTTTGTCAATATTAGCTTTGTGTTTATGGGAACTGCCCACATCTCATCTCATAGAAACTCCACTACCTGCTACCTTGTTTTTAACATAGATGCTAGACTTCCCCTTAATGTTCTATCTCTTTTGTTTGGTTTTAGCCTGTAACCTGCATGATGAAATAGTCTCCTTGCATTTGACTGATTCATCTTGATTTAATAGTATGAATTGTGATGTACATGGTTTTTAATGTAGAATCCTTAATGATTTGATCCCTTATTCATAAAGATAATACCTTTACAATTCATTTATGAATCTCTTATTATCTCACCAATTGCCCTTTGGATTCGCTAAAATTAGCAACTTGTTATAAGTTATATGAGACCCCAACCAATATACTTAAACTTTTATCTAGTCGAGTCCAAACTTGCTCTTGAAAAATCCACAAACAAGTGAAAAGGGACCTTATTATATACTAATAAATACAACATCAAGAATTTTATTTAGATAGTAATAAATAACTAGTGAATACAACATTAGTGATTTTTATTTATGAAATCGTTTTGTGGGTATTTGCAATTATGAATATTTAAATGTCTGTCTAAACAAGTGAAAAGTGACCTTATTGCATACCAAAATGTTAGTTCTTTCATTTTGGGCTCATGGAGATGGTAATTGATCAATCAGATTGGGCTTTTGGGCCCAACTTTGGGAACACGTATAGTTTATTTGTTTTCTCCCTCACATTTGGAAGTTGAGAGGTTAATATCTTATTAACAAAACTTGGAATCAGACATATATAATTAATGTAATCTATTAAAAACGAAACAAAACGTCATGTTAATGAAGGGGAAGATGACAAACCCAAATTCGATTTTTATTCCAAGTAACCAAACACCAGAGAGAGATTGAAACTAACATCGTTTTCGTTTAATATGATGAAAGAATCTAATTAAGAAATATCACAATCCAAGTTCTCTATAGAACCGTTGAAAATTGGGGATATTTTTTTAACACCCGTCTAAAGATTAGGTTATTTTAATTAGTTTTGCCTAAAAGTAAAAGGGCAAAATGGTAATTTCATATATTTAACAACAATCTTAACGGAAAGGTGAGATGGTTGGTCTTTTGTAAGAATTTAGCTTTTATGGGTGGTTTCATCAAAATTTTAATTTAAAGGCCGATTTTGTGCAAATGGTGTATTTAAAGAGTGATTTTCTAGAAATTGGCCTATAAATCGAAAATTTTCTAATTGATTTGAACATTTTCTAAAGCTCGAGCCCAAAGACTGATCTTGTTGGTAAATAAGAAGTCAGTGGTCATTCACCTAATTCCGACATTGGGTGATCCCATCGAGTCACGAGTTGGGATATCCCAATTGGATCCTAACTTGCCATGGCCATAGGTCGACGGGTCTACATGACCCTAACCCTCCATACATACATCCAATACAATTTCATGTCTTCTCATCCCAACATTTGGTTTTGTCCCCATTAAAAATGAGGGAATGGAATGAAGGATTCCAAGACTATAAAAAGAGAAGAATGTATAAGGAGATAAGACATTATGCATTGCGTATTAGTTTATGTATTATTGTGGATTATCTTCGAAACTGCAAGGATCCAAGACTCCCTCACAAGTAACTCATGTTCATGTCTACTGAATTTCAAAATACCCGATTTGAGATTGAATTAAAATTTATTTGGTCTGACGGTTGACATTTTAATAGCATTTGAATGATCAATTGGTTTGGTTTGATTTGTAACTAGAATGATTCAACGTGGGTAGAGCATTTTTTTGGTAGGAAGTTCACATCGGATTAGTGAGGTGTGTATACGGTGTTAGCCACTTTTGCGACAAGAGTTGTTCTCTTGTCGCTTTTGTAATTACCTTATATCTCTATAAATTTATCGATTCAAGATTCAAAGTTAGGTGAGTAAATTTATTTCGTCTGATTGTTGGTATAATTCATTTGATTTGCGATTTAAAGGATTCAAAGTTGTGTAAATTATTTGGTCCGTGGCTTGAATTATTAGGGTATGATTGTTGGCATTTGAATAGCATTTCAATGATCAGTTAACTTGGATTGGTCTGTGACTTGAGGAATTCAAAGTTAGTTGTGTAAATTTATTTGGTTTGATTGTTTATTTAATTGGTTTGGTTGGTGACTCGAGTGATTCAAAGTTGTGTAAATTATTTGGTTGGTGACTTGAATTTATTTTGGTCCGATTGTTGGCATATGAATATCATTTGACTGATCAATTAGTTTATTTTGGTTTGTGACTTGAGGGATTCAATTCAAGGTTATTTGTGTAAATCAATTGGTTTGGTCCATTACTTAAATTGATTGATTCACTTTATAGATAAATTGATTGATTCAAAGTTAGTTGTGTAAATCAATTGGTTTGGATGTCAATAACTATTAAGAGAATAGGCGAAGACAGTCGGCTTAGCTATATTCTTTCATCACTCCGCATAGTTTACATTCAAAGCTCAAAGAGAACGACAAACCCTAACCCGGCCATGGAAGGCACACAAATAGATCGGATAACTAACTACATTTTTAAAATAACAAGCTTTACAATTTGGTGGGTGCATTCCCTTTAACAATCCACCAAATTGGTGTGTGCATTCCCTTTAACAATCCAACTCCATGATATCCTTACACCCGTCCATCTTCCCCCTACAACTGCATCCTTAACCATATTTTCTCTAATGAAGTTCAAACTATGTCAAGTTTATAATATATTGGAACCAATTCGAAAATAAGATCAAGCTAGTGCTTGGCAAAATAAAGAAAGTCTCCATATTGAGCTATATGATCTCCTTGCAACAATCTCCTCACTCAGCTGCAATTACAACCACATTTTTCGTAATAAAGTTCAACCTCGTTGCACTGACATGTATCATTACTCTTTTATCTCCCATATGAACTAAATAATATACAAACATCCCATTAGGGATGTGAATAATATTCAAGCATTGCCACCCTTTTATATCTCACACGAACTCCATAATACTCAAACATCCTATTAGTCTATGAAGAGTTTTATCCGCATGGTCACCTACTACCCGATACACCGAATACTCCTTACCACTGGCTCCCATGTGAATTATGCGGGATACACACGTTACAATATACCTTTAATAAGAAAGAGTATTGATAAATTGGCTAGAGTGAACTGTATACTTAAAGACCCTATTACGAATTTTACCAAAATAAAACAAAAAAAAGAAGAGAAGAAAGAAAGAAGGGTACCAAGCACCAATCCCTTGCTCAATATCATCATATACTCCTGCGTCTTTTTGAGCAACAATCACTAGGAATATTTGGTCAACCTTAAAGCTATCAAGCTAGACATGAACAAAAGCTAAAGATAAAATAGAACTGGGCTCCATTCCAACATCCTCTCCATCCCTTATCACAAAAACTAACAAAAAAAAAGATTTGTGAGTTTTTTTACTTTTCCGAATTACAAATGTTGGATAAATTGGTTTTAATATTCTTACCCGAGTTGGTTGTAGTATTCACCTTGCAAATTTTGTTTGCAATCGTTGTTGTTCTCTAGTCTTTTTAGTTGAATTGTATGACCATTGGTTTAATTATTTTGTCTATTGGTTTATATTTTCTAGACTCTTATTTTCCCTCAATAGTTTTTATATCTTTTTTATTTCGCTTTTCTCTATTTATTCTGGGATTTCCCCCCATGAAATACATCAAAACTAACTCTCTTCCTCTAATTACTATTCATGATCGGACCGAGTTTATGTGTTTGTGACGAGTAGAACCCATAAACAATGTGAAATTTTTGTTCATTAGACATGTATGACTTTATCATTTTATGCTTGGTTTAAACCAAAGAAGAGTATCAAATTCTGCATTCTTTAGATAGTTAATCTACTTGATAGTTTTCCCACAACATGATTTAATTTCAAGGTAATTATCAAAGTTAAAAGAATCAAATGTGGATACAAGGATAACCCTCCCCATAAACCCTACAATACCAAATCAGGGTTGGGTCTTACTTTAAAAATACACATACTTACATTAATACGGAGTCAAAAATAAAGCAAAGAGATCGTTTTATTGTTACCTTTTATTGGGCCCCCGCTCTCATGAAGATAGGTAAAAAGCATCACTCTTTTGATTTTCTTTATGCATTGATTTGTAGTATCTTGGGGATCTGATTCCCTATCAAATATGTTAAATTTTAATCCATTAATGGAATGAAAATGTGATAATTTGATAGAAAACTTTTTTTAGCAACCGACTTGTTAGAAAACTTACAACTCTTCCATAACATTTTCACAAAAAGGTGCCCCTAAACCAACAAAATAAAACGACACATGGCTAAATTCAAGATTGTATACATTTGATCGCCTAGTTAGTATGCGATTTGTTTTATACTCCTATGACAATAAAATCAATTATTGATTGTATTGTTGTTTTTTTAATGGAATTTTTAGCATGGATCTGAAATACTTCGGTCTATAGATTTGATTTTTCTAAAACAAACAATGTACTAATTATGGCCCTTGTGTGCCATACATTTAGGCTATAAAACTTTTTTTTTGTAGGTCAACGATTGTGATTTATTAATTGAGAAAATTTTAATCAATGATTGTGATTTATTCATTGGGAAGTATGTAGGTCAATTGTTATTAAGAGTGTTGACGAAGAAAGTTGAGTTAGTCATATTTCTTAATCACTCCAAAAGTAAGTACTCTGCATAGTAAACATTCAAAGCTGAAAGAGAATGACAAACCCTAACCATGGAAGACACACAAATGGATTGAATAACCAATTATATTTGCAAAATAACAAGATTTACATTTTGTTGTGTGCGTTCAACTGCATGGTCACCTACTACCCGGTACACCGAATACTCCTTACCACTGGCTCACATGTGAATCATGCGGGATACACACGTTACAGTGTCCCTATAATAAGAAAGAGTATTGATAAATTGGTTAGAGTGAATTGTATACTTAAAGACTCTATTACGAATTTTACCAAAATAAAACAAAAAAGAAAGAAAGAAAGGTACCAAGCACCGATCCCTTGCTCAATATCATCATACTCTCCTGCATCTTCTTGAGCAACAATCACTAGGAATATTTGGTCAACCTTAAAGTTATCAAGCTCTACATGAACAACGGTTGAATCTAAAATACAATTAGGCTCCATTCCAACATCCTCTCCATCCCTTATCACAAAAACTAACAAAAAAAATATTTGTGAGTTTTTTTACTTTTTCGAATTACGAATGTTGGATAAATTGGTTTTAATATTCTTACCCGAGTTGGTTGCAACATTCACCTTGCAAATTGTGTTTGCAATCATTGTTCGAACGATTGAAGTCCGATTGCCTTACCGAGTTAGATGCCAAGGGGAAATTGATGGAGTACGTTGTATTCTGCAATCGAAAGCTCACTCCCGAGGAAGAAACCTTCTTGTCTGAAGTGATGGAAGGTACCCAATTTTAAATTGAATTCAAACTTATTTGGTCTGATCCGTTCCTTTGTATTTTATGCCCTTTTCATATTCTAAAATTTTGGCTTTTTTTTATTTGTGAGCTGTGTTCATTAGATGGGATTTAATTCTCTGTCAGACTTTGTTTGGATTCCATTTGGGAAGATTTCTCTGTCAGGTTTTGTTTGGATTCCATTTGGGAAGATTTCTCTGTTAGGCTTTGTCTTGTTAAAATATAGGTTAATGGGTGTTTGTCTTGTGATGATAAGATATTATATGATTTCTATAACATAGTAGGTACGAATCCTTTTATGTGGGTGATGTGCAATGAACTTGATGATGGTAGACAGAACCCAAGATGAATTATTATTGTTGTATAATTTTCAGCCCCCTTAGCAACAATTCTGGATCCACCACTGATTGAAATTATTTTTATTTGGTCTGATTGATTTTGGCATTTGAGTTATCAATTGTTTTGATTTGGATTGTGACTTGAGGGATTGTGGCTTTCTCTTTAGGTAACATTGGTCCAACGAAAGGAACAACATTGGGTATCATTGAATTCAATGGAGGACTCGTTGCCTTTTCTGATAGGTTTTGAATTGAATTTTTTTATTTGTGAGCTGTGTGCCTGTGATGTGAACCTTCACAGCTTCTTTAGATTGGATTTAATTCTCTGTCAGGCTTTGTTTGGATTCCATTTGGGAAGATTTCTCTGTCAGGCTTTGTTTGGATTCCATTTGGGAAGATTATGTTGATAGATTAGCTTTATCAAATTTCAAACTCATATGACAAAAAAATCAATTATTGATGTATTTTTATTTTTTAAATGGACTTTTTAGCCGGGATCTAAAGTACTCCGGTCTATGGATTTGATTTTCTTAAAACAAACAATGTACTAATTATAGCCCATGTGTGCCATCAATCTGGGCTATAAAACCTTCTTTTTTGTAGGTCAACGATTGTGATTTATTAATTGAGAAGATTTTAATCAATGATTGTGATTCATTCATTGGGACATTTGTAGGTCAATTGTTATTAAGAGAGTTGGCGAAGAAAGTTGACTTAGCCATATTCCTTCATCACTCCGAAAGTAAGTATTTTGCATAGTAAACATTTAAAGCTGAAAGAGAATGACTAACCCTAACCATGGAAGTCGCACAAATGGATTGAATAACCAACTATATTTGCAAAATGACAAGATTTACATTTTGTTGTGTGCGTTTAATTAAACTAGTTAAACACTATTAATATTTATAAAGTTTCCAATATTCAATTGAATTAACTAAATTGATTTTTTTATATTATATAATCAATAATTGATTATATTATCATATGAGTATAAAGCATATCGCATACTATATAAGCGATCAGAAGTATTGTAAAGTTTCTAACAAGTTATTACATTTTTATTTTAATTTTTTATGTCCATTTTTCACTCAATTATTTGAGTAACATTTTACATATTTGATAGGGAATCAGATCCCCAAGATACTTTAGATCAATGTGTAAAAAATAACAAGTCAAGCAAGTTGGTGCATAGCAAAATAGAAAAAGTCACCATACTAGACTTTCTCCACAAAAAAAGGAAAGAACATTCGTCCTCTTAATCACCTTAACCGCACAACATCTCATACTATTCTCACACTCATTAGAGAAAATAAAGTTGTGGATTCAACTGGAGAAAGAGATTGGTGTGAGGAAAGTGTAAAGTTGGTTACGTATTGCTGTATACATAATGTCTTTATATTTTGGTTGATTTATTTTGTCCTGAGCTTGTCCACTACATAGTAACTGAGTTTAGGTTCATAGTGAAGGATTATTTTGCATATTTGTAAGTATCCCATTCATATATGGAAACTTATATTTCAAGATTGCAGAGGATTGTTTATGCCATATTTTGCTCAACTGATTAGGTCTTTAGTGATATGCAATTCAATTTTGGTATTGGTTGGAATTGTACGTTAGTCGATTTGAATTTTTTGTTTAGTTTTGGTTTGATTCCTATCAAATTTATTCGTTTGATTAGTTTTGATTGTTGGCATTTGAATAGCATTTGAATAATCAATTGGTTTGGTTTGATTTTGAATAACATTTGAATGATCCATTGGTTTATGAATTCAATTCAAAATAAGTTGTATAAATCAATTAGGTTTGTTCGTGACTTAAATTTATTGATTCGCTTGATAGATTGCTATATAATGTAATGGAATGTAGGCTTTAATTTAATTTGACTGGTTTGCTCTTAGGTAACATATATGTCTCCAACGAAAGGAACCACGTTGGGGATACTTGAATTCTCTAGAGGAGTCGTGAAATTTTTCGATAGCCGCCGCATTTACCTAGCACCGAGGGGGGGGGGGGGGAGAAGAAGGGTAACATATATGTCTCCAACGAAAGGAACCACGTTGGGGATACTTGAATTCTCTGGAGAAGTCGTGGCGTTTTTCGATAGTCGCCGCATTGATCTAGCACCGAAAGGGGGAGGGGGGTGGGGAAAAAGGGTAACATATATGTTTCTAACGAAAGGAACCACGTTGGGGATACTTGAATTCTCTGGAGGAGTCGTTACATTTTTCGATAGTCGCCGCATTGACCTAGCACCGGAAGGGGGGGGGGGAGAAGGGTAACATATATGTATCCAACGAAAGGAACCACGTTGGGGATACTTGAATTTTCTGGAGGAGTCGTGATATTTTTCTATAGTCGCCGCATTGACCTAGCACCGGAGGGGGAGGGGGGGGGGGGGGGAAGAAGGGTAACATATATGTCTCCAACGAAATGAATCACGTTGGGGATACTTGAATTCTCTGGATGAGTCGTGGCATTTTTCGATAGTCGCCGCATTGACCTAGCACCGGAAGGGGGGGGGGGGGGGGGGAAGAAGGGTAACATATATGTCCCCAACGAAAGGAACCACATTGGGGGTACTTGAATTCTCTGGAGGAGTCGTGGCATTTTTCGATATTCGCCGCATTGACCTAGCACCGGAAGGGGGGGGGGGGAAGGGTAACATATATGTCTCCAACGAAAGGAACCACGTTGGGGATATTTAAATTCTCTGGAGGAGTCGTGGCATTTTTCGATAGTCGCCGCATTGACCTAGCACCGGAAGGGGGGGGGGGGGGAGGATGTATTTGGACGTTAGTCATAAGTTTGAAATAATTTCTTCCCAATCAAACTTGTTATTCATCCGTGCCAGAGTATTAGGAGGTGATCGAGATGAAAACTGTCATTTTTTTATGGAGAAAGCTCTATATAGTGACAATTTCAATCTTAAACCTTTGGATTCAATAAATGGCTAAGATTAAATCTTAGTAATTAATTTTTAATTAAATTAATCACACATTACTATGATAAGGGGCAAAGATTAGTCAACGGTTGTGATTCATTTATTGGGATTTTAGTAGTTCAATTGCTATTAGGTGATCGAGGGGGCGAAGGCAGTTGGTTCATCCATCATTCATCACTCCGAGAGTAAATACTTCGCATAGTAAACATTCAAAACACAAAGAGAATGACACATTTTAACCCATGTTGGATGCACTGGTACCGATCTCTCCTACGGATAAAAGACTAGTTAGAGAACATCAACAATTGCGAAAACAACTTGCAATGTGAATGTTGAAACCAACTTGGGTAAAAATATTAAAACCACTTTATCCAACATTCATAAATCGGGAATCTAAAAAATGTGACATAAATGGTTATGGGTCTGGATCATATGTTTGGAATTTCATATAGGTTGAGTTACAACTTATAATTTTTATTATTATTATTTTTTTGTTAGTTTTTGTGATAAGGGATTGAGAGGATGTGGGAAGGGCGCCCAATTATATCTTAGATCCGGTTGTTTATCTCCTAATATTGCAACCGTTCTACTACCCGAAATGGTTAAAGGAACACAAAAACATATTCATTGACGAACACACTCTCACAATATACTGCTCGTATACTTTGGCCAAGCAATTACAATCTCACAATTTATATTCATTGAAGAAAACAAAAAATACTTCTAACCTGTCTCCATTTTCGTTAGCTTAGTACCCGAATCGTCCGAGTTATAATCTTCTATTGCAAATGAATATTCTCCAACCGTGCTTCTACTCTCTCTGAATATTCAAATCTACCGTTTGTGTTTACAAGAAACCCACGTTGGAATGGTTTAAGGAGAGAAAGATGGGATTTGGAGAGAGAAATTAATTATATTTTTTATTTTAATTATTTTATTCAAATCTAACCATCCACATCGTCCTCATCCGATGGTTCATACACGGTCTCACGGATGCATTCTAAGGGGTGAATGCATGTGAAAGCTCCCCAACGTGGTTCCTCTCGGTTCTTGTGGGAAATAACTGGGTGACGATGCACGTCGAGGAGTGCAGTGAAGAGAGTTTGAACTTCATTAGGGAAGATAAGGTTGTGGATGCAACTGGAAGAGGAGATTGGTGCAAGGAAATCATAAAGTCGGTTACGTGTTGAAGGTGATCGAGAGAAAAACTGCCATTTTTTGTGGAAAACCCACAGTAGTGACCAACAAGGCAGTGGAAGACACGGGGTTTTAAGAGGAGTCAGCCCATGCCACCTAGCCCTTTCAGGTATGTTGTCCTCAATTGGAGTTTGAAAAGAATACCTCTTGTATGAGTATGATTGAATCAATTACAAATCATTTCCAACATCCTTATGATATGATATGGAATGAGGGTCTTACACATATATGGAAAAATTGAACTGATATTGCTGCATGCTCTAAATATTCAATAGTCTTTAATGATGATAGTTTTCTTTGCAAATTTCTATTTGGTCGGTCCATTCATTTGGTTGTTTAGTCTAATTGTTTACATTTACCATGCTAGCAGCTTGTCTAGTTGAGATGTAATGTAAATATGTAATTGATTATGAGAGCAGAGTAGCTATAAAATCATATTTTGCTATTCTTATGTTGTGCTGGTCTTTGATATCTATATAGACATATTTTCAACGCTTCTTGCATAATCACCCCTCCAACTTTTTCAAAACTTTTCTTCGAATGGGTGATTAGACAAGATTTTGCTCATTTGTATTAATTGTATATCTATGTTTGGGTGCCAAGTGCCAACTACTTAAACTTAGCAGTTATTTAGACGTTTGGATAGATGTACTTTATGACTTGTGTGTTGTTTTGAAGGAGAAGGTCTCACCTATTAAATCGTGGTTTCATTTAGCCGATTTGTCTACCATATGACCATATGCAAATTTGTCTACCATACGAGGTCATGCTAATGAAGGGGAAGATGACAAAACCAAATTAGCGATCGATTTTTAATCCAATTAACCAAATACAAGAGATAGATTGAAATTAAGATTGCTTTCGTTTGATGATGAAAGAATCTAACTAGAGAATTCCTAAATTCATGTCATTTTTTATTTGGCCCCAGTTTCCACGTCATTTGAATTAATCTATTTGTTAATTAAAATATGACGTTTTGCTATTTATACATTTTTTTAAGTTGTTAAAAATCTATATAAAAAAACGACCCGTGCATGATATATTTTTATGCAATATTTATAAATTCAATGTTTTTAATAAAAAAAAATTAGTAAAAAAAGTTAATATTTTATATAATTTTTATCATTTAAATAAATAAAAATGTATAATATTCTAATTAATAGAGGGAGGGATTGCAAATACTTGGCACATGCATACATGGACCATTTTCAATAATTACGCTTATAAATAAAAAAATTTATAACTGATTCGAATACTTTGTTTCAAATTAGATGGTCCATTTTGTAAAGGTTTGTTTGGATGTGATAAATATTTTGTTCCCATCCCTTGTATTCGAATGATATTTCTTTCTAATTTTGATGCTATACGTTGTTGAAATTCATTATTTTTTACGAACTCGACCCCTCCAATTGTCAATTCCATATGGATTTGGAAATGAAAATTGGAATTGCATTTTATAGTGACACAAAAGAATTGGCGGTTCGCCGATCCCTATCGATATTTTAGAAGAGATGCATTCAACACGTATACAACCGGATAGTCGTTAGTTAGTTTGATAGGAGAACCAAATGTCTCTCTCTTTGATTCTGAAATTCAATTAAGGACAAAAAGTTAATCAATGTAATTTTTAGGATAATAAGTATAATAAAAGTAAAGATTCAATACACAAGAGAGATAGACAGTGTGCATCGAGACTCGAGATGAAACCTACCAAAATCAATATATGCATCAGTTATCATGAACAATATATATAATCACACACACTCAAACACGTTTTATTGGGATAATAAAATTCACGAGGAAATATCCCAATCAGACACACAAAGAAAAAAGAAGTATGTTACCACTTACCATGCATTAGCTCCAGCGAAATGAGATGGAAGGGCTCGAAAGAGGAAAAAAAGCTATATAGAATAAAAAATGACAACCCCTCCACTATAATGAATACGAAACATCAGAATAAGTCCAGTCTTTCGCTCTATAGGGATTGAGCGGGCTCCATCTCTTCTTTGGAGAATTTATTGTTTTCCGCAAAATTAGCGAACTGAACCATCTGAGTAGCTAAAGGTTGGTTGCGAAACCGACGCTGAGTTTCTCAAAACTATACGGTATAAAATATTATTTTTTAATTAATTTTTTAACAATCCCATATTTATTGCTAATAAGTATGAGATTATATTTTAAAAATCTTAATATTTAACATTTTTTTATTATTTTAAGAAAATGTCAACTAATTGTTCGATTGAATGAGAAAAAATAATTAAATTTAAATTTACCAAACATAGTTGATCGACTACAACATATAGTGCATGTGCACTATATATTCCCTTAATATGAAATACATATAATATTAAAAATAATAACAATATTTTATTTCCCTTTTTATTCATTCAGACTTCGATCGAAATGGGGGAGATCGAAACAGGCAGAAACCAACTAATCGTTGCAGAAAGGCGGGGTCGGGGAAGGAGACGATCAAAGCCTCACCAGAGAAAGGGCCACAAATTCACAAACCCCACATTTTCTGCTATCAAAATCAACCAATCGATCCCCACACAAACGACAGATTCACCCCTCCCGAATCACAATTCACCACCTGTACTCCTTCCCCTCTCATAATTTCTGTAATTTCAGTTTCCATCTTCCCCGAATTTCTCAATTCACCCATCTGGCCATCTGTCTCTCTCTATATATATGAGGCCCCGCAGCAACAGAGACCACTCCCCCTTTCACTCCCACACACACCCTTACTCTCGAATTCCCGAACCCTACAATTACTCCTCCGGCGCCAGCGCGAAAAAGCCCAATTCGCGCCGGCAATTGTCATTCCGGCGGCTTCTCCTGCAATTCGGGCGGCTCTCACTCGCAATGGCCGGCCAGTCCCGGAAATGGATGATCTTGGTGGCGACCATCTGGATACAGGCGTTCACAGGCACCAACTTTGACTTCTCCGCCTACTCGACGGAGATGAAATCAGTTCTTGGAATTTCTCAGGTCCAGCTCAATTATCTCGCCACGGCTTCCGATTTCGGCAAGGCGTTGGGGTGGTCCTCCGGGATTGCCCTCCTCCACCTCCCGCTCTCGGCGGTGATGTTCGTGGCGGCGTTCATGGGGCTGTTTGGCTATGGCCTTCAGTGGCTCGTTATTCGCAACGTCATTTCTCTGCCTTACTTCATGGTGAGCGGAAAACCCCCAATTTGCATTGATTCCGTCTTTCTAATTTGCATTGATTTGTGTTTTGATTATCCAATTCGCAGCCTTTTTTTATCGATTTAGAACGAATCGATTCTTTAATCTTCTGTCAAACATCTTCATTACTTCTGTTGTACTGTATTAGTTGATCTGAACCTTGAATTTGATTGCACTGAAATTCATTTTCTTGGAGATCTTAAATGAGTTTCCATCTACAGGTGCTTGTTCTGTGCTTACTATCAGGTTGCAGCATATGCTGGTTTAACACCGTCTGCTTCGTGCTCTGCAACCGAAACTTCCCAGCCAACAGAGCACTGGCAGTATCGTTAACAGTGAGCTTCAATGGAGTCAGTGCTGCCTTATACACTCTTGCAGCCAATTCAATTAACCCTTCATCGGATTCTCTCTACCTTCTCCTAAACGCGCTGATCCCTCTTATAACAGCTGTTGCTGCACTTATCCCGATTCTACGACAGCCAGATCTTGATCCTCTTCCACCCGATGAAGTCCAATACGACTCCATTATCTTCCTCTCCTTGAATGTCTTAGCCGTGGTCACCGGCTTCTACCTTCTTTTCCCGAGCTCAGCTGCTTCTGATCTGATTTCAGCTCGCTTGCTCTTTGGCGGTGCGCTGTTTCTTCTAGTCTTGCCATTGTTTATCCCCGGGATTGTGTATGCAAGAAACTGGTTCAAGAGCAATATTTACTCTAGCTTTCAGATTGAATCCTCGGGCTTTCTTCTGGTCAAGGACGACGATCTTGAGGCTCACAAGGAGCTGACCATTACTCGGGAGGGTAGCTATGGAAGCCTTGTTCCCATTCTTGATTCAAAACCTATTGTAGATAAGGAGGGATCGGAAATCAGCAATGGGATGGAGGGCTGTTGCGACAGGGTGTTCGGGAAGGACCAGCTGATCATGCTCGGGGAGGAACACCCGGCTTGGGTGCTCGTTCGTAGAGTGGACTTCTGGCTCTACTACATTGCTTACTTCTGTGGGGGCACCATCGGACTCGTGTACAGCAATAACCTCGGGCAGATTGCTCAGTCTCTTGGCTACAACTCGCACACTTCGACACTCATAACGCTCTATTCGTCCTTCTCTTTTTTTGGTAGGCTGCTTTCCGCTGCTCCGGACTATGTTCGTACGTAAGTAAAACCGACTGTCAAGGCATTGCTCGGGGAAAGTTTTATGCTGCTAACTAACTCAAACTGTCTGCCTTTCGACAGGAAATTCTACTTCGCGAGAACAGGGTGGCTTGCGCTGGCACTCCTACCGACTCCCCTCGCCTTCTTCCTCCTGGCGGGATCAGGAAGCAGCCTAGCATTGCAAGCTGGGACAGCACTGATCGGTCTGAGCTCGGGATTCATATTTGCAGCTGCAGTTTCCATAACATCGGAGCTGTTCGGTCCCAACAGCGTGGGGGTCAACCACAACATCTTGATCACTAACATACCCATCGGGTCCCTAGTGTACGGGTTCATAGCCGCCACAGTCTACGACGCCAACGCACACATTCCGAACGAGATAGCCATGGCGACGGATTCGGTGGTGTGCATGGGGAAAGAGTGCTACTTCTGGACTTTTGTGTGGTGGGGATGCACATCACTTCTCGGTCTTGTGTCGAGTGTGATGCTGTTTGTTAGAACCAGGCTTGCGTATGATCGGTTTGAACAGCACAGGATCTCGATTCAGGTTGAACTCGATTCTTGAAGGGTGATCGGTGTTCAGTTAACTGTTTTCGTTACCATTGAAGTGACTGCAAATAGCCAAGAAGACACATTATGATCTCAAGAGGACGATACCGACATGATTTTCGTGTATAAAGTAGGAGAATCAGGCTATCAGAGATCAGCAATGAACAACAGTTAGCGTAGGAAAAGCCCTTTTTTGTAAGCTGATATACATGACTTCGTACATGTGTAAGATGTATATTCAGATGCTCAACTCTCTTTCACAAAATTGCATCATCTCTTTCATTGGGGACTCCATTGGTTGATTAACTGCAAATGTGATGTACAATTGGGTGGGTTTTGCATTTTTAATTGCAACAAATGGTTTTATGGAAATTGAGTATATTTTATTCCAATTTTGTAAAGATTTTCATCCATTGATTTAAACAATGTTTAAACATTTTTTTATGACAGCACAAAGAAGGTAAAATATATGTATTCCACGCACAATCAATTAAAGGGCGTTTCTAAGCTGTTGCTGCCTGGGCTTTTAACCTCTTCCTAGCCTCTTCAAGGATAGTTAGTTTAATACTTTTGCCCTTGGGAAGGGATATCCAAGGTTTCGTACTTTACCGATGATAAAGACATTGGCCAAACCGGTGGCAAACTCGTGGCCTTGAGAGTCCTGGATGTGGATAGTCTCGAAGCTTCCCTTGTGCTTCTCCCGGTGACCATCACAACGTTACCGACATCAAACTTGATGAAATCCACAATCTTGCTGTTTTCCAGGTCAAGCTTGGTGGTGTCATTGGCCTTGATGAGCAGGTCTGGGTAGCGGAAGGTGCGGCCAATCGGCCATCATAGATGTTGATGTAACTTACATCAACACCTATGATGTAAGATGATGATCTAATGTGTTTTCCAAGTAAATGCAAGTGCAAGCAGCTGAAATGTAAACCTTAGCCTCATCGTCTCTGATGGAGTGGAGACGGAATCTTCCCCTTGTGTCGTAAAGCAGATGGAAGTTCTCATTTGTCTTCGGGATGGAGACAACATCTGCAAGAAGTTGCAAGAAAAAGTGTAACTGTGTCACCGCAGATGATCTAATTATTCTAATCCCTGGCTCTAAACTCCAGTTCATTTAAATCCGAGGCAAAGCAACTAAAAGATGAAACTATCAGCATCTAAACTACCATAATGGGAGCTCAAACTACTCCGCGGCTGAGAATCAATTGCTTTATAAGTTGAGAACAAAAGCCTCAATGGGATGCATTGCATACCTGTGAAACTAGCAGGATAGGTCTTGTCTGTCCTAACTTTGTTGTTGACGAGCACATGCCGCTGCATCAAGATAGCAGTAACTTCACGGTATGTAAGAGCATACTTCAGTCTTTTCCTGAGGATTAAGATCAGAGGTAAGCACTTTCTAGACTTGTGTGGTCCTTATGATGGCTTAGGCGTCTGGAGGAATCGAAATTCGGAAGCAGATAAAAGCGGCATCAATCAATTTATGTGTACTGCTATTCAAGGACGAAAATGTATCATTCATGAAATCATCAAGTCAAAAAAAAGCATTGCCACTTACAAATGCACCACCAAGTTTATCAAGCATCCAATGCTTTGGGCATTATTATTAAGCCTCTTCATGTGCTTCTTCAATCCTCTCACCTGCAATCAAGTAAAACTAGTAAACTCATCAAAGCAAAAAATGGCCATGAAATTTCTCAAAGTACTCATTCCCATTTGAACAGCACTGATTGGTCTGATCTCAGGATTCATATTCGCAGCTGCGGTTCCCATAACATCGGAGCTGTTCGATCCCAACAGCTAGAGTTGCAGAGGTCGTCCTTGACGACGAATGAACAGTTCCACACAACTTATTTGCTTCGGGAAACCCCTCTTTTCTTCCCCTTCAACAAAATTGACTACTTCCTTCCAATCCTACACACTCTAAGCACCCAAATCCATAAGGAATTGCATATTGGTTATCAAACAAAGATTCCCCTCTTTCCCTAGGGTTTCTGGGAGTGAATGAACAGTTCCTCTCACCTTGCTTCAAACCGGAAACCTCCTTTTTCTTTCCCTTTCCTCAAATTGATCCTTCCCCCTCCTTTTCCCTTCACCGCTGTACCCGAATCCATATGGAATTGCAGTTTGGTTTACATTCAAAGAAACCCCCAATTTGCCTAGGGTTTCTGAAGATTTGGAAGACGGTGAACAGTGTGTTGCAACGGTAACTGAAAAAGAGGCAGACCTAGACCCTCTCCCTTGGACAATTGATCTTGGAAAAGCCTTCAATGGTTCCTAAAGTGCCTGAATCCATAGGGAATTTGAACCTAGTCAAGCAACAAGGAAACCCCTTTTCTGCTAGGGTTTCTACTAGGGTTTGACTTAATTGACGACAACCTGAATTTCTCTCTTCCTTCCATTGAGGCCTTCTGGACTCGATATAGGAGAGAAGAGCTATTAGTTTGGCTCCTAACTCAATTTCTGCAACTCAGAGTGGGAATGCACTAGCAAAGATGACTGTGTTAGACACCTTGTTTACGATCAGCTCCAAGCCTCCAACTCTACCAAGAAGCAATCTGATACGATCATGGACAAACAGATGGAAGATCCAAAGGGAGTTTCAGGTGATTCTACTACTTCTTCTAGTGATCATAACTGTATTTACCAAGTATGTCTCTCTTCCTCCAGATCTTGTCGGGTCCTCTTTGGTAGATGATGCTTATATTCCTGGTATTGCTAGTCAGAATTCAAAAGAGACAGGATTGCTTGAGCCTTGAAGAAGTTCAGGGCTATGCTTTGGTGGGATATGTAGCTGGAAGGTTTTCCATTGGTACTCAGTTGGGGTTATAAGTTATAACTATGTGTATATATGGAATAGTCGAACGTATAAATTTAAGATAAATAACATAAAATCAAATCCCACCGTTACTAAAACTACACACGTTACACGTATAACCGAAACGACTAACGCATAGTACGTTCCACGCTCCGAATAAGCATAACATGACGGATTATTACACATCCCCAATTTTAAATAAACAGTTAACTAATTAAATATCCTTATAACACCCAACGCTAAGCTTAAAAACCACAATCTCCCCCTAAACATACTTTGTGCAATCAGTAGGCTTAAACGACACCGTTTTCGTATCAAGATCGTGTCCAACGACGAAATTAACCTGAGCCAAGTTCCCGAACAATGCAAAGTCCCCTCCCGCCGGCAACATCGACAAGCAAAAGAGATTCTCCTGCAGCTGGATGAACGTGTTCGCCGGCGGCAAATCCAACGTCGCCCCGCTGAAGTGGAACGCTATCGTCGGCACCTCAACCTCCCTGCCGTAGCACAGCTGCAGCGTCCCCTGCGGGTCGGCCACGGGCTCCGAACCGATCAGCCTCTTCAGCTCCATCACCACCTCCTCGAACATCGCATCCGGCAAGAACGTCAGCGTCGTCCCCGAATCGATCACTATGTTCCCCTCGCTTACCTCCTCAAAGCCCGCATCCAGGCCCGAGCCCGGCCCGGTCTTGAAGGCGACGCTTTTGTCCCCAACGGTAACGCTTTCTAGTGTGAGGTAGTAGAAAGTGTCCTGCTGGCCCGTCGCCACGGGCGTCGAAACGACGCCGCGGCCCGAAACGACAGCGTTTCCACCGAAACTGATCTTGCTGCTGACGTTCCTATCCGCCTGGAACGGGATCAGGCAGTATGCGAATTTCCCGCCAAACTCGGGCATGTCCTTCGTCTGTGCTGCAAGCGACAGCGGGCCCTGCCCGAGCCCGATGAGGCCCGTTCCAGGGGCCCGGAACGAGCCCTGGTTCTCGTGGCCACAGCCGAACACGATATTCTTCACGGCCTTGCCGACGGTCAGCGTCTCGGTGGCGAGGTCTCCGGCGGTGGAGGACCTGTCGCCGTAGGCGTACCGGTACGAGCACGTGTTGCTGTCGCCGCAGCTTTGCCCGTTGGGCGGGAGCTCGGAGCACTCGTTGCCGTCGCACGGGAGGGTTTGGTAGGAGGAGGACTTGGCGGGGTTGAAGACGGGGACGTCCTGGTCGAAGCAGTTAGAGCACGGCTGGCACTGCGTCCAGATGAGGTCGCTGCCGGTGTCGACGATGCCGATGAACGGCGACGGCGGGGTCCCGATGGACAGCTCCATCACGTAGGTGCCCTCGATGGGGATCACTTGGGCGCCTACCGCGGGCGGGCCCGCGCGGGCCGCGCGGCGGAAGTGGCGGGCGCGCGCGATGGAGCGTCGGAAGGAGGCGTAGAGTTTGTCGGATTGGCTGACGGCAGAGTTGGGGGATAGCCTGGCGGAGTCGCGGTGGATGAGGTCGAGTGTGATGCCGCCGGCGGGGAGGGAGTGGGCGGCGGCGAAGGCGGCCATCACGAGGGTTAATGAAATGAAGAGGGGAGCCATGGCTCGTTTTGGGGATGAAAATGAATCGTATGAAACGTGTTGATTTATAGAGAGGTGATCGAATCGGAGTGTGATTCTTCATTCCATGTTAGAAAATGCATAGATGGATTTGATTTAATTCGTAGAATAAGCAATCAAATATTGTTTCCATGTTTATTAAGATATCACTCTCGCGCCCAATTTTGAATCTTTCCTATTTATTAAGATTTGAAAATATTTTAATTTTAATGTCCCTTGTTATAGAGCTCACTCCCAATATATTCTATTTTGAAAAAAAGAGTTAAAAGTTTTATAAAGAAAAAATTATTTTTACCATGCAATTACAACGTTGGGTTAAGTGATCAACCTCTGTAAGGTCCAAACCTAGACCTGGGTGATGTAAGCTTAATTTCGATGGTGATGTCTCTTCAACGACGCCTTCCACCTACGGATTCATTATTCGTAATGAAAATGGCTCGGTCCTCTTCTTGGATGTTGGGCCTTGTCCTTTTCTTTCCGCTCTTGGGGCTGAATGTTTTGGTCTTTGGAGGGATTCTTAAAGCTTTAGATCTGAAAATAGATTGTATAGTTATTGAAGTTGATAATCTAAACATTATAACCAGTTTGAAGACTAGTTGTTCTTGTTCTGATGAGATTGAGATGATCATATTTGATTGTCTTCTATCTCTCCTTCGTTTCTCTTGTTTTGAGATTCTTCATGTCTTCAGGGAAAGGAAATGGCGCTACTTACCGCCTTTCGCATCTTCACCATTTCCACTCTAGTGCTTTACTCCTTGCTGACGTTGCGCTCTACAGTATTATCATTCGGGATGCCCTTGATTAGTCATCTTTTAAGACTTTTAAATTCTTTTCGATTCAAAAAAAGACATGTATATATCTACTACAATATATCCAACTTCAGCAACTTAAACAAGTTTATTCAATTTTTTGCCATGTACACTACCATTCCCCGAGTTTCAGTTTAATTGTGTTTGAAAACATCCTACTGACATCGATTTCCCATGTCAGCAAAATCAGCCGACACTTTGCTAATATGGGAAGGAGGTATTGATATATAAATTATTTTCAGGTAAAGAAACCTATCGACATCGGAAGCCGATAAATTGTATGTTTGGCAAAAATTTGGTATGCATATGTAAATATGATCAAATGAGTACGTCTGATCTAGGATCTGTTGATCCGCCTTAAAACATGGCAGGCAAATGCAAACGAGCAAACACTATATGTATGATCCTAATTATCAAATTGACAATCGTTCTTTGAAAAGTACTTTTTTTTTTTTATAACGTGTCCATAAGCAACATAAACAAGACTCCTTCCGTTAATTAAAATTTGACGTTTTACTATTCACGCACATTTTTTAGGTGGTAAAAACTATATAAAATATTAATTTTTTAAATAATTTTTACTTATTACTATTAAGTATGAATTTATAAAAAAAATGTTAAAAAAAGTTATAAGTATGAATTTCATAATTTCATACTTATTACTATTTTATAGCATGCATAGTTTTTATCATTTTAAAAAAGTGTGCATGAATATTAAACGATAAGTTTTAATTACGGATAAACTAAATACACCACAAATCTATTCCGACGTGTAGGTTTGCAATGGACTAATTAATTGAAAAAAAGTGCTAATTAATTAAAAATGGATGCAAGTTCAAATACCCCTCACTTTAATTAACAGAGGAAGTAAAAATATTCATTTAAAATGATTTTTTTTTGCTGGTTTTAATACATTAGTTATTTGGATCAATGTATTGAAATTAGCTAAAGATATCTTTCTGTTTGTTCAGTGTTTGGGCACATACTAAAAAAACCGCTGTCAATTAAGTTTTGTCAATTTGTACAATACCATAATAAACATAACTCTAAACTCATACGATTACTTGGCCAGGGCATGTTGAAAGATCCCTATTATTGATGCAGACAAGTTAATTATCTGCTTGTATTGCGAAAGTAATCAATATTTGAAATGCGCATCTTCGGCAGAAGTAATTTTGATGTCCGGTATTCGATTGAGCTCTATGATACCTTTTCAAATAAGGAATCAGCTCACGAGTGAAACACATGGCTTTGCCATGCTTTAGAAGTTTTTGTTTAGGGGGTATTTTGGCCTATTTTATGGTTTAAATTGATGCATGCTTCATACTTCATTTTATTTTGAAACGTTTCATACTTCCTTGCTTTTACAATAGTATGTATTGAGAGAGTTACTGCAAGTGTGAGTACTTGTACTTTGACAAAAACATGAATCATATACAATCAGTTGAATTGGGACGAATCGCAAAAATGGAATCTGCTAAATCTTCACCTTCATGGGAACAAGTTCATTTAATCTGTTAGTAAGGATAAAATACCTGGATGTGTTTGATTACCTTCTTAAATTAGCGATTTCGTATTAATGCACAATAGATATAGAAATAAAATAAAAATGGTAGATTTAGACAATGAACTGGATATCCTGCAATTAATCCTATTTTTCTCAAAAGTAAAATAATATGGGTTCTGTTATATACACGGTCAATTTATCGCCAAAGGCACGGTACCGAAGCCGAATGCTCGAGACGACACCAATTTTGCCAATGCCGAATTCACAGACTGGCAGCAATGTTGCCTATTCCGAATTCCGAGACAGGAAGACCTGAACTGAGCTCTTCAGGGCGAGGTGGACTCCGATTGGATGGTCAACCTGACAAACGTCACACCGACTGACGCATGTCTAATCACCTGAGCCGGTACCGAGTTCCCGAGTCGGCTTGCAGGGAATCTGACAGATTGCTGGCTACGACATCACATCGCCTGAATATGAACCACCGTCAGCAATAAGACAGTCGGAATATTAACCACCGTTGTCAGCACCCTCGCGAGCTAGCACATCTTTGCTAGGCCGCCACGACGAGGATTTCCTCGCCGATTACGACGTCGACGAAGTCGATACCTCACCTTTGGAGGTGCCCGAGACCCAACATATCCCCGACGTCAGTCATCAGACGACTTTTTGGGGAGACCCATGGCAGCAGACCCCCGAGTATACGCCCGTGATAGGCCCGGGAGAGTGGCCATTGTGGCAGGGAATGGCCACTCGGCCTATCTGTGACGTTAGGATCCCGGACGTGGATACGTCATCTTCCAACCCAGTTGCTGGAACCTCTTTCCAAGCGTCCGCCGAACCCTCGACACCGGCCTTCGACACTGATGGGGCAGGTGACCAACAAGGGGGTGTATCCAGGTCCATTTGTCAACATCATTTTGACGACCCTCCAGCTCAAACTCGCATCTGAGCTTCGTCGTTTTCCCTCGCCTACTCGATGGAGGAGGAAAATCTAAGTCGACATCTGGACTATCCCGAGCCCCTCAGTACTTATCACACACTAAATGAAAGGTACTCAATCCACTCATTTTGTTCTTCCATGACCGAGTGATCATAAATACCATGTTTTTTTTTATCTTCCCTACATATCTAGCCCATGCCTTCATGTTTACTTGATCAGCCCAAAAACCATCAAGTGTAAACATCGAACCATATTCTGTACCCATATCAAGAGGTTGATTTTGTTCATGCATAATGTAACTTATGTACTAAGAACATTTCCGCACACAATCTCACTATATGCAATTTTACAAAATATGATACAATAACACTATATTATACGATGGTTTCGTTTTACACAACTATGTTATATTATGATTCTATTCAAACAACTTATCCATAATTATAAAAACGTTCCCTCTATATAAACAACTTAATTTGATCTGTATCGCCATTCCTCTATATATATAGTTTTACAAACTCTAACAATGTATGAAAAGTTTACCTCAAGATTCTTCACGAGCTCCTCCGGATCACTATAGCTAAAATGTCGAACGGTAACTCGCCTCCGCCATCATCTTCCGGTAATGCCATTTTTTCCGATGATGCAGAGAATATGATGATAGAGAGCAATCGAAAATAAACCCAACCAAGCTTCTATTTATAGACCTTCGTGAAGCATAGGACAAGAATGCCGACTTGGGCACTCGACATTGGCAACCTTTTTGCCGACTTGAGCACTCGGCAACGGCAATCTTCTTGCCGACTTCATCACTCGGCATCGGCACCGTGTCGATGGCGAGATGTAGTCGTGCAGATAGCATAACCGAATAATATTTAATGTTAAACAAAAGTTAGATTGATTTAATGATTGGATATATCCTTAAAAAAATTTAAATGCCATGATACATGACTCCGATTGTGTGCATTTTTCGGAGCTCGTAGTTTTGATATTATATAATTTTGAATTAAATATAAAATTTGAATTTAATTAGCTTATTAAATTATAGTTTTTCATCAGCTAGCCACCCAAGTATTTTGGAGCTTATGATTTTTTATTCACAAGTTTTAATCAGTTACCCTAACAACTAGGGGTCCGTTTGGTAATACAGGTAGCTTTTCGAAATTTTTACTTTTAATATTTTATAGTTTTAAATAAGTTAAATATAAGATTTTAGTTTAATTAGGTTTTTAAAATTGAGTTTTCAACAACTTTTTATCCAAGCTTTTCATAATTCTATTCATTTTCTCCTATCTGATCAACTAGTTTATTTCAACTACTTTAACAGTTGGGTTACCAAACACCTTACTAGCTTATAGACACTCTAATTTAATATATATATTTAACACAATTAATCCATCAACTTTCAGTTACCCCTTCAGTTCCATATTATTAAACTGACCCTAGATTTATCAATCAGCATATTAATTTATTAACCCATATTTAACACAAATAATCAATCAGCTTCGGCTATACAATTAGCTACCTTTTTTTTTCCAAACATAGCCTATATTGTGTTATATCTCATAGTTTGACACGATTATGGTAAAACTCGTTGTATATTAACCGTCGGGTTGGATCAGATCACTTTGAGATTGTGTTAAACCCGATTGGATTTAAAAAAATTAGCTTATTTTAAGATCAATATAACAAAAAAGCTACCACAATCAATCACCAAATTAACAACTTCCACTGTGGAACTAACAGTTTGTCCAGCCAAAAGCAGTCGTTACAATGTTACTCATCTCATCTCAGTTACCATAAAAGGGAAGGAAGTACTTGTCTGAATCTCTCCCCACTGCCTTCTGCAGTACCTACGCTTCTCCACTGATCCAACGGTCCAAGATTACGTTCGACTGGAGATGAAAAAAACGGTCCAAGATGACGGCCGAGTGGGTCCCCGGCGGGAATGCGCTAAACTGCCAGAAGTCAAGGGGCAAAACGGTCAAACCGTCTCTTTTCCGTAAGGGCAAAACGGTCATTTTGACCTGAGTGGCGCAATGAAGTCCAAGCTGTGTCTCTCGCTTAGGCGGAATCTTATCGTCGGTCACACGTACGGCCTTTCTCCTTCGTACGTGCCAAACCCTTCTCTCACCTTTTTCACTCCCCCGAGCATCTCCTCTCTCCCACGGAAATACTACGCACAGAAGCACTGAGCACCGCTCCCTCTCTCTCTCTCTCTCTGGTTGCTATCATCGTCTTCCGTCATCGTTTCCTTTTTCGGCTTCTCTTCAATCGCAAATCTCTCGAGATTCTGTATCTCTTTGAAGGAGGTGTGTTTGGCGGTTTGATATTTCTCTTCTTCTGTTCGTCTGAGATGCATGTTTTCTGAAGCCTGCATTTCAGATCGAACTAAAATCAAGATGTGGTTTCAGTTTCAATTGGATTTTCAGTTCTGGTCCCGAAATTTGGGGAAATTTGGTGGCGGATTTGTTGTTTGCTGGATTGTTTATGGGCTTGCATTGCTATGATTTTGTTTATTTTACTGTAGCTGTTATGTTAAACACTGTCGGAGGATATTATTTTGTGATTCTTGCCGAATTGTCGGTGAAAAGAGTGACAGTCAATGGCCTTTCTGTAGGGTTATGGGCTTTCCTATGTGTGTGTTGGATTAGGTTGAGTTGGGTTGGGGGTTACCAGCGTTTGTAGCTTCAAGGGACTTGAAAGCAAAATCACTTCAGTTATAGTTAGATGGACGAATGTGAATTGGTGATTCCTAGGAGAAATGGAGAGCTCAACTTGAGATGGCCTGCTTATGAGTTCACTGCAGTGATATTAAGTCTTTTGAATTTTAGAATTGGATGCGATGGGACCTACAATTGGGTTTTTATCCTTTTAGAGATATGATTACTTATTGGATGACTGAAAAAATTGCTATAATTGTTTGTTAGACTTGTGGATAACTCATTTTAGACACTCCTTGTGCATTTGTTCAGCACACGAATTTTAATGAACTGAAATATGTGCATGAAGATAGGCTGAAGCATTTGCCTGGCACAGTCATCACTTGTTCTGTGGTGGTTGCCAAGATTGAACAGTTGTTAATTCATGATATGGAACTCATTTGTTGTTTATGCATTTAGTTCCAATGTTGAGTCTAATGATTTTTTTTTAACTGATGTGATACTGTCATTGGTAAAGTTAACGTTACATTAATCTCCAGTGTGTTTTTCCAGTATTATTGACTTGATTATTGATGATTTTTGGCAGTTGTGAGGTGGCAGCATTTGTGGGATGGAGATTATAGAAGAACAATGAACTAGAATGTTGTCTATCAAATGATTTTATGTGATCATATCATGCTGTTGGTCTGTTGCCATGGGTATTGTTCAAAGAAATGTTGCAGCACAGTGCATTATCTTGTTTGTGATGATGTACATTTTGGTCACCGATACTGGAGCTCTTAGCTCTGATGGTATGAAGATATCTTCCATCATATTTGCTTTTAAGAGTATCCTTCCTGCATTTGTTTTGAGCATTCACTGGTATTGCTGATTTTTCTATAACAACCGTAATGTATTTACCTATAAAAGCTTAATCCATCTACCTAATCTGATAAGTATTTATCTACTCATGTTATGCTTGGTGTATAAAACCTTTGGTTGGTCCTATGGTATAAACATTTGATCAGGATGTTTTAAAATATAAAATGTCCTGTTACCTTTCATTTTTAATTCAAATAGGGTTCTGAATGTTCTTCGTTCTCTCATTTTTGTGGCTTCTTAGGTGAGGCACTTCTGAGTCTTAGGACATCAATTATTAGTTCTGATGGTATTCTTGGTCAATGGAGACCCGAGGAACCAGACCCATGCTCGTGGAAAGGAGTAACATGCAATGCAAAATCAAAGAGAGTTATTTATTTGTAAGCACTGTAATTAACAATGTTTTTTTTTCCCGATGGCGGTTTTATTCTGACTGGCATTATTGAACGTCCTTACTATCGTTTAACTGGATGGCTTGTTCTGAGTATATCTATTCTGCTCATCAATTTTATGAAAATGCTTTGGTCGAAGACTCAAGTCTAATGCTTGAAAATGGTTCCCTCTATATCTTCTATGTATGCACTTACAAATGCTACTGCAGTTCTTTTTCCTGTGCATGCTGAAAGAGGTGTTATATTGATGTTCGAAAATACAAGTAAAATGAAACTCTAGAACAAGCTACAAAACGTTAGAATAAGCTATAATGCCAGTCAATTGATAGTTATTATTCTAGCTGCTGCACAGTTTAGATGACAGATATTGGTGGATGTATGCCATGCCAATATAGAATTTGTTTAATTTTGTTTAATTACGTTTGACTTCTGTGTCAGTGTGGTAATTTTTGCTTATTTTTGTATTGTAGGTCTCTTTCTAATCATAAACTGAGTGGATCAATACCTCCTGACCTTGGGAAGCTTGACAACTTGGAAGAACTGTATGTATTATTTCATTTTTCCCTTTCTTTGGTGCAAACTGATGTTTTCATTTGACATTCTTGGGGTTTTCTCATTGCAGAGCCCTTCACAACAACAATATCTATGGGAATATACCTCCTGAACTGGGGAATTGCACAGCTCTACAAGCACTGTAAGATTTTTGTTTGTTGTCTATGATTACATTCTTTTTGTCTTCTACAGCCATGAAAATCCATTTCACTCCTAGTTCTTTTCTTTTTCATCGTCAAAATGAAAATATGAGTTAATATATTTCCCTACTAATGGTATACAAAAAAATATGAGTTTGCTAGTGGTAAATAAAGTTGGAAAAGTGTAGTTTTGGCAATTTCTTAGTTCAACTTTTATCCCCTCCACTCTCTTTCACTGGGCAGGGCAAAAAAAAAAGAAAAAGTAACTGTGGTTTTACCCCTTTTTTTTTGTTATTAAATGAAAAACATGGTTTGAAACCATATCTCTTACCAAAGAAATGTGCTTTCATACCACGCTTTTGGTCCAACCCTATTTTTTTTTACTAGTTCGGTAAATACTTTTGATTCGTGAATATTTCGTTAAATATCTTTTTGCAGAGTAAATATTTTGAATATTTTTTTCTTTTTTCCCCTCCCATTGTTTTTTTGACTAGTTTGGTAATTACTTCTGACACCATAAGTATGTTAATAATTTTATTTTCATTTTATAGATACTTGCAGGGTAATTATTTAAGTGGGACAATTCCTAGTGAATTGGGAAACCTTAATTCACTGCAGCATCTGTAAGCACTTCTGCTGTTTGTTATGTTGTTTGATCTTCAAATATTATTGCCTTAATTATGTAAATTCTGATAGTACTTAGGTTCTTGAAGGTGTATGAATTGCTTACATTTTGTTTTAGAGATATCTCATTACCTGGCCATTTCTCCCTCAAAGAAATTCTGGAACAAATATAATGTATATTTTTGTTGGAGTTGAATTTTATAATATGTATTTTATTATTGGCTTAAACGAAATTGATATATTATATTTATGAATTGGGGAATCAATGAAGTTACAGCTTGGAATCATAAGCAATTGACTGCCATGTTACCATTTACCAATAGGAGGAAGCTCTTAAACTACTGTTTTAAATCATTTATCATAGTGTTCACTGCATTTTTATGTTAATTTTTTTTATTATTTATGAAGTTTTGGTGTTTCTATACTCTACTGTTTATAAGTTTCACTCTACAGGGATCTTTCAAGCAATTCTCTTAGTGGATCCATTTCTTCATCGATAGGGCAATTAAACAAGCTGATCACGTTGTAAGTACCTAGCACTTGCAAGTTAGGTAATCTTTTATGTTGTAATTCAAGTCTAATCCTTATCTGGAATTTTACTTTTGAACTTGAAGCAATGTATCATCAAATTTTCTGGTTGGACCAATACCGTCAGAGGGGGTGCTGCAAAAATTTTCTGAAGACTGGTAATTACCTAGCACTTGCACACTGTTGGCTCTCCATTTTATGTTTTTAAATTTTAATGCCTTGTTGTTAATGATGATAAAAATATGTGCTCAGCCTTCCTCAATTTCGAGTATACCTTTGTGGGTGTGTATGTGTTGTACACTACAACTCAATTCTGATCTTATAATAGTTTGAATGCTTGCATATTTGTCTGTTATTTTGCTAATATGCATAATTGAACACCCGTATGACATGTTGATAAGTAATTTTCATCGGTCTGTATAGGCAATGCTTGCAGTTGGGCTGTATTCTGTATGCTGAATCAATGGCTGTCAATTGCTATTTCCTTGGAAGTTTCTTAAAAAACACAGAATTCAAGTAATTGATGCTTTATGAGTTTGAATTTTGCAGTTTTGTTGGAAACCGTGATTTATGTGGCAAGCAAATCAGCAAGATTTGCAAAGATGGCAGTGGTGGAAGTGGATCAACCTCAAATACTTCAGGTTCAGGTAACTTCTCTCCAAGGAAAGCGGTCATCTTCTATGTTTTCTAGTTTTGCTGATTGTGCTTGAAGATTATCTTTTGATTAAGCTGATGTTACCCATTTCAATATTTTGGAATAAATTGGAATTGGTTTGCTGAATTTATCGACTTCATTGTTGGAATATTCTTTAGCACAAGGAGTAAATGAAAAGAAGAACTCAGGTCGACTTCTAATCAGTGCATCTGCAACTATTGGTGCATTACTTTTAGTAGCTCTTATGTGTTTCTGGGGATGCTTTCTGTATAAGAAGCTTGGTAAAGTTGATGGTGGAATCCTTGCAATGGATGTCTGTGGAGGTGATGCCCAATTAATTAAACTGATCCAACTTTCTTTATATGATGTCAGTTGGATTATGTCTTCTTAAATGTACTCGGAATTCAAGTAATTTCTGAAATACCTTTTTTTCATTGCCTAGGTGCATCAATTGTTATGTTTCACGGGGATCTTCCATACCCCTCAAAAGATATTTTGAAAAAAATGGAAACCTTGAATGAGGAGCATATCATAGGCTCTGGGGGATTTGGTACGGTGTACAAGCTAGCAATGGATGATGGAAGTGTTTTTGCATTGAAAAGAATTTTAAAGTTGAATGATGGTTTTGACCGTTTCTTTGAGAGGGAGCTTGAAATTTTGGGCAGCATCAAGCATAAATCTCTCGTCAATCTGAGAGGATATTGCAATTCACCCACATCAAAGCTGTTGATATATGATTTCCTCCCCGGGGGAAGCTTGGATGAAGCACTTCAAGGTGATATATTTTCCCCCCATCCAGTAAAACTGTTACATTCAGTAATAGTGAATCTCTTGCTCTAACATAAGTTATTATAATTCATCTGTTTGGTTTCATGAAACTAATTTACTTTTGTGATCCTTTGGTACCGTTATAATTTGTTGTTGCATGATTTTTTTAGAGTGACAGATTAATTTATTCAGTGGGCTTTGGCTATAGACAACTTTACTTACATTGCTGGATGAATCTTTTTTTTTTTTTTAATCATTACTGTATTAAGTTTATCTCATGTTGTTTATGAGAGTCTCAGTTCTGGGCTGCAATCAGTCAATCACTAGGATATTAACAGGTTATTATGCCCTTGAAGGAGGAAGTATTTTATACCTGTGACTGGATTTATTGTCAGTCATATGATTATGAACATATTTTTCAGCCTCAAATTTTCTTGTGTCCTCCCATTTGATTACTTGGGGATGTGATGTTGCAGTATTGAAACAATATCTGTCCCATTTGTCAAATGTACTTTCTCCTTTTGCCACAGTTTTGCTTTGGTACAATTATTTTATGGTTGTGAAAATTGGCATGTCCAGAGAGGTCGGAAGAGCTGGACTGGGATGCACGTTTGAATATTGTAATGGGGGCAGCAAAAGGGTTGGCCTACTTGCATCATGATTGCTCCCCTCGGATTATACACCGTGACATAAAATCAAGCAACATCTTGCTTGATGCGAATTTGGAGGCTCGTGTTTCTGATTTTGGACTTGCAAAATTGCTGGAGGACAAGGAGTCACATATCACCACTATTGTTGCAGGAACATTCGGTTATCTTGCCCCAGGTTAGTTCTTCCTCTTATCAGTTGCCATAAGATTAAACTGCCATGATAGGAGATAAATATTTCTTATTTTTAATGTTTTAGAAAAGCTTGTCGTGAGAAAGATAGTATCCATAGGAGCTGCTATACAATATTAGATGGTAGCTTTGAGGCTCTTTTGTGGTTTGTTTTGGAATGCATTATGATTTATGACATTGTATTATGCAAGTATAGATGTTTTTCCTGCATAATGAATCTTAGTTTGGATTTTTTTAGCGTCCAAGTGACGATTTCTTGTTGCAGCTTCATTGCAGGAAATAAAATTAATTATATGCTTCTTGCTCTTCTGTATCTTTGATCATTTTTCATATCTAATTATGCCCTTTTGGTGTATCTTCTCTTTAGGAGTCCTTATGGTCCTGTATTGTATTATCTTGTTCTTTATCTCCACATTGAGGGATTATTGTGAATTCTCATGGGCTAATTTTCCTCCAGAGTACATGCAAAGTGGTAGAGCAACAGAGAAGACTGATGTCTATAGCTTTGGAGTTCTCGTGCTTGAAGTGTTGAGTGGGAAGCGTCCAACAGATGCAACATTTATCGAGAAGGGTCTGAACATTGTAGGCTGGGTATGTACTTTATTGCTTATCCTTTCTAAGATTAAGATGGCCAGTTCTATAGTTCTGAGGTGCAGGCTTAATATATATTATTTGAGCTTGTGCTTTCATGTGTTCTTGTTTTAGTTCTTCTCCCTAACACATACTAGTATTAGGGCTGTATGTGTCCATGAGGTTCTGTGCGGTGGGAGTGAGTAAAAATTAATCTATAATTGTTAAGCTTGAAAACCAGGAGCTTATTTGTACAATATCCATGAAATTTCCCAACTCATTAGAAAGGCGACGCTTGAGAATTGCATGATCAGAAATCAGAATGCCTCGAGTTATGGTCTTGGTCCTTCTGTCCATGAAACTGATTGGTGGATGTTCTTTCTTGCCACAGCTAAATTTTCTAGTTACTGAAAATCGGCCAAGAGATATTGTTGATCCACATTGCCCAGGAGTCCAACTCGAAAGTCTTGATGCTTTACTCGCTGTGGCCACACAATGCGTCTCCTCAGCTCCTGAGGATCGACCCACCATGCACAGGGTGGTCCAGGTTCTCGAGTCCGAGGTGATGACTCCATGTCCAAGTGAATTCTACGACTCAAACTCTGATGAGTGAGAGCAACTGGAGAGCAGAGATCAGTTTGTTGATCGCCCTTGCCTCATCATTGTCCATGGCTGGGAATCCTGAGGTGGGTTTTCGCCAATCCATGACGACACTTTTGAAT
The DNA here is from genome assembly GCA_963922045.1 of Persicaria maculosa. NCBI lineage: Eukaryota > Viridiplantae > Streptophyta > Magnoliopsida > Caryophyllales > Polygonaceae > Persicaria > Persicaria maculosa. Next base: position 76,599,149 of record OY998255.1, on the reverse strand, counting down.
CCTTCTGAGTTCACATTGCTCACCTTTTCACCTCCTCCCACATCCTCCTTCCGCATCTGGTAAACCTTTGAGCAGATTCTATCATTCATCAATTCATTCCACTGCCCATTTTGTAATATTTCAAGTATACAGCTTATCGCGGGTACGATTCGTCTCCCCTCATATCTAGTTTTTGTTTTGGCAGGCAAACACACTTTTGTTTCTTTTTCCTGAGAAAGTGTATATTCTGTGTACTGTACTACTGTTGTATAAATATTTAGGAGCTCTCCGGCGAATAAGCGGCAGCCATTATTGCCCTTTGTAAAGTAAAAATCATCATGTACTGTGATTGCTTAGATATCCGAGGGCAGCCCTCCTTCCCCTTCCCCCCCCCCCCCCCCCCCCCCCCCCCATTTATATATTTATGCAGTGTGACCTTGAACCCTAATTTTGTCTTCCAGATTTTTGCTCTTAGTATCTGCTTTGTCTCACTTATTATATCCTATGTACTATGTAGCATGCTTTACAGAGGCAATGTGTCTGTGTTCGACAATTGTACAACACTAGTCATTTTTACCATAACCCTCTTTCTTTACATTTTTGTCCAAAATTATACTATCTAGCGTATTACTCGATTATAATTTCAAATTTAGGACTAATTTTATTAAGAGTTTGGTAATAAAAATTTAGAGTTAATTAATTTCCCTGTCGTGTTTGTCTTATGTGTTTTAGGATTGTCGTATCTTTGTGTTATACCGAGAGAGAGAGAGAGAGAGAGAGGAGGTTGAAGGTAGAGGAAGGGGATGAGAATACGAGGGTTTAGACAGGGAGAGGAGGAGATGTTTTGAGACTTGAGAGAGAGAATAAAGAGAGTGTATTTGGATTATTCATTCGATGCCCTCCTAATACCGTATTAAAGGTACACAACACCCTTTTTTCCTAACTACTACCAGTACATAACATTACCCATACATGACATAGACATACTTGAATATCTAAGTAGGGGTAGAAATACTCTATTTACACCACCTATCACTCGCAAACATCCCAACCGGGCCGGAGATACAGGTAGAGTGGGTGAAGTAAATAGATATATGATTTTCAAGTAGAATTTGAAGATAGTCTTTGCCTCTGCCCTCTGGTGGTTATGGAAGTGGCGCAACGGAAGAATTTTTGGTGATGGGAGTTGCCATGTCGATACGAGTGGTTTTGTGCTTGCCCAAGCTCAGTGTTACCATTCAGCAATCACCCAGGATAGAGGAATGCAACAGAGCAGAAGGGAGGAGGTGTTGATCCGATGGAGGGTCCCTCGGGTAGGGTGGACAAAGTTGAATTCGGATGGAGCCAGGGGCGGCCGCAGGGGGGGCGGTCGCCCCTCTTCGGCGTTGGAAGTTCGTAGTATATTTTTTTTAAAAAATAAGGTAGAAAAATTAAAAAAATGCAAAAGAATTGTCTAGCTTAGTTGGTGAAGGGGAGGGAAGGAAGGAAAAGGGAAGCAAGAGGTCATGGTTCAAACCTTATTCCTTATCTTTTACCGCTATTTTTTATTCCAACCAAATTTTTTTTTTTTTTGACGCAAGATAAGAATTAGGTCGGGTCGGCCGCAGCAGAGACCCTTCCTAGCGCGTCCTTCCGGACGAGAACAAGCAGTTCTGGATCATCCTCCCAGCTGACGTCGGCAGGGGATGCATGGGCACTACGAGCAAGGTAGTCAGCCACCGCATTAGATTCCCTGAAAATATGACGAATAGCAATATAAGTAAAGGACGAGATATCAGACAGAATATCAGCTTGTAGCATCTCTATTTCCCAGGGGCATTTCCAATCCCCAAGTAGAGCTTTTATAACTAGTAAGTTGTCTCCTTCAATCAGAAGTTTCGAAAGTTGTAGCTCATTTGCTCGTAGCAAGCCCATCTTGAGACCGAGGTTCTCGGCATAGATCACCGATATATGAGTGCAAACCGACCTGCCCGCAGAGACTACCAAACCAGCAGAGTCACGGATGACAAACCCATAAGAAGATTTGCCACTCGGGAGGACCGAACCATCAAAATTGAGCTTATAGCAATTTTGTGGGGGTTTATCCCACTTCCCAGTTCGATTTTGGCTCTGCCCAAAGTGCGAAGAACCCTTTGAACCGTTACGCTGTATATAGCTGTGAATCCGAGGGTTAGAGTTCAGTGGGTTCGTCGGGTCGTCGTCTAAAACTTTTGACTGTACCCAACAGTGTACCGTTGTACTATGGAATAGCAATATCTCGTTGATAGAAACCTTGTTGGTGTGCTCAAAAACGAGTTGATTTCTAAAGAACCACAAGACCCACCATGCCGAGGCTAGAGCGGCAAAATTTTTGTGTCCAATCGCACATTTTATCTTGGTGAGCGGAATCACATTGCCCATGCCAACAGCGGCAGTAATATGCCCCGAGATGTGTAGTCGTAGCGCTTTTAGCAAGTCTGTAGCCATAGGGCAGTGTAAAAGAAGGTGATCACCTGATTCGTTTGTGTTTCCACAGAAAGCGCAACCCGCAGGTACAACCATATGTGATTTTAGCAATCTGATTTTAGTCGGTAGACCATCATGAGCGATTTTCCATAAGAAGTGTCGCACTTTAGGGGGCACATCGAGAGACCAGATCCAACCGCAATCGAAATCTGGCAACCCGACGTTCTTTGAAAGGAAGGAGTTGGCTGAGGCAGTGGAGAACCAACCATTTTTACTGGGCCCCCAATACAGTCGATCCGTGATTGGATTAGTCGGCAGAGTTATACCAATAATGTGGTCGATAACATCTTTTTCCAGAACATTCGTCAATGAGGCATAAATGCACCTTATGTTCCACTGACGATTGGTGATGAAGTGAGCGACCGAAATACCTTTGAGATTATCTGGGATGGGGTTAACCGTCTTGGAACTTAACGGCTCCTGAAATGCCCAGTTATGGGACCAGAAATCAATGGTTTCCCCGTTTCCAACCCTCCATTGAAGGGCCGGGAGGAACAGATGCCTGATGGACATAAGGCGAGACCATTGCTACGAGGTTTGGCGTTGTTTGTTATAACTGGGAAGATCACAGCCTTTCAAATATTTTTGTGAGATAACACGGACCCAGATATTGTCTGGTTCAGAGATTATTTTCCAAAGGAGCTTCATCTGGAGAGCTATATTCATAGACTCAGCCTTATGAATTCCCAAACCACCCTTCATTGTGTCTGAACAGATTTTGTCCCAACTAATCAGCGGTGGTGCTGCAGAGGTTTTGTTCCAAAAGAACTGACGATACACTTTATCCAGCTCATGCAGAATGTGGGTAGGCAACAAAAACGCTTGCATAAGAAAAATTGGTTTAGCACTAAGATTTGCTTTGATGAACACACGTCGCCCTTCAGCAGATAGATTCGAGGCTTTCCATTTCGTAAGTTGGTTTTTTGTTTTGAGAACCACATCAGCGAATGTATCCTTATTGGTCTTCCCGTTGACTACCGGGCAACCCAAATATCTGTCGAAATTGTTTGCCTGAGGAATACCGAGAACGGCAATAGTAGACGCTATGGCTGTAGTAGTCGTGTTAGGAGATGTTTGGAAGCTAGATTTATGAAGATTCACCTTTTGGCCTGAGATTAAACAGTATCTGTCCAAAATTGACAGCACAGAGGTGCATGCTGATTGGGAAGCTTTGCAGAAAATAAAAATGTCATCAGCAAACGCTAGGAAGGGAATCTTGATACCCGGGCGACCGAAGGTGATACCAAGGTCCCGACTAGTTAACGCTTGGTTATGCAGGGTACGTGCTAGTACTTCAGAAGCTAGAACAAAAAGAAAAGGGGATAGGGGGTCTCCCTGTCTTAAACCTCTTGTGGGTTGAATCAAATTTTACCTATTATAAATGTCATATTTAAATCAAATTTTATATTTTTCTTTCAATATTTTCATAAGATTATTCATTATGTTACACATATATTTTTAAAAATTCTTCTAATTTTTATTCCTATGAATTTTTTTCTATTATCAATGTCATAGTTAAACCACAATTTATGAGTTTTTTTTTTGTCATATTTTTCAATCCTATCATTTTTTTTTCATTTACCAATGACAAATTCTTTAAAAAAATTATAATTTTCTTTCAATATTTTAAAAAAAATCTTAATCATGCTACACACACATATAAATTATTAAATTATTATATGAATTTTTGTAATAAAATATCATATTTATACCACAACTTATGGTTTTCTTTCAATATATTTTTAAAAAAATTCTTTATTATATATACCGAGGAATTTTTTTTTTCCTAACAAACAATTTCGCCCCTCTAGCGATTCCTGCGGCCGCCACTGGATGGAGTTGTGTTGCAAGAGTTGGGTTTGGCGGCGGCTAGTGGGGTTCTTTGTGATGACGAGGGGTAGTGGGCTGCTGGGTATATGTGCAACATCGCCATCGGTATTTGCTCAGTACCCGTTGCCGAGCTTTGGGGGGTTGCCCATGGCCTCCAACTTGCGTGGGATAATGGGTGCTGCCAGCTGAAAGTGGAGTTTGATTCGCAACTTATGGTTCAACTGTCACAGAAACAGGTTCCTACTTCACATCCTCTTGCTAGCTTGGTACATAGATGCCAAGGCTTTATTCGTAGAGATTTGGTGATCCGGTTTCGTCACATATACCGTGAGGTCAATTCGGTTGTGAACTTTCTAGCTAGTTTAGCGTTTAGTTTTCTTGTTGGGTACCATGACTTGCCTGACCCCTCCGGGGACATTGCTCGATTGTTAGGGAACGATGTAAGGGGTTTGGCTACCCCGCCTAATTAGACCATAGCTGGTTATTTTTTCTCTAATAAAGCGCATATTGAAGCACCGAAAAAAGGTAGAATTTGAATATTAATACAAACATGTAATTTTCTACGGGTGTTGCTAGATACACCACAAATCACAAGGTTAAAATTGCACGTCCTCAAGGACGTGCAAGCTTTGTGTCTAATTAATATTTAAAAAAAAAAATTAACCCCTTTTAATCATGCACGTCCGGACGTGCATTATTTGGAGTGTATATAGCTGAACCGTTTTCTACGGACAAACAAAACTAAAATGAGCATTGTTTACTTGTTTAGAGGGAAATCGGAAAATAAACCAACACAGACCGTACAACAAAAAGATAGTTAGGGCCCAATCCCAAGCCCAAGACCAAGCCCAAAGCCATTATGATAATATATAATATATAATCGGATATGTTTTCAATCATTGAATTTCATTATTATTTCAGATCCCTTGTTGGACTTGTTGCGTATTCAGTTTCATCACAAAACGCTTTCTCGCTCCTTCCATCCCCAATTTCTAGGGTTCCCACTTTCGACCTAGCAAGCCTCCAATTGTTCCAACCGCCTGACCCTTTCCAATTTCTTCATGTTTTCCCCGATTCTTTTCCTACTCCATCAAGGATTTATCTGATCGATTCTATCTTCTCTCTGTTTCCGAGTTTACAAACCCTAGGTTTTAATTTCAGATTCATCGGATTTTTTTTTATACGCATCAGAGCTATGATCATAATCTTAACCGGATCCCCGTGCGTGCTGGCTTCTTCGATCGCTCTTATTCAGAATCTTCGCGTTTTGGGCCCCGGATTGAATCCCTTTTCTCCTTACAACATTGCCAATTACTCCCGCTAAACTAGTAGTTCGTTTTGATTTTCTCCCTTGTTGTTGTGAATCAATATTGAAAAAAGTCTTTCAATTTCCTGCGGTTATTGTACCTTCAGATCATGTAAGGCGTGGATTCTTGGTCCCTGCCGATTGATTTTAGCTTCCGTTTCTTGTGTTCCAATCTTTGGATCCGTAAACTCAGTGCTTGCTTATTTTTCGTTGCTCGAATTGTTGTTGGAAAGCTTAGTCATGCCCTCGGAGCAGTTGATTCTTGCTCGTCGAAAATTTTCCGGACGACGTTCATCGCTATTTGGCGGTGATACAGATGACAGAGGTTGGACCTCGCTTCACGTCGGAGCTTGTAAAGGCGATGTAAAATTGGTATGTTTCTTAACTTGCCCTTTTGCTATTTAATTTATTCATTGATCAATGTCGATATGTTATTTGTTTCTAGACTTTTCCAAATTTGCCATTTGATTTGGTTTCTCCCATGGATTAATGTTAGAACTTGTAGTTGTATTGCAGTGCATTAGGATGGAAACGTTATGTGGTTAGGAACGGAAACATGTTTGTTATTTGTAAGCTTCAAATGTGCTTATTTGCATATAGATAATGCCTTGATTGTGAGCAAGAGATCAATGCATCAGTCCTGTGAAGTAATAGGTTTTGCAAAACGGTAACAAAAAAAGTTTGGTGTTGTTGGAGATACTAGGAGAATTTTGTGTTCGTGTCCTTGGCCACTTTGGAGTTGGAACTGTGATCTGACCTTTTTATAAGGTTATTCTCTGTAACCATCTAATTTGAGATTCGTGTTGATCTCAGTACCAAAGTGGGAGTTGAAGTTAATAGGTCAAATTATTTCTGAAAGGTGAAAACTGTTTCTTAAGATTCTAGATACATTGTTAGAAAACTGCAGTTTGATTTTATAAGTCAATGTTTTGTGCATAATATTGGAGGAATTCAAAGTGTTATGTATTATATTGTATAATATTGGCGACCCTGAGTTACTCTATTTCTCATACCTAAAAGCCTTGTCATTTCTTTTTTGAACACTTTGTTACCTGATTATTGGATTGATCGGGGGAATCTTTGTTACCATCGCTTCTCTTCCTTGCTCAAACTTTAAATATCTCAATGGCCTTTTATGTTTGTTGCTCCATATTAGTGATTATGATGTAATATTCCTTCCCTCTGTCAAAAAAACTTGTATTGTAAGCGCGTTTTTTTTTTCTTTCTCGGGTCTGTGAATCTTCTGTGTTCTGCATATCCTTTCATTCTTACGTGCATCTGTTTTGCATAAATTTTGATAGGTCAAGCGATTGCTGAACGAGGGAATGGATGTGAATGTGCCTGCTTGGGGTCCCAAATCACCAGGAGTGACCCCCCTCCACCTTGCTGCTAAAGGAGGGCATGTTAAAATGATGGATGTATTGCTCGAGTATGGTGCTGATATCGATGCCAGAACTAAGGGCGCCTGTGGCTGTAAGATACTACTACTCTTAAACACAGTGTTACCCTCTTTAATTCACGTCTATACCCTGTTTTCAACCTGGCATGTTTCCATTGAACCTTGGTTATGTTTAGACCTGTCAAAACACAACCCGACCCGGTGACCCGACCCGACCGACCGAAATTTTTTGGGTCAAGACCCGGAAATTTTGACCCGCGAATTTTTCCCGAACCCGAAAACCCGGAAATTTTTCGGGTAATCTGGGTTTCGACCCGGTGACCCGATTGACCCGGTAATTTTGACCCGATTTACCCGATTGACCCGGTAACCCGATTGACCAGGTTGATTTATAATAAAATATAATTAATTTTTTTTATATTTAATTAAAAGTTATCGCAAAATTATCAAATTATGATTTTTTTAATTTAAAAAAGAAAAAATTGACAAACCCGAAATCGACCCGAACCCGCCTGAAACCCGGTCAAACCCGGGTTCTAGTCAACCCGAAAAACCCGAAACCCGTTTTACCCGGGACCCGTTTTACCCGAGACCCGGAGTGACCCGACCCGAACCCGACCGGAATGACCCGTTTGACAGGTCTAGTTATGTTTGCTTCTCAGGGACACCTCTTCATCTTGCAGCAAGGAAGCGGAACAAGGCAGCAGTGAAGTTTCTGGTGGAGAATGGGGCGTTCCTTCCGCCTGACATTAACGACTGCAGGTTCAATCCACCTATTCACTACTGCTCAGGACTTGAATGGGCTTATGAAGAACTGAAGCGCCTTGAAGAGGATAGCTCTGAAACATCTACTTCTGACAACTCGGAGAGCTGATAAGAGTTCATGGCCTTCTTGTTGCTTGTGCTAGTATGATATAATGCTGGACAAGACCTACTTGCCTTTTTTGTTCTTTGTTTTGGAAAACTATGTTTAGACTCTGGTTGTCTGGAGTTATCCAATTACAGTACTCAGTATTGTTCTACTATATTGCTATAATATTCTGTGTGTACTTGCATCTGTGGTCAAATTTGCTAACAAAAAGCATATTGATTGCTGGATTGCTAGTAGGTTATTGTTGTTTTGCTTGTGATATGTGTGTGATCTTCTACTTGTGATTTGGCTACTACACAGTATATGCCTCTACTCGAGTTGAATTTTAAAAATGCTTTTACTGGATAAATATTAGATTAGATATCAACAATTGGTCAATACACATTTATAAATCGGTTTTTCTAAACCTATGTCCCAAGGACCTTTTATAGATTATTACTCAATCATCAATACATGTTAGTTTTGAAGTTAAAATTTGGCTAAGAATCAAAACAGTATGAGATCTTCAAACCTTATGCAAGATAATAACAGTAATAAAACTCCATGACACTAGTAAAGTAATATAATAACTTTTTTCAATGTGGGGGATACATTATAAATCTAGAAAAAAGATAAATCATGATTTTAGTGTATTGATTTTGGAGGTTATTGTATTGAAAAGAAGGAAAAAAAAAAACTTTTTCAAAAGGATATTTTTTTTTATAGTGTCTAATGTGTAGCTATGAGCATACAATATAAAATTTAATATTATATATGTCAAACCTTGTAAAATTTCAAACATTTCACTTTAATCCAAATGATTTTATTTTGTTTTTGTGGTTCTATTGTTTATAACCAAAATTTAAAAAAAAATAGAGAAAAAGCAGGAGATGACAGTACAAACACCATAGAGAAACTCTGTCTCGGTTCCAACTTTGTTCGCCTTCGTTAGTTTTGGGCTTCTTTCTGTAGTTTGTTCGTGGTGCTTGATCTCTATTGTTTGGTCTTGTAATTTTCGTCTATTTTCATAATGGTTTGTCCGTTGTCGATCTTTTCAGCCTCTCGACTCACTGGGAATTTCCAGTAGTCGAATTCTTTCGGGTTAAAAAAAAAACAGAGAGAGAGAAACTTTATTTATTTATTTATTTTTTGATTAGGTAAAAATTCGGTTGGGGGACCCTAACCGAATGCATCCTGTCGGATGAGGTCAAGAAGACCTGTATCTGAGTATAGCTCAGATCCCCTGGTAGAGTAGCAAAGGTGTGCAACCTTATCTGCTACCCGGTTACCAATACGGGGAATATGTGATATGTTTACATTTCTTATTCCTTTGAGAAGGTTTTGGATATCTGACATAGCCATTTCTATTTCCCAAGGACATCCAGCTTGTGATGTTAGGTAATCCGTGATAATTTTAGAGTCTCCTTCTATTATTAGATTTGCTATGTTTAGTTCTCTCGCCTTTTCTATCCCTAGGCGTAGAGCTAAGGCTTCCGCTATAAGGGGTGATTGTCCACCGTTTGCTTTTCCGCCAATGTTGATTGGGTTTCCATGCCAGTCTCTGATGATGTATCCAATGGAACTGTTTGTGGTTGATTTGAATGATCCGTCAAAGTTTAACTTATATTTGCCCTCTGGAGGTTTTTTCCATCGGTAGGTTTTCCTATTGTTCCCGGATAGTCCTTTTCCTTTACTTTGTTTCTGTATGCCGTCTTCCTCCATATCATTCCACTTACTAGCTTTCCTCCAATTATCGATATTGGTTGTGATCATTTTCTTTATAGCCTTTGTAGAGGGAAGGGTTTCATTTCTAAAGATTGTTTGATTTCTTATAAACCAGATGGTCCACCATCTGATTGCTAATTGTTGTTTCTTTTCCATCGGAAGAGTGGAACCTAAAGTTTGTAAAATTTGATTCATATCTCTGTTTCCTGTAATTAGATTGTTGATGTTTTGAGATATTTGACCATGGAATTGTTGCTGGAAATTGTTGATGGGACATTCTATGAATAGGTGAATATCATCTTCCATGAATTGGTTGCACAAGCTACATGTGGTCGGTACTGCCACCCCTTTTAGGGCCAGCCTGGAAGCCGTGGCTAGACCTTTTTGTTTTATTTTCCAAATAAAGTTCTTAACTTTAGGTGGGACGTCAAGTTTCCAAATCCATGAGAACTCATCCGACGAACTTTGTGGAGTTGATGAGATTAAGTTAAAGGCACTTGTTGTTGTGAACCATCCCTTTTTGGCAGGCCACCAATACAGTCTGTCTGTCAGGGGAGTGATTGGCAGTGGAATTTGCATTATATCCTCTACTATTGGCTTTGGGAGCACCGATTCGAGTTTTTCCTTCCACCATTGTCCTCCTATAATGAAATTGCTTACGGAATCATGTTGGTTAATGTTATGTTGAGAGTCTGTTTTGTCTTTTAGAGGAGTCGTATCCACCTAGTTATCTTCCCAAAACTTAATTGATTTTCCATCACCCACCTGCCAGATGAGACCCTTTTTGAATTTTGGAATCAGATACCTTAGTTTCGACCATTGCCACGAGGCATTGCCTTTTCTAGAGTAGGTAAGGATGTGGCTTTCTTTCAGATACTTGTGTTGTATGATTTTGACCCAGTTATTTTTCGGTTCCGCTAGAATTTTCCAGAGGAGTTTTAGCTGAAGAGCTTCATTCATATCTTTGGTTTTTCTAATTCCCAATCCTCCGTCCTTTTTTGGTTTGCATATTTTGTCCCAACTGATTAAAGGACTATGTTGAGCATCTTTGTTCCAGAAAAAGGTTCTGTTGATTTGATCTAATTGTTTGTGTACCGCTACCGGAAGCATGAAGCTCTGCATTGAGTATAAAGGTTTCGATGATAAATTAGACACTATTAGGGTTGCTCTACCTTGTTGAGAAAGAGCATTGGCTCGCCATTTGCTCAATTGGTCTTTAGATTTGCAAATCATTTCGCCAAAGGTTTCCTTGGTAACCCTCCCATTTATGATTGGACAACCTAAATATTTTTCCAGGTTTCGTTCAAGGGGTATGTTTAGAATCCCTTCTAGGTCTCGAGCTCTTGATCTAGGAATACCCGGGGTGGTTTGGAAGGACGATTTATGATAATTTATTTTTTGCCCAGAGAATTTACAATAATCTTCAATTATTTCTTTAACTTTTGTACATGCAGGGTTAGTTCCTTTTGAGAAAATTATTATGTCGTCTGCAAAGGCCAAGAACGGAACGCAGGGGCCCGAATGGCCAAATTTGAATCCGATGCTGTTGTGGTTAGATTCTTCATCCCTTGAGAGTTTACGCGCAAGAATTTCTGCCCCGAGCAGGAAGAGAAACGGGGAGAGGGGGTCCCCTTGCCTCAAACCCCTTGAAGGTTTGAAGGGGTCTGTAGGACCGTTGTTTACTAAAACAGAAAAGGAGACCGTGGTCACACATTCCATAATAATATCCACAAATTTTTGGCTGAATCCAAATTTTTGGAGGACTGCTTTCGTGAAGTGCCAATCTACTCTGTCGTATGCTTTCTCCATATCAAGTTTTATTGCAGCCCATCCCTTGATACCTTTTCTAGTGCGAAAGGAATGGAATATCTCGTGGGCTATTAGGATATTGTCTTGGATTGCTCTGTCGGAAACAAAAGCTCCTTGTAATGGGTGTATAAGTTTTCCTATCACCATTTTCAGTCGTTCTGTTATTATCTTTGAGATGATTTTATATAAGGTAGAACATAGGCTAATAGGGCGATAGTGTGTAGTCATGGTAGGGTTATCAATTTTTTGTATGAGGGAGATGAAAGTGTGGTTAATTTGTTTCAGCATTTTGCCAGAGTGAAAAAATGCTTTTGTAGCCCGGATGATATCAGATCCAACGATGTCCCAATAATTTTTGTAGAACTCAGCCGTCATTCCATCAGGACCAGGGGATTTGTTGTTCCCTATAGAGAAAACAGCCTTTTTGATTTCACTGTTTGTTGGTTGTTGGATAAGAGATTTGTTTTCCTCTTCTGTAATGGTCGGGTTGATTTCTGAAAGGTATTCTTCTAATTGGGGGTTCCTGTGCATTTGTTCCCGATTAAATCTTTTCTCAAAGTCTCTTTGAATTTCTCTTTTAATATTCTCATTGCCAATTATGTTTGTTCCTTCTGCGGAGGTAATTGTTCTAATTATCTTCCGATTTCTTCTTCCCGTGGCTACTCTATGGAAATAGGAGGAGTTGGTGTCTGCTAGTTTTAAGTGTTTTGATTTAGCTCTTTGGTTCCAATAAGTTTTATGGAAAAGAACCAGTTTTTCTCTTTTAGATAGTAGATTTTGTTCTTTTGTGTACGAATCTGGGTTTTGGTTGGTTTGTTGGATAGATTGTATTTCGATTAGGGCCTCGTCAACGTCTTGTATTTGTCGGAAGATGTTTCCAAATGTTTTTTTATTCCACTTTTTGGCCTTTTGTTTGAGGATTTTTGATTTGTATGTAATACGGAACATAGCAGAGCCTGCACATGAAGCTCTCCATGATTGCTTAACAATATTTCGGAAGTCTCTCCTTTGCAGCCAAATGTTTTCAAATTTAAAAGGGGGTGGTTTAAAGCTAGTGTTTTTGGAGATGTTAATTGAGATAGGACAGTGGTCCGAGTTAGAGAATGCTCCATTCTTAATTGCCAACTCGGGGAACATGTCAATTACTTCATGATGGACAAGTACCCTATCAAGTTTTTCCAAAATGTTATCTGGACCAAATTGCTTTTTTCTCCAAGTAAACGGGTTGTCGTACGAGGGGATGTCCAGCAGGGAGCAAGCATCTTTGAATTCCATTATTCTCGTAAATCTTCCAGGAAGGGTTTCTGCCCCTCCACTTTTATCCGCTGGTTGGCTTATTTCGTTTAAATCTCCCATGATTAGGCATGGAATATCACTTTGGGTAATCAGATTTTTTAGATTTCTCCAGAAATCGTCTTTTTCTGAGGGGTTTGGTGGGGCGTATACAAACAGCATTAGACACTCAAAGTTCTCTTTTATGTTCTCATATTTTATGCCAATAATTCTAGGGAGATGAATAATTACCGAGATGGATTCGTCTATGAAGGAGTTTTCATTCCAGAATAGGGCAATGCCCCCGGCACGACCCGACGCCGGGGACCAACACATGTTTGTGAATCCCGCATTTTTCCATAGAGATTCCTTTGGTTCTGTTTCAGTCTTTGTTTCTGCTAAGATTAGCATTTGTACATGATCTAACGAACGCCATTCGTTCATGTTAGTCCAGAAGGTTTGTTTTCCAATCCCTCTACAGTTCCAATATCGTATGATCATGACCACTTTGTTTGTGCATAGGAGAGCAAAAGGTGAGCCCTCCCATACTCATAGCTTACTCTTTTTGCGGTGTTCCCAACACTCTTGCTTTTGTCTAAGAATTTGTAAATATTTTGGTTCCCCTTATTTGCATAGGTAATACAAGGTCTAGTACACCGTCGAACATAGTTGAACATGGCATAGTACACAGCCGTGATTGGTGGCTCATAAAAGCCAATTACATCCTTCTTAAGTGTTTGCACTATGCCGTTGTTGACTAATCTAGCATATAGATGAAGAGGGGGCCAAATTCCCCGTAGCATAAGATACCCACTAAGCTTGTTACAAGGCCAAGAACAGCACCATTGAATACCCCTTGGATTCCAATTTGTTTTACAACAATTTTTCCCTGAGATTAAATTTTGAACGTAGCTAATTTGAAAGGATGACTCAATGAGGTCAAATTTGCCGATACAAGTGGGTTTGAAGAAAGATTGTTTCACTTTAGTTATTGCTATATAACAAGGATAGAAAACAGCACCAAAATACAAAATTTCATCATTCACAATCCAATAAATATGATAATGGACGAGAGATAACAGTCTTTTGCTCGAATGATAATTATTCACACGATCATTACACAGACTTTTCCAAGGGTGAAAAAAAACAACTTTCCACAAAACCAGAAGCCCATATGAGAGTATACAGGTGGTAGGGCAAACCCAGCTCCAATGTTCCCAGTAGTTCTTTAGAAGTAGAAAACATTTGTTGAATAATTGTAAATCACAAATAGACTTGTTAGTGTAGTAATAAGGTTCACTTGTTCGGGCTTTTTTGCAATTTCCCATCAACTGGGAAAATGTAATATAGACTACATGGAAATCACCTTTGCAATAGTCAGGAGTGGAAGTAACAGGGTCCCATCCTTCCAGCTGCTCAAACTCATATAACTTGAAAAAAGAAACATGAGGAGCAACAATAGAAGCATAGGACAATTCTGTTAAACTAGACTTATAAAGAGCTTTATATATATAGAAACTTTCAGCATCTATGATGTTACAAACCTTTTTCCTCCTAGCCGACACGAGTTTAAGGCCAACAGAATCAAAACAGAGGCAGCTTACACTGGTTTTTAATGCATAACCACAGACCAAATAATTCCTTGTAATACAATCAGTAAATACACCGTTTAGAAGGCCATTTCTACTGTTAATAGGTATCCTTAACGGGAGGCAACACTCAAAGTTCCATTTGTTAACGTAATAGAGTATACATAATAGTTTGACAAAGGGCAAGAATCGGTCCCCCCCCCCCCCATAGAATTTAGCATTTAGTCCCATCAGCTTAGACGATGCCCATTCGGATTCACCAAAGTTCCCAACACGGTTACTAGAATCAGATTTTGAAAACAGCCCCACCTCCTGCTGCTCAAACTTACGCATACCTGAAAGTACTACGCAAGGAGCAACGAAGAAGGTGAGGAAGCTTTTCCACATATTGGGAGAGTCGATCATGTCAGAATCGACACCCAAAGCAACTTCCTCAGCAGCCCGGTAAAGGGAGACTTTAGATGGAACCGAGGCATACGAGTCCAAAGAGACATCATATGGGATATAAGGGATATTTGTTGAAACAATACCTCGCAAAAGAGCCGGAGGATGTATATCAAGGGGAGGGTCACCCATCAATATATAGTATATTACCTGGAAGGTTTTGCTTGTGATTCCTCCTCCATCATTGGGGCGGGAAACCCCCTCAGGAATGTTGTTCTCATCATTATTGTTGTTGCCCAAGCGAGCAAAAGTAGACAGTGAACAAGCAGCTTCCACTACACCAGTCATACCTAGGTCCTTACCGAAGTTAGGCATGCCAAAGCACAGAATAAAACATATCCGGTAAGGAGAAGATCCAGCATATATGAGTGTCATTACTTTACTCTTAATACGCCACATATGAAAACTCAAAAATTCAGGAGTCCAGAGTTTCTGATAAGCTATATACATCAGAAAGAATCTTTTCATTAATCCATATTTTGAAAACTCAGTTTGCCATATAATCATAGACTCCATAATTAGATAGCCAATATCAAGCAAGCAAAGCAGTATAATCCACCACGAAAGGCACGATAAAAGCCAGTTGCTGATAAAACAAAGCAAAAGTTGACACAATCTGTACCACATATTGTTCTCTAAAATAAATTGCGCAAGACAACCTATGATGTTCAAGAAATTGTTTTTATACCACCTGTAAACCTTGAAAAATTTCCACAAATTTTGCAATCGAATGCGCTCTATCATTTTAATAAGCAAGTGACTAGGCACAACAAAGAACATAGACTGAGATTTTTCCAATGAGATCATAAAAAAAGCTCCCAATTTTACATCATTGGAGATAAATCCCTGATTCGGACATGTTTGATTCGAAAAAGCTTGAATTAAGACCCAGTAGCAATAGTAATCAGAAGAGAGTTTTACCCGGGAGGCTGCAGCTCTTACACTGCTCAATAGCACATATGAAGATGCCATGAGGGTCATCGAATTCTTCACCATGACCGTCAACTTTTTGTTCTTCTTTTCGGCTTTCGATTTCCTTGCTTTTCTTCCACCCTCATTGAGATCTAGAGATCCCTCAGGAATTTTTTCCTCATAGCGAGGTTTTGGGCCCTTTCGGGAGGTATTCGATAGGAAATCGGCGGAGCCGACCCCTATGGGTTTTTTGCCCTTTCGGGATGTTTTTAATAGGAGCACGGCGGAGCCGACCCCTGAGTGTTTTGTACCTTTATCCTTGGCAGTAGAAACCAAGACAGAGAGAAAAGAAATCCACCAGTTAGCAATTTGAAACCAAAGGTAAGGGAGGAGAAGATGGTAGTAAACATGAGAGGTGTGAGTTGAAGAGAAGGAGAGGGATCGGTCAACAACGGAGAGCAAACCATACCTTAAAGGAGATTTCTTACAGAAGGAGAGAAGAACAGCCGTAGAACTTCCACACGGCGAGAACCCACCTCCCGCTCTATAGTCCAGGGCTTTCGGAAACCTAGATCCAGGATCCGGCCAAGGGGGGGCCCTAATCTTCCCGGAGCACCCCCAGCCCAACAAAACATCTCTTCCGGAGTTAAATCCTTGCAGGACTCCACATAGAGCCACCAAAGGGAGGAGACAAGAAGCAAACCCCCAAATTGATTTGATATTATGGAGAACAGATCTATCACCGTCGCAGGGCCGAGGAAGGATCCCGACTGCGAGAGGGGTAGGGGAGAAGAGGAAAACGTCATCTCCTCTGGTATAGGGAAGGATTGCACATAGATTTGTTCTTGAGATGTTTATATTGTTAGGGTTTTCAGGACGGGAATGGACGATGGAAGGTTTTTGGAGGAGGAGGGTAATCGCCGCGCGTGGAGCGCGTTCTTCACAAGGCATCTTTTTTCGAGAGAGAAACTTTATTATTCTACGTTGTAAAAGCATAAATTAATGTTTTTGTATAGAAAAAAAAAAATCATGTTATTTACTTATTTATTTATTTTTAAAAAAAATCCCCAAATCTTATGTATCCACCGACTACCTGCAAGGCTGCAACATTCCAATCTATCGCTGCTCCCAGAGAGGCAGAGACCACCGCGCCATCGATACCGTCCGCGCCGTCGGCAATAAGGTCGATCTTGCCCTCAAGCGGCGTAAAAATCCGCCATCTCCTCCTCGCAGCTCTCCCCAATTTCCTCGAATTGGGGAAGAACAAATCACCAGATCAATCTCTGCGATTCGCGTGTTCTACTCAATTAATCAACCAATTGGCAATACACCCGGTTATCCTCTTCAGTTTTTTTCCTTCACTTGCAGAATGAAATGGAAGAAGAGATCTTTTTCCTCTCAGAAATCGATCCTCTCTCCTCGTCTCCTTGGAGCCTTCATCTTCCTCCTCTTCCTTTTTCTCTTCTTCGTTTTCTACAGGCAATCTGCCAATTCTCTTTCCCCTCTCACAACTAATCCCTCCCTCAGCCATGGCCAGATCTCGTTTTGCAGCAGTAGAGGTGCTCGATCCGGCGGAGAGAGGTTTCTCTGGTACGCGCCCCATAGCGGGTTCAGCAATCAGCTCTCCGAGTTCAAAAATGCCGCTTTAATGGCTGCCATTCTCAATCGAACGCTTATCGTGCCTCCGATTTTGGATCACCATGCCGTCGCGCTCGGTAGCTGTCCTAAGTTTAGGGTTTTGAGTCCCAATGAGCTCCGTCTTAGGGTTTGGGATCACGCCATTGAGCTTCTTCGCACTGGAAGGTTAGTGAGATCTCTCTGCATCACTTTTGCGATCTGAATTCCTCCCTGCTATTTTATGACTGATGCTCTTAGTTATGATAACCTGTAATTTAAGGATTTTCTTATCTGTTTGTGGATCAATTTTGATGGAGTCATCCATAGGAAGTACGTAGATCTTTACTTTGACACTAGTATCTTGAGCAGTTTGATTGATGGAGATGAATATATGAGTGTTCATCATCTTTCACAAAGCTGCTGATTCATCTTTATTTCCTAAAAGTGAAGAGTATCTTCTGTTATCTATAGCTTTTTCATTGAGCTGGTATCATGATTTTTGAAATTGTGACTAGTTCTTTCCTTGATTATGTCTGGACTTTCAGGTATGTTTCAATGGGAGATATTATTGATCTTACCTCATTGTCATCTTTGAATATTCCAACCATAGACTTGAGAGATTTTGTAACAACATGGTGTGATGTCGACTTGAAGCATATTTGCTTGAATGACAATGGCATACCCTCGACAGTGCTGGATAAGATTAAGCGATGTGGTTCTTTGCTATCTGGCCTTGAAGGAAATGTTAATAATTGTTTGCATTCGGTTGGTGAAGATTGCAGAACGACTGTTTGGACATACCGTGAAAATGGTAAAGATGGATCTCTAGATACTTTTCAGCCTGATGATCAACTCAGGTTGAAGAAGAAAATTACATACGTCAGGCAACGAAGGGATGTGTACAGGAATCTTGGACCTGGCACAAAACCGGATTCATCTGTTGTATTAGCATTTGGGAGCTTGTTTACCGCACCATACAAAGGGACTGAGCTTTACATTGACATCCATGGATCTCAAACAGATAGTCGAATACAATCTGTCATTGGAAAGATTGACTATCTTCCATTTGTCCCTGAGATCACAAGTGCTGCGAATGAGTTTGTTCACGAAACTATTAGGCAGCCTTTTCTCTGTGCACAGCTCAGGCTGTTGGATGGGCAGTTCAAGAACCACTGGAAGGCTACCTTTTCCATGCTTAGGCAGAAGATAGACTCTTTGAGAAAAGAGAGTTCTATTCCTATTCATATTTTCGTCATGACTGATCTTCCTGTGGGTAACTGGAGTGGGACTTACCTAGGAGATTTAGAACGAGATAAAAGCACATTTAAACTGCATTTCTTGAGGGATGAAGATGACTTTGTGAGGCAAACTGCTAAGAAGGTTGCATCCGCAGGTCATGGAAGAAGTCTCGGACCCATCCTAAAGCATCCAGATCGAGAAAATAGCATGGACATGCAGTGTCCTGGTCAGGTTTTACCCGATGTATTACTTTATCTGGAGGAAACTATTTGTAGTTGTGGTTCACTGGGATTTGTTGGCACTCTTGGGTCTACTATAGCAGACACTGTGGAGCTGATGAGGAAGAAAGGCATCTGTTCAGGAAAAAGCTAAGATTGCAATGCCACCTCTGGTCTTCACTGTAGTGAATCTGATGCAATGCCTGAAATTTCTTAGTAGAACAAACCGAATGGATTGCAATCAGTTGATGGCTATATTCTGAATGTGATCAATCTGATGGAGACATAACATTTGCGAGTTTAGGCTTTAAGATTATTACCAAAGATAGTCGGCGTATAGTACTCTAGCTCTAACCTTCACAGTATTTATCTTCTTTTGAATGTTTATATCAGAGTGACAGACATTGTAGTGCAGTTAGGAATTTGTAAACTGTTGGATTATTGCATTTTTAACACTCATCTATCAATATTTAGCAGTACAGCTGCATTGATCTATCAATATTTAGCAGTACAGCTATAACAGTACTGAGAGAAACAAGCCAAATATGGAACCCTAATCAATCATTCAATCCTCCATTGCCTGGCTCATTATGAATCAATTCGAGCCCCTAAACCCTGTCTGCCATTCCAGGGCTTAAACTTGACCACCTCCACATCATGGTCTACATTCCTGCCAATCCCCATGCCCTCTTTCCAGCCATAGCCGGCCATCAATGCCGCCCCGAATCCCTCAACAGGAACCTCGTCAAACTGCTGAGAGCCTTCATCGTCCGGCAAGCTATCTAGATCCGCCTTCAGTTTCTTCAACATAACGCTATCAATCGAGTCCTTGGAGCCCTCATCCGGCGCTCCGTTGCCGTTGCTCGGAGTCCTAGATTGCCGAATATTGAGTCCGTACATGATGCCATCAATCAACTCCTTGGGGCCCTGATCCGCTGCGCCGTCGCCGTCGCCGTCAATCGGAATCCGAGATTGCCTGATGTTGAGACCTTCGTGGATCTCGGCGCCAGAAGCAACAGCGGAGGCGGAACGCGAAGGAAGATTGAGGCTTTCTGTCATCTTGGCAGGCCAGAACTGGTTCTGGATTGGAGGGATCACCAGCTTAGGGATTTCAGTAGAGGAACCATCGTTGAATTCGGTGATGTAATGACAGGAATTTTCGCCGCCGTTATCTAGGTCATCGTCGTCGCTGAACAAGTCAGAGGGCTTCAAAGTTTGCTGATGATTTGAGGAAGATGACTTGGATGAGATGGAGAACGAAAGCTTTTTGTCCATGGCGAAGAAGAAGGATTAGGGTTTTGATCTCTCCCCCTTTCTCCACCCCTCCCGTTGATTAAAGTAACTCATCAACCGACATGAATGACGAACAAGATTTGAATCGGAATAATATGGCTATGGTTTTCCACAATAAGAGCATCAGCCAAAACTTCTCTCCTCTTCTTATTCGTCCACCTCGTTTTCCACTAACTTTATTCTCAATCCTCCTCAATTCACTTCCTATCATCCACAATGGTCGGGTTCCCAATAAATCTATCTCATCACTTTTTTCACACCCTACTATATTTTCTATATAATTTTAATTATTAAAATAATTGGATTGATTTAGCAATTAAAAAATAATTAATTTAATTTTATAATTATATTTCATAATTAATTTTAATTATCAATTGAATACTTTCTATCACAAATTTATTTAATATCTCAAAAATCTTGTATGGATTGAAAATAAAATTGAAAGTTAAAAAAAAACTGGAAGTTAAAAAAAAACTGATTTATTTAATTTAATTTTTATGTAAATTTATTTAATTTAATTTAATTTTAAAAAACTGGAAGTTAAAAAAACTGGAAGTTAAAAAAAAAGAAATGATTTAATTTAAAAAACTGGAAGTTAAAAAAAAAAAAACTGGGAAGTTAAAAAACTAGAAGTTAAAAAAATGATTTATTTAATTCAATAGAATACTTTCTATCACTAATTTATTTAATTTAATTTTTATGTAAATGTGAAAAGAAAAGTGGAAGTTAAAAGAAAAGAAGAAATGTTGTAATTTATTGACACGTGGCGAAATTTGATTGGTTTCGGATTTGGGAAGGTTCCCAATATATTGAGGCACCCCAAATATCGGGAGGTTGTGTACAATGGTTGGGTTGTCCAACTGAGTGGAAAAAGTGTTTTGGGGAGGTCAGTGACCGACCATTGGTGATGCTCTAAGGATCCGTTTGGCAATACAAAGAGCTTTTCGAAGCCTTTTTTTTAATATTCTATAGTTTTAAATAAGTTAAATATAATATTTTAGTTTAATTAGCTTTTGAAATTATATTTTTATCAGCTACTCATCCAAAATTTTCATAACTCTATTGATTTTCTCCTAGGTCATTCGTTAGTTTGTATCAGCTATTCTATCAGTTGGATTACCAAACATTTATCAGCTTCAGTTATCCCATCAGCTACGTGTTATCAAACATACCCTAAAAAACAAATCGGGATTAACACTTTGCTCAATTGGTAAGGACGAATCACCGATTATATGTTCGATCTCGTGGGGGTATTATGGAATTTATGGTCATGGTGTATTCACAGTCACGTACTCACATGTGTGATGTGAGATTCCGAGAATCCCGAGCCGGGTCGTATCAAATCGGGAGTCGTGCCGGGTTTATTTTTATTTTTGTTTATAAGGTCGGGATCCACCACTTTACACAAAAGCTTAAGCCATTGTGTAAGGGTTTCTCCCTCCCTTATATTTTGGGTTGTTTTTCACTCCACCGCCGATGTGGGAAGTGTTTTATCCCAACACGCCCCCTCAAGTGCAACCCGCCTGGATCGGGTTGACACTTGAAATCTTTTTTTCTTTTTTTTCTTTTTAAATCTTCTCCCGGGTCGAGACTCTCAATCTCTTTATAGCTCGCCCGGTTTTTTTACAACGGGATTCGGCATCTCATTCTCTTTTAGCCTATCCCGAAGCCAGGAAAACCGACCCCGACTCGGACCTGCTCTGATACCATGTGAGATTCCGAGAATCCTGAGCCGGGTCGTATCAAATCGGGAGTCGTGTCGGGTTTATTTTTATTTTTGTTTATAAGGTCGGGATCCACCACTTTACACAAAAGCTTAAGCCATTGTGTAGGGGTTTCTCCCTTCCTTATATTTTGGGTTGTTTTTCACTCCACCGCCGATGTGGGAAGTGTTTTATCCCAACATGTGATGTGTCTGCCTTTGAAGGTTTTGGTTTTGAGTTTGCAGTCCAAGGTATGACCTTTTTGAAAATTGATAATATTTAAACAACATGAATAACTACTTGATAGTCAAGGCTAAATTACAAGTTTTGGGTTTGTTTTGACATGATCAAATTAAATCGAAACTTCTCAATCTTTACCATTCCGTTTAGGTTCATTCCGGTGTGGTTTAGGGGCTCTTTCGATCGAGTTGATTATAGTGGCGTTTGGGGTTTTCGAAGATTCGTCATTTAGACGAGGAGAACCTTGCAAATCTACCCTTTTCTTGGAGACTCGGAGTTGTATTCCCCCTACTCTGGTGGTTTCTACTTTTTATCTCTTTAGGGGGCGAGGTGTTTTGATCTTGTTATTAACAATAACAATCCTCTCTCGAGTCTTCCACTTCATATCACCTCTAACACATTACTTTTTGGTTTAAGTTGTCGGACTTGTTTCCGTTTTGCTTTTGGTTGACGATCTTTCACCCTCTTGATTTATAAAGATATCGATTAATGTATGGTATTTCAAAGCGGTTTCTAATAGACATAGTGCCATGCAACTCACATTAGAAAATTGTTAAAATATAAGGGTATATTTGGTATGTGAAGAATTAATTTAGGATTAAATTAAAATCTAAATGAAATTTTATAATTTAAAGTAAATTCATGAAAATTTATAAATAGTCTACATTTTGAGCCTATATAAATAGATTAAATGACCTGTTAATTAAAACATGTCGTTTTAGGATGTAAATCTTATTAATAAAAACTTGTCATTTTAAGAATTTTTTCATCTACTTTACTAAATTGCACTTGTAATGATTAGATAGTTGTTAGTTGTAGCTTTTGAAAAAGTAAAAAAATAGTTTAATAATTAGGGGTATAAGTGTATTTTTATTTATTTTCTTAATAAGTGTGTAGATTTGTAAAATGACAAATTTTAATTAACGGATAGAGTATTATTTAACGGCAGAGTCCGACAAACTTCATAGTTTTTTTTTTCAAAATAATCTCTTTCAAAGTCATGAAAATTTTCCTATACTGCTTTGAAAAGTTTTATCAATCACGACCTAAATGATTCTTGTATTTTTTTCTGAATCCATGATTTTCCTTTTTAGGTAGGTGAAGGCAAGAAAATAATAAATCAAATAAACAGAACAACGGAATGAAATATAAGCCTTTGGTTTTCCTTTCTTCCACAATAAGAACAAGTAATCAACATGAAACTGAAATTAACCAAAGGGGGCATAGCCCCAATCTGAACAGAAATGTCAGTCCATTATTTAAAATGGACACGCGAGTGTCCACAGCCAGAAATCAACCGAAATTCAAGTGCACGCTTGTAAGGACCTGACCTATGGTTCGCCACCAAGCTCCACTCTTAAGTTGTCGTATGGATATACCTTGGGTGTCTGGGAGAAAGCGCAAAAGATGATGTTATCAATTTGCCACACAAGATAGTCTCACAAAAATCACGCATATGCATTATTTGCACACAATTTATACAGACACAAGGGCAGCCAGAGGTATGATTGATTATGTTTGCGGAACACAAAGGCCTACGACTTGTGATAGGACAATCGATCAAACTGAGCATTACACAGGAACTGCCATTGTTACGCACATGATACAACAGTGAAGAATTGGGTAGAAGGTTCCAGATCAGCACAGACGAAGAGGGACCCTGGGCTGTAATTTAAGCTGCTGTCCTGAGGGATTTGCTATTCTAACAGTAGGTGACTTGAGTAAATGCTTTTGGTATAAATAAGAACAGCCCTACATTTGAGGCATCCCAAAAATATTATTATGCCAACCCGTTTGCCTTGTTGGCCGATTTTAGGGTAATCCTCATCTGGTGGCTTATTAGACGAGTGGCTGTGCACTATTCCCATTGGTTTCCCTAAGAATTGTGAGTTCCCAACTTATGCTCTCTCAAATTATTTTGGTAGATAGACTAATAATGGGACTGGAGAGACGGGGGAGTTTAAATAGGGCAATGAACTGTATAACAGCAATCTCTACTTCCACATTATCATTCAGGACTTAATTTGTCCAGGTACCATTGGTAGTATTATTTATCAGAGAGGAGGTAACCCATACATAACATGCTCGGCTAGCAAAATCAGTGAATCTGAGATGCAACATAAAACAGAAACAGCAAACACATAGACTGCAGAGCTATAAGCTGCAGTGGATGAAAATGATTCATTTCCAACATACCGAATGGATGAAGCTAATGATTCCTGAACTTATTTACTAATTCATTCCCAATCTCAATTCAACAAATATCTATTTAGAATGCATTCCTAGAGGGAAAAATTAAGATTGGCACCTGCCCTAGCCTCAAATATATCATACCCTTGCGACACCACCATGAAATAGATAAGCCAAACAAGTCACCCAAAGCTATGTAGGCTCAGAAGTTAACCTAATAATCCATGAATCAAAGAACTCAGCAGCCATAAAAAATCTGAATCATATTATCCTCTATAAGGAAATTCAAACCAAAACTTTAAAGTCAAAACTGGACTTACAAATGGTATTTTAGAAGCTTTGTCGTTCCAGACAGCCAACAGTCCAAGAGCAGCAAAACAACTCAAACCTCCACACAGCCAACCCAATGCTTCATACTGAAATTACCATTCCGAAAGAGAAAACAGCAATCAGCTAAAAACTTAATGAAAGAAGTGAATCAGCTCCCCCAAATCCATAAACCTAAAAACAATTTTAAAATTTGCACTCAGAATCGACAATACCTTTCCAATAGTAGGCGCAATACGATCAATACAAGGCTCGGGGAAAGGAGTTCCACTATCCCAGATAAGCTCATCGTTCACAGGAAGCTTGTAGGCGCAACAGGAGCAAAATAAAATCAGAAAAAAGCGTATCAATTCCATAGAACCGAAACTAAGTTGCATCAATTTTAGGGTTTAGACAAAATGAATCGATAGATCGGGGCTAAACATACCGGCTTATCGGGGACGATGTGTTTACCGACGGGTAGCCCCATTCCGGATCGCTGCCTAAGAGAGGAGACCATGGATCGGGCGACGACGCCATTGCCGCCCATTACCCTCGAAGCTACATTGCTCAGCCGCCCAGCCATTTTCGTCACCAGTCGCTTAGAGAGAG
This sequence comes from Persicaria maculosa, assembly GCA_963922045.1. NCBI lineage: Eukaryota > Viridiplantae > Streptophyta > Magnoliopsida > Caryophyllales > Polygonaceae > Persicaria > Persicaria maculosa. The sequence goes on along the minus strand of OY998255.1, from coordinate 76,574,111 downwards.
AAAGAGAGCTGTTTTGATCTGATTTCCAATTTTCCAGCGAAAATGGGATGAGTTTTCACATCATCTAAAAGAAGTGAATACATGGGCCTGAGCCCAAATGATTTGGGCCGATCCATTCATTGGATCTTCTGAACTTCACAAACGGTAATTGAAGGAAGCAACTGAAAATGCAGTTTCTCTTTGAAGATTTGACAGTTTCTACTCGTTTCTCGCCCTGCATTTGCAATCGTCAGGTGAAGCTCTCGCCTTTTTCTGATTCAATCTCGATTGATTTTGTGAGGGGATTTGATTTACATTTGTTACTCTCCATCTCTCGATTTTGTTGAGTGTCTGAACAAATTCGATTGTACAACCAAGTTTGCAACATCCAATCTCAATTTAATCGGACATGATCCATTTGTTCGGGTGCTTAATTTTGCTTTCACAGGAGTTGGAATAGTAAAGAGAGGCAAAAATTGGCTTCTACAATGTCCAAATCAGGACAGATGATCTTTGAGCCGATCTTAAAAGATTGGATCTTTCGCTTTGATTGTTCATCTGCTGACAAAAGCTCCGCATTCCCGAGTCTATCCTTTGTGGATCCCAAAGTCCGAGAAACCGCGATCAAGAGCAATGTAGTTCCTTCATATATACCATCTTTTGACAGGACTCCTAACCAACAGATTGTTGTGCTTCAAGTTAGTCCTTCACATTTCCCTTTCTGTTTGTGGTTTGTGTACTTGTATGAACAAATGCATCTATCCTTATCTATGCATCTAAACTTATTTGATACTATAATTTATACATTTAACAGTGATCCATAACTAATAAGCTGAGATGCATACATAATGAATTGAGATCAATCCTCAACAGATAGCCTTATCAGTAGAACATATAGCAGACAATCATATTCTCACTAGTGTTTGTTTTTAGCTTCCGGCAGGTACATCCTTTTATGGAACCGGAGAAGCCAGTGGACCGCTTGAGAGAACCGGGACAAGGGTAACACAACATCCTCTTTGTCTGACATACTATACATCATTTTGTACCTATATCTGTGTTGATCCTTCATGAATTGTTAGATTTTTTTTTTTTGGTTAGGTATTCACTTGGAACACAGATACTTATGGTTTTGGTCCTAGAACTACAAGCCTCTATCAGTCACATCCATGGGTTCTAGCTCTTCTGCCTAGTGGTGAAGCTTTAGGTGTTCTTGCTGATACAATTAAGCGGTGCGAGGTACTGTCTTCGCTTGCTTATGTGTGCCAATCTTTATGATTGTTGAACAACTGGTCTTAAGATTGATATCTAGGCTTATTGGCCCGCCAGACTTTGACAACGATGTGCACTTTTTTTCCCTGGTTGTGACCAGATTGATCTGCGTACCGAGTCAACTATAAAGCTTGCTGCGCCAGCATCCTACCCTGTTATCACATTTGGGCCTTTTGCATCCCCAATTGATGTTCTAGTCTCTCTATCCCTTGCAATTGGTAATGTGTGTTACTTAAACTTGGAATTTTAGACTGTTTATTGTAGGTTTACATTGTTGAGTTCGCTCCGAGTATCTTTTAATGGAATCCTTCCTAACCAGGGACCGTGTTTATGCCCCCAAAGTGGTCGTTGGGATATCATCAATGCCGCTGGAGCTATAAATCTGATACGCGAGTTTTGGAGGTCTGCATATACAAGTATAACTGGACATCTTTTGTATTGGTCACATTGTGATACAACCAATTTTGTAGGTTGCTAAAACATTTCGCGACAAGAGCATACCTTGTGATGTCATATGGATGGACATAGACTACATGGATGGTTTTCGGTGTTTTACTTTTGACAATGTATGTTCTATTCACAATTTTGTAATTACCTTCTCCTTCAATAGAAATGTGCAATGTAACTTACAGTATGTTTGTATTCCTTACAGAAACGATTCTCTGATCCGAAGTCTCTGGTGAAAGATCTCCACTTGAATGGTATCAAAGCTATATGGATGCTTGATCCTGGGATCAAGCATGAAAAGAGTTACTTTGTGTATGATAGCGGTTCTGAATTGGGCGTATGGGTACAGACGAAAGACAAAAGTCCTTATCTTGGTATGCATTTCATCCCTCTTTCTCCGAGTTAAACATAATGTGACTTAAGGACCTAATCCATGGTGGTTTTATCTCTTGTTTAGGAGAGGTTTGGCCTGGTGATTGTGTTTTCCCCGATTTCACACAATCAAAAGTTCGAGCATGGTGGGCTAACCTAGTGAAAGATTTCGTATCTAACGGTGTTGATGGTATATGGAATGATATGAATGAACCAGCTGTGTTCAAGGTTGTAACGAAGACAATGCCCGATGACAATATCCATTTAGGAGATCCTGAATTCGGAGGCACCCAAAACCACTCTCACTACCACAATGTCAGTCATCAACTCATCATACATTTTGCTACGCCTCGCCTTTCTATGATCACTCTCACTAGTTTTCATTCTAGGTCTATGGAATGCTGATGGCAAGATCAACATATGAAGGCATGAAATCGGCTTGCAAGGACAAGCGCCCTTTTGTGCTCACCCGAGCTGCCTTCATTGGTAGCCAAAGGTATGCTGCGACATGGACAGGTGATAATCTGTCAAACTGGGAGCACCTTGATATGAGTATCCCAATGATACTTCAACTGGTAAATGGCTATGAAAACCTCTTACTATTACTCCTATCTTCCATCAGGCGCGACATTTTTGTCGTGATACTCTCTGTTGTGAATGTCTAGGGGCTCAGTGGGCAGCCTCTCTCTGGCCCTGACATTGGTGGATTTGCTGGCAATGCAACTCCAAAGCTCTTTGTCAGGTGGATGGGTGTTGGAGCCTTGTATCCATTTTGCCGCGGGCATACTGAAACCGATACAGTAGATCACGAGCCTTGGTCATTCGGTCCTGAGGTATCCTGCACAGCAACACATCATTCGTGTCGATTTTCCAGGATTACATCAAAGTTCTAACTTCATTTCATTGGTTTCAAGTGTGAGGAAGTATGTCGCCTGGCTTTGAAAAGGCGCTATCGCCTTCTACCACACCTATACACTTTGTTCTACTTGGCTCATACAACTGGTACACTTGTGGCTAGTCCAACCTTTTTTGCTGGTAAGTAGTGGTTTCATAGTGTCTATTCATGTTCTTTGTGGCATATCTATTGAATGTGTGCATTTGCTTCTTCAGATCCAAAGGATTCTGCTTTACGAAAGGCCGAAAATTCGTTCTTGTTGGGATCATTGCTAGTATATGCAAGGTTCTGAATCTAAATTCCCAGTCTTGTACCTCATCGAGCTTATATGTTGGGCTTATTGCACGCCGCCTTTGCTTATTTGTTCTGTTTCACAGTACAAAGCCTGGCCAGGGAATACACCAAATACAGCTATCATTGCCAAAGGGAATTTGGTTAAGCTTCGACTTCGATGATTCACATCCGGTACTTAGCTATCAACTATGAATCCTTTTCCTTCTCGGGTTTTTTTCGCTATCAAAACTAAGCATTTGTAGTTCTTCAGGATTTGCCTGCGTTGTTTCTTAGAGGAGGATCAATTATCCCTCTGGGTCCTTCGTATCAACATACCGGGGAGGCAAATCCAACCGACGACTTGACACTCCTTGTGGCGTTGGATGAAAATGGTATGTATGTCTGTCTATATGACCCCAATTCAGTTTTGCTAGATAACTCGTAACTGACAGAAAACATATAGGGAGAGCTGAAGGTGTACTCTTTGAAGATGATGGTGATGGCTATGAGTTCACCAAGGGTGGATACCTGTTGACACACTATGAAGCCGAACTGAAGTCCTCAGTCGTTACCTTAAGAGTGTCGCGGTCTGATGGACAATGGATGAGGCCAAAGCGTCGTCTACACTTGCAGCTACTCCTTGGAGGATTCGTCATGGTATTGATGATATTTCACTCGAAATTTGCTGTACTGTCACTCATAAATTTCAATGTTTACAGATTGATGGTTGGGGCAATGATGGAGAGCCGCTGCAGATTGCAATGCCTCCTGAGAATGAGGTGTCTAAGATGGTATCACTGAGTGAGGAACGACACAAAACCCGAATAGGTAATGCAGACGATTCGTCTTTAGGCCTGCCTACGAAACCGCCTCTTACTATAGCTGATTATGTATGCAGAAAGCGCCAAGTGCATAGAAGACGGTACAGATGCTTCAGGGAAGAAGGGTGGTGAATGTTCGAATAAACCTATTGAGCTTCAAAGTGGCGATTGGTGCCTCAAAGTTGTTCCATGGATTGGGGGTAGAATCATTTCCATGGACCACATTCCGACAGGTACAGCTTCATTGATTTCTCGTAGATATCCTGGTTGCGTCCATGTATGATCTCTCGTCGTATGTGTTAATGTCGATAGGAACACAGTGGCTTCATAGCAGGGTTGAGATCAACGGATACGAGGAGTACAGTGATGCCGAATGCAGGTCTGCTGGATGCACTGAAGAGTATACTGTACTAAGGTAAGTATACTGATATTTTCACATTTCAGTTCAACTCTCCTTGAACGGCTTGAAGGTGTTCAATGACAGTAATGTTCTGTACATAGTGATCTTGAGCAAAAGGAATTCATCAAACTGGAGGGCGACATAGGCGGCGGATTGGTCATTGAAAGGCAGATATCGATTCCGAAGGAAAAAAGCACAGTTGTGAGGATAGACTCTGCTATTGTTGCCAGAAATGTTGGTGCTGGCTCAGGCGGTTTTTCAAGGTGAGCGAGAGTCAGTGTTGCTTCACAAACATTCCTCGTGATCTTGCTAGAATTAATGCTATGCATCTACACCATCTCTGCGCAGGCTCGTATGCTTGCGGGTACATCCCATATTCAACATTCCATATCCGAAGGAATCCTTTGTGTCGTTCACTTCCATCGATGGGTCAAAGCATGAGATATGGCCAGACTTTGGCGAACAGGTTCTCGAATGCAATGCTCGGCCTAATGGTATATCTCTCATTCATTTTCCCAGCACTGTGCACAAATGTGATGATCTCTTGCTAATGCTGAATAACTTGACTTACCTTCAGGAGAATGGATGATCGTCGATAAATGTTTAGGAGTGAGCCTAATCAACCGGTTCAACACCCAGGAGGTTCACAAGTGTGTCATCCAGTGGGGCTCCGGAACTGTGAACTTGGAGCTATGGTCTGAACAGAGGCCGGTATCCAAGGAAACGGCGCTCAAGATATCCCATGAATATGAAGTGAGGACTCTGTGAAGGGCAAACCTTTAAAATCATTCTCAAGGTATCCAGGCAAAACATTATATTAATTTACTGACAATCAAAATAAGCTGCTGAACCCAGACGGCATTCAATTACACACCCACAGGAAAATGTATCTTTCACCAATGCATCCAAACCATTTTGAAGCAGGGAAACATACTAGATGAGATGATTGCTTTAGAGCCCAGTCAGATAAGTTCCGAAAGTACACTATAGGCCATTGAATACCCTTCAGGGAATTAAGCTACGAAGGCAGAAAATGTTCCGCATTCATGACACATCCTTGAAACAAGGGAATTAAGCGAGCTATAATCATCAGCGAAGATATCGGATAAGCATTTTAATTAGACTAGACATCCTTTAAAGCCTTTCCTGAGTGCAGTTTCATCAAGATGTCGACCAATAAAAACAAGCTTATTCACCCTTTTCTCGTCAGGCCCCCATGTCTTCCCTGGGCACCCATCCAAAGTCGAATGCACACCCTAGAAAGAAGAATAAGCTTCTTGTTTAAAAAGAATAATCAAGAAATACTGCAGGCATGATTTTTACTTATGGAGTAAATAAGTTTTTGAAGAATGAAAAGTAGAAATGCCCAGCTGTTGTTAAGATTCTCCCTAGGATAGGTAAGAATGAAAAGTAGAAATACCCAAGTTCTTTTCATCAATTTTGGATATACTCCCAGTTCAATCTTCACATCAATATGATTATTATGAAATTTTCTCTCTATATATACAAATTGGATTATCATCAGGTATGACTTTCGAATTGGATGTTGAAATTTAGCCTTCCAATGTATTTAGTTTGTTGCTGGAATTAGGGAATTTCATATTTCACTATTCAAATTTTTATAAGTTCAGTTGGAGGAAACTCAAAACCTAACCTTGTAAAAAAAAAAACTACTGACAACGGTACACAGAAATGAAAAAACTACTGACAAGGGTACACAGAAATGAATTGCTAACAGTCCTAATAAGTATTTTGGAGCTATCAGCTGTGGCAACTAGTTAATTTATTATGGTTTCAGATGTTTATTATCCCTGTTGAGTGTTGACAATATCAAAAGCCCATTTTCTTTGTGGTAACTAAACAAAGAGCGAAATGGAATGTATCAGCAGTGAACGAATTAAGTGCACAAGAAAAAAGAAATTGTTCAGAAAGAACCTGCACAACGTATCGTTCATTGGAACCGCTGACTGCAAGAACTCCCTTCAACCTATACAGGTCTTCCCCTTTCTCCTCAATTAGTCGCTCGAGCCAATCATCAACCTGTATAACCAATCAAATTTTGAATGAACCAGCATGAAGTGACAAGTTTCAAATATTCATTGCAATTCAAACCATCAAGAAATTCCGGAGAACAACTGTGTATTCTGATTATTTGGAAGAGGAAGATTGTTAGCGTACTTGAAGTTTTGGTTTATTACCTCATCAAGATCAAGCATTCCCTCGTTAACAATACTAACGCTTGAGACAGCCGAATCATGCACATGGTCATGGTGTTGGTGGTGTCCTCCACAATGTTCTGAAAGTCAAGGAAAAAGCAGCACTGCAATCTTTAGAACCAACATATAACCTTTCATTAATCAAAATAAAGTAAACCAATAGACCACATAGGATGCCAAAAAAAGTTCTAAGGCAAGTAATATATATAAAAAAAATCCAAAGTATTTTGAAAAATTTGTATGGTCATGGTAAAAGAGTTATGTACACATTGAAGAAAAGTTTCACTATCAAATAAAGATTGCATGCAGTTAAAACGATGTAAATGATAATTGAAGAAAGAAATGGAAGTTGAAAAGAGAACATCACCATCCTTGGACTCATGATGGCTAGTGCAACTGGAGTCTTTTGACTGAACCTCATATTCAATCCTGTGAATGAGTGGACACAGGAACATTATTAGAGATTTTCTCTCAACCAGTGACAAAAAAAAACACAATGCTATGAAAAATGGAGATATATACTATCCACTTGAAGGCAAAGTACTGACTGCACAGCTAGCAAAAAAACTACCTCTCCATATCATAGCCACCCACTCCCAAAACGAAGTCCATATCAACAGATCCATATTTTGCTTGCACAAACTGAGCCATCCCATTTATGTGCTGGAAAAAGAAGCAAAAGACAAATTCTAAAATAAAAATAACACAGAGACTTTGCTCAATAGGAGAAACAAAGTTTCAAAGGGGAAAAAAAAATTGTTGAATATGACAAGGAAACAAAATAAATAAACTACCCCTCTTGAAAGAAAAAAAGGTAACAAAATGCAAAAGGGGGCTTGCTAAATGGTAACTCGGGTAAAATGAAAGTTATTTAAAACCCCACTTTTCCCCTTCACTCATCATGTAAAGTCCTATGATTTCTGGAAAGTTGGCATTACTTAAACCTAATTTATTTTTAAATGGACAAAAAATCCTTCAAAGTCAGCAAGGAACTATACCTTCAATCTCTTGGTCAATATCTGAAGTTCAGTTTCTGAGACCAAATCGATCTGTGAAAACAGTTAAAGAATTAATTATATGAACAAGAAGTAACAGTTGGGAAGAGTTCACAAGAAGCATCTGCTTGGGTACAAGAAACAGTCGACATTATGCCTTATTTATAATGATTCGATCTGCATAAGCAACTTGCTCCACTGCCTCATTGACTACAAATCTTGGTTTAATTTCATTCAGATGTTGCATGGCATGCTTAGAGTCAACCATTGTGACAACGCCGTCAAGTTTCACATAACGTGAGAGTATCTCATCACCGGAGAATGTTTCAATTACAGGACCCGGTTTCGCAAGACCTGTTATGGGGGAACATTAAAACATATCAGATTTGGGTTTTTGGATGAAGCTAAAGGACGCACAATAGAAATAACATTCATTGTCTCCTCATTGATCCGTTGCATTAGGATGGATCCTCATTTGACCATAAAAAGAACAAAAGGCAGTACGATTTTCTGTCAATGTTTGGTAATTACACAATTTTCTTTTTGAAAATCACAATGAATAAATTCTTCATAAGCATTCGATGCTATACTATAATAGATGCAAAAAGAATTTGTCCCTAGTGGGAAGGCTACAAAATCTAGAATAGAAAAAATGAACAAGGTAATCCTTCTAGATTTTCTTGTTTTCTAAATGTATTGAAAATTTGAAATAAAAGCAAAAATACAAGCCAGGTGAAATGTCCAGGGAGAAGAAAGAAAGATCAAAGCCGAATTAAGGAAAGCCAAGTACCTGTTGTTTCTATCACAATGTGATCAAATTTATCTCGCTTATTCTTCACTAAATCCAACATCAGTTTGACCAAATCTCCACGTACAGTACAACACAGGCAGCCATTATTAACCATGATGATGTCATCTTCATTAGAAGTCGAATGACTGGCAACCAATGAACTATCAATATCAACCTCTCCAAACTGCACAGAAGGACAATTGGGCAACTATCAGATTGTTACAAGAAAAAAGCAGAAGACCACTACTTGCAGGCAGACCAACAATTATAGAGTGGAAGAAGTGTAATGTGAATTTTAAGCAAAACGCCAATGGATCTGCTTCCAAATAGACAAACAAGTGCCATTCAATGCCTAGAGAATATTCTGAACATTACAAAACTTGAAAAAAGAACTTCCAAATATAAATTGCAAGAGTGAATGACAAATTTACCAACATATTTCAATACCTCGTTCTCTATGACAGCAATACGCTTCCCATGTTGAGCAGTTAACATATGGTTCAAGAGGGTTGTCTGCCATGAAGAACAAAATCAAGCTATCAATCCTAACATCGCCATTGATATAATAAAGTGACAGCAAAGAAGCATTGGATGCTCCATTTCAGGAGCACCTGCCAATAGTAGGATGCCCATGGTTTCTGACAAACATTATAAAACTTTTAATTTCCTTTTCTTTTCTTCTCTTCTTTTCGGGAAAGTGAATTTCAAATAAGCCTAAACAACTGATCAGGCGACAAAGCTTTTAACTCATAAATAAGCCTAAGGCCCTAGACACCTGAATGAAGTAATGACCTCCCAGCAATGAAGCTTATTTATGCAAACATCATTTGAAGCCTAAACTGTTATTTTCCCTTTCAGTTCCTGCCATAGTTAAACGATTGAGTAGACAGTATGATACTGAATTATTAGCATTTTTATGTAAAGCGCAACCAAAATTTCAATTACAATCTAGCAAATTGTCAAAAGATTTTCTCTCAGTTACTTCTCCAAAAAGCATACCAATAGGTCAGAGTTCAGAACTTATGTATGCTCAAACACCTAACAATCCAAAGATAATCTGTGTGCAGTTCCAGCAACAGAAGAAGCAAAATGTGAACACTCTGCCCAGTCTGATGCACAAAAAGTAAGTTATTCACTCTACAGTCTACACCAGGTGTCCGTTTGCATAACCATTAACTATAGCTTATAATGCACAATATTGCATTATAAGTTATAGTTAATGGTTATGCAAACGAACCCAAAATACCTTTCGATAAACCTCTAGCAATGTCCATAAACCATCGTCAATGAGCTTTGAAATAGAAATAATATCAATCACAAAAGTTTTCAAGTTATCAAGTCACCTTTACAGTCATAGCAGCAACAAACATCATAGAATTAAACCATCAATCATCCAGCACACCAAATCTGACCTTCAACAACAGATAAATTGAACTAATTTAAGAGTAATAAGCAACACCACTCAACTATTGAACACCTAACCCTAATCTGGAAAGACTAATAAGCAAGTAAATAAAGTGAAATCAGATTCATAGAATACAAAGAGCCATTAAAAAAACCTTGCCAGAGCCCAGAAAGCCAGTGATCACTGTAGCAGGCATCCGAGAATCCTGTAAATTAAAGCTAGGTGCAGAGGCCAGGCCCCGTAAGCCCCGATTAGGGAAGCTACCAGGACCCGAATAGCTCGACCCGCTTGAAATGAGGGTCTGAACCCATATTCTGGAGCTTGCCCATATTGAAGTTTGGTGGGTAGTGAGAGTATGAAGAGAGGAAGAGCTGTTCCCAGGCGCGGAATTAGGCTTTAGGGTATGAGTAGAGAAGGTGCGACGACAAGCTCTTGTGAACACCCACTTTGAAGTTGTCATTGCGCTTCAATCGATCGCACAGCAATGGGAACTGAGGATTTTTGCTCGGGTCAGACGAGGGTTTAAGGGAATGAAAAACCCTCGTGGTCTCGACGGAAGGACTAATCCAGTTACAAAACGACGACGTTTATGTTTCCCGCTGAGCAGCACAGGTAAAATTTCTCATGTTGCACATACATAATCGAGTTTAAAGCTCAAAGGTAGTATAAATAACTTTTTGGATTTTTTTTTAATGTTGTTGTTTGAAATAAGCTAAAATTAAGATTATGTTATAAAGTCACTTGTGTGGATGTTCCACCTTCCTTAGCCCCCGTCTCATTTATGTACCATTTTCTCTACTTTGTCTATATAAGGGCTTGTAACCCCCAATTGAGAGAACATCCATGAATAGAAATCTCTCCTATATCTCCTCCATACTCTCTTGTTCTTCGTTATATTACAATACGTTATCAGCAGCTCTACCAAACCTGATCGATTTAAGCCCGATTGTTTTATCAATTGATCGCTCCTGCCAAACCTGATCCTGATCTAAACCGATTATTATTTGATCGATTTATGTGTGTAAGACCTAATCCTAATCTTTATGCAGGAAAGCAAACGGGGCACATCTCACCACGCTTTACCTCGGCGTAACCTCAGCGATGAAGGCATACAGCCTTGATCACACGTCGCTTGTACGGTTGTACTTGAAAATCTGAAATTTGATCTGCGGAGACGGACCCTAACTTGGTCGACATCGGAGATCTCCTTGTCAGTGCGAGTCAGTCGATGGTGCCCAATCGCAGCGCCTGGGCTGGTGATCAGAGACAGGAAGACGAAGCAATCTCCTGCAGTTTTGGGCTGGTGATCGGAAGTCGGAACGGAAGCGCCGCTTTCTACCAACACAACGAGGAGTCCATCGTCTTGATTGAATTTTATGATTGATTTCTTCGGTTTGTTTTTCCATCTTCATTCTTTTATTATGTATGAATCTGTTTTAAGGTTTTTCCCCACAGTTACAATCGATCTCCGATTGAAGATCCGAATTTGCTGGCTAACGGTTGAGACGCCTTTGTTGGTGCGAGCAAATCACGCCCAATCCCAGCGCTTGGACTGACCGGCGTCCTGATTTGGGACAGTACGGGCAAGGTGCAACGCTCTGGTCGAATGTTGGGCTACTACGCACAATCGCCATCATGTATTCATGTCCTTAGAAGAAGACGATACACCGTAGCAACGAAACCGCCCCTGCAAATCAATGGTAGGAGACGAAGTAATTTTTGGAAAATTTGGTTTAATTAAGAAACAAGCCCTAGAATTTCCAAAAATCGCGGTTTGGCTTGTACCTTTCTGATAATTACAGAAAAGACTCAAAACTTCCAGGGTTAAAAATTTTTGTCCCTAGTGAAGGTTCTGATCTTCATCCCCGAAGCGATGAGATTGAGCTCGTGAAATAGATAAATCAATTTCATCCTGAAGTAGATTAATGTATACGTCCTCGAAGTAGACGAATAGACAAATCACATCCCGAAGATGATGGGTAGATATAAAATATATCACCCCTGAAGTGGTGAGTTTTATCCCTCGATGTGAATATAAACTAATCTCATGTAATTATATTTCCTGAAGTGAATAAATTAATTACCAATCTCATTCCTGAAGTGGATAAAAGGTGAGGAATGAGAATATTGATATTATAAATCACTCGAAGTGATTAATAAATCTCATCCCCGCAGAGATGATCGAGCCGAAAATTTTTCATCCTCGTAGTGATGAAATTATATAATTTATGTTTATTTAATTCATATGTGTGTTATTTTATTTTATTTATTTAACCTATATTTATTTTACCTCATCTCCCGAAGTAAATGAACGGACTCATTTTCCGAAATAAATGAACGGACTCATTTCCCGAAGTAAATGAACGGACTCATTTCCCGAAGTAAATGAACGGACTCATTTCCCAGAGTAAATGAACGGGCTCATCTCCCGAAGTAGATGAACGAATTTTGAAGTAGATAAACCGCACCCTCGTAGGGATGAACCGGTAAAACATCATCCTTGTAGTGATGATTTGTATAGCCAAAGAAATAAATCAACTCTGATCCTTAATGTTTCTCCATCAGTTTCCCGCAGTAAACGATAAGATTGCATATAAGAATATCACCTCCCGACGTAGGGGATAAAAAGGTCTTGAAGATCTATAGCCAACTTTCTTGTCACCCGGAAGTTGACATTGATTTTTATTTTTATTCTAAGATTGATGTTGTTTACGTTTCTTAATATGCTTTACTATTTAGTATTATCTTTTACATAGTCTTATTAGCATTATTACCTTATTAACTATATTGTGAGTTTTCAACACCTATTTTGTGGTCAGACTTGAAGTTCCTTCATAAACTCAATGGTTAAACAATCCAGTAGATTGTGACACTTATCTCGCTAAGAGTTCCAAGTCTCGGTATCATTTGTAAACAATCCAGTAGATTGTGAGTTTTCATGAAAATGTGAATAAGAGCTTGAAGACTCTAATTTCAAACTCTAGAAGAGTATATAAGATCTTATTTTAAACATTTGTACTCTTGAAGAAGTACATGGAATATGGGTTATCGCATATTCAGAACTATTTTTATTTGGTTAGTACAACCAATATAAATAACCACAAAACATGATCCAGTTTACAAGGTCACTTCCTGACAATCCTCTAAGCATGGCCCGAAGCATGCCTCTCCTGTAGAAGGTGTAAAAGAGGTAATGGTTAAGCGCACAACCAAAGTTATTGTTGTGGCTTATAATTAGGTCATCTTTGTAAAGTTAATTTCTAATATCCTGAAGAATATTATGAATAATGGTCGTTAGTTTCATACTTGTAGTATGACTCCAACAGAAGTTCTGAAAATACCCAGTTAATGGCATCTGATTAAATAAATGGATCACCATGTACAAAGTTCAATGGTTAAAATGTTTTACCATTGAAACTTATGATGTCACTAACCAGAAGTACGTTATTTGATGATAAAATCTTATTCTTTGTGGCATTTGGTCGCTCAAGTAAAATGATGATTTGGAAGATCATTGAAATTCACATGAATACCCACCAAAAGGACTAGAAGATCCTAGGACCGGAAGATCCTCAATAAGGGTGACCATACATGTACGGTTTGTTCTCTTGGCAAAATAATAACAAGACCGTCTATAATAAAGAGTAAATGCAAAGTCTCTTATGTCTCTTGACCGAGTTCAATGAGACAAACACGAACATAAAACATCATCATATGGACCAATGTTATTCCAATATAGATGCCTTAACACATTGGTCATATGAAAAGATAGAGAATGTTTGTGGAGCATATAATAGCTCACAACGACCTAGAAGAGTCAGTAGTCAAACGGGCCCATGCAGTTTTGCATTTCGAATTTGACACAATAACTTCTCTCAAATTATCTCCGGAAGAGAGTATATGTTTCGAAACCTCCTCCTTGAATTGGTAAATAAAGAGCGGCCATTCCGGGGTTCGAACCGGGGACCTATGACTATTATCCACAAGTCCTTTCCGGTGAGCCATTCCGGAATGGTTTTTCGAAACCTCCTCCACAATTAACTAAAAGACCACAAAGAATTTGAATGATACATGGGGTTTGAGTCCCTAATGATATCAAATACCTCGAGCTTTATAAGGGTGATCAAATGCTCGGTATTTAGGGGGAGATGAAATGAGACTATATTAAGAAAGAGATTGCATGAAAGCAACTTCTCTATCATTTGGGATCCGCGGATAAATGAAAGTGAACTAGAAGTTCGACACTTATGTACACCAAATGATCATAATTACATGGTTTAGCAGAAAGCCATCAAATGCATTTACTAAGGCCAAGAGAGTGACTAAGTCACATATATTGCACTAGCTAGCTCATTTGGAGGTTCCAGAAGTAACTCCAAAACCAACAAAAATCAAGTGATTCTCAAATACAACAGAAGTGTTGTAGATCACTAGGCTCTCACTTTAAGGATTCCCCAACAGTGGAAAGAGCACATGGAATTTATGATGAATTCTTTAAGCATGATGTTATTGGATCCGTAGTTCCAACATCAGATAGTATAACATCATTGATTTTAAGTAGGAGTTTATACAAAACCGTAATAAGCAAAATGAAGCTGTAAGACATAAAGCAAGATGGATTGCACAAAAGTCTACAGTGGATATGGAAATATATTCACCAGTAGTGGATATAATCTTTGGTTGTCGATGAACCGACTCTAACCGTAATTGACGGGCATAGTAGTTGTATACTCAAATTGATCATTGATAAAAGAATATAAGTGAAAATGATCGGTTAATTTGAAATGCCCGAAGCATCAATATGAAAGCCTCGTCATATGTACATGATTAAGCCAAAGGGTGCTTATAGTACTTGAAGTATTGTGAAAGTGGTGACATAGTGTATTGAGTCCTGAAGTACTATACACAACGTTGTACTCTTTTCCTTAATCTTGGTTTTTTTTATCCCACTGTGTTTTTCCAAGGTAAGGTTTTTAACGAGGCAACTTATACACCATCTATACATCGGATCCCCCGTATCAAACGATGAAAAGCACCCTAGGTCCTGAAGTACCTTATATTTGTGCATTGAAAGCAGCTCATCACCAACGACTAGGGAGTCTATTGCATCGAAGTCGAGTGTGATACATGAAGGCATTTTAACTTTCACACATCAAAGACAATGTTCAGACTCAACCATGCAGCTCATAAAGTCAGCATTATCAAGATGTTCGAGGAGCTTATCAGAATGAGAAAGCTGCAAGAAGATTGTTGAATTCAAGGGGAGAATATACGCACTGCACTCTTTTTCCCTTCGATCAGGTTTTGTTCCACCGGGTTTCCTGACAAGGTTTTTAACGAGGCAGTATCTCCAAAGCGTATCAAATAACATCTGTACTCTTTTTCCCTTAGTCCTAGTTTTTGTCCCATTGGATTTTTCTAGGCGAGGTTTTTAACGAGACAGTTTGTAATGTTAGAGGTGTACATCCAAGGGGGAGTGTTATAAAGTCACTTGTGTGGATGTTCCACCTTCCTTAACCCCCGTCCCATTTATGTACCATTTTCTCTACTTTGCCTATATAAGAGCTTGTAATCCCCAATTGAGAGAACACCCATGAATAGAAATCTCTCCTATGTCTCCTCCATACTCTCTTATTCTTCATTATACTACAATAGATTAAGATTTAATTAGATTTTATATGAGTATTTTTTAACGATTATTCATCTTAATTTTTTAGAATTTTTTTTACATTCATAAATCTATTTTTTTCCCCTTTTCATTTGCTAATTTATAGAAACTATCATATCACTGTCCAATAAGTTTACCAAAATTTTAGGAAGTATTCAGTTTATTAACATTTTTATTTAACGTCCATTTTACACAATATCAATACACACTTAATCTATCAATTTTAGCTATTCTAGTCAATTATCTCATTAATTATGTACTATCAAACAAAGCATAAATATTTTCTTAGCCTAATATATATATTTTTTAATCATGAATATAAGTTGTTGGTTAATCTTTTGGGGAAATTACACATCGATAGTTTTGGGGTTTGGATCCCATGAATTTGATAAATTCATGGGTGGAGTTGGGTTTACACTAAAAAAATAAATTAAAAGAAAAAGGGGGAAAAAATTGGGTGGGGGTGGGGTGAAGGAGGGGGCTAAATCTAACCTTTGGTTATTTTTTTGACGGTTGAGATTTGCCCAACTCCATCTATGGAGTTAATATACAACTCCACCGGATCCAATTCCATAGTTTTGTGTGAGTAAAGCATCATTAGATTCATTACTATTTACCAACGACAATCCGTTCACAAAGTTTCAATTTTGCACTTTTACTAGCTTCACTATCCTTTAATAACCACTCACTCAAGTTTTACATTTTTACTACATCCTTTCGCCAACCGCTTATTAAACTTATTCAGTGGAAAATAACCACCCCAATTTTGTTTTCTTTTTAAAAGTTAGTTTAATAGTCACAATGTTATAACTCATACTATAATATTTAAAATTCGAATTAGCTTAGAAACAAGCAGGGCCGAACCTGAGATTTGAATGGCCTGAGGCGAGAAACGAAAATGGGCCCTCTTCATTGACACATTCGCCAGCAGTTTTATTAGCCACATTCATTTAAATTGAGAGCAACCATTAACAATAAACACATCACAAATGTTAATTGCATCCCAACAAGCAAAGGACAAACCTCAAATTTTAAGAATTCAACCACAAATTACTTGCCTAAAAGCCATCAAAGCCTATGCCAAAATAAAAAGGAATAAAATCCCCAATATGGAGTACCTATAGAGGCAAGTACTTCACTTCCTCAAGGGGCTTAAATACTTGGCACACTTGAATCCTAGGTCCAACCTTCTGGAACTTTTGCTGGAAAATGTTCAGCAGATCACTGTGTTGCTACTTCGAGGTTACAATGAGTTGTTGCCACAACCACATGTTAATCACTCTTTACAAGAAATCAATACCTTGAGCATTCTTGAAATCCATGTTTCAAGCTACTAGTACTGACAACTTGAGTAACCTCAATATTGGCTTCTTGATCAACACCTGCTTCAACAAATTCAATTCCAAAATCCTTCAAATTCAATCCTACATCCAAAACCAATTCAAATCCTAAATCCTACAAATTCAATTCCAAATCCCTAAATCCAAAACCCTAATTAATAAAGTCTAAAAGTTACAAATTAAATCCAAATAAACAACCTAGGATGAAATTGAAGAAATTATATGTACCTGATTTCGCAGTTAGAATTTAGAAGAATGGATTTTGTCTTGAACAATTCAAGAATGAGCTGAGACTACTGAGAGGGGAGCCTGTCAGCCTGGGCTGCTTGGGACAGTCGATACGAAGACGACGACAGGAAGGACTGAAGGAGATTGACAGGCTGTGGTTGGGCTGTTTGAGGGAGAGGTGGACGCCGAGAGGGGGAGCCTGGATGCCGACGGGTGATTGGATATCGGTGGCCTCTCTTGTGAATCGCCCAGAAGAGGACCGAGCACCCTCCTGTTGTTCTTCGACTGTTCGTCCTTCTTTTTTGATTTCTTGCAACGCAGCATTTCACAAGTTGAAGATAAGCGCTTTTCCCTTTTCTTTTTTCAATCTGCGTGTTGCGTGTCTGTATCCGCCTTTATTTATTTATTATATATATATATATATATATATATATATATATATATATATATATATATATATATATATATATATATATATATATGTAATATATGGGCTGGGCCCCTGAGGTAGCTGGGCCCGAGGCGAAGGCCTCTTGGGCCTCCCCTCAGGTCCGGCTCTGGAAACAAGAAATCACTTCTCAGCGGAAAAGTTTACCTCTTAAATAAATCATATAGTAGTACTTAACCCGAATGTAATGTTGCCCCAGTTGATCGAACTAGACTAAAATCATATTTTAAATAAAATCATTTAAATGATATATTTGCAAAGAATTTATAAATGAATTAAAATAATTTTTTTTGGTCGACAATTTAAAATAAAAAATAAAACGGAAATTTCGCGAGGTGCTCCTGAGGTATTGCAATTTTCGCGAGGTATACAACTCTTTT
Organism: Persicaria maculosa; assembly: GCA_963922045.1. Classification (NCBI taxonomy): domain Eukaryota; kingdom Viridiplantae; phylum Streptophyta; class Magnoliopsida; order Caryophyllales; family Polygonaceae; genus Persicaria; species Persicaria maculosa. Next base: position 76,556,182 of record OY998255.1, on the reverse strand, counting down.
ACATATTTCGTGTGGTACCCCTGAGGTTTTGATTTTTTTCGCCATATGCCCTTCCACGTTAAATCTAACGGATTTAGTATATGCTCCGTTAGTTTCATTTTTTTTTAAAAAAGAAAGAAAAAAAGAACCAGAAGCGAAGAATTGAGAGCGAAGAAGAAGAGGCCGCTCGTTGCTGCTGCTCGCAGGTGGTCTCGCCAAGCCAGTCGGGTCGGAATCAAACTCCATCAGCACATCCTCCAACTGATGGGCCCTAATCACCCTCTCATCCTCGCCAAATCAGCGCCTCCGTTCAAAACCCCCAAACACACCACCCCGTCGCCGACAACCACCATCGAATTCCGGCTTGGACATGGCGATTTTCCGGCGAGGATAAAGCCGTCGCCTTTCTCGTTTCAAGACAGGCAGATGGAGAATTTACCGGGGGAGGTCCAATTGATGGGCGAATTGGGAAATCGGAGAGATTCGACTGGATCTTCCGAGGCCAAATACGCCCCTTGCCCCACCGGCCAAGCCCTGGGATAGGAATCGACGGAAGCAGATGAAGAGAAACTCGTTGACGACGCCGATTTGAGTTTGATTCGGTTCATTGAGGGAGATCGAGTCAGAGACGATTTCGCCCTTGACTGGGTTGGCTTGGCGACCCCCTTCGAGCAGCAGTAGCGAGCGTCCTCTTCTCCTTCGCTGCTCCTCCCGCCTCTGCGTCGTCGGCCATCTTGTGGCAGCCTACCGCTGCTCCTCCCGCCTCTGCGGCCGCCGCCGCTCCTCCACCTCCCTCTCTGTCTTCCAAGGCGGAGAGCGTCCCCTCTCCTTCGCTCTCTTCTCTTCATGGTTATTTCTTTCTTTTTATTTTTTTTTTAATAATTGAAACTAACGGAAAATCATCAAATTGGTTAGATTTAACATGGAAGGGCATATGGCGAAAAAATTGAAAACCCTAGGGGCACCACGCGAAATATGCAAAAGAGTTGTATACCTCGCGAAAATTGCAATACCACAGGGATACCTCGCGAAATTTCCGTAAAAAATATTAATTTTATACCTAAACAATTTTAACCTGTATATTTTTTTTAATTTAAAACACAAAAGAAGTCCTTTTTTCATTAAGGATTTGTTTATAATGTAAAATTATGCATTAAAAAGCTTAATGCGTGGCTACCAAAATAAGTCATTTTAATCATTAATTAATTTGGAGTTAGTTTTTTTTAAAAAGGAAAAACAATAGCCGAAAATCCAAAACGATGCGTCGAGTGACTCGAGTTGCATCCAGGAGGAGCTCTCTATACCATTCAGTCATTCACCACCGTGCGTGCCGTTCCCTTTATAGCCAATCCCCACCCTCTCTCTCCATTTTCCTCTTCTCCCACCGTCCCGCTTACCAGAAGCCGGAGCCATTCCCGATGTTTCGGATCGCCGCCCGAAGGCTCTCCTCTCTCTCCTCCTCGTCCGCCTCCTCATGGAGGTCGACGCAGACCTCCACCGCGGCTGCCGCCTTCTCTAAATCTCCTTTCCCCGGCGCTGTTTCCGATTCCAGCTCCGACGAATCCGTCCCCGGATCCTTCCACTCATCCTCCCTGGGCGTCCCGTTTCATATTCCGCACCGAGGTTAGGGTTCTTTGGCTGTTGTTGATCTAATTTTAGTCTCCGTTGAACTATTTAGGGTTTCGGTCATTGGTTCGCTTCATTTAATTTTGGTCTTTTTATCTGTATTGGTGGTCCTCTTTTCGCCTGATTTGTTCAATGATTTGTAGATCGATTTTGAGAAAGGTTATTTTTTGTTAGGATTGTATTTGTAATTTCATGGATTAGAGCCTGCGGATCTGTGATGCTTAAAAGGAAGATTCGTTATTGATGCTTGCCAAATGCTTTTTTGATTTGTCTTGTGTCCTTTTTTTTTTTGTGGTGGACGCAATCAGACAAATCAAGTTGAAGACGCAATTTGGATTTAGGAGCAATAATCAAACGGATTTTCATACATTTGATGATTTTCATTATAAGAGATTCAACTGCAGTTGGTAGTGATTAGATTGATTTACTAGCCATTCAATTGGTATTTCTTTTTCAGTTACATGATGGCATTCAACTGTAATATTTTCTGTTCAATTTTCCTTATAAGAAGTGGTGGTAACTAAAATTCCCAGTGAAGGTATTTTATCATAGAACTGCTATGTTCTACACTAGTAATTTCGTGGTGGGATGTAACTCAAATTCTGTAGTCTCCTCTGCACTATTGTCAAGGTTCCTCTTGGTTCTTGATGAAACATCTACATGAGGAAAGAAGATTCATTTTTGTATGCACAAGCTGCTGCTTCCTTCCCCACCCCACCATTTCCAGTCTAAATTAATCCAAGAATGTATTAGTCTTACATGGTGCATCTCTGCAGCATATAAAAATTTACACATGATGACTCGATTTACTTGCATGAGGTGAAGCGTGTATCTGATGAGTTGGTTCACTGCTGTAATTTTTTCCTATTGATATCACTTAATTGCTTTGCCTTTGCTCCCTTTCCTTACCATTTGTCTATTGCAAATTTAGCCGCTACATACTGCATGATATTGCTAAGAGCCCAAGACTGTTTCTTTCCATGTGGGGGAAAAAAACGCTTAGGGGTACCTTGTAAGCTTTCATCATTTCTTTAGTGTAAGGATTAGATTTTTGGTTGTCTACGCCAAATTGGAAGCAAGTCCTCTATGTTCATTTCAGTTGCACCTGCAATTCATCTGCATTCTATCAAAGACAACTTCTTTTGAAATACTGACTTGAAGATTTAATCTTGATTTCTTTTGATTTCTGTACATCATTTCTGTAGTGTAAGGATTAGATTTTTGGTTGTCTACACCAAACAGGAAGCAAGTCTTCTATGTTCACTTCAGTTGCACCTGCAATTCATCTGCATTCTATCAAGGACAACTTCTTTTGAAATGGTGACTTGAAGATTTAATCTTGATTTCTTCACCAGGTTTTTCTTCTGAGTCCCTCATTCACAAGGATGAGCATGGGATCATTCCTGATGTTCCGGCAACTGTGGCTGCCATAAAAAATCCCACTTCAAAGATTGTGTATGATGATCACAACCATGAGCGTTATCCTCCAGGCGATCCCAGCAAGCGAGCATTTGCTTACTTTGTGCTGACTGGTGGAAGATTTGTTTATGCATCCTTGATTCGCCTTCTTATCCTCAAGTTTGTTCTGAGTATGTCAGCTAGTAAGGATGTGTTGGCACTTGCTTCAATTGAGGTTGATCTTTCCAGCATTGAGCCTGGATCCACGGTCACTGTTAAGTGGCGTGGGAAGCCCGTCTTCATCAGACGCCGTACTGAAGATGACATCAAGTTAGCAAACAGTGTGGACGTGGGATCTCTTCGTGACCCACAGCAAGATGTTGAGAGGGTCAAGAATCCTGAATGGCTTATTGTAATTGGTGTTTGCACCCATCTGGGTTGCATCCCACTCCCCAATGCTGGAGACTTCGGCGGATGGTTCTGCCCCTGCCATGGTTCACACTACGACATCTCTGGTAGAATCCGTAAAGGGCCCGCACCTTACAATCTTGAAGTTCCTACCTATTCCTTCCTGGAGGAGAACAAGCTACTCATCGGTTGAATTTCACTCCGACTGAATATCCTAGATTTCGGTTTATGTATTCACTTCAAGAGCTCAAAATTTACGTCTCAAGGTATTCCTGAAGACCTTTTTGCTTAGAAGCTTTACCTGGCATTCGTAGTGATGCCGTTACAAGCCAGAAACTGAACTGCCCCTGGTGTTGGTGCCGCCATTTAATAAGAACAATAATTTTGTTAAACATGGATATGTTCATCATTTGTTGTTTAATGATTGTTGACATTGTGTGGCATTTGGATTCTGAACTGTTAGCTGCATTCATTATTTTTGCGGCTTCGATCACATATGACGAGCTCCTATCATCGTTTATTCATACATATAGTATTGGTTACACAAGCAAGTACATAGGATCGGTCTAATAAACATACTTATGATGATATGGTAATGTTGTCTTATAAGACAGGTGTATGTTTTGTTAAACAGACCCAAACAAGTTTCTAATTTGGAGCATAGATCTTCAAGAACTCATCCATTCGTTTATACTCGACTTCAGGGTAAAGTTTAGAGGCTTCTTCGTCGTCGCCCACCTCAAAGTTGGTTAGACAACCTTCAAAGAAGATATGATAGGCACGACAGATGATTCCTTGAGTGCCCAAGTCCACACCTATATTGTAACATAAATTGAAATTTTGGTAACGATTGCCTTAGTTCATAGACTCAAGTCAATGTACATTACCAAAGTCACATATGATATACCTTCCCTCATAGCAAGCAACTCGGGTCCAGACATGCTCCTCTTGTTCAGCACTTTGCCTATTAGCTTCTCCCACTTTTCTATTAGCTCTCGCTGCGACAATATGTTGTCTGGGGGCCGAAAGTATATGGTCTTATTCATTGTCCGCGGATCATCGATTGTCTTGATCGTGTAAGTCGCAACATCATCGTCATCTACGAAAACAGCTGCATACAAGAAATTGCACATAAGAATAGCTATTCGCGTAGATGACTCAATCAATGTTCTAAAAAACACTCGGCGGGTGCTTGGCGGTAAGGTAGGGTTAAGGGTCTAGGCGGAGTCTAGACGGATTTCATGGCGGGTCTTTGTGGTCTAGGTGGGTCTTAGCGACCTTGACAACATTGACGGAGGGGCGACGTAAAGAGTTTAGGCGGGGTCTAGGCGGGTCTTGAAGGGTCTTTTAGAATAGTGCTCTCAATCAAGGGATCGATCACTAACCCTATAGTTTGAATTTTATCGAACAATTTGCGAATATATACATTAGTGAAAAGTGTACCTTTTACATTTCCATCACCATAGATAACTAAGTCATCCTTGGGAGGCAAGAGAGCACCAAGCTGAGAGAGGCTACCGACGAAGTATCCGGCCAAGCAATTGGAAGAGATGTAAGTGAAGGGGATTCCGGCGTCTTCAATCGCTTTCCTCACCTTCATCTTCTCATCAACTGTAATCTTTCCAGGCTCCAAGTGATGTTTCATCCTCGATAAGTCCATGCCGAATTCCGATGGCAAAAATCGCTACAAGATAAAAATCATATAGCCTCAGTTTTATTAATTTTTATATTATAAGGTCAGGATGCACACTATCTATCTGTACCTTGATATTGCCAGCCTCTTTGATAGCCTCAACTAGCTTGAGTTGCATCAAAAGATTATGGCTTCTAAAGTGAAGCCCGGACATTGCACTTATGACGATGTCGACCTTCTTGACGGCCTCGACAAGGCTCCGGTGGTCGGAAAACGAGCCCTCGACGAGGCGGGCCCCCTTCTTCTTGAAGCCCAAAAGGGCTTGAATCTTGTCAATCTCAAAGCCAATCTCAGGCCTTTGTAAGACAAAGGTCTCATGGCCTTCCCTCAGGCTGGCCTCCACTAGCCTCTTGCCTATGTAGCCGGTTCCTCCCACCACTAACACCTTGCTCCTTGCCATCTCTCACTGCTTTTTTTTCTCTACAAATTACATCGGTTTATTACTAGTGGTTATATATACCGGTTCCTCGACCGGTCTCTTTCTTATCGTACACTCACATGCTACTATGCAACAGCGAAATTGGATGCTTCTTGCTGGCGCTGTTTGACCGCCATCGATCAGTTATACATCATCAAGAGGACAAGAACTATATGTAGCGGTAATTTCATTCGTCAATCCGAGAGATTTTTGTTTTCTTCTTTTTTGTGCTTATAAAAGTAAAAAAAGTTGAATTAATCAAACGTCAAATGCAAATTAATCCACATCCTTCACTTAAAAAAAAAAGTTGAATTCAAATATAAATATAATGACAAGTAGACTAGATTGCTCCCATGAGTAAAAAATGTGAGTGGGTTCAAGTTGATCCGATCACACCAACAAACTTTCAAAATCAAGAGTTATTTATAAAGGTATTTATAGATAGTTCATCGATAGCTCCGACAGTTGTCTCACATTGTAAATATTGAGATTGTTTGAAAAACCTATATGGTTGGTGAGCTATTTCCCTCATTGTCAATTTGTTTTAGATTTATATGTTGTTCGTGTCTCGACTCGAGTTCGTTTATTTATTGAACGGGTTGAGTATGAGCACATTTTTAAGCTCGAATTTTATAATTTTATGAATTTTATAAAATTTCCTATAATTTATTTGTAAACAACCAAGAGCAAACATGATTGCTTAATACTAGTAGTCGCTCACGATCTTGTTATCGTCCTTGAGGGTTTGAGATGGATTTGGGGGTTTTATTGGACATAATCAATAAAATTTCTAAACACATCGATCACACAAGTAAATTAAGGTAGGTAGAGCTTGAGGAAGTCATCCATTCGTTTATACTGGATTTCAGGGTAAAGTTTTGAAGCTTCTTCGTCGTCGTCCACCGTAAAATTGGTTAGCCAACCATCGTAATAGATATGATAGGCACGAGTGATTACTACTTGCATCCCAAAATCCGCACCTATATATATATACTAGGGGTAGGGGCCGTGCTCTGCACGGAGCTGATGCATGAATCATATGCAATTAGTATAAACTACAAATAAGCAAATTGTAGAATGAGGCAATAGAAGAAAAAAAAGCCAAATTAATTCTCCATAGAACTCTATTTATTATTTTGATTATTTCTTAACAGGGAAAACAATAAAATCGGACCAGATTATGTAAGGTAAGCAAAGGCACAACCCCCCTGCCTAACGAACTGGATTCGTTCATCATGGCATCTCATCGATCTGACCTCGTTTCCTAATTGCAATGACCCGTCTCTCATCAGCGTCAAGCTGAGACTATTGAAGCGTTCTCGCGAGTACTTTGAAGATGCCTTTCTCCAGTCGGTAGTCGCTTTCATCATCGAAGCGAATTCTTCATAAATGTTTTTGCCATCCTACAGGGAATTTGTGTTGATAAAGCATTGAGGGGGTATCTAATGACAAACATATTGATCAGAATTGTAGCACTAACTTTGTCAGTGTCCACACTGTGCATAACAACACTGGCCACTTCCTCGCTGTTAATTAGCGTCGTCGTTTGAACGCATCCCAACTCATCAATCTCAATGAAGCCACTTTTTTTTCTTGTAAAAGAAAGAAAAGGCCCTGTGATAGTGTTCGTCGTTCGCTATCTTCTTGAGGTGCACCGAAACAACAACAAACTCTCCATAATTCAGTGTTCCATCACCATCAACATTAGCCTGCAAAAACCAGATCCGTGTTTGGTTATAAACCTTTAAATATCACAGAAGATAAATCATGACCACATAGATGGTACGTATCACGTATGCCATGTCTTTTTCCCAAAATTTCCTATTTCCTCTCTTCCAAACTGCCTAATCAGAAATCCTTATTATTGTTGATGCAAAACTACTTATTTCTAGCAATATAGCATGTAGTAATGGAATAAGAAGCCATCGTAAAAAGCGTGTATGATAAAAAAAATGCTTACAGCTTCCAACAGAACTTGAAGATCTGCATAAGGGACGTGTTGCCCAAGCTTAGCCAACCCAGCCCTAAGTTGTTCCAAGTTGATTCTGCCTATCTTTGAAGTGTTCCAAGTTGATAAAAGCCTCTTTTTTTTTTATTTGTTCATCACTTAAAACTGCTTTACTCTTGCTTTAACAGTTTCTCCCAAAGACACATTAGGAGCTTTCTTGGCATTATGCAACCAGGGATGATTTGCAAGTCTCATTGGTTTATCCAAAATAAGAGACAACTACAGAATAGCCACAGTATAACATTCAATTAAAATCACAGTGAAAGGTTACCGAGTATTCTTAGGCAGAAAGTCGCTTCATTGGATCTTGATTAAGCATTCTCCTTGCAAGAACCTTTGCATTATCCAAAACTTTTGGCCAAAGACCATTCTTAAAATCAATTACTGAACTAATAATTTCCTAAGCAACACCTTGCCCCGTTTTGATGTAAAGACCAATGCACTCATTAGTAGAAAAAACAAAAAACGCCATGAACTAACCAGATTTCCGTGTGTATCACATAAATACTTCAGACAATGTGTACCAAGAATATTCAATTCCACGTGAATTTTAGTTTAGGCAAGGGAACAAATCATTGAATAAAACTTGGTGGTATTCAAAATCTGGATTTAATGAAGCTTTAACTGATAGAAATTGTATGAAAATATGAAAGGAATTAAATTGCAGGATACCTCTTCATGACTTCACCTATAAGCTCCAATGCAGCAGCAGGCCTCCGTCTTAAAGCTTCTAACTCTGCCTGAATGCCAGGTATCGTTATTGCCTCTGTCAGCAACTTCTCACAGTCACTGCAACCAGTAATTCATTTATTCTCAGAAACAGGATCAATTAGAAAAGATTAAAACATACAGACAATGAGTAATACACTAACCTGTTCAGTCATTTTCACCAACTCCTCAGCAAGAGAGTCTCTAATTGACTCCATTGTTGTCTGAAAGAATAATGTGAGTCAAAGATCAACTAAAGCCTAGAAACACTTCAGTAAATGATATCCTAAAAAATCATGGTGCACAAAATGATCAAGTTCTTATAATATTAGACTTATTTGAGTAAATAAACTGGTAAACTGAATCAGCAAGCAAGAAATTCTTACCTGATGGGACATGTAAGAACCGAGCTCACCCTCTTTTTGCCTCAGAGCAGCTTCAAGAGCACTCGGTGTCATGTTTTTAAAATAGTAAGAACTCATGGGAGGTTCCCCCGAATTCCTCCTCTGTAAGAACTTGTCAGAAGAATCTAGAGATGCTTGCAGGAAGAAACTTTCTTCCATGCTGCCAGTGCTGCTAGCAGTTGAAAGTTTATACACCAATTTTCCTACAGCTTAAATATTAGGGTAAATTACATTTTTAGTCCCTAACCTTTAGCTCTTGTTTTATTTTGGTCCCTAACCTTTGAAATGTTCAAAAATAGTCCTCAACCTTTTCATATTGTTTCATTTTAGTCCTTAACCTTTCAAACATTGCAATGCCGTCCCCAAGCTAACAATTTTATTCTTTTTAGTCCTTGATTTAAAAAATATTATTACCTAATTACAAAAAACCACCCAAAATTTATCATAATGTATACATAAAATCATTCAAGTATATTATTTGAATTAAAAAAATTCAGACTCTTTTAATTTAGTATAATTTTACATTTAGTAGTATTTTTATTGATTTTTATTAATTGGGTGTAATTTTACTTTTATTACTTCCTCTTTTTAGAAATAGATGTTGTTTGAGCACTAAAAGAGTCCCGTTGTTTTTTTAAAAATTAAAATAATAGAGTTGAATGATTTTACGTAATTTTTCTTTGTTTAAATGATTTTATATACATTATGATAAATTTTGGGTGGTTTTTGATAATAGTGTCTAATAATGTCTTGTAAATCAGGGACTAAAACAAATAAAAAAATGTGAGCTTGGGGACTATTTTGCAATATTTGAAATGTTAAGGACTAAAATGAAACGAGATGAAAAGGTTGAGGACTATTTTTTAACGTTTCAAAGGTTAGGGACCAAAATGAAACAAGTGCTAAAGGTTAGGGACTAAAAAAAGTAAAAACCCTAAATATTATTAGATATATAAGTGAATGATCATATGCATGAAACTGACAGACTGAATCCATTCGATGCCGTTTTCAGCAACGGACCTCTGCTTTGTAATTTGAATTTGATCTAAAGATTGCACACGAGATTTTCTCTGCAGGAGGATATGTCTCTGGCCTATTAGGTTCAGGATATGAAGGCTTACAAATTCAAATGATAATATGATGATTAGCTCAAAGTGAAGCCCTTGTTTATGCACCCTACGTTATTCCCTCAAGTCACTAACCGTAATATTTAGACATTCCCCTCATGGTCATAAAATAGTCTCTAGATCCTTCTTAGTGTTAGTCCATGTGCATAGCTGTCCTATTAAGGTTAGTTGCTAATATGAGGTTTCTAGTAGGCCATAACTGATCAACAGTAGATCTCTTGTCGCATTGAATTCAGTAAGGTGAATGTATTGACACCTCTGAGGAGTAAACAAAATATTTTCCCTTCAACTTTTATCCTAAGTTCATCTCCATCCCTTCAACTGAGGAAAATAATATTAAAGATCTTCAAACTTTTTCACACACCAATGGGGATGTTGATAAACCATATAGGTTGGTTTAAATGTTGCAGAATCAAATGAAGATATGTTGTACAATTAGATTTTCAAATAATTAACAAGGGAAAACCTATAATACCTAAATAGTAGTTATATGACTCCACAAGCACAGTCAATGACTTCAGATTGTAAAAATTGAAAAAGAAAAGAACCAAAACACAAACAAACAAACAAACAAAACAAAAAAACAAGGAAAAGGAGGAAAAGTTAAGCAAGTAACCTCGGGCTTTAAACCAAACATTGGAGAACATATCTCCAGGCAAAAGAGGACCTGCAATTACAAAATCACAAGGTAAACCTCACAAATGAAATTAAGAGGTAGAATTGAAGTTAGAGGTCTGAAACAATGAAGTTGGTACAATACCAAACAAAAACCAAATCCAAGTCAGTAGGTAGCTGCAACTAAATCGAAATCAACATCAAAATCAATAATTAAAACCGGAATAACAGTTGGGTGAAGGAGGATGGGGAACTGATTAGCTGGAATTAGAAGTTATATCCATTCTCGGAGTATAAAACTATACAAGAGATTTTATTAGGAAAATACGATCGAAGGTTTGATAATTTGAGAAGCAAACATACTATAACATCAAGAATTACGCAATTAGATAGACAATGAACATAGCTTCATTGGAAAGACTTAAGATTAATTTTGAGTAAAAATATCAAATATTCAAATATATCAAGACAGCCATGTCTGCTCTTCTTTATATCATCCATAAAAGGTATAGCTAGTGTAATATCCAAAAGCATAGGAAATTATGAATAGTTACTAATGACATTAATACAGGGTTAGAAGTGCAAGTCAGGCATTCATACAGGGTCCTAAGATGGCGGCTCTTTTTCTCCATTTCTTGACATATTAATTGGCTTCTCCTTTTTTTTCTAAAAAAAATGGCTTCTCCTTGACATCTCTTATTTTTTTTCAATTCTTTTTTTTTCCTTAAAAGAAGCAATTTAGTGCATAATACACTGCTCTGCCTCCCAAAACCTTGTCAAAAAAGAAAAAGAAGAAAAGTTTGGCAATTTGTGCGCTTTTCAAATGTCCACATAAACAAGGCATCATTATCTGAAAAAGATTGAATCTGCAATAAGATTATACAAGCTCATCGGAAAATTCGTCATACAAGTCCCCTTAGGAAGCAAAAATTGTTCATAGCATTAAGTAGCAAAGAGCTACACTCTTGCTTTAAACTTCAGTGCCAAATTATATCAATAATTGGAGTGTATGGACTTGTTACATAAAGTAAGGAGGTTTTCACAAAGGAACAAGAAACATAATTTGTAGGATTAGAAGAACCATGAGTCAAACAATGCATGGCATGCCATGTAAAAATGAAAGACAAATTGCAACAGCCTATACCAATAAATCCCTCAAAGTGACACATGCAAAATGTTCAACTACACACCTAAAAGATGTTAGGAAACTACTACTTCCTACTCCCAGAAATAACATATCGAAGCTAAAAACAAAATGTTTTCCTTACTAACTAAATAAGGACACTGCCAAAACACAACCAAACGACATGATTTTGCAGACCGTAGTACCACAAAAATTTTCTAACGTTAAATTAGGAAGACCAAGAACTCATCCTCAATGAATAGATACAGATAAGAGAATTAGAGCTTTTACCACCAAATAAGGCAGTTCTTTCATGTAAGAAACAAAATATGAAAGGAATTTCATTCCTCATTTAATCATCCCTTTTCTTCAATAGAAAGAAATGTAGCTCAATGCAAATCCGGGTTTACATGTTATAATACAGTGACAAAGGAAATAGTCTGCTTAAACTTTTTTAAAAGAAAGGACTTACAGGGAAAAACTCCAAGTGGGCTGGCCATGTAGATAACTTTTTCTACCTGGGTCTCACTGTTTTTACAACACAATCACATCTGGCAATGAGTTTTTTTCATATAAAGCCCAATCCTCAATTTGAAGTCCCCAATCCTCAATTTGAAGGTCATAGCCCTTAATTGCAAGGCCCCAATCCGTGATTGTTGCAACCTAGGTTCATTTTGCTCAACTGAAGCATTAATAAAACCAAAAACAAAATCTATGTTGAGCATTTATTCGAACACCTTGGAGGCATAACACAGTATACATGATCTTATCATAGACGGCTTTTGGACTTTCTCTAAGCTGGAAGTACCCATCATCCCATGAGAAAATCGTACCGACATGGTAAAGAGGATGCATTATTGGTCAAGCATAAATGATTATACATAATGCTGATGAGTCTCGCATGATCAGTGCAACTGTCTGAATCAACCAATTCACCTCTCATTAAAGAAAAACCTTCATGATTATTAAAAGCCCCCAACCTTGCCAAATTAAAGGTCACTCCACCCACACATAAGTAATTAAGTAAATACTTTAGTCGAAAACTGAAATATCGACTTTTGGACCATTATCATGAATGCAAAACACCAGGAAAAGGAGAAGACAAGATCAGAAAGGCTCATATGGGTTTGAAAATTAAATTTGGAAAGTGAAAAGCTAATAAAACAAGGAAGAAGGAGACATAACAAATCCAAAAGCTTGTAAAAATTCAGTTGGCACTCACAATTTACGCACACAGTACATCCCACTGTTCCAAGATGCATTTATTATCCGCAGGTATGTATGTAGACAGTAGACCGCATTTGAACTGCAAAAGGGACATCTAGATCAATCGAAGAACCCTAAACCCTAGATCGAATTAAAAAAAATTAGCACACAAATTAATGAGAAGGGAACGGAATTAACCTTATGAGAAAAGAAGCAGAGCCAAGATGATCTCATCGGCGTTCAATTTGGGGTTGGGTTCTTCTGAGTAAACAGAGGAGAGAGAGCAAGTGAGAAGACAAAAGAAGCGGAGATTGTGTCAAGTGGTTGCCGTGGCTTGAAGTAACACAGTGGAACATCCCAGAGTCCCAGGTGCCGGTAAAGAAAACGAAGCAAAGCAAGAGGTGGAGGCCAATCCATGTGCTTTGAGGGGAGGAGGGAGAACCGCATAGAGATGGGAAAGATACTTCGGAAATTACATGAAAAGACCAAAAAGGACGGATAAAAGAAAAAATAAACATTTTTAAAATCAAACTTTAATGGGCAATTAAGGCTTTTCATAAGGAGAGAGTTCTCAGCCATCCATCAGATCAGTTCACCAACAATCTACGGTTACAGTATGAGTGAACAGTAATTTTGTGGGCTGTGCTAAAATTGGTGGATTTGGACCGTGGATAACTGCTAAGTTCAACGGCAGATATAGCATCTGAGCCTCTTCTCCCCACACATTTATAGTAATGGGGATATATGTTGCATTAATTATTATAATATATATGTCCAATATGGAGTTAAAGCACAAATATAAAATCTAAACCAAAATAAGAACAAAAAATAATAGGAACTCGTCCGTATTAGACATGAATCAATATTAGCAGAAACTTCAAAAACTACCAAAAATAATACCAACTATCAATCATGAACCAATATTAGTACGAACTTTAAAAACTATTAAAACCAATTTCGATACGAAAATAATTCCGGTTGATTTTTCGACCAATTTTTCAACATGTCAACTAAATGATCGAAAATTTAATGATGTGACATCATATTATTAAATGTATAAGTATAATGTTTGAAAATAAAAACTAATTATCATTACAAACTGGATTATACGAGTAATTTATTCATCTAATTTACACTTGTGAGTGCACAAATCTGCACCTTCTTCCTCCTCGGCCTCGATCGATCACCTGCATAGAAGGAGGAGAGGAAGAGGCGGGGCTGCTTCCCCGTGGGAAGCCTCCGACGCTCAAGTCAGGATTGTGTCGGTTGATCGAGAGCCCCCCTAACCCTAGTAGTTCAATAATATTTATAATGAGAATTAGGGTTTGATTATTTCACCTTGCAAATGACGATTATGCCCCTGGACATCATATGGAATTACTTTTGCTTTATCAATTGCCCCTCGGGTTTCTTCTTCATGTCTCGATGATGAAGGAAGCCGAAAAAAGTAAATGGCGAAGTTTGTCGATTGAACGATGATTTTGCCGTAAACGTTAGTCGCTTGATTCGTAGTTGGCTATTGTGGCCGTAATTGGCTATTGGTCATCATTGGCTATTGTGGCCTTGATCGGCTAATGTGGCCTTGAGCGGCTAAGTTGGCCTTGATCGGCTAATGTGGCCTTGAGCGGCTAAGTTGGCCTTGATCGGCTAAGTTGGCCTTGATCGGCTAATGTGGCCTTGAGCGGCTATGTTGGCCTTGATCGGCTAATGTGGCCTTGAGCGGCTAAGTTGGCCTTGATCGGCTAATGTGGCCTTGAGCGGCTATTTTGGCCTTGATCGGCTAAGTTGGCCTTGAGCGGCTATTTTGGCCTTGAGTGGCTATTGCTGACTGTAATTGACTATTGGCCTTACCTATGCAAAAATAGCAAAGCAGGCAGAGAAAGCCAAAAAGACGAACAAGAGACACTAACCACTTCTCGGACAATACGAACAGGGATTTGACCAATTAGGCTCAACCATATAATCGGTCCAAGTAACATGTATGAGCATAGTAATTAATTCTGCGGTTTGAACTTATCCATATATTGGCAAAATATTGTCATGAAAATCGGATGAACAACGAGCAAATAGGAATTAAAGCAGATCCTATTCTTAATATGTATAGTTGCTTTAGGAAGCCAATACTAATAGCTTTGACTAGTAATTCAAGAAGAATTTAGAACCCAATAAGTCACAACAACAAAGGCTTAATATATATTAAGCACATTTTATTGTTATCAATTAAAGGTAAATAATATATTACGGAGTACCATTAAAGAAAATGTATCAACTTTTTCTTTTTCTTTTGAATCAATGAAAGTCAAAATTAAAAGGCATATTAATTTACCCAACCGTTAGAATGTTAGAATGAGCAAGTCAAATAAAGCACTAATTAGTTGTGGTAATTAAGTGCATAATCAATTGAATTGTCAGTTACGAAAGAATGATCACATACCTAATTTGCATCTTCTACATAGGGCGGCGGCGACGCTGGAATTCACAGCGACATCCTTGGCTCGCGCGGCCACCGTTCGACCTCGACCTCGGCGGCGACTCTTTTTGATCGAAATTCCCACAGACGGCGCCAAATGTGAGTGCACAAATCTGCACCTTCTTCCTCCTCGGCCTTGATCGATCACCTGCATAGAAGGAGGAGAGGAAGAGGCGGAGCTGCTTCCCCGTGGGAAGCCTCCGACGCTCAAGTCAGGATTGTGTCGGTTGATCGAGAGCCCCCCTAACCCTAGTAGTTCAATAATATTTATAATGAGAATTAGGGTTTGATTATTTCACCTTGCAAATGACAATTATGCCCCTGGACATCATATGGAATTACTTTTGCTTTATCAACACTCAAATTTGGTATTTTTACCAAAAAATACATTGAACGCTTAACGATGTGATGCAACGTCATTAAATTTTTGAACATTCGATTATCATGTCAAAAGTTTAGCCGAAAAATCAACCGGAATTTTATTCATATCAAAATTGGTTCAATGTGAATAGCTCGTATTATTTTTGTGTAGTTTTAAAGTTCGTATTAATAATTTTTCATGGCTGATAGTTCATATTATTTTTTTATAGTTTTTAAAGTTCATATTAATATTGGTTTAAGGCTGATCGTTCGTATTATTTTTTCAAATAAATATAGATATATGTATATATTATTTAAACTCATTCCTTGAATTGGTAAATAAAGAGCGGCCATTCCGGGGTTCGAACCGGGGACCTATGACTATTATCCACAAGTCCTTTCCGGTGAGCCATTCCGGAATGGTTTATTTAAACTCATTCCACTTATCACCATATGTCATCATATTAATTACTTAAAACTCATTCTACGTACCTTTCATCATAGCGAGAAATTCAGGTCCAGAGATGCTCTTCTTGTTGAGATCTTTGCCGATTAACTTCTCCCACATTCCGACCAGCTCTCGTTGCGACAATGTGTTCTCCGGGGGGCGAATGTGTAAGGTTTTATTCAACGTCCTTGGATCGTCGATCGTCTTCACCGTGTAAGTTGCAATATCATCTTCATCTACATAGACGGCTGCATAGAAGAAATTCGAACAAGATAAGACAAAAATAAGATTTGAACTTCAAACATTTTGCACAATTACTACTCATTTAACTCTCTCTAATGAGCTTGTTAACACCAGCCGAGTTAAGTCTATTCTAAAACCAATTTACAACAGAAGAAGTAGTCCACCGACTTATATACTAGGACTTGATATGTTCAACTTTCCGATGTGGGACACTTTTGATCACATTCACATCTCAACATAACAGATGTGAATGAGACTCAAAATGAGTCTCACAACTACTTAATTCTCCCCTATCCAATTGTTTTTAGAATGAAAAACTCTATTTAACTTATGTGTTAGACTACTAGCTAGCGCCCCTACGCCTGCGGTAAAGCCTCCGACTCTCGATCCTGAACTCTCTAAAAAGACTAAAAGAGAATGAGATGCTGCTATACTCGACTTTCGATTCTGAACTAGCTAAAAAAAGAACGAGATGCTAGATCTATTATCCAACCTTAGTTACACAATACACAAACTTGCACACGACCACGATCCCGAGTACCAACCTACTAATTCACGGCCCTTCAGACCCTAATTTGGACTTTTAAGGGTAAATTGTTTTGTCACATACCTTTAACATCTCCATCTCCATAGATTAGTAGGTCATCCTTGGGAGGCACAAGAGTGCCGACCTGACCGAGGCTGCCGACGAAGTATCCGGCGCAGCAGTTGGCAGCGATATAAGTGAAGGGAATGTTGAAATCTTCAATGGCTTTCCTCACCTCCATCTTCTCATCAACCGTATTGTTGCAGGGCTTCATGGCGTTTGCCATCCTTCCTACATCCATGCCGAACTCCGATGGCAAGAACCGCTGCAATTAATGTTATAACGAGAACGATAAAGGCGAAGAAAGACACAGAGATTTACGTGGTTCAGCAACGGTGTGTTGCCTACGTCCACGGGCAGAGAACCAGATTTCTTATTAGAGGAAGCGAAAACAGATTGAGGTTACAAGGGGTTGGCGTTCCATGAGTATATGAAGAGACTCATGGAACCCTAAACAGACAATGGGCTGAAAGCCCAAAATAGACAGACGATAGGCCCGTTTACAATAAACATTGCATACCGTAAAGGCGGGGTGGCGTTGCCCCCCACCGCCGGGGGGCTCCGCCCCCCAGACCCCCCGATGCGTCGCCGGTCAACAGTCGTTCAAGGCACATTAACAATTAACATAAATGCCCACATTAATTAAAATATTAAGTCAATAAGCTACTCCTTCTATTGTCAATTGATTTTATATATACCTTAACATTGCCCGCCTCTTTGATGGCCTCAACTAGCTTAAGCTGCAGTAAAATGTTATGGCTTCGGATGTGGACCCCGGACATGGCACTTATGACGACGTCGGCCTTCTTGACGGCCTCGACGAGGCTCCAGTGGTCGGAAAAGGAGCCTTCTACCAGGCAGGCCCCCTTCTTCTTGAAGCTCAGTAGGGTTTGGAGCTTGTCAATGTCAAGCCCAATCTCAAGCCTTTGTAAGACAAAGGTGTCATGGCCTTCTCTCAAGCACGCCTCCACCAGCCTCTTGCCTATGTAGCCTGTTCCTCCCACCACTAACACCTTGCTCTTTTCCATCTCCCTTTGTTTTTTTTTTTGAATTATTCCTACTTCCTAATACTGAGTATATAAGATATATATAGGGGCAATGGGCAATGGCGGAGTAAAATTAGATTATTTTAAAAAAAATGTATATATAATTTTTTATTTTATTTCTCCTCCGAGGGGCTTAAGCCATCTCATGCTCCTGGCGCGCTCGACCACTTTATAGAGGTTAAGAGCTCATTTGATATATAAGGTAAACAGAATAGAAACCCGTTTTATATGAGAAAATATATGGTAGAAAAGTTCAATGAATCTAGATGTGAGAAGAATCCTCATTTTTTCCCTTAGAAATAAGATAAGAAGGATAACGTACCAATTAGAAGAGTATAGGTGATATGGTTACACTTGTTCAAATGGATTATATAGATGATTGAAAGGAGGAAAATAAAATCAATTTTGTATAAAAAGTGGAGAGAAGAGGGTAATAATTAAAATTTCTAACGATGTATCTTAAATTATAAATGAATTATATTCATTTTTGTTTTCTTTACCTTTTCAAAATTCAAGCCAAATGGGCACTAAGTCTTAATTTTACCCTTAAAAAAAAGGATCTTTTAGGTGGTAAATTTTTGGACTTTTTAGTGGAGAATTATTTTTGGTGGGAAAAGTGAGAGTATGCTCTCAATATATAAGTAATCGAAATAAGCGTGGACTGCACATGTAAGAGACGGGGAGTAGTCCTTCTCCTTCTCCTTCTCTAACAATTCCGGAATGGCTCACTGGAAAGGACTTGTGGGTAGTACCCATAGGTCCTCGGTTCGAACCCCGGAATGGCCGCTCTTTATTTACCTATTCAAGGAGTAGTCCTTCTCCTGATGTCCTCCTTAATAAGCAAGCCAATGTCTAAAGGAGGGACGGAAATAACTCATGGAACCCAAGCGGGAACGAAAAAGCAAAAGAAGCAAGGGAGTCAGCGACAAAATTCGCTTCCCCGAAGACATATGCCTCAACTGAATTTCCCAGTCTCGGGCTAGAAAGCTCTGGCACTGACGTACCAGGCTAGAGAGATGGTGCCAATCCTCAACCCCCTTCATGATGAGCGTAGTGATGAGTAAGGAGTCGAATTCGCAAACCACTTTGTTGTACCCCTCTCCCAAGCCTCACACAACCCATCGAGAAGGCCCCAAAGCTCCGCGACAGGCACCGTACAACAACCAATGCGGCGAACATACCCGGTGATTCACTGCCCTTCGTCATTCCGGATGATGCCCTCGGCGCCCGCACTTCTGTCAGCTGACACAATCCCATCAGAATTAATTTTAACCCGGCCCTCTGCATGCTTCTCCCATCGAATATCTGCCCGACACCTCTCCTTAGTGGCTTTGTTGTTGCTGACGGACTTCCAAGCTTTACACCCTGTTTGGATGATGGGATTTGAGGTGATTTTTAGGAAGGGAAGTGATTGGAAAATAAATTTGGTGTTTGGTTGGATAATTGAGGGGAAGGGAAGGGATCTCAAATTAAAATAACTGCTAATAACCGCTCAATTGGATGGGATTTCAAACTCCATCAAAAGGGTGGAATTTGATGGGAAAGTGAAATCCTTCCCCTTCTCTTCCCTTCCTTTCTCTTTCTCAAATTTCTACCCCTTCCTATCCCTTAAAAAACCAGTTGCCAAACAAAGCATTAGCGTACTCAGAAACCCACCTGCGCCACAGAGCAATCTATATCATTAAAAACACGGTCATTGCGCCACCTCCATATCCACCATAGTGCTATAGCAAACAGACATTAAACTCTTCAAGCCTTTTCGAAAAAACATCATAGCTAGTAGTTAGTTTAGCAAATTAATTTTAAAGTAGATTTGATAGATGGTTTAAATTAGGAGCTTCTCAAGCCTTGCAACACATTAAACTCCTGATGATTAAAGGTCTCGTGTGCCTTCTCCCAACAGTAGCGGATCCTGATGCAATTAGTTGATGGGGCGAAAAATTAAACCCTAAATTTTTTTTCCCGAAAAATCATCAATATTATGAATGTGTAGTTAGAATAAAAATATAAATCGTATATACTTTATTTCACGGTTTTCAAATATTTTAATATAGCATACTAATTTAAAGGTTTCAGATTTAATTATAGTATTAACTATTAAGTTACGATATTTAACAAACGATAATTACGATAAAAGTATATCAGTTAGGTAAATGATATACATGTTTAATCTTTAAACGTTTATAACTTTTTACTCAGGTGTCGGATTTGAACTTATACTATATCAAATTGAAGCTATCGATAAGAAGAACATATATATTAAATTTATTTTTTATTGGAGGGGGTGGACAACTGCCACCCCCGTTCCTTTATAAGATCTGCCCCTATCTCCCAGACAGACTTCCACTACAAAAATAGATGGGTATATAGAAGACGAGTTCTTTTATCACTTCTTTTTTAACTATAATAATAAGGTTGAATTATCTTCATAATATAAAATGAATGACGATTAATTCATTCTTTATAAAAGCATCATTTTTTTTCCTCGTTAGTTTCGATGTGGAAGGTCGCAGTCCTCCTGATAAGGCTGTCACAACAATACAACATATGGCTAACACATGACAGTACGTACGTATAATGTGTTACTATATGTTCTAAATTCACATGCTAAATGCAGGTGGTCACAAAACTATTCACACGTCAGTAATGTGACACTATATTAATTTGTTGGGTGTTTACTTTATTTCTATATATAGAAACTGTCTAAAGCTCGCAATTATAGGATTTCAGTTTATATAATGTAGGTAATATATACTCCACAATATATATAAAATGTGGAGAATATGATTTGGGATTGTCCTACATTGATTAGAAATTGATTCTAAAGCCTTGCATATAAGCCGGTGGGCTACCCCACATAACACCAATTGGTTTTAGGATGGAACCCCACTCGGCTTGTGTGCTCGGCTTGGTTAGCGCATGGTGCGCTTGGGCATGTGACCCCCTCACGTCGTATATTACCCACCGTGATTTAATATGATATCAGAGCTAAGGTTCGGCTAAGGTACGGTGTGGTTTGGATTCCTAGTCTAATTGGCCGGCCGGCCTTAAGGCATTGATTCGTCAAGTGCAACTGGCAATAATGCGTGGCCAAACAGTTGCACTTGAGGGGGGTGTGTGGAGAATATGATTTGTGGTTGTCCCACATTGATTAGAAATTGAATCCAAAGCCTTGCATATAAGCCGGTGGGCTACCCCACCTAACACCAATTGGTTTTAGGATGAAACCACACTCCGCTTGTGTGCTCGGCTTGGTTGGTGCGCGTGTGCGCTTGGCGTGCGTGGCCCCCCCACGTCGGATGACCCACCGTGATTTAATATATAGTTGTTAGATACACCGCTTGAGGGGGGTGTGTGTGGAGAATATGATTTGGGATTGTCCCACATTGATTAGAAATTGAATCTAAAGCCTTGCATATAAGCCGGTGGGCTACCCCACCTAACACCAATTGATTTTAGGATGGAATCACACTCCGCTTGTGTGCTCGGCTTGGTTGGTGCGCGTGTGCGCTTGGCGTGCGTGGCCCCCCACGTCGGATGACCCACCGTGATTTAATATATAGTTGTTAGATACACCGTAAATCTCCCATCCAAAGTGCACGTCGGAATGAACGTGATTTGGGGTGTATTTAGGCTGCACGTATATATATCACGTACAGTAGCTCAGCCTCAACATATAAGTACAACGAATTTGTGTCCAGACCATGTTCCGCTTGTTCTCGGGTCTTTGATGGTGATGTCTACGGTGACCATGTTGTGTGCCCCCCCCCCCCCACGTCGGATGACCCACCGTGATTTAATATATAGTTGTTAGATACACCGCAAATCTCCCATCCAAAGTGCACGTCGGAATGAACGTGATTTGGGGTGTATTTAGGCTGCACGTATATATATCACGTACAGTAGCTCAGCCTCAACATATAAGTACAACGAATTTGTGTCCAGACCATGTTTCGCTTGTTCTCGGGTCTTTGATGGTGATGTCTACGGTGACCATGTTGTGTCTTGCGCTGGCTCCGTGGGCATTAAACGTCGACATAACCTCGTTCGCGACACCTTATTGGATATCTGCTACAGGTCTGGGATTTCTGCAGGTAAGGAGGTTGATATCGGTTTGATTGATGGGCATGATAATCCTCTTCGTCCGGCGGATTTGCTACTTTATTCCTGGGACAGAGGGTGGGATGTTTGTGTCGATCTGACGGGATCCTCCTCTTTGACTCAGTCTGGGATGTCTGACTTTGTGTAACACCCCCATCCCACATCGGATATCATAAGGATGTCGGGAGTGATTTATAAGTGATTGAAGCCCTACCCATGTTACAAGAGCTCTTCCTTTTCAGGCTCCAAGTGAGGACAACGGACCTGAGAGGGCTAGGTGGCATGGGCTGACGTCTCTTAAGACCCTGGGTCTTACAGATGGTATCAGAGCCAGGTTCCGGCCGGCTCGGAGGTGCACCGACAGTATGCTCGGGTACGCTCCCCCGGAGGGCAGTCCATTGGGCCTGACGGGGTCGTCAGTGCTTTAAGTGGGGGAGATTGTAACACCCCCGTCCTACAACGGATATCATAAAGATGTTGGGAGTGATTTATAAGTGATTGAAGCCCTACCCATGTCACAAGAGCTCTTCCTTTTCAGTCTCCAAGTGAGGACAACGGACCTGAGAGGGCTAGGTGGCATGGGCTGGCGCCTCTTAAGACCCTGGGTCTTACACTTTGTGTCTGGTCGTGTTGTTGTTGATGCTGCTCGGCGTAAGTGTGCCTAGTATCGAGATTTGCGCATGACGGCTGGTTATGGTTTCATACCCTTTTCCTTCTCTTCATTGGGGGAGTTAGATACGGATGCGGTTGCTTTGCTGAAGCGGATTCAGAAATTCTCTGTATCTCAGGATGTCGGGGCTCGTGCTGCCGCTTATATTTTCACTAGACTCAGTTTTATTATCGCTAAGGGAGTGGGTGCCCAGATAGTATCTCGGCTACCAACTAATTTCTTGTAAATAGTAATCGGTTGTTTGATTTCTATACTATTTGGAGTTTTATATAAAAAAAAAATAAAATAATAATAATAACAACTAGTTACGCTAAAAAAATAAAATAATAATATATAGATCGAGAGAGTACGTAAAACATAAAATACGGTGAAATGAAAGAACATTGTGTTTTATTAATTGAGTATGATATTTATGGACACACGAGGCTGGACAGAATCAGAAATGTGGACATTAGAAGCAAGGTTGGAGTTGTGAGTATCGTTGACAAGCTACGGGAGTCCAGATTGCGGTGGTTTGGGCACGTTCGTAGGAGGCATTTATCAGCGCCTGTCCGTAGGTGTGAGAGTTTGGAGCTTGGAGCTTTGTGCATAGGGAGAGGTAGACCGAAGAAGAGCTGGATGGAGGTTATTCCACAGGATCTCAATGCGCTGAACCTCTCGGAGGATATGACTTCGGATAGGGACCACTGGAGGAGATGCATTCGGACTTCGGATGTTTAGAATCCCTAGGATGGGTGCTGGGTCATTTCTTTTCGCTTCCTTTCTACCTCTCTTTCTGCTTTCTATCTGTTTTCTGTCGGTTATCTTCGTATCTGTTTTCCGTCTATCGGCTGTCTATTTCCTAATCTCCTACTAGGTGTCCTGGGACGTGCTTCCTTTGCTCTATTTTGGGTCTTTCGGAAACACTCTCCCGACTAGTTCGGGGTAAGAGTGCGTACATCCCGACCCCCCAGACCCCGCTTTATTGCGGGATATACTGGGTTGTTGTTGTTGTTGTTGTTGTATGCTATGCGAGTATAAATAATATTATATTAATATATACTCATATTTATATTATATCCATATTCAAACAACCTAATATTTATATATTCATAAACAAACATTAATAACAATGTTCTTACCAAAAAAATAATAATAACAATGTAATTATTCGTCTATTAGTCTCTTACCATTGCATTGTATTTTCCGTTTCAAACTTTCAATAAGAGCTAGATTAGTTGCATACTGACGTCCTCGGTCTCTGCATGTTATTCTTTCGATATCGAGTTCTCTCACACTTTGCGAGAAGGCAACCAGGTCGCTGATAGATTAACGCATGTTGGGTTGGTCTCCTCTTTCTCCGATGAGCGGTGCCCAATTGAGATTGAGAATCTCGTCCGTAAGGACGCTATTGGGCATTGGTCCGACCAAGAGTTAATTTGACCACGCCCAAACTTTCGCCTTGTATAAAAAAAATAAACATGTATATTCTGATGAATAACTAAGCAATGGTTTGAAAATAAAAGGTGAATAACTTGATAAGGAGATATAATATATAGAGAGAGGCCGGGAGAGATACATAGGGTACAATGCCCTTATAGGATACACATGACTTATCATATACATAAAAAAATATTCGTCTGTTTTTTCATGATTATTTCGTCTGTTTTCAAATGAGTATTCACTACATTATATATTCGTCTATACAAAAATTAAAAAAATAAAATAAAATTTCATTGTAATGAATAATTTTTTATTTCATACACGTTAATGTGTTGCTCAATAGCAAACAAACAAATGCACTGATAGATCGCACTCACGTACGTACGCATACACGCAACAACATAACCATATGCATAGAAAACAAGAAGTAAAATCACAAACATAAGATTCTCTAATTTGGAAGGTAGAGTTTCAAGTAGTCATCCATTCGCTTGTACTCTACTTCTGGGTATAGTTTGGAGGCTTCTTCATCGTCGTCTACCTCAAAGTTGGTCAGACAGCCATCGTAGAAGATATGATACAAACGACATATGATTCCTTGAGTCGCGAAATCCGCACCTTTCAACTTAGACAGAAACTCGGGTCCGCGGATGCTTCTCTTGTTCAGCTCTTTGCCTATTAGCTTCTCCCATATCCCTATCACCTCCCCTTGCGACAATATGTTATCCGGGGGCCGAATGTATATGGTTTTATTCATTGTCCGCGGATCCTCAATCGCTTTCACCGTGTATGTTGCAACATCTTCCTCGTCTACAAACACGGCTACAAACATATATACGAACAACATTTGCATAGTCAGAAGCTCTTGTTATTTAGGGCTATTATTCAAGTCAAATGAGCAGAACTTTAATGTATTCATGCTCATGCTTAACTCGTTTTAATTGATTCAAGTTCAAGTCAAGCCTGATTTTGGAATCAAGCTGAGTTTCATGCATTACACAAAAAATAATAAATGCATGCATCCACAACTAAGTTATACGAGCTTGACTCAAGCTTGAAAAGGTGCTCATTTTCAGCTCATTTTTAAGTATAAACGAGCTTGAGCCAAGCCTAAGCTGCTCGGCTCACATAAGATCCCTAGCTACTTGAATTGTTATTTACCACAAATATGTTTACCTTTTACATGTCCGTCTCCGTAAAGAAGAAGGTTGTCCTTGGGAGGTACGAGAGTAACAGGCTGAGAGAGGCTACCGACGAAGTATCCGGCGAAGCAGTTGGCGGAAACATAAGTGAAGGGAATGTTTGCATCTTCAATGGCTTTCCTCACTTGCATTTTTTCATCAAATGAAACCCTGCAAGGCTCCATGGCGTTTTCCATTCTTGCCGAGTCCATACCAAATTCCGATGGAATGAATCGCTACAACAAAAAAAAATGTGCTTTCACTTTAAAACTAATTGACAATATAAAAAAAAGTTATTTTGGATCCAACACATAATTAACAATATGTAAGTTCAGAAATTCCAACATAAAACTGTTAATATGTCTATCGCTGACAGGTAGACACAAGGGGTTCTAGGGGGCGACGCGCCGTTGCTAAGGGGGGCAGTATCACCCCATCAAAACAGTATGCTATGTTTTAATGTTTTATAGTAACAGGCTTATCATAATTTGTATTGGGTTAATTTATGGCCCATAGTCTTATTAGGGTTTATGAGCTCCTATATATACTCATGAAACGCTACAATTGGTTATGTTCTTAGCCTTCATAATAAAAAAAATCCAATTAAACCACATAAATCTCTTTATCTTTCTTTTCTGTTTATCTTTTTGGTTACAACTAATTGGTAACAGTCTTCTAACAGACATAACAATATATACCTTGATATTGCCGGCATCTTTGATGGCCTCAACTAGCTTGAGCTGCATCAATAGATTATGGCTCCGGAAGTGGACCCCGGACATGGCACTTATGACAACATCGACCTTCTTGACGGCTTCGACGAGGCTCCGGTGGTCGGAAAACGAGCCTTCGACGAGGCGGGCCCCCTTCTTCTTGAAGCTCAATAGGGTTTGGAGCTTGTCAATGTCAAGCCCAATCTCAGGCCTTTGTAAGACAAAGGTCTCATGGCCTTCTCTCAAGCAGGCCTCCATCAGTCTCTTGCCTATGTAGCCGGTTCCTCCCACCACTAACACCTTGCTCTTTCCCATCTCTACCTCTTTGCTTCTTCTTCTTCTTTTGGTTTAATTAAATCTGTCTTTGCTTTTTTTTTTAACCTACAAATATCGAGAATTAAGAAATGAATTAATATAAAATAATTTAACCTACAAATATCAATTCCTCTTCGGTCGTAAGTTACGACTCGTAACTTGTATTGGCATTTTACATGCTTATACATATGGCCAAAAACTATTCACATTACATACATATGTTTTATCGTTAACTTTTATTTCTATAGAAAATAAGTCAACATTTTGAAACGAGGGATGCTACACCATCATTCAAATAGATATTTTTGGACCTTGTGTGAGATTTTTGCAAAAAGGCTCCAAAAGTGTCTAGTATAATATATAGGTGGTGATATTTTCACCGCTAATTTTTATTATTTCCACCAATAATCACCGCATAGGTTTGCGGTGACTTTAATGACAGTCAACGATCCCATCGCATAGGTATACGGTGGGTCACCGCAATACTTTACGGTGGGTCGAGGAGTATACATGTCCAAAATCGTCGCCATAATGATCCAAAACCGTTGCCATAACCCACCGCATATGTATGCAATAGGTTTGAATCGTCGCCATAATGCCCAAAACCGTCACCATAACGGTCCAAAACCGTCGCCATGATCCATCGCATACCTATGCAGTGGGTTATGGCGACGGTTTTGGATAATTTCTACAAACGGCTTTCAATTGCCCAAAAACTCATCGCATGTATACTGTCGCCGTAACCCACCGCATACCTATGCGGTGGGTTCGTATACGGTCAACGGATCCACCGCATATATCCGTCCCGATAATATATCATAGAAAGAGATTTAGACAGTGATATATCCCAGTTTGGAGTAAATGTTTAAAATATATGGAATGTGAAAGCTATTCTTATTTTATATTGGTTTTTAGAAGCTTGAGATTTTTTCACCTCTATAACTAAGAGATAAAATGGGAGATTCACACGCACGCATCATCACTGTCGTCGGTCCGTGAGTTTAATTTCTTTAAATTTTCTCATCGTTATCAATTTGTTGAGCGTTTTTTTTCCGAGCACGTTTCAACTGGTGGAGCGCGCGTCTTCCTTCATCTTAAAATGACGATTTCCTCACTTTCTGAAAAAAAAACACACAAAAAAAAAAACCTTTTCACGATTCTCTTTTTCAAAACTGTTCTGAGCATTTTTTCATGTTTCCAAAACCCTAGTTGCAAGTGCACGCTTCGCGGGTGTGTTGTACATGTGTAATGACTCGGAGATCGGATAAGCGAAAGCCCTAAACTTTCATGGAAGACTGAGAAGAGAAGGGAGAGAGTTTGAGGTTAGAGGAGAAGAAGATGAAGTTCAGAGAAGTGAATAGAGTAAAGAGATGATTCATTTCATTGATGCCCGGTTAGTTACAAAGTAATGGCCTTATAATTAAAGGCTTTGGAGAAATTGGGTTGGGCGTACAACCTTCGGGTCATCACACTGTAACTTTGGTAGGCAAAACTTTGGAAGACAATGCTGACTTTCGACTCGTACTTAGTACCTACCGTCAAGGTGAATTCGCTTTTAAGGAAGTGGGTTGGAACTTAGAATTCATACCACACCAATCTTTGTTTTCAACTCCTCTTTGATCTTACGACGGTTTTAGCTGGTTTTCAACTATATAGTCCTACATCACTTTCTACAACAACAACAATGGTCATGTTTTATATCATCGATCACCTTAACAATGTATGCAATTGAGTTGAAATGTACATTGTCGTTATCTACCAAAGCGGTTATCATTGTTAAAATGTAGTACATGCTTTTATTTTGCTGCCACCGACACCTTTGGAATAGTGATATGCATGAAACAAGCTTTAAGTTGAAACGCAATGCATGACCAAATGAATAATCTTCCATTAGCAAGATGTCACACACTTAAATTTTACATATTTTTATTTTTATTTTTAAGTGGATAGTCCAACGCTGATCACCTGTTTTACATACACTCCCTATTACACTTTAATTATGATATTACATCTTAGGTTTGAACATATATATAAATCCTAAGTGGTTAAAGCATAAAAAAAATTATTTTGCAGGTACATTTTAATGTTTTAGCTTCTTAGGGTTTATGCACCTAATCATGTGCATAATTTGATTGTGAAAAGAATTCTTTTAAAAATAATTTCATGTTACTAAATCTCTTAAATTGATACTCCCTTCGTTCGGCAAAACTTGACGTTTTACTATTTACGCACACTTTTTTAGGAGCTAAAAACTATATAAAATATCTAGTTTTTTTAATAATTTTTTTAACAAATTCGTAGTTATTATTAATAAGTACAAACTTGTTAAAAAAATATTAAAAAAAATAAATATTTTATATAGTTTTTATCATTCTAAAAAAGCGTGCGTGAATAGTAAACGACAAGTTTTGCCGAACAGAGGGAGTATGAATTATAAATAAAATTGAGAAAAAAGATACTTTAGTTTAAATCTATAAACCTTATAAGCTAAAGCATTAAAAAAATTGATAAATCCTAAGAAACTAAAACATTAAAATATACAAAATAAAACATTAAAATATACATGCAAAATATATTTTTAGCCTCTTATAAAAAAAATATCCTTAGGTCCATTAAAATATACTTGCAAAATATATTTTTTATGGTTTAACCCCTTAATATTTATATATATGTGTTTAAATCTAGGCAAAAATGCATAAAACCACCCACTATTCATTGTTGTTTGCAAATAATCACCCCTTATTCAAAAATTGTCAAATAACCACCCACTATTCATTGTTGTTTGCAAACAACCACCCCTTATTCAAAAATTGTCAAATAACCACCCATTAAATATAGGTTGTTTGCAACTAACCACCCATACCCCTTTTCTTGTTAAACCTCACTTAATTTAATATGAAAAGACAATTATACCCGTATTCTTTCATGTTTAATTTTTAGTAAAAAGACAATTATACTTCTCTTTGTTCCATGATTTTTCAGGTATTACAATTAAACCTGTAAAATGGGTCATTCGGGTCCCGAATAAAACGGGTTCCGGGTACATCCAGGTTGCCTCGAACCCGGGTTTGATCGAGTTTTGGGTCGATTTTGGGTTTGTCAATTTTTTTCTTTTTTAAATTAAAAAAATCACGATTTGATAATTTTGGATAATTTTAAAATTCTACAATTAAAGACGTTGTTCATAAATCATAGTGCTTGTAATTATATACTATATCTGATCTAAAATATTTTATTTTTATTATTTCTCGTAATTTTTAATAAAATGTAATAATATATAAATATCAAAATTTTAAACAATTTTTTTTTAAAATTTGATATTTAATATATTATTACATCTTATTAAAAGCATTTGATTTTTATTATTTCACGTAATTTTTAATAAAATGTAATAATATATAAAATATCAAATTTTTTCTTTTTAATAAAATGTAATAATATATGATTAATTTTAGGTCGGAAAATTTTTTATTTAAAAACATTTGATCTTTCATTTTTTAATTTATTAAAAATGTTTTCCGAGTAATCTGGTAAATCAAATGTCCCGAAACCCAGATTAAAAATTTATTTAAAAATTGACAAACCCAAAATCCACCCAAAATGACCCGAAACTCGGTCAAACCAGGGTTCGAGACAACCTAGATGTACCCGGAACCCGTTTTACTCGGGACCCGAAGTGACCCAACCCGAATGACCCATTTGACAGGTCTAATTATAATACCTAGAAAATCAAACAACAAAGAGAAGTATAATTGTCTTTTTACTAAAAATGAAACATTAAAGAATAGGGGTATAATTGTCTTTTCATATTAAATTAAGTGAGGTTTAACAAGAAAAGGGGTATGGGTGGTTAGTTGCAATCAACCTATATTTAATGGGTGGTTATTTGACAATTTTTTAATAAGAGGTGGTTATTTGCAAACAATAATGAATAGTGGGTGGTTATTTGATAATTTTTTAATAAGGTGTGGTTATTTGCAAAAAACAATGAATAGTGGGTGGTTTTAAATCTAAGATGTAATATCATAATTTGATTCATAATTTAGATAAGTGTAAACATTTGATTTGAGTGTAACAGTAACAAGTGATCGGCGTTGTTTAACACTTTATCCTAACCGGAAAAAACAAAATATCCAACAAATCAGTTGCATTCCAATCTCCTCCAACCAATTTCTCTCCGCACTCCGGCGCCAACAATGGCGTTGTTAAACAGCAACAGCTTAGCTTCTTGTTCTCCCATGGCGGCCTCTTCGCTTCCATTCATCACCAAAGTAAAGCAAAGTGTCATTTCTATAATTCTATTACATCTCTCTAATTGATTGGTCAGTTTTTTATTTCCCCGATTTCATCTCGTCAATTCTTTCAGCCTGTAAGTTGATCGTGCTGTGGTGTATGAAATAGGGCCGATTCGCTCAAAGCTCTGGCGATTCAAGCAGGCAAATTACTGATCTGCCGAAGAGGCGGAGAAATCTCGCCATGGTGGCCAATGCGGTGGCCGGTGATGGCGGTGCGTCAGTCAATTTCGATGTTCCGTTTCCTGCTGACTACTCTGAGCTCCTGTCGCAAGTACGATCTCAAATTCCTCTTTTCTGTTCAGTCAATTGGGATTTTCTGCGGTTCTTTGTGCTTTTCCCCCTTGCTGTAACTGTATAGTGATTTTGATGATTGATATCAACTTAGGGTTATGTTTTGATCTGAACAGTTCCATTGAAACTTGTTGTTGAGTGGTAAGAAACTGCTGCTGCAATAAACTGATGCATGTTCCTTTTCCATTTTTGTCTGATTTTTGTTAGTAATTTGCTTTACACTCTTAAGGGATTATTTCCAGTGTCTTTTACATTACAGTCTAACCTTTCCTTGTTATGTTTCTGGGGAGGGGTGACAAATTAACAGGCAAAAGAAGCAACTGAATTGGCTCTGAGAGACAAGAAAGAATTGATGGTTGGTGTTTTATCTTTCTGTATATTAATTTGATTCATTCATCTTATTGCTAGCTTATGCAAATTATGTTGACATATATGCGTGCAGGAGATCGAATTTCCTACTGCTGGATTGGAGTCTGTGCCTGGTGATGGGGAAGGAGGTATAGAAATGACTGAGAGCATGCAGTTGATCCGTGAATTTTGTGACCGCCTAATAAGTCCAGAAAATGCCAGGCGAACAAGGATAGTATGTATGCATTCCTCACATACACATGATTTTATATATAAGTCTCTTTTTAAGTTTCTGCTCAGAAGCTCAGAATCAAATCACTCGGTAGGAAGTAAAGAAGTTCGTAGTGAACATTTGAAAGCATAATCAACAGAAAGAATGATAGAAGGGAAGTGCGAAAAGTCCTTAGTATCACAAAAATACTTGAGAAATTCTATGGAACTCTTGGTTCTTCTTAGATGACAGGAACGTACCATATTGGTTATCGCTTTGCTTTCTCTCCTGGTTGTTTGTAAATTCATCCCATTAGCTTGATAATTTTCCTTATTTTTTCCATTTTCTAATAAAAACTAACAGTTCTTCCCAGAGGCCAGTGAGGTTCAATTTGCAAGGAAATCAGTCTTTGAGGGAGTTTCATTCAAGTTAGACTACCTGACAAAGCCCTCATTTTTTGAGGATTTTGGATTCGTAACCAAAGTCAAAATGTCTGATCGGGTTAAGCAAGAAGATGAACTCTTTGTGGTTGGCTACCCATATTTTAACGTCAACGGTAACCTTCACACTACTTTGGAAACTTTTTTCATCATAATTGCAACTCACAAGTGCAGATCTGATTCTAAACCAGTCACCCTCCCTTTTTCCCATCCAGAGATGCTTGTTGTGGAAGAGCTTTACAAAGAAGCAGTGGTGGGCACCAATCGGAGTCTGATTATTTTCAACGGAGAGCTGGACCGGATAAGATCTGGATGTATCCTTGTGGTCACAACAGCTATGAACCTATGATACTTGTACACTCTAAAATCAAGTCTCCAAGTCCTAGTTTATTCTAATTGTCATTTTACAAGGTACAAATGCCTTAGTATGATTAGTCTCTGAAGTCCTCTACTCCGCCATATGCTGTTTGTTGTTCTCCTTATTGAGAAACATCCCAGATTACCCATCATTTTTCTATCCAAAGCTGGCTGCACTAACCAAGACCCTGTTGCCGAAAATGGAGACGGTTTACTACATTCACAATTTCAAGGGAAGGAAAGGAGGCGCCCTTTTCAGGTTCGTTGCCTAACACCATTTGCTCGGTTCATGCTTATAAAGTGGTGTTGTTTGCAATTGCAACGACTTGTGGTCCAAGTCCCTCGGTTTACAACTTCAAATGCTTGGTTGCTGCGCAGGTGTTATCCTGGGCCATGGAAAGTTCTGAAGAAGTCGAGCAACAACAAGTACGTATGCGTGCACCAACAGCAAACCATGCCATCGCTCAAGGAAGTCGCGCTTGACATCCTTCCATCTGCTTGACTGCCTGAGCCTTTGAGCGCCACTATCCGATGTACATTCATCATGGTAAGGACAATTGTAATTGCTCAGGTACTTCAGTTTGTTACACAACCTGTAATCTGTTGTTCCCCTTCTATTCCCCTCTTCGGGTGCATCGAGTCGGGTGACTCGTGTAGCCTAAATCCCCTTCACTCATCACCCATTGCCATTAGAATTTGATTTTGTTCACTACTTACTTTTCTCCGTATTGTTCAATCAATATAGGTTTGGTGAGGGTGGAGCTCTGATAAAACAGAAAATATATTTAGCAATATTAATCTATTGTTCTCGAATTGGGTATATTTTTATTTTATGGACTGCAAATTTGCAATTGAATTGAAGAGTAAGGAATCAATAATTGATGTTTGGATTGAGTGTGCCTTGTTCCCCAAGTACTTTGCCGACCACCCATAGTTCCTTAACGCTGTTTCTATATTCATTACCATTCCGAGTATTCCCACTCGGTATGGAAACAGTTTCAACCTTCTTTCCTCCCACTCCCCCACCAAACAGTCAAAATCAATCCCCTCCCCACCCTTTAACTAAATTCCTAATGCTTTACTCTCTATATATTCATTCATTTGGTTTTGGATCTTTACATTCACCAAAGTCATCATAACTTGAATTGCTACCTGTCTGTCACTCTCCAAATTCACTTTTTTCTTCAACCACAAATCCATGGCGATCGCCGGAGAAATCTTGGTCCTGCCGTTCTTCGGGCAGGGCCACCTCTTCCCAAGCATCGAGCTCTGCAAGCACCTCTCCTCCCGCGGCTTCCAGACCACCCTCATCATCTCCTCCGCCCTCTCCTCCTCTATCCCCTCCTCCCTCCCCCTCCGCCACCCTCTCATCCGTATCTCCGAGCTCCCCTGCTCCTCGGGCCCGCCGCCGCCGCCGCCTGAGGATTCGGGCCCCCCGCTCTCCGGCAACCCGTTTGGCCGGCAGAATGACGAGATGGGCCAGGGGATCGAGGCTTTTCTTTCGGGTCGGCCCGATGGGTCGCCCCGCCCCTTGTGCGCTGTGATCGATGTTATGATGAGCTGGTCTAAGGGGGTTTTCGCCAAGTTTGGGATCCCCACGGTGGCTTTCTTCACCTCCGGCGCTTGCTCGGCCGCCATGGAGTATGCCACGTGGAAGGCGGGTGTGGATGGGCTGAAGCCCGGTGAGACCCGGCACTTGCCCGGGCTTCCTGATGATATGGCCGTTGCGTATTCTGACCTCCAACGCCCGCCCCACCGCGGTGGGCGTGGTGGTGGTGGACGAGGTTCTGGGCCTCCGGGCGGGCCGCCTCCGTTTGGACGAGCTTTCGGGTCGGGTGGCCCGCCTCCGTTTGGGCGGGGCTCTGGGCCGCCGGGCTCTATGAAGCCATTTGGGAGCAAGTTCCGTGGCCCGCCTGGGCCTGGAGCTGAGCCCATGTGGCTTGAGGAAGTGGAAGGCTCGATCGCACTGATGATGAACACATCTCATGATCTCGAAGGCCCGTTTTTGGACTACGTGGGCCTCCAGATGGGCAAACCGGTTTGGGGAGTGGGCCCGCTGTTGCCGGAGGAGTATTATAACTCGGCCGGTTCGGTCCTCCGCGACCGAGAAATCCGGCCCAAGAAGCAGTCGAGCCACTCAGAGGAGGAGGTCATCCAATGGCTCGACGCAAAGCCTCGAGGGTCCGTTCTATACATCTCATTCGGGAGCGAGGTGGGGCCCTCGGAGAAAGAGTACACTGAGCTGGCAAGCGCCTTGGAAGAGTCGAATAAGGCTTTCATTTGGGTGGTTAGGCCCGGCTCAGGTAGACCGGGTCCACCACCGGCTCTACTAGGCGGAGGCTCAGACCCGGCCCAGACGGAGAACGAGGGATACTACCCACATGGGCTGGAGGCTAAGGCTGGGGACAGGGGGCTGGTCATCCGTGGCTGGGCTCCGCAGCTGTTGATACTGAGCCACCCGTCGACCGGTGGGTTCTTGACGCACTGTGGTTGGAACTCGACAGTGGAGGCCATTGGGCGAGGGGTGCCCATGTTGGCTTGGCCCATTAGGGGCGACCAGTTCTACAATGCAAAGCTGGTTGTTAGCCACCTGAAGATCGGGTATTCAGTGAAGGAGAGCGACATGTCCAAGATGGTCGAAAAGGACGAGATAGTGAAGGGGATCGACAAGCTGATGGGCGATCAAGGTGCGAAAACACGGGCAGTGTCGATCAGGGAGAAGTTCGAAGGCGGTTTTCCGGCCACCTCGGAGGCAGCTTTGGATGCTTTCAAGGAGTTCATTGGTGCCAAGACGGACTGAGGATCGGCATGTATGAGTTGTGACCATGTTTAATTTCAGTATATGTTGTCATAGAAATGCCTAAAATTGTAATGCCATTTCATAGTTTTTCTATAATGTCATGGCATGACATGATGAAATTGTTATTTCCTAGTGTTATTGTTAGCTTTTTAACCCTTTTTTACATAAAAGAAGACACTGATTCTCGATCTCATCGACCCTCTTCCGAAATTCGGTTATCCGAATCCGCACGGTTCATCGGCATTTCACCGGCGACTTTCGGATTTCGGCATATGCATTCTTTAAATCGGTTAATTTTGCCACTTGTACTCTTCTAGCTCCGAACACGAAACTCGTCTTAGGAAGACAGGATGTTCAATAGCCCTCAGCACTCTCCCGAGTGCCAATTGTAATCAACGATTAACATAGAAAGTGTTTGCAATTCTAAAAGCCAAGCTACTTACGAGCAATGGAGCAAATATTGCAACGAAATTACAACAATTTCCCTTTCAAGTGGAGTAACCGAGCACATTTATCTTACATGCTGCAATCTTGCTCAAAATTGCACAATGGAAGAAACTGTATTCTTCTACCTCGACGAAAAACCCGACACCGGTTTTTGTACCTTGGATTATGAAGTCATTCTCGACTTGGCTAGTATTGTGGAGATGTGGTTGTCCTAAAGAATTGAATGTAGTGTAATGAGGCAGTCAGTATCAGTTGTTTGCTGGATCTGAATCTAACTTGGGCACAATTGCAGACGACAGTTCGATATGAGAAACACGGACAGCACCGATCAAGCGCTCTGGCAACTCATCTTCCGTATTCGCCTGTGGATGATAAACATAATAGAACAGTTCATATTTCTCACTTCCGTTGTGCAAATCTAAAAAAAAATGTATGCTTTAGTTCTCCAATTACCTGCACAAGGAAAGCCATATCAACAACCAATGTGGTAATTACTCCTATTACGAGGCCCAACACTCCATTCGCGACCGTTGAAGAGCCGATATCAACATCAATCTACAAAAGGAATCATCGGTGATGATCAATATCAAGCATTAACACAAGAAAGAAAACATAGAAGAGGGAAGGATCTAATGTTTCAATTACTTCCAAATAATCAGGGCCCCGGATGTAGGTACAGTCAACTGCTTTACCCAATAAACAAGGGGTGCTTCCGACACTCTGACGCACTATCCATGATCCCTGCCATCCAGAAAGTATGGAAAATAGAAATAAGCATAGCTTGAAGACGGAGCAGTGTATCATTCAGGTTTGAGAAAAATGACAGCAATCCCTGTCCTGTTCGAAAATCTTTGCTTAGCTGTTTTTATAGAGTGAAAACAAGCAACAAAACCAAGACCAGCCTGAAATTCCATGGAACAAAAGGTCTTGCCATCGTAATTATAGGTTATAGGTTATACTCATGTCCCGGTTTGTGCATTATTGTGGCAAGATATATTCTTGTAAATTTAATAGCATCACGGGAATGAGTAACATATTTACCTTTGGAACTGAAGGGATTAGCTTTAGACGACTGTTACGGAACTCATCATCACCATCCACAAACCGTTGCAGTAGTGATCCAGGTACAAGTTCTTTCATCACGAAATAAAATACCATGCTGTAGTGTGTTGACGCAGGAACCTGTTAAGTACATGTCACCTTTTGATGACTCCGATCACAGGGACAAAGATTTTAATTTTTTATATAAAAAAATTACTCAAGAAAAGCAACTTACTTGGAGATTTACAGCTATTGAAAACAGCCCTTTTTCTGAGGCAACCTACAAATAACATAGTAAGAACCCAACACTAACAAACCAAGTTCTCTATATACAAGTGATATTGAATTGTCATTTTTTCACCAAAACAAGCGCCTGATAGACAAGGAAAGATCAAATGAAAGGTCTGATGTGGAAGAATCTTACTTGCACAGCACAACCTGGACGCCTAGCTACATGATCTATTCGCTTTGTATCCTTGAACCAATCAACCGCAACAAGATCCATCATATGTTGTCCAGCTGAAATCTTTGACTTGTCATAACAATACCTCTTACTGCGCACTTTAAAATTGTTTGCTTCAGATACTCTCCAACAGTTACGGGCATTCTCATTGTCATCGCGTCGTAGGTTGCCCGTGAAACAAGACAAGTCAATTTGCTCTTTTGGCTCATCCTCAACAGCTTTAATAACTCAACCATGAATTTGAAATATTAGCCACTTTGTACGGATACAAAAAACTGAAGATTGAACACAAATACACGTATAAATCTCCTACCTGTTTTTTTTTCTTCACTCTCATATGTTGAAGCATACGACTGCAATAATTACCAAAAATAAATGTTTCACATAACCAGCAGTCATCCAGCATCAGAAAAAACAAGTGGAAAAGCAAAATACGAACAAACCTCCTCTTCTACCTCAGGTATCTGAAAATCCTCATCCTCATCAGAGTAGTCATCCAGAATGACAGAATTTCTAGGAACATTCCCTTGATCCATAGAACCTGACATGACAGATGATTCCTGAACTCTATGACCTTTTTTTGAAGAAATGGAGACTGATTTCATCTTGACCATAACTGGTATTCTAGGAGTTGCAGTCCTTTCATCAGTTTGAGCAAAATATTCCCTTAGTCCTGCCATTAGTTCAGGGATGAAACAGATGTTAAAGAGTGACTAGAAATACCATCAAGAACAAAATAAACAGTACAGTTGTCAGAGGGTAATGCCCAAGTGAATTAAATTCTAGCAAGTGCACCATAAGCAAAGATTTTTAATTTAGGCAAACTCAAGAGTCAAGTGTGCACCATCTTACTAATGTGGAAGTACAGTTTACAAGATAGGAATGGTGAAGTTGGTCAATCATAAAAGGCTGGGCCTTGAGATAGTTTGAGAGAGCTAGAGAGATATTTTCTTCCATTTTGTACTCTATGTCCAGTTTCCTAAGCAGTTGCTGCAATCCTATTTTCATTTTGCTAATCAAAACCTTACTGCGTGCCAAAAATATGTTAAATGTGAATACAGGAGATTGAGAATGACACTGCAAAGCAAAGGGGGAGAGAAGAAAAGAGGCATGAGGCCAACATGAATGGATGAGTTGTTAAGAACTTACCAGCAACACTATTCAACATCTGCAGAAGACAATGTTGCTGAAATGATGGTGCGTAACCTACACCCCATCCTTTCAAATCAATTTGCATTAGATGTTGCACATGCGTCCTAGGCCTACCATTTACCGATTTTAAGGGAGATATGTTGAACCCTCCACCTGAAATCATTCCAGTGAAATTCCATTCAGTTCTAGATGCACTATTTGAGAGGCACATGGTGTTTAAAAAAGCGCCAGGATGGACCTCCTGGCCACCTAGGGCACCGCACTCAACTTTTCACAAAATCTTTTAAAACATAACAGATTAATACTTTCACGTTTGAGGCTATAACGTGTTCATGATAGAATAAAACAAGTTTAAGGCATCATATTGTAATAAAACCAAGTCTAGAGCAAGAACAATAATGAACTTTAAGCCATCAACAAGAATGAAGCTCCAACCAAACAAAGGGTAGAGGAAGAGGTTGCATACAAAAAGGGATCTCATGCAAGGGTTTTTTTGAAAATTTTGTTAAGAAAAAGAAAAAGATCTCAGAAAATATTTTGATAAGTAATAGAAAGATCGTCTGGAAAAATATATTGAAAAAAATAAATGTCTGGTGAGAGGCGGCCTTTGCTGCCTAGGCACTTCTCCTTGCCACACCTGCCTCACCTAAGGCTATGCAATAAGGAAAAGACAATTTATCACGTCGTCGTGAGCAGAATAGAAGTGAGTATGAAAGTTTACTCTCAAGATGGGCCCGGACGAATCCCGGCTGAGGACCACAATTTTCATGTTGCCTGGAACGAAACAGCACAACTGCAAGGACAAGTAGAATAGAATATGAAAAAGAGTTCTGCATAGGAAGAGAACGAAGATGAGGGCAGCAAGCAGACTATTACCGTAGCTTCCATCATCATTACGACGCCAATACCGCACATAGCAAAGGTCACGAGGCCACACAAACCTGCAGTCGCAACATGTTGCTCAAAATGAATGACTGGATTAACCAAGTGATCTAGAAATTCTCTACCAAAGGTGAACCAGCTAATTTTTTTTCTTTTGTGGAACTTCCTGGTGATGATGATTGATGAGCAAAAATATATGAAATCAAGGCACGTTACTGGTGAAGACTAATTACCAAAATGAGCAGAGGGTAAGTGAACAAAGATCTACCCTCCTTTTTCTAAAAGTCGAGTAATTGTTAACACTAAATAACGATGCCAGCCAATTAAGAAAAAGCTATACAACATATAACAAAATAAAATCTACTGTTTTTACGTTCGTAAAAAAGATTTTACAGAATAAAAAGTCAAATTATCAGGAACAAATATCAACACTAGGCTGTGAAGCAGAACTCTTCCCTGTTTTACTTTTCTGCTTATAAAATTAATTTGAAAGGCAAGAGATTTTGAATTATTAGGGGAGCCACCTGCTTTTTCTTAGTAGGTGAAAATTGACATTAAAGTGTACAGGAAATTACATAAGAAGCCAACTCAAGTTCAAGTCTAGATACAAAAACAACAATATGGAAGGAAACCAGTCTTTAACCCCCATCTAATAATCAATGTCAATATTTTTATGTAGTAACAACATTATGGAAAAGTTTTTTCCTCTAAGTTTAGAGTTCCAAAAAAATTCTTCTTTCCAGCAAACATCCAGTCTGATGGTTCTAACCAACCTAGGAGGGATTAATCTGAAAGAAAAATGAACTTACATAGGAAACCAATCAAGCAGAAGTCTATGATAAAGTATAGCAGTGTGGCCATCCACTTCTTCAACTAAGCTACCCTGCTGAAATGTGCAGTCCCATCTGAAAAGCATAGAAAATTACAAGAACAAATTATACTCCCTCCGTATCAAAAACTTGATGTTTGACTTTTTGACATGTTTTTTAAGGAATTAAAAACTCTATAAAATGCATGAAAGAGAAACCACATTTCTTGCATAGAAAAGTTTTGATTAAACAACCATGTATTTTATTTACTTAACAGTATAGAACCTAAAACAGTGTATAGGAAAAAACTTAAATACATGAAAATATGTAATGCATAATGAGTTCTGAAGAAAGCAGGAAGAAAAAGAGAACCAAAAAGTTGAAACTGTGACCTTTATCCAAGAGAGGAGGAAGTTTATGGGAAACTAAACATATATTATAATTTAGCCATTGCAAATTAGAACCCAGGTGAAAGCAAGGTGCTCTAATTTGTAAAATCAATTCAAATGTGAAAATCTCCAGATTTTGTTTGAAAAAACTGTTAAAGTGGCCTCAATTGATGAAAATAGGGACGCTTAGCACTGGATGGATAGCATGGGAGGAGAAGAGATGAACAATTCCAAAGGGAAAATAAAATTTTCACTCACTCAAAACGGGTGCCATCCATACTCATTACAAGCTCAAATATTTCTTCACATGTGGCCTCAACAATGCCTGCAGCCTTCATGGCTCGACTACAACTCCTTGGCTGCGAAACAAGATTTTTATGACACAAATGAGCAACAAACCAAGGAATAAAATGGCATTAGCTGTTCTCAGTAAAAAAATCATATGCTAGTACACTGGCATACAAGGTAATCCACATCAGAAAGCTCTTCAAAAATCCGAAGTCCTGCAGTTTTTTAACATAAGATTTGCATCAATCATCACACAGAAACCTTGTAACTAACCAAATGCAAAATCACATATAAATTACGGACTACCATTTTGGCATTGAAGAAGACGCCAATGCTTTCTAGAGAAAGCTTGGTTGCTGATATTATGATCTGATAAATCTGAATGGATTTCACGTGTCCAGTCTAAAATTGTTTCTGGGGGTCCTGTCAAATGTGAATTACATTTACATAAAATCAATGAGTAATGGGCACTCAGGGAAGAATGTGATAACATTTTCCTGCTATCTCAAATAGACAAATCCACTAACCATTTCCAATTGTTTTTCTCCTCATCAAACTTGGTGTATCCTCCTCATCATCTTGTGCACTAAGCCTGGGTATACAGTTTTAAGGCTTTTAGATATAATAATGCTGAAAGGACAAGACCAATCTGAGGGCATGCATTAATAGTATTGCTGAAATGCCTCACTTCAACAGGTACCAAAAAATTAATTTATTTATGAACATGTTCGTTGACTTATAATGAATATTATAGAAATCAGAACCTTGACTTATAATTTGTACCAAACTTGAATGTTAATATTTGAATTAACTTGACTGTAAATATAGAAACAAGCCTTTACCCGAAATTTTTTCCCCCAGACAAATTTAAATCCTAACTTTTGCCAGAAAAAGGATCCTTACCAAAAGAAAATGAAATCTTGTCAAATTTTCATCATCTAAAATGGGATTGCCAATAATTTGACAAGCAGGACTAGTTATTTATAGCAATTTATAGCTGCAGGGATAAAGTAAAAAAGTCGCCAGCCAATGTTTTACATCACAACTACACCAGGCAAGCAAAGCAAACAGAAGATACTTACGGACTTTCATGATCTGATGAAGAAGCATTTTTCAAGCTGTCTGCTCCTGATTTATATTCAAAGGAAATATATTTGTTACCATTAGCAACTGGTGATTCCTGATGCTGGAGACAAGTAATGAGAACTGAGTTAAAAGCATTCAATGCAATCATAGAATTTTTTCATCAACTGATGATTCCGGTGGTACCAGTAGTAAAATTAGCATAATGAACCTGGTCAATCACTTGCTCAATTTTCTCTTTCCAGACTAATGCCTCCTGAATGTTGAATGCAGCCATCTATAATTGAGGAGAAAGATCAAAGGATATGGTTCTGGTCATACTTACGTTCAATATATTTACTCATTAACATCAAAAACAACCCGTAGAAGCTGGAAAACAGATATAGAAGAATAATCTTCTTATTCTATTAGAATCTATGATTATCTCTCTATAGTATCATGAGTTAAACCTTGGTTAAAAAAAAGGTTGCACAGATACAGTTAAAATGATTTAGAGGAGTTGTAAGCCAAATCTCATCCTACAAAGAAAAAAAAACTCAACAGAGATAACTTAGTATGTTCTTGAAATAACATTGATCATTCTTGAGATCTCCTTAGTGTCACTAAGACTTGACCTAATGTTGTCAAGAACAGCATATACAGTACACTACAAAACCAACATCCCTTTAAGGATAGAACTGCAAAAGTTTCTATTGTAAAAAGCCTGAAGAGAAATACCTACTTTTGATTTATCAGGACTAAAAGTCTAAAAGCATCTTTCAGACCAACCCTTCGTTTTAACAAGGTGAAGTGATCAAATAGTGGTTGATGATGATAATAATGATCTCTAACATCCAACAGAACTTTAACAAGTTTCCTTGTTTCCAACTCTATTTTCCTTTTCTCATTTTTCCACTGGAGTACTGGACAGCAGAATGATCATAAGGGAGTAAACAAGAGCATTAGCTCATTTGGGTTAACAGTGGATACATGTGACACATACCGTAATCCTTTGGTACTTCTCCTTCTTGTTGTAAACCGACAGAACGTAAACCATCTAAACAATCAAACATAAAAAACAATAAAATTAATCACCACAAGCATGTAGAAGGAAAGATGAAATTATAAGCAGAAAAATTCCTGATATAATATATGAAAAACCTCAATTCATCCACACAAACAAAGAGCCATGTAAACTTAATAACTAAACTGTCGAGCCTGAACTTTGTTGGAACTGATCTGCCTTTTACTTGAATGATATACCCCTCGAATAATATAAGGAATGCATGGTATTTTTCATAATTGTATGCTACCCATTTTATAGCAAAGTACTATACAAAATAATTTTTACAAAAAATTCAGAATGAGTTACTACAAGCCAATTGACAGACAACAACCATTTTCAAGCAGTATATTGATATATGATCATCAGTACTTCCACCAATCTGTTTGTCCCAAAAATCGTGCATTCTTGCACACATTATTTTGTCCAGCGAGTGTATAATCCAGATCAGTTCATGCAACTTAAAAGAGATTATACCATTTGTAAGTAAAATATAGAGACATGCAAACTAAGGTGAAGCATTCATCACATCCAAAAGACTTTTATTAACAAAACCATAAACTAAGATACATTTATCATAGACTGTTTTGTCCAGTACATCAATCTTACGGATCAGTTAGGTTAGAGCAATCACAATTTTAAAAGAAAATATGACCAATCATTTCGCAACCAACAAAATCAATTGCATAAACAAATAGCCACAAGGTCACAATGCTCACATGTCCATGGTGAGTCTTCAAGCCTCGATCCTCCACCCTACAGTTGCCATCGATGAGTAGTGTCTTCACTGGTACCTTCTGCAGTGTGGACAAAGACAGAAAAAACCATATTGGTTGTTCAGATCTACATGTTCGTGCTTTCTCCTTTTTCAGTTTTGTTAACACATCAAGAAAACATAATTCCTCTTCAGACAATTTCAGCAGCACATATTCTTTCCATCGGGATTGGGCTCATTTTGAACTGCGATCTTTGGGAGTCAAATAGCACATTTTCATCTCACCCTCCCAAACCAAAAAGAAACTTGTGCACTTGCAAGCTTGCAAACTTGAAATAGAAAATCAATTAGCAAGAAGCAACGAGGAGATTTCTTCATTCACCTGACTATCTTGGGGTTTGCGCTTGTAGTAAGCCAGAAGCCGCGGCTCGAGAATGAAATACCTCATATGCATAAAAGATCGGCCAATTCTCCTGCGCCCGTAGCGGACCATCCATCCTTCGTGAACTACCTTCGACGAAGAAGACATCGTGTCCACCACTTCAATTTTCCAAAAGCAAAGAACAATCCTGATCTCCTTCGCACTTCACAATCCACCAAAATCACAAATCCTCCTTCATAATCAACTCAATTTTGAACGATCCAAATCAGGATCGTCCTCCTCCTCGTCGAATCAGCAGCGATGCAGGAAGATTTCGATAAAAAAAAAAATCAGTTTGAAAATCCAAGCAGCAATAAAGAATCCTCCGATGACGCTTCCACTAGGCGTGAAAACAAAGCGAAATTCCGAACTCCCTGAGCATCAACAGAGGAAATGCATAAAGAAAAAAAATCAAGGAACACAGAGAGAGACTTGCGGAGATCTGTACTCCACTGAACTCCACTATTAACAGAGAAAAAGAAACAAGTACAAAACAGCGAAGAATAAAATCCGATTCTCCTTCTAGATTTTTTTAATCTCTTCCTTACGTGTTAGCCGCAAGCGGTAGCCGCGAATCTGCCGGTGCCGGCGAACTGGATCGGCGTGCGGCGGAGGAACCGGTGGTTGAAACGGGGGTGAGGAAAGTAAGTGGTGGTGGCCACGACTCAGGCTCTGACCAACGCCGGTTGTTTCGAGAGAGTGACGATTTTGAGTTGAATTTCAATTCAAAGGGAAAATTTTAGGAGGCCGAAACTTAAAGGGAGGATTACCACGTGGCGCCGTGCTATTGGTTGATCTTCTTTTGTTTTTTTCGCCGAGGCGCTTTATCGACTTCTTTTTTTGTATTTTTAATGGAGAAAATTGAAATATGGGAGACTTTTTTTCACTAAATGATGTGTGAACGGAAATAAAATTTGTGGTTAAATAGAAATAGAAAGTCGGAACTATGAAGGAATAGGAC
Organism: Persicaria maculosa; assembly: GCA_963922045.1. Classification (NCBI taxonomy): domain Eukaryota; kingdom Viridiplantae; phylum Streptophyta; class Magnoliopsida; order Caryophyllales; family Polygonaceae; genus Persicaria; species Persicaria maculosa. The sequence goes on along the minus strand of OY998255.1, from coordinate 76,511,479 downwards.
AAGTATTTAAATCTTTGCAAGGAAGAAAATAAATCAAGATTGGTGAAAAATCAAAATATATATCATATGTTTGAATATTTCCTTGTAATTTTTGAGAATGAGATCCAATGATTTTGTAATTTAGCTCCACCGGTTAAAATTTTACAGAATAATCTTACTTATTATTTTGTATAATTTTTTTCTATTTTTTTATTGAGATGATAATTTAAAACACATTAATATATGAGATATTAACCTAATTACTGTATTGAATTGCGTCGATGTCTATAATTCATTCTTTTAGGGAAAACTCAGATCAAAAAATTATTTTAGAGAAAATAATTAGAAAACTAACATAAAAAGACTATTTTAAAAGAAGTGTTCCAAATAATACAAAACTTATATTATTATTTTCAAATTTCTAAATCACATGTATATATATTGAACTATATCATTGACTGGAATATTTTTTTTCATGACAAAATATTAAAAAGGATTCTACTTTTTTTTTTTGGAAAATAAAGACCTTGTTAAAATATTTTTGTAAAGGAAATTAAAAAGGCATGTTTGGTGCGCCAGAAATTAATCTAGCTCAAGATTATAAGACCATCCACAATGGTTTTGTGCAAAATGTACACATTTGCACAAGATGTGTAAAAATACACATCATTTTTTAGCAATTTGCTCAATTGGTGAAATGTGCATTTTTTACACATCATTGAAATACAATTCATTTAAAACAAAAAGGAAAATAAAATCATAAAAAAATAAACCAATGAAATTGTCTTGCTTTTTATAAAAGTTTTTGCACATGGGGGGATGGTATGCTCAAATTTGCACGTCACATGCTCAAATGTGCACATTTGCACACACTCAAAACAACCAATGAAGCTGAAAAATGTCTAAAAAATACACATTTGCACACTTGCACATCACCATTGTGGATGGTCTAATCTATATGAAATTTTGATGAAATTTTAGCCTTGTGGAAAAAATAAAAGAGTAAATTTTTATTTGGCATGACAAATTACATAAAGTTTTGTGAAGCTATTTTTTCGAAACCATAAGAGTCACATCTGCTAAGCACCCATCATGTACAAAACCAAATTGCATCCTACTAGTTTCGTGCAATCGTCGAACACATAAGGCATATGTCCCTACCTTAAAGGAGATAAATTCCATGCCTGCACCCATCATGTACAAAAAAAGGTTGCATCCTAATAGTTTCGTGCAATCGTCGAACACAAAAGGTCATATGTCCCTAGCTTAACCTGTCACAGCATCATGCCTGCACCGGTCATGTCCAAAATGTGGTTGCATCCTACTACGTAACTGCAATTACAAACCACTTGCCGTAGGTCCCTAGGACATAGAGTCACACCATCAACCACAAAAAGGAGTTGCACCCAACTACGATGCCCACCGGCATCATCTCCGGGGTTGTCGGTCATTCCATATCTGCTGAGCAATAGTGTCACGAAGAGTCTTGATTCCAATGGCTGGTGGCTCCTCTTTTGGCTCGAACAAGTCGTCCACCTCCATCTCATCTGCACCTTCTGGGGTGGTCGTACGCATCGTCCTCGTCTTCGTCCATTGCATCATCCGGCTCTTGAAACCTGGACTCGTCCTCGTCATTCACATCGTCTCCCCAAAGACGGAGAAGGTTGTGAAGGGCGAAGCAGCAGTTTATGAGCGACACTTGTCATGCGACTGAGTACTTGGGCATCCACCGGAGGATCTTCCACTGACCCTTAAGAACACCGAATGCTCGCTCAATAGCTCCGCGAAGTGACGAATGCACCTTGTTGAATGCTTCCTTGAGGTTTTTAGGTTGTGCCGCTTGGAAGGTTGGTCGGTGGTACTTTGTCCGCGAGTATGGCACCATGTACCCATCTCGGTCCGGGTAGCCCTTATCACAGAGGTAGTAGCGACCAGCAGGGGGGTGGGGGAAGTTAAACCCGGGTGTCCGATGGGCGTGGTCAAACACACGTGCATCGTGTGCACTCCCCTGCCATCCGTTTCAGATGAAGGTGAAGATGAGGTCGAAGTCGCAAACAGCCATGACGTTGAAGGTGCAAATCCCTTTCCGGCCTCGAAATGGAATCTGCTCGTCGACAGGGATGGTGGCTTGGATATGGGTTCCATCGATGGCACCTATTGCACCCTGCGTGGGAGAAGTAAGGCGTTACAACCATAAGTCATCCATACATTTAGGAAAAGGTCCCATGTACAATTGTTACCTTGAAGTACGGTCAATACCGGTTGTCGTTAACGATTTGCTCGGGTACCCGACGGAACTCGGGGTCTCGTGATTTGATCAGCTCCCTGGCGAGGCCAGTGAAGCCGTTGGCCGGGCCCCCGTCGATTGCATCACAAACGTCCCGTATCGCCTCTGAGATGGTGTAAGTTGAACGTTGGAAGCGTTCACAAGCGTTTCGCTGGCTTTGGCCCCAAGCCATTGTGTTCACAAATATTACGACCTTCTCCATCACCGAAATCTGATTGGATCCTCGAAGTCCGTATTGTTGCAAATGTAGGCGACGACGGAGTTCGAAATCCTCCACCAGGGAGAGGAATGGACCTAAGGACGGCCGCCATTGAGATCATACAACCACTGCAACCACCTCACTCCCCTGTCGTTGTGCTTGATACCGACGAACAGGTCTCTGCGCTCAGGGTCCCGCATCAGCTCGACAGTGAAGCACCAGAGAGGGTCAGCAACGTCAATCAAACCTTGTTGGACGAGCTCCTCAACAATGTCCAGAGCTTGGTTGGTTGTGTTCACTGGCTTGCTAGTGGAGACCTCCTCCCGGGCGAGATAAGCCTTCAGCGCACCGCTTGTGTCCTTCACCGCGTCAACGTGTTCATGGTACAGCCGTGACACCTCTGACTTCCTGGAGGACCTCTTCGCTGGTGCCCGGTGGTTGTCCCGCTGCACAAGCGGAGTTAGCCATTGTTCGCTTGTTCATATCGACGAGAGGAGATGACAAACCTGTTGGTGCTGGGCACATCCCCGCAAATCCCATGGAGAACCTCCTGCATGGAAGGAGGCTGGCGAGATTGCAGTTGGCTCGTGAACAGCTCGTCTAGCTCCGTGTCGAGTGTCCCGTATTCGATCTCTTGTGTATGCACACCACCTCGGCCATCGTCAGTGCCTCCATCGAGATTGATGTAATCCGTCTCATTATGATCGTCGCCTTCAGCTACCGCGACCTGGGGAGCTGTTTGCCGTTGACTGGGCTCCATCGAGGGGGCAACACAGTACTTCCCGGTTGCCACAGTTCCCCCATACAGTTGATCCCAAAGGTCCTCCAACTCGGGCTGAATACCTTTCTTCCTATACTTCCTGAAGTCGGAGTTCTCCTATAGATATGATCCCAAGTTATGTAAAATTCAAGACGGGGAAAATTGTCAAAAACCAACAGCTAGAGGAGGGCACACTAACCGCGATCTTCTTCTCCCACCACTCATCGGATGCCTTGATCGTTCCCTTCTCGGCATCCCATCCCAATCCGGTCTCAGGATTCTTTAACGATTTCCACTCGTTGTAGTATTTCTTCATGTCACGATTGCGGTTCTTCAATGTGTACATGTTCAGCTTCTTCCCCAACAGCTCTTGGAATTCTGGGGTGAGCGCACCCCAGGGGAAAGGCTGGTCTCTCCCGACAACCTGCTGGTGGCGAAGGAGGACCTCAACAAACAATTTGGTATGCTCATATGACCAGTAAAAGGGAGGGGGCGTTGGCTCCTCATCGCCTCCTTGTGTCTGCTTCCCCTTCCCCTTCCCCTTAGCCTTACCCCTACCCTTACCCCTTCCATTTCCGTTTGCGTTGTCGTTTTCGTTCGAAGCCATACGCGCTTGTGGGCTAACAAGGACGACACGAATGCATTGTCATCCCACACACCCGGGAAAAACAAATTCAGTCAGAAATTGAAAGTTCGACTAGAGAATAATTGTCAATATGTTCAAAATTTTGGTCCCAATAGAAGCCGACGGGAGGAAGGCAAAACCCTAGCCGTGTGAACAAGAAGTTTGAGCAACAAACATACGAATTAAAGACTCAATTCAGGCATCGGGGAACCGGAATTAGGAATCCGTTCAACAAACCATTGGAATAAAGTAAACAATTTCAACCACACGAAGACCGACCACAAAAAGGAGATACAAGTAAGGGAACTCACATGGTGAGAAGACGATGTGGGTTTGCGGCCTCCGGGGGGAGCTGGCTTGCTTGCGGATGATCTTCCCTTTCAAACGTCGGCGGATACCACGGCCGTCTTCACCGGCAATGGGAGTCCAGGTCCACGCTGTTCTTCCTCCTCTCGAAACTGGGTTGGATGTTGTGGCAGCTTCTGGTTTTTAGGTCGAATTAAGGAAGGCCAAGGGTAATTTAAGGGGCAAAATGGTCTTTTACCATCGAACAGTAAGGTCATTCTAGTAAATTGCAATATGTCCATTTCCCCGCCCATCCCCGACCTACCAAACACGCAAGAGCTTTTTTTCCAAAAAGTATCTCCATCTCATCCACCCCCAAAAACTATTTTCATCCCCTCCACCACCAAAAAGTATCTCCACCCCCTAAAAAATTCCCCCCAGCCAAACACGCCCTTAGGGAGGCAAAATGATTTTGTAATTAAGAGTATGTTAACCATATTTATTTTCATTTTATGGTGATTTTTGTCCCCTTCGGTCTCTACTCAATTCAAGTGTCCCACTAAATTTTTTTTTTTTTGGAAGCAAGGTAAAATTTAGGAAATCCGCCGTCGACCGGGCCTCTTTCCTAGCGCGTCCAAACGGATGAGAACAACAAGTTCTTGATCCTCCAAGCTATCATCGGCAGGGATGCTGTAGGCTAGACGTGCGATCCTGTCAGCCACCGCATTCGATTCCCTGAAAACATGACGAATAGCAACATGAGACATATAATATAAATTCGTTTTCGTATCTGCCATTAACAGCTCAATGTTCCAGGGACAAGACCAGTCACCCAGGAGAGCCTTTATAACAACCAGACAGTCTCCTTCTATCAGAAGGTATTTAATTCCTAGAAGTTTTGCCCTAGCCACACCCATGTGAAGGCCCATTGCTTATGCTAAAACTGCTGAACTGTTGTTACATCTGCCTGACCCTAAGGCAAATATGTTACCGCTGTGATCTCGAATAGCATAGCCGTATCCATCCTCCGACTGACAATACGAGCCGTCGAAATTTAACTTGTAATAACCAGCTAGTGGTCTCTCCCAATGTTTTGTCTTATGCTGCTCGTAGCCGGTAGATGTCTGGTTTGTTAATTGTGCCCTGCCTGAACCATTGCGTTCCGTGGTATACACTTTGTTAGTTTGTTTGTTACTTTCATACCAAGTATGACTTGAAGTGTTGCAGAAGAGAGTAATCTCCTGTGTTTTGACAGAAGTCACATGTCTGAACACAAGTTGGTTTCTGAAAAACCAAAGACTCCACCAAAGCGAAGGCCAGATACCCGGTCTTTTCGTTCCCAAGGTTTACAAAAATTTTGTTTAGAATGGTATTTGCCTTTGAGTCTGCTGTTAAGCCTGTATGATTCGGTCTACGAATGTTAAACACGGAGTGGAGTAGTATTTTGAAATTTGTTGTCATAATTACTTTTCAAATTTTATCTTATGATTTTTTTTTTAAAAAAAATTATAAATTTATTGTGAATATACATATATAAAAAATATTTATAAATTTGTATTCATAAAAATATTGATCACATATTTATCAATATTTTTGTAATAATAATAGTTTCTCTTTATATTTTTTTATAATCGTAAAAGTGTAAAACGATTTTTCTATCATATGTCCAAGGGCATAGGATAAGAGCAATAATTTGGTTTTATAACACTTTGTAATAACTTTTAGTAGGTTTTATGTTGCTTTCGTGCTTAAATATTGTTGGTTCAGGATAAGTGTTGGAATAACTTATACGTTTTAATTAAGTTGTATTGTATTTGTATGATTTCTTCTCAACACTAAAAAAGTTAGTAAATTATCATTATCAATATGTACCAGCCAACTTAATTTTTTTTTTTTGGTGAACAACTAGGAGCAAAGCTCCCAAACTTAATTAACATAGAAATAGGACATTACAGTGTATCAGAGCGATAGTAGACCTTCCCAGCCGCATCTTCCTCGAGAGTCCGGATCACGCACGCAGGCGTCTTCGGGAGGGAGTGAAGGCCGAGAGGGAAATTAAAAGCTAAATCCGCTAAGCTATCGGCGACCGAGTTAGCTTCGCGAAACACATGACGGAGTTGGATCGACCAACTCCTATGAAGGAAGTCGTGGTAAAAGTTTACCAGGCTGAACATGGGGTGAGAGGGCCTCACCCTTCTAGACACCAGATTGACGAAGACTTCCGAGTCCGATTCAACCACCACCTTTCTGAATCCCAAGTCCCAAGCTAGCTCGAGCCCTCTGATCATACTCCCACCTTTCCGCCATGAGGATGTCGCAGGCCCCCACGTTGAGCGTGAAACCACCTAACCACCGAGCTTCATGGTCTCTAAACACACCTCCTCCGGTTGCACGACCTCCTCCGGTTGCACAACCAACCAACTTAATTGGTTACCCAAAAGTTAGTACAACATCTTCGGTAGTTGATAATGGTAGGAGTTTTACGATTACCAACTCAAATTGGTTAATACATATAAACGAAAAAATAAATTAGTATAATATACCAATTCCACCCATACCTTTAAAATATAAATTAGAAAACAAAACAAAAAATAGATGTCGATCAATAATCAAATTATCACTATATTTATATTTATAAAAGGAAGCTAGCTAGTGCGTGTTAACTTACAAGAGGAAGCAAATATATATATTATATTTTTTTAAAAAGTAGTACTTAATAGCAAAAGTGGAAACTAGTGCGTGGTTACATATAAGTGGGACAAATCTTAATCAAAAATAAAATAAAAAAAGTGGGACAAAGGTCGACATATCGTTTTCTAGAGGTAGAGCCGTAGAGGGAGGGCCAATCCATAAGAACGTCCAAGAAATCTTATTTCAAATTTCATTCAGTAATCATTATTGATAACCAATTGTTAAATCTAAATAGTACATTTTTTGGCTTTATTGTGCAGTTATTTTTTTTTTTTTTTGAATAAATATTGTGCAGTTATTTTAAATCAGTTTTAGCGTAGGTTTATTATTGGTCGCTTAATAAGGTTGATACTAGCATTCTATAAATGCTAAAGTTGGCAATAAAATGTAGATATGGCTTTATTTAAAAATAAAATAAAATTGATTTTCAGAGTATTTTCAACAGCTTTTTAATTTTAAAGATTTTGGCATTCCATGAAACCAGAGAAATAAAGGAAAGTAAATAGCAAAAGGCTAATTCTTTAACATTTTGCCAAAATTATATTAAGGACGCCTTTATTATGCATAATTGAGTGGCCAATTTTATAGAGTGAAAAATAGGAGAGGTTATGATGATATTGTATTGTTAATAAATGCAAAATTATTCAAAATTGAAATATTGTTAGAGTTAAAAGTATAATTTTTTTTTGAAAATTTTGGCCATTTTTTTCAATTTTATAAAAATATTATAAAAATTGTTGGTGATGCTATTAGGTTCCATATAAACTCAATAAATTAGTTTTGATTCCAATTAGGGACAAGTTGACGACAACGACACAACGTCCACAAGTAACTTTGATTGCCTTTTAATTAGAAAGAGAGGGAGATCAAGTTGGATTATTTGATTAGTTAATTATAGTACTTTACAGAAAAACTTATCATGAAATTTTTACAAAATCGCTGCAATTATTAGACACCAAGCTTTAATTTTGTCAAAGAAGTGTTCGGAAATGCATTATCACAATACTTTATAATGTATCAACTTTTTTACCAAACCAAACCTTTGTATATAGACAATTGACATATCCACACTATGAAACCCACCGAAATCAATATACTGTATAACACTAGGAGTCTAGTCGTGAGTCGTTTCTTCCATATTAGTTTAAGAGTCTCATTTCTTTTTATTGACCCAAATTTTCTTCTATTATTATTATTATTAAGTAATTAATTTATAATAACATATTATAATAAAATTAATATTTTTTTAAAATATAAGTATTATTCAAATGAATTTTTTTCACAAACATATTAAAAAAAGTCACAAAAAAAATTCCTTATATAAGAGACCTATATGGCAATTGATGTGAGCCACATGACTAACCTTGAATTGGTAAATAAAGAGCGGATATTTCAGGGTTCGAACCGGGGACCTATGAGTACTATTCACAAGTCCTTTTCGATGAGTCATTCCGGAATGGTTAAACTTTGGTAGGGTAAATTTTTTATAGTGATTGACCCCACCACTTTGCAGCCCCATACCCCAGAAACCCCTTGCGGATTTTTTGAGAAGGCTCAGTACCACTTTCGCAAAGTGCGATCTGCGGTCGCAACCTCACCTACCTACACACGGACCACTTCACCACTTTGGCTTGGCCCTACGGATTAGTATACACCGCTTAGCGCGTACGCGCTTGTGGGAATTAATATGGCCTAAATGCACCAAGTGAGATTCGAACCCGAGACCTCTCCTTTGGGATACCAAACTTTGAATTTATGAAAATCACAATGCACATAGTGAGTATATATAGGGAGTTAAATTTATGAAAATCAACCGTGAATAAAATTTTTGTGTATGGCTGAAAATGGAGTGTTGTGTTGAATATACTAAATTAAACGGAAAAATGAGTTGTACTTGATTTAAAAATGAACCAAACATATAACAAACTAACAATATCCTAGAAAATTGATGCTTCTCAGGAAATATACCACAACACCAAACAAAGGTAAGTTGTCATTAACCTTCCATGTTACACATAGTTAGGTATTAATCTTACCAAATCAATTAAATCAAGTGATAACAATATACAACCTGTACCAACTATCAACTACCCTGATTAATTCTGATTCAAGCCTCACATGTTTACATTAAATTGCAACAATGTACAGTGCATATCTTCAGTTTGGCTCATAACCCAGAAAGGAAAAAGCAATTAACACAAGGAAGCTAAATCTACTCTTTTTTCTGATCAGTTCATATCATTCTGGCTTATTGAGATTGATCCATAAGGACCATAACGACATTTACCGACAAAACCGAATCCGAAACAGGTTTAACATGTTGATGAAAGCTTGGCTCTCCATTTGAAGTTTGTAACTGCAATGAAGATCTTCGTATGACAGCCAAAAAAATCATAGGCAAATGCAAAAATCCAAAGAGGCTTGAATTGTTGAACCAAATCTTCAAAGCCTATAGCAGCAGATGGCATATTCCTCATCAGAATTCAGAATTTGGAACTCGTTTTTCTTAATGGCTTTAAAGCAAAGATAGGAGAAGGATGCAAACCTTAACTCTCTACTGACAGTCATCAACAACAGTCAGATGGAGAGGAGAGTGTCCGAATCTAGAGGCAGCGAAACCATATGATGTCACAGAGGTAATGATGACTCCAAAGGCCATAGAGAAGAGCTGGAAGTTAGCCAGCAGCTCTCCTCTGGCCAGGCTATCAGACGAATGGCAGACAATGTCATCGCCTTTGAGCTGACAGCCATTCGGCATCATAGGGCCGTAGAGAGTAAAGGCGGTTTGGTAGAACCACAGGCCTTGGAGGGTCACTGCCATCGCGTTGCAGAGGTCAAGGGGAAAGCTGTTGGGAACGAGTGTCCCTACAATGCTGGTAAGGACACATAGGCCTATCAGGAGGACGAGGATCAAGTGGTAGTACCCTTCAAGGCCTTTGTGGTTTGTCGAGTGGAAGTAGAATAAGAGGTACTCGGCACAGAAGGCTGAGGCCGCGATCAAACACAGTGATCCTTGTGACAGAGGGAGGAACCTGATAAAGAGAGTAACAGAATGCATAATTTGTGACAGCTGCAGCAGTTCGCGAAAACTTCATCCAAGACAAATATCACATTTTTCATTTCACATTTCACATCAGTGATCTAAAAAGATTTTAAGCATCCCAAAAATCCTCTGTGTGATTTCGTACTATGCCCACACAGAAGCTTGGTCACACCCTTATTTGCTTTACTGTTTTGCAACCGCTAGATAATAGTTAGCAAAGTGTGCGCACTTGATTGTTCTTCATGATTAGCTGTGTTTATACTTATCATTACAATTGTTCTTGCTATCACAATTGTAGCTATTTTCCTGAATACATTAGCCGCCGGTGATTTGGTTGTTAGCCCTTGTGATTCCAACTTAGGGCTGATTTATTATGTTACAAAGAGTTATAGAAAATTGCTTAACAATTAGCATGAATCTTAGTACAACAAAGTTTCATCTCAAAACTAACTAGCAATGAAAGTAGTAACCCGTAAATTTCAGGTTTGTCAATTTCTTCTTTATAGTCTATGACTCTATATGGAATAATTTCCCACTCTCAACAATATCATATCTATGTAAAGGATGAAGTGCATAAAGGGAATCCGTTCAACAATGTATCACATTTGTCATTTCCCATCTTGTATTTTATTATGTTAAAAAGAGTTATAGAAAGTTGATCGATGTTTCATTTCAAAACTAATTGACGATGAGAGGAGTAGCCTAACTATTCAATTTTTTTTTATAGACCATAATCCTAGTTGAGTTTGGTAATGAAGTACCTTTTCGGAGCGTTATGTTTTAATATTATATAGTTTAAATGAGGTTAATATTTTAGTTCAATTAACTTTTGAAATTATATTTTCAACACCTAGCTACTCATCTCAATCTTTTCATAACTCTTCTTTTTATATTCACAAATCTACTCCATTTTTTTTTTCTTTTTGATCAACTAACTTGTATCAGCTACACTATCAGTCAGGGTTACCCAACACCTTATTGGCTTACGAGCAATTTAATCTAACTTTAACACACATAATCCATTAGCTTCAGCTAGTCATTAGCTACATGTTACCAACATCATACAGTGGAGGGATAAACCAACCTGGATTTCTCGGAGAGTAGGGTGATAAGGCCGAAGATGAAGAACATAACAAGCATCCCAGAGTGTTCAAAATTGTTCATATGAGTAGGATTCAAGACGCCGTCGACGAAGAAGGTGACATTAGTTGCATAGAGGAGCTCTATACACAAGTCAATGAAAGCACCAATCACCACCATATACAATTCCAAGTACTTGAGCCTTCCATCGAAGCCAGGGACTGGATTCCAAACCCTTATCTCGAAGCCTTTCGGGTTCGATACGAATCTGTACACACTGCACCACATATGCCATACACCAACAACCAAGAACAGTGTCCCTGGCACTACATGCCCCTTGAATGATCCCATATCTCACTCAAAATCAATTGTCTGCAAAGAAATTATGACAGATAGAAATCACACACTGCGATGAAATCAAACATCTCATAAGTCATAACTGAGAGAGAGTACTCACAGAGGTTGGTCGATTGCGGTTGAAGCGTGAAATTTGTACGGCGATTGAATCGTTTTTGTGTGTTCTCAAAGATGGCGATCGTGACAAACGATTGAACGAACTTCGATTGATTATCAAAATTACGGAGTAGAATCTAAAGGCGAGAGAGATAGAAGCTGATAGCGGGGAATCAGAAATAGCCCCAATCCTGAGAAATCATATGCAGATCATTACTCCTCATTATTGGTTGACGGAGACATTTTTCCTGTTTCTTACTGTATTACTATTTCCTGTAATCTGATTCCATCCCGATCGATTCTGGTTTTGTTTTTGGGGGATTGGTGTATGGCCGAGTAGTGGTCGACGCTCGCACCCACCCCACATGGTCAGAGTCAGACCCAGCGTTCATCATAAATGCAAACGTTGACTTACAATATTTGACCGATTGTTAGCTTTCTTGGGTTGGGACAATTTTTCTTCCTTTTTTTTTTTTTTTTTTTTTAATCGGAAATAATTCGAAGTCCCAGACTTCAATTGAAATCTGGGACAACGAGAGGCCGAAAGAAATCAGCAGACGGATTAACCGTCATGATACAACTAGAAAAGCAAGATAAAAAAGAAAACCCGAAAACATAAGATCTCAGCAAGAAGACCCGAAGAGAGACAGTCGGAGGACTCCGAGTGAAAGCTGCGAATGCCGAGAACATGGGAAAGTCGATGGACTGACACGACGAATCGACGCAGGGGAGACAGATGCAGAAACCCATCGGAAAAGGCGTCACCTGGGGGAGTGTGGATCAACGACGTTTCCCCACCCAGATGAGAGATCTTCGCCGACCCCTGCTTGATCTATCTTCTCTGCAGTCTGCTACCGTCTTCCCTGGTGTGCAAGAGTTTTCTTATCCTTGCACGTCAAGCACTTAATTTTTTTTTTAAAAAAAAAACCTTTTATCTAACTATTCTAAATTAATATCCTATTTTCCTAATATTTTCTAAACACCTCGCTAATTCATCAATCCGGAGTGAATATATTATTTTTATATATTCCAACTCCTAAAAACCATCTTTCCGACCGAGTTATTGCTTTTATCCATAACCCGTTTTATTTGATCTTGGTTTTGCCCCTTTGAGTGGAGTCTTTTCTTGGGTGCGGACAATCTTGGTTTTGCCCTTTTGAGTGGAGCCCTTTGATATTTTAAATATATATACAAAAATTAAGAATTGTCACTTTTACTTTTAAATACACTACTCCCTCCGTTAAGAACAACACGTCGTTTTAAAAGTAAAATCTTGTTAAAAAAACATGTCGTTTTAAGTATTTTGGTGTTCACTTTTCAAAATTACCCTTGTAATTATTAGAGATTTGTTAGTTGTAATTTTCAATAAGGTGGAAAAATAAAGTAATAATTAGGGGTATAAGTGTATTTTTATTTGCTTTTATTTGCCTTCTTAAAAAATGTGCAAATGTCTAAAACGGCATGTTTTAATTAACGGAGGGAGTATTAAATACTCCATCCGTTTCAAAATAAAAGTCGTTTGTCTTTTTTTTGCACGCTTTTTGAGGAGATAAAAACACTATAAACTATTATTTTTTTGATCAATTTTTTTAATAATTTCATACTTAGTAGTCATAAGTATAAACTTATTGGAAAAAAAATTCATTAAAAAATAATATTTTATATAGTTTTTACTTTTTACCTTCTTAACATGCATTTAGAAAAGCCAAACGACGACTTTTAATTTGAAACAGAGTGAGTAATTTTTACTCGCCCATAAATGCACAAATGTGATTAGTTAAAAAAAAAAGTACAAATCATACTGTTATTAGTGCAAAAAATAAAAAAAGAGTATAAATATTCCTTTTAAATAAACAATATCAAATTTCACCTCCTAATCGAGTATATAAAAGTAAAACATTAGAGTGGTGGAATCGAATTGGTAACTTATTAGTCACTACTTATCATTTTCACACCAACTGGAATGGCAAGGTTTGCAATCCATCGATTCCCCTTCATCCCAAAATGACATCGTTCTAATTCAAAACGACATTATTGTTGTTGTTTTCTTCCCAAAACGGCCTAGTTTAAGCCCGAAACATTTTTGGCCCAAAACAGCTTTTCTTCATACACAATTAACGGTTAATTTGAAGGTTAGCTCAGAAGCTTGAAGGTTATGCAATTGATCAAGCCAAAAAGTTACAATCTGTACCCGCAACGACTCTATTAAACAAAATTTGCTCATCTTGTTACATACAAGCATCACTCAGAGGGGATAACTCATGAATCCCGACTGGATAAAAATATATTCCGAAAACGATCACTCAAATCAAACAGCTCCGGAGTTGAAGACATGAAGATCCAACAAGGTATTGTAGTATCCCTTCTCGATTTCCTCTTCTTTTACCCGGTGCAACAGCAGCGTCTCTATGATGAAATCCTCCCAATCCAGATCCCGACCATCCGTCTTTTTCCTCTTCCTCCTGCCATTACCATGTTCGGAAACAGAAGCATCATTCGCATCCTCTGAACTCGCATCAGGGATGCACACCACGGCATTCTTGCTAGCGATTGAACTGATGCGCGCCTTGGCTGCTTTGATCTTATGTTTTCGCCTCTGGGTCTCTTGGCACCCGCGGACATAAGAGGGAGGGGCCACTTCCAAGCCCACGTCTTGTTCTGTTATTTCCTCCGTCATGAGCCTCCTGCATAGCTCTGATCTCCCGGTCCACCATTCGTCGTAGATGAAAAGATCGGGATAATTAGACCAGCTTTGATCCCTGGCTACATGGCTCGGTTCACCCCTTTCTGTCAACTTCATCGTGGAAGCACCGGCGCTAAACTTGGAATAGATCTGAGCCAAGGCCTCGTGTGAAACCTTGAGGTTTTCCAACTCGGATGTGCTTAAGCTCGCTCCATTGACAATGCTCCGGTTCTCCCCTTCATTGCTGCATTGTTGAGGATCGGTTTCGGAAGTAACTATCTTCCACTCAGCCCTATACTCTGCTGGGCCGCTTAAGCACTCCCCTAGTAGTTCCTCCACATCAAATGAGCTACCACTCGTATCCTCGTTCCTTACTCTCTTCCTCTTTGCCCCCTCTTTCTCCCTTGACTTCATCTCCATATACTTGAACACAAATGGCGCGTTCTTCAAAATGTTCTTGACATTCACATCATCCCCCCATGGCAATTTTCGTGCCACCTTCACAAGCACCTCCAAAAGCTCATTATACCTCTTCTTGCACGTATTGACCACCGAATTAGCTTCCTTTGCCACCTCCTCGATCTTCACCTGAATTCCATTCAGCTTAGCCACAAAAACCAACACTGCCACTGCAACAGGCCCTGGCCTCCTCCCCGTGGTCAAGAACCACTTGATCGTGCACTGTAAAATAAAATTCCCCTGCTGAACCATCAACTCCAGCTTTTCCTTACCGACCCCTTTCATCCCAGAGAAATTCCTAATCATCCTCTCCAGCATCCCAACGATATCAAACTCAGGCAACTGAATCCCGAGAAACTGAACAACCCTACTAATCATCTTCCCCATCTCATATAACTCGCAACCAACAGCATCAGCAACCTCAGAGATAGGCATTGGCTCATTATCCATACGCATTACGATGCAAGAGCAAGCACCAACAAGAACTGAAAACCATTCACCCAGGCCGAATTCACTGGCAGTGACCTTGTCGACCATTTCTTTAACCTCAGCAGTGCGGGCAACAGTAAAGTCAAGACGGAAGGTGATATCATTGATGATGGAGTTGGATTGGTAGAGCTTGCGCTCCTTGTAGGAGTAGTCAGTGCCGACACCGGCAGTGCCAAAGCGGACAAAGGTACCTTGAGGGCCAGAGATGCCTCCATACTGGTGCTGGTAGTTGTCGAAGTCCTGGACAACACCGCAGGCAGAGCATACTCGCATACCAGATGTGTCATCGAAGACAAAATCATTTGATCTACAACTCTTACATGACATTCCGACTTAACCTTGTGAAGTACAGAAAGTAGGGAAGTAAGTATGTCTCAAACCCAGGTTTCAAAACTCAAGAGGGAAAAATAAACATATATTCAAGTATTGGCCTGGGTAGCATCACCCCAAAACTACAAGTTTAGCAATAGCAAGCAATATATCTTGATTGATAAAGTTTTGGCCTACCGCATTTACATTACACAATAAAGATGGAGGAAGCCAGTCAACAACCCAAGCCTCGTATTGAGGCTGCAATACAAACTAAGGTAGGTAAGACATATACCTTATAACCAAAGTTTCTATACAATTTAAATATTGTTAATAGATGTTCAAATTGATCCTTTAAAACATTAAAGGGCAATCTATATTGACATATTAGTGCATTCATCAGTTTACATAGAAAGGAAAAAGAAGGGGTATATGATAACCAAGACCGAACGGCTAGCTATTTTCAACGATCATTAAGCTAATTTTGTTTTTCGGTTATTTGTCTTCACGAGAAAAAAATAAAAGTATCACAGCAATTAAGTTTATAAACTACCCACAAAACTTAGCTGGATTACTTGACCAGACATATCTTGCAGGTTAGAAAATATCCTCCGACCCCTTCAATGCATAACTAAACAACTATAACTTTAGAACCACATAGAAGATGGAAACAATACAAGCTCTTAAAACTCCAAGAGCAGCACAAGGGAAACCAAAAAACTTCCAACATAAAGAAGATGTGCACACAGAAAGACATAAAGCATAACATCAGAAGTCATCATAAGTCTTTCATTCCATCACACCATCCCTAATTTCACAAAGGAAACAGAAAAGAAAAATCCAATTTCTTATAGTTCCATCCACAATTTGAAATTTCCATTCAAATTCAAAATTAAACATAAAATCATACAATTCGGAGAAAAAATAACTTAGAATGCTGGATTCATAGAGGAGCTGCAAGGACATCATCGGTGACGGTAGGCCAAGAACGCCGGGTGACCTAAAAGGAGAGCAAGCGATTAAGTAAGGTCTTCTAGGTAGGGTGGCAGATACCAGTGCGTCACTGTAATGGGCAAAAGTAACCAATTTTACATGAAAAATCCTCACAATTGACCAATTTTATGAAAATCCACCACCATCAAATTCAAGCTATTCAATAATCACAATTAACTAATTTTATATCAGAAATCAAAAGGCTCAACCAACGGCGACAAGTTTAAAAGTTCAATCAGCACTCAACACATTGCAAAAGTGGCAATCAAGCAGTTTACAACGACATACAGGTTACAAATTCAATCAACAGTCACCAATCAACGATTCACAACCTACATCGGCGCCAATTTTACGAGCTCAATCAACAAACTAAACTAATTTTATCCATCCATCAATCTGGAGTTGCAAACAGGTAAACCCTATCTATCTTGACCAATAAAGGAAGAAGATACCTGAGTCTCCGGTCGACGAGCGGGAGCGAGCGGCGGCGGCGGTGTACCGTGGTTGGCGATCTGCGCTGCGGAGAGAGGGGCTCTCGAGAAGTCGAGAGACACAGAGGAGACGCAAAGACGAATTCGCAGAAAATAAGGCCAATTTAATTTCAAGGCCAAATTGCGGAAAATCACCCTTTAAATGCATCTATTTGTCATAAACCACCCCAAAATTGATATTTCCAAAAACCTATCCTTTAAATAACTTTTTTCATCAATCAACTACCCTCGAATATATTTCTTCCAAATATACATCCTATGCCCTTGGGGCATAGGAAGGGCATAGGATACAAGGCTACAAATAGAAAGACTTTTCACATTTTAAATGATTTTAGCCATTTTTAATACATTTCTTATGATTTATACATTCAAATATAGGGAATCTTTCTTAATATGATTTTCTGCGCATAGGATAGAAAAAACGTTAGATATGATAAAAAAAACCGTTATAAGTTTACCGCACCTTTTTATATAATATTCTAGTAAAATTTTAACAATTAGAAAAGAAAAATGTAAATAATAACTACAAAATTGTGAGAAAACTATTGACGGTATTTTCTCTTTTTAAATAACTCATAAAATGGTGTCGATTTCTGAAAAATTGCTCTCTCTCCAACTGAGTCGCTCGCTTTCCTCTTTCAAATCACTTTTTTATTCTATGTTAGCTTCTACACAGTTTCAATTTGGGCAAAAAATTGAAGTCAATTGTATCATCTCAATTTAATTTTTACTTATTTACTTTTTTGTTTTTTAATTGTTAAATTTTCACTATCATATAATTAAAATACAGGGGTAAAACTATAATTTAACAAATTTAACCAAAATTTAGACGGAATAATCTTGGGGGTGATTGAATGGTGACAAAATTTATATAAAGAGTGATTTCCTATAAATATCAATTTAAGGGGTTATTTATGATAAAAGAGTATATTTAAGGGGTGGTTTTATGCAATTTGACCTAATTTCAAATTGGAGCCGATTAGAAATTAATCGGGCCGGGTCTTACACCATATCTTTGTTGGCCCAATCCAAATCCGGATTTATCTTTCGTTATCAAAAACAAGTGAATTTCTCTGTCTCTCTCCAAATTCGCAGTTGAGATCAACAAGGTTCCGTGAAGGTGAAAGAGGTGAGTTCTTTGGATTCGAATGGTAATTTCAGATGTTCTGCTCCAATTTTGTTCATCTGCTCTTCCTTGTAGGGTGTATAATCCGGTTGTGTTACTTCATTTTAACCAGCGGTTTGAATTCCTGCGATTTCGTGGAACGATTCGACCAATCTCCAATCCATCTAGGGTAGTCAAAGCTGTAGTACATTTTTAGCCTTTGCTGATTTTCGAAATTTTGCTGTTGGATTGGATTTTAGCTTCGTTCTGTGAGGCAGTGAATTAATTGTCTATTAAATTTTTTGATGATTAGGTTGCCTATTATGTACGCTTATCCAATCAAACAACCTATCCTCCGACTAGGCGTTCGGTAGAAGAACTATCCAAACAGAAATTGTGTGCCCTTTTTTATTGTGTTCGAAACCTGTGTGGAGATGCAACTGTGCAACTGTGAAATTAGGGTTTTAGTTGCCAAGAAATTGAATTTTGTTGATGAAAATGTTTCTGGTAATATGAAAGTTCGGATTCAAC
This sequence comes from Persicaria maculosa, assembly GCA_963922045.1. Taxonomy (NCBI): domain Eukaryota; kingdom Viridiplantae; phylum Streptophyta; class Magnoliopsida; order Caryophyllales; family Polygonaceae; genus Persicaria; species Persicaria maculosa. The sequence continues at coordinate 76,493,017 of OY998255.1, read as the reverse complement.
CTTGAAATTCAGGCTTATATTCGCTTACCGCTAGCTAGTTCATGTTTATGGTTGCCCAATTTCAGTTCACTGGAAGCACCTTTTTTTCGAATCATATTGATGGGAAAGTAATTTGTTCATCCTCATTCTATATGTACAACAAGCTTATGTTGTAATAGCAACTGTTGTGGGGAGTATGTGAGGGAGCATCATTCAATATACCACTGTTTCTTTATGAATCGATTAGGGTATTTGATTTGTATGAAATTATTAGATAATCTACTGTGTTTGTACAAACTTGTAAGTTAGAATTCATTAAAAAGACTTTCTTTTTTTTCAGAGATTGATGATCATAAAAGGATTATGCCATAGGTATGAAAGATGGAACCCGGTGCATCCAACATTCGGGGCTTTTTGGGGAATGGGAATAGGAATTGGCTGTGGCGTGGGTTGGGGCCCTGGGTTTGGCCCTGAGGTTATTGGTTATGTCGGTGCTGGCTGTGGCATCGGATTTAGTGTGGGCATCACATTAGCTGGTGTTGGAATTGGGCTTCCTACAAATGTCGTCCTCAAAGCTCCTTTCAACGGTATGCACTTGCTTGTGACTGTGGCTCAGCATCCCCCTTGACATGTGGGGGGAAAGTTAGGTTTCATGATTGAAAATTTTGTGAACCTCCCCTTGCAGCTTTAGTAGCAACGCAAAGGAGTGTGGTGGAAGTTGCGAGATTGAGTGGCCTTCTTCTGATGGGAGAACGAAAATTAGGCTTGAACAACAACAGTTTGCCATGCATCTCCGACTTCCAAAGAGAAGCGAGTGCAAGATTATCTAGCTTGATGATTGTTGATTCATTGACCAAGAGGGTAGATGTCGAAAGCCTGAGGAACATGCTTGCCTCCCGTACTAAGCCTGTTTTGGAAAGTTTGAATACCATTCAGAGGAAATTTTCTGATCATCATCAAGGTACGCCATTAGTTTCAACTTTCAAGCACGGAGAATTCTATGGATTTAGATTTGTTGATCAAACAGACTTACTGGTTGATAGACTTATTTATACGGTCCACGCGATGCATACTTGTCGTTGATTCTGTAGTTGGGTTCATGACAGTGTCTGGAAATTTATATAGCTTCAACCACTAGCAGTAGCCTAGTTGCTCTTCATCTGTATGGAATTGCTCTGCCTTCAACATGCTTATTACTCCATTCGCCGTCTCAATACAATGACACAATTTCTTTCTTTTTTTTGATCCAAATGACACGATTTCTATGATACGCCAGGTGCAGATACAAAGAATTGATGCTTAGGACTGCAATGATCTGTCTGCATTGAGAGGTTTTGCGATGGAGATGGAGAAGCCGTTGATGGTCTTGTGATTATGGATTCATAGGCAGCACAAGGTATTCCCTTCAGGGCTTTTCATTTTGTATCCTTAAGGATCTTTTTTGGTGGCTAAGTTGATGTTGTATGATTGATTCATGTATCATGTATGTCTTAGTATATAAAATTCTCATATTAGTATTGTTTTTTCCCCTAATTTACGACTCGAAGTCATAGTAGTATAGGATAGATATAAACTGTTATGGTATTATTTTAAAGATTTTAATTATTTTGGGTGAACAAAGTTTTATAATCTTTCTAATATTAACAATTATTATGACCCAACAAAATTAAAAATTATTATTATTATTTTATTTTTTAAAGCCAGGACCAAAATCAAATGCCAGACCCATTTGTGTCTTGTCCTGGTTTTGTCTAGACCGACAAGGACCAATCGGTTTGAACCGGTTCCTACCTGTTTCAAGTGGACCAAGCAACGATTAATGTAAACGGGCCATTTCTACTTGGTCCAGCCCTATATGTTAATCTATCGTCAGGGCCCAAATGAGGACCACCTTCTATGTGAAATCTAAATCAAAGTCGTAGTTTATGAAGAAAAATCATTTATGTGATTCTGTTTGCCTAGGTTTAGTTTGCCTAGGTTCGTAAACCCGTTATATTTTCATTTGTAAGTTTTGATGGTCATTCATCTGCTGACTTGTTAGCCATTGAAATTCAGGTATATTTGATTTCGAATTCTTACTTAATAAAAAAAATTATGTGATTTTTTCTAATGAATTATATATTCTTTTATGAATTAGGAAATAGGAAAATTCCGCGTGTTGTTGTTATGACCCTAAGGTCGGATAGAAGGAACCTAATAGGCTAATATCTAGTAAGGTAATTACAATAGGGTCATAACCCACGAACTTTTACAAATTTCACATGGTATACAAAGTTTTGAAAAATTCCGTGTGGTGCCTACGAAGTTTTGTAAAAGTCCATATGGTGCCCATGAGGTTATTCAAAAGTTTATGTGATAACAATAATGAGTTTTAATATTGAAAATTGAGATTAAAAATTATATTATTATACATTATAATTTGGAAAAACACTCTACAAGATTGGGTATTGGTTTGAATCTTTTTTAAAGCTAGTATTTTTTATATAAATTTTCTTAGAGATAAACTAACCAATTTTTTTTCTCAAAAATCTTACGTCTTTAATTTTTATTTGTTCTCAATATTTAGATTTTATTTATAAGGAAACGAGGAAAAAATAATAAGAACTATGTAGTAATATAATATTACCCATTTACAATGAACCAATATTAATAGAAAATTTAAAAATTAAAAGAAGATATACACGTACACTTTTCCACATTAAACCAATTTTCATATGAGATAATTTTTCATACACAATTAAAAGTTTCACATTTTAATTGAGTATTAAAAATAGGAAAATAGTATGGCACCACATTCTTAAATGCCCAATTTTAATTTTTATAAAATTTGATAAGTAAATAATTAGCTCTAAAATACGATTTATAAAATTAAATTAGTTAAATTTAGTTTTTACAAAAAATTGAATTTTGGGAATTTATGATGTCACACCACGTTATTAAATTCTTCAACTGCGGTTACTACGTCAAAAAATTCACCGAAAAATTATTTCATATGAAAGTTGGTTTAATATGGAAAAGTGTCTATATCTTCTTGTAATTTTAAAATTTTGTATTAATTTTTTTCGATGGTGAATGAGTAATACTCCGTAGTTCTTATTTTCCTCTCATTTCCATATAAATAAAAATTAAATATTGAGAACAAATAAAAATTAAAGACGTAAGATTTTTTAGAAAAAAAAAATTGGTTAGTTTATCTCTTAAGAAAATTTATATAAAAAATACTAGCTTTAAAAAAGATTCAAACCAATACCCAATCATGTAGAGTATTTTTCCAAATTATAATGTACAATAATATAATTTTTTAATCTCAATTTTCATTATTAAAACCTATTATTATTATTACATAAACTTTTGAAAAACCTCGTGAACACCATGTGGACTTTTACAAAATTTTGTGTGCACCACGCAGAATTTTTTAAAACTTTGTATACCACGTGGAATTTGTAAAAGTTCGTGGACTTACACCACGCGGAATTTCCCTATGAAATATGTTTGGTTGAAAAAACAAGGATGAGTATAAAATTATATTCAGCAACTTCTTTTTCAATTTTTTTTTGTTAGCAATACCTCGATGGCTCGATTAGAGTCAGTACTGAGATCTCGATTAGCAGTCAACACTGATGAAGCACTTCATTAAAGTACATGAAGTAACTTTTACGGAGTATTTGAGCCAAACGACAAAAAATGCAGCATAGGTGAAAGAAGGTAAGTACTGTTAAGTCTTAATGCTTGAGAATCAGGGGATTGCTTTCAGAAGCAGACGTGAGACAGAACGTACGTGGTGTTGTTTGGAACGGTCTAATCAGGTTATCTTCGTTTCAAGCGTCAGCTAGATCTTACTGTAATACAAACAGGAGCGGTTAGATACATCGCACATCTTGATTAAGCAAATGCACATTCTTATTGATGTGGTGCCACGTTCGAATCAACGCGTAGGTATACGTACAATGGAAGTCAAAGGCAAATAAGAGTTTAGGGCAACACGTTTATACGAACGTGCACCCCAAAACCCTGATTTACGGTGTATTTAGTTTCTCTGAATACAAACGGGCAACTATTTTTCTTTATAATTACTCTTGTGTTTTTCTGAATTTTAGATGATCCTAAAAATAAAGCAAAAGATTATTAAAGAAAAGTGTATAAATTGGAACATTGGGAGTGAGAAAAGGGTTTAGTTTACATGCTTTAAAAAGGATTGATCATCACCTCAGATAATGTCTTTATAATCTAACTTTCAATCTCTTTTTCCTACGTTTTATTCTCTCCATTTTGCTTTCAAAACCATAATTTGATGATGTTATTAATTCCGGCTTGCTATCTATGGGCCTACGGCGGCATATCACCAAATGCACGGTAGAATTAATTATCGATTTTGGTATTGATAGAGGCGACAAAGCGAGAAAAATAATGCAAGGGATCGAGGGCAAGATCCCCAACTCGGAACCTTGCCGACTTTGAATGTCAATAGTAACAAAGTAGGCAAAGTATCGAGGGCAAGATCCCCAACTCGGAACCTTGCCGACTTTGAATGTCAATAGTAACAAAGTAGGCAAAGTAGCTTGACGGTAACAAGGGAGATGCTTTGTCATCACCGACTTTCGGTGTCAGTAGAGACGATCATACGTGTATTTAGCGGAAACAATCGTCATGCCAATAACAGGACCCTAATAATTACTAATGAAAATTTGTACACAGAGACTTTGGGTTGGCAATAAAAAAAAGAAGTAGAAAGTAGAAAATCCCCAAAGTAGAGGTAATATATGTGTTCGTTGGCTTTTTCGCCCCAGAAAAAACATGAGAAGTTAAATTCATGAGAATTTAAATTACCTCATTTGGAGAAAGATTACTTTCCTAGTCCATCTAAGTTTCATTACCACCCTTTATGATTTAGAGTTTCTATTGTTCTCATTCTAATTATTGTAATCCAAAATCTAACTAAACACCCATTTTTCTCTATTTACATATTTACAATTTATAAAAATTGAGTTCCTAAAAAATTAACTTCTCATAAATCACACTTCTAATCATGTTTAACCAAACAAGCCCCAACAAATCATTTATGTTTATTTTTCAAATATAATTTAATTTTTACATCTAATAATTTCTATTATCATATACAGTAGTTTAATTATATTATCATTTAGGTTTATTTTTCTTTCCTCTAATATGATTTGTGTTAGCTAGTCTATTGTATGTTGATGGTTAATCCATCTGCCAATCCGTCGACCTATTGAGTTATCGTTTCTCAAATTCTTACCTTATCAAAAAAAAAAAAATTATCATACAATAAAATTTATCACGACTTGTATAATCTAAAAATTAGCCACGCTATATAAGATTAATTGGCTATGAATTTTGTCAATAAATTAACAAAAAAGGCTTTACCTCAAGTGGAAGTAATGGACTTGATAAACTCGCCCTAAAGCTCCTAAAAAAAACTTAACTACTGGTTTAACTTAGCAAGGAAGGAATTAAACACATTGATTATAACTTCTTTAAATATGGATTAATTAATGAAACCTAAGTATCTAGCTTATAGCTAGGTCTAGCTTGCAAGTTTTCTAGGCATCTTAAAACAAGGTTAAAAATGCTGATTCATTATAAAACCAATTGACAATAAGAGTAGTGACCTAAACTTAATTATATACTAAGATTTATTTGTTCGTATTTTCAATGTGAAACTTTTTGGTCTCTTCATATCTCTCAACAAAATTATATTCTATGTTCCTACTATTTCCGTTGTTTCCGCTAATTTCTATTCTATATAAAAATATTAAATATCAGTTTATAGCACAACTTAAATTCCATTATATAAATAAAAATGAGAAATGTAATTAGAGAATGTATTAATTAAATTAATTGAAGCAGAATAATTACACAAATGAACTTTAGATTTAGACAAATTGAATATTCTTGTCTGTGAATAAGAGACAATGAACAAAACACCAAATTCAGCAAACTAAAAAAAAAAAAGTATTGCACAGTATAAATTGGTGACTCAACATGTATATATATGTAAGTTACAGCCAGATGAGTTCAAATTAAAAGGCACTTGTTTCAAAAACAAAGATGGATACCTTGTAATTATGAATTGCTAATACCTTTCTTACTTGGACTGTTTACACATGCATATGCTTTTCTTGCTTTGGAAGATCTTTGTGGAACACCATATACTTTAAGGGACACAAATTAAAAGCTTTAATTTCCAAACTTAAAATAACAACTCATCATAGGCACTGATTACCTCATAATCTTAAGATCTAAGTTCTTTGGCTTTATGTACTTATAATTTGAGTTATGAATAAAGTAATGTTCTCATTTGGCGTGTTAGATGGTTTATAAAAAGATGATATAATTGGGTTTATGTGTTTTGCAATTGAGGGAGAATTTAATCTATCTATATTTATATCTGTCTTCTTTTAAAGTAAAGCAACACCATACAATTTTTACATTTTATGGAATCAAATTACAATTTATGTATATACACCATTGCGACTCTGCGATTTCGCAACAGAATTGTACTAGTTTAACTAATAAAAACGATTAATTACTCCAACCAAGTTAGAACCTCAATTTAGAAAAATAATATTTATGGACATTTCCAATAAGTGGTCGGATCTCGAAAATGTTGAACATTAAAATGTCAAGTTTTAATTAAAAGATGGAGTATGACCTTTGATCAACCACGTTGCCCAAAATAGTATGTCATCATCATATAACACTCCTCTTTCATGTTCAATCCCTCAACATATCCTCTCAATCTAATATATTACCAAAAAAAAAAATCATCTCAATCTAATCAGTTTAACATGCAAAACGAGCACACAAGACCGATGGGCGATGGGCTCCATCATAAAACCAATTATAACATTATAAAAAGTAGTCCATCAGATACACAAAATTGGATTCCTTATATTATCAATATATGTGAGATGTGTATCATTTCAAATACGTTTTTTCTATCATATGCCCCGATAAGATTTCCGTTTTAGAAAAAAAATATATCCTTAATTAAAATGCATTAGCCAAATTTTGAATTAGATTCCTAAGACCGTTTATTGTTTTTTTTAAGAAATCTTTCTCAATTAAGTTTTTCTCGGTTTTTGGTTTAAGCTCATATTTTCACTAGGATTTCATGAGTCCCTATATATACTCATTAAACTTAGCAATTTATAACCCTGGTTTAATTTTCTTGTTTGCCTCCATACTAAAGAATTATATTCTTCTGCCCATGGATATGATGTGTCATTTTTTGATACAATATATAATAGGAGTCTTTCCATGATAAATAAATAATAATACTCCCTCCGTTCGGCAAAACTTGTCATTTTAGCTTATTTCACAAGTTTTAAGGCAATTAACAAATGTACTAATTTACCCTCAATTATTACCCTCCTTTTTTACTTTATCAAAAACTACAACTAACAAACAATCAATCATATCAATGACATTTTTATAAAGTGAAGGGCAAAATACCTAAAATGACAAGTTTTTTTGAATAAAAATAACACCCTAAAATGACAAGTTTTGTCGAACGGAGGGAGTAATAAAGAACGAGCAGCAGCAACGAGCAAGGTTTGGTTTGCTTCAGGTTAACCCAATCTGCAGACAACCGACCAGTGGGCTTGGCAATCAATTAAGAGACATGGCAGTTGGTATGTTTAGTCATCGCCCGGTGTCAGCCCGTTGCATATATCACTCCATTAATACTGCATAAAAGAGAGCTGATCGATGTGGCTTCTTCCTTCTTGGGTAGTACTATGTTCTGACCCCTTTGAGACAGTGTTCACGTATGAATCCAGCCTTTTTTTTTTCTTTTTTTTTATTTAATATCTACGGAGTATTTCATTTCCTCCTCCTAGCTTCTTCTTCTTCTTCGGTTCCTCATTGGTATATTAATTTTTCTTTTATTTATACGGACTATCTTTCAATTGACACAGATGGAGAGAATCTTTTGTACATCCATTGATGGGAAACATGTTGAAGATTTCCTTCCCTTTTGCTGATTCTGCACTTTTTGAGTCCTGAGGTGACTTCTCATTGCTCTCATATGTCACAAGAAAACAAAACACACAAAAAAAAAATAAAAAAAATCCAAGTACACATAGTCACGTACCATGGAACCCGAGATCAAACTTGAAACCTCCTTACCAGTTACCACCTCTTACTCCACACCACTAGGTCACCCCGACTGTGACATTCAAGTAGTATATTGATACTATTTATTAAACATGTATGATGCAGTGAGAAGATAAAAATTAGTAAATAAATTAACCCTCATTTTTTTTTGGTAGAAAAATGTAATGATTTACCTTTATTAATCTAGTTCATATTTAAGTTGAGATTCATTAGTTACTATTCTGATCATTCCTCTCCTTCCCTATTTTAAGTTGAGATTCATTAGTTATTATTCTAATCATATACACTTTATATTTAAAATTTAACTACCTTCCTTTCCATTATATCCTCTAGAAACAAATGAGTCCTACGTATTTTTTTAAAAAATGTCAATAGATTAGATATAAAGATAGGAAAACGTACTATATAAAAAAAAAATCATTGATGATTTAGATATTGACATAGCATGGAACAATAAGATGATTTTTTAATGTGTGCACTCATAATAGTAGGGGCTAAAACATTGGGGAAAAGCCCCAATCAGGGTAGTCCAATGGGATGTAAGGAGGTTTCGGGTTCAATCTTGTTTCCGTCCATTTTCTTGGGTGAAAATCTAAGGTTTGTATTGGTAGGGGGAAATCAAGTGTTTGCCTTGCTTCCTACCAATTGGTCGAGCTGGTCGGCGAAAGCCGGTTTACCTGATTTGTGGCTCTCTCCAACTGGGTCACATACCCGGGTTTTGCCACCAAATAATTGTTTCCTTGTCATAAAAAACATTGGGAAAAAACATCAAAGTATTATTTTAAAAAATGGATCTTATATCTTATACACTTGGGTATATAATAAGAGGCCAAATTGGGAAATACGGAATATTTTTCATAGATACACCCTATTTAGCCACTTTGAAATTAGATTATGGGGTTCACCAATTTTCTTTTAGGGTTTTATTTCCCAATAAAGTATTCCTATTTTATTCCCTTAGACTATCCACAATGGTTTTGTCTATAATGTATACATTTGCACAAGGTGTGTAAAAATACACCTTACTTTTTGGTATTTTGCTCCAATGGTCAAATGTGTATTTTTTACACATCATTCAAATACAATTAATTTAAAACAAAAAAGAAAACAAAAATCATAAAAAACACACCAATAAGATTGTTTTGCTTTTTGAAAAAGTTTTTGCACATGGGGGAGGTGATGTGCTCAAATTTGCACATCACATGCTCAAATGTACACATTTGCACACCCCAAAGCAACCAATGGAGCTCAAAAATGTCAAAAAAATGCACATTTAGACATTTGCACACAACCATTGGAGTTAGTCTTATGACACACAGTAGACAAACTGTTAAAAAAATGAGACTTTTTGTGTATGATAAAAAAAAAATATATTACGTGGAAAAGGACGGAGTTTGGAACAAATAAAAGAAGGCCACGTGGATTACATAGCCCACAAGTTAGGAATTAACATTATTTTTGTGCCCCCATGAAGACAAAGTGGGCCCATTTGTGTCTCCTATTAATGTAGTTGGGCTGGCCCATATGTCCTCAGAACCCAAGACCACCAACTGTTTTCGTTTCGTACCGTCATCGCCGTTGAATCTTTCTTTCTCCCGCCCACCGGTCTGAATTTTCACTCCGGTTCATGCCTCCCTTATAAAACCGGGTTGAATAGTTAGAGCAACTCCAAATCTCCAATGTATTCTCTATCTTGAATTTTTTTAAGAGTATTAGGATTATTTTTGGTTAAACAGTTTCCCCATTACATTATCTAAAATAGAAAACCAGGAGAAAAAATGAAGACAATTTCCTAAATTTGGATTATAAATAAAATTAAAATATGTGATTTATAGTTCTTTATTTTGAAAATTTTAACGTGGAAGTTGTTGGACATGATATCATAGGATTGGAAGTGGTCCAACTGGACCATGGGTTACTTTGCTTTGATCCACAATTTGTAGGGATTTGAAAACTAGACACTGTCAACACTATCAGAGTATTAAATACGAGTATTGTTATGAACTAATCTAAAATGTTGAAAATCAAGCCTACAACACATTTGAATATATATGTTTGATTACATGATAACAATAGATTGAGGGAAAATTAAGTTTACAATACTCCGTATTTTTCATAGTTGGGATTTCCCCCCTGTTTTTAAATATGAGTCCAATTTGATTGAACACAACCATATTATATCTAAGACCCAATTCAGAATTTGTGTGATTTAAGAGCATGGAATGTAAGGTTTTTGCCAAATGCACGGTGACAGGGTTGAGACAAGAGAGATCACCGTGGTGCTCTGCAAGGGTTGTGGTAGGAAAGTGTTGTGGGGTGCCAATATCGGGTGTCGGAGTAGATGAGGGCTTTGCCTACTTCGAGAGTCAGAGTCAGCGGGGATGACGGTGTGTTTGGCGAGATATTGATTGTGTCAATAACAGGGCGAAATGTAATTGGATGGAGAAGTAGACAGAATAAAAGTTGGATGGAGATCATCAAATAGACCTCCATCTTCTAAATCTTTCGGAAGATATGATTCTGGATAGAGACCACTGACGAAGGTGCATACGGGCGACAGACGTTTAGTGTCTTGAGCCGTGGTGTGGTGTCCATTTTATCTATGCACCTCTACTTATTTTCCAACTCTTAATTTCCTTATTGTCCTATTTGTTGGTGTTCTGTTATTTGTGGATTTCTCTCGGCTAGTTTTGAGAAATAGTGCGTAAATCCAGATACTTAGACCCTATTTAATCGCGAGATATACTGACTTGTCGTATGTAATTTATGTAATTTGAATTTAGTCAATTTACCCTGCCCTTGTTTAGTTGTTTATAGCTGGATATAGGTCGTCGACAGTTATCAATCGTCATATAGGCCGCAGTACAAATTCTCCATCCAATCACTCACAGTGAAACTGAAAACGCAGTAACGCATCTATCTCCCGTCAACTAACGGCGTTAGTTACGTTTTCCCGTTTAAATACCGCGGTTATCTGGCCTTGATTTTCAGCTCCCTCTCTCTCTCCCCAAAAATCCCTCTCTGCTTGTCTTCGTGAACGTTGGTGACTTCGTGTACAGTTCAACTCGAAGAGAGAGTGAGAGCGGCGGAATTCGACGCGCAATCTCCGAAACTTTCAGCTTCGGTACATCTCGTCTCGCTAAATTCGCTCTCACCGGACGATTCCTTGTTACTCTGGTAGATTTTCTTTCCAATTTGGCGGTGATTTTGGAAGATTTTATACTCGGGAGATCGGCTTCGCTGCGGACCTGTCGTTCCTTGGATTTCGCTGCCGATTTGAAGAATTCATGCTCAGAGAAGAAGAGCATAGCTAACGATCCATTTTTCGCATAACAGAAACGGAAGAATTTGTAAGTAAATTGATTCTCCTCTCTGTTTATGTTTTGATTTGTTTAGTATGGTGATTTCAAGCGAGATCTTGCCGGTTTTGATTTTACTGGTTTCAGTTTTATCCACATTTTACACACTTCTTGAGTTTTCTTCGTGATCGATCGATTTCTGAACCCGATTTTGATCGATCTCGAGTACGCGAACGGTTTCGAGTCGTTGTCAGTAGGTAATAGGGGGAGCGCGGACCACGATGAACGTGGACGCTATCCCAGCGTGTTTAACTGCTCTTTTCTGATCCTGCGCCCTTGAAACCTCAACTTGCAGTATCCAGTCGTTTTCCGGTTCCGCTCCTTTAGCGACAGAGAAGTAAATATTGTGTTCATTGGTCGTGGAATTTTCCATATTTGATCTGCGAGTGTTCGATGCAAGTAGAAGGGAGGAAACAATTTGGGGGTTGGGAATGAGAGGGCAAGTGAAATCGGTGTCAAGATCAGCTAATTGTCTTTAATTGCCTTGTGCGAGTCGTTTTCTTGTCACGTATAATAATGCATCTTGTTTCTATGCTCGCTTTTCCCCTCTCGCTACGGCATGCCATGCTTTTTCTTTCTGTTCAGTAAAATTTGTTACAGCTTTACTGCTCTTATCTAGTTATCTTGCTTCCCAATGGATAGTTCATCAATATTGTTTTCTGGTCCATCAAGAGGTTTCCAGTTTGGGCTTTGGCCTGTCTCACATCAATTTCTTGTAAGCATGACCGAGGGATTTTTTGAGACTGATTGATTGATTAAACTTAGCAAGGGGATTATTAGACCTAAAAATTCTTTGGTCTCTCATGTTTGCAAAACATGATAGGGCAAACTGTGGCACAGCACGAAAGCTAAACAATAGGCTGGGGATATAAACCTGTTCTGTTCATCTATCTCCACCTCGTGATGGCAGTTGCTTTAGACGTGGGGAGGGGATTTCTTGAAGAATGAGGATTGTATTTTCCTTTTCAGAAGAAAGAACCAACTGAATTAAATCCTGGTCCACTTTTTCTCTTTCTCCTTCCAAGTTTGAATTGCAAATAACTATTTACTTTATATTATTATTATATTAGATGGAAATTGCTGGCATAATCAAGTAAATAGTAGACTATGTTTGGCACATTTTTTTGAATATTTGATTGCTTTAATTAGCATTAGTTGTAGCTGGTGAGTATAAATGCCCAAAGATGCATATATAGTATTCTCCAGGCGTGACTCAATAGTTGAAAAAAGATTAGATATCGTGTTAGCCTCGTTAGCAAATGCGATGATAGATAGGGTTCCTATTCCTTCTAGTAGCGTGGACTTGACCCTTTTTTAGGCACTCGGGACCGAGTGATGGGATCATTGAGTTCTTTTGCTCTTTCCAATCTGTATAGTATAGTCATCCACGCCCACCACAGGCCACAACCTCCTCCACTCTCTCTGATCCCGAGTAACCTCTTCTTCCCTTCACCTATTCTCCTAGCTCATACTTGGTTAACTGACCGATTTCATGGAATCTGAATTAGGAGTAATTTCTGCTCCTTTTTATTGATTATCTTCCACCAGTGTATAAGGGGTGTGATACAGTGATTGGAATCATAGAATCATTATATGTTATACCTTTTATGACTGAGGATTTAGATATTGGCAGTGAGCCAGGAATTTCTTTGTGGGATACAGACTATACAGTATTTCCTTTTCAGGCAAATTTGCATTTACACAGTATATCATCTATACATCAATGATCTTTGGCTATTTTTAAGTGTTTGATTTTTGTAATACCTGACTTCCAACTTCCAAGTGGTTGACAGTCAGTGTCATAAAGAAGTTGACGTTTATAGGATGCAACCAAAATTAAGATGTCCAATATCGTTTCTTTTGTTGGGTTTTGATACGTGACTTACCCGAGACAAGGGCAAAAGCTCTGCTGGCCAAGTAAGCCAAATAAAAATGTCCCGTGTGGGCCAGTGGGGTCATCAATGGCCCCTGGGCCCTTGCCTTGCTTAATTGGTGTTCCTGGCAAGTGGCAAGTAATATTATAAGTATAGAATTAGAAAATCTGATGTTTAAATATGAGATTGCTCCGTTTGCTTCTTTCTTTTTACTACATATGCTCAAAACATGTGATTATGTGATGATCAACTTGTGAAGTTACATTTAGGGTTCGTATGTTGAATATGACTTAAAAAAATTATGCTTTTATCCCATATAAGTAATTGCGCCAAACTAACATATTCCATACTTCCTATACTGCACAATACCCTAATCTACTTGACGTCTTGATCGGTACGAGAGGGGTCAAATTGTACGCATTCAGAGTCACATGTCCTTAATTTACATGTTTGAATGTTTTGCCAATTGCAGGGTCAAGTAATACAGACGAGGAGATATAAACAGGAGAAAGCTCAAACAGGAAGAAACCAGAAGGGGGAAATGTTGACATGCATAACCTGTGCAAAGCAAACGGACGAGAAAGGGGAGGGAGGAGGAGGAGGAGGGCGTGGCACTCCAGGTACAAAAGAGTCCGTCAAAAGCCTGACCACCCAGGTACTTAACTTATCTCTTTCCTTTCCCTGTTCCTTCCACCTTCAAAAACTCCCTCTTCCCTTCTTTCGGCTTCTGCATTCATCTTATTGGTTTTTTAGTGAATGTGTTTTTGCTTTTGCTGGTTGCAAGTTGCTTTTTTTGCCCTTTTCAGTTCAAACCCATTACTTCCTAACAAGGAAGGAGGATTGGAATTCTAGTTTGCTTATTGTGTAGGGGGCCACGTATGGTTCTTTGGGAGGGTTTTCCCAAATCTATATTGGGTTGCTTTCATTTCAGGCTCGAAATTGATTTGAATTCATGTGTGGTTTTATGTAAACACCTAACCTAACTTGTACTATAACTTATTTACTACATGGTGGTACAAGTTGTAGAAAGATGCAATTTCCTTTCCTTTTGGGTGTTTTAGGAGGCACGCAAGTTTCTTTTGGACCATTCCTACTTGCTTTTATAAATGCCTCCTAAATTTATGAGAATAGCATAATAAAATAGGAATGATCGTCGTCCTACAAAATAATAATGACACTTAAGATGATCCTGAATCATGATAGAGCCCCAAATTTAGCCCATAGATGTAAGGAGTTTAGGGTAATAATTTAAAGGTGCACGCTGATAAACTTGATCTATATCGCATCATTCAGATTTTATAAGCCCTTGACCATCTATGTTTCACAACACTTGTGGGGATGTTAAATTTGGGCCTACATGGGTCAAGTTGTTCAGATTTGCAGCTATATATTTTCTGCATTCCAAAGTGTATTGTAATGCCACTCACCAACAGGCAGACGGGTTTTTTACTAGGACTAGGAAAAACACTAACATTGCAAACTATGTAGATGAAGGGACAAAGGGGCATTTGGAAAAGATTGGAAGTGTACTTTGGTGTGTGTGACTGACCCCACTGTTTGAATTCTTGCCTACTATATTGTGTGGCAATATCAAAATTTTGCCAAAAGGAAAAGGAAGACCAGTCAGTTTTGCATTAATTAGAAATTTAGAATGTTAATAAAAGATCCAACTGAGAAAGCACTACATATACCATGCAAAGGAAAACTACATTGATTTATAAAGCTATAAACTCACCACAGTACGTAACACAAATCATCTGGCTATATATGGATTTGGCGATTAAGAATCTCTTTTCAGAAAAGTGGATTGGATTTACACAATTGGAGGATAGCCTTATACCGTACTTATAGTTATCTATGACTTGTGTGTCTTTGTTTTTTGAGCTACTATGAATGGCTGATTGGTAGAGTTGGTTATGCAGTTTCAGTGATATATTGGGTTTATTTGCTCTTTGAAAGGAAAATACAGTGATATATTGGGTTTATTCATATGACATCCAAACATTTTGAGTGCTTGACTACTCATACTGGAACTTCAGCTATATTCATTCATATGTATAGATAATGGCATCTTGATGCATCCAAATAGCACAGTAATTTTTCAACAATTCTCTTAAGGTTAATTGAATATCTTAGGATTCTTAGCTACTTGCATTGGCTTGTAATTCAGCTTTCTTTGGTGAAAAGTTGTCCTTGGGCTTTATGGATTACGAAATTATGTAATCATGCAAAACTATTTATTCAAAATATTGTAGTGGTCCATTCTTGGTCTTCATCTTTATTGATCAAATCTCTAGAATCTAGATAGTAGGATCATCTTGAAATTGGAATTAATATAGCAGTTATAAAGGTGTTTCTCAACAACAGCCAGATAGTTTGTGAAGCTTACTGTGATTAGGGAATTTCTGCAGATCAAAGATATGGCTTTGAAATTTTCTACTGCCTACAAACAATGCAAACCCTGTACAAGCCCAGGCGGCTTCAAGAAAGGAGATAGATCTTACCCAGACTATGATACTGCTTCTGAAGGGATTCGGTACTCGTACATGCAACCTGCAAGCTCAAGCTCAACACCTGCATGGGACTTTACCACCAGCCACAACCAAAGTGGACGATCATACCCAAGATTTGCCCCTGGTGAAAGAACCCCAGGGGGACGAGAATCTGTCTGCACTCAGTCTGATGTAGTGTTAGAGGACGACGATGGGCCCAAAGAATGGATGGCTCAGGTGGAGCCTGGAGTTCACATCACATTTGTTTCACTATCTAAAGGTGGAAATGATTTAAAGCGAATTCGATTCAGGTAAATATGCAGAAGCAGTAATGTCTTCCAGTTCTTGTCCAAGAGTTGATGTCTTATGCCTACAAATATAACCGATGAGTATCTTTATCTGTGCAGCCGCGATATGTTCAACAAATGGCAAGCTCAAAGATGGTGGGGTGAGAACTATGACAGAATCATGGAGCTCTACAATGTCCAGAGATTCAACCGGCAAGCTCTAAACACTCCCTCAAGATCCGAGGATGAGGTAATTTTTCTCCATGCTTACTTTCATCTAGCTTCAATTGCTTCATTCCTTAGAGAATCCTGATGGTTGCATTGTCGAATTCACGCAGCCAAGAGACTCCTCATATACAAGAGTCGGACTAACCCTGGATAGTCCCGCGACAAATCCATCCTCAAACAAGGAGTGGACACCAAGACATCACTACAAGCCCTCTGGCGCCAAAGGCTATTACCCACCTGATCCTTCAGACCCTGGTGGTCCAGACTACTACAACACCGGATTCAATGGAGGATATGGAGCAGGGAGCGGCTCCAAGGCTGAGGAGACGTCGTCTGTGGATGCATCAAGGGTCTCAACCTCATCCAGAGACGACGCCTCAGTGTCAATCAGCAATGCAAGCGATCTTGAGACCGAGTGGGTGGAGCAAGATGAGCCAGGGGTGTACATTACTATCAGGCAATTCGCCGATGGCACTAGGGAGCTAAAGCGTGTGAGATTCAGGTGAATGACAAACAAACCTCTCCTTTCTTAGTGCTCATACTACGTACATAAGTGCGCGAATTCACACACTCGCGTTGTTCTCGTGCAGCCGGGAGAGATTTGGAGAGGTGCACGCCAAGCTTTGGTGGGAACACAACAGGGAAAGGATTCAAGTTCAGTATCTCTAACTCACATACACTTCAATTTTTTCCTTGGTTTATAGTAAACTTCGAAACCAAAGCTCGGTTGAACACCAGGAAATCCAGCAATTATATGTTGCTAATTGGTTATGGATTTGTTCAAGTTATTCATTTTCAATACTAACTTATGGTCACCAAAATCCAGCAAGGTTCATTTTTTTCCCTTCTTGCTTATTTTTGACAAATTTTCGGCCCTCGAAAATCTGCGAAAATCTCCTATGGTTGGATTGACATTTTCCCCTTTGTTTGCATAGGCTTACCGTTGTCTTGATTTAGAAATACAAGTAATTTTGGACGTGTATTCATTCATACTGTTGGAGCTTATTTGCGTATCTCTTAAGACATTGTGCGACGTGATATCATCTATAATCTATGTGCTAAAAGTTAAATATAATACTAATGTAGAACTTCACCAACTTACAGTGTACCAAACACTTTTCTATTGGTAATGTAATGTTAAAAACCCAACATTTCAGACGTGATTTTGTGCATCACTTACTTACACCACCAATTATTAATAATATTGATTTTTTCCCCAAAAAATATGTTTATGTTGTAGACGTACAAGTGCGTTAATGTTTAATAACGCGGGCTACCTAACTCGTACCACACTACTACCAATGGGCTTAGGCCCTTGATTCATTTAGGCAAATTTGAACATTGGGCTTGGGCACACGCGTAGGTAGATTAATTAGGGCCCGTGTACACAAGTAATGCAAATTGATTTGAGTAAAAATTTTTTTTTTTTTTTTGAGAACTAGTAAAATTCGTTCTCAACCTTTCACCTTAGTTGTTTTTTTTTTTTATAAGGTAAAGATTTGGGTGGGGTCAGGCCCTGCTGGACCACCATCCAAGGGCATCCTTGCGGATGAAAACGCGTAGAGCAGTATCAGCAAGGAGGTCCCGCGTGTGCGTTGTGTGGACTAGACGTGCAATCCTGTGGGTGGTCGAGTTCACCTCCCGGAAGACATGACTGAATTGCACCCTAGCAAAATGTTGGAGTAGGAGCAGGGTGTCAGAAATCAGCATCTCGATCTCCCACGGGCAGCACCACAAACCTCGCAAACAATTGATGACAGTCAAGCTGTCGCCTTCAATCATGATGTTGGGCAGTCGGAGCTCCTTTGCCTTGGCGATGCCTCCTCTGATCGCCAGAGCCTCTGCAGCTAATGCTGAGATGTGTCCACATTTGGAGCCGCCACATGCAATGATTGTCCCACTGTGGTCCCTAATAATGAAACCTGCAGAAGCTTCACCCCTAGATAGTTTGGATCCATCAAAATTAATTTTGAAAGTTCCCTCATCTGGTTTGCTCCATCTCAAATTTCTTCTTCTCCGTGGTTGAGTTGTCCGAGTTTTCTGGTTGTGGCATGTGGACTCCTCTTCAAAGGCAATTTGGAGTTAGCCCAGTTCTGTATTTGTTGTTTGGTATAATTTTTCATAGTATGTATGGATGTTGTATTGAGGTTGTCAAATACTTGTCGATTCCTACTTGTCCATAGGCTCCACCATGTCGTCGCAAGTCTTCCTTTCTGCTCGTGGTTTAGTTTAGTAAAAATTTCACATAAAATGTTTTTGATCGATTTGTTTCTGGTATCAATTTCTCGAATCACTTTTTCAATGTTTGGGTCAATTTTGTGAATCAGTTGTAGGGTGTGGTGGCATTCAGTAAAGAGATGGATTGGGCTTTCATCCGTCCGATCACACAAAACGCATGAAAGTAGGACATGAATGCCTTTGTTTGCTAGTCTGGTTTTCGTCGGTATTCCATCTAGTGCAAGTATCCAGATGAAGTTTTTGACTTTCGGGAATGTGTCTAGGGTCCATATCCATGTCGTGTCACTACTTTCTTCCGTGTTTTGCTTTGTGATGTGTGCTAGGGCACTTGACGTGTTGAACCAGCCATTTTTACTTGGTTTCCAGTATAGCCTGTCTTCTATTTCGTATTCTGGTATGTAGATGTTATCAATCTTGTTCACCACATCCATCGGGAGGATGTTGGATAGTTCTTCAATATTCCATTTCTTATTGATGTCGATGTATTTTTCCGCCTTGTCATTTTCGCTGATTGTGATATTGGGATGTTGTCGACCTTGTAGTGGTTTTCCGTCTAGCCAGATGTCTTTTCCAAAAATTGATCGTCTTCCCATTTCCTATTTGCCATATTAGTCCTTTACAGAATCCTTCTTTTAGTTCCATTAGTTTGGCCCATTGCCAAGATGAGTTACCTTTTCGCTGGTATTCAAGGAGAGGGGCTTCTTTTAAATATTTTTCTTTGATCACTTGGACCCACGGGTTACATGGCTCTGCTAAGATTTTCCAAAACAATTTCATTTGTAGTGCTTGGTTCATATCTTTTGTTTTATGTATTCCTGTGCCTCCCAATCGTTTCTGTTTGCACACTTTGTCCCAACCAATAAGGGGGGAAAATGATTGGTCTTTGTTCCAGAAGAAGCATCTGTTTATTTGGTCAAGTTCTTTATGGATTGTTGTGGGGAGCATAAAATTTTGCATGATATAATTTGGCTTAGTTGCCAGGTTTGATCTTATTAGGGTCGCCCTTCCTTCTTGTGAAAGGGAGTTGGCTTTCCATTTCGTGAGTTGTTGTCTGATTTTGATTACTGTTTCTTTAAATGTGGTTCGGTTGACTCGACCGTTGATAATTGGACAGCCGAGGTATTTATCAAGTGCTATTTGGTTTGTGATATGGATCGTGCTTTGGATTAGTTGTTTTGTACCGTTCGACACTTTTGGCGTAGTTTGGCGATTTGTGGAAATTGACCTTTTGTCCCGATATGGCACAGTAGTCGTCAATAATATTCTTCACGACTTGACACGATTCATGGTTTGCCTTGGCGAATATCATCATATCGTCCGCGAATGATAGAAAGGGGATTTTCATGCCTGATCTAGATATTTTGAACCCGATGGATTTGTCTGACTGGTTTGAAGCGGTTTGTAGTTTCCTAGCAAGAATTTTTGCTCCTATGATGAATAGATAGGGTGAGAGTGGGTCGCCTTGTCTGATCCCTCTCCCTGGTATAAAGGGGTCCGTGGGGCTGTCATTAATCAAGACTGAGAAGGAGACGGTCTGTACACATTGCTCTATCCATGTTCGGAATTTTCGGCAGAAGCCGAATTTTTCTAGAACTTTGAATAGGAAGTCCCATTCTACTCTATACCAGGGATAGCAACCTTTCACCTTTCACCTTAGTGTTAAATAAGTCCATAATCTATTGATAGATTCATTTGCGTCCTTAATAATTTATCCATATTTATGGATATTGGATAGTCCATATTTATAACAACGAAAGAAAAAAGACAGTAGAAATTCTAGCATCTGTATACCTATATTAAAATCGATCTATATGCTTATATTAAAACCAATTCATAGCATCTTATATTGAGAGTTGTGGTTCATTCTAAAATAATAATAATAATAATAATAATAATATGTTGTCATGGTTTATAGAAAATTTAAACTGTTTTCTGGCATTTTTTCCTAACAAAAACTATATTTGAACCTTTTTTTTTATGAAGAGGAACCCACGCCTTCAGTGGTAAAACTCCGAGCATGTGACCCAGTAGTAAAAAGTAAGACAAAACTTGGATTTTCTCCCAACAAAAGGGGCGGAGGCAAGGATTGAATCTGAGACCTCCATATCACCACTAGGCCACCCAACTAGGGCGTTTAAACTCTGTAAAAATTCACCATGCAACCAACTAGGACGCATGGTGATTTTTTTTTACTAAATGTATGATCTCGATACCGGTTTTTATAAGACAACAAGCGTTTTGACTTAAAAATAGTTTATCGACACCAACTTTTCATGTCAATAAATTTTTCATACCAACCAAAAGACTTACCAACTCTGAAAAACAATGTCAAAACTCAAAACCGTACATTTGACGAAAAATTAATCGTGCGAATTATTCCAACAAATTGTACGTTTACATATTCACAGATATAGCAATTATAAAGAACCTGCAAAGAGAAAATATCGTTCACATAATCACATGATATGTAAATATGTTATACCTTATGCACATGGGAACAGCTGTGCAAATATGTGGGGCTCCTACGAAGGGGGTTTGTGTTGTATTTGTATAGGTACTTCCATCATTATTCACAAACAAACAATAATAATAATGACAACAACGACACTTACCCACTCATCTCTCCATTTTATTTAACTTGTTTATTTTTCGCCTTGTCTTATTTCAATTTTCAAGTAATCTTATTATTATCATTATGATACTTACCCAGGCTACGTTTTTTCCGCTAATGGGTTTCTGTCTCTATCTCTACAACATAAAATATGTCAATGCTTTATCAATGAAGAGCAAGTTCAACGGTTTATCTAAAAATTCTCTATTATGGAGAGAAAAATATCAAAATCTCTATAATTTTTATACTCTAACCCCAACAGCTTCTCTATTGTAAAATAGTATTTTACATATTTATACATTTATTATACACTATAATAAATGCATAAATGCATAAATTCATAATTTAATAATTAAAATTTCAATAAATTAATTAAATCAATATGTAGCAACCAATGAATAAATGGGTAGGCATGGGGAAGGAGTGAATGCATTTAATTTTACAGATTTTAAGTATTTCTCTAAATTTAGAGATTTTTTTTCTCTTTCCTCTCATTTCTCTATTTTAGAGATGATTTTACAAAAGCTGTTGAGGTTAAAAAACCTATATTTCCTCTAAAATTGCCTATTTTCTCTATTTTACATAAGCTGTTGGGGATGCTCTAAGTTAATATGATATCAACTTTCTCCTATTCAACCCAACCGCATAATATTTTTTTATAACTCTTAAAAATCGTGCATAAATACTAAATATTACTTTTTTCATATAAAAAAACTTAAATGTTTTACTTTTTAATACACTTTTTAAATATTAATAATTCTATAAAATATCACTTTCTTAGCATTTTTTTATAATTTAATATTAAATATAAAAAATATTTTTAAAAATACAGTAATCCTTTATAAATATGTTTCAATCAATTTAAAAAATAATGGCTTTAAAAAGTAACAATTTTTTTAATACTCGCTATTAAATTGATTGATTTTTTTAAATAAGACTGTTGGCTACCTTAAAAAATTCCCAAATCAATAAATTTACAACGTACCTGATGTATCAATCCTTGGTTTTGCTACAAACTAATTGCTCAACTTGTAAAGCGATATAAATACGCCAATGTTTTTAATTTTATGATTAAAAAAAAAAGTCCATTTTTTTACATTTTTTTTTACACTCTTGCAACTTAATAGCAATATTTAATTAATCAAAATATCAATATTTAAAACAATTCCTTTTTTTTTTTCCAATTTGTAAAAATATAATTGGAGCTAGTAGTCCACAGATCTCCCACTTCTCATTGTATTGTCGTTTCTCATCCCCACCCCACACCTCTCCTTTGTGTATCGAGTTCGCGAGGCTCCTGCAGATCGAAGGTATTCCTCCTCAATCCGATCTGAAATTACTCATCTCTCGAGATTTCTATGTAAGAATTCAGTCTAAAAAGTTTCGATTGATGATTTGAAGCCCTTAATAGATTGGCGTTGCGGTGATTGCTTTCTTACGGTTCTGTATCAGTTTCGTCTTTTGAATTTCTTAAATATCGCGTCGTGGTGGTGTTTGTGAGCAAACGACGATTCTAAAATTGTGTGAATTGCGGCGAAATTGCGAGCTGTTCTGTGCGCTTTTCGTTTGTTTTCTTCAATTATAAATCGTTTTGGAAGTGTCCTTTTCTATTGAAGAATTTGTTGAATGATACGAGATGTGTTATTCTTTAATGGCCTTTTTATCTGGATGTTAATTTTTGTTTGATTTTATATTTTTCGACAGTCTGAGAATGGGCGCGGTACAAAACGATTTCGAGATGGATGACGGCAATCTGGAGATCGGGATGGGTAAGTTCTCTTGATTTTCACGGTCTTGTTGATCTCTTGGCATGAATTAACAGAATCCGTTGATAGTTTGAGATTGCATATGGGCTGTTAATAACATATAGGAGCCTGTTAATAACATATAGGCTATATAGCTCTTAATTCCCCCACAAATAAGTGATTTCTGTCAGAGTTGGAATTTTAGGCTTGTAGTTTGTGGAAATTGACCTGATATATTATATCTGGCATCCCTAAATTTGTATGTGTTTGGGCTATGGATGACTGACCTGTTCCAATTTATCTGCATAGAGTATCGAACTGTTTCTGGAGTTGCTGGGCCACTGGTTATCCTTGATAAAGTGAAGGTAGCTTGGAGTTTCTTCTTGCTGCATTTTCTGCATTTTTTCCCCTTACTCAACTTCACTGGCATATGTCTCTCCACCCTCAAGATAATCCTCATTATTTTATGGTTTGTTGTGGCAGGGACCAAAATATCAGGAGATTGTGAATATCCGTCTAGGAGATGGAAGTACTCGTCGAGGTCAAGTCCTTGAAGTTGACGGAGAGAAGGCTGTCGTGCAGGTAATTTTATATTGTAGTCTCTCTCTCCTTCAGTTGCTCTCACAGCGGTTAGACTGCTTTATGAATTGATAGAATCTCTACAGAATCTGAGTAGGAAAAAAATAGTTGACTTGTAGATTGTTTCGATAGATGATTGTCTACCTGTGCTTGCTTTTGAAAAACTTTGTATAATTCAATATATACTCTCTGTAAAATAAATGTTTTCTAATTGAGATAATCTAATACTTTGTGACTCTTGTTTTCCATGCGTATGCAATGTTTTGTTTTCCTCACTTAGCTTCCTCAGTTATTATTTCTTTGATTGATTAGTAATTCATTTATTGCTCTACATCTACACCAGTCA
Organism: Persicaria maculosa; assembly: GCA_963922045.1. Classification (NCBI taxonomy): domain Eukaryota; kingdom Viridiplantae; phylum Streptophyta; class Magnoliopsida; order Caryophyllales; family Polygonaceae; genus Persicaria; species Persicaria maculosa. Next base: position 76,469,140 of record OY998255.1, on the reverse strand, counting down.
TGGACAATCTGCCAAAAGTCACCAGTTTGACAGTTCAGTGCAAATGTACCTTTTATGAGGGAGATCCACATATTGTTTACTTAAAAACTCCATGTTTACGGGAGAAACTGTTATTAGGCAACTTGCCAACTTGGAATAAAGGACGTAAAGCCTGTTGCTCAAACTTTCTGTGCTATTCACAATTTGACCATGATGACTCACTCTTTGGTGTGGAGGTGGCTTCACCACACATGAAATTATGGGAATCCACATGAAGTGCTTTACTGCATGTTGGATTTGTTGATGATTCTTTTCTAATACTTTGTCAACTGATGGGTATTTACCATGTCTATATGAGTAATTAGTTGATTAACAGTAGAAAAGAAGGGCATTGGGAAGTTGACAGGCTTCTATCTTCACCTTGATTTATGTGCCTTCTGTACCTGTCCTGCCAAGTCTGTTCCTAGCATGTTTTTTGTTTCATATTATTTTTCCTTGCATGAGGGCTGTTTGACAAAAATATCGAATTGTGGAACACGTTAATCAATTTAATGTTGGAATATGAATGTTTCTTTTGCAGGTGTTTGAAGGTACATCTGGGATTGATAACAAGTTTACCACCGTACAATTCACAGGGGAGGTAAATAGCTAAGAATATTTTTCTTCTGTCAGGATTAATTTCAACTTACCCTTGATAGTCTGCCAATCATAACTTATGTTAATGCAACTGCTGGTGTCCATTATGTCTGCATTGTCATTGAAATTTCCGTTTTGTTCCTTGACTGTTAATGAAATTTCAGTGTCATTTCATTATCTCTTTCTGACATATGTTGTTCAAATTTTTGTATAGGTTTTGAAAACTCCTGTCTCGTTAGATATGCTTGGACGCATCTTCAATGGATCCGGAAAACCTATTGATAATGGTCCTCCTATTCTTCCAGAGGCATACTTGGATATCTCTGGTATGTTAGATTCCCTAGAAACTCTTAGCGTAGACCATCCATGCACTCTAGTTAAAACAGTTCATAAATGCTTAAGTTTGCTGACTTTTTTTTAACCCTTTGTTATCATTAGGTAGTTCAATCAACCCCAGTGAGAGAACTTATCCTGAAGAGATGATTCAGACAGGGATTTCTACAATTGATGTCATGAACTCTATTGCTAGGGGACAAAAGATCCCTCTTTTCTCCGCTGCAGGTCTTCCCCATAATGAAATAGCTGCTCAAATTTGTCGTCAAGCAGGGTTGGTTAAGCGTTTGGAGAAGTCTGACAACCTTCTAGAGGTATGATTAGTAATGCTACAATATTCGTGGAGTTACTTTCTAATTGTTGATTTATCATCGGAGCAGTGTTGCCATAGTGCAAGCTAATTTCTCCTAGTAAAGGCTTAATTTGCTTATTTCCCCTCATTTCATGGACATAATTCATAGGCACATACATATATATTTTCTTTTGTGTTGAATGAATTTACAGGGTGGAGAAGAGGACAATTTTGCCATTGTATTTGCAGCCATGGGAGTGAATATGGAAACTGCTCAGTTCTTCAAAAGAGATTTCGAGGAGAATGGATCAATGGAGAGAGTTACCCTTTTCCTGAACTTGGTATTTTCCTGTTGTTACGTGACTTTCCTCTTGATAGAAGATTTTCTTCTTTTTCTACATACTTCTATTTGAACTGAGATTTCAACCATGGAATATGGATTGACATTTTCTTGATTGCTTTTTGTCTCCTCTCATAGGCTAATGACCCCACAATTGAGCGTATCATTACCCCACGTATTGCACTCACTACTGCTGAATATTTAGCATATGAATGCGGGAAGCATGTTCTTGTCATTCTGACAGACATGAGTTCTTATGCTGATGCACTTCGTGAGGTATTGAATCTTATAATTCTTTTGCTTAATTGTTCTATTCTATCTATTTACAGAAGTAGAAAATGTATAATGTTGACACCACCTAGGCATGTTTGATTTTTATTTTTTTTTGAGTATATGAACCTATTTGGAAGCCGTATTTATAAAGGATGACAGCTAACAAAAGCCTTAAGTAAGCTTAATAGATATTGGCAAAGCAAACAACATCAGTTCAGTCAATTTAGAAAATCAGGCATTTCCTCTGTGCTTCCTTATTTATTGGCATGCTATTTAGAACTGCTATTGCTAAAATTCAGAAATATAATTATGTTGGCAAGAATCTCATTAAATTTTATATGATTTAGATGTTTACAACTTAAGCTTATCCATTGACACCAACAACTTGATGTTCCAGGTTTCTGCAGCTCGAGAAGAAGTGCCTGGAAGGCGTGGTTATCCTGGTTATATGTATACTGATCTGGCTACAATCTATGAACGTGCTGGAAGAATTGAAGGGAGGACGGGTTCTATCACCCAAATTCCAATTTTAACTATGCCTAATGATGGTATGATATCTGCCTGTAATCCTGTTTTTTCCCAAGAAAAGTGATACTAATACTTGGAGGCTCATTTGGCTTTGTTTCAGATATTACACATCCCACTCCGGATCTCACGGGTTATATCACAGAAGGGCAAATTTATATCGACAGGCAGCTCCATAACCGGCAGGTAATGACAAACAAAACAACATGAGGAATAGTATTGAATTGGCTGATAGACTTGGTGATAAGGAACACCTTTCACATAAGCGATAGGTTTTTATTCAAGAGTGAAATCAAGTATTAAAAAGAACCCTTATAGAATGGTACTATATGCTCCCGATATTGACATCCTTACAGATTTGTAAGTACCTAAATATGCAAATTCAGTGTTGGCTAAAATGTTGATAGCTGGCTGGAATGCTGGATATATTCAATTAACATTGCTTTACAGCCCTCCATTATTTTCCATTGATGGCATAATGAAAGGAAAAATTATGGGTGTCAAGCTTATGAAGTTGATTCTTCTCCTATGTTGCTTATACACAGATATACCCACCAATCAATGTCCTTCCTTCACTGTCCCGTCTAATGAAGGTAAACCATATGAACTGGATTAGATTCAACTTTTATTTTTGTTGAATTAGTTAGTTATCATTTGGTAAAAAGACGCAAATCATGTATCCTCGCAGAGTGCCATAGGTGAAGGAATGACTCGCAGGGACCATTCTGATGTGTCAAACCAGGTTTGATCTGTGATATTTATCTCGTTCTTTATGACCATGACTTCTGATTAGCCCATCAACTAAGTCCCACTTTTTCTCTTTTCAGCTCTATGCCAATTATGCAATTGGGAAGGATGTTCAGGCTATGAAAGCCGTGGTTGGAGAAGAAGCGCTTTCTTCAGAGGACTTGGTATGTCTCTGTACTTTCACCTCTCTATTTGATTTTGACGTTAATCCAGATCACTTAGTCATCAAGCAATCTGATCGACTGACATTACGTTTTCTCTGATCACTTAGTTATACCTGGAGTTCTTGGAGAAATTTGAGAGGAAGTTCGTTACTCAGGGAGCATATGACACCCGGACCATATTCCAGTCACTTGATCTGGCCTGGACTCTCCTGAGAATATTCCCCCGTGAGCTCCTCCACCGTATACCAGCAAAGACCCTCGACCAATATTACAGTAGGGAATCCAACTGAAGAGAAACATGACGGGCAACCCAGCTTCTGGGTTCTGAGTTGTTCTTCGTTTGAGTTCACCCGTTTCTAGATTGCTTCTGTCCGCGGTCTACCCTACCAATAAAGTTTGCAATTCTTCCAAACGCTCTCCAGGTGAAGTCTCTCTTCCCAGCTAGTTTCTGTATATTAGAAAGTATTCATTGATGAAGATGCTTGATTAAGAACTCTTCTAGTCTGGTGTCTCAAGTCTCTACTTTTGAGTTGTTTTCGGAACTTGGTAATGAATGCTCCTGAAGATCGGATTCAAAAGCCAGCGACATGATGCTTTGCTTCCATCATTTTGTTGTGCATGTAATATGTTGATGGAACATCTTCATTGCTTTTTGAGTGTCAATCTCATAAGTTATCTATCTTTTGTTGCTTATGCTTTAAATTTTTGCCCATTTAGATCTGTATAGTATCTGTTTCTGTACCACTTTCATTCATTAGAGCAAGCAGAAAAATGGCTGAATTGATTTTCATAGTTATGAACACATTATTTCATCAATTATATAGGAACACAAGTAACAAATGAATATAAAGGGATGAGAAACTGCAGTTTGTAAACTCCTTATTACAAAAGAATGACTTTCTATACCACACTTTCATCCATGTATTCAATGATCATTTTACTCTGCTGTAAGTCAGCTGTAACATGTATTGGTTTCAAAGATCTGTTGAGCTCTGCTGTGAGTACCAGAGCTTCTTCCGGCAGACTAGTATCTTCTCATTCTCGACTGCATACTCGGTATCTTCCGTCCTACAGTCCCATCTCATGCCCTTCGCGATGGTGGCAATCGCGTCTATGAAGTAGCTGGATTCTCGAATGATTGTATACCCTTTAGGACGCAGGATCCTGTCCATCTCCAAGAGGACGTACTTCATGTCGCACCTTTGATTTTCAGCAGTGAAGAGGCCATCAACATGGAGGAGGTCATACGTTCTTGGATACGTCGAAAATGCCTCGCACCTGCAAACCGTAGAACAGCCTTATAGGCGACGTATATGTAAGAAAAGCAAGGTCTTAGACAGGCTAAGCATACCAGTCATGGTAGGTTCCAATGAGTCCGCGATCATATATCACAGGCAACGTGTTGGTGGCATAGGAGGAAACCACATTCATGACCCACAAAGGATCACTGATCAATGCAGCAGCGAGACCACCATACACCGTGTTCATGTCCATAACATTTCGTATCTTGCTGCTGCCAAGAGCCGGAACCAGCTTCTTGTAGTGCTTTACGCGGTTCCTCCACTTGCTCTGGTCATGCTTGAAGGCACCGGAGCTGCCTCCGGTCACATCTGAAAGACGCTCTGGCGCAACATTCAGCCTCTGGGGCCACTTTGGGATCGATCCGAGGGAGGTCTTCTTGAGGTTTGGGCTTTGAGATACGACACATGATCGGAGAGGAGTGTACCATGCTGAATCCGGCTCTATCGAGTCATCGCACTTGGTCGGGTATTCATATGGGCGACTCAGGTTCTTGTAGCAGGCGCCGTCTGAGGTCTTTTGCCACACAGCAATGTCATCCTTTTTGCCGTAGAGCTTGAAGCACAAGGAAGTAAGCAAGCTCTGTAGCTTATTGTAGTCGGATCTCTGCGCCTCCTCGGTTGTGTCCCATCCTCGCCATCTATTCTTGTAGTTCACTGGAGGCCCGGACAGCACCCAGAACCCTCCAGGGCGGAGTATGCGGTGTACTTCCATAAGATAGATTCCACCTGTTGAAGCACAATAACATGGTCCATTACACATAGGAACTATTGATAGATACAAGGCGAATGCTCCAAGAACCGGAACACATACCAAACTCGGTCCAAGGAATCAAGCATCTTGAGCAATGAGCCATGTCGAATGAGCTCGAGGGGAAAGGAAGCCGCTGTGAAGATATAATGCCAAGGATCGCTGGAATGCCTCGTTCAAGAGCGAATTGTACTTGTGCCTCATGATTGTCTCTCGGGGCAAGGGATAAGGTCAGAATCCCGCGATCTAGTAGATCGCCTCCCCAACTCGCCACCTACAAATTCAATGCATTTTAAGGCCTTAGAATCATAGTGCCATTGAGAATGACATCTATCCTACTGCAGTTGGGAAGTCGAATTACGAGTCTATGACTCACTCACCCCACAGCCAGTATCAATAGCTGTTCGGATGGTGCCGTCTTTCATCTGAGGGATCAGATCCTGCATTTGATCAACGTACTGACTCACTCCATCCGGAAACATGGTGCCTCCTCCAGGGAAGATGAATTTCTCCCCCTCTTTCTTCAGCCAGTGTTGGTTGGATTTCTCTTTATTAATCCAATCATATGGCACATTCCTAAAGACAAAGCAAAATGCACTGAATCTTGTCAAAGCAAACCAAGATTTCGGATGCAGAAATCACTCAAGAACGAAGCTCACATACCGATACCAAGCCTCGTTCTTGCTCTTAGGCCATCTGATTGGAGGCTTGTATCCATTTGGAGGAGGAACCAAGCACTCCTTTCTCTCAAAAGGCGGAGGGCAGTGTCGTTCCATGAAAGTTAGTCGATGATGGCCATACTTCCTCCACCTCTGAAGGGAATCAAAAAACACAGATTCAGCTCAATTCAATGTTACTCTGAAAATTGGACAATTTCTAAACAAGATTCAATTGGTAGGCATTAGGCATTACCCTGGGATCAGTGCAAGGTGTGTAGTCCTGATATTCGAGACTGCACTCGGGGAATGAAACAGCCTTGATCTTAAGAGGAGCAACTAATGAGTCTTTTTCCAAGTCTTCTGACTCGGTCACAGTAGTGCTCACATCCTTTGCACTAGATTGATCCTTGTGAGAACAAAAGATTCCACCAATATAGAATGAGAAGCCACACAATACAACGGCGATCAAACATGTTGGAACGATCCTCAAGCCTTTGTTAGGTAGAGCAATTGGTTTCCCTTCTTTATACTTCATCCTTGTGAACTCGCCTTATATACTACCTGCATGAATACACCAGCAAACACATTAAATCTATTGCTAAAAGTGTCAGTTTTCTAAAACTCTGCGACACATATCGGGTATTGTACAATTCTATCAATTGCCACTCAAGTAAGCTGAACAAGTGAGCATCAATTTCCAAAAGTGCATCCACAAAGACATGAAAAATTCAGTAAAAATATAGCAAAAGATGCAGCAGAAGATCTTATAGAGCTATAGGGTATTCACCATATGATAAGAAAGCATTAACAGAGGGGTTATAACCTTAAGTACAGAAAAAACTCAAACCAAACAACCTTGTAAAATATGATCATTAGAAATTGAGAAACACAAGAGTAAAGGCTTTAAAGGGGTGAGCAAGCCCACTGATTGATCCAGATTTATCAGTGAAATTAAGCCTTACGAAAATTATCATTGAATTATATGTTTTTTTACTTTTTTCCTCAATTTTTATTGGCTGAAAAGGATTGGAAACACTTTAATCCAAATGGAAAATCCTAAGAGATAAATTTCTGATCACAGGAATGAGGAAACTGATAATTTCCCCTTGACAATAGGCCAAAAACTAAGAGATAAATCAAAAGTTGGCACTAGCCACATCACTGTTAAGGGCCCTCCAATTACTGACAGTGGGGTTAAGGCAGATGATAATCCACCTCAATAATCAAGCCTAAAAAAAACCCTAAAAGAAAATCAAACCAGGGTAACATGTCATGAAGCATATTTAATTCCTTCAAAATGAAGAAAAGATCTTATCCTATCAAATGCAATGCAATACATAATCACACCCAATCAGTGAAGAAAAAGCATAAAAATACAAGAGCAACTAGCCAACATGGAAAGGGGAAAAACCAAAACACTCAACTATATGTATTAAAAATAAAAATGACATGTGAAATTGGAGAGTTGTTTAATCATATGGGTCCATGATTTCAGGCTTCAGAGTTTGGATCCCACATTCCCATCAAATCCATTTGCCCATTAATTAGTGTTCTTTCTGCAATTATAGCTAGTATTAAAGTAGCAAAAACACACTGTGATAAACAAGTACACAATCTCCATATCTCCGCAGACACCAGCAGACAAAATTTTCCCAACAGCAATTGTCAGAATAAAGATGAACCCAGTTGCTGAAATTTGATACTAAAATAAAGACCCATTTCACAGATCTGCTCCAAGAATCCAACACCAATCATACCCCCAAGCCCCAACTTCATCAAGAACACAGCAAACAACATCCACAAAAGTCTGAATTGAAGCATCAAAGGAAAATCAGGGAATATGCAGAAAAAGAATCAAGTGGGTAGCACAGAACTATTTACCTCCAAAAATTGGGAAAGAAGATAGGAAGAACTCCCCCAAAAAAATCTCCAAGAAGTAGGAATTGGAGAGTGATTTGTGGTGTGAGACAACGGAAGGGGGGAAATAGAGAGTTGCTCCGAAGGGGACAAAGGCGAGAGAACGAGAGATTAATTGCAGGGTTTGTCAGTGTGTGGAATCTCCGATTTTTTGCTTTAAAATAATATGAAAAAATTGGTTCCCCCCCAAAAAAATTGGTAGGGGTAGAACGATTGTTGCAGTGGATTGAAAATCAGTTGGGATGAAACCACTGAATACACTCTCAATCGCTGCTTGATTGAGTGTAGGGAGAGATGAAGAATCAAGAAGACAAGAATGGGCCTTCCTTTGTGCTGGCTGCTTCTGTATATATAATTTCAAAATTTATTGCCAAAAGAAAATATAAATTCAAAATTTTCATTTCCCGACGGAGGAAAAGATAAAATGAATAAAAATGGCCACTGGCAAGCGATTGTCTTTTGCTAACGGATTGGTGAGGATGAGATTGATCATAAATAATTAAATATCCTGTCGACCAAAAAAAAAGAGTAATATAAATTCTTCGACCGGGAAGAAAAAAAAGGATATCAAGATTTTTTTAATTAAAATTGCGATAAAATATCATAATATAAAAAAATCTTCAGATATATACTTAAAAAGTATAAGTCTTTTTAAATTTAAATTTTTATTTAAAATATAAATTCTTTTAAGTTTTCTAAGTATAGAGATAAGAGAATTATTACTTTTGGGTTCTGTTATTAGTACGGCCAATAACTCACCAAAAGCACGACATTTTCCGCAGTCGACAAAGCACCCACTAGCTTCGACACCTGATGTAGGCACCACACAACACTCACCTTTTACACCACGAGCACCACAAACCTTGCACAACACCATGGTAAGTTCCACCGACTCTTACAGACTCCTACATCCGGTGTCGGCCCCAAGCTTCGTTTCCAACTCCTGAATTCGGCATCCTGCGGCCATGTATTTAGCGAAAATCGGTCTTGTAGATAGCATACCTGTTACTTTTTTACTTTTCTTTCTCAAATTTTGTTTATTTATAAGAGTTGTAGATAGTTAATGAGAGTATAAATGTAATAACTTTATGATTTTCTTAATTTGTGTACAAAATATGTCCAAAAAGACTTATATTTTTAACATAGGATAGTGTATATGGAGTATATAATGATTTTTTTTTTGGTTATGAGAAAAAACCATTTTTAATGATAAACCTTAGAGAAATAGTAAAAGCTAAAACTTTTCAATGACCTAAAGTTCCCTTACTTATTGAGCCACCTCAACAGGAGCAGTTTGTTTTTTGTTTTAAATTATTCTTAAAAATAATAATGAAGAAATAAAAGCCAAAAAATGAAATAGTATTTTATTTAGTGATTGTCGGATTTAATCTATATTACAGTTTACATACTATGATTCTATTATTACAACTTTATTTAAACTTTTATTGAATCAACTAGTATTGTGAGAAGTTGAAAAAACGGAAATTTCGCGAGGTACCCTCGTGGTATAGCAATTTTCGCCGGGTGTACAGAAGTTTGACATATTTCGCGTGGTACCCCTGTGTTTTGGATAGATTTTGTCTCGCGCCCTTGTGGGTTAAAATTAACGGGATAAGGCTTGCTCCGTTAGATTTGAATTATAAAAAAAACCAAAGCGAGAAACTATCAGAGACGAAGACGAACGATTGGGTGAAGGAGAACGAAGGCAAGAGGGGTTCGAAGTGGCCGCCGGCGGGTGCATCCATCTTGTCAACGCCGGCGTACACATCCTTCGACTGAGCATATAGGGGTGTATCCATCTTGTCAATGACGGCGTATCCATCGAGCCGAGAGAGGAACCAAGCAGCAATCGGACAGAAAATCTTGTGGTGATGGAGGCAATCGACGACGAAGGCAACCACGACCGGATGTCTAGGCCGCCGACCGGAGCTAGAGTCGACGGTGGTATAAGGTTAGTGCTGGAAACTTCTCCCCTTTCCTAAAATTACAGGGGTTGGGTTGAAATTATTTGAACAATGTTAGTTTGTCATGGAAATTGAGGGCTAGGGTTTGTATTTGAACACTGTTAGGTTGAAATTAAAGGGGAAATTGGGGGCTAGGGTTTGTATTTGAACACTTTTAGGTTGAAATTACACAGGGGTTAGTTTGTCATGGAAATTATTTAGGTGTTATACTGAAATGATTTAGGTGTCATATATTATCAGCTTGCCTGTCAATCCTATTCTTCCCCACATTTTGATATTTATGGTACAAATTACCATCCTTTTCAAATGAACAGAAAGATACAACCCATTTGCCTTGTATGTGATGGAATCAAATATTTGAGGACCCGCTCCATTGAACACATTGAATCTAGCTAGTAGCTTTAAGAGGAAACTTGTTTAGGACAACACATTCTCGTCATTGTCAAAAGCCTAGTGTCTCACCTTCAACTGACTGTGTTATAGCTCCCTGCACTGAATGTGTTACAAACTGATAGATGAATAAAATTCTAGAGTATACACAGTTATGTTGGAAGAGTTCTGTTACATTCTAAATAGTTTGTATATATAAATAAGGTATAGGAAGAAGGGTATCGTTGAATTTTGTAATTCAAAGGCATTTGCCTTGTATTTGGTCAGCAAGATGTTGAATCTTTAAATGCTTTGGTCAAATTTAAACTTGTGGTAATCTTCCATTTGCTATGTTTATGCATTTCTTGCGGGTTATAGATTTCAGGGAGTTGTGTTCAACTAGGTTGTGAAGGGTGTTTTAGATGCTGCTACATTTTTTTCAAATATAAATTAGCTACTTTGGGAACCTACAAGTTATTATTAAATCGGTGAACTCTTTATGTTGATTTGTATAGTTTGAGGAAGCTAGCTTTAGGCCTTTTAATGAGTTGTTCATACTAATAGGCAATGCCATATATGTGGGTTTGGAAAAGCTGTAGCAGCATTGCTGATGTTAGGGATGCCATCTATGTATGGTTTCTAGCCTATTAGCTCAAATGGCAGAGCGATGTGCTCACGCACAAAGATGCGAGTTCAAGTCTCGCATAGGCTAATTTCAACACAACTAAAAGTTCATTACAGATTTGGGGTCATGTCTCATTATTTATTTTGGAGTTGATTCAAATAATGGGGGCCAAATTTTGGTTTTTTGTTTGAGTGGTATCTATTAGCATTAGTAAAGTTGTCGATCCTGACTGAATTCAATTTTTAAATGATTTTCAGTTATGCTATCATTAAAACCAGGAATATTAAATTAAAACCATATCCAAGAAGACTTATGACAAGAAGTATTACACAAAAATTCCTCGTCAACGGCCAAGAAGACTTATGATGTCATAACATTTGATAGCATTTGTTATTTCTTTTGGAATTTATAAGCATTTTAATGCAAGCAGATCTTTGTATTAGCCTATGTGGGAGTTGAACCCACACTTGTGCATAAGCACATGCTCTACCGTTTGAGCTAATAGGCTTCAAAACAACCTTCAAATAATACATGAGGTTAAGTCAATAATAAGCTACATCTATGCACAAACACGACCAATACTCAATAATACAACACATATACAATTGGAAATGCAAATTTCAGATGATGGACAGACAAGGAAATTCAAGGTTATATCAATCACCAATTGATCATGAAACATGGAACAACTCAATGGAAATGAACCAAATTAGACAACTTACATGTACTAAATCGTTGTGTTGATGAAGGTGGTGAAAAATCCCCCAATTCGAAAAAGCATACATCCAAAATCCCGATTACTACTCGAAAATGGTCGGACTCTTTCTCTGTCAAAGAATCGCGAGGTACAAAACAGAGAACAAATCATCAGACCATTGCATCAGTTGCAATGCCCAAATACAGACCCATCATCAACAGATCAAATTTTGTCAATAACTCACAAAATTTCATGCTCGAATTCTATAATCAAACTCAAAATCCTCAATTCAAAAACTCAAATCCCATTCACATCTATCTAAATTCTAGACTCAATTCCCTAATTCAAAACTACAAAGGCCCGATTCAAAAATGAAATTAGCAAGAAATTAACACATATATGAAGATACATCTTAAAGTAAATAATTTTAACAGTGAATCAGCAAACCATATATACATAGGCATAAGCATGAAACTTCCATGAAACAAGAAGTTCCTCAATTGAAAGACCAAATTCCAACCAAATAACCTTATCATCATGAAACCATACAAACCCATCTTAGAAGCACTAACCAAATGCAGAAATCCCAAAACCCTTAAATCCCCAAACCCTAAATCTCTCTGTTTTTTTCGCAAAATCTTTTGGGAGAATCCCCTAACCCTAAATTAAATTGAGAAAAACTTACCCCCAACATCGTTAGCAAGTCGGCTTCACTGGCGTCCACTCTCATCGTCCCCCTCTCGATAATCGGCATCAGATTCATCTCATCGGCTCCTCTCTCTCTCTCGAATTGTTGAAGCAAAATATCAAAAACTTCGCCTCAATCGCCTCTCAGTTCGTCATCGTCTCCAGTCGCGCAGGACTTACCGTCTCCTCTGTCTCTCTCCGGTTGCTCAGTTCGCCCTCGAAGGCGCCATTGCGTTCGTTCCTCTCTCTGTTCGACCAACGTTCTTTCTTTCTTTTCTCTCTTTTTATTCAAAATTAACGGAGAGGTAAAAGTCTGTCAAAGTTAACCATAGAAGGGCACGAGGTGAAATAGGAGTAAACGTCAGGGGTACCACGCGAAATATGTCAAACTTCTGTACACCCGGCGAAAATTGCTATACCACGAGGGTACCTCGCGAAATTTCCGTTGAAAAAATCAATAGCTGGAATTATCCAAAGGAACAAAAAAACCCCAAAAAAAAGAAGAAGCAAAACATCAAAAGTATTCATGTTTATTGTTACTCCCCTCTTTTCATTTTAAATACATTATCATTTACTTTATCAAAAAAAAATAATCGGAAATTTCACGAGGTACCCCCGAGGTATCGCGAAATTCACGCGGTGACCACTTCTTTTACCTCTTTCACGTGGTACCCCTGAGGTTTGGGATTATTTCACCCCGTGCCCCTCCCTCTTATTTTTAACAGCCCTCCCTCTTATACATATTTTTTTTAACAGATCTCGTTACTCCGTTAGTGGAAAATAAAAAAAAATCAATTGAATTAAAAAAGGGGGAAAGAAGACAGAAGACGCGGTTGAAGCCTGAAGGGTCGAACAGAAGAGAAGGCAGAGCTGCTTGTCGCCGGAGGTGCTGGTGGCCGGCGTCAGTACTGGTGGCTGACGTGTCAATGCTGGTGGGGGTGTAGCAGCTCTGGCGCCTCATCTGATTTCAATCCAATCCCAACTCTGTCCCCCATCAATCACCAGCACCTCAATCTCCCCTTTCACTACCAACCTAACCCTAAAAACAACTCCAATTCCAATCCAGTTTCAGTTTCAATTTCAATTTCAAATTCCGATCTAATTCATCCCCCAAATGACCTCAATTTAGGATCTAAGAAGATCAGCGATGCCACCTCGTCTCCCTTGTCAACTCCCCATAAGCGGCCATTGATGAACCCTACACCATCTCTTGTCACCCCATCAGTCCGCCACCGGTCCGCCACCACCGACGTCAGCGACGCCCTCCGCCTTCTAGTCGTTCCTGTGTTCGCCCAAGCTGTCTCTCACCCGACCCGCTCTTTCATCTTGTCTCTCGCCTCACCAGTCCGCCACCACCGACGCCGGCGACGCCCTCCGCCTTCTGGTCATTCTTCCTTTGATTTCCTCTCCATTCGAAGCTAGGGTTTCTCAATCTCGTTCTATTTCACGTCCAATCCCTCAATTCAATTGCCGCGGATGAGTACTATATCCAGGTCTGCCGCCACCGACGCCGGAGTCCGCCACCACCACCGACGCCGGAGATGCCCTCCGCCCTTGCCGTCCTCGTTCACCCCTCCAGTAGCTGTTCGCTGGGCAACTCGCTCGGGTTTCTCTCTTCGCTCGCGTTTCTTCTAACAGGTGAAACTACCGTGAAAGTAAATTGTTTTTTATTAATTAAAGTAACGGAGGGCTGTTAAAAATAAGAGGGAGGGGCACAGGGCGAAAGAATCCCAAACCTCAGGGGTACCACATGAAAGAGGTAAAAGAAGTGGTCACCGCGTGAATTTCGCGATACCTCGGGGGTACCTCGTGAAATTTCCGAAAAATAATACATTATCATTTACTTTGAATACACGTTTTTAACAAAGGTAAAAATATGTATAAAATGTGAATTTTTATGTGAGTATAAAATTATTTTAAAAAATCAAAAAATAAAGTTAATGGTTAAAAAAAGTACTCCCTCCGTATCGCAAAATTTGTAGTTTTAGCTTTATGCACACTTATTAATAATACCTATATTTACTTTACTTTTATAGGATAAAGTACCTAAAAGCACTAATTATTACTTATAAAAAGAGCAATCATTACCTATAAAGATAAAAACTATAGCTAAAACAACAAGTTTTTTGATACAAACTTACTACTCTAAAACTACAAGTTTTGCGATACGGAGGGAGTATATCAGTAGTAAATGAGACATGAAATAAAACAGATGGAATATTAATCTTTACCATATATTCAGTATGTCAATATAAAAGCATCCTAAACTATTGAGAATAAAATTTCACTTTAAATTTTCAGGGTCAATGAGTAATATTTTATAATGATAAAATTTGACATTTAGAAAGTAAACTAAATATCAACAGATTCGAAATAAGAATAATGGAAACTTGTCAATCGAGAAACATACTTGAAAATGTATCAAACAAATGAAAGAATAAAGGAAGAAAAAAAATGGAGGAAAGCCATCAAGTTTGCTTACCCTTTATTCGTTTCTTCCTCCTTTGTCATTTTTCCAACTGGCCTTTGGAATTTTGGATTTCCTCCTTTTTTTTTTGTCTTCAAAATGATTTTATTTATTTATTATCAGCAATTTATTTAAAATAACATGCAATATATATTTATTTGGGTTTTAAAGGGTATATACTATATATAGCCTATAACTTCATAAAAATAGTAAGGTAGAGGTTAAATATCCAGATTTATGTACCATTTTTTTATAGGTTTTGTTTACTTTTAATAAAATTATTTTATGTACTTAGTCATAGTTAGTGGTGGAGCTATAAAGTTTTTTTATCAGGAAGGCACGATTATACATGTGCGGTGTCATTTTAGATTAAAGCAATGTAATGATTGATCTCTATATGATATGATAATAAATAATATTATTTTAAGATATATGACTTCGATTGATGATATTCAACTAAAAAATTTAAAGAAATATAAATAAATAAAATAGTTGAAGAAAATAAAAATAACAAAATAAGGATAGGGAACACAATACAATAAACATTGAGTCAGTATTTAACTTGTTGTATTCTTATGTAATGTATAACCAGATATAATGAATTTAAACTTGCGTATAATTCTTACAAAATTCTCAAAATAAATATAAGCTATGGTTTCGAAGCTTTCGAGATGTATATGTATTTTAGAATTCCTATTAACAACGCTTTTAGGATTCTTGAATCATTCGTGAACAATAAAAATAGATGGCGAGTGCCTGATCAATTCCCCCGTTGTTCCTCGGTAGCTCAGTGGTAGAGTTTGGTATCCAAAACCTGCTCAACAACAGTCGGACAAGTGGGGAGTGTTGGAGTGATTAGGGCTGGAAATCACCCGTGGGTGACCGATTCACCCGACCCACCCGACCCGATTATACGGGTGAAAACCCGAAAAAAACCGGGTGATGGATGGGTGGCGGATGGGTGAAATGGGTGATGGGTCGGGTGATGGGTGATATGTTTTTCACCCATTACCCGACCCATCACCCGACCCATTACCCGACCCGCTTAACCACCCATTAACCCACCCGATTATTTAAAAAAAAAATCCTAGTTTATTAAAAAATATAGCCTAACATAACTACATATTTTTCCGTTTTCTAATTCTAGCTTCTCTATTTGCTAATTGTTTTTGTGCAAAAACAAAATCTAAAGGAATATAAATTTATTTTTATTCAACCCCAAATCACATCTTTTAAGAACAATTATTTTATCTGTTTTGCATACACTATTAGAGTGTTAGCAATTTCGCTCGTTTCAGCGACTTTGTCAGCATTTAGTGTGTTAATGCATGATTTAGCCAAATTGTTTTTTCTTCTTTTAACTATGAGTCTAGCTACGGATTAAAATTCATCTCATTTGATTTGATATTAAACTTTTAATGTTAACTTTGTAAGATGGGGATAGTGATATACTGTATGAATAAACCTTTTATACATTTAATAAGATTTCCACGTTTATATGGTTTGTGAAATTATCGAATATGATCGATTTCTAAGTGTCTCTCGTGACTCATTTTCTTTTAATTTACTTCACCCGATTACCCACCCGACCCACCCGATTCACCCGACGGATCGGGTGATGGGTGAAACTTTAGACGGACGGGTGATGGGTCGGGTGAAACTTTAGGCAAGTGAGTCATGTTTTATTGGACTTTTATGTGATTTGTTGTATATGTGTTGGTTTGCCGTCTGTCAATTTATCGATTTATTGAGCTTCAGACTTGTATGATCTCGAATTTTTACTTAATAATTTTTTTTTAAAAAAAAAGGTGAGTGAGCCTTTCCTAAACGGATGGTGGCATGGTGGTCTAAATAATTGAGCGCCTTGCGAATTGGACTAACATATCATGGAGCCCATGGACCAATATCCTTTGTGGTCCAAATTTAAATTGGGTCCATAGATCACATGGATAATGGACTAAGTTTATTACGAATTTTTGTGCATTAAATAAAAACTATATTATTTGAGAATTTCTAAGGATGGATTATAATAACTTATTGTATTTCCTGTATTTAAGTCTCTAATGATATGTATTAAGTGCTCGTTTGAATTGGTTTGAAAAAACTCAGGAAGTTTGATTAAATATCCGCGTTTGGTTAAAAATTTTCATCTCCAAAAAATCAAGAATTGAAATTCCCATGAAATACAGGAATTGGAATTAACAAGGTGTACATGGTAAGACAGCTTTCATCCTTTTCTTACTAATAAAAATCCTTTAATTATCTCACTATATCAAATCCACCATTATTTTATTTTTCAATTAACACGTTTCATAAAATCTCATAAAGTGTAATTCATGTGAAGTAGACTTTCCATGAATTAAATTTTCGGGAAATAGACTTCCTACATTTATCCAAATGAGTACTAAAAACTTAATTTGAGAAAAAAAATTATAAGTTTTAATCAATAAATTTAGAAAAATAATTTTTTAAAATATCTAAAATAATTAAAATTTAAAAATATTTTCTAATTTAATTTAATATTCAGGTCAAAAAAATCACCTGATGCATTAATTAATGCTCATATTTTATTCAATTAATTGAAGAACTATTATCCAATCAGAAAAGTACACGTATAAGATTTAGTATGATCAGGCTGATATTTTATGCATACAGAGAATATTGAAAAATAGATTGAGAATCTAATTTAAGAAAGAATATATACTCCGTATTGGATTTAATTCCGTATTGGATTTAATTGGAGAAGATATAAATAGAAATACATTGCGCGCACTATTTTTAATTTGTTTCTCTGTGCCTCCCACACGCTTCGACTCCTTGTCTCCTCCCCGAATTCGCTGGCGAACGTACCAAAGAGGAAGCCATTGTTGATACTTTTGAGGTATTTTCTATGAAATTGATGTTCCTCATTGCTTCAAAGAATGTGTATCGTTTTGGTAATCTTCAATTTCAAATCAAAGGTTCTGAAATTTGACGTGGAATTACCGATTGCGATAGTTAGGGTTTCGGTGGCTTTGTTGTTTTTCGGGGGATTCTGATTTTAGACTTCGATTTGCTGCTGATTAGTGGTTTCTAGTGTTGATTTTAGCATCTGCTGAATTGCTTGTTGGTTTGAATTGCCGATCGGTTCTGCTCAACGCGTGTAATTATGATATTTCGCACTTTTTTTTGGGGGGATTTATAGCATTTTTGGAAGTACAGGGAGCCTTTGCTCTTTCCTTTTATTTGTGATTCGTTTGGAATTTGGATTGATGTGTCAACTAAATAAAGTAATAAAGCTTTTTAGTTTTGAGATGAACACTAAATCACGATGTTAGTTACTCTTTAAATTCTCCATATATTTGTATCCTATCTTGCTTGAAGTATGGATTTTGAGCTGTGGGGGTACTCCAGGATAAATTGTTAGGCAAAACATCTGTGAAACACACGCTAAATGCGTACATAAACGGCGTGTTTGAATTGAAACCTTCTCATCTTTGAATGATTTGGTGATTATTAACAAGTTTTCAGTTTCTTTGTTTGCCAGTCAGTGAATGCTGTAATTGTGATCTCACATTCTTTTTTCTCCTTTCAGTTGTTTGAAGAAAAGGAAGTAATGGATTGTTTCCCTAAGAAAGTGAAAGATGAGGCAAGCGAATGTGTCTTTGATGAGCAGGAAATTCAAAGATGTCCGTTCCTTAGAAACATCAACAAGCCTACGAATTTCAGCTTCTTGCCTATGAATATGCCAATTCCAGTGAGTGGCCTTCCCTTTACTGAGTACTGACAGGGGGCTTGTCTACAGCTTCTTATTTAGTTTCTGATCAATTTTTTCCATGCCAATCATCTGAGGGGTTTTCTAATGAATCTAATATATGCTTCCTGGCTCCTGCAGCATTCTGAATCCAGAGGTCCGATTTTTGAAGACAGTGTTAATTTTGATTTGTCGTTCAAGCTCTTCCATGGTAAGAACGGTGTGGTTCCTCTTGGGAATAGGGCTTGCCTTCATGATGATTACCATCCAGAACCCGAGCCTACTCCGAAGTCTAACCCCTTGGCAGCAAGAGCTGCCACAATCAGCTTCTCAGCATTTGGACCTGGAGGGCCATTTGGTTTTGATGCATTTTACGAAAAATGGAAGAACCAGAAGAAGAAAGCTGAACCATCCAAGAAAAAAGATCACTTGTCTCAGGTAGTTTTCAAATTTTGATAATTTTTTTATGGCTGCTAAAGTGTAATAATCCGAGTGTTGCAACAAGTTTGCTTCATAAGGTTGGTGTATCATTCAGTATCTCATAGACTAACATGATTTGTTTTCCTCATATTAGGGTGAAGGCTCCCTGGCAGGACATGAGGCACTTGGAAATGAATGGTTACAACATGGAAATTGCCCAATCGCAAAGACTTACAGGGCTGTGAATCGTGTTCTTCCCCTGGTTCCCAAGGCCTTTGAGCCTCCCCCGGGCATGAAATTCCGTTGTCCTGCAGCCGTTGTAGCTGCCAGGGCAGCTCTGTCCAAGACCGAACTCGCCAAAACACTACGCCCGCAGCCACTGCCAGCAAAGATGCTTGCAATAGCAGCCATGGGAATGGCAGCCAACTTGCCCCTTGGTGTATGGCGAGAACACACTCGCAAATTCTCTCCATCTTGGTTCATGGCTGTTCATGCAGCTGTGCCTTTTATCGCCATGCTTCGGAAAGCAATTCTGATGCCAAAAGCCGCCATGGCTCTGACCATTGCTGCTTCAATCCTCGGTCAGTCTTTAGGCGCTAGAGCTGAAAGGCTCCGGATGACTACCCTAGCTGAAAAGAAAATACTAGTGAAGAAACCCATTGCAGATGGCTTGTTTAGCAACTGTGGGAAAGAAGAGATGCTATGGATTACCCATAAGGTCAAGCAGGACTGCCCGAGCTTTTCGAACTCAAGCATCTGCTTCTGAGTTTGAGCTGTGTATAGTTTAAGTTTCAACAGATCATTTCAAGGGACGGGTTAGTGTAACCACAGATGGATAATAAATTAGACACATTGTTAATTAACATTGTTGAAAAATATTGATAATTTCACAGTTTGAGCTGTGTATAGTTTGAATAGACCATTTTATGTGATGGGCTAGTGCAACCACAGATATACAGTTAACATTGTTGATAAATATTGGTAATTTTACATTTCATTTCCACCTTTTTACTTACAGTGATTGTTAGTTGTACAAAATTGAGACAAGTAACAACAAAAAAAAGAAGAGCTCAGATGTGTATATAGGTCGTCTGAAGGATCAGAGAGTTGTGGCAAACCCAAGAGGCCACTTGAAACACATATGAATCATCACAGCTCAAATTTGCACCAGCCGGGAATCGAACCCGGGTCTGTACCGTGGCAGGGTACTATTCTACCACTAGACCACTGGTGCTTGGTGCTTACATTCCTTCATTCAATCTTGTTGACTATGAGTGGCCTTTCCCTTTACTGACAGGGGGTTGTCTACAGCTTCTTATTTAGTTTCTGCTCAATTTTTTCCATGCCAATCATCTGAGGGCCATTTGAGCTTTGTATAGTGTGAATAGATCATTTTAAGTGATGGGTTAGTGCAACCACAGATGGATAATAAATCAGTCACATAGTTAACATTGTTGAAAAATATTGGTAATTTCACAGTTTGAGCTTTGTACAGTGTGAATAGATCATTTTAAGTGATGGGTTAGTGCAACCACAGATGGATAATAAATCAGTCGGACATTGTTGAAAAATATTGGTAGCTTCACATTCCATTTGCTTGCACCTTGTTACTTACTCCGTAATTGTTAGTTGTAAAAAATTGAGACAAGTAACAACAAAAAAGAAGAGCTCAGATGCGTAATATAGGTCGTCTGAAAGATCAGAAGGTTGTGGCAAACCCAAGTAGCCACTTGAAACGCATATGAATCATCACAGCTCAAATATATATGCACCAGCCTAGCATGTCTTTATATTCCATAATCCATTCGTTCAACAAAATATGTTATTTACTATTTACACACGTTTTTTTAGATGGTAAAAAATATATAAAATAATACTCCATATTAACTTTTTTTTATATAACTTTTTAAAACAATTTTGTACTTACCATTAATAAGTACGAAATTGAGAGCGTTACACTTTATAAAGATCGTTACTATTATGAGAATTGAGTTTTTTTTTAAAATAATATAAAGGAAAGTATTCGTTTAACAAAGTCTATGACTAGGTTAACTCAAGTACATCTCAATAGACGAGGTCCTAAAAATCTGGATATATGTATAAGTGAAGAAATTGTGACCATGCAATAGGTGAACCATCTTCTTGAAGAGCTAAATCTATAGATACGGGAAAAACGTAATTAAAAAAAAAGGACCGACAGTCGGTCTTACCTGCAAAACAGAAATCTACCACACCCACCAATCCTACTGGTATTGGAGCTCACAAGTCACAAAAGGGAGCCGAAGCTCCTCGCTCCAACCACACCAAAGGTGTGTAACCTTGTCAGCCGCTGCAGCAACGTACTCCTTCTGGTGGGGCTGGTGGCGATGCTCCCGCAACGTAGGCAAATTAAGAAGGAAGAGAATTAAAGGTTGAATAGAAGGAAGAGTCGGATGATGACATGGGTTTGGGTTTCAGCCTCTTCGATTAAGGGATACATGAGATTTTGAAGTTAAATTACTCAAAAAGTGTTTATGGGAAGATTTATATGAATGCAGAAGTTTCTTACTTTGTTGAAAACAAAGCTTAGATGTTGATTTTAATTTCAAGTTTGTGCAAGGGTGGAGCCAGAAAAAAATCAAGGGGGGGCTCAACTATATTTTGGAGTTTTTTTTTTGAAGATATATATAAGATACAATCTTTGTTGTAAAAAATATAGTAGAAAACACATTAAATTTATGATTTAAATTGCTATTTTAAGTTTAAAAAGCTAAAAGAAGAAAAAAGTTCAATAAATGGAGCAATAGGGAATTGAACTCAAGACCTCATCATTCAAGTTCCCACCTTATACCAACTAAGCTAAGCACACTTTTTGATATTTTACTCTTTTTAATTATTTTTAACCCTTAAATTATCAAAAATTACAAAAAAAAACATATTTTTAATTTTTTTTTAGGTATTCCTCCGGCTCGAGCCACCGCATGCCCCCCTCCCTCCGCCCCTGAGTTTGTGGGAAGATTTTTGGTAGTGACTTCTTTCCAAAATACGAGCTTGGCCAGGAAGAACATGGTGGACGGGTGAGTGAGAATCAATCCCTCCCAATTTTACTGTATATTGAATTCAAGGAGAAAGGGGTTACTCGATGGACAGGAATTCATTGCTCCGTGGGTGTGGGATGGCGTTTTTTTATTTAATAGTTAATTAATTAATTAATTAGTGATATTTAATTTAATCCCAACCCTTCATTAAATCTAATGGTTGCTATTGATTTATTAGGTAGATATTAGGAGATCTCTCATTATGAGAGGATCCTAGTCCAAAGTATACTCCAAGGCGGCTGAGACAATAGCTCTTAGAGAAGGTATCAACTATGCAAGATATATAAGGCAAGATAAAATTGTGATAGAGGGTGACTCTCTTATCATTATTGATAGTTTAAAATCTAAAGACTGATGTCCTTGGGAAATTGAATTACTAATGGAGATATTAAAAGGCAGATTCGGTAGTTTCATACCGTAGTCTTTTCTCATGTGCCCCGCGAGTGTAACAATACGACTGATAAGGTTGCACACCTTGGTCGCTTTGTTAGTGGAGTTGCACTTGAGTTTCATTCAGATCTTATTGATCTCATCCGTCAGGATGCTATCGATTATGATTTTTCCTGCCAACCTCTTACCTATTAAAAAAAAAATACTCCAATTTACGTCTATGCCCCAAAACATACAATTCACCCAACAATCATCTTCTTATCAATTGATTTCGAGTTGTAATTTCCCCCACTGAAAAAGGAGTGCTCTAGTAGGTTGATATGCTTTGCTGATCGGCACGGACATTTTCAGCCGACAGTTAAATTGATGTGATTAATATAAATTTAAATTCTATTAATATACAAACTTTTGGTGCCTATAAAGAAAAGCTGGTAGTCGATCTTTTCCTTCAAAGCCCGTCCTTTGTATTGGACCGACACGTCCGACACTGTACATGGATAATGGATTCCCATTCCATTTTATAGCTCTCCAATTAATTTTTTATATATTATTATTTAAAAAAAAAAAAGATGTTGGATTTGCGTTTTTATCAATTTCTATTTCCGCCTTCTTTGACTTTGCATTCTTCGAAGGGTTGATAAACCGACGGTGTTTAATTAGGATGGGGTTCTGTGATGTCTAAAATATACATCATAGTTGTTGAAGGAGATCGATCTTGATCATGCTCTCAACCCGAACCCTAGCCTGCAAACAAGAACGAACGAGGTTGGGACGGGGCTTGTCTCCCCTGTAAGATCCTCCGACACTCAAGTCAGTCCTCTCCTATATGAATCTATCTCATCTTATTTATACTAATCGAGTATTAAATAAAAGAAACTGTTACTGTATTTAAATAGGTCGAGACTTTAATGCACGAAATCGTTACCATATTCAATAGGCGAAATGGTTTCCGCATTCATGTCGGTCAACGCCGTATTGAATGTTCAAATTTATTGATTATGATATCGCTCGATAAAAGACCGGAACGCCCATGTGCTATGATGACGGGATTTCCCCTATCTCAGGTTCAATGCGATTATCATTCTCATAATCTCATTGATGGATAAATTAAATATAAATTGTCGTTCATTTACATGCACGAATATTGAATACAAATTAAATCAATATACCTAGTAATTATGATTCTAAATTTTCTTAATATAATATAACACAAATCAATGAAAGCATTTTCTTGTTATATGTTGACCCCGATTTGAACATTTTTATTTTTAATATTCTCAATAAATTTATAATTAAGCTGAACCAATAATTAACTTTCTTTTTTTTGGTCATCCGAACCAATAATTAACTAAGCACACCTTGGTGAGAACTGAGGTCACAAATGTAGACGTTAGAGTGCAGCTTTCATTTCATTTCACTTCACTATACTGTATTTTTCAATTATATATTCATTCCATTGTGATGCAGACACCACACTACAAAATGCACAATGATATCAATAAATATGAGTTATTCAGTCCCATTAAATTAAATTACTGTATTTGGGTGCAGTGGATACTTATTTGATTTTATTAAGTTAATTATAACCATAATAACGCACTGTGGATGGGTAACCAAATACTACAAATAAACACACGTACTCTTCCGTGCTCTCGGCATACACACCCTATCTCTGCCTTCTCTAGGCCTCCTCAACTTCCTTACTGGTTGAACTGTCTTCTTATTGTGATCGATTGTGATTGGGTTCTTTTTTTTTTTGCTCCATTGTTGTATTATGATAGTTAGTCTAACTGCTATTTTTGGTCTCTCGATCCACCAGACATGTCTGATGAGTCGAATTCTTTCAATTTCGAAAAAAAAAACGCACTATGGTTGGGCAACCAAATATTGCAAATTATAAAGTAATACAAAAAAGTAGCCGAATAACTACTCACTGCAATTAAATAACTCGTCACAGAAATATTGATCGAGACACGTTTCAAATTCTTCTTTATATGACAATTTTGCATACTAGAGGGTGTTCCTAGCTGATCTTTTCCCATATTTAGGGTCTGTTACGTTTGGCGCGTCAGAGATTAATCTAGCTTAAAATTAAAATCTAGATGTAATTTTTGATGAAATTTTAGCCTTTGTAGATAGACTCAAAGACTAAATTCTTGTTTGACATGACAAAATAAACTCTAAAACTATTTTTTCAACAACCTCTTTGAAAAGCTCCAATAAATTTGTATCAAACAGACCCTTACTAGCTGGTATGACCTTAGGTTTGTGAAACTAATTATAATGACAATTCAAATTAAGTGAAAAAAGAGTATTTTTGTCTTATAAATGCAAGCTTAACATATATAGAGCTAGTTATAACATATAATAATAGTAAATTCATCTGAACCCAACAAAATACTATAATTAACAATAATAATCACATAAACACTAATACACCTTTTTTCACATCTAAGTATTAATTAATCTTTTAATTACACATAAAAAAATATAGCATGTAAACACCGCCCATGTTTGGTAGCTAGTTTTATGCGCCTGAAATTTTAATTGTCTTTGTCAAGAGAGATCATATGTTCCATGAGAATCTTATTTTATATTAAATATATTTTCTCCCATAGTCTCCACTGTGATCGGTGAATGTAGGACACATGCAAATGCAATCATCATATATTAATGAATATATTAATATTAATTTTTTTATAAAAAAAAAAACAAGCAAGCCCCACTTTAAAGGAGAGAATATAAATGCATGCATGGATGTACAATGAGATAAAGAAAAGAGGTGAGATAGAAAAGAGGTGAGATGATATCACATATATTGCTTTTGACCAAATCTATGTTACTATTACGTGGGTCATATTGAACATGTTAAACGATCGAGTTAGAGATATATCAGGGTTGCCCATAAAGGTGATAAAGTGAAAATGTAAATTTTAATTAGTTGAGAATGTAAAATTTTATTGTAGATTAGCAACAATTTTAATGTAAAATTTTATTTTAATTATTGTAGATTAGCTATAAGTTCTAATTGTGAAATCAGGTATAATTTTTTTCAAGTGTCAATTATAATGGCTAATTGTATTCATCTAATATGCAAATTCAATAAGAAGTAAACAACTAATACCGTGATTACCTAAAACAACTTTAGTTAAGCTATTTATTTAACACTCATTGATAGTCTATTGATTCAATCATATCAGAAGGGCAATTTGCGTGAGGTCCGACCATGCATGTACAACTCTAACAGAGTCCCGTTTCAAAACCAATTGATAATTAAATGTCAAGTTTATATTTTGTTTAAGATATCTCAATATTTTCAATGTAGGACAATCCATATATATTCCCGTGTTTCTTTTGTCCAAATTCTTTTGTAAGAGCTCATTTTGAACTTTACTCTTGTATCTTCTTCATTTTTTAGGGAAAAAAAATCAGTATATATTGTCTACACCAAAGTCAAACCCTCAAGTATGTGTTTATTAAAACTTAAACTAGGGAGTCTTTTAAATGTGGTTTTTAGGGTTTAATTTGTTTATAAACTGACCTGCCATTTTTCGTATTTGTTAATTGTTATTCAAAAGGTGGTTAAAATACTTTTTAATTGTTATTCAAAAAGGTGGTTAAGGAGTTGCCATCACCACCGCGCGCTAATCCGTTAGTATTATTCAATATATGTAAACGTATAGGTCATTTAACTTCAAGTTACATCAAAATGAACGAGGTTTGATTGGGTTTGGTTTTTGTATTAATTAAGTTGGGTTTGGATTAGGTGGAATTAATTCAAACAAAGAAGAAATAATATATTCATCAATATTTGATGAATGAATTATTTCATTAATAAAAAAAAATTAGGGGCGGCCACGGGACGAGACATGATTCAATATATTTTTTTCTAAATTTCATCGGGATCAGGACAGGAGCAGAACAAGACTGGGATTTGCAGGATTTGTGTCCACCTCTAAAAAAATTCACAGTGAAGTTAATTTTCAATTTTAATTATCAGAGATTTAAAATGCATTATATATAGACAATAGATCACATTTCTTATGGTATAATCTATAAACAAATCTAAAGCGTTGAATTAAAAAGATCAACGCTTGATATTTTCATAAAATTTTAAAGGAAAAATTATTCATTTGTAACAACATGGTTATTCGTACATAACTCATACAAATAAGTACGAATAATTATGTTACACATATGATAACTTTCATATGAAATTAAAGACTATTAGCACGCATGAATAATTATATTACGGCAACCAAATAATTATAGTGTTACACCTATGAATAATCAATTTATTCATAGTTGACACCGTAAGAGGGGTTCACACCGAACTCATCTTTTATCTATATATACTATAAAAAATGTAGTGATCACCTTCTTCTTCTTCTTCTTCTTCAATAATAATAATAATAATAATGATAATAATAATAATAATAATAATAATAATAATAATAATAATAAATCTAAGATATGACCTGTTAGACTCAACATATGCAGTTCATAGCTCTTGATGATCATAGCTCAATAGGTGAGTCCTCACTGTGTTGCATCACAGTGGATCACCTCACTTGTGTATAAGAAAGACGTCTCTGTTGCACAGTTGGAACAAGAAAATCAGTTGCAAATGTTCAGTTACTTTCTTCTTTCCCACACTCTCAATTTTCTCTCCTCTCTAGTTCATCATGAATCACAAATTCATAGTTTGACATGGTATCAGGCTAGATCAATTCGATCCTAGTCAATTCGAAGCTTCCGCGTTCAATTTCGTCTTCAATTTCATCGTCAATCGCATCTCCATCGTTCTCTGATTGTCGCTTCCATGGCCGACGAATAAGTTGTCTTTGATTCCATCAACGATGAGCTGTCTCTTCATCATTCCGATCGTCCTGACTTCGTTCTATCAACTCGCTTGCTCACTGATGGCAACTACAACCATTGGAAGCGATCCTGTGAAGTTTCTCTCTTCGCCAGAAACAAATTAGGCTTCGTCACTGGCTCGGGTCAACGTCCTGCTTCTGATCCTACCATGGCGCAGTGGGATCGCTGCAATCACATGGTGATCGCCTGGCTATTTCACTCCATCGACAAAGATATTGCCGAATTTGTCCTCTATTGCCGAACAACGAAGCAAGTTTGGGACGAACTTGGAGCTCGCTTCTGCAAATCCAGTCGCACAAGATTATTCCAGGTTCAGAAAGAATCTGCTTTCGTTTCTCAAGAAAATCTGTCTATTACTGCTTATTTTACCAAACGCAAGAAGATCTGGGATGAATATAGACTTCTTGTGGAGAATCGAGTCTGTGATTGTGGTTCCAATTCAATTGTGTTGAAGCTTCTTGAAGAACAACAAGTGATGCAATTCTTAATGGGCCTCAACGAGGCTTACAGTATTGTGAGAGGCAACATCTTGATGATGGTGCCACCACCATCTCTTGATGAAGTTTACAAGTTTCTCCTTCAGGAAGAAGATAAAAGATCTGTGTCCACTGGATCTTCTCAGACAACTAACAACAACTCTATGGCTTTCGCCTCTCAATCCAAGCCTCCGACGCCTAAATCACAAACTCCTCCATGGATCGCTGCTGGAAGATCCATGGATATCCCCCTGGATATCAAGCTCCTGCAAAGACTGTATGTGATCATTGCAAATATACTGGTCACTCTATTGACAAATGCTGGAAACTGATTGGATATCCACCTGGGAAAGGGCCTTCTTCATCAAGCCAGGCTCCTGCTTCTGCACCTGCTACTTCCAAATCGGTGTCTGCTCCTGCTACTTCATTAACTCAGGCTCAGTATGACAAACTCATTTCTCTACTCAGCAGGTCGGATCTTGATCAATCAAAGGCAATGCTAGCAGGTACAGGTACTTGTATCTTCTCCTTTAATCATAATTCAGTGTGGATCATTGACAGTGGAGCAACCGACCACATCACACCCCATTTGCATTCTTTTATTTTCCATAAACCAATTGATAAACCTTCCCTAATTACAATGCCTAATGGCAGACAGTGTCCAATTTCTAACATTGGCAATGTTTGTTTAGCCCCACACATCACTCTCAGAAATGTCCTTCATGTTCCTGGATTTCAATTCAACTTGATTTCAGTGAAAAAGCTTGCTACAGATCTCAATTCTCACATCATTTTCACACCTAATAATTGCTTCATTCAGGCCCCTTTGATGAAACACCCATTTCTTCTTGGCAATGAGTGCAAAGGACTTTATGTTGCAAACAAAGACTCTCAAGATTTGCTGGTGACACCAAGCTCTGAAGCTTCTACTGTTACAATTCCTTTAAATTTCAATAATGTCAATTCTCTTCATTCAGCCAATGTGGCTTGTAAGTCAACTTTGTTACATTGTAGGATGGGGCATATCCCCTTTGATCAGTTGCATCATATAGATGCTTCTGTTACTCGCAAACATGATTTCATTTGTCAGATTTGTCCTATGGCTAAACAACACATGCCTTCCTTTTCTATGCATCATTCTAAATCTGCTTATCCCTTTGATTTGGTGCATATTGACACATGGGGTCCTTATAAACACAATACTCATGATGGTTTTCGTTATTTTCTAACAATTGTTGATGATCACTCTCGATGTACATGGACTTATCTCATGAACCACAAAAGCAATGCCT
The DNA here is from genome assembly GCA_963922045.1 of Persicaria maculosa. Taxonomy (NCBI): domain Eukaryota; kingdom Viridiplantae; phylum Streptophyta; class Magnoliopsida; order Caryophyllales; family Polygonaceae; genus Persicaria; species Persicaria maculosa. The sequence continues at coordinate 76,440,148 of OY998255.1, read as the reverse complement.
TATCCATCCTCAAAAACTTTGTCCTCTTGATTAAAAACCAATTTCAGAAAACCATCAAAGCCTTTAGATCAGACAATGCAGCAGAATTTTGGGATTCCTCCACTCAAAATTTCTTCCATTCAGAGGGGATTATCCATCAAACTAGCTGTGTTGAATCTCCTCAACAAAATGGTGTTGTTGAGAGGAAACACAAGCACCTTCTTGAGGTTGCTCGGGCTCTAAAATTTCAATCCAATTTACCCCTTAAATATTGGGGAGAGTGTATACTGACAGCCACATATCTGATCAACAGATCACCTTTACCCTCTTTAAATAATTCATCCCCTTATGAATTGCTGTTTCACAAGCCTCCATCCTACACTCATTTAAAGGTTTTTGGTTGTATGGCAAGAGTTCCTACAAACTGCTAAACCTTCATACTCAAGCAATATTCCATTCCAGAGATGTTGCCTTCCATGAATATTTCTTTCCCTTTCATTCCAGTTCTTTTGGCATTGATTCTTCCTCTCCTTTACCTGTTGTTGTCCATGATACCACAGATTCTGATTTCCCTCCTAACATCATCTTACCAACCACCACACAAATTGTTCCTTCTGTAGCAGTACGAAGGTCTTCAAGATCTCACACTCAACCAGCTTATCTCAGAGATTATGTTTGCCACACCTCCCTACTTGAACCTTTATCTTCATTTTCTTCATCCTTACCTTCATCCTCCTTTGCTCTTCTGGCCCACATTCATTCATACACTGAACCAACATCATACAAAGAAGTTGTCACTGATCCTCACTGGGTTTTGGCTATGGAAAAAGAAATTGGTGCCTTATCTGCTAACAAAACATGGGAATTGGTTCCATTATCCAAAGGAAAGAAAGTTATTGGCTGTAAATGGGTGTACAAAGTCAAATTGAAGGCTGATGGATCTTTAGAAAGACATAAGGCCAGGTTAGTTGCCAAAGGATATACACAAAGAGAGGGCATTGATTTTCATGACACTTTCTCACCAGTGGTCAAGATGACTACAATCCGAGCAGTGATTTCTCTTGCAGCATCTAAAGGGTGGGAAATTCATCAATGTGATGTCAACAATGCATTTCTACATGGGGAGTTGTTTGAGGAAGTTTATATGAGAGTTCCTGAGGGTATGCCTAACCCTGGGAAACTTGTTTGTCGGTTACTCAAGTCTCTTTATGGCTTAAAACAAGCTTCCAGGCAGTGGTTTTACAAACTTACTACTGCTCTCAGACAGATTGGCTTTGTCCAATCACAAAGTGATCATTCCCTCTTTATTAGAAGAAGTGGCTCTCAACAAATTCTTATTGCAATCTATGTGGATGATTTGCTGATCACAGGTTCTGATCCTTCTGAGATCTCCCAATTGAAGAAGTATTTGGATGATGTTTTTAGCATCAAGGACTTAGGTCTGTTGCATTATTTCCTTGGCCTAGAAGTCAGCTATGTGTCAAATGGCATAGCTTTGTCACAGAAAAAGTTCAGCCAAGAGCTGCTTAAGGATACTCAGTTATCTGATTGCTCTCCCACCTGCACTCCCCTTCCACAAAATCTGAAGCTTGATCCTGATGTTGGTGATCCGATTCTTGATCCCTTTGTGTATAGACAGTTAGTGGGCAAGCTCAATTTCCTTACACACACAAGGCCTGATCTATGCTTTGCCGTTCAGTCTCTTAACTAGTTCATGCAGCATCCTAGAAGCTCACATCTCCAGGCTGTGCTGCACACTATCAGATATGTTGCAGGCACCTTGGACAAGGGAATTGTCCTTCATGGTCATGATAAACCTATAGTCAAAGCTTTCACAGATTCTGATTGGGCCTCATGTCCATTTACTAGCTAGGAGGTCTATCACTGGTTTTGTGATATTGCTTGGTGACTCTCCTATCTCTTGGAAGTCTAAGAAGCAGGGAGTGGTGTCCAGGAGTTCGTCTGAGGCTGAGTACAGAGCAATGGCGACTATTGCTTCAGAGGTTACTTGGCTTATCCGTCTCCTTGAAGAAATTGGTGCCGATCCTATCAAGCTTGTGGAGCTCTTTTGTGACAACAAATCAGCCTTAGCAATTGCCCGTAATCCTGTGTTTCACGAAAGGACGAAACACATAGAAATTGATTGCCATTTTACACGGCAAAAGGTCTTAGATGGCTTGATTGAACTTTGTTTCATTCCCAGTGGGTCTCAACTTGCTGATGTCTTCACAAAACAGCTATCTTCCTCACAGCAAAATGATTTGCTTTCCAAACTGGGAATGTATCCCTTCCCAGTTTGAGGGGGGTGTTAGACTCAACATATGCAGTTCATAGCTCTTGATGATCATAGCTCAATAGGTGAGTCCTCACTGTGTTGCATCACAGTGGATCACCTCACTTGTGTATAAGAAAGACGTCTCTGTTGCACAGTTGGAACAAGAAAATCAATTGCAAATGTTCAGTTACTTTCTTCTTTCCCACACTCTCAATTTGCTCTCCTCTCTAGTTCATCATGAATCACAAATTCATAGTTTCACATGACCTTCACCAATTATTTGCATATAGTACACGATTGGCAAAAGCTAGAATTGATGCATTAACAACCCTAATCGCGTCCCTCCATAGCCATTGAATAGAAGGTATAAAACAAGTAAAAGGAATACTATATTCCCATTCATATAAAGACAAGAGCCAAATAAATAAATAAAAACAAATGATGTTGCTTGTCATCTACTACCTTACCTTTAGCTTCGTCCCACATAAACAGAGACTCACAAGAAGGATCCATCATGGAGGGAGGGATGTACGTGTGATGGTTGTTGCTACACATTTATTCTATGCCTAAATCTCTCTTTCTTCTTCTTTTCTTTTTCCTTTTTAAATTCATTTCTAGGAATTTTCACTGCGTAACCCGAGTTTTTGCAAATTACATTTGATATCTACAACTCTTATTCATATCCGTAAGAATAATATTGGGGGTAGTTGCCCATAGTCTAACACCGCCCAAATCATTATCTTATAAAAAAAATTGTATGGATTGGTGGGTATCAGAGTTTTTTCATCATAATCGATGGGTTTCATAAATAAATTGACAACAAACCAAAATTAGGAAGGAAAAACACAATGGTTCGCAATCGACGAAACCCTAACAAATATGTCTGAAATACACCCGAATTGAAAAGGGACCGGGAATCTACCAATAGATAAAAAGGAAATTCTCTAGAGTTTTAATTGAAATATGAATAAATGATTATGGCTCAATGTGATTATATCGTAACAAATCCTAAAAAGATAGAAAAAAATCATATAGATAAAAATCCTAAAACATAAAATATGAAAAGTCTAATTATCTTAAAAATATTCGAAAATTACTAAAAGTAAAACCCTAATTTGACCACTGAAATGTCCTTAAACCGCCGAAAAATCCCATACATCAGTGCAAAGCAATGTGTGTTGATCATACTGCAATTTTTTTATACGAAAAGGTATCGTAATAAGCAATTGACTACCGGACGCTTAAATTTAGAATTCCAGGGTTAACATGTGAGAATGCAAAAATATTGGGCAAAAAATAGAATTTGTAAAAGTTCGTGGTTACCCGTTAAGTATCCCTTCATTTATTGAATATCCAATTTGCGCAGTACATAAATCTGTTCAATTGTCCCCATTCCAATCAGCAATTGAACCCACACGGATTCTGAATTTCACCAAATTAGTGAAGTGGTCAAACCTTACTCAAGTTTTGTAGGGTTGGTAGCCCTTAATCAAATTACTATATTATCTCCTCTTAATACAAAATTAAACCCTCTTTCTATGCTCTTTCCCTTTACCCAATCTCCACACCCACCTACACTACAAAAATCTCCTCCACAATCTACTTTATTGCACACCCACCAAAAAACCCACCTCCTATATATAACCCACAGTGCCAAATTTCCTACAATCTTAACCCAAGTTACAACACACACACATACTCCACAAAGCCATCTAGTTACTAGCAATTAACCTATCTACATTCATGGGCAAGAGGGCTTCCATGGCCGGGTTCTTCTCCGGGTGCTTCGGATCACTTTCTATGTTAAAATCGCGACATGGGCAGTCCTTGGATGATGGCGGTGCAAGTGAGATGTCGGTCCAATCGGAGGTTGGTGATGATAATTCATGTAGTTCAGGGTCTTTGAAGAGGTTTAGCTGGAAGGAAATAGAGGAGATGACTATGAGCTTTTCGGAAGTCGTTGGGCTCGGTGGCTACAGCACCGTGTACTTGGCTAAGCTGCCGGGTTCAGCCATGGGTGCTGTCAAGGTTTATAGCTTCAGTGAGCGCCTAAACCAGGTCTTCAGGAGTGAGATGGAGGTTAACTCCGAGCTTTCACACCCTTATATTGCCAGGCTTTTGGGCTACTGTGATGAAAGAGGTAAAAAAAATATATATGTTCTTTGATCTTGATTTCTTGATTGATAATGATCTCTCCATGGAATCAAATCAAATTTGTGTTTTTCCTAGAAAGAGTTTCTTGTTTGGTGTTTGCAATTATTGAATTCATACTTTCACCAAATAAATAAATTCATTCTTGTCATCTTCTATGGGGCCAAGAAGTTTAAATTTCACTTTCCATCCAATAAAAAAGAGTCAAACTAAATTAAGTTAGTGATTATTCTGAAAAACGCTTGGCAGGTACTTGACGATAAGCTAGGGTCAAGGATCTAGCCGTCTATGCGGATTTCATGACGGGTATTTGTAGCCTAGGCGGGTCTTAGCGACCTTGATGGCCTTGGTGGAGAGGTCAAGGGTTTAGACAGGGATCTAGGTGGGTCTTGAAGAGTTTTTTAGAACAGTGCCTATAATGAAATCATTTGAGATAATTTATATTTGCTACGTGTTTAAGAAAATTAATATTATAGCAAATAAATTGACATTTTCGGGTCATAAACGACAATCTATTATAGATTTAGTACTACGTGTTCTCATTTGAAATGATGCTTTATAATAGACTACTGATCGTGCATTGTTTGTCCTAATCACATTTTTTTAAAAATCTATAATGAAGTCATTTTACTATTTGCAGATGAAGGAGTGTTAGTATTTGAGTACATTCCTCATGGAACTCTACAAGAGAAGCTTCACAACAAGACCAATTCACAAGTGCTTCAATGGAAGACTCGAATGGCGATAGCCTACCAACTAGCACAAGCCTTAGGATACCTCCATGAGCGACAATCTCCCCACATAATCCACGGCGACATCAAGGCCTCCAACATCCTGCTAAGCCTCGACGAGAATGAGGCACAAGCATATTGCAAGCTATGTGACTTTGGCTTTGCGAAGATGGGTTTCTCATCGGCTATCAAACCAAACTCCTCGTCCTCCTCCTCTTCGCGACTAGCAATGATGGGGTCCCCGGGATACATTGACCCTCATTACCTAATGACAGGGATAGCTTCCAAGAAGAACGACGTTTACAGCTTTGGAGTCATATTGTTGGAGCTTATAACCGGGTTGGAGGCCTTCCCTTCCGAGAGGCAGCAGCTGCTCACCTCAATGGCGAGGAAGAGTGATGGGAGCTTCGACATGGAGAAGGTGATGGGGATGGTTGATCCGCGACTCAAAGGTGGGGCCAACATGGAGGAAGCGAGGGCCATCGCTTGTATCTCTTCCATGTGCCTTCACCATTTGCCTAGCCTTAGACCATCTGCATCGGAGATCTGCCAAACCATGAAGGAGAGCATCTCTTCCATCTCTTTCTTGTGTGAATCCAAGAAACTCTAAAGGCGAAATTCAGTGGGTGTGTAGCTGTATTATAAATTTATTCTTTCAATTGTTTTTATTTTAGATTATATATTCATATAAGGCCTCCATTGATGAGAGCTTGGGACTCCAGAGTGGAGTTTGCAAGGTCAAATCTTATTGGGAGGAGGGTGATCAAAGGTTCAAAAATTGTGTTTTTGCATCAATTTGTCCAATTTCTTAGGTATATTATGTAGTTGATGTCACAGTTAGATGTAAACAGATCAATTACATTGCATTCATATGTTAATTAATCGCGTTTTTTATCGTTGAATTTCACTTGCAACACATGGTTAAAGCCCTTTGTTTTTCAATTATGCTTCAAGGATTCCAATCCTGTCAGTGCAACAAAGGGAAAACTATCTTAAATTTGTGTCGCCTTCAAGGCAAACCCGCCTGACTGCACAAAGAGGAGATCAATATAGACGTCGGAATCAAGTAGGAGATGGACACCTTATTGCACAGAGTAGATATGATATGAACATCACACACAGCTGAAAAACAGTTAACTAGTAAACAATCAAGAGACCCCAAGAACAATGTCAGCTGTCCACAAGATGCTCATTGCTTGACAGTAAACTTACAGAATTAAGCTAAGCATCAAGAGATTGCCAGTTGTATTGAAGTCCAAAGTGTAAAAAGGATTGACAGATTCACATTCAGTAAGAGGAACTATATATATACACAGCCATATCTAAGGATTACATGTCAATCCGACGACAACAGTGAGGATACCATGATATGCTTCAGTTGATGTGTACCTGTTAAAGCATCTGTGAAAGCACACCATGTGTGAGGAAGGCAAACTAGCTCGTGTCCGGTGAGTCCTCTAAACTATCCCAATGATCTGCTTAACCAATGATTTACGAACTCTATGATGCAGCCGAATATTCTCAAATTCCGAATAGCTGATACACATGCTAGCACCAGCAAATACGCAATGCCTTCGTTAACTTAAGCTTGATCCACATGATTTCTGAACAATCTACGCCACCATGGGCTCAGAGTCATCAGGGGAAACATTTGCAAGGTCAGGGAGGGCAGAACTCACCGAAAACTTGAGCCAATTCTTCCTCTCAGCGAGCTTGAGAGTGGGTTGCAGCACAAGCCCAACCACGACGAAGAAAAGGCTCACCACCAGGACTTTGACAGAAGAAAGAGCCAGGACTACGCAGATAAGAATTGTCGGAGGAATGCACATCATAATGGCACCAACCGTCCCAACAGGGATCTTGTAAGGGCGTGGTGCATTCGGTTGCTTGATCCTCATCACCACAAAAGCTACGAACTCGAAGATCATCCCAAAGCAGTACAAGAAGTTCTCTGCAGCAATGATCTCATCGAAGCTTAGCCAAGAAAGAAGGATCACACCAGATGCTGAGAACAATATCCCGACAAGAGGAGTCCCATGGCGGGATCTCTTTCCGAAGAACGCAGGGAGCATCCCCCTCTCTGCCATGCCCAAAAGCTGGAATGAGTCACTACTCATCTCAGTCACAAACATTCCCATATTGGCAACTGCAGCAGCCCCTTGGATCCACCAGCTCAACCACACTCCACCAATGAGTTTCGCGACATCAGAAAAGTATCCATCACTCCAAAGTGACTGGTTCAATGGGATAGCACCAGTGCCAGCCAGTAGAGGAAACAGGTATGCACACACAACAAAGATCATTGCGGAAAATAGCGCCTTAGGAAGCGTCTTAGTCGGGTTCTCCACCTCCCCGGTCAGAGTACTAACCGAGTCCCAGTAGTTGAGGTTCCAAAAGAGTGTGTTCAGATACAGACCCCAATCAACCCCATGTATGTTAACAACCAACCACCTAGATGGCTCCAATTTGGGGATTGAAATCAATGTCATAACCGCAAAAGGAAGGATCGAACACACTCCCAATATAACAGCAACCCATCCTACAATGGTCATGCCCCTATAATTCAAGAATGTGAGGACTGCAGTAAGAGACAGCACTGATAAAACCCTAGGGTAACCATGGCTCAAAGCGGGGACAGCGGACTTGAGGTAGTCGAGAAAGAGGACTGGATAAAGTGCATTGTCGATAACTCCGCTAAGCCACTTCATCCAGCCTTGCTGGAAGCCCCAATACTCGCCCAAAGCAGACGATACCCAAACCACATAACCGCCATTTTCCGGGAACATTGTTCCCATCTCTGCAGTGATCAGCGCCTCAGGCACAGACCATATGAATGGAAACACTATGAACCCTAAAATGGCAAGAAGAGGGCCAGCTGCACCAACACTGTCTTCGATTCCGAATGGTCCGCCGGAGACCTCATAGAAAATGAGGAAAACAAGTGGCAGTAATGAGACCTTCTTCAGGTTTTCATTAGGCCTCGGTGATGATGATGATTCTTCATCATTTAAGCCGACGTAGTTTGCCAATCCCCCCATTTCGATTGATGCTTGGTTGTTAGCAGCGCCTCCCAATTTCTGCAAAATCAGATCCCATATCAGAGAAGCTTTGATTTTATTCACCACAGATCAACAGTTGACCAAATCAGAAAGTTTGAAACGAGAAACAAGAACGACAACAACAACCCAGTCTATCCCGCGATAAAGCAGGTCTGGGGTCAGGATGTACGCACTCTTTTCCCGAACAAGTCGAGAGAGTGTTTCCGATAGACCCAATGGGGGGTTTAGTGGAAGGGATGAACAGATTCAGAAACTAAGACGAATGTCGATAGAGCACCCAAATTGCGAGGGATGCTAAAAATCGCTGGACGCTTTTTGTAGATGGTTGGGCGGAAATTGAATTGAATGCGTGAAAAGTGAAAACACGAAGGATAGGATCGATTAGAGGGAATTTCAAACCATGAGAAGGGATTGGATAAATCCAGCAGGAGATCGAGTTCAAGTGGGGCTCCTCATCTTTGGCGTTGAAGACGGAACCAAAAATAGGAACAAGAGATTGTCAAACCGAAAGGGGGAAAGATGAACTATTCCCAATTGCAACATTATTGGAATAAAAAATAAGAAGATTTTTTAATATTTTTTTTTATCACACCTTATATATATTTTTATGATAAAATAAGATTTGAAATATAAAATAGGTCTGCTTTGATTCATTTTTCGTTGTTTGTATTGCCCGATCTTTTGCACCATTTTCTATATATTATTGTGTATGATTGATGTCTGCCGTCTACCGGTCCTTCGAACTTCAAACTTGTCTAAGCTCGAATTTTTACTTAATTAAAAAAAGATAAATTTATTTATATTCTCACTTTTATCATATTTCTCTTTATAATTTTTTAATCTAAGATAAATATAATCTATAAAATATCAAATAAATATCTATGTTATGTTATTTTAAATGAAACGGTATTAATTGAAAAATTATTCTATTCTAATAATTTTGATGTAATAATTATTATATAATCTAATTATTTTTATTTTTTAGTAAATTGAATAATCTAATTAAAGTAAATCTTATTAGATATATCCATACTAGTACAGTTCTCGTGCCATGACGCATTTTTTGGAATAAAACAGTAATAATGTAACATATTATAGAGATAAAATAAAACAATAACATAAAAAAAGTTTGATAGATTTGATTGGTACATAGTCTTCAAATTAAGAAACTCTATAAGATGTTATATTATAGATATGAATTTTGATAACTGTTGTGGAAGTAAATAAAGTTTGATAGATTTAACTAGTGTAGATTATTATAAAAATAATGATACATAAAATATGGAGAGTTTATTTGTTTAAAATTAAGATTTAAATGAGAATAATATTTTTTTAATAATGTATTTTTAATGTCCCGTAGCTCTCATTGTTATGATTTAAAATAATTTTATCTCCTCATTTTTACTATTATATTTTGAATTAATCTCATTATTATTATTTTAAAGACTTACTAAAATATAGATTATCCTAAATTAATAATAATGAACAAATAAATTTGTATTTAAAAGACTGTCCATAAAATGAAAGGTAGTTTTGACACATTGTTCAAAACTTTTCTGTTTTAAGATTTTTTATAGAATACAGATATAAATATATAGATATAGATATTATAATAATAATATAAATAAAATTATTATTATTATTATTAAATACAATATAAATAATATGATAATAAAATACCTCATTTGTGTAGTTTTTTTTTTAATGAATTAATGTTAATTGAAGTTTGCAACCATTTTTAGCAAATTAACCACGGTTAGAGACGAAGATAGAAAGGGGATATTGATGTGGATCGAGTAAGTGATCGACCATACCAAATAAATCGTACTGCACTAATTTTATATGATACTAATTAATCAACTAAAGAAATTAGTTTCCTATGGCGTTTTGACGACCTTTTACTTTGTTTAATTTGTTTTTTGAGGGAATGATGGTATTCGTAGTGATGACTTTGTTCTCATTCGCATGCGCGAGAGCATAACGGAATGGAATAAACTCCTCCATCTTAACGTCATCCTAATTAACCACAAACTAAACTTGATGATTTTAGTATGAGAATCTCCTTTCGTAATGACATATCTTTGTTTCAATTTGATTTTTTTTTTCACTCTCTCTTATTAGTTTCAAGTGTCATTTTCGATTGTAAAATTTCACTTTTTTAAGTATCGTTTCAGGTTATTTAGAAAATTCTTTAGCATTGAGGTTGCAATTTTTGTTGAAATTTGTTTGTATCGACTATTTTTATTCATTCATATCAATGAATTATTACTCCATCCGTTTTAAAATAAATGTTTTTTTTTACTATTCCGCTCGCATTTTAAGGATATAAAAACTCTATAAAATATTTTTTTTAATCAATTTTTTTTAACAAGTTCATACATATTACTAATAAGTATGGAATCATTAAAAAATATCATTAAAAGATAATAGTTTATAGAGTTTTTATCTCTTTAAAAAACGTGCACTAAAAGTCAAACAGATGGAGTACTGTTTAAGTTTAAAAAAACACCTATTGTAGATTAAGAATGTTCAAATTGGGTTCCAAATAGCTTGACGCACATGCCAGGCCAATCAGTAAAGATCCCCTACAACACACTATGTATCACTCGGTGTGTCACAAAATTAGTTTATATGAAAATTATTGTTAAAAAAATTTTAAAAAATTATAACAATATTGTATTTGAAAATTCATATACATTTGTAAAAAAAAAATTTGAAAATTATAGTAAAATCATTAATTTTTGCAAAAATGTTGTTATTTTGTGACTTTTACACATATGTATTTTTTAGGAAAATATTTTTATGATTTTTCAAAATATTTTTTCACAAATGTGTAAGAATTATCAAATACAATATTTTTATAATTTTTGGAATTTTTTTTAACAATAATTTTTATATAAACTAATTTTGTGACACTCCGAGTGCTACACGGTGTGTTGTAGGTGATCTCCATTGCAGGCCAATTGGGTCAGACAATCAAATACAATAAATTATCATCTGGATTGCGTAATTGAGTAATTTGAGTGGTTTGAATCTGACTAACATGTGGGAAACAAGAGAGAGCAATAATAGCATTATTATTATCTTATATTAGTATTTTTTAACTTTTTATTCAAGAATTCAAGAAAGGAAATTTAATACCATATTCACTGGGTAAAAAAAAAATTGACAATGAACAAATTGTTATTAATATAATAAAAAAGTCACAAGATTTTGATAGGGGTTTAGTTGAAAAGAAGACTTTATAAATTACAAGGTCTAAAACCATCACTATGAAACATTAGGAGAAGAGAATAGTCATATAGTGTTAGTTTTTATGATTAAAAAAAATAAAGTGGTAGTTTTTGTAAAATAAAAAAAGTACTGCATCTTTATTATTCTAAATACTCCGTAATACATTCCCATGAGGGAATGATAATCAGAGATCATACCTTCTTACCATCTTTTAGTGCTTGGAAAAATCTATGGACCCCAATTGGGCCATAGTTGAAATCTTGAAAATATGTGGAGCTCTTTATTCGGATTTTATATTCGATTAAAAAATAAGCATTCATATCCTATTGTTTTATGATATACGTAACAATAGCTCCACATTTCTTAAATTCAATATTAAAATATGTCCTTTCTCTTTGTGAAATAATCAGGGTCACCTTATTATTATTGAGTCTAGCCGATTTATCAATGTCCATTTTTTTTGTAAACAAAGGGAGTTAAAGAGTAATGGCTACACATCAACACAATGGGTGTAGCCCTTTCCCATTATTTCCTCTCTAATTTCTTCTTCAAAGATGGCCTCTAGACTTCAAATCCATTTGAAGTGATTGCGAATCTCAATTTTTTTGGTGTACGATGAGAATCTCAATTTCATTTTTTTCCCTAGGTCAAATAGGAATCTCAATTTTAACATGTGTAGATTGCGGGATGAGAGTTATTGATTGACGCATCTCACGCTTACAATAAGTTACGATTTTTGGGTATAGAATAAGAATATTGCTTTCTCAACGACAGTCGATTCTATATTTAGCAAGGGATCTTTCTCAATTTTTGGACATATGATAGAAATATGAATAAATTATAATTTATCATCCGTCGGATTTTGTTATTTAAATAGTATAACACAAATGGATCGATGTCCTCATATAGTGTATATGATTGAGGCAAATCCATTAGTCATTCCAACCTTTAAAAAGAGAAATGACAACGCATGCCATAAAAGAGACGATACTCGGACCCTTTGAGCACCTAAACCAATTTTAAGAGTCCTAAAGTGACCAAAAGATGACTTTTTACTATCTTTATCCAAGGAAAAAAAATTTAAATACCATTTAAAATTTTAAATAATGTAAAAAGTAAATGGAGGAAAAAGAATACTGTAATATACGATTTTTTTTCAAAATATTCAAAGAAAAATAAAAAATTACAAACAAATTCACAAGTTCTAAATATTTACAAAAATATTCAAAATTTGCAGAGAAATCAGAAAAACGCGGTCTAAGACCGCGTTTTTACTTGTTTTTATTTTTAAATTAAAAAAAAAAGCAAACTAAACCCTGAAACGCGGCCTGAAGCCGCGTTTCATTTGTTCTAGAACGAAAGGGGAGATGGGAGCAAAGGATGGAGGCCGGGGAGAGGGAATCTCGTCGGGGAGATGGAAGCAGGGCCGGGGGAGAGGGAATCTCGTCGGGGAGATGAACGGCCGGTGCTAGATCGGAGGTCGGGAGAGGGAATCTCGTCGTCCTCGCCGCCCACGACCTCGTCGGAAGCAACCCCCAACCCTAACTCCCCCGATGTGCAAGGTCGGCTCCTCCTCCGCATCGCCGTCGACCTGGAGCCCGGCCCTAACTTCCCCTGCCCATCTCCGGCATCCGCCACCGCAGCCCACCGCCTCCTCTGCCACCGCCCTTCCTCCCCGCTCACCCTCGCTCTGCCCGACCTCCGCTGCCACTGACCTCCGCTTCCACCAGCCCGCCCTAACTTCCGAAAATGGGGGCTCCCATGGCCGACATCGCCTCGCCTCCTCTACGGCCGCCATCGCCTCGCCTCCTCTATGGCCGCCATCGCCTCGCCTCGCCTCCCATGACCGAGCCTCCGGCCCTCTCCTCTCTCTCCCTCCTCCCCTTTCTCTCTCCTCCGCCTCCACCTAAATCCCCAATGACGCCCAATCCGATCTAGAACATGTAGAAAACCCGATCAAACAAAAAATTGTTGGAATCAGGCACTCGATCGAAAGCTGCAGAGGAGCCGCCGGCCGGATCCCAGCCTGATTTGGGAGTCGTCGCCGCCCGGATCCCAGCCGCCGCCCCTATTCATCCTCTTCCCCTTCTTTTATCGATCGGAGCGACAGAGGAGCTTCGCGCCTTCTTTTTCCTTGCCGGAGACGGCTCCGTCTGCCCCTTCCTCTCTCCTCCGCCTCCCTCCGGCCCTTTCCTCCCCCTCCCTCCGCCCCTTCCTCTCTCCTCCGCCTCCCTCCGGGCTTCTTCCCCGTTTCAATTTTTCTTGAAAAAAAAATAAAAATAAAATAAAGAGACGTGGTCTGAGACCGCGTCTTTTGGTTAATAATTTTTTCACACCTTTTCACCCAATTTTAATTTCTGACCTTACAAATAAAACGTGGCCTGAGACTGCGTTTTTCTGCCGGATCTGACAAAAATGAATATTTTCGCAAATAGTTTGAAAGTGTGAATATTTTTATAATTATTTATTTTTTAGTAAATATTTTGAAAAAAAAATTCGTAATATACTTCTACTTATCCCTAATCAAAGCTTATTATGACGGATTTCCATTCAATTTACAAACAAGCGTGCGAATTGGTAGGGTCTTCCTATTTCATTCATATCAAAAAATCATTAAATTATTAAAAATATCATATACTCCTAAGAAAAATTAATAAGCCTAATTAATTTATTCATTTATTGGTATATATTTATATTTAAAAAATTATTTCTATTTTATCTTACAACATTGATCAACTTAATTAACAACCAAATCCAGAAAAAAATAAAATAAAATAAATTTAAACCAAAAAAAAAACTAAAAAAATAAATGTTTTCATGATGTAAGATATTTTTGTCTTCAAGTATAATGATGAAACAGACAACTGATCCCATCCCGGAAGCAACGCCGGCGGCCGGTATTCAGTGTCCGAGTGAATTTAGTTCAGACTTGAAACGCAGTAAGCAGAGAAATTGGAGTAACTCAGAACCGAAAGAGGAGAATGAAACAAAAAGCGGTTACACTTACCTCATCGCGATCGGAAGCTCCGGAAGCCGGCGAAGATGTCATTTCGCTACGCGCGGCAATGGCAGCTGGTGCTCCGGCAGATTCATGCCGGCGACTAACCGGCGGAGCCGAATCTCGTTCTCCACTGGCGCAGTCGACTTCCGATTTCATCGATGGGAGATCGAAAATCTGCGAATTCACATCGTGAAACAAATAAAATTGAAAACCGAATCGATCAATTCAGGGAAAACTAATCGGATTCGCTGAAGATCACAGATAAAATAGACTTACTGGATGATAATTTGACTTGAATCGAGTGGTGCTGAAGCAACGTGATAGCGAGAGCGAGAGGCGTGAAAGAAGAGAAGTTGGAGTGGTAACAACTTACAAATCGTTCCGTAAGTCAAAGAGTGAAGCTGGTTAGCTGGAGCCTTAGCCTTTTCGTTTTTTTATAGGGAAGCAATCATCTTTTCTCTTCTTTTATTTCCCACAAATTTAAAATATTAAGGAGTATTTTTTTTTTGACTACGGGTCTACGAAGACGACGGGAGGCAGAGGAGGTATCCCGTCGGCAGGGCGGAATTAGTAACAATATTTTTTTTTCGGTCTTTCTATCGTATATATACTTATAATATAGACCTTAGGCATAGGGTAAGAATTAATCTCTTATAAAAAAATCGGTGTATCCTAACAATCTAATTTAAAATTTGGCTAAAATAATTAAATTAAGGAATTTTTTTCTCAAACGGGAATCTTACATAGAAAGCGTATTTTTTTTGTTATCCTGTCTGTCGATTCATCGGTCTCTAGAGAGATCAGGTATTTGTTTAGCCTAATTTTTTTAAAATATTTTCATGTATAAAAAAATAGTAACTATATTAAATTAAACAACTATATCCAATTTTTTGTAAAATAGTTTGAATAATATATAGTTTATTTATTTTTTCATTTGGAGAAATTTCAGGAAAATGTTGGAGATGGTCTTAATATCCTCTAATATTTTTATAGATACATATTTCTTTTTCATATTAAATATTTATGGACTTTTTTTTTTGATACAAGGTGGAGGTTTGGGGGTGGTCAACCTCGGTTGGACAACTGTCCAATGGCGTTCTTACGGACTAAATCCTCAATCCCAGCTGGACACCGCTCAACGGAGAAAGAGGAGGTCAAACCAGTGTGCGCCAATCTGTCATTGACCTGGTTACCTTCCCGTAAAGTGTGGGAGAAGTCGATGGCGTCGAAATAATTGCAGAGGCCGAGAACATCTGTAATCACCATCTCAATAGGCCACGGGCAAGTACCGATCCCACACAGGGCGTTGACATCGGTGAGACAATCTCCTTCCACCACGAGGCGTGAGAAACCCATTCTAACAGCAGAGAGAAGGCCGGCATGAAGACCAAGAGACTCAGCTTGTATTGAGGAAGCGCTCCCAAGTCCATGCGCACCACAGGATACCACTCTACCACGGCAATCGCGGATAACAAACCCAGCAGCAGCTTGGCCAGACGCGATCTTGGCTCCATCAAAATTTAGCTTCATGAATCCCTCGGGCGGTTTCTTCCATTTAACTTTTTTCTAGCGTCTCGATCTATTTTGAGGTTTGTGATGTATAGTTGTAGCCTCATCGTTCTCTAGATCATATTCAAGAGCTGTTTTCCAAGATAACCTATATTGTGTAATTGTTGTTATCCATTGTTCCATATTTCTGACATCATGATTTTCGAACACAATTTTGTTTCGCATAGACCAAATCCCCCATAAGGAGAACGCTAGTATCGATTTCTGAGTAGCTGATAGCTGGGAGAAGATTTCAACACTTATCATCTTGTAGGCCTTGTTAGTTTTGTCAGTGTTTCGTATTATTCTTTCAACATGCTTGTTCATTCTTCCAATTAGTGTCAGAGATGTCGAGCATGTCGTGAATAAGTGGGTTGCGTCTTCTTCGCAATGGCTGCAGAGGGGACAACCTTGAGGGACATTTATGGACTCTAATACCCGTGTGGTCCTTATAAATAAAGGGACAATTTTGTATAATTTTTTTTCCATGGTATGTTTATCAATCGATTTATCTAATTTTTTAGTATATCCATACAATTCGATATGAATATCACTACGTTATTTAAAAAACATGGTCAAACATTGAAATTTTATAATGACAAATTGGCTTCGTTTTTAATTACAAAATTAGGAATTTCTTATTTAAACAATCATGTTGAGTATAAAAAATAAATATTAGTTCAAATGAAGAATAAATTATTTCAAATGAATTTAAAAAATCTGACAAAATTGAAATTATGGCTGACAATTCCATCACATTGATGATTAGCACTAGTGAGAAACATCAAACATGTAT
This sequence comes from Persicaria maculosa, assembly GCA_963922045.1. Taxonomy (NCBI): domain Eukaryota; kingdom Viridiplantae; phylum Streptophyta; class Magnoliopsida; order Caryophyllales; family Polygonaceae; genus Persicaria; species Persicaria maculosa. The sequence goes on along the minus strand of OY998255.1, from coordinate 76,423,374 downwards.
ATGGTATTATGTATTTGCAAAGAAATGATCAAGAGCAATATATATTCCAATCTTTTAGAGTCACTTTTGGCCCAACGAACTTGAAAATCTAAACAAGGAGATAACATTATTATATTATATGCATGCGTGTGGTACATTAAAGCAAACGTGCAACAATCCCAATCATCCCAAAACCACTTAAAACACTATTGTCCAGCATAATATATTAATAGGAAAATGGAAAAAATAAAAAATAAAAAATCACATCTTAAATGTGGCACTTTCATTAAACAATCCTTCAAATAAAAATTGCAGAAGTTCATTCTTTAAATCAGATGTTTTAGTAATTTATCATTCAATCTCGAATTTTCGTTAAACTGGTGTTAAAATGTAGAAAAAGGCATTTATACCCATCATTTTTAAGATTACTTTATTAATTGATCAAGCTTGAATTGAATCCCTTGCACAATGACCCGAAACAAGACATAGAACTGGCAGCAAAGGAGATCTGTAACAATCCATAAAAGATAGACAATAGAGTTAGATTCATACATGAAATTGGATAATAGGAATACTGTAGTAAGAACACATCAAATCAAATTGAAAAAACTCATCTAAAGACACAAATTGGTGGTAGAGGAGGTAAAGCCATCTTGTGTGTTTTCATGTTCTAAAATTATTGCAAAATAACTTCGTTGTCAATGCTCTCGAAAATATCACTCTCGATGTAGCATACCAAAGAATCATTTAGGTACTCATCACCCATCTATGTTATGCAAATCTGTCTTTACAAAACTCATTGCAGAGAAGGCTCTTTCAACTGTTGCAGTTGTGGTGTGGTATATATCCGAACCCATTGCTTTAGAAGCGATTTCGCCCCGACTGGAGTCCGGAGGTGCAAGTCGGCTCTTGGTATCGCCCCTCCATGGTTACACAGCGCCCTTCAAAAGTGTGCACTCGCAATCAAAGATATGAAATCAACAAGGACTCAGAGCACTTTTTTACAGAGGAAGAAGATGAAGATGTCTGTCTTTTGGAAAATTGAAGACCGGTTTAAAGGGAACTAAACGTGGGTGAGAAAAAACGTTCCCACTATCCCCAAAAATCAGTTACCAAATACTCCATCCGTTTCAAAATAAATACCTTTTTACTATTCAGCACACATTTTAACGATGTAAAAACTCTATAAAATATGATTTTTTAATGAATTTTTTTATATTGTTATACTTATTACTAATAAATATGAAATTATTTCAAAAATTGATTAAAAAAATAATATTTTATAGAGTTTTTACCTCCTTAAAAAGTGTGCACTTAAAGACAAACGAAACTTATTATGAAACAGATAGAGTAAATGACAAGCTTTTAAAATATTATTTTATAAATTAATTATAAAACTGCACAATCAAAGTGCGATGAGAAAAGTTCAAAACCCTTAATAAAACCCTTAGTTCAAACATTATTTCCAACAAATACTATTACAAGAAAGAGCATATGTTACTTCTTGCTTCCAATTCGGGGTGCTTCTTGTTACTTCTTGTTACTTCTTGCTACAATCCACAATAGGTCCAAGGTAGAAAACAAAACATGCAATCACGGGGAAAACCCAATCAGCTAATCAAACAGATAAAGCTAGTTAATTATTAGCCTTCTTTCTCAAATATTTGGCATTCAAACTCAACAACAAAAATCGGGGAAAGGCCCTCCGACTTGGCTAGAGCAAAAAATGTTGGCTCAAGTTGTTATTATGACCACAATGTAATTTTGGTCTTCTATCAAATTCCAAACTCAATTTTTGAAAGATATATATGCATAGTCATCCAACACACAGCTCAAAGGAACAAAAAATAAGGTCAGGAACAACAGAAGCAAGGAATCACATAACTCAATAAATAGAATTGTCATCAGAACATGTGAAGTAATTTTGAGATGGTTAAAGCACAAAAATAATCATTAAGAGTAAGTTGAGTAACAATTAATAAAACCTGACAGAAACAATTAAAGAGAATATGGAGTTCAACATATGACACCTGAAACGAGCAAGCATGAGTTGCAAGCGGTGACATGAGCGAATTCCTGAGATCCTTGACAGCGCCGACTTTCTCTTTGCTATATATGCTTTGTGTTAGGGGTTGATTCTACACTTGCATTGCAAGAATGGGGGTTCAAAGAAAGCTGCCCATCACAGATTAGCTTGAAAGCCTTTCTGAGCTTCTCCAACTCTAGGTTGCGAAAACGGTACCTGAGTATGGAGTGAAGAAGGTCCTCATTCTTCTTCTTTTTGGGAGATTTGCGTGCTCTTTTACTCATACTTTTGTAATGCTTATACATTTTTAGGATGAGTTTGTTGAGCAGTTTGAGAGCAGTATATATCGTGGTTCGTGTTGGCAGTTAATGTCTCCACCATTGCTGATGGGTATTCAGCCACAGGTTCAGAGAGGGCTTTGGCAGGCGTCCTGTGTAGGATTGCAAAAACATGAGACAATATATCTATAGGCATGTACAAAACATAACTCTAATAATCCAAGACATTTTAATAGATATCATTGTGCCGGGATGAAAGTTGCAACTTACAGAAAGCAAGCGCTCAAGCGGGTGGGAATTTTCTCCTAATAGTCGCACAAAGGCAAGCCAGTTCCAAATTGGGTGACATAGCAGCCCTTCACAACAACATTTATAAAATCCTCCTCATCAATATATGTTAGTTTATCAAAATTATCTTCATCACTACTTCGAGCCGAGAGATCTGAAACTAGTGTGAGGGCATCATCAACCTCATCCCAATCAAAAGTTATAATGTAAAGAGTATCTGTACCATATCCTTGATATATGACACAATTACTCTTCCCCTCATCATCGCCATTAATCATTGCTTGTAGTCCGTAAAGGGTCTTCTCAAAACCATCAAAGAAAAGATTCAATCGTTGAAAGCATAGAACTTGCACAACCCTTGTTCGTGACGAGGTAGGCTACAACGAGCTGGCCAAATTGATTGTCCCATATTCCAAGGCAAGGACAAGTGGACAACATATATGGGGTTTGTTGAAGCTCCATGTGTGTATTCTTCAATGCACATTCCAAATCTAAGGTATAAAATTTCAGCTACATGCTTAATGGTGAAAAAATTACTACGTTCACAAGGATACCTATGCAACTCCCATTTATGCCTTTTGACGTCAAAGACAACAAATTCACTACGTGATTCATAAGCCCTTCCATGTAGGCTAATAAACATGCCAGTTGATGCATAGATCCGGTGACCAACTGCAAAGCGTTTCGATATGTACATGTTGCATGAATCATCATTGGGGAAGCACAAGGGAAAGAGTTCATACAAACCACGACCAAGGTTATTAAGGCTGAGAACCCCATGTGATGGAATCTTAGCACGAAGAAGGGAAGGAAGCTAGAGTTTCGATCACATGTATTTGGTCGTCAATCTTAATTACTTTTGGCCAGAATTTGGGGTTGGTGGAATAATGTTGGAGCATTGGGAGAGATGGAGATTGCCATCAGCTAAAGACAAGTGATAAGTTTTACTCGATGAGCCCCCCTTAATGCCATACTTTTCATTCAAATATCTAAAAATCTCCAAATCTGAATAACAATCTTTCTAAACCAACGATTCAGCGTCCTTGGAAGATTATAACTCCTGCCCACTAACCATGTATGCTTGGGAGCCCAATCTTAAAAAACCCAACGAGAGAGGAAAATCCCGCGTTCCCAACTCAAGAGTGCATATTTTTTAGGGAACCACCTCATGTACACTAGAAAAGCAGCCATTAACGTTTTAAATTACACCCTCCGTTTTAAATTACTTGATGTTTTAAGGTTTTAGAAAGTTTTGCTAAATACACGTCGTTTAACACTTTCTGACCCACTTAAGTACTCCGTACCTTTTAAATTTCTATAATTAAAGTTTCTCAAAATTTATGTTCAATGAAAAAATAGCCTTAAGTACGTCCCTTCCCCATAAATTTGGGAGAACTCAGTAGAGATTATCATAATTATGGGGTAGTTAATTACGGTGGAATTTTCAGAGTTATCTGACACTTTGTACTCCATAATTTAATTCTTAATTTGTGTGTCTCTCCTTTAAACGTCAAGTAATTTAAATCGGATGGAGTATTAAATTTTTATATTAAAAATAAAAACTTTACTTACTCCTTGGTGTACCCCGTAAGTGTCTTTTTGAAGGTTGGTGTACAACATCACTCGTTTGATTATCATCAAATAATCCTCATTCGTGGGTTTTCTTTTCATATTTCTGTTCACATAAACCATTATTAATAATTAAAAAACAAATACAAAATAGCCTTAAAATTAAATTAAATTTAACCTTTAAAAAATAAAACTTACTCCATGCCTAGCGCTTTATTCGCTTTTTCCTTCCCCGAGCCGCATGTATAATAGGATTTACTCACATCCTTATTGATCAGTCTCTTAGCTATATAAGCTATCCTATACGCTTTTCATATCTGATAGAAACATTTAATATATTAGTTATTGTTGTTGTTGTGGTTGTGGTTGTTGTTATTATTATTATAAAATCAATAAATTTAAAAGAATAATAATGATAATAATAATAGATTACCTTGGTATGGTCCCGCCCCATAAAAATCCCTCCAAAATTTGGTTGGTTTGTTGAATCCTTACCCACTTCAGTTTCATATTCATTGGAAGCAACTATCTTCAAAATGATTTCTTCGTCAATCTTTCTAGCTTTATCAAGACGTGCACCCTTCAAAACTCGTTCCTCCATTTGCGATTTGAGTTGTTTTAAGAACTTTAAGCTTCCTGCATACGTAAAAATGAAACTTCCGCCATTCATCGAAATTGTACTTTTTAAAGACATCCCCTAATATAAATCATTGTCAAATTATCAATACTTATAAATAAATAATAACTTAACATTATTAAATATTATTTATGAAATACTAATAAATAAATAATAACTTAACATTATTAAATATTATTTATGAAATATAACTTAGAGCAATGGAGGCGACCGTCAACCATCGAAGATCCACGACTGTCCATAAATAATGACATTTTTCCCTTAAAAGGTAGAATTCCGAGCGTAATTCCCGTCTTTGGTTCATTTTTCCTGTATATTTTTTTAAAAAAATTATTAACACAAAGTTACTATTAATTAATAGTCTTTTATCCTTATAAATCAATGAATTGCTACCTAAATTGTTATTGAACCTAACTATCTTACATTCCTACTTGTATTACTATAATATTAAAGCAAGTTACTAAAAATGGCTTGTGGTCAATATGAAGCTTTTTGTCTGAAACTAGTTGATGAGAGGGGGAAATTTTGTGAATCTGGGTCCGTCTGAATTCTGAAGCAAGCTTGTTTTCTCTTTTCATTAAACCAGGGCGGCCAGCCAACATGGTGGATTGAAGTTTGTAAACAAAAAAGGAAATAAAAAAATTATTACCATTACTCTGAAAAATGTTTAAACAATTTTATACATTACTCTGAAAAATATTTCAAAGTAAATATTGTATCTTTATATATTAAGAATGACATAAAATTAGCCTTCAACTATTTTACATTTTTGGAAGGGTTAGAATGTCACTGTTATCTAAAGAAGAGTTATCTTTGGACAATATTTCAATTTAGGGGCAATCCTAAACAATACTAAAGTAATAACTTCTTTGCCAGGTGTCAAATTCTTACACAATTTTTTCCCTCCAAAAGTGTTTTACCATATATATTATGTCACATATACACCTAATGTCATATATAAATCTATTATTATTATTATTTCTTTTTATATATTTTTCCACACTTTTTCCCAATTTGGTCAGAATGTGATCTGTTTGATATTTTAGTGTTTTTTTTCTATTGATTATTTGTCAATTAATTCTAATATATCCTTTTTTCATCTAAGCTTGATTTAAACACAAATAAATAAAAACTATTAATTATCTATATATGAATATGGATTTCGTAGTTATTATTTGCATGGTTTATTTTTATTCTTATAGTTTTTATTTTATAAAGGAAATCATTTTTAATTTTTTATGTCCCGTTTATTCTTTATTAATCATATATCTAATTTATATTTATTATTATTTTTATTATTCTTCTCATTTATATTTTTTTAACATGATTACCATATAACTTTGTAAAAGATATCACTCTAAAAATAAATTAGAAAATCTGTATAAATGTGAAGATAAATTTTAACCCAATATGTATTTTAATAAATCTCATAATATCTCGAAACTGGATTTTTGAATCTATGGGTCTCTCAAATGTTGTCAAAGGGAGTTTAGAACAAACTTCCAGCACTTGATCAACCTAAAATTAAGATGGACATGAAAAAAAGTATGATTGAATTTGACATTTCTTATATAACTTATGGTTTTTATGATTTTAACAGGAATCTAATGTCATTCAAATATTCATATTTTTCACTATATAATATTTTTCATCATAATTATAAAGATTATCAATACCCTTTTACGTTATCCTATTAGATAATCAATATATTTCTTATATATATAGTAATTTCTAACCATAGTTTACATTCTCCCTCCTCCCTCAATAACATTATCCATGGTTTGTAATTATTGTGTCAATTTATTGATTTTCTAATATATATAATCCAAAGGTATAAGTTAACTGTTTAAATTAAAATTAAAATATATTATATTGAATAACACAAATATTTTTCATTTTAGGATATGATATCTATTTACTCCTATCAAAATATTTATTCTTGTAGATATATTTAATGCCCAAAAAATATAATTTTATTATTTCTCTATCCTATTATTAGTTTTTATTTCCATGGTTTTTTCATGAATTCTCCAATTGCTCATATCCCGGCTTCTTCTTTGTTCATTAGCTGATCTTTACATTTTTGTTTGTTATGTTGAAAATAAAAATTGCTTAAAAGATACTTAGTATTATTTCTATTTTAATCCCTTCAAAAAAGTGTAAAATAGTATTCTTGTACGAAAGAATTATCTTTTTTTTTTAGTTTTGCCTTAAACATGATTAACAACTATAACTAAGTTAATGATATTAATTTTCAAAGATGATTGAATTCAAAATTTTCCAATTATAAGATAAAGTAACTCTTTATAAAATTTTATAGTTGTCTGAGTGTTTCATTATCAAAGTACTGATTTTTTTATAAAGGGAAAATGACCTCTTCATTCAATTTTTGTTTGGTTTTAATAATTTGAAATAAATATCGCAACAAATGAACTTTTACTTATTATTTTGTTTACCAAAATGTGATTTATTAATTAAAGATAAATATCTTTAAGTTATAAATTAAATGAAGGTCTCTTACAAGAATTTGAAAATGAAGTTATAAAGAATAATAATAAGTGTTATTTTTATAATAATTTTAATGATTTTTATAAATGAAAAATGTTTTTTTTAATGACATAGTATTTTTTAGTAAAACATATTATTTCAGTAATCAAATTAAATATTCACACACTTTATAACAAAAAAATTATTTGAACGATTATTGAAGGGATTTTGTTTTAATCACTGTTCTGAAAAAACCCTTCAAGACCCGCCTAGACCCCCGCTTAAACCCTTGAACTCGCCCCGCCGTCAAGGTCGTGATAATCCGTCTAGACTGCAAATACCCGCCATGAAATCCGTTTAGACCCCGTCTAAACCCTTGACCCTACTCTACCAACAAGCATCCACTACGCGTTTTTTAGAACATTGGTTTTAACAATATCTTTTCAAACCCTTTGAGTTTGATTTTGTCAAAAAAAAATCAAGGAAGATGATCTTTTTGCATATTAGGATACGAATCACTAGATCTTAGGGATAAATTTTTTAAAACATATTTTATATTTTAATAGTACAAGTTAATATTATATTTATTTTTATATAAAGATAAAAAGTAGATATTTACAATTAGTATAACTATTGAATCCGTGCATAGCACGGGTATAGGACTAGTGACTCTACTAAATCTAAAACACAACGCTATTTATTTTCACTTAGTATGATATCTAACAAACGCTTGTTGATGGGTGACTATATTTTATAACCTATCATATGAGTGGTAGGAGGAGTGCACAATAGTGATGCCTACGTATTAAAACTATTTTTAACTTGAACCTACTCATTAAATGAATTTCAACACTAAACCAACAGGAAAAAGAAAGTCATACCTAATTTCATAATTATGATTTGAATATAGAAAATCTGAGAAGCTTGAGAGGCCTAAGATGCAATGTCCACTTTCGAATATACAAAAGGTCGTTGTTCACCAATCATCGCCTCCGTGTTGGGTTTCAAATTAGGCACTCGGGCCAGAGATTGGTCGGTTGAGCTTGATGACCAAAAGGATTTGGAAGCCGCAATGCATTTACAATTTGTCAAAATGCAATAATTTAAATAAAGTTAAGCAATAAAGAAATAAAAAATATCAAAATTTAGGAGACTACCTCGAATATGCAAGGGGTCGACGAAGTCAAGACTGTATCATAAAGGAAATCCAAAAAATCCACATTCACCTTATCAATGAACCACATAAAACATTTAGCAACCACTAAAATATTCGACAATTCGGTGTATGAACACCCAATAGGTTTCATAGACTGGCTTCTTCATTGAAACTTGTGCCCATTCTGCTTAAACTTGTGCTCATGTAAATGATGTACGCAATTCCTCAAAAAATTGAGAAAATGAAAATTAGTTTCCCCTAACGCATCAAACTTGCTAATCTATACCATTTTCAAACTACCCTCTGATACCACAAATCCTAACCGTTGTAGATATGTGGTCCACAACTTCCATGAAATTAGATTATTATGGAATGTCAAGCCTCTCATCTCCCAATTGAGTCAGAAACTTATCTATCTTGAGAGTAAGGTGTTTGAATGATTCATTTCCAGGCTTAAACGTAGCCTTAATCTCTGTCTCTATATCCGTAAACTCTACATTGGTATTGGATGATTTATGTCCCAATGGAATAATGGATACAAAAGGGCCCATTGTGATAATCGAGGACATACCAATGTTAGGCAATAATTTTTTTGTGTATGAGAACCCCTCTTGAATAAAGCATTGTACTATTGTAGTGCTTTAATATACGGGGAAAATGATCTAAATTGTTTTTTTAGGGTCAGAGAATCTACACAAGTGAGTGTCAAGGGTATCAAAGACGATGTAGAGTATAATACGATGTTTTGTCTGACCATAATCATCGACCTCAAAGGAATCTAATTCGGGAAGTATGTAGAGTCCATAGGAGGTGATAGTAATTTATGGTTGGAAATTGAATCGATAACAAGAATGGTGAATTTGGGATGGTTATTGCAACGAAATTGAAAAATTGTCCAAAGATGATCCTCCTTTGCATAATAATGACACTCTAACCATTTTAGAAGCTTAGGACTTGTTTGTTTTACTGAAAATCAGCCTAGAGAAAGGATTATTAGACTCCATCCAGTAAAAACATGTTTGTTTTAACACCTCAAAGGATTATTAGTGTTATGGGCCTCAATCAATTAAGCCCCTTTGTTTACCTCAAAAAAAGAAGCCCTACCTGCCTTCTTCCTCTTCGTTCACCCCCGGCCTCGTCCTTGTTCAGCACTTCAGCCGTTCACCCTCTCGTACTCGCAAGGCTGCAACCTTTCTCACTTCTCTCACGCTCACATCCACCGGATCTGCATCTCCTTTCTCGTTTTCTGTCGAATCTCCATCTTCTAATCAAAATCGTGCCCCTTTCTAGGACCTGACGCCTCCTCCTCCTCCGATCTGACGACATCTTCGCCTCCATAGAAGGAATCGACGCCGCTCAAAGATGAGATAGGAGCAGGGCCAAGGCGCCACTTCACCCTCTCCTTCGTGCAATGCCAGCGCCAAATTGCTGTATCAAAAAAAAATTGGATTTGTGTTGAATCTCAATTTTTTTTGGTTGAATTGTTGTATCAACAAAAAATTGGATTTTTTTTAATTGTTGTATCAACTGATTTTGTAATTGAATTTATTTTTTTTTGTTGAATTTCTTTTCAATAAATTATTAGGTAAGGAAGAAGGCAATTATTCCTCTCTTCAATCAACCAAACAAAATTGGAGGTTAACCATTTCTCATTCCTTTCCCTTCTTTTAAAATGATTCATTTCCTTTCCTTTCACTTCCTCTAAACTAAACAAACGGGCCTTTTCAATTTCATTTATGAATTTTATTTTCATATTTGAGTCTTTCAATTTTTATCATTTTTGTAATTGTATTTTAGTATATATATACATAATATTAATATACATTAATTTCATTAAAGTGTTTGAAGGCCAATCTAATATCTTTCTCAATATTAGAAGATTTCGTACGTATATCTTATTATAACAAAAAAAAAAGTGCACACACAAAACATTTTTAAATATTATTTCGTACATAACTACTAACAAGCATCAAATATGTATATTGCGGATTAATACCACAATAGTGAGTAATAAATGCATTAATGCAAATAAGCTTTAGAACATAAGTAATTTTACTAGGAATCTAACCGTTTAAAGGCATGATGAAAACATCAACGATACAATTATAAATAATTCAACAAACAAGCATTAAATGCAAGGAAAACTCCTAAACACAACCAGAAACCTCGATTCAATTTTCTCATAGGGGGAAAAACCAAACACTTATAAAACACTAAATTTTAAGCAACAGATATATATGAAATCAAATTTAGTACACAAGTATTATATGTCCCGAAGTTTCATAACAATAAACATATCAGTCCATGTATCATGCTAAATGACCAAACCACCAAGTCCTAATTAAATTCAAGAAATTCATATATAGACATACGAAAAACATCAATAATTCAACAAGAACTCACAATAAGACCAAATAAATAGGTAGATTTGAACATTAATAGAGATGAAAATGCAACAAAACGAATCCAAGCAAAACAAATTTTATCATTTGGATAAATAACATCTCAAACTATTCCATTTTCTCATTCTTACTTGCATAAAGACATTTAGTTTATTAGATCATTTTTTAATTAAATATTATTACACATTATTTCAAAAAAAATTTTAAAAATATGATCCATTACTCCCAAAAATGTTTCAAAAGTAAATATTGTATCTTTAAATAATGAGAATTACGAAAAATTGAAGTTCAACTATTTTACTTTTCTGGAAGGGTTGGAATGACACTATTATCTAAAGAAGAGTTATATTTGGACAATATTTCAACTTAGGTGCAATGACTCTTCAAAATCCAAAGCACAATATTATTTGTTTCACTTAGTATGATATCTAATATATAAGAAGCAATGAGCAGCTGGGTTCATAATATTTAGAGTATGTATTTAATAAACTCAGCACATTCAAACCCCCCCCCCCCCCCCCCCCCCCCAACCAAATAAAAAGTACTTATCATTACATACCTAAAGGATGATTGAACATTACAAAAGCACTTGGTTTTGAATACTATGACAAATTAACTTCCAACCAGAAGTATCATATTCTAAAATAAATAGTATCCCAATCTATTACCGGTTTTCTCATTATTCCTTGTATAAAAAAACATTTTGTTTATTATATCATATTTTTTTAATGAAAAATTATTATACATTGCTCCAAAAAATCTTCAAAAAATATTATACATTAATCCAAAAAAATGTTTCAAAGTAAATATTATATTTTAAAATATTAGGAATGACATCAAATTGATCTTCAACCATTTTGCTTTTCTAGAAGGGTTGGAATGTCAGTATTATCTAAAGAAGAGTTATTAGATTATATTTTAACTTTATTATAAAACACAATTTTTGGGAGAGATAGAACTATAGAAGTACATCCAAATGACTTTTGGAGGGGACAACATTTCATATAGACTTGAACGTATAAGGTAAGATAAATTGAAATGAGATTAAGCGTTTCTTACCCCATCAAGATTGTTCCTTTATGGTTACCCAGAATGATCGTTAAGACCCTTTCAACTAGTGGTTTACCACATTTGGAGTTAGTGATTGTGCATTTGGATCGAGTTATTGACTGTACGTTTTATTAAGACATGTTCAATAAGTGGTTTGCCACATTTGAGGTTACTGATAGCATGTACATTTGAAGCTATTAATTGTGCATTTCATTTCTTTACATCTATACTAGTTTTTTTTTTTATTATTAGGAAAGGATTCGAGCGAGGGGACTCTACCCGGCAGCATCCTTGCGGATGAGGTCTAGAAGACCTGAATCGTTGTGAATATCGACTCCCCGGACAGAGTGGCAAAGGTGTGCAACCTTATCAGCCACTCTATTACCCAAACGAGGCACATGAAAGAAAGAGACTTCTTTCAAAGTCGATAGAAGAAGTTGTACATCAGATAAAATTAGTTCAATTTTCCAAGGGCATTTAGTTTTTCTGTTTAAGTGGTCAATGATTATACTAGAGTTGCCTTCGATGTGGATTTTGTCAATATGTAGTTGAAGGACGTGTTGGATTCCCATTTTAAGAGGAAGAGCTTCCGCTTTGAGAGGGTTTTGTTTGCCAAGCTTTTGATAACAGAGCCGTATTGGTTGACCTTTCCAGTCCCGGATTATGGCGCCCGCCGTACTATCATTGTTTATTAGCGTTGATCCATCAAAATTTAGCTTAAGCGTGCCCCTTGGTGGTTTACGCCACACCATCCTTCTCTGATTCTTTTTCCTTTTCGGGGGATTGGAGTTATGTGGGACTATGGGAAAATCCTCATCTAGGTCAACCTCTAAACAGACTGTTTTCCTCCAGTTATCGATATGGGATTTGATTATGCGTAAAACTGTGTCCTTCTGCGGAAGGGGTTCCTACCGAAACAAATGATTGTTCCGAATATACCAGATCGACCACCAAGAAAAGGCAAGCACCTCCTTGGCAGAAGAATTGAGATCGTTCCCAATAGACGACGGGATAGGTTTAATGTCACGGGATAGGTTTAATGTAATAGTTGATTGTACCCGAGAAGGGAATTGGTAGATGGAACGTACGAAGGGACATTGAAGCAGGAGGTGGACCTCATCTTCCACCGCACCGTTGCATAAACTACACGTGGAAGGGATAGAGGCACCCCTACAGGAAAGCCTATAAGCAGTTGGGAGCCCATCCTGAGAAACCTTCCAAAGGAAATTTTTAACCTTAGGCGGAATGTTCACCTTCCATATCCAGGCGTTGTTGTCTAAATGTAAGGATGATTGAGCAGTCATTAATTTGTATGCGCTTGTAGTGGAAAACCACCCCTCTCGATCCGGCCACCAGTAGAGTCGATCCTCAAAATGAGAAGCAGGTAGCGGGATGTCTAGAATTTCCTTTACTATGCAATTAGGTAGCGCATTTTGTAACTTTTCCAACCACCATCTGCCCCCCATAATGTAGTCACTAACATCTATACTAGTGGACGGTACCGTGCTACGCACGAGTTTACTTTTAAAATTTTTTAATAAAATTTGATAGGAGTACTACATATTCCATAGGAAGCAAGTTTGAAAAACATATTTTATTTTATAATTTTACTTTTTTTCCCTACATATATAAATATAATTATTATATTTTAATAAATAGTATATATGATACTAATGAATTAGCAATAAATGGCCAAAAAAACTAACTTTACTATAGAGTATAGAGTAAGATAAGATAAGATATCGGATGTTATGGGACCTTTTAAGTATATGACACTCTTCTCATAAGCAAGTCTATCTAGATCGGGCTTTTACTTTGTTGGATGATTTGATTTCATAATTTTTCGAGTTCAAAAGTTTCGTAATTACTCAGTAATAAACAGAAATTCTGTCGAGTACCTCGAGGTATGGTGTTTTTCACGGAGTGTATAGAAGTTTTACAATTTTTGTGTGGTACCCTTGACATTTTAGAGTATTTCACCTCAACCCTTAAAATGTAAAATTACAGATTTCAAAGCTGAATTAATTGATTGCCAATTTACAGATTGTAAAACTTAACACATGTTGTAAAACTTATTTTACGTGCCATCCTACAAAGCATAATCAAACATTTACAAACTAAATAACCCCTAACTCGAATCAGTCACTGTAATTTTAGCCTGGGATCGAAACCCTAACCCCAAATTAACATGACAAATCAATTGAATATAGTCTTAAAAAGTTTCTACACCCCGTAAAAAACGCTATACTTCGAGCTACCCGACGAAATTTCCGAAAAAATTAAAATTATTGACGTTACGTTGAAATCGTAAAATAGGGCGGAAACATATCTTAGAGGATAAGAGTTTAGGAAAGCGTGAAGACTGGAGCGTAGTATGGGTGGGAGTTGGGGACTTATGGCGAGGGTAAAATGGTAAATTAAGGCGTTACACTCGAAGAAGCACAGAAAAACGAATATCTTCCGCCGGAAAACCTTATAAAATTACATCGCCAGCCCCTGCAAATCTCCACACGACTGCATCAAATCAGTTAGTATCTTCAATTGAAGCAGATCATTCAGCAAGTGGAATCGCCATGGCTCTCAAGGTTTGCTCTGAGAATATATTCTCCTTCTCTTGTCCGTGTTTTAGTTCAATCTAGCGTGGATAGTAATCGTTGTTTGAATCGGATCTTAGTTAATTGCTTCCTGAATACGTGTTTTGTAAGTTCGATTTGGATATCAGATTTTAGGTTGTTGTATCGTGCTCAATTTGTTTGTTGTTTGTCTGGATCATGAGCGGGATTTCAATTGGAAACGGTTTGGATCTCAATTTCCGTTGTCTAATTGCGGCTTTTGAGTTTCAGATTATTGTTAAAGATCTGTAGTTAGTGTTTTGCTTTGAGTAGGTCATCAACCTGTTTTTCCTCTTTCGACGCTTTGAAACACTGATTTTGCGGGTGAATCGTTGATCTGCTTGCTCAGTTTCGTGTGATGCTTTTCTGTGTGTGTTGACTTCCTTTCAATCGAACAATTACTATTGAACGTTCAATGAGAAAACGCTGTTCTCAATTCTCATTGAAGTTTTCAAGAAATAGCATTTTTCGTGGACAGTTTCCATCATTCAGCCAAGTGATCATATTGATTGATAATGCAGATCTGAACCTTGTGCATTCAGTTGATTACTTAATGACTGCATCTCTACTATATGAATTATACATGCCTTTGTATTATACATAAGTCTCTGTATGTCAGTATGTATACTTTACTTGTACATCTGCTCATCTATATGTAGATAAAGGCATGGACTGATACAGTGATGTAGTATGAACTGAGTTACGTTACACCTGGTTAACGGGTTTAGTGGTTTTGTATGGATGCTAACTTCAGATCCATACTTGATACATATTCAGTTGAACCTTAGTTATTTGTTTACAGGCTAATACTTACTGAATCCTGGATAATCAGATCGTAGTTATAGTTTACTGAAGCATCCAAACCAGATCTCTGTCACCAATATAGTAGATCTACTTTTTCAATTGTCCTTAATGGTTTTGAATTGAGATATTAGGATCTCAAAAGGGGTTAGTATGAAGCTAAACTAATGCCTGAAATTTAATTCTGACAATGGTTAATATTGGTTAGAGGGACACCCAATTCAGGATAAACATTGGTTCTTTCTGACTATCCCTTAAACTCTGGATCTTAAGCAGAAATCCACCCAGTTATATTGATGATGAAAACCTTTCGGTGTTCATTGAAGTTTCATGGTATTGATTATGGTGATGTATTGGTTTCCTATAGGAGGATTTTGAGCTGTACGCTGAGAAGGCAAAGACTTTGCCGGAATCCACATCCAACGAGAACAAGCTCATTCTCTATGGCCTGTACAAGCAAGCAACTGTTGGTGATGTGAACACAAGTTAGTTTTATCCCTAAACGTCAAGCAGCTCTTCGTGATAATATTAGTATGCTCTTCTTTGCTTGCTTTTCTCCCAAACGATGTCTTACCAATTGATCAAATTCATCAGGCCGTCCTGGAATGTTCGACATGAGAGGCAAAGCAAAGTGGGATGCTTGGAAGGCGCTTGAAGGTATATATACTATGTAGTCTCTTCAAGCAAATCAAATTCACAATGTGCTTAACTTATGTTCTCAAAATTTCTCGCCGTGGCAGGAAAATCTTCTGAGGAGGCCATGAACGACTACATCACGAAGGTCAAGCAGCTTCTGGAAGAAGCTGGCCTCCCTGCTTGATTGAGTGTTGAAGTACACCTTCAATGTATCCTGTCTAGGCTGTCTTCTGAGAAGACGAATCATGTTTCCAGCATGCTTAATGTACTTGTTGTTTCTCATCACAGTTCTTGATATTTCATCTGGCTACCTTATTTGAACTGGGTCATCACACTTTAATTGGGTCATTGTCTTAAATTGTATGAATCGACCATTCATTATGCATTTATGACTAAGAAATTTCCTACATCACTTTAAATCTCTTTCAGAGCATAAAAGCAGGCTGGGTGACTTGTTATTTGTGTCAATTCAAGTATATCTCGCTTAGAGCAGAATCTATGAAGTCGAGAAGCACACCCCATTTCCCCAACTAATGTGAAAGGGTGCTTCCGAGTGGCTTATTACTTATTATTTGTGTCGAAATAGTCTCTGGCCGGCCTGCCACCTTGATTGATAGGGGTGTTATGTGTAGCCCCTCGAGCTCGGCTCGGGCTCGTTTATATTTGAAAACAAACGAGTATGAGCAATATTTTGAGCTCGAGTCGAGTTCGAACTTTATACAAGTTTGCTCGTATAACTCGTTTTACCTATGTAAGCGGAGTTTGTATTAGTATGTTTACCTAAAACAAGCTCAAAACGAGTTTACAGGTTGAAACGAGTTTATAGAAAACAAGCTTTTGAAAAATGAGCACTCAAGCTCGGCTCGTAAAAAACGAGCTCAAACTTTGTTAAATACTCGCAATTCGAGTATGAGCCGAGTTCTTAGCTCGAAACAAAAATCGAACTCGGCTCGATAAAAAAAGAGCAAAGCATGAGCATTTTACTCAGCTCGTTCGACTCGAATAACACCCCTATCCACCCACTTGAAATCTACTTAGGCTCTGTTTGGCAACACAAGTAGCTTAGAGTTTTTGGTTAATATTATAAAGTTTTCAACGAGGCAAATATAAGATTTTAGTTTAATTAATTTTTTAAATTGAATTTTCAATCAATACTTACCTAAGCTTTTCGGAATTTTTCTTTTTCTATTCATAAGTCTATTTTTTTTTCTATTCATAAATCTATTTATTTTATTCTTTCTCGTCGTCTAATTTGTACTTCTTATGAACAAAATGAATTTAACATATACGGAGTACAAAATATTTAACATACCTAATCCGTCAGCTTTAATTACCCTTGACCCAATAAACTTAGCCGTGCACTGAAAATGAAGTGCTACATAACGAATCCCACACATGATCAAACAACAAATTTGAAATCTACAGTAGTATTTACACTACCAGAAATGACTAATTTCGATTTGTTGAATTGCCGCCTCCAATTTTGCACAATCAAGCCAGACACTGAACAGCTAACACCAGAGATCGTCTACCTACAAAGTTTAGTATATAAACAACATAGCAACATTTCATTTTTTACATGGAAATCCTCAGATGCTCACTTATGGCCCCAAGGACGATCAAAATATCGGAGGCACTAAACTTAAAACTACCATCAGTTTTCGAGTGAGGGACGTCTATGTCGTGTTAGACGGAAAAACTAGACATAATGGCATCTAGAAACATAATATTCCTTGACACGAGAGGCGCCATCCCTCGAAAGGATCCCTTCCAGGTCTCCGATGATTCTGGCCAGCCATATCTCCAGATTTCTTTGGATCTCCTTGAAGTTGCCCCGGATGCAGTCCAGGGATCTCCGCGTAGGGATCTTTGTACCGGATCCAAGCTCATCCCCGGCATAAACACTATTTATGTCAGCTTGTAAAGCCACTAGTTTCTGCCCTGTCTCAGCGGCACGCTGCTGGAGGCGGATTGCTTCGAACAGATACTCTGTTTGCCTCTGAGTCCGGAACTCCGGGTTCAGGGACGTGTCGCACGGGTCACTACCTTGCTGCACAAATTGGGAAGAAAAAAGGTCATTTACAGCTTCATAAACCTTTCGACGAACTCGGAAGGTTAGGTTTTCAGTATCATGAACAGATTCACAGTACACATTGCTAAGGGGATATCATATCTCTATACATGGACCCATCTGAAATCCAAATCATCAATGCAACACCATGGTGGGTCAAATTCTTTAAATGTGTTCCAGATAAGAGTGTACGAAGTAGCTCATTGTGATTTTGCCTTTCATATCATAACTTTATATGGCCTCATATTTGATACAGTTATAGTTTGCTTGCATCAAATAAGGATAGATAAGGATATGAAATTAGAAACAAAATGTAGAACTTTCTAGGCAGTTACGCTCACCATTCGTTGACAAAGATCATCAATCTTTCCTGCAATATCTTGGTACCTCTTAGCCTGCTTCCTCAGTAGCGATGGAGCCTTTGAGAAATCACCCTTCCCTAATCTTTCCAAATTTGACAGTTCTTGTTCGAGTACTTTTAGCTTAGAGGGTACCCCTGTCGATTCACCATCTACCTTCCATGGTGACTCCCTCCTAACAGATGGAAGACAAACTTGAGAATTTATAAGAGTGAATCGACAAACTCCAACTTGATAAACTTACCTTGCCACGAAGTGCTTTGTATGATACGTTGTATCAACCGCTGCATATTGTACATCCTGTAAAGATCAACAGAAAGAAGTTATTATTCAGAGAAAATCATCCCAATTAGAATATCAGTAACTTGTAGGCTGTAGCTAAAATCGGAGGAAGAAAGTGCAGCTTGTAGATAAAAATCATAAAATCATAGTGATAAGGTTACATTGTCTTTTTATGGGTGTCAGACAATATTTTTTAACAAACAAGGGCTGATGATGAATCGAAGCTCAAAAAGTTTGTTTTACTTGAAACCCAAATGGAAATAAGATAAGACCATTTTAAATCACAGGATGAGGACAAATGACAATAAGAGGGCTGGAAGATAAGACGAGTTGGCAATTCAATTTTGGATATGAATGACAAACTACAACTTGAATCTGAAAATGATTGAGTGTTTGACGAACTAGTTAATTTGTGTTTTTTTGGTTGGATGAGTTCCCAATACCTCAATCACCAAACTCTATCCAATGTTAACAAGGCTTAAGTTGATTATATCAGATCCTACATTGTAAGTTTCGATTGAAGATGCTAATCCACAGAGATTCATCCTATGGCATCAATAAGCCCTCAATTTCACAACATGATTTTCTAATATTGGTTTTCAGATACCATCAAAGCTCAGACTTTCAATTTCCATGGACCAAATGAAGGCTGAATTCAGCATCCTGAGCTGAGGAAAAACTAGCCAAACAGCAACCAAACTCAACACATTGAAATCAATTGAACACAGAAGCAGAACATTGTAAATAGTAGAAGACCAGTGTTCCAAACCTGCCATGGATTAGATCTCTCAGACCATAGCTTGGAAGCCATGGAAGACAAGAAGCTGGGATCGAACCCACCCCCACCATTACTATGCTCAAACAACAGCCCCACATCTCCATCCCTCACTCTCTCACCTCCAATAAACTCCCTCTCCTCACCCTCCGAAACCCTAACCTCCCCCATACCGCCATTAAAGTACTTACCGCAACCACCGCCACCGAAATCATCAAATTCCCCAACGGAAGACGCCGTTTTCATCGACATGAAGTTGAGAAGCTCATCCCTCTCCCCAATCTCCCTCTTCATCTCCTCAATCTCCCCCAACAGCGCGCTCTCACTCCTCTCCAGGTCCACAACCCTCCCCCGCAGCCTCGCAATCTCCTCGCCGGACTCATCGATCTGCTGGATGAGCTTCCTCTCCTCCTTCTGCCAAGCGTTCCTGTGGCTAGCGAAGATCTCAACAACCCTAGCGTTGGCCTTGGAGTCCTCCTGCCGGCGCGACTTGAGCCCCGCAAGCTGCTCCTCCGCCTGCCGTAGCCGCAGCGACAGGTACTGGTTCCTACACTGCATCGTAGGGAACAGAGACAGCGCGGATTTCGGAAGAAGAGCGAGAAAAACCGCAAAGCTGACTCCCAAGTAGGACGAGTACAACTCTTCAACAACGCTTCTCAGCCTCTCCGGCTCCTCTGCTACTACTCCTTCCCGTTGATCTCTCCTCGGCGTGGAGTGCAATGGGGGCGGGGGTGGAGGAACGGACGCCACGGCCGCCATTGAAGCACTGAGGAAGCTCTGTGAGGAGAAAAACAAAAAGAGGAGAAGCTTTTTGGGGTTGGGGAAGTGTGAGGTTTGCAGGTTGGATGAGTAGTTTCATTTACGGAGTAATTATTTTATTTAAAAATAAATAAAAATAGAATTTGAAAAAAGGGGGGGCTTTCTGGCAACTGTAATGGGTTCTGGGACTCTGACAAGGGGCTATAATCTGGTGGGGACTGGTGTACGATAAGTGAAAAGAGGCTCTTCTTTTTTTACCCCTTTTTTTTAACTGCCATTGGCTGAACTCTTGCCAAAGACAAAAAGACTCTCATCATTACTACTTTTGTTATAGCAACTTTTTCCTTTCTTTTAACTTAGGTCGTAGCTCGAGCTCGGTTCGGGACCGACTCGAAAAAGCTCGACTCGAGTTCGTTCACTTACCTAAATAAGTCGAGCTTGAACATGATTTAAAGCTCGGTTGAAAACTCGGCTCGTTCGATTTAGGCTTGAATAGCTCGAATAATATGAAATTTCTAAAATTTTCTTTAAGTTAATATGTTATGACAAAGTAAAACTACTTAAAGCTCGAAAAAAGCTCGGCTCGAGCTCGTTTATTTATTAAAACAAGCCAAACTTGAACAAAAAAGAAAGCTCCTTTAAAAATTGGGCTGGGCTCGGCTCGGCTCGATCTTGTTTAACAAATGAACAAGCTTGAACATGTCAAGCTCGGTTCGTTCGGCTCGAATAACACCCCTACTTTTAACTTAGGCGAATATTATTCATAAATAACGGGAAGTAGTACGTAGTATAATTTAGTTTATTGGTAAGAGAGTTTTTTTTTTCATTTTTGACAAAATTATTACGGAGTGTTCCGAAAGACGGGAAAAAAGTCTTGAAAATTTTGTCAATCTAGTTCATTGAAGGTAATTTGTAAAGGGTTTTATGGTTTATTAACTGATTATGTTGATTATCAATTAAATTGGTAAAGGGTTTTTATGATTAATAATGCTAAGAGATTTATCATTAAGAATTACAATTAGTTGGTATATGATATAGGTAAAAATTAATGGGCATTTTACCAATTCTAAATACAGTGTCAACCCTTATTGTACAATTAATTAAAAGTGGTTTTTGCAAACTGTCGATAAACGGCCAACTCGAAATCGACGAAGGTTGGAGAACAGAGATGGAAACAGGTCAGAAAGAGAGGGAATGGCAATGGATGAATTGGGAGATTTTCATTGTGTTGTATCAGTTTGTTACATTCCCGCTTCTATGCCTACTTATACTATGAAGGCAATGTGCAATCTGTTACATGAGCTGAGTTACAATATGATGCGGGTGTACATAGCTTATGGTGTTGCATCTCTTGATCCCAGCTGATCTTCCTACCTTAACACCCCCCTCAAACTTGGGGTGGAGACAACCCAAGTTTGCCAAGCAACTCATTCTATTGATGAGACGGGAGAATTTTTGTGAGGACATCTGCAAGCTGGGAAGAAGTAGGAATGTGACAAAGATCAAGGAGACCATCAATGATCTTTTCCCTGGTGAAATGACAGTCAATCTCTATATGTTTCGTCCATTCATGGATTTCGAGCAAGTTGTAAAGCCGATTGGTTGTCACAATACAGAGTAACTGGCTTGAGAGTATGCACCCCAAGCTCATCCAACAATCGAACAAGCCAATTTACCTCTGCTGCAGTCTGAGCCATTGCTCGATATTCAGCTTCTGTTGAGTTGCGAGAAACAACACTTTGTTTCTTAGATTTCCAGCTAATGGGAGAGCCTCCCAATAGGATGACAAACCCAGTAACTGATCGCCTGGAGTATGAACAAGAGGCCCAATCTGAATCAGTGTAGGCAGCAACTTGGGGACTGTCAAAACCTTTGAGAACAATGCCATGTGACAAAGTGCCTGCTTGGTACTTGATGGTGTGATGAAGGGCAACCAAATGAGATGTTCTAGGGAGCTGCATGAACTGGCTCAAAGACTGAACTGCAAAGCAAAGATCTGGACGAGTGTTGGTAAGAAAGTTGAGTTTACCAACCATCTTTCTGTAGTATGAAGCGTCTTGGAGAACATCTCCTAGGAGAGGGTCAAGTTTGAGATTTTGAGGAAGAGGAGTGCAGACTGGATGGATGTCCTAAAGCTCAGATTCACGAATGACTTCTTGACTGAATTTGTGTTGAGACAGGTGAATACCATTGGAGCTATAAGATACCTCTAAGCCCAAAAATAATGCAGAACTCCCAAATCCTTGATGCTGAACTGTCTATCCAAATAAAGCTTAAGCTTTGAGATTTCAATAGGGTCGGAGCCTGTGACCAGCAGATCATTAACATAAACAGCAACTATAGTAATCTTCCCATGAGATTTCATGGTAAACAAAGAGTAGTCCAGTTTAGACTGAACATAGTGAAGAGATAGCAAGGCAGTGGTCAGTTTGTGAAACCATTGTCTACTGGCTTGTTTAAGTCCATATAAGGACTTTTGGAGCTTGCAAACAAGGTGTGAATCAGCTGTGAATCCCTCAGGCAGTTTCATGTAAACATCTTCATATAAATCCCCGTGTAGAAATGCATTATTGACATCCATCTGATGTAAAGACCATCCTTTAGCAACAACATAAGCAATGATAGATCGAATGGTTGTCATCTTGACAACTGGGGAAAAAGTCTCATGATAATCAATGCCTTCAGCTTGGGTGAATCCTTTGGCAACCAAACGAGCCTTGTGGCGCTCAAGACTACCATCAGCTTTTAACTTCACTTTGAACACCCATTTGCAACCTATGGCTTTCTTACCTGCAGGAAGAGGAACAAGCACCCAAGTTTTGTTTGCAGATAAGGCATCTATCTTTTTCTTCATTGCCATAACCCAGTTTGGATCTTGGGCAGCCTCTTTGTAGGTAGTGGGTTCAATGTAAGAGGTAATGTGAGACAATAAGGAACATGCACTTGTGGGTAAAGTGGTTGCAAAGAATGCAGAGGGGTATGAGTGAGAGGAGGAACACGCATTGCACACATAATCATGCAAACGGACAGGAGGGTAATGAACTCTGCTGGATCTCCTTATAGGAGGGTTGTGATCAATTGACTGAGGGACATTAGAAATTTCTGGCTGGAGATTTGTTGGAGAGGTGAAAACAGGAGGTGAGGTAGAGGTTGTATCTGGGGATGAATGGTCAGGTGAAGTATGTAGAGGACTGTCATTTGGGTGATCAACTGGAGTGGGAGAGGGGGATGTGGTATGTGGTAAAAAAATGTATGAAGGAAAGGATAAAGTAGGAGAAGGAAGGGGAATATCAGAAGTAGTGTGTTTGTGATGAAAAGGGAAATGAGATTCAAAGAAAATGACATCTCTGGTATGAGTAATGAGGTTAGATTTGAGATCAAGCACAGTGTAAGCACTCTTCCCATAGGTGTAGCCCAAAAATACACATGGGTTAGCTCGAGGTTGGAACTTATCTCTTCCCCTTTTGAGGGTGCTGACAAAGCAGAGACACCCAAAAACTCTTAGATGGTTATATGAAGGAGGTTTGTGATATAGTAGTTCAAAGGGAGATTTGTTGGATAGCACAGGGAGAGGACAACGGTTTATAAGGTAAGTGGCAGTGAGCACACATTCACCCCAGTATTGAAGAGGAATGTTACCCTGAAACTTCAAAGCTCTAACAACCTCAAGCAAGTGTTTATGTTTTCTCTCCACTACCCCATTTTGATGAGGGGAATCCACACAGCTAGTTTGATGTAAAATCCCGTGTTTAGCAAAGAAATTGGACAAGGTATGATCTGTGAATTCAGCTGCATTGTCAGATCTCATGGACTTAATGGTGGTTTGAAATTGGTTGTGGATGAGAGAAACAAAATTGGTTAGGACAATGAATGTATTTGTTTTGGATGCCATGAGAAAAACCCAAGTACATTTTGAGTAATCATCAACCAATGTGAGAAAGTATCTATAACCATTGTGAGTGCTTACTTTGTATGGTCCCCATGTGTCGAAGTATACCAAGTCAAAAGGTGCTTTAGCTTTGTGATCTCTAGGAAAGAAAGGCTGTCTGTGGAGTTTGGCTTGTGGACAGATTTGGCAAATTGTGGGAGGAGAGGACAGATTCACAGAAGCATCAATGTATTTTATTTGTGAAAAAGGTAAGTGCCCCATTCGACAATGTAATAGTTCAGCCTTGCAAATAGCTGAAAAACTACCAGTATTACAATCAACAGAAGATGGTAAAGTAGAGGTATGTGTCAAAGTATCACAACTGCAAAAATCATGCTGTAATACAGATGTTAAAGCAGGTAAAGGTGCCAACTCATAGGGCTTGTGTGCAATGTAGAGTCCTCTCTCTTCACTTCCAATTACCAAAGGTGTCCTAATCAAAGGGCCCTGGACAATACATGAATTGGGTGTAAAAAGTATATTAGATCTGATGTCATGTGTAAGTTTTTGGATGGAAAGTAAGTTGAAATGGAAATCTGGAACATGGAGAACCTCTTGAAGGGAAATCTGAGGAGAAATGTCAACTTTACCAACATATAAAATGTCAGCTTTCTTGTTATTAGGCATGGTAATTGAAGCTGGTTTGGGTAATGGTTTATAGGAATGGAACAGGTTGAGGTGGGGAGTCATGTGGTCTGTGGCTCCACTATCCAAGATGAATTAAGGCTAGAAGAAAAGAGACAAGAATTCTTACCTGCAAGCATAGCTGTGGGCTCCTTGACCTCATGATGTTGCAGTAGAGAAAGAAGCTGCTGGTATTGCTCCTGTGTGATTGGAGAAGAGGATGCTGTAGCCGCAACCTTCTTTGACTTGCCAGTGTTCATGTCAGTTGGGAAACCATGAAGTTTCCAGCACTTCTCAACCACATGTCCTAGTGTCTTGCAGCGAGTACAGAAAGGACGAGAGCTTGTGTTGCCATTGGAATTGCTGGAGGAGTTCGGATAACCATGAATCTTCCAGCATTTGTCGATGGTGTGACCTCCAACTTTGCAATGGTCACAAAATGAACCTGATGGAGAGCTTGATGTGCTAGAGTTTGATGGATAACCATGTAATTTCCAGCACTTGTCCATGGCATGTCCTGAAACCTTACAATGATCACAGAATAATGGTTTCTTGGATCCTGAATATCCACCTCTAGACTGCGAGGAGAAAGCCGTACCATCTCCACTGGGAGTTGTCGTCTTGTTCATCCCTCTTTGTTGTTCTTCTTGGACTAGAAACATGTATGCATAATCTACTGATGGAGGTGGCGTCATCATCAGGATGTTGCCTCGAACAACATGGTAAGCTTCATTGAGCCCCATCATAAAGTGGATCACCTGTTGATCCTGGATCATTCTTGTCACAGCAAGACTGGATCCACATTCACAAGTTTCTCCTTCTACCAAAGTAACAAACTCATCCAAATTCTTTTGAATTTGGTGAAATAATCCGGAATTCCAAGATTCCCTTGCTCAACAGCAATTAAGTCCTTTTGAATCTGAAATAGCCTAGTACGATTCACATCTCCAAAACGAGATTCTAAATTTTTCCAGATCTGATTAGCAGTTCGACAGTATAGGACAGATTCCGCAATGTCTTTGTCAATCGAGTGTAAAAGCCAAGCAATTACCATATTATTGCATCTGTCCCAGTGATGTTGAAGAAGTTGATTTGTAGCCGGACGCTTGCAGCTTCCAGTCACGAATCCGATCTTGTTCTTCGCGAACAAGGAGACCTCTGCTAACCGCCTCCAATGGCCGTAGTTCCTGCCATCCAGAGGTCGCGTGGAAATTGCATAATTTGGATGATCAGAGTGATGGAGATACAATTCACTCATCGGATCAATTCCTCCGGTGTCGGACTGATCTCCATTTGAATTGTGATTCCATTCGAGTTGTCGCCAAGCTCTGATACCATGTCGATAAACGACCAACTCGAAATCAACCAAGGTTGGAGAACAGAGATGGAAACAGATCAGAAAGAGAGGGAATGACAATGGATGAATTGGGAGATTTTCATTGTGTTGTATCAGTTTGTTACATTCCCGCTTCTATGTCTACTTATACTATGAAGGCAATGTGCAATCTGTTACATGAGCTGAGTTACAATATGATGCGGGTGTACACAACTTATGGTGCTGCATCTCTTGATCCCAGCTGATCTTCCTACCTTAACACAAACTAGAGCTAAAAGGTAAGAAGAAAATACTACTACTTCGACCTATTTTGATTCAAAATCGGATATTCTAATTACACACATTAATTTTTTTTGACGTGGGTACTCGACAATAGTTTATGATGAATTGATTATGATAAATTTGGATCATGTTGTATGGCCTTAATTTGTACTCCATCGGTTCGATAAAATCTGTCGTTTACTATTTATACACGTTTTTTTAGAATGATAAAATTTATATAAAATATTTATTTTTCTATAAATTTTTTAATAAGTTTGTACATATTGATAATAATTACAAAATTGTTAAAAATTTATTTAAAAAACTAGATATTTTATTTATTTTTTTCTAAAAACGTGCGTGAATAATAAAATGACATGTTTTACTGAACGGAAATAGTAGTTCAATATGGGTAGATTATTCAAGTGGAGTGAACTACTCTTCATGGTAACGTAAACCAACATGTGAGATGTATTGCATTTAAAGGGAGAGAGAGGACAGATAAGACATCATTCACTTTTACCCAATTTGGTACTTCCATTTTGTTATTCCGAAGAAAGTTCGGTAAACAAGCTTCCTAGTAGGATTCACCGTGCAGTAAAAAAGAAAAATCCCTCCAACATAGTCTGAAGTCTGAACTCTGAATTCCTTTCCTTCAGCTTCAACCTTACTAAAAAAATGAGTAAAAAATAAAGGCATATTGAATCACATTTCATTGGTAAACTTTGTATTTTTTTGTGTTGTACGATGACAGATAGTTTATCCGTTGATTCGTCGGCCTCTTAAATTACCAGACAACATATTATCCAATATATTAAATCATTTCTTTATACAAAAAAATAAAGAATAAAAAAATTGAGTGAACCACCTAATATACTACAATATGGACTGGAGTTTAAATAGGTTTTCAAAATTATATTCCCTCGTCAGACTTTTTACTTTTGTACGTGTAATTTAAGGAGTTAAAAAAATGTATAAAATATAACAGTGAAAATCGAACGTGGAATTATCTAAAGAGAAATGACTCGTGTAGTCGTTTTTATCAAAGTTGGTTGGGCCAAGACTAATAGACTTGTACAGTTGTACTTTTAATAGACCAAGGATGACAATGTCACGAGCTTGATAGTTGCATATATATGTAGTCGTTATCAAGAAGGTGGGGTTCGAACCATTAACCAGAATAATTTGTTCTATACCAATCACAAGTTGGTGTAGTGGTTATGGGGCTACATCCCATTCCTCGAGGTTGGAAGTTCGAATCCCCGTAAAAATATGGAGACGCAAAATATGGAGACGCTTGTGAGTGGGAGGGTCAACCCCTTAAATGGGCCTACAGTAACCTGATCCAGATGTAGAGTGGTCAAAGCCCACTTGAACTGGAAAGGATAAAAAAAAAATAAAAATTTGTTCTATTATTTCTGTATATACACTGTTGAGAGTACTAAATTTAAGGGCCCGTTAGCACGAAGGTGTCGCTCATACACTTGCATATTTGGGCCTTGTGAGCCCACAAAGCCCATTTATTATAACCCAAGATTTGAAACATGAAACCGCAGCTTAGTTAAAGTTAAAATCTAGATGAATTTTTTTTAAAAAAAAAAATTGACGTTGTCGAGAAAGTAAAACAGTAAATTTTTATTTGACATGATAAATTGCATCGAGTTTTGTAAAAAAAAAAATTCGAACACTGTGAAAAACTCCAATAAGCTTGTACCAAACATGCCCTAAATCATTTACCAAAAAAACAAAAAACATGCCCTAAATCAGCACTTGAAAGTTGAAACTCAATTAACCCAGCAAGTAGCTTAAACTCTTAAAACATTGTCATGGGAAAATTCAGGAAATTTAAATTCTTTCATTTGGGAGGAGGAAGTTTGCTTACCTAGTTTTCCGGTCATGATTGATCGTTTAGTCTACTTTTGTAGTCCATTCTATAGTCTATTTACTCTCATTGATTAAAAATTATTAAAACAATGTACAATATACTGATATTGATTTAATTAACCAAACAAGTCATAAAAAAAACTTAGTAACACGTGTCAGGGTTACACAAGATAGTTTCAGATCTACCTTCCGAGCTATTACACAAAAACCCAAGCCAAAGTGTAGGATGAAATTTTGGCCATCCAACACACATCTCAACAATGATCACCAAAGAGGAAGACATTATAAATCATGCCAATCTGCAGGCTAGGTTCAACAAATATATGATTTTCAACACCATATACTGCAACAGTTCCAAACATACATTTTTTTTTTGAAGAAAAAACACAAAGATTACATTTCACATTGACAGCAAACAAAGCCAAAAACTTCCTTCCTTTTGCTTTATATCTTAGAAAATTTTGTGAAATCCCATAGCTTCTTATTGAACTATCAGTTCTTGTTGCTCATCGGTTTGATCAACCAAATCCTTCTTACGAGCCTTCTCCTTCTCGAGTAAGTACAATCTCTCGGCTTCAGGCACCGCAAGGATGATACTATGCAGCTTGAAGCTGATCTCTTCGAGCTTCTCCATCACCTTGTCGTTGGTGAACATACCGCTAAGAACACTTACTATCGTATCCCAACTTTCCGTGATAGGCAATACAATGATGACTATTGATCCTATGGTTCCCCACGCCATGGCGATGATCGCCCAAAACGTGAAATACCCCAACTTAAACACTCCTGCAAACAAATCAAAATGGTTAAAATTATATGTTCATATAGCATCTGAAGATCAGATCCACCCTTCTATCACAAAAGCTTAAGCAGTATTGTATTACTTTACCTGCAGGGAGGCTAAGAGCGGGCCAGAGAATGATGATAACTATAGTGAACCCAACACCCCATTTAACAATCCAAAACTTGGCCTTCTTCAACTTTTCCTCCTCAAACTCTTCGTCAGGGAGATCCGTCTTATCCTTCTCAACCATGGAGATCTTCTTTGTCGAGACCCAGTCATAATCCTGAGGCCAGATGAAGCTAAGAAGAGCGTGGATGGCTCCACCGGTGAGTATAGAAACCAAGTTCCCAACCAACATGGGTGCATTCCTCCCGGTGGTATCAAGGTTCACCCTCCCATATTGAACTTGTGTGACTGCCAACCATGACACGATCCTGAGGATGCAACCAATGATGGTGCCTAGGATGGCGCCAATCGCATTGGCTTTCCTCCATAGGAGCATGAAAGCGATGGGCATGACCGCTGAGCCTATGATCACACCCATGGCTAAGTACATCCATCCAAGGGACACACCGGCCTTGTTTAGGATCACGGCTAGTATCCCCATGAAGCATCCGAAAGCTAGGACTATCGCCCTCGAGACCTTGAGGATTTGCTTCCCATTTGCATTCGGGTTTATGTAGGTCCGGTATATGTCATATGTGCATAGGGACGAAACCGCGATGAGCTCTGCTGATCCAGCAGATGTCACAGCCCTGAAACAATAAGTTTCAATATATTGTTAGAGGATAAAATTATCTTGGAATTTTGGTAGAGGATCATTAAGGGTCTGTTTGGCACAAACTTTTTACCGTTCATAGCGTATCTAGATTATAATCTTAAGTTAGATTAAATAGTGAACCTGTCAGATAGGCCCTAAATGGTTATGTTCTTGAAAGGTATTTCTTGCTTACATAAAAAGCATGGTGAGAAGAAGAACCGAGCCTGCTTTGCCCATCAAGGCGGTTGCAGTGGCAGGAGGGACGAGCCCATGGGCAGCTTCACTCGCGGTGATAGGAAGATCAAGCGCGAGAGCACCCAAACCGAGAGATGTGGCCAAGGAAAATGGAACTGCAAACCAAACCAATCCTCCCAACAAGTAGCCCTTGTGAGTTGATGAGGGCCTTGCAGCAATGGCACTTACCCAATAGCCCTGAAAACATACAAAACATTTGATGAAAAAAATGCCACCGAATAATCTCTCAATACCAAGGAATTATAAGAAGTTACTTTTACTCTCATCCATTGATCTTCTTAATTCAATGACCCAGATTTGTTAACATGATACACAATAAGAGTTGTGTACATTTGATCTGTTGTCTATATATATTCGATCAATATGATAAAGAGCCATGATTGAGATCAAACTTACATTGTCAACAAAAACTGTACCAAAGTTGCCCACAATGTTGATGATACCAAACACAAGCCCACCGGAGCTCAACATCGTAATGTAAGAGCCCTTGTAGTTCCCATTGACCGGGCCACAGGCTTGGTCGGTGTGAGAAGTTGGGTCCAAGCACACCCTTGATCTGCTCGCGACTTCAATCAGACGGTTGTAAACCAGGCTCGGGCTGCCAAGCTTGCTATTAGCCGCGTAAACTAGGTAGATGAAGATGACTAGCACCACATGGACTGAAAAATCATAATGCAAAACAATCAAGAACATATATATAATGATGAATAAAGAGAGGATTAATTGAAATTTATTCCTTAATTTTAAGTACTTGTTGGGATCTAATTTTATGTACCTATGACAGAATGGATGTAACTGGCTAAGAAGGTGGCTTTGAGTCCACCAGCTAAGGTGTAGACGACGACACCGAGTGGGATGAGGAAGCTGGCTGCATAGATGTTGACTCCGGTGAGTGCATTCACCACCGCTGAACCGCCAAGGAGGAGCATCGCGGTAACTATGATGTTCGTCATGAAGCAGAAGGTGAGGAAGACGATGTGCGCAGTTGTTCCCCATCTGTTGTAAAATCACACAAAAACATATATAGGAAACAAGAAGCTATTTTTTTTAAGAAAAATTCTTAAGCATATCCTAGCATACAAGTCGAGTGAGTTTCCATTATAAAACCAATTGGTAACTGCAGGAGTAGCCACCGACTCATATACTAAGACTTGTTATATATGTTCAACTTTTAATGTGGTATTCTTTTTAGTCTTATTCACATCTCTCAACAACTTAGTTACAGTATATACTATGATAACAAAAAAAAAGTTACATATATATATACCTGGCTTTGACAATTTCACAAACAGTGTGAGCATGGGGAGCCTTTCTCTTGATCTCAATCGCGATGACTCCGAACAAGAGGACTTGAATGGTTGCGCCGCTAGCATACCAGAAAGGCCCACTGATCCCATACTGCCAGGCAACGTTGGAGCTTTGCAAGATGGTGGCAGCCCATGTCCACTGAATTATTGAAACAAATCAATATTTGTTTGATTGTGATTTAAAAGTTTAACACTGATTGATATACATATATGTATGGAATTACCTGTGATACAATGACACTTGCAATGAGCCCAGTTTTCACCTTCCTTCCGGCTGTGTTGAACCATTCTGATGTGTGGCGCGACCCAACATATCGCTTTTCTAGCCACACCTGTAGTTGTGAAATTGTTCAACAATATGGAAGCTCTTGTTTAGTTCAAATTCTTGTCAAGATTATGTAACATGATGAGAAATCTAGCCAATTTTCCAAGTTTTAACTGACAGAGCTAATTATATATAAGGATGACATGTAGTGATCAATACAGTACATGATACTACCACTCAAAAAGCTTTGTGGCAATCAATATATTGCATATATGGAACTTGAATGGATGTGTTGATACCAGAAAAGAGGTGAAGACGGCGAAGAAGGCACCAAAGCCGAGAATGACAGCGTAGCCGACGCCCTGATTAAGCAGAGGTTTACCCTGGAAGTAGCTGGCTTGCCTCACACAGCTTCCCCCAGAGCTCTCATAGTAATCGCCCCCAAACCCTAATGGTGGACACACTCCAGCCATTTCTGTGTCTCTTTAATTTCCTTACTGTTTGATTTGATTCTCTTGTGCCTTGTTTGGTGCTGGGGTTTGTATCCATTTATATATACACATATAATGGCTGATCTGATCATGATATAATTAAGCCAGTGAATCTGAAAGCTCATGGAGGGGGTTGAAGGAGTATCAGTTGACAGCTACAAGAATCAAGGAGAGAATCTGGCCTGGTGGGACCCATTCGATCATAGAGATACGACAAAATTCAAGAAGATCCAGTATATGAAGGTATCTTTCTTGTCATGTAGAGTGCAACTGCAAGGTATCTTTTCCAGTTGACTTTCCTATATATCCTAATCCTTCCTGCACATTAGGTTCGATTGACTTACTTTTAAATGCGTAATTTTAGCTAAGGCATCAACATATTTTAATACAAGTGTAAAAAATGATTTTTATCGGTTTTTTTTAATAAGGTAAAGATTTGAGTGGGATCAGACTCTGCTAGACCACCATCAAGAGCATGTTTTTGGACGAGAGGACACACAACTCACGATCATCTAGGAAGTCGGGGGTGTTGTGGACGTGGGTTAGCCAACGCCAAACGAGCAATCCTATATGTCACAGTTTTGATCTCGCGAAAGCATGCGAGATGGAGACTGAGTGAAACTGTTACAATAAGAGCAGAATGTCCGAAATGATGATCTTAACATCCCACGGGCAGCTTCGACATCCCTTGACCGCATTGACAATCATCAGATTGTTTCCATCCACCAGGATATTGTGGACTCTAAGCTCTCTTGCTCTTGATACACCGAGTTGAAGGCATCGGTTTTTCTAATATTTGAATATGATAAGAATTTTGATTGAGAAATATTTTTTTAAAATTACATTATTTTAGTTTTTTTAAATGCTTTTATGATGTTTGATAAGTAATTTTTCTCAATCAAAATTAATACTCCGTATGTTTTATTGTACAAAAATACAAATTACAAATATAGGCAAAATGCAAAAAAAATTAAAAAAAATCAAAGGAGGCATTATCGTGTTGTTTAATCATTAATTAATCCACAATGGCAAAAGTCAATGCCCTCAAATTGGACATATCACTTAAATACTTTTTTTTATTAATCGAATGGAAATGTCACATACTCGAGGTTGTCCTTGTTAAACACCCTTTGTCCAGGCACAAATTGCTGATAATTTACTCCATCTTTTGATGGTTTCAACTCTTACTACTTATGGTTTTTGGAACTTATTCAATTCGATTGAAGCCCGTCTTATACAAGACGACTATTATTAGTTTCCAAAAATTATTATTTTTATTATAATAACAATTTTTATTATTTTTATTTTCATTATTAAATGTCATTTGCCAATTTTTTATGTTGGTCAAAGTCACTTACCATATATGGAGCTTTACATATAAGCATGGGATCTTATATCACCTAAACAAGTTATTGAAGACATGAATGACTTGTTTCATTGGTTATCTATATATTCCTGCATAAATTACATCATCATCTATGCAAGCGAAAGTGTCCGTTTAGATTCAAAAAATAAAAATCAAAATATAATAGAAAAGGAAAGGAAAATGAGTGATTGGTATAAGATTTAAAATATTAATTTGTTAGCTATTTCTTACCCTTTTTTGGTTTTTTTTTATTAGGTAACATTTTGAAAGATCATATATAAGTATGATAAATCGAGAGGATACAAAGAGCGTTGGACGGATAAACTCGTCATAATACAACTGACAAACACAACAAACCACAATCTATGAACCGGATAGAAGTCTACTAAGCGAGAAAGAAGACTTTTCCCTGTTTTTGGTGTTCAGTGGAGAGAACAGGCCCTTTTTTTTCCTCAAATAAATTTTAAAAATAAAATGTAAAAGCATATGCAAATTAAACTTTTAAAGAATAGGCGCAGAGGTCTGCCGACTTTGTCGGCCTCTCGAGGTCCGGGCCTGTCCGGCCTCGAATTATTTCCTAATCAAAAAAATAGGTAAGGATACGATTGCTACTTAATACAAAGAGGAAACGCTCTCTCCTCTCTCTAAACTCCTAGAGAGAGGGAGTCATCGGAAGCACTCGTCGGTGGTCGGAGGCCGGTGTTCCTCGCTCCGGAGTCTTATAACCCCTCTTCGGAGGCAATCAAACCCTCTTCGGAGGCCCATAACCCCTCTTCGGAGGCAATCAAACCCTCTTCGGAGGCCCTTAACCCCTCTTCGGAGGCCGGACCTCCTTCTCGACTGAGGCCGGTGTTCCTCGCTCCACCACCGTTCCTCCTTGTTTCTTTCGGAGTCTGATCGGTTGTTCCCATCTTGGGTGGGTTGGTTCTGGTTCCCTCCCATCCTCGATCTATTCTCCCCGCCCTTATGGAATCTGCTCGAAGGCCGCCCCGGTTTCGATTCCCCCATCAACGTCGGTAATCATCTTCTTCTTGAGGCGGATCTGTTGCTAGTTCCCCGGCTCCGTGGGCCAGTTCGGGGTGTGGCCATCGGCGCCCTTTCTTGCTGGTGGTCCGACTCCGTTGTAATCCTCGCGCCTCCGGGGTGTCAATCCCCACCTCTTCCCCTGTGATTTGGTCGGCGGCCGTCTCCTTTGTGGCCGGCGTGGTTGGATCTAGAAATTGGGGCTCCAATCGGGGCGGTTGCCTCCGTCTGGTTCCCCCTCCAATCGCAGGCCGTCGTTAGCGCTGGGAGGCGCCCTCCTGGCGGGTCTGGCCGCGGTGGGTCGCCGGAGTTTTCTCTCCCCGTTCCCACCGTCACCGCCTTCCCCCGTCCGTGGACGGCTTTGCTTCTTACCCTTCCTTTGCCGGCGGCGGTTGCCCCTTTTTTGGCCTATGGTTGTGTTTGGCAATTGGTGTATCGGTCGGGCCGTGCTTTGGGCCCAAGGTTATGCCTTCGGCCCGGGGTAGCCCGATTCGATGGTTAAAAAATAAAAATAAAATAAAAAAAAGTAAATAATAAAAGGACTTGTGTAAATTATTTCCGGATTTTTCTTGCGCTCTTCGTCCCTATGCGGTCGTACTTCACTTTCTCGGGATGGTTGGAGTGCTGTCTGCTGGATTCGTGGTTAGTTTTGGTTGAGGAGCAGTTCTGCGGCCCTGGTTGATCGAAGTGATCGTGTTGGTGGTGTTCGTGGTCTCCGAAGATCCTTCATCTAGGTGGAGGGAACGTCGTGTGATCCACACTTCCCCAGGAGTCGTCTTTGCCCTTCGTGGATTTATGCTTTCCGTCTTTCCGGCGGCGAGACATCGTGTCAGCTTTGCTGTCCCATGCGCTCGCTATCCACTTTTCCTAGTCGGGTCTCCTTCTTCTCGCTACTGTGTCCGCTGGTGTGCTTAGGGTCTGGGGTTTTCCGAGTCTAGTTTATGTAGTTCTTTTGTTGTATTAGGTGTTTATTTTCTGTTTTCATGTTGTATTTTCCTTTGCTATGCTGTATGTTTAGACGGCTTGCCGTCTGCCGACTTTATCGGCCTCTCGAGGTCCGGGCCTGTCCGGCCTCGAATTACTTCCTAATCAAAAAAAAAAAATAGGCGCAGAGGGCACCACCCCTCCTTTTAACAAAAAAAAATTAAACTTTTAACGAAAAAGAGGCATTATTTTTCCTACCAAATTGTGTTACATCTATAATAAATCGGTTTTAAACATATATCCTGGTATATTATTAAATTTCAAGAAAGATTCTCTTAAATATATTAATTTAGTAAATTTTTTTATTATATATTTTTATGGGGTATGATTTTTTATTTATTTAAGGAATAGTTTCAAAATTAAAAAAATTATAACACATGCTTTAAGGATATAAGTTAGAAAGACTAATATTTAATATGGAGCCTAAGCGGTTGGTTATTGATTAGATTTATTGTTAACATGACTAAATTGATGTATGTTACGGTTATTCTATATATCATATATTCAAAATAGGGTATAGGATAAGAGTGCTATTGTGGAATTATATTTCAAATTTTAATTAGTTTATTTTTTCTTTTAATTAGATTTCTAAGGTCTATTAAATTTTTTTATTAGGGAAAGACCGTTTATATTAAATAATTAATAAGAAGATGATAAATGAAATTATTATATTTGTTTTTGGGTAAGGAAATGAAATTATTTTTGAATCCAAGCATAACGAGGGTATATTACTTGGCTTTACTCTGATGATGAAGATCACTTTTTTTTATAGTAGAGAAGAAGTAGATCGACGAATCGATCTTGAAGTCATCAAGAGATGACTTGATAACCCTATGCAGAGGGTCGTCAGTCAAAAGAAAAAAACCTAGCTTAAAACTAAGATTACAATCACTATTTAAATAATAATTCAAAAAACATCTATGAATGGAGCCTTGATTCTTGATTTATGTTCTGGCGGCTTAGAAGGCAGTGATGGTTTTAATGATGATTGCAGATCTGGATCCAGATACGACAATGAGCAATCTCGCTCTTATATGCGATGCCTCAGACTTGAGAACTTGAGATATGAAGTTGCACAACTAGACATGGGTATTTTTTATAATTAGGTTGGTCATGGGGACATCGATTTAGGTGGTGATGTCGGATTATTTAGCTTACATTACTTAGCTTTAAAGCCTTAAACTGTCTTTTTAATTTTGTTTTCAAAAGCATATCACATCGTAAATAATTATATAATGTAAATTATATCTTCAAAAATACTGTATTAATTAGGCAAAACTAATTCAAATAACCTAAACTTTAGTGGGCTAGTCGATGAGATTAGGCAGGATCGATCTCTTTTCGCTCATCCAGACAGTCTAGTTGATAGCGGGTCGTCTATTGAAATAAGTGACTTGGTGTGCAGGTAGCACCATGAATTTTATAAAGTGAATTGGAGCTTTATAGAAGCAACCCTGATCAAGTTTGGATTCCATCCCAAATGGATTAACTGGGTTATGAAGTGTATAACCACAGCTACCTTCTCGGTGTTGGTCAATAATTGTCCAGGAAAACAGTTCAAACCAACCAGAGGAATCAGACAAGGTGACCCCTTATCACCTTATATCTTCGTACTTGTCATGGAAAGTCTGGCTCGAGAGTTACATAAAGAAGCTCAGCTGGATGATGCTTTGATAGGTATAAAGATCACAAAGAATGGCACTCCAATTCCCTTTTTAACTTATGCTGATGACACTCTCATTTTCTCAGAAGCCTCATTCAAGAGTCTCCATACTATTCAGAACATGTTGAATAACTTCTCTAACTTGTCAGGGTTAGTTATAAACTTTAGCAAAAGTTCTCTCCAAGTCTCGGAGAATGTTAGCTCAAATCTAGCCAATAGCCTAGCTCAACAAATGAGGATTCCAGTTTCAAAAATGATGGACGGTTTTTAGTCGCATAAACCGTATCAAAATAAAACTCAAACCTACAAACTAGTATAGCAAGCAAGTAAGAGGTCGATCCCACAGAGAATCAAGTATTTCTCCGCAATGTGTATTTACCAATTAGTAGAAAGGGGGTTTTTGAGTGGTTGAAATAAGAAAGAAAGCAAAATAAACTATAAACAGATTAATGCAAAACAAATTAGAGAAGATCGCTCTACCTACAACTATCCACTTCATTTGTTTGAATTGATATTGTAACTTCCTCTTGTCCTTTTAGTCTTCCTATGAATGCCCTTGTCCCGACCTAATATAGTTACTAGTCCAACCAGTCCTAGCAACCCTTATCAATCGAACAGTCCCTAAAGAAGGATTTAACCCAATTGATAGCTTTAAGTTCAGAGATTAGCCAAGGTATTTGCAGTCCCTAAAGAGGGATTTAACAACACATTCAACTTCCTACTCATTCAATTAGTTCAACCAGCCCTAAAGGAATAAGTTTGCTACTTGGGTTAAGGTTCGCAACCAGGAATCTACAAAACCCTAGCAATTGAATTGATCTAACAAGTTGGCCAGACAAGATAGAACAAAACAATAAGCAATCAAGCACAAAGAAGTTGAAGCATTCAATATAGGAAATAAGGAACAAGATTCAGAAACTCACAATCAATCCAAATAAAGCTTCAAATTGCAAGTAGAACGAAGAGAGTTTAGTCGCCCATGGCGAACATCGCTTCTCTCTCTAATTGTCTGATAGAACATAAGAATAGAATGGAAGTAATGAAAAATAACATAAAAGTGGCCTAATAAAACATCCAAGTCGGCCCTCCAAACAAAATAGAACAACTAGGGTTTTTCTCAAAACGGCGCTGCGCTGATGACCCGTGCGGCGGGCGCCGCAAAGTTGCGGCGGGCGCAGCAAACCATGCGGCGGGCGCAGCATGAATACCGCCCCTGGCGGCGGGCGCAGCAAACCATGCGGCGGGCGCTGCATTGGTCTTTCACGGAAATTCCGTCTTGAATCAGCTCTCGACGTCAACATGAAAGTTGTAGCCCTCTGAAAGAGCTTTCCAACGCATGGTCATAATAGTCGATCGGACAACCGAGGCCTCCAGAAAGTGTAAAACAAGTTCAGCATGTCTGGCGACAACTTCTGCAGACTTGTTCTTCGTTTAGGTTCGCTTCTTCTTCTCAGGACCTCTTGAGATCTTCATGTAAGCTTCTTCGATCAACTAGACATTCTCATCCAATGCGTTATCAACCCATGTCTCCTCCTCGGATCCACGATTACCTTAAATAATCAATAAAAGCATGTAGATTCCGACTCCAACCACACAGAGAACAAATATGCAAATTATACTTAAACCATGCATGATATGCATCTTAACTAAGCTAAATGCAACCTATTATAACTCTATAAATACATGCTATCAAAAAACTATGGAAAAATATTTAGGTATCCCCATCATAAGTGAACGGGTTAAAAATTGTGTCTTTGAAGAAGCTATTGATAACCTCAAGAAATAATTGTCAAAATGGAAAGCTTCGTCTCTATCTCAAGCATGTAGAGCTGTACTAATACAGGTAAATCTTAGTTCCAAAACTAACTATCTAATGCAAAATTTCCTGCTCCCAAAAGGGGTGCTTAACCAAATAGATCAGATTAATAAGAACTTCTTCTTGAACAAATTATCCTCTCAACGTTATAACCCCCTTATTAGTTGGGAAAAGATTTGCAAACCAAAAAAATGAGGGTGGTCTTGGTTTCAAGACGGCTGAAGAAATGAATATTAGCCTACAGATGAAGCTACTTTGGAAACTATACTCTAATCATGAAAATATATGACTAAACTCATAAAGGAAAAATATCTTCAAACAGAAACAATTCGTCAAAGATCAACTCAAAACACTTCTTAGCAATTTGGTAGACTTCTAAACTTAAGAGACAGATTTCACAAAGGATTATTATGGCTCATAGGAAATGGGGAATCCATCAGTGTCTAGGATGACCCATGGCTTCTTGTCTTCTTGACCATAATCTAACAATATATAAGAATGATCAAAACGGTAATCTAAAAGTGGCTGATCTAATTGTAAACCAAACTCATTGGAATATTGCTCTCCTAATGCAACTCTTCCCTCAACACATAGCCAACAAAATTCAAGAAATCAAAATACCAGGATGGAAGCCTAGAGATAGGCTGATTTGGAAGCCCAATCCGAATCGAACTTTCACAACCAAAACTGCATATCAAATAATCAAAGAAACACAACAAGATGACTATAACTACAAATGGATTTGGAAGCTAAATATTCCACCTCGATTAAAAAACCTTGTTTGGAAAATAACAGTTGACAGCTTAGCTACAAAATGTAGACTTAATAGATATTTTAATAGAGTCCCTTCTCAATGTTGCCTTTGTAACAGTGAGGATGAAGATACCCACCATCTCTTTTTAAACTGTCAAGTAACAAGATCGATAATTAGAAACTACGAACAAGTAACTAGTAAATCCTTTTTCCATCTCCAGAGAAGGAATCTCTCAATTGGTGATATTATGCTACTAAGAAATCAAAATACAAACTTTGAAGAACTTTGTTTCATTTGGCAGATAGTCTGGGAAACAAGAAACAACATTATCTTTATAACAGCAAGAAACTTGACAACCCATCAGCCCTAGTTCAAAAAATCCTAAATGATATTGCAAACTGGGAAAGGACAAATGATGAACCAATAAAGACAAACCCGAAGAATAAACGACAAAAGGCAAAATGGAAAAAACTCCCGAATACAATAATTAAAATAAACGTTGATGGCTCAGTGCGCCCCACTGGCCAGTGTTATGTGGGACAGTGGGAGGGGTCATCAGGGACTCCAATGGTCATATTATTGATATTTTTCATCAGGAGATAAGACAGAGTTCAATTCTCCAAACCGAGGTTTTAGCTATTTGCACAGGTATGCAGAAAGCGATCGAGAGAAGTTTCAAGAAAGTCGTAATTGAAGGAGACAATCTAGAAGCAGTGAAAGCAATTACTGGCTCGACAACAATAAATTGGGAGATCTTGCGCCAAGTTGAAGAAATCGGGCTTCTTTCTAATTTCTTTGATCATATTGAGTTTAAGCACTGTTATAGATAAGCAAATAAAGTAGCAAATTTCATTGCTAAGAGTAGAAGAAACTGTAATATGTCTACTCTCCCTTTGAACAGGGATCTTTGTAACATCATCCTTCAGGATGATCAAGGTTGTGTTCTGTTTTCCTAACAGAACCCTCCTAATGTTTGCCTACTGTAAAAAAAAAGAACTTTATAAAGTGACAAAAATAACCCAAACACTTACTACTATGGGCTTATATCACCACCAATATCTTTTTTAAAATAAAAAAATAACACCTAACTTTTATAGTTTTGAAATAGAACCTAAAACAATATTAAACTGAAGTTTTTCAAATCAAAATCACACAAAAGGTAAATTTTTTGAAATAAAAAATAAATTTTTTGACTTAAGATAGTTGAAAAAAATATCGATAATTTATGTCTTTTTTTTAAACTCAAAATTTGGTTTGAAAAAATGATATAAGTTAGAAATATTTTGCAATGAATTTATTTAAATTTATTCTTTAATTAAAAATAATAAATTAACAAAAATAAAACAAATTAAAAATATATTTCACTTGAGAATATTTCTAACTTATATAATTTGTTCTAACAAAATTATGGGTTTTTGAAATATTAAAATAAATGAGTGACTTTTTTTTTCCAATTATCTTAAGTAGAAAATTTTATTTTTCATTTTAAAAAATGTATATTTTGTATAATTTTGATTACCAACCTAGTTTAATATTGTTTTAGTTCCTATTTGAAAAATAGAAAAGTTTATATCATTTGAGAAATATTTAAAGGGAATATAAAAAGTTATATTTTGTGTAATTTTTATTAAAAACATTCATTTGAGAAATATTTTACAAAAATATTTCTAACTTATATCATTTGTTAAACCAAATTTTGAAATGTTCAAATATGACATAAATTAGAGATATTTTTTTCTATTAAGTCAAAAAAATTATTTTTCATTTAAATTTTTTTACCTTTTGTGTATTTTTTATTAAAAAAACCTAGTTTAATATTGTTTTAGATTTTATTTCAAAACTATAAAAGTTTGATGTTATTTTTTATTTTTAAAAAGACATTGGTGCCTAATGGTGATATAAGCACATAGTAGTAAAATGTTGGGTTATTTTTTTGAAGTTCATGGTGCTACTTGCTCACCACACCAAAGTTTGGGTTATTTGAATTAGTCTTACCTATTAATTATTCATAGAATACGTACAATGTTTTAAGGAGTTTCATATTAATTTAAAGTTTCAATAATTAAGTGATGCCTCAATGGGAGTGAAATTGTGGTGATAATTGATAAACAGAGAAACAAGGCTGGTGATTACGCAAAATGAAGGATGTGTAGGCCCAAATCAAAATGGTCATTTGGTAATGGGCTCACAGTTTCTTTTAGCCCAAAATATTTGGGCCTGTGTTCGTCTTTACTTGAAAAATTGGCCCATCATAAATCTTGGGCTTGACCGTTGGTCTTTACAAGCCTGCAAAGAATTAATCTCGTCAATTACACGATTATGACTTATGACCAAGACTTTTGAAGTCTGTGATACATTTAACTATTTAAGGTTGGTCACCATTTCTGAAGCTGTGAAAATGTTATGGGATCGTCAGTTTTGGTAATACGTAGCTGATGGTATAGCTGAAGTTGATAAGTTAGTTGAAACTGTTGGATTAAGTGTGTTAAATATATGTTAAATTAGATTGTTTATAAGCTAGTAAAGTGT
This sequence comes from Persicaria maculosa, assembly GCA_963922045.1. Lineage (NCBI taxonomy): Eukaryota > Viridiplantae > Streptophyta > Magnoliopsida > Caryophyllales > Polygonaceae > Persicaria > Persicaria maculosa. The sequence continues at coordinate 76,381,177 of OY998255.1, read as the reverse complement.
TTGGTAACCTAGTTGATAAAGTAGCTGATATAAACTAACTGATGCGATACGAGAAAATGACTAAAGTAACTGATGAGATAGGAGAAAATGAATAGAGTTATGAAAAGCTTGGGGTAAGTAGCTGTGTTGAAAATCTAATTTCAAAAGCTATAGAACATTAGAACTAAAAGCTCTGAAAAGCTACCTGAATTGTCAAACGGACCCATAGTCTCGATCAAACTGTGATAGGGCAGCTCTTACTGACGATAAATTCTGGAGTTATGAAAGAGTTAAGAGCAATGTTCTAAAAAACGTTTGACGGGTGTTTGGTCATAGGGTAGAGTTAAGGGTCTAGGCGGAGTGTAGGGGGTTCTTGGTGGATCTCATAGCGGGTCTTTGTAATCTATGCGGATTTTAATGATATTTACAACCTTGACGGTGGGACGAGATCAATGGTTTAGGCGGACCTTGAAAGGTTTATTTAGAATGGTTAAGAGTCAACTTGAATTAACTTCAAAATTTTATCGCCATGGAGCCATCATTCACTTAAAATCTTAGGTTGATCATGACTTTCATAACTAGATTAAATTTGTCCATAATCTTAAAGGTTATGGTCATAAATAACCGTTTCGATACAGACTCGTGAAGGGCGTGATTTTATTTATTTATTTTGTTAAAGAACTATGCATACCAAGTAAGATTTCTATTAGCTGTTTAAATAATTTTTCTTTGTTTTCAAAGTCAATTCATATAAAATACAATAGTAGTTTTCAAGAAGAAGTACTTGAAATCGCCTTTGCAACATAGGCACAACTTGCACGATTTATTATTAATCAAATTCGTGAATTAATCAAATTTAAGATTTTTTTTTTATACAAGGCGAAAATTTAGGAGTAGCTCACCCAAATCAAATTTAAGATTTTTATTATCTCCAACCTTACTCTCTCCGTTCCATAATAGAAATCTCTTTATAAGTAGGTTTTTTTTTATATAAAAACCCCAAAACTAAATAATATATATATATAGTGGTGTTAATAAAAACTACAAAATATATCAATTTTTTATTAATTATATTTATATAATTTCATACTTATTAGTAATAATTACGAAATTATATTGAAAATTTAATATTCTATATAGTTTTAATACATATATTACACAGTGTATGTGTATGTAATGTATATGTATATTAATATATATGTGAAAAAATAATTGATATTACGCGCGTTATATATATACATATATATATATAAAAAAGAAAACCTATAAAATATTTTAAAAAAGTATAGATTTATATGTGTTATGTCTTTAATTGACTTTGCTTATTGGATATTAGCTAAAAGGAAAATTTAATTACATAACCGAATGCTATCGAGTAGGGTTCCCCGTCCCGAATCCTTTCTTAAAATAAAAAAGCCGCTTGGCCCGGTGGGAGGCCCGACCCGCCAACATGGGCAGACTTGGACAAGGAAGTAGGCCCAAAAACCGGGCCTGGACCAAGCCCGGCCCGGTACAATGGGCCATTAAAATGCCAAGGCCCGGCCCAAGCCCGCCCCGCCCGGCCCGGCCCATGCTCAGGTCTAAGATTGGTAGTACATGCAACAACGTACGTACATGTCTCCAAACACTAAATTAAGCCCTAATTTAAATTGACGTACATTTTCAACGACTTTGCATTCATGCATGCAAACATTCAAATTCCATGTGCCTTGCAAATTGCAATAACCTCAAACTACATTACAAAACTTGAGAAATCTGTGTGCCTCCTAATTTATTCATTTACGCATACAAATCAAAGGATTCCAATACATATTGACAATTTGACATAACATCTAGTATATATATGAGTATGACGTACTACTTTAATTTTGATGTATATTGAAATATTCTTTCTATATTTATCCGAAATTAATTATTTAAAAAAATTTCAATTTGATTTAAGCTCGTACTCCGTACATGGTAAGATTTGGAGAAATTTTGATTGGGTTGTATGAAAACGAGTATTCGATCACAAATGGGCAAATATTCTGTTAGTTTGTTCCGATTCTTATAGGTGAACATACAGGCACGAAACCAGGAATAAAATTTTGGGTGGGCTAAATTCACATTAGACAATAAACAAAATTATTATATTAAAAAAATACAAAATATTGATGTTACTAAGGTAAAAAATTATAAGTTTGCTAAATTAAAGTACAAAATAGGTAAAAAAAAATTATTTCATAAATAAGAAAGTTTAATTAAATGCAAAATAAAAAGGAAATAGATAGAATTAAAATGGGCATCTCTATAAAAATAATCAAGGCAAAAGGAAAATATATGTAAAAGTAGAGTTGTTGTAAATAATCAAGGCAAAAAGAAAATAAATGAAAAAGTGGAGTTGCTGAGGGAGAGATTCGAACTAGGGACATTGTGATAACTGTGATTTTAAAGCAAAGTCTTATACCAACTAGGTTAGGAGACTCTAGTGTCCATATATCATCCTCTCTCCGTCTCACAATAGATGTCTTTAGACTATTCATGCACGCTTTTTAATGGATTAAAAACTATATAAAATATTCATTTTTAATTAATTTTTTAAAATAATTCTATACTTATTAGTAATATTTATGATATTATTTAAAAATATTTAATAAAATGTTGATATTTTATATTGTTTTAGCTTCTTAAGAAAACGTGCATGAATAGTAAAAGACATCTATTGTGGGACGGATGGAGTAGTTGTAATATATATTGAAAGCTGAAAAAAACGTGGTGGGTTGCAGCAAAGCTCAGCCCACCCCTCCTTCCGTCCATGTAGGTGCACTTGACATGGCATTACCACGATTAAATACTTAGGGCTCGTTTGGTTGAATGCGGGAAGTACAATTCCCGGGAACTTACTTCCCATGAGTTGAACTCCCGTGAAATGCACTTCCCGTGAATTGAAAAAAGTTGTTTGGTTGAATTTCGATTTTTAGCAATATAAATAGGAAAATAAATAAATTCACATTAAAAAATGGTGGAAGTTGAACTTACCTAGTCCCCTCTAGGTAAGTGAACTTCCTACGATATGGAGGATTGAAATTCCTGGGCAGTTGAATTCATGTATTATTTTGTCAACCAAACACATGAATATATCCTACTTAATTTCTGGGTTTTTAACTGACTAACCAAACGAGGCCTTATCGCATGCCTGGAAATTTTTTATTGACTACAACTTCGCTTGCTGCATAACCGTGAACGGACGCTTTGTCATTAGAGTATCAGATAACACAAAAGTTTAATCCAAATGTACAAGGGCTTCACCACCCCTTATATTTTTGGTTTTTGATTTGTCCCCGAAATCAATATAATGTTAGACGTGATTTTTATTATCAGCACGTCCTCTCAAGTGCAACCCGCTTGGTTAGATTTAGACTTCTACAATTTTTTCCCCTTGGTCTAACCATCTCAATCTATTTTTAGCTCAATTATTTTTAGTTTCTATTTTTTATGACAAGTTTTGGACATTCTTAATCTCTTTTAGCCTAATCCGAAGTTAGGAAAAACGACTCGACTTGGACCGTACCTACTCTAACACTGCGAGATTTCGAGAAACCCTGGTTAGACTATATAAAAATAAAAACCGTGTCGATTTTTTTTTTTTTTTTTTTGTTATAAGGTTGATATCCGCTCTTCTAAAATACTAAAAGTTTAAGCTATCTATAAAGGCGCGCTTCATCATCCCTTATATTTAATTCACCCTCCAAATTAATATGGGACGAACTTTTTATTCCCAAGATACCTGTCACCTCTAGTTAATTGGGTATATTCTTAAATTAAATATATGGTTTAGGAAAATTTTAATAAATTTATAATTTGAAACATTCTAAAAGGTGATGGATCATAAAAATAATACTCTCTCCCTCTCAAATTAATAAAATATGACCACATATTGAACAAATTTGAACTAATTAAAATAAAAAACTAATTAGTCATTTAGGCTTTTGAAAAAACTAAAAAATTCGGTTTGGATCCTATGAATTTGATCATCAAATTCATGTTATTAAAAGAATTAACAGAAAAAAGAACTAAAAGAAAAAAAACAGGATTGGGTGAATTTGGATTTAAACCTTTAATTTTTTTTTTTTTTTGACGGTTGAGATTTGTCCAGCTTCACTCATGAATTTGATACTCATTAAATTCATGGAATCCAATTAAAAATATACATGTAACAGGGTTGGGAACATATATACAATAATAAGTGTTTGTTTGGATTACATTAAAAAATTCAAGAATTGAAATAATTAGGAAGTAGATTTCAATACAAGTGTTTGATTATAATTTATTTTTAAAAAACCCAGGAAGTAGAATTCGTGGGAATTCCAATTCCACCAAAATAAAGGAATTGAAATTACCATGTGGGGGATGAGTAAGTTGAAATCTACACTTTTTTTTTATTTCAAAAAATCTTTTTTTTTTCTTTTTAAATCATAAATGACGTATTTGCCCATAATTTAAATAAATGGTTCTTATTAATAAGGGTTACAAAAGTAATTTTACACAAATTCTTATGAAAGTTCATATTCAACAAAACAAAACGAAGGGTACTTTCCAAAACGAACCCTAAGGAAACTTGGGATTTATGTGATCCATTTGCTACACTAAATTTTTACTATTTATTTTTCCAAATAGTAATTAACACATAATAACTATGAAATATCATACATGTAAAGTTGAATTTGAAATTGATGTACACAAGTAGTGTTTGGATAGATGTTTAACACAAGCTTCAATCTTGTCGTAACCGTAATTTTAGAATTAAAATTGTGTTTGGAATTGGATTGGTAATACCTTAAAATATGGCAAATTGCTGTGTGTATTCGTTTAGGCTATTCAGATTCCGTTTTTCTTCCTATCAACTACCGTCTTTGCTTTTGGCGTTAGCTTTTCACTAATGCTTACCCCATCCAAAAAGATTTTTATTTATATAACTATTATTATGAGTAAATTGCATGTTTGACCCTCAAGGCTCCAATATTACATGAGAAGCCTATATATTCCCACCAAAGTTCAAATTTAGCACAATAATAGTCCACACGCAGTGGCGGAGCCAGGATTCTCGGTCATGGGGTGCTAGACAAATTTCGTGAATTTTTTTTTTAAAAATAAATAAATTGTATTTAAATAGTTGAGAGTAACCTAAGAAATAGAAGAAAAATAAAAAATATAGAAAAAAAATCAAGAGGAATTACTTTTCAAACAATATTGAAAGAAAATATTAAATGTATAATTTAAACATAAATATGACATTTTTAATTAAATAGTTGATAGAAACAAAAAATATAGAGAGAAATCAAGAAGAATTAACGATATAGTAAAAAATAAATAAATATGACATTTTTTAATGAAATAGTTGATAGAAACAAAAAATATAGAGAGAAATCGAGAAGAATTAACATAAATATGACATTTTTAATGAAATAGTTGATAGAAACAAAAAATATAGAGAGAAATCAAGAAGAATTAACGATATAGTAAAAAATAAATAAATATGACATTTTTTAATGAAATAGTTGATAGAAACAAATAAAAAGTGAAGGAGTTGAGATTTGAACCCAATACCTTTTGATTTTGATTCTTCTTCATTTCTTTACCAATTGAGCTAGATACCACTTTGTTTCAACTTTCAAATATCATTTAAAGATTTATCTATCTATATATTACTTAAAACCAAAGCCTTTTGGCCACGTGTCGCATCCTCGCGAGACGATATTTTTGGCAACATTTATTTTATATATTTATATATATTTATTTATACTTTTATTTTTCATTTACAACTCACATTTTTTTTAACTTCCTATTATGAGACAGCTACATTTTGGCAACATCTATTTTATATATTTATAATTTTATTTTTCATTTACAAATCACATTTTTTGACCAATCACATTTTTTTTTCTTTTTCCAAACCAAAACCCTAATTCACAAGAAAAGAAACTTTAGTCGCCTCTTTCCTGCAGACGCCTCCTTCTCCAAAGAGCTTAGAATTTCAGTCGCATCTTTCCTGCAGGCGCCTCCTTTTTGCTTATTTCGCTCGCCATCTTTGTCCAATCGCACAACGAATCTTTTTTTTATTTCGCTTTCATATTGGGGATTCGCCATCTTTGCTGCTCAGATTCACCGACTTTCAGACCGCAGATTCGCAATTGTTGCCGAGGTATATATTGTCATTCTCGATTCTTCTTTTTTAGATTTTGCTTCCTTTTTTTTCTCTATGTGCTGGAAATCGATTGGAATTAGTTAGATTTAGCACTTGATTTGAGCTTTGATGATTTTGTTGGTTAATCAGTCGATTCGCAGTTGCTCAAGTTCTCGATTCATCTTTTTTGGACGTGATGACTCTCACCATCATGCGTGCCCTGCCTCGTGAGGTGAATTTGCTCAATCTTTTTCTCTCTAATACACACGTATAAATATTACCAAGTGAAGCACTTGAACTCCTTTTTTTTTTGTATCCATATGTTATAGCCAGTTTGATCCGGTTGTTTATCATATGCTTCATGGAGATCCTGGTAATGTGAGCAACTCTGTTGTTGGTGGTCTTTCAGATCAGATTTGAGAACTCTGGGAACCTATTAAACTTCATTTGATGAATTCTAAGCTCTTCCTGAGGGTGTGCATCAAACCTCCCAAGGTAATAATATATACAGTCAACATTTTATGACATGGTTAACTATGAATGCATTTGTTAATGCTAATTGTTCTTTTTTTTTGTGGGCATTATAAATTGTTGATTGATTTGGTAGAACTTTGTTTGATTTAGGGTGTTCTTTTATATGGACCCTCGGGACAGGGAAGATGTTGTTAGCTCATGCTATATCAAGCAACATTGATGCTAACTTCTTAAAGGTGCGTCTAACTGTCTAGAGTTTGGCCTTTCTTAATTCTTTCTGGATAAAGTTTCACCTGAATGATTTCACTATTTTTTTTTCAACATATGTTGTGTCAAGTGCTATAATTGATATTGATTTTGGATTTGTAAATCAGCCTCTCTGTCTTATTTTTCATTTCAAGATCTTCTTTAATTCTTACCATGAGTTGCATGTTGATGAAACTTTTGGAGTCGGTGTTGCATCTTAGGTACCCACTGTCTAAGTTTAAGATCTTCCTTAATCTGTTGTTGATTCATTTTTCCTATAGATTTAAGATCTTCTTTCTCCTGTAAGTTTAGCACCATTGACTATTAACAATTTTTTTTTCCAATCTGTCTAATGCTTGAGAACCTGAAATATAGGACACAAGTGTCCCACCGTTTCAAGCATGTATAACACTGTCGAAACGATTTTTGTGTGTGTTTAAAGTAATTTTTTTGCACTGTTTGTTGTCGTTTTGAAGGGCTAAGTATGGCAAAGGAGTTATTACCTTCTCCTCCTGAAGGGAGGTTGTTTCAGGTCGAATATGCCATTGAAGCAATCAAGGTAATCTGCTTTTGCTCTGTTTTCAAGCTTAAATAGGAAAATCTTCATCTTATTACATACCATGGTAGTGTTTGTTATGACTGTTGTTGAAATATAAATCACAGGATCCACGCACTTGGCCTCCCAATTTTCACTAAGTCTTCAGCCGAGCCACAATTTTCATTGAGCCTTCAGCAGAGCAACTTCTTTCCCACCAATTCTAAGGCAAAACGACTTTTACATAATAAAATAACAGGATGCCTAATAAAATACCAGCAGAGCAACTAATCTTTTTTAGTATTTCCTTAGCCTATTAATAGGATGCCAAATATGTGAATTACCATGCTATTAATATGTTTGATGTCCATTTCTTGGAGTTTTGAAATCTTAATGATCCATCTTGTAGTTTCTCAATCCTAGCATCAGACCATAGATAGAATCTAAGCAAATATGAGGACTTGCTTGCTTTACTCTCAAGTAGTTGCATATTGAAATTATTGTCAATAAATAATATATGCGTGATCTGTGTTGCAGTTTAATTATTGAAACCTATCTCCTACTGTTTGAACCTTTTGACTTAATAAATGATTATATTATCTCAAGTTCTGAACAAAAAAAAAAGATCTCATTTGGTTTTGTAGAAATAAATTTGTGATTTTTCAGGTCAATCAAGTAACAGAGCTAAATTTTTTTCTTATTGATGTTATATGTTCAGGTTTTAGCTAGAGGTGTTGATTGTGTCTTAGCTTTGCCTTCTGGTGAAAGTGAGGAATTTTGGGAGAGATTGTCACCACTATTCCAACCATTGGTAAGTTTATCTCATTTAGTAACCTCAAGTTTCTCTTATAGGATAACATCATGCTATAAGAGAGTGTGTTCTGTTTGACGTTTAGGATTTAGCTCTGTTATATTTTAGCCTCATTTTTTTCACATCTAAATTGCAAATTAGGATTTAGCTAGAGGCATTTTCCTGTTTCAGAAAAACCAATGTTACTGTTGTAGTTTACTTGTGATTTTTTTCGTTTTGGGTCATTTGCTCAAGTTTGGTTTTTTTGTTAAACCGATCTTGTGGATTCTGTTAATGACCATCTATTCTCATTGATACCTGGTGATGAAAAGATCTATTTCAGTTCTGATAGTATTGCAAGACTGATGGATTTATGCATCCTGGCCAACCTTTATACTCTATAGATTTCCTCAACAGCATTAAATGTTCTGGCATCCCAAATCACGTGTTAAGACTTAAGGTTGGTGTTCCCATTATTTTGATGAGGAATATTGACCAATCTATTGGGTTGGTTAATGGAACCAGGTTGATAACAACTAGGCTATGTGGCCATGTTATTGAGGCAAAGGTCATCTCCGGCAGAAATGAAGGAGACCAAGTCTTCATCCCTCGCATGGTCATGTCCCCTTCAAACACCACTTTACCCTTCACATTTCAAAGACGGCAATTTCCTGTCGCCGTTTGTTTTGCAATGACAATTAACAAAAGTCAAGGTCAATCTCTCTCTCAAGTTGGTTTGTACCTTAAAACACCAGTGTTTTGTCATGGTCAGTTATATGTTGCAGTCTCAAGGGTAACGAGCAGATCAGGCTTGAAGATATTATCATGTGATGAAGAAGGTCGACCATTGAATACCACAACTAATGTGGTATATCAAGAAGTGTTCCAAAATTTGACATAATTTGGTATTAATCAAACTATGATTTGTTTACCAACTTTCATTTGATTGACAAACTATTTATCTGTATTTTGTAGTGTTCAATAATTGGTATTTATATATGGTGATAATTGATGTAAGCTAACACATTTTTTTCAACAGAACTTGGATTCAATATCTCCGTGGAGGGCCTTCTACCTTATAGCCATTGCATTACCTTCAATGTAAGTGTATGTTGTTGCGATTCGAAGAGATTATTGGGAACTGAATTTAGTGTGCGATTCATTTTTGGGGGGTTCCAGGTACAATGCGAAGTCTAGGCACTGGCGCCGAACCAAGCTTTGATTCTAAGATGTTCCTCCAGAATCCAGCATGCATCACTTTCTGTTTTGTTTGAATTTAGTTGTTTGTTTGTGAGAGACAACTACATGAGTTGTATGTTGATTAACGATTTCTCTTTGGTGCTCTGCTCTACCCTCCCGTATTGTGTTTAGTTGGTTTTACATAATAATATTAATAATACTATCATGAATATTAATAGTACACTACAAATGTTTTCTATCTACTATTATCGGGTTATACAAAATTCCGGAATGGCTCACCGGAAAGGACTTGTGGGTAGTATCCATAGGTCCCCGGTTTGAACCCAGGAATGACCGCTCTTTATTTACTAATTCAAGGGTTATACATGTATAAATATGATTTTTTCTAAAAAGCGCCATGGCGCGGGCATGGGACTAGTATCACCTTAAAATACTAAATATATGTAAAAAAAATATTATTTTTTGTATTTTTTTTTCCAGGGGGTGCTTGAGCACCCCGGCTCCGCCACTGTCCACACGTATGGCATTTTCAAAAGTTATTGGCGAAATCACTCCCACAATCACACCCCTTTCAATATTATACATACCTATGAATAAATTACAATTTGTATCCAGACATTTAATATTTACATACGTTATTTTAGGATAAAAAAGTTATATTAAATATTCCCTATTTAATTAAAATTTTAAATAAATTTGTATTTATTAATTATAAGTACTCCGTATGAAATTAATTTAAATTTTTAATAAAAATAAGAATATTTAATTTAGTTTTTTATCCTCTAAAAAATATATAAATAATAAATGATATGTTTTGTTAAACGGAGGGAGTATCATGTATTAAATATGCAGGTAGAATAAATATTGTTGGGAATTTTTTTATGTAAATCCCATAATTTATACATGGATCAGGATGTGATCATGTGAGTTTGTAAAAATAAATTTCATAAATTTATCCATTTTTTATAAGAAAATAAGGACCTTAACAATGTGAGTTTGGAGTAAGTTTTATTTTTTGGCCCAGGTATTGTGTAAGTTATAATTTATAGATAGTTAGTTACTTATGGCTAATTTATACGCAAGGGGTGTGTTAGATACATCGTAAATTCAGATTAAATAAATATATGTCCATATAAATGTGGTGTCATAAACATTAGTTTTTGCAGTTTCGAAAACTTCATACATCAAGGAAGAAATTCAAATCTAATGACTAATTGAATATGGACAAATTTCCCCAAAATTAATTTTAAAGGGCTGTTATGAATGCCTAGCTGGCCAGTTATTATTCTACTCTAATTGGTCCACGTCACTTCACCGACCTCTTCCTATATAAAGAGCTCTTGGGTCACCGTTAATGGCGTCTTGACACGAAGTAGAGAGAAAGAGGTCTAAGAGGAGAGAGAAAAGCAACGAGAGATCGTTCATCATTCTCCCCGAATTCTTGGAAAGGATTCAAATGTTGAGTCGTAGCGCGATGAGCAAGGTCAGGCTGATGGTGACCATGGCCGGCCCAAGGTACTTCACGGCGATCGCTGGACGCTCCTCTCCGTCGACGTTGCAGGAGACGGCGAAGTCGCTGGCGAGATTTTCCGGTAGCGGATCGATGTCTACAATTCTCAGCGGTGGCGGCTCCGGTCAGATCCGCGCGCTTTCGGCGTTCGTGAGAATGCCGATGAGAAACTTAAGCACGGCACCGAGCGACGGGAGTAAGGTGAAGCAAGGTGAGGAGGAGAAACCTGCCGGTGGCAATGGCGATGGCAAGGGATTCGCGAGCTACTGGAGCGTCGCCCCGAGGAAGGTGCTGGCGGAGGACGGAACGGAGTGGAGGTGGAATTGCTTCATGGTAGGCCAATTCGATCGGAAATTGAATCGATTATTTGGATTTTTGATTTTATCTGATTGATTGTGTGTGTTGTTGATTTTTGAAATTGAATTGAAGCCATGGGAGACATACAAGTCAAACACGACGATAGATCTGAACAAGCACCATCCTCCAGGAACGGTTCTAGACAAGGTCGCCTACTGGACCGTCAAGGTTCTTCGCTGGCCGACCGATTTGTTCTTCCAGGTGACCGATCTGCCTTAATTTTGCTGTTTTACTGTTCAATTTGATCAATTCGATCGATCTCGAGTCAAATCTCATCAACAATTTCATCAATCCGATTACAGAGGAGGTATGGATGCCGCGCGATGATGTTGGAAACCGTCGCAGCAGTTCCAGGCATGGTCGCAGGTTTGCTGCTACACTGCAAATCGCTGCGGAGTTTCGAGCACAGCGGAGGCTGGATCAAAGCGCTCCTGGAGGAGGCAGAGAACGAGAGGATGCATCTGATGACGTTCATGGAGGTGTCGCAGCCGAGGTGGTACGAGAGGGCGCTCGTCTTCGCCGTTCAGGGCGTCTTCTTCAACGCGTACTTCGTCACCTACGTCGTCTCCCCCAAATTGGCTCACCGGATCGTCGGCTACTTGGAGGAGGAGGCCATCCACTCGTACACCGAGTTCCTCAAGGAGCTCGATAAAGGCACCATCGAGAACGTCGCCGCCCCCGCCATCGCCCTCGACTACTGGCGGTTGCCGCCAGGCTCCTCCCTCCGAGATGTGGTCATCGTTGTTAGAGCTGATGAGGCTCACCATAGGGATGTCAATCACTTCGCATCTGTAAGAATCCAACTGTTTATGACACTTTCTGTGTTGCACTTCATATTATACTTCACTTAGTTTTACTGTTTATGACACTTTCTGTATTACACTTCATTTAATACCTCTCACTTCGTTTTATTGTGTTGGTTGGAATGTAGGACATATACTACGAGGGCCGCCAACTGAAGGAGGCACCTGCACCCGTCGGATATCACTGATAAATCGACAAGAAACTAATGATTCCCAATCGGTATAGTCGATCAACATTATGAGTTGCTATGTAGTTGTGAAGGTGTTGCACTTGTTTGCGCAATAGTTCAATCGACGTTGAACTTGCTAACAATATGTCATTACATGTTCTTCTACAAGTGTTTGTTTTTGTTCTTCATTTTCATGGTTTTATTTGATAGATTGGCGTGTAATTTGTATGATATATATGTGCAGAAATTAGTGCATGAAAGTTGAGTAAATCTCCTCTAATCTCTATATGTAATAAATAAGGGATGGTTTTGTACATTTTTACCTAAATCTCGGCAAGGTTGTGCCGATAAAGAACGTTTGATTTATCGAGAGGTTGAAAAATCGAGAGCCCGAAAATCTTTGGGATTTACACCAAATTAATATTGATGGTTGCAGATTACTTGAATTTGTTCTACCTCGAAAAAAATTAGTTTGTTCATTTATTAAACGAGTCAAGTATTAATACATTCTTAAACTCAATTCAAAATGAGGCCCAATTTGACTCAAGGCCGAATTTTGTGGAATTTATAAAGTTTTCCTATAAGTCAATATGTTATAAGCTAGAAGCATTGGTCTACTAAGCGCATACATATCTCTTTGGTCCAATAAAAAAGAATTGAGAATCCGAATGGCTCTTGAGTACGCGCGCCACGCGCTCCTGTCTCCCCCTCCCAGAAAACCCCAAAATTCCCTAATCTCCTTTGAGAAGAAATCTAATTCCAGAAACCTTCATCATCAAAACCTTTCCTCTTGCCAAATCTCCTCAATAATCCGTTCTGAAGTTGAAAGCAATCGTGATTATCTATCTTTTAGAACCCCTATTCGAATTTTTTGGGGGTTCCGAATGATTATCGAAACTGAAGGTTCAAGAGGTGATGTATGGAGAAGGGATATCAGTGTTGGGGATGTGCTATTTGGTTCTGAGCGCCGATTCCGTGCCATCTTGTTTGCTTGGTGGATCAACCTGGCTATGAGGTTCAGGGGTTTGAGTGCTCGGCCTCCCCCTTGGCCTCACCCACGACGTGTAGGCGAACGGATCTCTGAAATCTGGAGGAGGCATAGTGGTTCTCGTACAATCGGAGAGGTTTCCTCTCTGACTGTGCCCTGGTTCACGACACCGATTCAGTGGTGGTGTGTGTGGGGGGTCAACGCTGGTTGCCTTCGCTCGTCTTCCCTCGACATCTTTTTAAATCAGGTCTGGTATTCAACTCATCTTCACACAACCTCTTCTTACAAATCTCTTACAAACTCTTCTTTCAAAGGCAAAAAACCTATGGAGGACGATTCTCTCGTTCCTCCACCAACAAACTCCCGAAAGGGCCCAAAAAACCCCGCTGATGGTGGTCCTACTATGGGGATTCCTGTTCCTCCGGTAGGGCTGCCAAAAGCAAATCAAAAGCAGAGTGAAAAAATCCTGAAGAAATCCAAGATCGTTGCACTATATCTGGAAAAATGTAGTAAGAAATTTAAGTTTCAAGTAGTCGGGTTGAATACTTTGTATCTGCTTCACCCAATTTATATGTTTCTCTCTTTAATCCGATTGTTAACTTGTGAATTGAGTGTGTGGAAAATGGGGTTGGTGTCCTCATGGTCTAACCACTGCTATGGTCATATAAATATGTGGGAGTATGATTTTAAATTTGTGAACTGAGACATTTTATTGTTCATCTTAACTATATGCAACTTATGGGTTTCTTCTAAAAATAAAAATAAAAATATAGGCTCCAGTGGGTGGAGGTGGATGTGGAAATTTGTTCAAGAATCTAATTGCTCTCTTATTGATTATTATCAAAGTAGAAATCATGGTGTGCTCTGGTGGAGTAACTGTGCAAGCATGGATTATAATATCCACCATTATCTAATTATATTTGAGTATGTATTCATGCTTAGCCTAAGATGTGTTCCTCACTACTGTGTGGTCTTGTGCCAGTTCTTTCGAGTGCTTTCGTTATTTAGAGGAGCTTGTTTAGTGATTGATGAGCGATTTTTAGTCGCATAAACCGTATCAAAATAAAACTCAAACCTACAAACTAGTATAGCAAGTAAGTAAGAGGTCGATCCCACAGAGAATCAAGTATTCCTTTGCAAAGTGTATTTACCAATTAGTGAAAGGGGGGTTTTTGGATGATTGAAACAAGAAAGAAAACAAAATAAACTATAAACAGATTGATGCAAAACAATTTAGAGAAGATCGCTCTACCTACAACTATCCACTTTATTTGGTTGAATTGATATTGTAACTTTCTCTTGTCCTTTTAGGGTTCCTATGAATGCCCTTGTCCCGACCTAATATAGTTACTAGTCCAATCAGTCCTAGAAACCCTTATCAATCGAACAGTCCCTAAAGAAGGATTTAACCCAATTGATAGCTTTAAGACCAGAGATTAACCAAGGTATTTGCAGTCCCTAAAGAGGGATTTAACAACACATCCAACTTCCTACCTATCCAATTAGTTCAATCAGCTCTAAAGGGACAAGTTTGCTACTTGGGTTAAGGTTCGCAATCAGGAATCTACAAAACCCTAGCAATTGAATTGATCTAACTAGTTGGCCAGACAAGATAGAACAAAACAATAAACAATCAAGCACAAAGAAGTTGAAGCATTCAATATAGGAAATAAGGAACAAGATTCAAAAACTCACAATCAATCCAAATAAAGCTTCAAATTGCAAGTAGAACGAAGAGAGTTTAGCCGCCCATGGCGAACATCGCTCTCAATCTCCCACTAAAATCGTCTTGAATCCTAATCTAATGAATGAATGAGTAGAATAGAAGTTATGGAAAAATAACTAAAAGTGGCCTTATAAAAGATCCAAAGTCGGCCATTAATCAAAACAAAAACATCTAGGGTTTTTAATTTAATAAAACGCAGCGCATTCACGCTGGCGGCAGATGCGGCGGCCGCAGCATCAGGATTCCTCTTGCATCGTCCCTGGCGGCGGCCGCTGCACACCATGCGGCGGCCGCTGCATTGGTCTTTCACGGAAAATCCGTCTTTAATCAGCTCTCGACGTCAACATGAAAGTTGTAGCTCTCTGAAAGAGCTTTCCAACGCATGGTCATAATAGTCGATCGGACAACCGAGGCCTCCAGAAAGTGCAAAACAAGTTCAGCATGTCTGGCGACAACTTCTACAGACTTGTTCTTCGTTTAGATTCACTTCTTCTTCTCAGGACCTCTTGAGATCTTCATGTAAGCTTCTCCGATCAACTATACATTCTCATCCAATGCGTTATCAACCCATTTATCCTTCTCGGATCCACAGTTACCTGATATAATCAATAAAAACGTGTAGATTCCGACTCCACCAACATAGAAAGCAAATATGCAAATTCTACTTAAATCATGCATGATATGCATCTTAACTAAGCTAAATGCAACCTATTATGATCATCTAAATGCATGCTATCAGTGATGCTTAGTTACAGGGGGATGCCTGTGTGTTTCAATCTTGTTCCAGTTGAGCTATGTCGATTTGAGGTGTATTCCTCTACACCCCCTACTCCCCGAAAGGGCTTTGGAAAAACTGTGATTTATGGGGCTTTGATAGTCCCTTTCTCCATTTATGATGAAGAAATGGATTCTATGAAACTTGGGGCTCTGTTTACTTGCTGTTATTTCTTGACCAAAACACTTTTGTTACAAGCTCATATCCCTTATGATGACTATATGGGGTTTGCGATATTTAGATTCTTGATCATCAATGTCTGCAATTTCGGGGTAGATGGAAATAAGGTTGGTTATGATGCTGAACAATATAGTTTTGTCAAACTATTTGGTAAAATCTTTGATAAGGAACTAAATAGTTGTGTTCAATCTTGTCTTGCTGAATCATTTTGTGGACCTATTGTTGCTCCTCATGTTTCCTTTGTTAAGTTACATGGGTTTGAGCAGCTAGGTGCATATGACCGTCGTACTTCCTCTCCCGGATATTGCTATATTGAATCTCTTGAATGGATAATATCGCCCCTGCTGAAGGGAAAATGCTTAAAAATTAAAACAACTGAACTACCCTACTTTTTTATTAAGAGTATTTGGAATTCATTGATAATTAAAACAAATCTGTGTATTTATTCTCTGCCGAACCTTTTCATTAGGAAAACATTATGGAGGAAACAAGGTGGGAAGAATGGAGTGATCACCTTTAATCTGACCTGTGGGTTTGAATTTTCTTTCTGTGCATACACCTTTTGGAGTGGTAGTAGTATTTTTGCTGGCTCAAGCCACGTTTTTCATAGATTGGAATTTCAACCCTTGAATGTATCTCTTACGGTTTACCGTTGTTATGACTGGGTTTGTACTTATGGTCTCCAAGAATCAAATGTGTTGGCTAAGTGTTCAGGTGCCCGACTATCCCTTCTGAAAGTAATATGCTTATTGTACGATGAAAGTTTTTTTTTCACCTGCCGAATTGGGTCCTGTAAGCTCTTGGCCTTTGGTCCAACTTGGGTTGTTGAGAGTTTATTTGGCCTTTGTTTGGACATCTTGGATACCATACCTTGTGGAGCATGGTTTATCTCAATGACAATGTTTATCTCTACTATACAAAAAAAGAATCAAATGAAGAAGATGGGTGGTTGGTGTACTTGGTGTTTCTGTGGCTATAGTAAAAGATGTGTCTTTATGCTGATCTATCCTATATATTTGATTATACTGCATGATAGTTTCCTCTCTATCAAAATCTTCCTTGCCGACAGCAAGTGGTGTCCTTGTCTGTGTAGAAGAGTTTCTTTTCTTAAATCTGGTCTTTGCTTCAAGGAAAAATGGATAGTGGAAAAGTACATGTTATATCCATGTCCTGTCATGTCTCATTCCTCTCATTTACTATTATCAATTGTTCACCAACTGCTTTGTGTAATGATGTTGGCTACATCTTGCCTTCCGAGGCCTGTAAAGGTGAAATGCTTTCTCCTAGCTCAAGATCTATTTATTACTTTGAAATGTATCACACTTCCCTCTTGTAGGTTTGCAGTCTTGTCTACAAGCTGGGTGGGAGGGGGCCGTGATTACCAATATTCCCAAGAAATTTCGACTACAAAAATGCTTTTCATTAACATTATCCAAGGGTACAACAGGGTCTTATCTCCCGATTGTGTAAATGGGGCTGTTATGATCACATATAGATACGTTCCTTCTCATCTATGTACCAATGTCTTCAATAATCTTGCATGCAATTATACCATGCTAATAATCATAGAATGTGAAAATAATACCAAGAATAAGATTATTAAAAATCTGTTTTGCATAAATTTTTTATGTAACAAGCTAATCAAGGTAAACCACCAAGGGGTCAACCGTAGTATACTAGATGCACATCTCCTCCCCCGATCAATGAAAAAAGGAATAAGAATTAACCGAATATATATCCATAAGTCCCTAATTGTGAATGATCAGGCTTTGTATTTGGTGATTATATATAATTATTATAAAGAAGAAATTGAATCGAAAGCAAAGACTAGCACATTTAGTTGTAGACTTAGGCTATCACAAAAGGAGAAAGGAATTCTGAGTAACTGCTATAACATAACCCAATTAATGATGTATAAAAATAAGCTCAGCTTCATTTGGTATATCTCTTGTAAATGTAGCCCGTACATACCAATAACAGAAATATTTCCAAAGACTAAAAATTTACAAAAGAATCGTTTAAGGAAAAATAAATGGCAAAAAATGGGGAACACCGCAAAAAGAGTAAGCTATGGGTATAGGAGGGCTCACCTTTTGCTCTCCTATACAAAACAAAGTGGTCATGATCATACGATATTGGAACTGTAGGGGAATTGGAAAACAGACCTTCTGGACTAACATGAACGAATGGCGCTCGTTAGATCATGTAAAGATGCTAATCTTAGCAGAAACAAAGACTGAAACAGAACCAAAGGAATCTCTATGGAAAAATGCGGGATTCACAAACATGTGTTGGTCCCCGGCGTCTGGTCGTACCGGGGGTATTGTCCTATTCTGGAATGAAAACTCCTTCATAGACGAATCCATCTCAGTAATTATTCACCTCCCTAGAATTATTGGCGTAAAATACGAGAACATAAAAGAGAACTTTGAGTGCCTAATGATGTTTGTATACGCCCCCCAAACCCCTCAGAAAAAGACGACTTTTGGAGAAATCTATACAATCTGATTACCCAAAGTGATATCCCATGCCTAATCATGGGAGATTTAAACGAAATAAGCCAACCATCGGATAAGAGCGGAGGGGCAGAAACCCTTGCTGGAAGATTTACGAGAATAATGGAATTCAAAGATGCATGCTCCTTGTTGGAGATCCCCTCGTACGGTAACCCGTTTACTTGGAGGAAAAAGCGATTTGGCCCAGATAACATTTTGGAAAAACTTGATAGGGTGCTTGTCCATCATGAAATAATAGACATGTTCCCCGAGTTGGCAACTAAGAATGGAGCATTCTCTACTTCGGACCACTGCCCTATTTCAATTGACATCTCCAAAAACACTAGCTTTAAACCACCCCCTTTTAAATTTGAAAACATTTGGCTGCAAAGGAGAGACTTCCGAAATATTGTTAAACAAGCATGGAGAGCTTCATGTGCGGGCTCTGCTATGTTCCGAATTACATACAAATCGAAAATCCTCAAACAAAAGGCCAAAAATTGGAATAAAAAAACATTTGGAAACATCTTCCGACAAATACAAGACGTTGACGAGGCCCTAATCGAAATACAATCTATCCAATAAACTAACCAAAACCCAGATTCGTACACAAAAGAACAAAATCTACTATCTAAACGAGAAAAGCTACTTCTTTTTCATAAAACTTACTGGAACCAAAGAGCTAAATCAAAACACTTAAAGTTAGCTGATACCAACTCCTCCTATTTCCATAGAGTAGCCACGGGGAGAAGAAATCGGAAGATAATTAGAACAATTACCTCCGTAGAAGGAACAAATATAATTGGCAATGAAAACATTAAAAGAGAAATTCAAAGTGACTTTGAGAAAAGATTTAATCGGGAACAAATGCATAGGACCCCCCAATTAGAAGAATATCTTTCAGAAATCAACCCGATCATTACAGAAGAGGAAAACAAATCACTTATTCAACAACCAACAAACAGTGAAATCAAAAAAGCTGTTTTCTCAATGGGGAACAACAAATCCCCTGGCCCGGATGGAATGACGGCTGAGTTCTACAAAAATTATTGGGACATCGTTGGATCTGATATCATCCGGGCTACAAAAGCTTTCTTTCACTCTGGCAAAATGCTGAAACAAATTAACTACACTTTTATCTCCCTCATACCAAAAATTGATAACCCTTCCATGACTACACACTATCGCCCTATTAGCCTATGTTCTACCTTATATAAAATCATCTCAAAGATAATAACAGAACGACTGAAAATGGTAATAGGAAAACTTATACACCCATTACAAGGAGCCTTTGTTTCCGACAGAGCAATCCAAGACAATATCCTAATAGCACATGAGGTTTTCCACTCCTTTCGCACTAGAAAAGGTTCCAAGGGATGGGCTGCAATAAAACTTGATATGGAAAAAGCATACGACAGAGTAGATTGGCACTTCACGAAAACAGTTCTTCAAAAATTTGGATTCAGCCAGAAATTTGTGGATATTATTATGGAATGTGTGACCACAGTCTCTTTTTCTGTTTTAGTAAACAACGGCCCTACGGACCCTTTCAAACCTTCAAGGGGTTTGAGGCAAGGGGACCCCCTCTCCCCGTTTCTCTTCCTGCTCGGGGCAGAAATTCTTGCGCGTAAACTCTCAAGGGATGCAGAATCTAACCACAACAGCATCGGATTTAAATTTGGCCATTCGGGCCCCTGCGTTCCGTTCCTGGCCTTTGCAGACGACATAATAATTTTCTCGAAAGGAAGTAATTCTGCATGCACAAAAGTTAAAGAAATAATTGAAGACTATTGTAAATTCTCAGGGCAAAAAGTAAATTACCACAAATCGTCCTTCCAAACCACCCCAGGTATTCCTAGATCAAGAGCTCGAGACCTAGAAGAGATTCTTAACATACCCCTTGAACGAAACCTGGAAAAATATTTAGGTTGTCCAATCATAAATGTGAGGGTTACCAAGGAAACCTTTGGCGAAATGATATGCAAATCTAAAGACCAATTGAGCAAATGGCGTGCTAATGCCCTTTCTCAACAAGGTAGAGCAACCCTAATATTGTCTAATTTATCATCAAAACCTTTATACTCAATGCAGAGCTTCATGCTTCCGGTAGCGGTACACAAACAACTAGATCAAATCAACAGAACCTTTTTCTGGAACAAAGATGCGCAACATAGTCCATTAATCAGTTGGGATAAAATATGTAAATCAAAAAAGGATGGAGGACTGGGAATTAGAAAAACCAAAGATATGAATGAAGCTCTTCAGCTAAAACTCCTCTGGAAAATTTTAGCGGAACCGGAAAATAACTGGGTCAAAATCATACAACACAAGTATTTGAAAGAAAACCACATCCTTACCTACTCTAGAAAAGGCAATGCCTCGTGGAAATGGTCGAAACTAAGTTATCTAATCCCAAAATTCAAAACGGGACTCATCTGGCATGTGGGGGATGGGAAATCAATTAAGTTTTGGGAAGATAACTGGGTGGCTACGACACCTCTAAAAGACAAAATAGACTCTCAACATAACATTAATCCACATGATTCCGTAAGTGGTTTCATTATAGGAGGACAATGGTGGAAGGAAAAACTCGAATCGGTACTTCCAAAGCCACTAGTAGAGGAAATTATGAAAATTCCCCTGCCAATCACTCCCCTTACAGACAGACTGTATTGGTGGCCCGCCAAAAAGGGATGGTTCACAACAACAAGTGCCTATAACTTAATCTCATCAATACCACAAAGACCATCGGATGAGTTCTCATGGATCTGAAAACTTGACGCCCCACCTAAAGTTAAGAACTTTATTTGGAAAATAAAACAAAAAGGCCTCGCCACGGCTACCAGGCTGGCCTTAAAAGGGGTGGCGGTACCGACCACATGTAGCTTGTGCAACCAGTTCATGGAAGATGATATTCACATATTCATAGAATGTCCCATCAATAATTTCCAACAACAATTCCATGGCCAAATATCTCAAAACATCAACAATCTAATTACAGAAAACAGAGATATGAATCAAATTTTACATATTTTAGGCTCCACTCTTCCGATCGAAAAGAAACAACATTTAGCAATCAGATGGTGGACCATTTGATTCATAAGAAATCAAACAATCTTTAGAAATGAAACCATCCCCTCTGCAGAGGCTATTAAGAAAATGATCACGACCAATATTGATAATTGGAGGAAAGCTAGTAGATGGAATGATATGGAGGAAGACGGCATACAGAAACAGAGTAAAGGAAAATGACTCTCTGGGAACAATAGGAAAACCTACCGGTGGAGGAAGCCTCCAGAGGGCAAATATAAGTTAAACTTTGACGGATCATTTAAATCAATCACAAACAGTTCCATTGGATACATCATCAGAGACTGGCGTGGAGACCCAATCAACATTGGCGGAAAAGCTAATGGTGGACACTCACCCCTTGTAGCAGAAGCCTTAGCTCTACGCTTAGGAATAGAAAAAGCGAGAGAACTAAACATAACAGATCTAATAATAGAAGGAGACTCTAAAATTATCACAGATTACCTAACAACACAAGTTGGATGTCCTTGGGAAATAGAAATGGTTATGTCAGATATCCAAAGCTTTCTCAGAGGAATAAGGAATGTTAGTATATCACATATTTCCCGTATTGGTAACCGGGTAGCGGATAAGGTTGCACACCTTTGCTACTCTACCAGGGGGTCTGAGCTATACTTAGATACAAGTCTTCTTGACCTCATCCGACAGGATGCTTTCGGATAGGGTTCCCCATCCGAATTTTTACCTAATCAAAAAAAAAAAAAAAAAAAAGCTAGAAGCATTGCTCTATGCTCCAAAAAAATAAAAATAAAAACATCGGCTGAGCTTATTCATTTACTAAACGAATCGGGTATCAACATGTTTTAAAGCTCAATTCAAAATTTAACCTATACGAATTGAGTATGAGCATATGCACATTTTAAAGACTAAATCTAAATTTTAGCTCAATTCAAACTCGGTCATTTTTAAATAAACATAACAGTCCACTCAACTTGTTCGGCTCGAATATTACCTTTCGAGAAAGGTCTATGGGCTTTAACAAGATTTTGGGCCGCTTGGATAAGCAAAAAAATCGTTACACCTCAATGGTTTGTGGATTGCTATCGTTACCGTCTCCATTGCATTGCAAAGTAAGCGGGGTGGTGTTGCAATGTTGGGGAAACATATTGTTTACCGCCAAAATCAAATCCCCAAATCCAAAACCTTCCACTCCACAATCCCAATCCCAATCCCAACCCACATCAAGATCCAATGGAACGAGCAGTTGAAAGAGCTCTCCAAATCCGACCGTTACAAGGACTCCCTCCTCGTCTACCTCCAGATGCTCAGATCAGGGCAAACCCCCAACGCCTTCACCTTCCCCTTCGTCCTCAAGTCCTGCGCATCTCTCTCTCTGCTTTCCACCGGCCAACAGATTCATTCCCAGGTGCTGAGAACTGGCAACCTCCAGGACACGTTCGTCAAGACGTCTCTGATTTCGCTTTATGTTAAATGTTTCAAGGTGGAGAGTGCACGCAAGGTGTTCGATGAAATGCCTGCTCGAATTCAGCCCACTGTGTGTTTTAATGCTTTGATTGCTGGGTACACGCTGAATTCCAGGGCTATTGATTCGGTTTCGATGTTTTGTATGATGAGGTTTGTGGGGGTGTCGTTTGATGCCGTGACTATGGTGGGTTTGGTGCCTGTTTGTACTGTGCCGTCTCGGTTGAGGCTCGGGATGTCTTTACATGGATGTACTGTGAGGTGTGGATTGGTTCATGATGTGGCTGTTGCCAATGCTTTGCTCACTATGTATATTAGGTGTGGGTCTGTTGAGTTTGCTCGCCGGTTGTTTGATGAAATGCCTGAGAGAGCTTTGATCACCTGGAATGCTATGATAAATGGTTATTCGCAGAACGGGCTGGCGAGCCAAGTTTTGGATCTTTACCGCCAGATGGGAGAGCTAGGGGTTCATCCAGATGCAGTGACACTGCTTGGGGTTTTATCTTCTTGTGCTTATCTTGGTGCACGCTCTGTCGGTTGTGAAGTGGAGGAACAGATTGAGAAGTTTGGGTTTCAATCCAACTCATTTCTGAAAAATGCATTGGTTAACATGCATGCTAGATGTGGCAATTTGGTGAAGGCTCGCAAAATCTTCGATGAGATGCTTGATAAAAGCTTAGTATCATGGACTGCGATAATCGGTGGCTATGGAATGCACGGGCAGGGAGAAGTTGCTATAGGTCTCTTTGATGATATGATTCGGCTGGGGATTTCTCCTGATGGACCAGTTTTCGTGAGTGTCTTGACGGCTTGCAGTCATGCTGGCCTAACTGATAAGGGCTTGGCTTATTTCTATGCAATGGAGAGGGACTATGGATTGGAGCCGGAGAGGGAGCATTATGCTTGTGTCGCGGATCTATTAGGCCGAGCTGGTCGTCTCAAGGAGGCTCACGAGCTTATATTGTCGATGCCAATGAAACCTGATGCTGCTTTGTGGGGTGCCCTTTTGGGTGCTTGCAAGATTTACAAGAATGTTGAGCTGGCGGAATTGGCCTTTCAACGCGCTACTGAGATTGAACCAACAAATATCGGATACTACGTGCTGCTAGCAAACATATACACTGATGCAGGGAATATGGAAGGGGTAAGGAGAATTCGAGTGATGATGAGAGACAAAAAGCTGAAGAAGGATCCCGGGTACAGCTACGTAGATCTCAAGGGGAGGACTCACCTCTTCCTGGCAGGGGACAGGTCGCATCCTCGCGCAGATGAAATATACAGAATGTTGGAGGAATTAGAAGACTCAATCAAGGAACTTGGATTGTGTAAGAAGCAGGAAGAGGAAAGGAAGAGTGGAGAGGTTCGGAGTCATTTCGGAGTACATAGTGAAAGGCTGGCAGTTGCATTTGGGATTCTCAATACTGCGCCCGGTTCAGAGATTATTGTGATCAAGAACCTAAGGGTATGTGAAGACTGTCATTTGTTCTTGAAGTCTGTTAGCAAGATTGTGGATCGCCAGTTTGTTGTCAGAGATGCGACCCGTTTCCACCATTTTAGAGGCGGATCCTGCTCTTGCAAGGACTATTGGTGAGGACCAGTGTTCAATCTATGTCCTAAGTGGATGTCAATATGAGTTTGGATAAAAAGTTTGGACGAAGTGGCCTGCTACAAGGTTATTTTCTGGCCTACTGATTTTTTTCCAGGTTGTTGAACCTTCATAAATCATAATCCTCTGTTTGATTGTTCAATTTGATTGATTATGGTTAATCCCATTTCGAGAAAGGGCATGGATGTCGCGCATTGAGACCAGAGACTGGTGCAATAGTGCTACTGCCATGTAAAATGACTCAATGGCACTCACATCGCGCTCATGGTTGTCAGGGCTGACGAGGCTCATCGCAGGGATGTCAGTCACTTTACATCTGTAAGCACTTGCTAACATTCCGAGCTCGCTTGTGTTTTGTTTCCAGTTTGGATTTGGAGCTGGCTTTCAATTTCTGATCAACAAGCTTTGAATGATCCAGTAGTATGTTTGTGTGCTCTGGTGAATGCGTCAGGGCATATGACAGCTGAATGAAGCTCCTGCACCAATCACCTCTCACTGAGGAACCTACAAACAAATCATTCAATCACCAGCTGGCAGTACAAAAGATCAGACTAGTATAAGTTGAGGCATTGCACATCGGTGTGAGCTTCAACCCCTAATATGTGATGAGATTTTAACAAAGGAATTCGGAATTTGCTACATTTTGACAGTGAATGTCTTATACGAGTTATTTGTTCTTCGTAGCTTGATTCCAGAGTTTGTTCTCTGCTTGTTATTTGTTACAAATGTAACATTACATATGATCATTGCTTAAATCTGTGTCAGTTATCTTCTTCACATATCATGGTATCTGACTAATGCCATATGAAGGTATGTAAACCTCTTTTATCATTTCTAGTTTTGGCTGATTCCGTTGAGCAACTGACGAAGCAGCTCACGCCATTGCAGGGGAGATTGGGCATTGTCATTCGCGGGATCCAAGGGCTCACACAGTCGTACCGGACTCAAATCTGAGACAGGTTAAAAAAAACAAAGAAGGCCGAATCAAGTGCTTTATCATTGTGTACATAACATGGAATGGAGCTGAAAATGTTCACTACGTGAATTTTCCCTTCCAATAAGCTACTGAAGTTGCTAAAATCTTGTAAAACGATTTCTTTCTGAATGTGCTACAACAAACAACAGATGGACAATGGCTTTTCCTGGATGAGTTAGTGAGTACTGCTGATGACGGATGCATATTAGGGATGACGAGCATTGCTCCCAAAATTTGATTACAGCGCCAATTTCTTTTTGAATGTGCTACAGCAAACAACAGATGGACCATGGCTCTTCCTGGATGAGTTAGCGGGTACTACTGCTGATGACGGATACATATTAGGGATGACGAGCATTGCTCCCAAAATTTGATTACAGCGCCATCAGATCCGATATGCTGTCGCTACAGAGAGTAAGAATATGCGAATTTAGGAGGAAGTTCCATGAGTGGTTCTTTCCCTATCAGCTTCTGGGATGCCATCCCAAGTGCGTATCCTAAGGCTTTCGCCACAGGAATTGGCACCGCATTTCCAATTTGTCGGTATCTGTGGATGCATAAATGAACGGCCAACAAACAAACAAGGAGTTGAAGTTTATTTTGGATTCTTTGGAAGTTGGAGATTAAATATAGCATCATCTGATAGGATAGTAGATGTACCTCTTCTTTACTGTCCCTGAGAATCGGTAATGATCTGGAAATCCTTGCAGTCTTGCACATTCACGTACTGTTAGAACTCGGTCTTGCTCTGGGTGTAGTGTTACCTACAGGTTCTGATTTGCTCAGCGAAACAAGTCAAGGATATATTGTCCTTGGCAACTTTTAATAAAAGAGGGAGGGTACCTGGCTATGGCATGTAGGGGATGTAGTTACAGTTGAGGCTGTCTCATCCCACCACATTCGTCCAAATGGTCTGCAAATACGAAATCTTATGCCAAATGCACAGAGCTCAAAGGTACGAGAAATGCAAACAGAATGACATGCTTACCTTCTGGATTTTCCTTGCTCAAATGTCAAAGCATAATCTGGGACCTACAGGAAAATGATCAGGACGAGGATTACCGCTTGATCAATCTTAGTAATGAATGCAAGAGCAAGCAGATGGAAACTCTGAATTGACAAGTGACTGAAAACGAAGATTGATATACCCTTAAGAGGCTGAAAGCACAATACTATCCAAGTGCCAAGAGGCTCTAACACAGGCAAAGTATGAGGGTCATATTATCTGACTCGTCAACTGCAGAGAGGCTGTTTTGAGTCACTGAAGTTGAAAATGATTTTTTTTTTCAAAAGAAAGGCTGGCATACTACTACATGGAAAAAGAAAGCTGCTAATCCATTTGAAGAAAATTACTCTTTTTAAACTCTTTTATCTCTAAACTTGGTAATATTACCAAAAAATAAATATAAATTTTTTTCCCCAATTTTTCTTCCGAGCTAACGGGGCTTCAGCCGCCCCGAGTCCCCCTTAGATCTGCCAATGTTTGGGATAAAAGATATAGCTACAAGAGGAAAAGGTGAAGGACTTAAAGCAGCATCCTTTGTGAAGTTCCTTGGCAAAAGTAGTCATGGTAAGAGGCCAAGAGGATATAAATAGCTCAACAAAGGAAACGGAACACGTTACCATTGGCTTTCCAGATGGCAAAATAGCATTTTCACATGTTGGGTCGCGCCGGACCACATTGTCATCACCAACTATTATTCCTGGTAGATCCCTGAAATTTGCACCCTACACAAGTTGCCACAAAAATAGAGTACTGTATTATGCTAGAATGAAAGTAAATATTCTTGGAAAATAAAAAAATTGCGTACCTTTTTGTGGGGTATATGACAGACTCGAATATAGTCGTCTTCGTGTAATGGAAAAGGCCTATGGTCATACAGCAATGCCTCCTCTACAGTTACATCACCGCCCTTCATGTCTGAAAGAAAGGATAATTCCATTTAATGAGAAAAAGAAGTCAATTGTTGAACTTGAACCTTTGATAGCTATTCAATTTTACAGATATACTCATACAATGATAGCCATAGTCAACACAAAAACTAAAAAGCTCATCTTGACTGGGTAACATATTCTGAAAATGAATATGCATGATAACCCATTGAAGGTGCTATGGAACAAAAGTATTTGCATAGTAACCAAAATTGCCAAACATTATGTTGCCTGTACAAAAAGATCATCAGCAAAATGATGCAAGATCGCCAATATGGGTGTTATTTTCCAATTTGATTGTAACAAATTGCAGCACCCCCTTGAATTATGCTACATCATTTTTTATGTGATTTTTTCTTCTTCTGTTTTTGGTACACGTGGCCCTTCAGAAGATTTGAGTTACAAGCACACAAACATATCAACTGCAACAGCCAAACATGTCCCTTTTACAATTATTCGTTTAGAGTAGCTCCTCTAATGTAGGTAGAGAACTCTCCTCCAATGTAAGAAAGGGGTTTCATTCACGCAGCTTTAGAAACTAAACAAGCTTGACATTATGATGTTCAGCAAAGTTAGGAATCCAATATCTTTCAAATTTCAAAGTTGTAGCACTAGAGCCCCCATCACTCCATGAGGATCAACAATTGCTCTTCGAGTAAAATTACCAATGATAAGTAAGCATGGTTATCTATGACACATCCGCAGAAGTGACTTTTTAATGAGCCTTTCCTCTAAATAGTACTCCATATATACTATAATAAATTAGAAGCTAGATGTTGTTAGAGACAGAAGATTTTGGACGAGTCAACACTATTGAAAACTTTCATATTCACTTCAAAAGAAATGTCTTACCACACTTTATCGACCTTATGTATGCCTGGAACTCTGTTTCTGGAAGTTTACCATAGGGCATCTCATCAGCAGATGCATCATTACCAACCTATGTTAATGAGTTATGTGAGAACAGATATAAACCAACACTGATATAGAAAGAAAAGGCACATCTGGAGAAATTACAGCAGGAAGGTCTGAGATAGCATCACGCAAGAGAACAGCATCTTGCAGGGTACGAGATTGACCTTCATCAAAAGCAACAACATTCCGCTGCAATTTGGGAAGGAAATTGGAATAATTGTTTGAATAAACAAGCAGCAAACTTACTGAACTCTGAACAAGACTGATAACTGTACCTCAAATTCAGGAGGTGGCCAATATCTAATAATACAATCATGGGTAGGAAGCGGAAATTGAGGTAGGTCCTGCATATGTAAAGCAAACAGATAGTAAGCTTTAAGAAAAGGAACATGGTAGAAATTTATGTTGGCAGTGACAGAGATATGTTAGTTCAGGCATATCAAACCAGTCAATAAGTTGTTCACCTCAGTAGGCTGCGTGGCCCAGAAGAAGGCACGCAAGCGAAATTGAGGAAGACCATAACACCCAGCAGCCATGATCCCAACTCTTGCCTGATAGTTCATATGTACCAAACGGCTTAATGCATATCTTCCGAGCGAACCCTTATCAAACTTCAGAATGTCCATCACATTTTCCATTAATACATATCTGGGCTTCAAGAACTTCACTATGTCCATAAACACTTGCAGTTGACGATTTCTGTCATCATCAAATGGGTTATCTACACTTCTGAACCGATTATAGCCACTAATGCCTTGACATGGAGGGCCTCCGCAAATGACATCTGCATCACCCTGCAATTACCAACCAGCTAGATAGAGCACTTCGGCAATATGTCATTATAAACAAAGAAACAGATTGCAGAGCATTTTAGATCCCATATTGAATAACTTCTTACAGGAAGAGGAAGTATTTTAGACTTCAACCCATTTGTCACAAAATTATGCAAGTGCTGGCCACAGTTCCTGAGGCAATTGGCACAAATAAACGCAATGCTTGAGAAATTAAGGATTGGAGAATGTGCATGCAGAATGAGTGCTATAGTTCAATTATCACAAATAAATGCAATGCTTGAGAAATTAAGGATTGGAGAATGTGCATGCAGAATGTGTGTTACCGTAGCCCTTCTATTGGTTCCCATGTATCTTCATCAGAATCATAACCTTTCCAATGCACCTATAGAGTAGAAAAGGAGGGAGGGAAGATTTTTAAAAATTAAGAAAACTATAAACAGCATGCTTTCCCATAGACTGGGGAGATAGAATCAACTGTATTAAAATCAAGGACAACTGCTTACACACCTTAAATTTTAATCCTTGCTTTCCTGATTCATCAGGGTCTCCATAACAAATGTCAAGTAATCTCTCAACTTCAAATTCTTCATCATCTGAAACTGAATTATCATCACGGTTATCTTCTCTTGCCAGCTTTCTAGTGGGCAGCTGTCTTTTCTGCCCACCATCAACCGCATATCTTTTGCATAGTTTCTCCCACTGCTTAAGTAACTCAAGGAAATCCTCGGCATTTTCATTTCTAACCTATCCAAAGATTAAAAAAATTACACCAATGGAAAATATCTTTGATGTTCTTTGACCAACTTTCAAATCATTCGACACGTCAAATTTACTCACTTTTGATTTTGGATGATTCATTCTCAAGCTGTCACAAGCACTCTTGTCAAAATCCACAGCCCACCTCTGGATTTTATGAACAAAAGATTAGTTCCATTACTACAATAACCCCCAAGATTTTGTCCAACTAAAGGATCTCACCCAAGGATACTGGAAAATACCGTGACTAAATTAACACCAGACATTTTGGCGCCCAGGCATAAGCCAGTAGACATAGCTCCACATCCAGAGTAAAGATCCAATAAAGATAACTCTTTATTACATAGATCCCATATTTCAATATCTCCTGACAAACTGGTAGTAGAAATTGGAACTATTGCAGAATCGCAGGTAGGTGATGATGGGTCATGTCCCTCTGAATAACCATAAAGCAAGAACAAGCACAAGTTAAAAATTATTGCCATTTAAGACTGAAAATATAATCTGAAATCCACATGAAAGATTATATTCGGCAAGAAATATATCATAGAGGTATAACTGTAAGAATAAACCGATGCTTGAAGAAAGATGTAAATGCTCAATGTAAGCACCTGAAATGAACAATGAATGAATCCCTCCTAAACCATGGGTTTGAAAAAATATGCTCAGATTAAGAGATTGTTAGAAATCCTTCTCGAGGAGAAGTCGAAAGGGGATAAGTGCACATGAAGGTTACAGCTTGAGGGTTAACAGACTCTGATACACAATTGCCTTTCTGGAAATTATGCACTTAATTCAATGATATTGAGGAATTACACAGTAAACTTGAAAAAAAAAAAAAAAGAGGAAGAAGAAGAAGAAAAAGAAGGAAATAATTACACAGTAGATCAGTCAAAACCGTCCATAATTTGGTACCTTAATATTTAGCAGATATTCTCTTAATTCATACCTGTTGGCATAGTACGAAAGGTTGAGTAGTCAAGACAATACTCCATATCATAATAGTAGTCGTAACGGGGAGATGTATTTGATTTTTGATTTAGCTGCAAAATACAACAAATCACTGACAAACTAAAGAAATGCAAACTACAAGATCACAAATGACTATGAAGCACAGAGCATTTTTTATGCTAGATCAAGTCATTGAAGGGTCATAGTTTGAGTCTCCGATATAAAGATGGACATTTACCTTGCGCGTAAGCTGTACAACTTTCAGTTTCGAAATAACACAATCCAGCGAATTGTCATTCATTATGGTAGAATAGAATAAGCGCTTCTTATCATGGAAAGATGTTTCCCCTTTCATAATCTGAAAATTACATAAGCAAGAGACAAGTTAATTTGGAGCATCGTAAGCATAAGCTGTTCAGTTGAAGGGGGCTTACTGTATCTTCAGCTCTATAAAACCATTGGACTCTACAGTAGTCTTTTGCATCTGTTGTTCGAAAAAATTCTATGATTCTACCAATGTGCTTTTGTCCATTCTCACCCTACAAGAATCGTTACGTTAAAAAAACAAAGTAAATACATAATATGGAATATTTTGGAAAAGTACAATGTACTGGAAATTCCCCAAACTATAAACAGGAAAAGCCTATGTAGTACTTGGGCCTTTTAAGGTAAGACTGGCAGGTGGCTCACTTAAGGAAATGAAAAAAGAAAAAGTAGAGTTATAAACCACGAAGAATGCTTTACAAGTGTGTGAACTTTCATATGATGCTAAATAAATAGTTAACTACATAAATAATTAAACAATATATAGAAGCAGCATAAATAATGTGCAGAAAGTCCAATTGTATATCTGAGCCCGATAAAATTCAAGCTGTAACCTTCATATGCATTCAACCCCTTTGCCTTCTCCTTGAGAAGAATTGCTCAAACTTGGTCCCCAAGGAACTGAAATAATTCTTATTTTTATCAGTTAAGAACTCAAATGCTGATCAGTGATCTAGTCTGGCAACCTGCTGCCCAAGAAACTCAATGATCAGTACTCTAGTCTAAATCTGTACTTCTAGCTTATATGAAACTGCTTGGGCATGAAATGATGCCTAAGGTGATTGGCATATGTACTAGAAGCCTAAGCTGTGAACCATGACAGTGTAACAGATGAGTGGAAAAGACAATGCAAGTGGATAGAGAAAACGAGCTGAAAAAGTACTACAAAAGAATGTCATCTTCTCACCCTCATATATGCACAATCTCCAAGTTCAAATATGCATTGATTAATTTGAGCTCGAGTGTAGTGGAACTCAACATTGGGAACTAGTTCGTCTTCCTCATCATCACTGCAGTTCATATTTGTGTCAGGAGAAGGAAGGAAAACTTGATTAGATAATGTTAATAATCGAACACCATAAAAAAGAGTAGAACATAACAGAAGGGATTAAGTTGGCGATGGCCACGCACTTCACTGTCAAGCTTCGACCCTTGACTCCTCTACTCTGCATAGCTTCAAAGCATCCAATCTTAGAACAGTTTTAACTACAAGTAATGTAGTGGTGAAGATAAAAACATAACAGAACCATTTCCTAAAGCACCAGAAAATGTAAATGCACATCTCAGTTGTCATTTGGATTTATGAGTTGTGCATCAATAAACAAAAAATTTCTGCATTTTTCTTGACCCTTTACTCTAACACAATGTCTCTTTCTTGTTATAGAGCTCGGATATAATCAAACAGAAAAGTGGCATAATGACATGCCAAATTCCACAATCTCTACTTCCAAGTCAGTAATCAATCCACTGTCTCGTACACCTTTGAAGTTTGAACTCTGAAAATCCCAGTCCTCCACAAATTTGGTTTAAAAGATAGGCAAGTAACAGAGGGTGCGGAATAAAACTTGAGTGAAGTGGGGAAGGCATAAAGAGAAATTACATAGATTCCTATTCCGACTACTATTTATCCATCTGTCCTTCTGTTCCATTTGAGAATAATTCCCTTTCCCAAAACCAAAACTTGATTGATTATGTTTAATTTCTTGAACAAGGTTAAGGCCCAATTGATTTAGCAGTCCACACTCCACACCTGTAACTTTGCCAACACCAACCCTCCATGTCCAATGCCCAACAAGATCATAAGATTCAAGGCTTAAAGTTCAACTAAAAAGGGAACTTTATACAGCAGGAAAAAAAAAAGATGTAAGAAGATCAGTAATGCACCTTCACTTCAAAGCGCCATGGCCACCTCTGACGAGCTTCTGCATCAAGAACAGGTTCCCCGATAAAGAAGCACCGGTTATACTCCCTCTGCCCCTCTTCTTTCACCTTCTTCTCGGCATCGGAATTGTCCTTGCAATTGCTATCTTTCTTAGGCACAGTACCAGCGGAGTTGACTTTAGGAGACTCATTTGCCATGTGGCCCATGTCAGCTGAAAGTGATCTTGATGACCTTCTCAGGATCTCATCTTCCAAGATTTTCGCCCAGTTCCCATTTGAGCAAGACAACATCCAAGATCGTTCCGAACTTCCATTTGCTGCTGAATTAGCCCTCGATTTCCCCTTCTTACTCGCCGGTGATTTCTGCGATAAATTGGAATTCCGACTGGAATCCAGCTTCCTCTTTCTCTTCCCTTTCCCCACCCCATCCGAAACACTCGGATGTGGTACACTCCTAGATCTTAAGCTCTTCTCGTTCAGGCCTTCCAAATTAGATCCACCTAAACGCATCCTAATCATCTCGCACGCCTTCCTTTCGGTTGAATTCGACAATTCCAGCAGATTAGATCCGTTTTCCCCAACCTTGATTAGCCTCCACGACCTTCTCCTCGTCTCAGGACTACATAACAGCTTCAATTTCTTTTCCTTTCTTCCCGCATTCGCCTCCTCCGTCGAAAACCGCGGCGATCGACATCGCAATTCAACATCGGGATCTCCTCCGCCGGAGCTTGGCTTTTCACAGCTCTGCATGCCAGACAGATGGGAAGATCCGGTGTCGCAGACCTGCAATGCCACCGGAGAGACGGCGACTGCTTCTTCTCGCTCCTCGCCTTCATCTGCATGCAATTCCATCCCCGCGGATGTTGATTTTGCTGATTTCTTGGAGGCGTTTCTCTCTCCTCAGCTGGACGCTGTCGTAACGGTAGGACCACTAGCAGGAGGAGAAAGAGACCTTCGAGAGGTGATTCGCAGTCCGCGAAACTAGATTCGGAGTTTATTTCGAGAGCGGAAGGGGAAGACAGACAATGAGGACGGGAATCTCGAGGTATTTAGGACTCCATTTTAATGGCGGAAAAATGTGAAGACAAAAAAGAAAATTAAAATAATCAACACTACAGTGACGACGAACTCAAAGTATATTGTTTTTCACATTTTTCTGACCTGACTGACGCTCCCAAGTTCCCAACCCCGTCGCAATGAACCAACCCCCACGCCCCACCTCACCTCATGCATCACGGGAGTACGTAAAGTCAATTTTATCTTAAAAAAGTAAACTGAATTCCACCCAATTAAGGCAAAATTGATAAAAATAATATCAAGTATCAACTTTTGGCCAAAAATAATACGAACTTTGAAATTGACAGTTTCATATACGAACTATCGCTCTATTAACCGAAAATAATACATATGTGTATTCCGGTGAACTTTTTGACCAAATACGCCACGTGGACGACGGAAAACACACATGACATAAATTTTTGCCACCTCACCAAACTTGTAAGTTTTGCCATGTCATAAATTTATTTTTCATTTTTTTAAAAAAGAAAAATTAAACAAATAGGCAAATAGCTACAGTACATAGCTTTCGATGCTTATAGACGATTGCTCTTTCCGAGCATGGAAATATTTAAAGAAGTTGTGATGGATGTAGACGATTTATAAGCATCGAAAGATACGTACTGTAGCTATTTGCCTATTTGTTTAATTTTCATTTTTTTTTTTAAAAAAAGAAAAATTAAACAAATAGGCAAATAGCTATAGTACGTACCTTTCGATGCTTATAGACGATTGCTCTTTCCGAGCATGGAATTATTTAAAGAAGTTGTGATGGATGTAGACGATTTATAAGCATCGAAAGGTACGTACTGTAGCTATTTGCCTATTTGTTTAATTTTTCTTTTTTTTTTTTAATAAAAAAATGAAAAAAAATTTATGAAATGGCAAAACTTACAAGTTTGGTGACGTTGCAAAAATTTATGCCATGTGTGTTTTCCGGCGTCCACATGGTATATTTGGTCGGAAAGTTCACCGAAATACACATATGTATTATTTTTGGTTAATAGGGCGATAGTTCGTATATGAAACTGTCAATTTCAAAGTTCGTATTATTTTTGGCCAAAAGTTGATACTTGATATTATTTTTGTCCATTTTTCCCCCAATTAAAAAAAAAGGGTGAAGTGCTTTTTCCTTTTTTTTTTTAAATCTTTTTATCAAGAAATTCGAAATCTCCTACAGGGAAAATGGCGAATGGGAAAACCAGTGGCCCCTCCGACGACGGAAGTTCGTAGTATTTAAAAAAAAAATTTAAAATTTTTTAAAAATTAAAAATAAGGTAAAAAGATAAAAAAAGTGTTACAAAAGACACGAAACTTATCTAGCTTAGTTGGTAAAAAAAGGAAGGAAGTTTAAGTTAACTAAGAGGTCATGAGTTCAAGTCTCATTCCTTCCTTTTTTCACTAATTTTTAGTCCTACCAAATTTTTCTACTATAAATGTCATATTTAAATCAAATTTTATATTTTTCTTTTAATATTTTCATAAGTAATTCATTATGTTACACATATATTTTAAAAAACTCTTCAATTTTTTATTCATATGAATTTTTTTTACTATTAATGTCATATTTAAACCACAATTTGTGAGGTTTTTTGTCATACTTTTCAAATCCTATCATTTTTTTTATTTATCAATTAAATTTTTTTTAAAAAATTTATAATTTTCTTTCAATATTATAAAAAATATTAATCAAGTACACACATATATATAAATTATTAAATTATTGTATAGATTTTTTAATAAAATATCATATTTATATACCATATTTTATGATTTTCTTTCAATATACCATAATTTATGGTTTTTATTCAATATATTTTTAGAAAATTTCTTTATTATATATACTGAGAAAAAAAAAATTTCCCCCGAAAAATTCTGCCCCCCCCCCCTCCGGCAATTCCTGCGGCCGCCACTGGGGAAAACCAAGATACAACCAAGAACAAAGATCGTCTCGGACACAATCGGAGGATTCAGACAACGCTCAAAGGACCAGGGACGTCGGTCCGCGTGGATGCATGGGACAATGCATGCAGGGATGGAAAGTATATGTCTTGAATATGGATGAGCTTTAAGGCTGACGTTACGCTTCTAGAAGCCGAGAGACATGAGCATAAGCCCACCATGAGAAAAGACATATCTTAGGAAGTGTGTGGATAAGTGTTGTTCCCCCGCCTAGATGAGGGATCTTCGAGAATCACGGACACTGACACGATCATTTTGATCAACAAAGTGCCTTAGTCTGCTGCTTCTACCAAAACTAAACACTTCAGCACCAGCACGAGATTCCACCAAGGCAAGACAAAGTGGGCCAATTAACGAGAGCGCATAAAGCCA
Source organism: Persicaria maculosa (assembly GCA_963922045.1). NCBI lineage: Eukaryota > Viridiplantae > Streptophyta > Magnoliopsida > Caryophyllales > Polygonaceae > Persicaria > Persicaria maculosa. The sequence goes on along the minus strand of OY998255.1, from coordinate 76,344,749 downwards.
CATTAAACACCGTGGAGGACAGCGAAGAAGTTGCGATTCTAGTCATCCTTTCTTCATATTTTGATCAAATTCTCGTCGGTGATTCCCCCCTCCTTTAAAGCCCTAGGGAACCCCTTCGGTTCTTCTGCTACAAGCTTGGTTCGCGAAAATGTCTTGTGCTCGTCTCGATTACCTAGCTCTGTAAGAATGGTCTTCCAACAAATACAACATCCCTTTATTTCCTATATGCCCAAGTCTCTTATGCCATATATATCAGTTTGAATAGCACTCATAGATTTAGCAGTACAAAACAAACACGGAAATAGAGGCAACATTGCATTCAAAGCTAGCAATCACATGATAAAGGCCATTCTTTTTTATGCTCTTAACAAGAACTCTACCATTTTTACTCACAGTTTTAACACTACCATAAGAGTGACAATGGCAGTTTTGATCATCAAAAACCCTTTCAGACAAAAGATTTCTTTTCAAACCAGGAACCCACTTAACATTTTACCATCATGCATTCTCAAAGGTATAGTTCCATTTCCCTTAACGGATAAAGATGAGTGATCACCTAATAGAACCTCACCCCCATCATGAATATCAAGATAATTAAACTAATGTCTATTAGGAGTAGCATGTAAGGTACATCCAGAATCAAGGAGCCACACATCAGAAGTTTCACATGAATCAACAATAGCAAGTAACTCATGACTATACTGACCCTCACAAAAGCAGAAACATTAACAAACCTAGCAGCAGCCTCTTTTCTAGCTTCATCCTTTTTCCTCTTATAGCAATCCTTCTCAAAATGTCCAGTTTTAGAACAATAATTGCAAGTGACATTTTTCTTATCAAATGTAGGCTTATCAGAGGATTTTTCAGACTTAACATCTTCTTTCTTATGTGAGTTTCTCTTGTTCTGGTTTCTGTTCCTTCCTAGTTTAGCCATTAGGACTTCATTTATAGTCTCTTGCTTTGTCTTAAAGACTTTCATAACCTCATCTTTCTGACTAATTGGCTCAAGCAGCTTAGTTTTGTTCAAGTCTTCCCTACTAAACTGAATCACATCCTTAAAAGTGTTAAACTGAGCAGGTAATGCATTTAAGAGAAAAATAGCTTGATGTGTATCATCTATCTTATCACCACATCTTTCCAAATCTTGGGTCATAGTCAGAAAACGATCAAGATTATCATTTAAAGAAACAGAGACATTCATCTTATAGTTGAACAATTTGCACAACAAGTTGATTCTACTAGGCAAAGATTTTACCAGATACAGCTCCTCAAGAGCTTTCCAGAGCCCTCTAGCAGTAGTTTGAGTCATGACTTCTCTAGCAACTTCATCAGCAAGTCTGATCATAACCTCACTGTGTGTTTGTTGATCCATATCCTCCCGTTCAGCTTTAGTAAGCTTCTCAGGATACTACTCTTCAATTGCAGCCCAACATTTTTCCTTAATAAGCACAACTCGTATTTTAACCTGTCACATGGCAAAGTCAGTTGTGCCATTATAAGGTTTAATCCAAGCAAAAGACTCAATCATAGCAAGAACCCTAGAATATCACTAATCAAGCACAAACATCTAGCAAACGAGAGTAACTCAAAAGCCGGAAAAAACAGACCAGATGCGATTTTGACAAACAAAATAAAGATGATAGAAACGAAGAAAACGACAACAGTAGGTCGAACCCAAAATGGATCTGGTACCAATTGTCGATTTTAGTAGTCGAACCAGAGTGAGCGGAAGCGAATAAGTCAAAATCAAGCAAGAACTTCGTGAAATGAAGAACACAAACAAAGAAGAACACAGCGTTTGTTTACACGATTCGGTCCGAGACCTACATCTGCGGGGCCTCAGGATTCAGGCCCTAAATCCACTAAATGAGGAAGATTACATAGGACAGTTCGAGATCTACAAAGCTAAGCAAGAAGATAATGAACAATGAAGAGTAATAAACAAAAGAAGAGGATGAGAGGAACTCCCTCTTCTGCACTTCATCCCCCATGGAGTCGATCTCGAAGCCTCAAGGAACCGCCACTTTGCTTCCGGGAAGACCTTCAAGGAGTGAACCCTAAAATCGCCGCCGACTCGCTACACACAAGCTTCAAGAGAAGCGTGTTCTAAAGTGAGGGCTCAACTGCTACAGTGTCTCAATAAGAGACTTTATATGATGTCTTGGCTGAGATAGGGCTCCAAGAAGTTGGGCTTAATTCCCAAGCTTCTACCAATGAATCAGGAGGCCCATTAGGAGATCAAGTCTTTAAGAAAGACTCAATACAATCCAGTTAGTCTAATCCTGAATTTGGCAAAGGCATAGGCATTTAAGCCCTATTATAAGCACTTGTTTATTACAATATTAAAGTTCATAAGCTTAAACAGTCACTTAGGAAAGTAAACCTCTACAGTCATCCAATACAGTGTGGTAAGGTCTTGAGCTTCCTCAATTGCAGTAACCTTGGGTCCCCACTTGGCTTTCGACAAGCTCCTTAGAAGTTAGAACCTTTCTTACTTTCTCTGTGTTGGAGAAAGTCTTTCCAAGCGAGTCCAGATTATTCACAATTTGAGTGAATCTCGTAAACATTTCCTTTATTGTTTCATCAAGATTCATCTTAAAGAGCTCATATTGTCGAAGGAAGATGTTGATCTTACTTTCTTTGACTTGACTGGTTCCTTCATATGTGACCACCAGCTTATCCCAAATCTTCTTGGCACTCTTGCAGAAGAAACATGATTAAACTCGTTAGCATCAAGTCCACGATATAAAAAATTCATAGCTTTATAGTTCCTTGAGACATTCTCCAGATCTGTTTGATTGTATTCGTCTTTTGTCTTTTCCACTTCTTTTCCTGTTGCATCATGTTTCTTTGGAATGTGTGACCCTTTCTTGATGAGATCCCACGGCTCTAGATCTTGATCAATGATGAACAACTGCATCAAATATCTCCAATGAACAAAGTTATTGCCACAAAATAGTGGAGGTCGGTTGGTTGATCTCCCTTGGGCAAAACCTCCAACGCCTAGGTTAGACATTATAAACTCACAAGATGGTTAGATCAAAAAGTGAGTCAAGCTCTAATACCAATTGAAGAGTCTAACAGATAATGAGAAATACTCTAGAAGGGGGATGAATAGAGTATGCACGATTTTCACAAAACAAAAACATTTTCTCGGTTTTTCCAAAATAGTTTGTCAAGGTCTTGATATGGTTATCAAATCTTAACAAAGTGAAAACCGAGAGAGACAAAGTAAACAAAGTAAATGCGGGATAAATAAATGAACAAGCGAATTGTTAATGAGGTTCGGCACGAACTTGGCCTACGTCCCCGCCAAGGGTTATCCAACCTGTAGGATTCAAATGCTTCTTATTTCACTTTCCTTAGAGCCCTAGAATATCCTAGAAGAAATTTCCCTTCTTCTATACAAAGCCTCACCACTTCTATTCTAGCAACCCAACCTTACAAGTGAAATAAAAGCTCTCACCACACACCGGAGTGTGTTTTGTTTGAGTATGAAATACTCTTAGTGTAAGACAAATGAATTGTACGATATGCTCTAGTGTTTTCCTCAACTCTCAAAATGTAAACTAGCTAAGAACAATGAGAACTTGTGAGAGAAACTAAGATGATGAATTCTATGGAGAACTTGTGATCGCTTAAACTTATTGTTGCAATGTTGTGTGGATCTTCTTCTTGCATCCATCTATTTATAGCCTTCCAAAACTTCATAGAGCATTGAGAGCCGTTTGAATTTAAACTTCTCCAAATATTTTCTTTCCATAACTTCAACACGCAATCTTCAATATCTCTTTAATGGCCAACCATGCACATTTCTGGAAGATTTGATGGAGCCAATATAATCGAGAGTCCTTAAATAGACTTTGAGCCCAATCCTGAAAATATCTCAAACTCCATACTTACTACAAAAAAAAGTCAAGAGATACACAAGGATATATATTTTATCAAACCGAGTCGATGAATCATTAAGGCCCAAAAATGAGGCTCATATGCTTAAACTCATATGACCCAAAATATTTGATCTCACAATATTTCCTGCAATATAAAATACAATCACATAACCTATAGAATCCAGAATGTATCGAGAGCAAACATTTTGACCTTGGTTTCAAGACCTTGAAACCAGGTCCTGTTTTTTCTTTCATCATCCTTTAATATCGACCTGTAGGTTAGCATCTCATGGTCTTGCAATCAAGGTGGAGTCTTCAGTCTCATTCAGAACTTTGTGTTCTTGTCTATAAGAATGCTCTTGGGTGGTGATCTAGCAGAGCCTGACTTCACCTAAATTATTGTTTGTTTAAAAAAAACCTTATGAATTTGACATAAGTATGGTTGTGTTTTAATTTCATTAGTAAATGGAAAATTGTACAAGAAATGTAAATGAAGGAGATTGTAAATACGAGGATTTTCTAATGAAGATAGGGACTGTAATTTATATATATATATATATATATATATATATATATATATATATATATGGAAAAGTTTCGGGTGATAATTAAGAACGAATCCTTTATCAATTGAGAGCATTCTTACGGATGAGGTCAAAAGGACCTAGATGAATTTGAATATGGGCAAGTAATGTGCTCTCTCAGAACACATGAATGATATGAATTGTCCAAACGGATCTCGGGTGAAGAAGAGAATCATAGATGATCATCTCAATCTCCCAGGGACATTTTCATAGTCCTTTTAGGGTGTTGATAACAGTGAGATTGTCACCCTTTATTTCGATTTGATTGAATAATTTCTTTCGTAGCGTGAATATCTTTTGGGCTATTTGCAAAACTAGCAGGTTTTTTTTTTACTTTGTAAAAATGTAGCTTTTTTGGGAAAATTGCAAAAGTAGCATATGTGTCATTTTGTGCAAAAAAAAAAGTGGAAGGGAATAGCCGATTGAAGGTAAAATTGAGCAGGAAAGAGAGGACTGAGTAGGAGAGAGAGGAGGTTTTGGTGGGAAATTTTGGCACCAAAACTAGGGGTGACAAGACAAATGATTTACAAGGAAAAGGGGGATGTGATAGGGATTTAATTTCCCTCCAATTTGCAAAGTATAAAAAGAGAGGAGGAGAGAAGACATTCAATTTCTTCCTCCCTGGACAAAAGGGCTGGAGAAGAAGGCCACCATTGAAGAAAATTCGTCGGCCTCAAGGTCCAGTTGCAGAGCACTTGTCAGCCTCATTCCTTATTCGTGTCACTGTTCAGAAACTTCCATGTCACTTTGGTTTATGAGAAACCCTAATTCTCAGTTGCAATAAGTAGGAATCTTTCTTGTTTCTCCTCATGTTTTGTGAAAAGTAGATACCCATGAACCATATTGTTGATCCCACTTTTCATTTTCAGGGGAAAACGCCAAAGTATGTGTCACTCTCGTCTTCAACGGTCGTTGGAACCAGTGACAGGCATATGTATGTAGGTGACAAGCATAAGGGTCCGGAGGTGATCCACTTGGGTGAGGTGATGGAGGCCATAGGGAAGAGTAAGGAGTTGGGTGGGGTAGACATTACCGACAGAGGTTTTGGAACTGGTGACAAGCATATGTATAAAGGGGACAAGGGTAAGGGTGTGGATGTGATCCAATTGGGTGACACGGACTACTCCTCAGATGACACGGTAAACTGCCAAGGTGACATGTATCAGGGGTTGTAGGTCATATCCATAAGCTGTCAGGAGGAGGATGAGTGTTTGTGCTAGTCGCATAACGAAATCACCCCTGCCACTTGTGTGAATTTGATGATTACATTTATGAGCATTTCTGCTACTTCGATAAGGAAATCACCATTGTCACCTGTTTGGAATCCCGTGTCACCTGAATTATTTACCTTGTCACTTATTTGAATCTGATGGTACGTCGATAACCAAAGTTTCGAGCATGACAACATAGTCAACTACTGACCAACAAATATCATAACAATCTACAACTTATGTCCAACGAACATTGTAAAGAAAGCAACAAAGTTTATAGCAACGTACTACAATAACAACGTAGTCAACTATCATCGACAACTATATGTTTGGAGCAACAAAGTTCATAACAACCTACGACAATAACAACGAAGTTCATAACAACCTACTACAATAACAACAAAGTTCATAACAATGGCCATCCAACGGATGAAGTCATCGTTGTCGGACACGGATACAAGTCTCAGCCTCCCAATGTTTCCACCTCATCCTCTCCAGAGACATCTCTCATTTGTGGTTGCACACCTCCTGGACCGCTCTTGCTCTTTTTGCCTTGAACGACATCGACTTTTGCAGCCTCTGAGATTTAGCAAATGGTTAGGATGTTTGGACTGTCATTCCCAGAATTTTTTTAATCTCGTGTCACCCAACTAAGTAATTTGTATCGCTTAACATAACTAACCTTATCACTTGACTACAATATATTCAAATATGACAATCCTAGTTTTTATTAACTCTTGAGAGAAAATACCATGTGAACTAACAACCGATTTACCTCCTCTTCATGTTCTTCTGGTGGCTGGTCATCCACTTTAGTTGGTCCCTCTGTCCCCCCGGCCTTTTGGTGGTTCTCCTTAGCCTCCCCAAGTTTCCCCTCATCCTCTCACTAGTGTCTGCACACTTCCCGCATTCCAATGGGCATCTCGTATCCCATTCACAACACCTTTCATGACCTACATCTGAACCACACAGTACGTAAATGAGGGGTGGTTCTCCAATGTTATTCGTAATTGGGGGGAAATTTTCCCATGTCACTTACTAAATATACTGTGTCGCTAGTCTATTTCCTCCTGTCATCCATGGTGTTCATAATTGGGGAAAAAAATTTAGGCGAAACATGTACCTTGTCATCCGTGCTCCGCATCCATGTTGACATAGTTCTCAGCTTCTCCAACATCAGTTCAAGTGTCTTCCCCACCTTATCTTCTCAGGCTTCCCTGGTCCCATCACATTTTCCCGAAATTGGTCCGGCCTTACCTCACTCACACTCATGTCCCCAGTCCCTTTGTCTTTCAATCGCTCAGCCACAGAACCCTAATCCCCAAAACCACCCTCGCCATTGCCATAAACCACCATCACAAGGCCAAGAGCATAAAATATAAATCGACACCCTTGTCACCAAATTCGAAGCCACTATCACTCGATTCGAAACCCCTGTCACCCAATTTCACTTTCTAACAATCAAATACCAAATCAAACACGACCCAAACCTTAATCAATTGTCTTCTACCTCTCTCATATCACAGTTTCCAGTCCAAACATTGCCACCCTCATCGTTCATCCCAAACCCTTACCGGCGATTTCATATTCCACATTCGCACAAGGCCAAGAGCATAAAAACATAAATCGATACCCTTGTAACCCAATTCGAAACCACTGTCACTCAATTAGAAACCTCTGTCACCCAATTTCTCTTTCAAACAACCAAATACCAAATCAAACACGGCCCAAACCTCAATCAATCGTTTTCTACCTCTCCCATATCCCAATTTCCAGTCCAACCATTGCCACCCTCGTCATTCATCCCAAACCCTAACCGACAATTTCACATTCCACGCTCGCAGAAAAGGGAGAAAAGAAACCAGGGTTTCAAGGACATGGAAAGGGGGGCTTACCTCTTCACTTAGACGTCGGCGTGTCCTTCTTCTCTCCTCTTCGGCGACAACTTCGTCCCCAACCTCCTGCGTTTTCCGATTCGCCGGACTCTCCTTCTTCTCTCCACAAACCCTCGCTTCTCCTCCCTTGAAAACTGCTCATTTTTTGCCCATAAAGCCTCCCCTCCCATCCTTTTATTTTCCTTTTTTTTTGTGCGTGTAAAGTTAGCTTTGTTGGAGTATTAATGCACATTTAGAAGACAATAAGCCTAATTAATAAAAACAATAAAAGATTAATACTGTTTCTAAAAAAATGTTTTAGTATAAATTTTTTTTAAAAGAAAAAAGTCTAATTAATGAAAATGAGAAAATATTAAAGTACTATTTCTAAAAAAATATTTTAGTAGTATATACATAAAGTTTTAATTCATCACAAATTATAAAAGGAGATAAAAAAAGAGATTTATATTTACAAAGATATACTACGTAAAAAAAATATTATTTAAAAATATGAGGAAATGGTACTAAATACCACTTTTTCAAAAATCTTTGCAAAAATGCCATCGTTTTGGAAAAATTGGCAAAAATACCATTTTTCCCCCAAATTTGCAAAAGTGTCCAGGTTAAACCCCCTCCAAAACTGGCTATCCCTTGTTTTTTTGGCCAAAAAAAAAGAAAAATAAAATGGAGGCATCATTGCCTACCTAGTAGGGGGTTAGGGGGTTAGTAAATGGCAATCCAATCACCATCTCTTTCCTGTTTCAAACCAATACAATAGCAAAGAGAGAGAGAGAGAGAGAGAGAGAGAGAGAGAGAGAGAGAGAGGGAAACCCCTTCATCGGCAGTTGCAGAGACGCCAGGAGATAGAGAGAGAGGGCGGTTGTGGTTTCTTCCTCGATAGTTGCAGACAGCAAAGGAGAGAGAGCGGGCAAGTCCAGCGTCGCCGGAAAGGACACACCAGCCACGACCGCCGACGAAATAGAGAAGAGGTACGCCCTACTACTCTTCTCCCTTTGGTGGTACTGTACGCGGGTGTGGGTCGGGGAAGCGGTGGGTGAAGGGGTTAGGGCAATGGTGGCCTGAATGGTGGGTCGGGGTGGTGGTTTTCGTGTTTGGAGAATGGTGGGTGGTGGTGGCATGGGTGGTTTTCGGGTATGGAAAGGGGAAATCGGTGGTTAGGGTTTCCAATTGGGTGACAGTGGTTTTCGAAATGGGTTAGGGAAACGGTCCGGGAACTGTGGATAGGAGAAATTGGTGGTTTGAGGTTCGAATTGGGTGATAAGGGTTTGGAATTGGGTGACAGGGGTTTCCATTTTGTAGAGAAGGGTTCCGAAATGGGGTGACAGGGGTTTGACATTGGGTGACAGGGGTTTCCATTTTAGAGAGAAGGGTTCCGAAATTGGGTGACAGGGGTTTGACATTGACAGAGGTTTCCATTTTGGAGAGAAGGGTTCCGAAATTGGGTGACAGGGGTTTGAAATTGGGTGACAGGGGTTTCCATTATGAAATTGGGTGACGAGGTGTGGAAATTGGGATATGTGGATGTCGTAGGTGGCCGATTGAAGGAGGTTTGAGGTATTGGTTATAGGCTTCTGACAGGACAAAATCGTTGTGTTTCCTATCAAAATAAAACTCAAACCTACAAACTAGTATAGTGAGCAAGTGAGAGGTCGATCCCACAGAGAATCAATTATTCCTATGTATTGTGTATTTACCAATTTATAGAAAAAAGGGGTTTTGAGTGGTTGAGAATGAGAAATATTAACAAGTTAGAAGAATCAATAATTAAGTGATAGTTTCACCTACAATTTTCAACCCTATTTAGTGAATTCGATCCTTGTTTCCTACTCAAGTTCTCTTCCTTTTTCAATCAAATGTTCTTATCTTGATTTAAATAGATTATTAGCCCTATGAGTTCTAATAATCCCTTACTCCTAGGTAATCTTAACACGGATTAAGGTTTAATCCTAGGAATAGCAATAAGTCTCAAGATGTATAAAGCTTATAAGCAATATCAATCCCCTAAAGAACTAATATTTAACCTATAGTCAACTTCCTACACATTCAAGCTTTCTAACGAAGTCAACTAGAACATGTTTGCTACGAAAGATTAAGAATCATAACGAACAATTCAAAACCCTAGCGATGATGAGATCCTAGCAAGGTGATCAATCAAGATAGCATCAAACACCATAAAGCATTCAAGCACAAAGAAGATGAAACATATGATGGAAATTAGAACAAGAATAGAAAACTCACAATTCAACCAAACGGAGTCTCAAATCGTAGGCAAACCAAAATAGTTTAGCACTCCATTGTCAAACGATTGTCAAAAGTTTAGATGCCTAAAACAACCTAAAATAAGTCTTTAAATATGCCTAAGTACCTTCCTAAAATAAGTCTTTAAATAGGCCTAAGTACCTTCATAAAACCCTAGAAAGTATTTCCCAAAGATAGGCCCAACTTAAGAAGAGTAGAAATTCTGCGCTGAACCGGCCCAGGAAAACCGCGGGTGCTGCCCCCTTGGCCGCGGGTGCGGCTACTGCAGAGAGTCCTGAAATTCTGGCCGCACGTGCTGCCTGGATGGCCGCGGGTGCGGTTTTCTGTGTTTCCCTTGTTCCTCTTGCCGCGGGTGCGGTTTTTCCTCTTGTATGCACTTTGCTTCTTCCTTGTGCATTCCAACTTGCTTCTCTAGCTTGTTCCTTGCCTCCATATGGTCCATATGACTCCCATGAATGACCTCCTCGCTACTTCGACTCCAAAACTCTGCAATTACACCCTAAACTTGTGTAGATACCGCACTTATGCACCAAATGAGAAAAACAAGTAAACTAATCCCTTAAAATGCATTATATACATCTAAATGACCCTAAAACTACTCTATAATACCTATCTAAATATGCATTATCAAACTCCCCCACACTTAGCCTTTTGCTTGTCCTCGAGCAAAACAAAATATTTATGAGTCATTCATCCCACAAACACAATCCTTCATGCAATAGCCTCATCAAAAGCAACATCTCATCAAAGTGCAAACATAGATAAAGCAAACAAATGTCCTAGCAAGTATTTATGTGATCAAGTAACCCGGATGCTTACACATCCAACCTCACCGGGAATAAAGTGTTTTCGCTCTCACTCAAGTGTTTAGGTTTATCAATTAACACTCAAACTCTATCCAAAATGCAACTAAGCTACATAAGAATTGAAATTGAATCACAATCTCCACCGTGGATGTCATTACCGGCAAAAATCATCATGAGGTCTTTTTATGGGTTGTAATGGGGCCAAGGTAGAAAACATATGGTATGGAACAATTTAGGCCATGTGGTGCTCATAATCCGGGAACTAAGGAAGCAACCAAATCATAATACCACTCATAAACTCATACCATATTCTATAATTTAATACAACTCCAATCTCAAGCATATAACTTTACAAACCATACTCAACTCATTCCTTTATTCTTGTTTTTTTCCTTTCTTTTTTTTTATATTTTTTTTTCATGCTATATCAAATGATTTTCCTTGACTTTTACCCCTAAGTGAATTTTATATTCTCCTTAGGTCCCAAGTAATGAATAACTACTAGCAAGAATCAAACATCTCATAAAGATACCTCAAGCATACAATCCACCACTAAAAACCATCATCCACAATAAAAATATTCACCAACCATTCCTAATTCCCGGATGGGGTCGGACTATAATTGGCTATGGAAATTCATGTGGAGCTATAAAAGAATAGGCAATTAGGCTCAAATTGGCTTAAAGCAGAGGATCATATGTAAGGTGGAATAGAGTCAAATAGGGCTAATAAAGGTGCCTCAATCATGTGAAATTCACCAATAACAAACATATAAGTACAACCTTGACATAGATAACAAAATCAATTCCAAGAGGTAGAAGCATTGGAGAGTATTTACACACATGAAACAATAGCAAAATGACTAAATGAAGTGCAGTCCCAATAAGGCAAAAATCAATCTCACAAGGTTAATTTTTTGTTGGATTTCAGTCATGCTTGGAACTTAGATCATACAAGATCAATTATGTTCACCTAGCTATGTTCCACATAAAAACAATAAGTGAGATAAGGCTAAAACAATTCAAACATGTCATGGGACTTATATGATCATAATTTCAATAAAATTTTGAGAACTCCCTTGGCTTGGCGGTTGTTTAAACAATGGCATATTTTATGCAAATGCATGATTTTTTTTTTCTTTCTCATTTTTTCAATTTTTTTTTCTGAAAATGAGACTAAGATGCAAAGCATTAAGATGCAACACATGAATATTATGCAGAATAATTGAAACATGCTCGATATGCAATGCAACCTACTATGTACACTAATCCCCTCCCTCACACTTGAAACTTTCATTGTCTCAATGAAATCAAAACAACAAAAATTAGAAAGAAATAAGGGAGGAGAAAAGTAAAACTCACAAGCTCACTGGTATGGAGGAGGTGGAGGTGGGCACGAAAGAAAGAGCGTCGAAAATGAATGAAAAGGAGGCTACATGCTGAGGCCGCGGGTGCTGCCCCCTGGGCCGCGGGTGCTGCCATTCCAGAACCCTCCCCAATTTTGGCCGCGGGTGCGGTTTCAGTGTTGTTGCCCAGATTTGCTGCGACCGCTGCCTTTCCAAAGTGTTGCCTTTCCTACCTTCTTCTTTCTTCCCCCTGAAAAGTTAGTCTAACATGGCGGAAAACAACTTCCTAAAATCTACGAGGGTTCTAATTATGCTAAGAAAAATGAAAAATTAATAGAGAAAAGAAAACTTATAGTCTACTTACCTCGGTTGCGTCCCGAGAAGCGTCCATGGTTAACGTCATAGACTCTACGGTTTATTCGTCCGTGTATTCAAGACTTACTCGGACATTGTTAGCGCCCTCAAAAGTAAATCAAACTCTCTTGCCCATCCAAAAGATAAATGGATACAAAATATGAAAAAGTTGATAGAAAATTGTATGATGTTCAAGAATATTACCAACTCATCATACTCTTGAGCCTGACTTCAGTGGAGGGTATATAAGACCACCAACTCAGTTCCGTTGGTAGCTTGTCAAAGTAATGCTCCCAAGGATCTATATAATCACCAAAATCCACAAAAGTGTAAGAAATATCAATACCTTGCTTGAGAGCCACAGAAATCGGCTCTAGACCTGGTTCCTCAATAGGCAAGCCAGGGTTGATTTCTTTAGATGAATTAGGAGCCAAAACACATAGATCCTCATGCGTGAACTCATGAGACTCCATGTAAGGGTGCATCGGACTCTCTCCTCCATCTTTAATCAAACCATCGTCATTTGTGTCTTGACTTTCATCAACTTGAGGTATGAGGCTTTTCTCTGCTTCCAACTCACTCATCAGTTGAGCACGTTGATTCAATTTTTCCTCGAGTCGCTCCATCCTTTCAAGCATTTACTCCATCAAAACCTGGTGTGTGAAAGCTTCTTCCTGCTCTACCTGGTGACCCATGTAGCAGAAAAAATCCCACCTCTGATAAATCAAAACTCGCCAAGCCTCCGTTACTCATAGACTCGGCAAGTTCTTTGGTCTCAGGAGTCATGCCTTCAAGTACACAAATAACCATATCTCGCAAACTACATGGGTAACCCCGTGCATACCAAGCGTCCAATAAATTATCCACTCTCGTGAGATAAAGGTGAAAAATTTCCCCTTGAAACTGACATAACTTCAACATCTCAAAATATTAGTAGAGGGTGTCGGGAACCGAAAGATAGGTCCACGACGGGGTTAGATATATACACAAAAATCAATAGATACACAAAATAAAGAAATAAACTTGATTCCCCGGCAACGGCGCCAAATTTTGACAGGACAAAATCGTTGTGTTTCCTATCAAAATAAAACTCAAACCTACAAACTAGTATAGTGAGCAAGTGAGAGGTCGATCCCACAGAGAATCAAGTATTCCTATGTATTGTGTATTTACCAATTTATAGAAAAAAGGGGTTTTGAGTGTTTGATAATGAGAAATATTAACAAGTTAGAAGAATCAATAATTAAGAGATAGTTTCACCTACAATTTTCAACCTTATTTAGTGAATTCGATCCTTGTTTCCTACTCAAGTTCTCTTCCTTTTCCAATCAAATGTTCTTATCTTGATTTATATAGATTATTAGCCCTATGAGTTCTAATAATCCCTTACTCCTAGGCAATCTTAACACGGATTAAGGTTTAATCCTAGGAATAGCAATAAGTCTCAAGATGTATAAAGCTTATAAGCAATATCAATCCCCTAAAGAACTAATATTTAACCTATAGTCAACTTCCTACACATTCAAGCTTTCTAACGAAGTCAACTAGAACATGTTTGCTACGAAAGATTAAGAATCATAACGAACAATTCAAAACCCTAGAGATGATGAGATCCTAGCAAGGTGATCAATCAAGATAGCATCAAACACCATAAAGCATTCAAGCACAAAGAAGATGAAACATATGATGGAAATTAGAACAAGAATAGAAAACTCACAATTCAACCAAATGGAGTCTCAAATCGTAGGCAAACCAAAATAGTTTAGCACTCCATTGTCAAACGATTGTCAAAAGATTAGATGCCTAAAACAACCTAAAACAAATCTTTAAATAGGCCTAAGTACCTTCATAAAACCCTAGAAAGTATTTCCCAAAGATAGGCCCAACTTAAGAAGAGTAGAAATTCTGCGCTGAACCGGCCCAGGAAAACCGCGGGTGCTGCCCCCTTGGCCGCGGGTGCGGCTACTGCAGAGAGTCCTGAAATTCTGGCCGCACGTGCTGCCTGGATGGCCGCGGGTGCGGTTTTCTGTGTTTCCCTTGTTCCTCTTGCCGCGGGTGCGGTTTTTCCTCTTGTATGCACTTTGCTTCTTCCTTGTGCATTCCAACTTGCTTCTCTAGCTTGTTTCTTGCCTCCATATGGTCCATATGACTCCCATGAATGACCTCCTCGCTACTTCGACTCCGAAACTCTGCAATTACACCCTAAACTTGTGTAGATACCGCACTTATGCACCAAATGAGGAAAACAAGTAAACTAATCCCTTAAAATGCATTATATACATCTAAATGACCCTAAAACTACTCTATAATGCCTATCTAAATATGCATTATCAGCTTTCGATTCATAAGGGGTGACATGGGTTTCACGTTGAGTGACAGGGGTACAGTGACATGGGTTAGTCTGTTAGCTGACAGAGGGAGATGAATATAATTTGTAAACTGACTTTGTTGTGGTAGGCGGAATAGGGGAAATGACGAGGTGTGGAAATTGGGATATGTGGATGTCGTAGCTAGGTGGCCGATTGAAGGAGGTTTGAGGTATTGGTTATAGGCTTCCGATTCATAAGGGGTGACATGGGTTTCACGTTGAGTGACAGGGGTACAGTGACATGGGTTAGTCTGTTAGGTGACAGAGGGAGATGAATATAATTTGTAAATTGACTTTGTTCGTCTGATGGAAATTGCAGGAAACAAATGGTGAGGACAAAATACACAGAGGAAAGAGAGTGGCTGAGAGAGAGAAGATGGGTCAAATCGTGAGGAAGAAGAAAGGCAGGCCGTGAAGATAGATCTGGCAGCTAGGGCGGCGGCTGAGTCGAACTCCGGCCACCGCAGCCATCATCGGCGGGATACTGAGGAGGAGGAGCGGCGAGAAGCTTGTCGGAGCCTCCGGCAACGGAGTTTTGTCAGGTATGACCTCATCGACTATGACGACGAAGACTACTTAGATGACGACGATGACGAGTTCGAGTTCGACGAGGATGACAATACCGACGCGGAGGAAGGCGGCCGAAAGAGAGAGAAGAAGCTCGAAGTAATGGCGGCTTCGATTCAGCTGTTCGCGCTAGGGGATCCGACTCTGAAGGTGAAGGGGACGAAGAGGATGAAGAAGAGGAGGAAGAAATTAGGGTTGTGAAAATCCCCCACCAAAACTCTCTCTCCTCTTGTGAGAACCTGCAACCGGCTTAGCCCTTCCCTAGTTTTATTTGCAAAAATACCACCAATGGTAGTTGTGCAAATTTTTCAAAAAAGTGGTATTTTTGCAAACCCACAAAAAAAGTTGTATAGTTGTGCAAATTGCCCTAAAAATATGCATAAAACCACCCATTATTCTTTGTTGTTTGCAAATAACCACCCCTTTTTCAAAAATTGTCAAATAACCCCCCATTATTCATTGTTGTTTGCAAATAACCACCCCTTATGCAAAAATTGTCAAATAACCGCCGATTACATATAGGTTGTTTGCAACTAACCACCCATACCCCTTTTCATGTTAAACCCCACTTAATTTAATATGAAAATAAAATTATACCCGAAAACCCGGAAATTTTCCGGGTAATCTGGGTTTCGACCCGGTGACCCGGTAATTTTGACCCGATTTACCCGATTGACCCAGTGACCCGATTGACCCGATTGGTTTTTTTTTGATAAGGTAATAATTCAAAGGTCAGACATGCCTAACTCATCGAGAGACCGACAAAGTCAGCAGACGGCAAACCGTCAAACATACAACCAAACAAACCAAAACATAAAGCAATACATAATGGTGCAAACTCAAGCAAACAAACACTGCAAAAGACGAAAACTAGCAAACCTAAACCAAACTGGATGAGGCCGAAGACGACGGACGAAGCCAAGCCCCACCCTGAAGCATAACCGTAGACCTGCGATACATCAGGACCCGATCATCCTGTGGGCAGTGATGACGAAACTTCAGGGAAACTTTCAACCCGAGTAGTGGAGACGCCATAAAACACACTACCACGACCCCAACCTATCCCGACTCCGACAATCAGAACCAAATCCACGGAGAAGATCGCCAAATCACGCAACTGCATAGCCGCAAACCGCTTGAGAAAAGAGCACCCATAAACCCAATCGGGATTTAGACAACCCTAATGGGATTTTGATACGAGCCCTCACGGGGTTTTTTCAAGCCCTTTCGGGATTTGATTCGAACCTTTATAAAAGGTTGTATACCCTTTCGGGATTTTATAAGAATCTGACCCGGATGATTTATAATGAGGTTTTTTGCTAAGTGGCCATTTGGGGTCCAAATTTTAAGCCATAGGACACAAGGGTTACAATATTAGGTAAGTGTCCACAATTTCCAATTTTACCCCTGCCCCTATTTCCCCACAATTACACGCGTTTCATTTTGCTTTCCCAAATCACTGTAAAAAGGGACAAAAACATATCTGACTTTCATTCTCGAGCCACCACCGCACCACCACCGATCGTCGGCGCTGCCACCACCGCACCGTCGCCAGCGCCATCCACCCCTGCTGCTGTTGCACTCTCCCAAGCCTCACAACCGAGCCCTCCTCCATTGAAGGTCGAATCGAAGCTCCTCGTGCACCCTAAATCACGTTCGGCCCTAAATCCAAGCCTTCTACCCGCTCAATCACGTTCTACATCTCTCAAGGATGGTTTTCGTGCAAAAACCCCTCTCAAATTTATACAAAATCGCTAACCGCCATTGTCGGACACCTTGGAGCTTCGTGAAACAACCGCTTAGCAGCCCCTGTTCAAGCACTCATCTCGGTGTGTCAGATCATTCTTCGACAAAATAAACACAACGATGCTGAAGTAGAGATTGCACTCGTCAGTTTGATAGGTCATACGCGTCAAACGAAGCTCTGTGTAAGGAGAACGAGCCGTCGGAAGATCGGCGAAAATCACTGTTGAAGCTGCTCGAGATGGGGGAAGAAGAAGAGTAATTACGCCAAACCTCCCAGACTTTCTGTTTTTTTATAAAATATGCCCCTATGTTAATTTCTAAAATTTTAGAAATCATCCCGCAATTATAGAAGTTGTTCTAACTTGCATAATCTCCGTTAAAAAAATAAAAAATGTAACTATTATTGTCACCATAATAAAAATAAAGTCATAGATACTATCACCACTATAAAAACGTGGTCGTAAACACTGTAATCAAAAGGAAATCTTATAGGGGCTAATGAGAAACCAAAATGCATGTGGTGACAGTTCTCCTATAACATATGAATTGTTAGAGGGTCATAGATGTTGTAAGCAAAATAAAAATAGGATCATAGACACTATAACCACTATAAAAACACGGTCAAATACACTGTAATCAAAACGAAAACCCTATAGATGATGTAAACAAAATAAAAACCGGGTCATAGACACTGTCAACACAATAAAAAAATTAAAAATGTAAATATTGTTGTCACCACTATCAAAATAAAGTCATAGATATTGTCACCACTATAAAAACATGGTCATAGACACTGTAATCAATGGTAAATCATATGATAAGGGAAGCACAAACCCTCTAGGAGCTAATGAGAAGCCAAAATAAATAGGGTGATAGTTCTCCTCTAATATATGAATGGGTAAGAGGGTCATAGACGTTGTAAGCAAAATAAAAATAGAGTCATAGACACTGTCACCACTATAAAAACAGGGTCATAGACACTGTAATCAAAAGAAAAACCCTATAGACGTTGTAACCACAATAAAAATAACTTTATAGACACTGTCACCACTATGAAAAAAGGGTCATAGACACTGTAATCAAAGAAAAACACTAGGAAATGTGAAGCACAAACCCTAAAGGGGCTAATGAGAAGTCAATATTCATGTGGTGACAATTCTTTTCTAATTTCTAGTTTTTTAGATTTTTTAAAAGCAGTGTCACCACAATAAAAAAAATTAAAAATGTAACTACTATTGTAACTACTATAAAAAATAAAGTCATAGATACTGTCACCACTATAAAAACATGGTCATAGACACTGTAATCAAAGAGAAATCATATCATAAAGGAAGAACAAACCCTATAGTGACTAATGAGAAGCCAATATAAATGTGATGACAGTTCTCCTCTAATACATGAATGGGTAAGAGGGTCATACACACTGTAATAAAAATAAAAACAATGTCATAGCCACTGTCACCACTATAAAAACAAACTCATAGACATTGTAATCAAAAGGAAAACCCTATAGACGCTGTAACAAAAATAAAAACAACTTTATAGACACTGTCACCACTATGAAAAAAGGTTCATAGACACTATAATCAAAGGAAAACCCTAGGAAAAGGGAAGCATAAACCCTAAAGGGGCTAATGAGAAGCCAAAAGAACATGTGATGTACAGTATGGTTTAGGGTTTAGGGTTAAGTCTTTAGGGTTTAGGGCCAAGGCCCTAAACCCTAAATCCTAAACCCTAAAATGTTAAGTAGGCCCTAAACCCTAAAATGTTAAGTACAGTACGTCGTTAAGAGATGATTACTGTCATCAAATGGAAAACCCTAGGACAAGGTAAGCACAAACCCTAAAGGGGCTAATGAGAAGCCAAAAGACATTAGGTGGACAGTTCTTCTTTAATATATGAATGGGTAAGAGAGTCATAGGCACTGTCACCACTATGAAAAAAGGGGTGTAGGTACTGTCACCACTATGAAAAAAAAGATCATAGACACTGTAATCAAAGGAAACCTTAGAGACGTTGTAACCAAAATAAAAACAGGGCTATAGACACTGTCACCACTATGAAAAAATGGTCAAAGACACTGTAATCAAAGGAAAACCCTACGACACGGGAGACACAAACCCTATAGGGGCTAATGAGAAGCCAAAATACGTGTGGGGACAGTTCTCCTCTAATATATGAACGGGTAAGAGAGTCATAGACGATGTAACCAAAATAAAAAAAAAAAGGTCATAGACACTGTCACCACTATAAAAATAAGGTCATATACACTGTAACCACTATAAAAACAGGGTCATAGACACTGTAACCAAAATAAAAACAATGTTATAAATATTGTCACCACCCTACAATCCTACATTCCACAACTCAAATCCCACCACTAAAAGGAAAAAAGGAAAAGAAAAAAAAAATGGCAAACCAAACCTTTGAGAAGCAAACCTGCTGTTGACTTCTCAAACATGGCAAGCTACAAACAGTACCGTGACCACAAACACCAATTTCACCCCCAAACACCAATTACACATTTTGTAAAGGAAATTTATACCTCCTGCAAATAAAGCCCGCATTTTTCTTCCATCAATTTCTCTGTTATTGATTCATTTGAATTGCAGGTCTTCGACTGATCATAGCCCTAGGTTTTGCTAATTTTTAATTTTGCTAATTTTGAAGATCGTGATCTGATGATGATCGGAGGTCGGCGCCGTCATTCTTCTACTCCTTCATCTCCTGTCAGTGGCAGCAGGCGCGTCGAGGAAGGAGCCACCGCCACCAACCAGATCCGGCTCCAATTTTACCCGATCTGTGTTGTTTCTTCCTCGGCGGCTTGGTGTGTGGTAATCGGAGAGGATGAAGGCGAAGGCGGCGGTGGAGGGCGACGGTGCCGATGAAATCTAGAGGAGAGGGGGAGGTGTGGCGATGATATGGTCTAAACCAACACAAGAATAGTGTAGCCTGAACCAACCTCGCAAGAATACGAGATCAATTGCAGTATACGGATATCGATCACGGGGATTATATATGTATCAATTGTTATCTATAACTAATAAGCTAAGCCAAATGGGAGAAATTTGATTTTCAACTAAACCTAGAAAACAAGCAAAGATTAAGAAGAAATATATAAGAGAAATAATTCCAGGGTTAAAGATTCCCACGACAATGCCACAAAGAATTCAATCCGATATTCACTCGAACTTCGTCTTCTTAATATGTCAAATTGAAGGTAAATTATCTAAAGTCATCACTACTCAGCTGTCGCATGTTGTAGTAATTGTGTCTAAATTAACCAAATCTAGACCCTTTAAGCTCTTTATAGACCTTAGGAGAAAATCAATTAAACTTTCGCTGTCGCGTTCCGCCTAACCGATTCACACCTAAGAATCTACGATAATTTATTAATCCTCAAGAGTCCTCAACAATTGTTTAAATGTCACAATAACAATTGTCAACTTCTCAAGTTTAATCCTAGGGTTCCGATGAAACCAATCCTCCTTTCGACATCATGAATTTCATCTATTTATCCAATTTCAATTCGCAGCGGTAGCATCTTAAATCTAAAAAGGATTCTAATCGATTGACATCAATTAGGTTAATTAACTAGGATCAAATCAATTCATAGAATTTAGACTAAGTTCAAGCAAACATTAGAATCAAACAATTTGCGACATTGTCGGGTTCGCCCTAACCCTAGAACGGAAAATTTAGCTAAACATAATATAGAAAGCAATAAAATAAATTAAAGACATACTTGAAATAGAATGCAAACCAGAAGTCTTCGCCTTCAATCCAAAGTGTAATACCGAAAACAAAAGAAACAAAACTAAACTAAACTAAACCTAATCTACCAATGAAGTCGGCGGCAAACTCCAAAGTCCGAACTCAGAGCCCCCCTCTCTTTATGTTCATCCGAGTATATATATATATAACTTTGACCTAATTACAAATTCAGCCCACACCCTTTAAAGAATTAAAATCCAACCCAATACCCAATTCTAAATGCCAACCATCATCCAACTTTGGCAATTTTTGCACTTTAGCTTCCAGGGTCGGATCCAATCATGTTCGCTCCTTCATATCGACTCTTGAATTTCCACAATAATAGCCTCAAAATGCCTGAAATAAATAAACACTCTGTGTAGACTCCGAAAATGCAAAATAAACTAAATAAAGCATAAAATATGATAAATATGCATGAAAATGTTCTAAACTAATATGCAAATGCAACCCTAAAATATGACTAAATTAGATGTCATCAAATCACCCCATGCTTGAACCTTGCTTGTCCTCAAGCAAGAACAAGTGTAAAGATTTCACAAGAAGTATTTCGATCTCTATCCAAGCTATGCATTTGCTCATTTAGATCTAGACATTGGGTTCAAAACAAGGACAAGCAAATCATATAAGAGACAAGTCAAGAAATCAATTCCAAGACCTCACATAGGACATATTCATGTGGACCGCTCTCACTCTTGTGTTTAAGGTTAAATATTCCGCTTGAGCTCAAATCTTGAAAACTCATCTACCATAGGCTTGCATCAGCGTCCTAATTCTCCATCACTCGGACTATGCACAAAACATAAATCATGAGGTCTTTTCATGGATTGTAATGGGACCAAGGTAAGAAATGAAGGGTATGAAATTCTTTGGCTTGTGGTGCTAAATCCGGGAAATAGAATTACTTCCTAAACTTCAACCACAATTCAACTCTTTTCTCAACACACATACCAAATTTCTCACAAAAACCACATCACAAAATCAAATAAGCTCATACACTCTCAACTTTGAAAACCCATTCCCTTTTCACAAATATTTCTCTAGTGATGAAGAGTTTTATTCACTTTTTTTTTTTTCATCTTTTCCATTTTCTCTTTTTTTTTCTTTTTTTTTTAATTTCTTCATCACAAGAAAATTACATTTGAAGCACAAAATCCTCCACTCAAAGCACATTATTCTCCTTCTCCATTCAAATGAACCATAATTCTATTTCATCCTAATTCCCGAATGGGTAAACAAGGCTACAATAGGCTTAAGGATAATCTCGTGGAGCTACAAATGAATAGGCTATTAGGCTCAACGGGCTTCAAGCAAAGGATATAACTATGGGTAGGAAGGGAATAATTGGCTAACAAAATTGCCTCAATCATGTTTATGCAATGCACACAAGTCATACGTGTGGCCTCAAGAGGTTCTAATGCAAGTTCCGAAGATAGAGCAATCAAGATGAGCAATTCACACACAAAAGAAAAGAGGACTCATGGATGTCAGTCCTAGGCCCAAAATCTCACGACTTTTGTCTTAGAATCTCAATCTCAACAAGTCTCAAGCAATGACTAGTTTTGAAAGAATTATAGCATAAACCCAAATATCCAAATCATCACAAGCTTCTTAACATGCCTTAAAGGATATCATCAACCAAATTCAATCAAGAAAATGACATGTTCTTCAAGAAGAGCAAGGAATTTTTATAAGCAAAGGTTCATCTCAAGACACCTATATGCAAATGCAATGCATGAAATGCACATGAAAAAAATAAAAAAATAAAAAAAATTATGTGCAAAAACGGAGTTACACATGAGCTACATGTGAATTTCAAGTGAGTTACCCCCACCCCATGCTTAAATCCTACTTTGTCCCCAAAGTAGATAATGATAAAGAGGTGGCAAAGAGAACTCACCAAACATTCAGGCATAATCAAGCAATTCAAAGCCATCCTAATCCGAGGTATAAGTGCAAGGATTGTTTTGGACCCATCTGTGATACCTAATAAATCCCGACAGCCTCTCCTTTGTAATTCGGCCTGCGCAAAGCACAAAAAACAGAAGCAGATACCATCCTAACCGGTATAACATAATCACAACAGCAACCAGGATCCAATGAACAACGAAAATCAGCACTTTCACAACTCAAATGCCAACATGATCAAATCAAAACCACCCGAACAAAATCAACCCTAGGTGACAAGCACTTAAGATCAAACGGACTATATGAAATCATCACATATAACCAACATTCAGTCCAACAGAATGATCAAAAGCCAAGGTTTAATCAAAACTGCTAAAAAATGATCAAAAGCCAAGGTCCAGCAGAATGATCAGCACTTTCTCGGAATGCCCCCCACAAGTATTCAGTTGCACTCAGTCACATGCCGATAACAATAAAAGAATTCAAGTGACTTCAGAGAGTGCAAAACTAGCAAGAATTAGAAGTGCACTTAGACCATCACACATTCAGATCGGAAACACCACCACAAGCAACCCCATGCTTAGAAATTTAGCAAGTTCACAAGTCAATTCAATACAACACAAACTTGAAAATTTCTAAGCACAATTCTCACCAAATCAAACTCAACAAGATCAACCCAGCAAATTTACCCCTCAAGCATAGAGCAGCACATCATGTTAGCACAAAAAAGAATTTCAATGCAACATAAGCAAAGATCCAACAAACTTTAGAAATAAGGCTACAGGTAATCGGTAATCCTCAAAAATAGCTAGGAAAATTTTGATATGCTTCCAGCAAAACCTCTAACCCAAAATTAAGCAATAAAGTACCAAGCATTTCCCCCAAGTAGAATCCGCAGAACGTCAATTTAGCAACTCAAACAACAAGTGCTATCAAAGGGGATTTCATGAAATACATTCAATCAAAATGCACCTAATGTAAGCTTGAGTAGACCACAATCGACAAATCAATCATTCAGCCAAATCAAAATAAGCAAGGTCGTTCTCAAGCAAAAGGCACTTACCAAACTAAAATTGAGGTGCTTCCTGGCTTCGAGCAGCCGTGTAGCAGGCTAAGGCGACAGCAGCGATGGCTGGGATTGACGATTACAGGCATCGAGTAGTGAGGGAGCAGATGCAGCCATTGGTGGTGGGGGCAGATCGCCGGAGGCGCGGGTGTGGGGTTAGTGGCGCCGGCAGTGGTGAAGACGGATAGGAGCGAGACGAACTGGCACAGAGCGAGGGCAGGGGCGAGCGCTGTTGGCAGCAGTAGGTCCGAGACGGCCTGATGGTGTCGCTGGTGAGACGCAGGCGACGGGGGTGGCCAGAAGCAAGGGCGAGACGGAGACGGAGAGGGAAAGAAGGAGCCGCGGCGGTGGCGAGGAGGGGCGGTGAAGATGGTCGGAGAGAGAGAAGGGACACAGAGGGAGAGACGGGAAGGGTTTTTTATTTTCTCTCTTTTATTTTCTTTTTTTTTTTTGGTTGAACAACAGGAGCTGAACGCGCGGCTGCGCGGTAGATCACACGGGCGTGCTTTTTTTTTTTTTTAAAGTTTATAGTAATAACAATCTTAACTTAATAAAATAAAGGGAGAATTTACCTTAGGTTGACTCGAAAACGTTTGAACCTTCCCGAATGGATGGTCCATGGCTCGATCCACCCATCTAGTAAAGTCTTTTCGGGACGATATAATTGTGATCCATTGAAGCTTAAACTCCCGAAAAATGTGCTCTTCTCCTTAGCATCTTGTCCCTTTGTGTGTTCACCGTTACCACCATCTTCGAATAGAAGAAAGAATTCCTCTTGGGATTTGGTGCATGGCGGTATGTCAACGAGAACTTCCTTTGAATGGTCATCTATATGCCACTTAGAGAGTAGTCCAGCAAACGCTCCGAATCGTTCCTTAACATTCTCTTGAACCATCACTTCAGAAAATAGCGACGGTGACATGTATTCTCGGAGAACAACCAATCCGGGTTCTTCTCTGGATTCCTCCTTTCCAGGATCATCAATCTCATACACTTTAGACTCATGTATATGCTCTTCCAGACTTTCCTCAATCTCAACAGATACAACAGTGCAATCGTCATTGTCACTGTCACTGACATCTGTTTGGCTCGGGAGGCTCTCTGGAACAGTTTGAGCATTCATGGTAAGTTGAGCGATTCGGGCTTCAATTTCCGCAATCTTAGCGAGTAGCTCCTCCGTTGATAGGTGTGAATAAGAACTTTGCTCGGGAGGAGGTTGTGGAGGTCGAGACTGAAATCCTATCGGAGCCCTTTCATGAGCGTGATTGCTCTCACAATACTCATCAGAACCGCACCTATGGTACATATCATTCGCATCCTCGTAGTCGGGGGCCCACAACACCTGGCATTCAGAGATCATATGCCCAAAACCTCCGCAAAACTCGCAATGCGGGTGAGTCCCATACATCGAGAATTGATTTTCCAAAGTGGCATGACCAGACGATGAAAAAACATCACAATAAGGAATGCAGTTCATCTCTAAAAGAACACACCTGAAATAACAAAAAGAAAAAAAAAATCAAAAGCAAAAGAAAGACTTAGCAAACTAGTTTATAGAAACAACCAATACTATCAATAATCCCCGGCAACGGCGCCAAAACTTGATGTGGTCTAAACCAACACAAGAATAGTGTAGCCTGAACCAACCTCGCAAGAATACGAGATCAATTGCAGTATACGGATATCGATCACGGGGATTATATATGTATCAATTGTTATCTATAACTAATAAGCTAAGCCAAATGGGAGAAATTTGATTTTCAACTAAACCTAGAAAACAAGCAAAGATTAAGAAGAAATATATAAGAGAAATAATTCCAGGGTTAAAGATTCCCACGACAATGCCACAAAGAATTCAATCCGATATTCACTCGAACTTCGTCTTCTTAATATGTCAAATTGAAGGTAAATTATCTAAAGTCATCACTACTCAGCTGTCGCATGTTGTAGTAATTGTGTCTAAATTAACCAAATCTAGACCCTTTAAGCTCTTTATAGACCTTAGGAGAAAATCAATTAAACTTTCGCTGTCGCGTTCCGCCTAACCGATTCACACCTAAGAATCTACGATAATTTATTAATCCTCAAGAGTCCTCAACAATTGTTTAAATGTCACAATAACAATTGTCAACTTCTCAAGTTTAATCCTAGGGTTCCGATGAAACCAATCCTCCTTTCGACATCATGAATTTCATCTATTTATCCAATTTCAATTCGCAACGGTAGCATCTTAAATCTAAAAAGGATTCTAATCGATTGACATCAATTAGGTTAAGCAACTAGGATCAAATCAATTCATAGAATTTAGACTAAGATCAAGCAAACATTAGAATCAAACAATTTGCGACATTGTCGGGTTCGCCCTAACCCTAGAACGGAAAATTTAGCTAAACATAATATAGAAAGCAATAAAATAAATTAAAGACATACTTGAAATAGAATGCAAACCAGAAATCTTCGCCTTCAATCCAAAGTGTAATACCGAAAACAAAAGAAACAAAACTAAACTAAACTAAACCTAATCTACCAATGAAGTCGGCGGCAAACTCCAAAGTCCGAACTCAGAGCCTCCCTCTCTTTATGTTCATCCGAGTATATATATATATATATATAACTTTGACCTAATTACAAATTCAGCCCACACCCTTTAAAGAATTAAAATCCAACCCAATACCCAATTCTAAATGCCAACCATCATCCAACTTTGGCAATTTTTGCACTTTAGCTTCCAGGGTCGGATCCAATCATGTTCGCTCCTTCATATCGACTCTTGAATTTCCACAATAATAGCCTCAAAATGCCTGAAATAAATAAACACTCTGTGTAGACTCCGAAAATGCAAAATAAACTAAATAAAGCATAAAATATGATAAATATGCATGAAAATGTTCTAAACTAATATGCAAATGCAACCCTAAAATATGACTAAATTAGATGTCATCAGGCGACCCCGTTTGAATCAGAATTACAAACCGGTTCCAGCTCCAATTTTGCCCGATCTGCGTGGTTTCTTCCTCGGCGGCTTCCAATCGTGAAGAACGGATGAAGGAAGAAGGAGGCGGCGTAGAGGAGATGGCGATGGAGGCGTGAGAAGGACTCGTAGACAGATCGATGTCGGACTGGCATCAGTCTAGAGGAGGCGCCATGGGAGAGGATTCTGAGAGCTTCGTGGTTCTCAGATCTAAAAAAAAGAAGCGGATAGATAAGTAATAGGCAAGGGCAAACTTGGTATTATGGAAAAATAATGGACATTTACTAGCAAAGGAAATTTCTTAGGACATTTAGTATTTGGTCCAAAGGCAGGCCTTTAGACCAAATTACTTCATTTATAATTATATATGATTTTTTTTATGAAGATTCTAATTTATTACATTTTATAATTACAATCACTTGATCTTTCATTTTCAAATCAACTTTTATATTTATTAAATTTTTATTAAAAATTACGTGAAATAATAAAAATCAAATGTTTTTAATAAGATGTAATAATATATAAAATATCAAAATTTTTAAAAAATTATTTAAAATTTTGATATTTATATATTATTACATTTTATTAAAAATTACAAGAAATAATAAAAATGAAATATTTTAGATCAGATATAGTATATAATTACAAGCACTAAAATTTATGAACAACGTCTTTAATTTTAGAATTTTAAAATTATACAAAATTATCAAATCATGATTTTTTTTAATTTAAAAAAGAAAAAATTGACAAATCCGAAATCGACCTGAAATGACCCGAAACCCGGTCAAACTCGAGTTCGAGTCAACTTGGATATACCCGAAACCCGTTTTACCCGAGACCTGAAGTGAACCGATCCGAACCCGACTCGAATGACCCGTTTGACAGGTCTAATTGTAATTCCTGAAAAATCAAGCAACATAGAGAAGTATAACTGTCTTTTTACTAAAAATGAAATATTAAAGAAATAGGGGTATAGTTGTCTTTTCATATTAAATTAAGTGAGGTTTAACATGAAAAGGGTATGGGTGGTTAGTTGCAATCAACCTATATTTAATCGGTGGTTATTTGATAATTCTTTAATAAGGGGTGGTTATTTGCAAACAACCATGAATAAATGGTGGTTTTATGCATTTTTGCCTATTATTTAAGTATATGACAAATGGATAATGTAGATTAATTTAATTTATTTGAGAAAATATGATAGCAATGGATAAAAATATAAAATAAGTATATTTAAATATCTAAGAAAAAACTAAAATTATAAAATAAAATATGTTTTTCAAACTTGCTTCCTATAACAAGTACTCCATGTTATATAGAGTTACTGAGGAAATAAATCATTAAAATTACAAGATTGAAACTATATAAATTAATACGAGTAATATAAATTATTGTTTATGTGGAATATATAATATAAAATTTTATTAAAATTTTTAAAAAGTAAACCCGTGCGTAGCACAGGACCGTCTACTAGTGATTAAGTCAAATGAGCTTTCTCTTAAATTAAGTATTGATCCGTCAAAATTTAGTTTAACAAAAACCTATTTCTTGACTTTTGTCATCCTGATCTATTTCTTGTTTCCCCCTCTCAATTAAGGGCGTGTTTGCGAGGAGAATTTTTTTTTAGGAGATGAAGATACTTTTTGGGGATGGAGATACTTTTTCGGGATGAAAAGGATGTAGATTGTTTGTAGAAAATAATCACCTGCGTGTTTGGTGGTATGAAGATAGGTTTTTATGGAATAAAGTAAAAAGACAATTTTGCCCCCATTCAATTTTTTCAATACAAGCCAGTCATCACATGTCTCTATAGAAGAGCAACCTTCCAACAACGAGACTCAAAGCCCACACACAAATGATGGAGGCCCAATAGACAAACCCAAAGAGTAGTCCCTCTTAATTGTATATGTAGAATCCTCTAGTGCTATAGTTGTCCTCAACATGAGATGTGTGTATATAATCTCTTTATTCCGTTAGAAAGAATCAATAAAATCCACTACCAATTCCATTATCGAGAATGGTACCAGAGCCAGTGTAAGACGACGAACATCGCACTCATCCAGAGCTCCCCTCCATGGAAAATCCAAATCCAATCGAAATTCTTACCCAACAGCTTCAAGCCTCCATGGTTGTTGCTACTATCTCCTCCCCAAACCCTCCTTTGCCAAAATTTTCTCACCTAAACACAATTAAACTCAATCCCACAAACTTCCCGACTTGGCTCCAACAAATCACCCTTTACCTTTGGTCTCAGTGGCTCATGCCCTTTGCCGATGGCTCGTTTCCTTGTCCTCTCCCGAACCCTTCCGAGGACAACTCTGGTGCCATCGCTGATTGGCAAGCAAAGGATCAGCTGGTGTTGGTCATACTCTCTGTCTCTCTCACTGAACCTGTTATGGTCCAGATACTAGACTGCGAGACCTCCCATGAGGTCTGGGAGAGACTGCATCGGTTATACGCTGCTCGCTCAAATGCTCAAGCGGTCCAGACCAGACTTCAACTTGCAAGTCTCAAAAAGGGCGATGAATTTGCAACCGACTACTTCAACCGGGCAAAAGGCTTGATTTTTCAACTTCAAGCCGCCAGACATCCAGTTTCTGATGCTGAATTCGTATCTTATGTGCTCGCTGGCCTTGGCACAGACTATGAAGCCATGGTAACAACTATCTCCACTCAACCCATTCTTCCTGAACCTCATCGGCTTCTCTCTTTCCTTCTCCTTCAAGAGGGCCAAATTAATCGCCTTAACTCCACAACACTCAATACCTCTCAACTCTCCCTCAATGCGACTTCCAACCCTGATGTCAATCCAGATCTCAACTTTACCTCCACTGGCCAAGGTCGCAGTAGAGGTTCTAGCAGAGGTGGTCGTGGCCGCGAAGATGATCGTGGTGGTCGCTCTTCTTCCAGGGGCGGTCGTGGCTACACCTCCTATCAAAATCAGTCCTTTTCAGGCGCTCCGAACACCAAACCTGTTTGCCAAATCTGTGAGAAGCGGGGGCACACGGCTCTCAAATGCTGGAGTCGTTTCTATCCTAGGCTCCACCACCGCGCAATTTCCAGACCAATCACACCACGTCATGGTTTCTCGATACTACAACAACTCATCACTATAAACCCGATGTTACTAACATGAGATTCAATAGATTGCCTTATGAAGGCAGTGATTCCATATCGCTTGGGGATGGCTCATCAATTCCAATTCACCATCACGGTTCTAAATGTTGGAACTCTTTTATTTCTATTTTTAGAGACATTATTTACTTAAGTTATTTTTAGTATTTTAGGGATTCAAGTTAATTTCTATTTTATTTATTATTTTTATCTTAAATCAGCCCCTAGGTTATAAGAAGGGCTGATTCCTCGATTGTAACGCAGACGTCTCTTTTCATGAATGAAATTTCCTTTGTGGGAAACACAATGAGAGAAAGTCGACTGATTCGTAGCGTGGCTCATCGATTGCAAATTGTTTATAGATCTTGCTTGGTTTGCTTTGAGCTCATCAACCTCGCCAAAGCTTGGTGATCCTGGTAATCACAAGTCCCCTCCTTGTGCCTCCAAGTTGTCCGCTTGGTTGTGTAAGGTTGTAGAGGCGGGCTTTGTAGTCGTTGATACTTGGTTCCTACCCTCTTAGGAGGCCTGGGGTCTTTATCTCGTTCTACCTTAGTTCGAATCACCCTTCTATCGGTCTTTACTTCATTGCTTTGTTTGATCGAGTCAAGTCCCTTTGTTCTAGTCAATTTCGAGTCCTATTTGTTCTTAGTCGAATTGTTGCGTTGTTTATTTTGGGTCGATAAAAAAGACTCTATTTTTGTAGGTTTTGTGTTTATGAATAATAAAAGACACAATTGATGTCGGAAACCAAAGCTTTGATACCAATTTGATACGGGGTTAGCCGTAGGATGGCCCGATCTTCAACAATCAAGACTCAAAGACAAAAACGAAAGCAAAGACTCAAGAACACCAAGCAAAGTTCTCGATATCGACACGAAATAAACAGCGCAACAATTCGACTAAGAACAAATAGGACTCGAAATTGACTAGAACAAAGGGACTTGACTCGATCAAACAAAGCAATGAAGTAAAGACCGATAGAAGGGTGATTCAAACTAAGGTAGAACGAGATAAAGACCCCAGGCCTCCTAAGAGGGTAGGAACCAAGTATCAACGACTACAAATCCCGCCTCTACAACCTTACACAACCAAGCGGACAACTTGGAGGCACAAGGAGGGGACTTGTGATTACCAGGATCACCAAGCTCTCGCGAGGTTGATGAACTCAAAGCAAACCAAGCAAGATCTATAAACAATTTGCAATCGATGAGCCACGCTACGAATCGATCGACTTTCTCTCATTGTGTTTCACACAAAGGAAATTTCATTTATGAAAAGAGGCGTCTGCGTTACAATCGAGGAATCAGCCCTTCTTATAACCTAGGGGCTGATTTAAGATAAAAATAATAAATAAAATAGAAATTAACTTAAATCCCTAAAATACTAAAAAGAACTTAAGTAAATAAGGTCTCTAAAAATAGAAATAAAAGAGTTCCAACACTTGGAATAAATCCCGTCTAAAACAGTGACAGCTTCAAAGAATGTGATTTTCGGCCAATCTCTAGGTCGAATCTGGAAAAACCCTTCAACAGCAAAGTTGTATATCTCTTCGTTCTCGTTCCGACAAGGTATAACACGTCTCAATCCGATTAATATTGACTCCGTACGACTCAATTTACTGAGACGTCGAAAAGTTGTCAAATGCTGAACGAATCTAAAAAACGTCAAGCTTCCACCTTTGCACCTTCTCCCATGGTGGAGCCTTCTTCTTCCTCTTGAGGATGACATCATTCTTGTGAGCTCGAATCATAGGTCCATCCCCAAGTATAGGTGAGTCTGAAGGTGTCTGGGATAGTCCCGCATCAAGAAGGAGAAGTTCTTCTAGGATATTCTAGAGCTCTAAGGAAAGTGAAATAAGAAGCATTTGAATCCTACGGGTTAGATAACCCTAGGCGGGGATGTAGGTCAAGTTCGTGCCGAATCTCGTTAACAATTTGCTTGTTCATTTATCGGAATTTTCGCCTGGTGCCCCTAAGGTAAAGCTAAATTCGCCGGGTATACGAAAGTTTCACATAATTCGCGAAATGCCCCTGAGGTTTATAATTTTTTCGCGTCGTGCCCTCCGTCCATTCTGCTAACATTTTCCTTTTAAAAAAATAAAATTAAATGAATTTGCAGGTCGCGCGAGGGAGAGAGAGAAGACAAACGGTGAAAAGCTTAGAGCGAAGAGGGAGAGAGCGAAGCGAGGGGTCCGATACACGACGCCAACCAGATTGACACCGGTGGAGCTCAGATGGTGCCGACGGTGGAGGTGAGTATTTATCAGTTTAATTTAGGGTTTGGGGATTTAGGGGTTAGGGGTGATTATTTGAATTAATTCTTGAAATTCAATGGATTTAAATGTCGATTGTACCCATTTTTTGTTGAATCAATACCGAATAGAGTTTCAATTCTCATCTCAATCTAATTCTCTAGGATAGTCTCAACCAGGTTCGTCTATGCAACGTTTTCATTTATGCTTTGACAATTTTGTATCGTCGAAAAATTTAAGCCGTTCTTTGACTTCTTTCAATGTATTTGGATAACTTTATTTGAATTTTTGAGGGATTCGCTGCCTTGTGAAATTTCAGGTATGCTGTGTCTCTGAATTTTAACTTTAAGCTTCAAATTATTGCTAATAGTTTAGTTACTTACATTTACAAGGCAGTACTGCGTACGTTTTATGCCTTTTTCATGGTATTTATTCGAATACAGAGGAGTTTGATTTGCTGCCTTATATTTTTTTCGTGTCTGTTGCAATTTCAATATACGCCTTAGCATCTTGTGAGATTATTACATATTATAGTTGATGGGAACTGTGACTTGGTTGTTAGGCAGGTTACAAGCATTCATTTCAAAAACTTCATTGCCAAGAATTGGTCGCCTCATGATTCTAGTTAGGTTTGATTTTTGCTAAGAGTATTTCCATAGAGTCATCATAGTGTGTTATTATATCTATATAAGCAATCACAAGTATCTCTTTGTTGGATGTTAGAGGAAAATTCAAAGATTTCACAGAGTGATAAGGCCATGGTGAGGGAAAACGTCCTGGTGTATGTATCTATTGTTTTCTTTTAAGTCTATGTGAAAATATTGTTTTTTATGTAAGTTATTTTAGTTTATGGATTATGTATATTAGACAAATTATTATATGGTTGATGCAACAGAATATGCTTTGATATTTTGCAAAGCCAATTTCATGTCTCATGGTTTTATGTAGGGTGTAGCTGGGTGAATGCCTTATCACTCCGTGAAATCTTTGATTTTTCCTCTAACATCCAACAAAGAGAAATATCATTTGATTGAAACTAGGTGTAACTGAAACATACTTGTGTCTTTACATAGCATCTTCTTTAGTTTTCTAATAATTGCTGACACTATTGTGCTAATGGCTTCTGATATGCCTATAAGATTTGAAATTTTAAGTCTTTTAGCTCATATGGTAGAGGAATGTGCTTATGCACAAAGATGTGGGTTCGAATCCCACATAGGCTATCTAAAATTGTGAGTCAAAGTGCATGATGTTAGGTATTAGAAATTAGTTCGCTTAATTGGTGACCTTGCAAGAAGCTTGCAACAATGGCAACGTTGTCTACTATCAAATAGGCCCAAATTTTTTTAAGGATCAGGGTTATCGCCGTGGAATTGTACTATTCTCATTCAAATATGTTATTCCAGATAGGTCTACTACTTATTCTCTACTTGATATTCCATATTTGTGGTAGAATTTTGAGTTGTAGCATGGAAAATCAGGTTGTGCAATGAGGCTTTGAGGGAGCTGGTGGACAAGTTTAGCATGGTCAGCTTCACTCCTCTCAACTTGGGGAAACAGCGCAACATCTAGTATATACTGTCATAGATTAACAACTCCATTCAGTATGGCGAGGACTTGGATGTGAAGGTCAAAGATTTTGGTCCTGATGACGATGACGACGAGTAGATGTTTCATCCAATGGCTTCATGATGTTCTCTGATATCCAAAGATTGTTTGGATTATCTTGTGATCTGTAATGGAATAAATGGAAACCAAGTATCTAGATTTTGAATTAGCTTGAAACCCTTATTTAACTCATGAGAAGTGCTTGAAACTCTGTCAATTGGTTCTGCATCAGTATGATAAGGTGCATGTAAATCACTGTTTTATTTTGTTAAGCTCTGGATG
This sequence comes from Persicaria maculosa, assembly GCA_963922045.1. NCBI lineage: Eukaryota > Viridiplantae > Streptophyta > Magnoliopsida > Caryophyllales > Polygonaceae > Persicaria > Persicaria maculosa. The sequence continues at coordinate 76,310,753 of OY998255.1, read as the reverse complement.
TGCAATTTTGGAGGCTGAATAAGTTAAAGACTATTTGAGGGTGAAATTAGCAAATCTGTTCCTTTTTCCCCTTCGCCGTGATTACATGAAATTTACTAAAGATAGGGTTAGACAAAAATCACAAAATTCAATAAGTTTGATATTCAATATATAAGTCACCCTATATTCAATCTATAAATCACCCTAATTTCGATTTGAGTCTTAAAACAACATAGGCCATCTCAAATTCTAAAACATAAAGTTATGACAACAATACGATGGCCTTGTTGGCTTGCTACAATTTCTAATGCATTTGTGGCCTATGTAGGATTCGAACTCACATCTTGTGTCTACGCACAATGCTCTACCGGTTGAGCTAATAGGCCAAAAATTCAAAGCAAAAGGTTATAAATAGAAAATACCAAGCTTAAATTTACCAAGCATAAATTTAACCTGTCATCAGTTCATTATAGATAATTGCTAAGTTAGCAATTATTTCCCATTACAATTGAACAGAGTAATTGAGACGGAAACAAGAGAAAGTGTAAAAAGTTTAGTATCTAAATGATAATAAGTGATCAAGGCTAAAACAAATTGAATAGAGTAATTGCTATATTTTCCATTACATTTTGCATATTTTCCATCACTCAGAAAAACAAGTGAATTTGTATACATGTGAAGAAATGAAGACAGTGATGCCTTGGTCATCAACACTACAATCACTCACATAGATGATGAACCATTAGCCCAAAGCACATGCTGTGAGTGAGAGATGGAAAACAAGTTAAGCAAATGGCCTTGGTAGCAACAGTTTCTTCAGCCAAACCAAAAAAGGTTCAATTGCTGATCAAAGTATCAATTTTTAGAATGAAAACCAGGGAAATTATAAGCCAAAGTTTATAGAAAAATCCCTACAGAAGCAACGAACGGGGTTTCCCTGGGTTTCTGAATATGCTACAGAGTGAACTGTCAACACAAACCAAACAAATATCATTCCTAGAGATGCTACTAGATGAAAGAGCTTTTCGATTTTGGTTATAGTCTAGGAAATTCAAATATATCAACAATGTCTTTGAAGATTTGATCTGATTGGTTAAGTTCCTGACAGACAATAGTAACATATCCAAAAAAAGCAAAGTTGAATATGTGCTAAGTGCCAGGAAAAAACCAAATCAGATTCCAACAACGACACAATTGAATAAAAAAAGGGTAATTACATGAAGCTATGTTCAACTGAGGCCAAATAATCAAGCGGGAGATGCAGCGATGCGAATAAGCATTCAGAGGACCAAAAACGATAAATTTATAAAAGAGGGAGATGGCAGTGGAAATGTGAATCGACGTACCTGGATACGAAGAAGTTGCGAAGGTGAGTCGTTGCGAAGAAGTTGCCAGTGGAGGGCGACTTGCTGCGACTCTAATGGTGAAAACGGAAAACCCTAAAGAGAATGAAGAAGACTAGTTTCAACCTGCTAGTGGGACGCCCAGGAGGAGAGGAGATTCGAGCTTCTGTGTCGCCCAGAGGAGAGCTTCTGTGGCTCTAAACTCGAAGTTCTCTCCCTCCTAGTGTTGATTGCGTCGAGGGTCGGGTCTCTCCGGTGAGCCGAGCCCCAGGAATATCCTTTCTTTTCTTTTCCTTCTTTCTTACTTTAACTCCGTTATAACGTTTTCCATGAAAAAACAAGGGAGGGGCATTTCGCGAAAAAAATAAAAATCCCAGGGGTATTTGGCGAAATATACCAAACTTTTGTACACCTCGCGAATTTACCTATACCCCGAGGGCACCAGGCGAAAAATCCGTTCATTTATTTATTCCGCATTTACTTTATTTACTTTGTCTCTCTTGGTTTTCACTTTGTCAAGTTTTGATAGCCATATCAAGACCTTGACAAACTGTTTTGGAAAAACTGTGAAAAGGTTTTTGTTTTTCGAAAATCGTGCATACTCTATTCATCTCCTCTTCTAGAGTATTTCTCATTATCTGTTAGACTCTTTAATTGGTATTAGAGCATGGCTCACTTTTTTATCTAACCATCTTGTGAGTTTATAATGTCTAACCTAGGTGATGGAGGTTTTGCCCAAGGGAGATCAACCAACCGACCTCCACTATTTTGTGGCAATAACTTTGTTCATTGGAGATCTTTGATGCAAATGTTCATCATTGATCAAGATCTAGAGCTGTGGGATCTCATCAAGAAAGGGCTACACATTCCAAAGAAACATGATGCAACAGGAAAAGAAGGGGAAAAGGCAGAAGACGAATACAATCAAACGGATCTAGAGAATGTCTCAAAGAACTATAAAGCTATGAATTTATTATATTGTGGACTTGATGCTAATGAGTTTAATCACATTTCTTCTTGCCAGAGTGTCAAGGAGATTTGGGATAAGCTGGTAGTCACATATGAAGGAACCAGTCAAGTCAAAGAAAGCAAGATCAACATCTTCCTTCGACAATATGAGCTATTCAAAATGAATCCTGATGAAACAGTAAAGGAAATGTTTACGAGATTCACTCAAATTGTGAATAATCTGGACTCACTTGGAAAGACTTTCTCCAACACAGAGAAAGTACGGAAAGTTCTAAGGAGTCTGCCGAAAGCCAAGTGGGGACCCAAGGTTACTGTAATTGAGGAAGCTCAAGACCTTACCACACTGTATTGGATGACTGTAGAGGTTTACTTTCCTAAGTGACTGTTTAAGCTTATGAACTTTAATATTGTAATAAACAGGTGCTTATAATAGGGGCTTAAATGCCTATGCCTTTGCCAAATTCAGGGTTGGACCAACCAGATTGTATTGAGTCTTTCTTAAAGACTTGATCTCCTAATAGGCCTCCTGATTCATTGGCAGAAGTTAGGGAATTAAGCCCAACTCCTTGGAACCCTATCTCGGCCAAGACATTATATAAGGTCTCTTATTGAGACACTGTGGCAGTTGAGCCCTCACTTTAGAACACGCTCCTCTTGAAGCTTGTGTGCAGCGAGTCAGCGACGATTTTAGGGTTCACTCCTTGAAGGTCTTCCAGGCAGCAAAAAGGCAGTTCCTTGAGGCTTCGAGATCGACTCCATGGGGGATTAAGCGCTGAAGAGGTAGTTTATCTCATCCTCTTCTTTTGTTTTTTACTCTTCATTGTTCATTAGCTTCTCGCTTAGCTTTGTAGATCTCGAACTGTCATCTGTAATCTTCCTCATTTAGTGGATTTAGGGCCTGACTACCGAGACCCCGCGGATATAGGTCTCGGACCGAACCGCGTAAACAAACGTTGTGTTCTTCTTTGTTTGTGTTCTTCATTTCACGAAGTTCTTGCTTGATTTTGAGTTATCCGCTTCCGCTCACTCTGGTTCGACTACTAAAATCGACAATTGGTACCAGAGCTATCTTGGGTTCGATCTATTATTGTCGTTTTCTTCGTTCCTATCGTCTTTATTTTGTCTGTCAAAATCGCATCTGGTCTGTTTTGGTGTATTCCCTGTTTCATGAATATCCTCTCCATCTTAATTCACAATTTGCAATCGAATAACAGATGTACAACAAATTAACTATTTCATTACCTCTTCTGACAAAAAAAAAACTATTTCATTACACTAGATATGATATTAATCACCTTACCAAAAAAAGAAATGATATGAATCAAAACCGAACAGAGTACAAACCAAGTATAATTCTACATAAATAACAACCATGATGCAACAATGACTGACGGTTTAGGATTCCATGAAATTTAACTTTATAGACTACCAGACTATAAAAAAAAATCTAAACTAATTTAAATTTAAACCATTTATTTAGAATCAAGTGATTGAGGTTTTAACTTCATGGATCTCATTCCATGAATTGGCTTGGCACTTGGCAGTATAAACAAAATGGAGTACTACAAAGTGTAATACAGTAATATGTTATGTGTGTGTAGCCGGTGAAATTGTAGCCCCCAGTAGATCCAATATCACGCTAAACTCGTGTGGTGAAGATGCATCATCAATTGCACCTGCACAATCCATTTAAATGGCGTTTAAGCAATCAAGCATGATATGGACACAATGAGGGTGAGATTGAGTCAAGCAAGATACCGTGTTGGAGCACGGTATCCTGTAGAGGCTGCACGAGCGGGAGGAAAAGGAGGCGTTCCTCTATATGAGAGAAGCGGAAAAAAGAAAGAATGGATGGAGTCGGACCAAAACGACATTACCAAAATCAAAAGGTAAGCATTCCAAAAGGCGGAAAGGGGTAGAAGCAAAGTGGTTATCAGAGAGAGGGTGAGAGGGATGGAGATGGCGGGTCTTCCGAGACGCAGCTCAAAGCTTCTGGGAGAACCGGAACGACATGAACAACGAAAGAGTTGGATGCGAAAGGATGCCAAGAGGAAGACGGCCGACAACACAAGGAGGAAAAGGAGCTTCATTTCATTGAGGAAGCTAGAGGTATTTCCTTGAACTTCTACCATTTTTATTTTATTTTTGAAAAAAAAAACAAAGAAATTGAGCATATTATACATATATGGGCGTCGTTGAATGATTGAATGAATACTCCGTAATAGAAATTGAATGGAAGAAATGAAAGAATACCTGAAAATGAGGGGATGATGAGCGCAAGTAGTAGAAGAAGAAGATATCGTGTATCGTAATAGTAAACCATTTTTGTAGCTGAAGCCTGAATGTATCAGGAGAGCAAGAATGAGTTTCCTGAGGCAAAACGAAGTGTGGATATATATACATATTTCAAATCCCCAGAACCCACCCCCCACCCACCCCACACACAGAACAACACAACAACATTTGAATCTCAATTCCCCATTTCCCAATCTATATATAAAAAAAATTATAATAAAATATAGCTAGCAGTCGTGGTCCTGTGTTTTCGACGATACGGAATTCTAACATCTCAATTTGTATTTGGATTTGCAAATTGGGTTATGGATTTGCAAAATTACCCGCAAGGATTTGCAAAATTGAGGGGTAGAAGAGATATAGTAGAAATTGGGTTATGGGATTGACTTCTCGATAATGGAATTGGTAGTGGATTTCATTGATTCTTTCTAACAGAATACCGTGATTATATACACACATCTCAGGTTGAGGACAGTTGTAGCACTAGAGGATTCTACGGATACAATTCAGAGGGACTACTCTTTGGGTTTGTCTATTGGGCCTCCATCATTTGTGTGTGGCCTTTGAGTCTCGTTGTTGGAAGGTTGCTCTTCTATAGAGACATGTGATGACTGGCTTGTACCCCCTGCACTCCGATCTGGCGTATGCATAGAAAGGAGCGATTGGAAAGGAAATTAGCAGAGGAAAGGGGTTTGGTAAGAAGATCAGCAACTTGATCTTTAGCAGACACAAAGGCAATCTTTAAGGACCGATTTGCAACCTGCTCCCTAAGAAAGTGGAAGTCCATTGAAAGATGCTTGATTCGATGATGCAGGACAGGGTTGACAGCCAAGTAAGTGGCTTGTCACACCAAAGCGTTGGGGCAGTAGACAGTGTGATACCAATGGTTGCGAGGACTGACTGTAACCACAAAATTTCACAAGTGACGAGAGCAAGAGCGCGGTATTCCGCTTCCGTTAAGGATCGAGCAACAATATGTTGTTTCTTAGAGATCCATGAAATCAGATTGGAACCATGAAATATACAATACGTGCTCGTTGAACGGGGATCTTGGCGATCACTGCCCCAGTCAGCATCCGAGAAGGCCGATAGCTGATGATTGCGATGAGCGGAGATGTGGAACTTGTAATGTTTAGTGTGGTTGATGTATCGCAGAATTCGTTTTACTGTCTGCAAGTGGATCGGTTTAGGATCGTGCATAAATTGGCTTACATGATTGACTGCAAAGGCGACGTCCGGCCTGGTGAAACTGAGATATTAAAGGTTGTCAACTGTGCTTCGATACAAGCCTGGATCATCCATGGAAGGAGAAATGATACGGGGTTAGCCGTAGGATGGTCCGATCTTCGACAATTAAGACTCAAAGACAAGAACGGAAGCAAAGACTCAAGAACACCAAGCAAAGTGCTCAATATCGACACAAAATAAACAATGCAGCAATTCGACTAAGAACAAATAGGACTTGAAATTGACTAGAACAAAGGGACTTGACTCGATCAAACAAAGCAATGAAGTAAAGACCGATAAAAGGGTGATTCGAACTAAGGTAGAACGAGATAAAGACCCCAGGCCTCCTAAGAGGGTAGGAACCAAGTATCAACGACGACAAATCCCGCCTCTACAACCTTACACAACCAAGCGGACAACTTGGAGGCACAAGGAGGGGACTTGTGATTACCAGGATCACCAAGCTCTCGCGAGGTTGATGAACTCAAAGCAAACCAAGCAAGATCTATAAACAATTTGCAATCGATGAGCCACGCTACGAATCGATCGCCTTTCTCTCATTGTGTTTCACACAAAGGAAATTTCATTCATGAAAAAAGGCGTATGCGTTAGAATCGAGAAATCAGCCCTTTTTGTAACCTAGGGGCTGATTTAAGATAAAAATAATAAATAAAATAGAAATTAAATTAAATCCCTAAAATACTAAAAATAACTTAAGTAAATAAGGTCTCTAAAAATAGGAATAAAAGAGTTCCAACACTTAGAATAAATCCCGCCTAAAACAGTGACAGCTTCAAAGAATGTGATTTTCGGCCAATCTCTAGGTCGAATCTGGAAAAACCCTTCAACAGCAAAGTTGTGGATGTCTTCGTCCTCGTTCTGAAAAGGTATGACACGCCTCAATCCAATTAATATTGACTCCATACGACCCAATTTACTGAGACGTCGAAAAGCATTCAAATGCTGAACGAATCTAAAAAACGTCAAGCTTCCACCTTTGCACCTTCTCCCATGGTGAAGTCTTCTTCTTCCTCTTGAGGATGACATCATTCTCGTGAGCTCGAATCATAGGTCTATCCCCAAGTATAGGTGAGTCCGAAGGTGTCTGGGATGGTCCCGCATCACTTCTTCTATACAAAGCCTCACTGCTTCTATTCTAGCAACCCAACCTTACAAGTGAAATAAAAGCTCTCACCACACACTGGAGTGTGTTTTGTTTGAGTATGAAATACTCTTAATGTAAGTCAAATGAATTGTACGATATGCTCTAGTATTTTCCTCAACTCTCAAAATGTAAACTAGCTATGAACGATGAGAACTTGTGAGAGAAACTAAGATGATGAATGCTATGGAGAACTTGTGATTGCTTGAACTTATTGCTGCAATGTTGTGTGGATATTCTTCTTGCATCCATGTATTTATAGCCTTCCAAAACTTCATGGAGCATTGAGAGCCGTTTGAATTTAAACTTCTCCAAATCTTTTATTTCCATAACTTCAACACACAATCTTCAATATCTCTTCAATGGCCAACCATGCACATTTTTGGAAGATTTGATGGAGCCAATATAATCAAGAGTCATTAAATAGACTTTGAGCCCAATCTTGAAAATATTTCAAAGTCCATACTTTCTACAAAAAAAAGTTAGGAGATACACAAGGATATATATTTTATCAAACCGAGTCGATGAATCATTAAGGCCCAAAAATGAGGCCCATATGCTTAAACTCATATGACCCAAAATATTTGATCTCACAATATTTCCTGCAATATAAAATACAATCACATAACCTATAGAATCCACAATGTATCGAGACCAAACATTTTGACCTTGGTTTCAAGACCTTGAAACCAAGTCCTATTTTGTCTTTCATCATCCTTTAATATCGACCTGCAGGTTAGCATCTCAAGGTCTTGCAATCAAGGTGGAGTCTTCAGTCTCATTAAAAACTTCGTGTTCTTGTCCGTAAGAACGCTCTTGGATGGTGGTCTAACAGAGCCTAGCTTCACCTAAATTATTGTCTGTTTCAAAAAAAAATAACCTTATGAATTTGACATAAGGATGGTTGTGTTTTAATTTCATTAGTAAATGGAAAAATGTACAAGAAATGTAAATGAAGGAAATTGTAAATACGAGGATTTTCTAACGAAGATGGGGACTGTAATTTATATATATATATATATATATATATATATATATGGAAAAGTTTGGATGATAATTAAGAACGAATCTTTTTTCAGTTGAGAGCATTCTTACGGAAGAGGTCAAAAAGACCTAGATGAATTTGAATATGGGCTCCATTGACATGGTGGTTAAGATGTGCAAATTTATCCGCAACCAATGTGATCTCTCATAACACATGAATGATATGAATTGTCCAAACGGATCTCGGGTGAAAAGGGGAATCAGATATGATCATCTCAATCTCTCGGGGACATTTTCATAGTCCTCTTAGGGAGTTGATAACAGTGAGATTGTCACCCTCTATTTCGATTTGATTGAATCCAAGTTCTTTCGTAACGTGAATACCTTTTAGAAGAGTAACTACTTCAGTTTTAGGAGTGGTTAATAACCACACTTTCTATATGTCTTATAAAGATACTATTCCCTGATTCATTTTTAATGATTAAGTCAAATGAGCTTTCTCTTAAATTAAGTATTGATCCGTCAAAATTTAGTTTCACAAAAACCAATTTCTTGACTTTTGCCATCTTGTTCTATTTCTTGTTTCCCCCTCCCAATTAAGGGCGTGTTTGCGAGAAGTATTTTTTTTTAGGAGGTGGAGATACTTTTTGGGAATGGAGATATTTTTTCGGGATGGAAAGGATGGAGATTGTTTGTAGAAAATAATCCCCTGCATGTTTGGTGGTATGAAGATAGATTTTTTATGGAATAAAGTGAAAAGACAATTTTGTCCCCATTCAATTGTGTCAATCTCATAACCCAATTTCTACTATGGGTTCGTAAGGGATGGGGTTAATAAATTGACTAAAATTATAAACAAGGTAAAATTTATAAACTGTTGGTGTTTAGTAGTTAAAAATTTATGAAAAAATATAAACTCCGTATGGAACGAAAAAATATTTATTTGTAAAAAAGTGGTGTTTATTTGGTTATTATTAGGGGTATTATGGTACTTTCAAACCAAATAAACAAAAAAACCCCAAAATAAGCTATCACAAGTAGCTTTTTTTTAAATACAAATTTTAACCAAAAAGCAAGTTTATATTGTGTCCCATACAATGTTTTTTTTAAAAAAACTATCTCATTTTCACAATTTTAACATGTTAAAATGTTATCCATACACACCCTATATCTCTAATCTCTTCTACCCCTCAATTGCATTTTGCAAATGCATAAATCCAAATACAATGCAGTTTTGCAAATGCATAAATCCAAATACAATGCAATTTTGCAAATGCATAAATCCAAATACAATTGCATTTTGCAAATGCCTATATCTCTTATACCCCCATAAATCCAAATACAATTGCATTTTGCTAATGCATATATCTCTTCACCCCTCAATTGCATTTTGCAAATGCATAAATCCAAATACAATTGCATTTTGCAAATGCCTATATCTCTTATACCCCCATAAATCCAAATACAATTGCATTTTGCTAATGCATATATCTCTTCTACCCCTCAATTGCATTTTGCAAATGCATAAATCCAAATACAATTGCATTTTGCAAATGCCTATATCTCTTATACCCCCATAAATCCAAATACAATTGCATTTTGCTAATGCATATATCTCTTCTACCCCTCAATTGCATTTTGCAAATGCATAAATCCAAATACAATTGCATTTTGCAAATGCCTATATCTCTTATACCCCCATAAATCCAAATACAATTGCATTTTGCTAATGCATATATCTCTTCTACCCCTCAATTGCATTTTGCAAATGCATAAATCCAAATACAATTGCATTTTGCAAATGCCTATATCTCTTCTACCCCCATAAATCCAAATACAATTGCATTTTGCTAATGCATATATCTCTTCTACACCCTCAATTGCATTTTGCAAATGCATAAATCCAAATACCTTTGGGGTGTCCGCTAGCTAAATTTTATTATTAATTTTTTGTTTTTATACATGGGGAAATGAGATTCAAATGTGGGTGGAATTGAGATTCAAATGTTGGTTTTTTTTGGGTGGGGGGGTATATATCCACACTTCGTTTTGCATCAGGAAACTCATTCTCGCTCTCCTGATACATTCAGGCTTCAGCTACAAAAATGGTTTACTATTATGATACACGATATCTTCTTCTTCTACTACTTGCGCTCATCATCCCCTCATTTTCAGGTATTCTTTCATTTCTTCCATTCAATTTCTATTACGGAGTATTCATTCAATCATTCAACAACGCCCATATATGCATATATATGCTCAATTTCTTGTTTTTTTTTTCAAAAATAAAAATGGCAGAAGTTCAAGGAAATGCCTCTAGCTTCCTCAACGAAATGAAGCTCCTTTTCCTCCTTGTGTTGTCGGCCGTCTTCCTCTTGGCATCCTTTCGCATCCAACTCTTTCGTTGTTCATGTCGTTCCGGTTCTCCCAGAAGCTTTGAGCTGCGTCTCGGAAGACCCGCCATCTCCATCCCTCTCACCCTCTCTCTGATAACCACTTTGCTTCTACCCCTTTCCGCCTTTTGGAATGCTTACCTTTTGATTTTGGTAATGTCGTTTTGGTCCGACTCCATCCATTTTTTCTTTTTCCGCTTCTCCCATATAGAGGAACGCCTACTTTTCCTCCCGCTCGTGCAGCCTCTACAGGATACCGCGCTCCAACTCCCCGGTTTGTCCATCCAACAAGGTATCTTACTTTGACTCAATCTCACCCTCACTGTAATTAATCAATTACTTGGAGATCTCCTGCTTGAACGCCATTTAAATGGATTGTGCAGGTGCAATTGAAGATGCATCTTCACTACACGAGTTAGCGTGATATTGGATCTACTGGGGGCTACAATTTCACCGGCTACACACACACATACCATACTATTACACTTTCATTTTGTTTATAGTGCCAAGTGCCAAGCCAATTCATGGAATGAGATCACATGGTCAAGTTAAAATCTCAACCTCTTTATTCTAAATAAATGGTTTAGATTTAAATTACTTTAGCTTTTTTTAATTTATTTTTATAGTCGGGTTGTCTATAAACTTAAATTTCATGGAATCCTAAACCGCCATTCATTGTTGCATCAATGGTTGTTATTTATGTAGAATTATACTTGGTTTGTGCTCTGTTCGGTTTTGATTCATATCATTTCTTTTTTTGGCAGTGTAATGAAATAGTTCATATTTGGTGTACATCTTTTATTCGATTGCAAATTGTGAATTAAGATGGAGAGGATACTCATGAAATAGGGAATACACCAAACCAAAGATAAAGATGAGACAACCTCTCAAGAAAAAAATCCTCAACAATGGTGAAAGTCAACGTCTGCCCCAAAACCTCCTCCAATCCAACCATGCCAATACACCAAAGAAACCGGCCTATCTCTAAGATTCAAAATCCTAAGCTTCACAAATCAAACAATATTGCTGATATACCACAAAACCATACCTGACCGAGTGACCGGCCTTCAAATGAAGTTCCGATGTGTTATATGATAAGTCTGTACAAACCAATAAAAACGTAGTTCATTGACCCTAATTAACAATCGGGCCGATTGCAACCATCAGTATCAGCGAACTCTTGCTAGAGAAGTCGAACAAGTCATAGATTTGGTTTAGAATAGCTCCGATCAATCCGGCAAAACCTTGAGTATCCCAAACAATCGGGCCGCGACTTTTGGGGAAGTTCTGGACACAGGAACCCAAATCTGCAGTGTGGTCTCCCCATTAGTTGATGCTAGCTCTTATTAAAGGCAAACCACAGTTAACATAAGAGAAATGAATACAACTTAGACACACAACAATGTAGAATAGAGTAAATGCAGGATATTTTCCATTACCCCAATAAAAACAAATACATTTACTCATTCTCACCTAATTGACTTTCCCAAATGATTCACAACTCCCAACTGTGAGGAAACACATAAAGAGCAATCAAGTGAGAGACTGAGAGGAACTAAGCAAAATTCAGAAGAAACCAACAACTGATCGATCAGGAATCAAATGACAAAGTGAGGCAGTAATTGAAGAGTAACTCTAGTTGATCGATCACCCCAAATGAGACTAGAAAATCAGTATAGATTTGGGAATTGGGATCTCTCAAGCTCATAGATTGATCGAATGAGAGGTTAATTAATCCGGCGACCCGAGGGAGAGAGGGAGACGCCACCAGGAGAATTGGAAAGAGATTAGGAATTTGGCAAAATCATTCATCTCATGACAGCATAAACGCGTGAGTGGATAAGATACAACGACCTAGGGCGCTAAACCGGCACAGATCGATCGGGTAAAGGAAAAACGACCTTAAACCGGGTTTCGTAGGGAAAACCGAACAGAAAACGAAACGAGGGTTTTTTGTGTCTTTCATTGTGCAGATTGCCCTGAAAAGTGAAACCGGCTACCAACAAGTCAACAACCAATTAAAGGCCAGTTCTGATTTTGTGCCGGTTTGAGGGATTTTTTTTTGGGTGTTAATTCCCAATTTACAACCAAAAAAGCAGATGCTTTTACAAATAGCAATCCTGAGAAACAAATTTTTTTCTTTCTTCCCAATTCAATGCAACTGCTACTGGTATCGTCAGGATGTCGCTGGCAGAGGAGAATCGTATTGGACGTGCGCATTAAGTCAATATAGGATTCGAAGCTAGCCGACAAGGTTGCACACCTCGGCTATTACTCCTCTAGTAAGAGAGCTCTTTCAACTGACCCTGGTCTTTGCAACCTCATCCGAAAGGATACTATCGGTTAGCACAAAACTCTGCCCGAAGGCATCCTTTCGGATGAGGTTTAGAAGAACAGGATTATTCTGAATATTAGTACCACATGCAGAGTGGCAAAGGTGTGCAACCTTATCAGTCATTCTAATACGTACTATAAACGGTGAACCAAAAATAATACGTACTTTCAAAATTATAAATTTATATACAATCTATACTCAATTAAACCAATTATGATACAAATAATACAATGGCCAAAATTATCAAACAAAAAACTAATTTGGTATGGAATTATAATTAATAAGAAACTAGTACAATTTCTGCGTCATGACGCGATTTTTTAGAACTAAAATATTAACAATATATATACAAAAATATATGTTATAAAATATTAATAAAAGTTAAGATAAAAATCATAAAAAACTTTACCATAAATGTATCTTATAATTCTCTCTAAAATTATTTTTTTTGAAAAAATCTCATGTAAAGTATAATACGTAAATATAGATATTTTAAATCGCCCAGTAGTAAATTAATAATAATACCAATATCATTGTAACTTTGTTTAAATGTGATGTGTCACAACCAATAGTAATATTCAATGTTTTGAATTAACCCAATAGGTGGTAAATAAATTTGAGTTAAGCACAATAGTTATATTAGATTGAATTGTTCAGTTCATATAACAGTCATAGATGAAGGACAGAGAGACACAGGGGGGAAAAAAAGAAAAAAAGGAAAAATGATTAAAGTTTTTTGAGTGAATAGGGTATATAGACCCTATTCAATATTTATTGAGGTAAATAGACCCCTATATTGTTTTTTTATTAGGAAATAATTCGAGGCCGGACAGGTTCGGACCTCGAGAGTCCGACAAAGTCGGCAGACGGCAAGCCGTCTAAACATACAACATAAAAACAGAAAATATAATAGAAAACAGAAAAAAGGTGCAGTACAAGCGTATGGAGACACGCAAATGCAATCGAACAAGCGAACTAAGTCCACCAGGCTAGAGACAACGTAGACAAGAGCTGACGCTAATCACCACTAAGAAATGACACCGCTGACCCCGATATTGTTTTTATTGTAATATAGACTCTAGGAATTTTAAATGGCATAAATACCCCTAGATTAAACCATGTTTGTCAATCACAATAGGAAATTAAAATTAACCGGCCTAAAAAAAAGGAAGTTAAAAATATACTCCATAAAAAGGATTTTGGAAAGATCTCAATAACTACCGTATCTTTTGTATTTGAAAACTAGGAGTATAAAATTTTGTCGGCCAATAACATTGGTTAACCCTAAAATTCATGTCGAAACTCCATTGAAGAGTGGGAAGCGTGTTTGGAAGCTCCAAGGGGTAAGTTTTTCAGTTGTACTGACCGATTTGATTTCACTACCAATCGGACGGGTCGACATGATCATTGGGGATGAATGTTGAATGGTATACCCATTTTCTAAATTCACCGATCTGGCGATCTCCATTAAAGGGTAAGTATTTTGAAGGAGGGTCGATATGTTGATGGGGGAGGAATGTTACAGAACCATTCCGGAATGGCTCACCGGAAAGGACTTGTGGATAATAGTTACAGGTCCCCGGTTCGAACCCCGGAATGGCCGCTCTTTATTTACCAATTCAAGGGAGGAATGTTACAGAAGTGGTGAGAGGGTTTCGTGCATGATGATTGGTGTGTTACAATAGGGTGACTTTTATTGTAAGGTAAAAGAAAGTGTTATTGTAAAATATTATTCTAATGACATAGTGAGTTACAATAAATACTATATTTGGATGTCATGTGGTATTAAAGTGGATAATTTATTGTAAATAAATAGTACGTAACGTATGTATATTATTGTATATAATACAATAATTTATTATAATTGTTAATATAATACAATAAATAGTATATCTATTAATATTACTAATTCTGCTAGTATTTTGCTGACGTGTCACACCCACAATTAAATTAAATTTTTTATTCAAATGAGATTTTCTTATTGGTCAATATTATTATGGAAACTTTAAAATATTTGTTTCCTATTTTAAATATGATTTGAATCCATTCCTTTTTTTTTTTTCGGTTATATTGCCGTAAATATTGAGACATGTTTCCATTTTTTTTCCCGATTGGAATATATCTATTTATTATCTATTATCTATCTATCTATTAATCTATCTATTAATATTACTAATTCTGCTAGCATTTTGCTGACGTGTCACGCCCACAATTAAAGTTGAATTTTTCATTCAAATGAGATTTTCTTATTGGTCAATATTATTATGGAAACTTTAAAATATTTGTTTCATATTTTAAATATGATTTGAATCCATTCCCTTTTTTTTATTTTCGGTTATATTGTCGTAAATATTGAGACATATTTCCATTTTTTTCCCGATTGCAATCTCTTTTCGGTTATATTGCTGATGTATCACGCTCACAATTAAACTTGAATTTTTTATTCAAATGGTATTTTCTTAATCGTCAATATTATTGCTGAAATTTTAAAATATCTGTTTCCTATTTTAAACATATTTGTTTCCTATTTTTATACTAAAATATTATTTAATTTGATATGTTGTATGTCAATTTGTGATCTATTTTAATCGTCTACGTACATTGAACATTCGTCAATTCTTGGTTGATTTTATTCTTGGATATTGAAATTGTTGATTTATCATTTTTAACCGATTGCAATATTCCCCACAATGTCTACATACAATGAACATGTAATAATCAATTTGTAAATATTCGATTTCAAAAATTAATTATAAAAATCAATTAGAGCCAAATAAGTGTTATTTTATAATTTAATTATTTTAGACATCTTAAATGACTACAAGCATTACTAATGGAGTAATGCTTATTTTACATCTTGGATGAGGCTTCTTAGATCACTTTTCTACCTTTAAGAATCTTTTTTTTACCATCTTACCTTTATTTTAACTATTAATTTCTCTATCTTTCTAACCATCTTTCTCATGAAAATAATCAATAAGTTATGTACATCTACATATTTAACTTCAAAATTATTCACACAATCATGTGCTTATGATTTTTTAATATTTGTACGGGAGCTTATATTTTACTTTTTTAGATCTATGCTAATGATAATAATTATAGATTTATTTCAAATTATATTAGATGGTGTGTTTGAGTATTATTACTACTTTACCTTATTAAATCATTTTCAAAATTTGTATCGTATCTCTTTCCAACTTATTTATAAATTATAAAAAATATTTTATACATATTTTTGTTGTAAACACGTGTGTATATATATATATAAAATGATGTTCAAATTAAAATGGATCAAGCTCCCGTGTCTTCAAGGCACGGGTATTACACTAGTATTGTAATACAATGAATTGTATTTATTGTAATACATTAATTATTACAATAAATATAATAGTTGTGGTAAATGTATTGTAATTGATTATGATTATTGTAATCTTATGTATATATTGCAAACCTACCTAATTCCATTATTTAATAAATGTCATATAATAAATCAGTACATGCTCTTATAGGAATGTAGAATTTTAAAAAAATATTGTTGTTATCTTTCAAGATTTTTTAAAATAGTTTTCAAATTTATTAATTAATTATATTACTTTTTAAATAAACGAAATTATTTAAGGGTAAACAAGTAATAACATCATTAAAAAGATCTATTTACTTAAAAAAAAACTTATTATGGGGTATATTGACTACTAAAATTATTAAAGAGGGTACTAATTCTCAAATTTTCTCAAGTTTTTTTTTTAAAGAAAAAGAAAAAACGATACTCTTCAAGACTCAAAGAGTATCGTCGATGACGAGTATCGACGATACTCGATAGTTTTTCAAATTTCTGGTCGTCGCATTCTCAACGTCACACATCATCACTGAAAACTAGTTCTTTTCCCGAACCTTGTTTGGGTTTTTTCATAATATTTTCGGTCGAGTTTGACGTATTAAACAAAATATTTGACACGTCAATTTTCTACTAACATATTGCCCATGCTTCAGCCGCTTTCACGCTTCTCCTAACATCTGTCCTATAATTGAAGGCAAATAAAAGAAACCTTATAGTTTTTGGCTTAAAAAATTTGAGTTTGGACCCATCGTGTTACACATTTTAAATTGGTTTAAATTATAAATCGATTTGATAAAGATATCTTAAGTTTAAATGTATAAACCCAAAATAGCTAAACAATAAAAAAAAAATTGATACTTTGTGTATGTTTTTTATAATGTCTAAAATCCTTAATTAGAAAAAGGTACTCTACGTATTATGAAACACATTGAACTTACACTAAAGCCCGTAGTATAAAAAATTATGGCGATCAAACTTGAAGAGCACTAATGAAGGCATGGGTGAGTTCTAAACAGGATCCAAGAAGAGTCTCTTCTTCTTGGAGTTGGATGACATTATCACTCTTACGACCTACAATACCTTCTTTTCTTTTTCTTTTTTAATTTCCCATTAGAATAAAAGCCATAAGAATTATTAAAAATATATAATAAAAAAAAAAAGAGGATGGAAATTTCATGTAAGATTTATATACAAATATACTATTGTGTTTAAAAAACAATTTAAATCATAAGCACACCAAATCAATTACAGTCAATCAGCAAGTAGTATAAATAGCTACAGTTGCCCAACTTTTGGCTTTTGGTAGCAAAAAACATCACTCCACTAAATAATGAACAAAAGAAGGTTTCAAGGCAAATTCACACCAAGCATGATATATGCAAAGAGGAACTTCTCCTGCAAATTCTTTCAAGGCCTCCACCTGGAGAGAGCTCTCGCAATGCTTTCTGTCCAGCCAAGGGCTTTGATGCAGTCGCATTGGCCAAACGATCTTTGCTTGAAGCATTAGCATCTTCCAATTGATGTGATATTAGACAGATTCTTGTCGATCAGCACAACCCGCCCAGTGAAGTTGCAAGCCCAACTCTACTTGTTGTTCATATATATGGTAATACATATTAAAGGTTTAGGCTCCAATCCATGTTCTCAATTAGTTTGTTAAAGTTCAGTCCTTGTTCAATCTATGATCTCAATTAGGTAGTTCAAGCTTAGTTGATTCCATCCCCTTTCGCTTGAGGAGGGATGTTGGATGTAACATAGATTGCATTAGAAAAGTTGTTACAGCAAGCTCATATGTTCTTAGTGTGTATAAATACCACGCTCCTGTAACTGAACAACTGATTGAAAAGTAATAACAAAATATGCAGAAATTCCTTTTTCTCTTCTCTCTCGTTTTTCCCTTTCTGTTTCCCGCCATGTCCGAGCACAGTTGAGCTTTGCTTCCTTCAAGTAGGAAGTGGGATCTCTTCTTATATCCAATCAACCCCTTCCTCTCACAGGAATGCAAGATAACCTCATAAAAAATAAGGAGAATAAACACAAGTTACACAGCATAGAGTTCAAGAAATTAAAACAAATTTACAGGAAATTTTGATTTTTTGATGTGAAGCATTTACTTGATCGATTTGATCTTATGAAAGTTGTTTTATAATTTAAGAAGATCTTCTGCTACATTCTTCCCAAACAGAAAGGTTAGTGTTGAGTTTTGTTGATCGACACAGCTGATCGACATGCCTTGTATATGTTGTGGAATCAAAGCCGCGTATCTAAAACTGTGCATCTAGACTTTAATTAGAAACTCACCATTTTCTATAGAGATGCCCAAAATAGATTGGCCGGCCTCCAATTGTGGCTGCAACATATAATCTATGAAGATGTCTAGGCAGACAAATAGAAAGTAAGCATATATTTATAATTAGGAAAGAGCACTCACAAAGTAAAAACTAAACAAATATGCAAATGGATCATATTTGGCACCTGCAATCATATCACTGAAGTCCAATATCAGCATCTGTTGTAGCAGAGTGTTCGAAAATATCTACATCCCAGAAATTGATGATAGGTTCAAGCTATTCCTTTGAGCGAGCAAGTGATTGCAAGAGTATCTGTATCCCAAGGATGTGTAATCCAACCGACTGCAGGCGTAAACTATACTGTGTGCTATATCTGCTCTGTCCAATCCTCTCTTGACCCCAGGGCACACCATTTCTCGGGCATATACCTTACGCTTTTAGCAGAGATTAGACCCTTGTTCTCTTGCAATCCAGAAAGATGAAGCTCGTATTTTGGCTTCCCGTCAAAAGGGAAAAGGCCTCGGTGCCTCTTAAAGTTATCAGGAACAATACTCTTTGCATTCTCTTCAATCAGGTTGGAGAGATAGACCTTTAGGATGCATGGTTTAAGAGGAGGGGTCACATCCTTACTCAAGACATGTTGTATGAGCTCCTGGTTGAACCACTTCGCGTTTGTAATGTTGGCGTTCTTATCGCCATCTGTTGTCCACCCAAGCTCTCTAACTATGATCTCAATATCATCAAGAGATAATCCAGATTTGTACATCGCCCATACAAGGATGTCCAAGTTTGCCTAATTGACTGAAATTAAAGTAAAAACAAATAAAAAACCAATCCTGATTATTGCTATGATCATCTTTAGAAGACCACAACAATTATAACACAAATTCAGTAAACAAATAGCATTGCATAGCAAAACATATATATGTCACATGAATTTTGAGGTACATACGGTTGCAAACTGATGATAAACTACGACGGATTAGATGCAGGTACACCAAGTTGGAATCCATGGTGCAGAATGTATGGAAAGCCATCACATAAGGAAGCATGTAAACTTCTCCCTCCACGTTATTTATTTCCTAAACCCGACAACAACTAAAATCAGATTAAAAAAACATGATTAAATGGCGAAGAGTCTAACTGCAATTTTTTTTCTAGTAACCTTGCATATTTTTTTCGCAGCGCTTGTGTACAATGGCTAATGACAAAAAACCAAAAGCAGTGATAAGATAAAAGAGCATGCAAGATCCTACTTTCTCCTACTTTCAGTCTCGTGTTCAATAGTAGCCTACAAGAGCATGTAAGATCCTAAATCAATTAAGAGTTAGAGGAATTACTACAATAACAAAAAACCAAAAGCAGTGATAAGATAAAAGAGAAAGAAAGAGATTTTTTTCCATTTTTATTTTCCTTGACAAACAGAAGTATATTTCATCCTACTAAAAATAAGTTATAATGCAGTTCAGAGAACATGATTGGATGCAAACTTAGTCACTTTCATTAAATTGGACTGAATATGAATGCTAGTTACATCCTAATCAGGTATCCTAAATAAATTATGTGATTATTCTTTATTTGTCTAGTAAAAATAGTTGTTGTTCAACCCAACCGAGGACCCAAACAATACAAACATCTTATTTGACATTTCTTCGAACATCTTGAAGGCATATTCAAATTCCAATTCAATTTTTGTTTCTCTTTCAATCCGTACAAAATTGAGAACTCTTAAAGCCTATTGGTCAAGGTTTTTTAAGCCATGACTTATCCTAATTCATAGTGGAGAAGCACAAACACTGATATCACAAAAAAAAGTCCTAAAAAAAGAGACAACATTCCACAAATTTCCAATTCCTAATTATTCATCGAGAATGAGAAATCATTCGCAAGCAATAAATTCGTTCATTCATTTAGATTAAACAAACACAGACGACTCCAGTTAATCACAATAAATTCGTTCATTCGCAAGCAATAAATTCGTTCATTCAAGTCTTCCAACATATCGAAGATATGCTGTATCACAGAAGCATTAGCAGCTTCCAATTGTTCAACATACTAAATTTCACATTGGCAGAAACAAATCCACCAGGGCGAAGTGAAAATTAATTCTAATAATGTGCAAATTTGGCAGAACAAAGGCCAACCACATGAAACATATAAACTCACCGCATCAGTGAAGAAGATTTATCACCAATCTCAGACAACGCATTGATTCAACTGCGAGTTCAAGCAAGGAAACAACCTTCTCATGCCGTGAGGAGATAAAGCCACATCCACCTGTTTTTTAGAAGCTGTAAATCAAGAAAATTAAATGTAGATTTAACTCATAAAATATTAACCAAAGTATCTAACCCCTTTTAAGCTCTCAAATATAATATTATCATTTGACGTTCTCCATGGTTTTCTTGATTTGCATTGCAGCTTCATACTTCTTCCGTAGTTTCTTATGTTTCTTGGCTTCCAACGGTCCACACAATCCCTTAATAACTTGATCAATCATAAGATAAGGATAACTTGTTAACCCAAGCAGTAGTATAAATATAAACCATAGCGAGGAAAAGGGAGGAGCAACAACTCATGCATTTCTCTTAGGAGGTTGAAAATGATTGAGAAGGAGCAGCATTTACAACTTGACAAAACTTTGAAGACTTATCACCACAAGGAGCAAAAATGTAGCATAGAGGATGAAAATGAGAATCAACTTTCCACTTGATAAATGAAATGAAAGCATAGAAGTGTAGCATAGAGCAATATCAGTTTATACTAATGCACTTAAAGCAAGGATTCACTTTAATTTCCACTCGCTACTAAACCCCACCCCATAAGGTCTTCGGCATGCCCACCACACTCAACAAAATGCATTTGATGATTAACCGTTTACACTATCGCTCATAATTCCTAACTCGCTGAATACAACAGTAAACATCCAATTCCAGAATTGAGGCATGAAAAAAGGTCAATAAGGGTGTTTTTTTTACCCAAAATGTGACTAAAACATAAGAAGATTTATGCAAAGTTAATGCAAAATTTACCATTACACATAATTGTTTTGCAATTTATATAAACATTTAAAATGTATATATATGTTGGTTTTTTATGGTAGTGATATTTTATTGCTCTCTCAATTCATCAAACTTATTTGAAGGGTAAGTACATATTAATGATTTTGACACTTCCATGGTTCAACCTTAACAAACACATATTGATGAATCCACAATTACCTGAATCAGATGTATGATGCACCCATATCGATCATAGAGGACTCGATATGCTCGATCGACTCGAGTTGCGGTTGCCCCGATGACTCTTTTCGGTTTGTGCTCCAAACACAAGCAGGCGCATTCAGCCTGAGACCTGCAATGGTCCTGTGGAGTTTTGAAGCTTGTTAAGATGGAATCTGGTATCCTCAAGTCCCTTAAATTTGAGATGGGGATTCCAACAATAAAGACGTTTTTGAGATATGAACTACCCGCTACACTAACATAAGATGCTTTAATGATTCAGATTGTACTGTAAAAGGCATGGGGGAATGCTTATAGCTTCTTCTTTCCTTTTTTTTATATACAATTTCAAGAAATTCATGAAAGTTGCACAAGAAAATCTCAGAGTAAGTTGCTGTTAGACTAACCTTGAGGAGAGGAGGGGTGCTTCGCTGGATAGGAAGGTTGTCTAGATCTCGATCAAGGACCATCACCCGACGTGTGTCACCCTTCTCGGCGAGTTTGTCCCCTCCAGTCTCGCGCGATCTCTCTTTCCCGACCCGGTCCCAAATCTCCATATCACGAATTCTGAACTTACATCAACCCCTCTCCAATCGTCTTTCATCCGCCCTCTTCTTCAGCAAACCCGAGACTCCGCCCTCTTCTCCGGTGGAACCGAAGCTCGGCACCCCTCTCCCTCCTAGCAATGCCTCCTGCTCCCTCAAAAATCTGACGGTTTCCAAACCTAAACCCTAAAAAATTGAAAACGGAGGGTGGATGGCTTCAATTTTGACGGAGAGTGGAGGCGTCGGTACCTGGGCTTGGCTTTGCTCCGCCAAAGTCGTCGTCGGGAGCAAGATGTGAGGAGGTTAGATCTGGTTTTGCGAGAGGCGGTCTTAGAGAGAGAGAGAGAGAGAGAGAGAGAGAGAGAGAGAGAGGGTTTTTCAGAGAGTAGAGCATAGCAGTGCTTGTGGCGAGGAGGACGTGGTTATTGAAAGCGGTTTCTTAATTTTGTAAAGGTAGGACACGTGACTCATTTTTTTACAAAGAGTCTGATTCTTTTTTTTTATTGGGAAAAAATTCGGGTGGGATAGCCCTACCCGGCCCGGCAGCATCCTTACGGATGAGGTCAAGGAGACCAATATCGTTTGTAATATCGACTCCTCGGGCAGAGTAGCTAAGGTGTGCAACCTTATCAGCCACTCTATTGCCCATGCGAGGAATGTGAAAGAACGTTGCTTCTTTCACCGTCGATAGTAGTAATTGTGTGTCCGAAAGGATAAGCTCGATTTCCCATGGGCATGAAGATATCCCTTTTAAATGGTCGATAATGATCTTGCTGTCGCCTTCAATTTGGATTTTTTGAATGTTTAGTTGTCTGACTTTTTGAGCACCCATTTTTAGGGCTAACGCCTCCGCTTTAAGGGGATTTTGTTTTCCAAGCAATTGGTGCAAAATGGAGACAGGACGCCCTTCCCAATCCCTAATAATTGCACCAGCTGCACTATCGCCATTAGGAAGGGCCGAACCATCAAAGTTTAGTTTGTACAAACCCCTAGGAGGCTTCCGCCAGTGCACAGAACGTTGTTTCTTACTTCGTTTTGCCAAGTGCATGCGAGGTGGGCAAAGATCTTCCTCAAATTCCGTTTCCCGCACTGAAGTTCTTTTCCAGTTGTCTATATGAGTTTTGATCATATGCATGGCTTTATCTTTCTGTGGGATATTGGTCTGCTGGAACAGAAATTGATTTCTAATATACCATGTAGTCCACCAGGAGAAAGCAAGCCTGGCTATGGCGGTGGAGTTTAGCCTCTTCCCAAGGGCACATAGAATGGGCCTGGCATCCCGGGACTGGGCAATCAAGCGATCAACCATCGATTGATCTTGGGTCGGTAGCTGGTGAATTGACGTGATAAAGGGACATTCCAAGAACAAATGGACCTCATCCTCAACCGCCAAGTTACATAGTGAACAGGTGGAAGGAACCGCCGAACCCCTAGAGGACAGCCTAGAGGCAGTGGGGAGGCCATTCTGAGCTATTTTCCAAAGAAAGTTCTTGACTTTCGGAGGTGTGTCGATCTTCCAAATCCAGTCATTACTGTCTTGGGTTCCCGAGGCTTGAGATGTAATCAGTTTGTGTGCACTGGTAGTAGTAAACCATCCTTCTCTATCCGGCCACCAGTACAGGCGGTCTTGCATCTCCGATGCAGGAAGCGGGATGTCTAGGATTTCTTGTACCAGATTGTTAGGGAGGATCCGAGCAAGTTTTTCAATCCACCACTGACCCCCCAAAATATAGTCACTAACCTTTTCCTCCTGATCGTAATTTGTAGGACAACTCTCCCTAGCTAGAAGAGGGTAGGTAGAGATCCAATTATCGGTCCAGAATTTTATTGAGTGTCCATTTCCTACAGACCAAATTAGTCCAGTTTTAAATTTATCTATTAGTTCCGATAGCTTGGACCATTGCCAAGAGCATGAACCCGATTTTCTGTATTCAAAGATACTTTTGATACGTAGATATTTATGTCTAATCAGAGTAACCCACACATTGCTAGGTTCTGCCAGTATCTTCCACAAGAGCTTCATCTGGAGAGCAGCATTCATATCACTTGATTTACGAATTCCAAGCCCCCCAAACTGTTTTGGTTTGCATATCCTGTCCCAGCTAATTAGCGGCCGGTATTGGAGGTCCTTATTCCAGAAGAAAGAGCGGTTTATCTGGTCAAGTTTTTTATGCATAGAAGCAGGGAGCATAAAGCTCTGCATCACATGAAGAGGCTTAGCCGAGAGATTAGAGTTTATTAGTGTAACACGACCTTGCTGGGATAGGGTATTAGCTCTCCATTTTGTCAATTGTTGTTTAGATTTACAAATGATATCTTCAAATGTATTACTTGTGACTCTACCATTGATAATAGGACAGCCTAGATATTTTTCTATGGAGTTTTCCTGAGTAATGTTGAGACAATTACGCAACTGGAGAATCCTATGATCAGGAATCCCCCGAGTTGCTTGGAAACATGATTTGTGGTAATTGACTTTTTGGCCAGAAGAGTATGATTCTAAAATAATAAGTATAAGGTTGCTGATCAAAAAAAAAAAGTATAAGGGGTGGATTTAAAATAAAAACACATTCCGGCCCACTAATACATCTTGTTGGTCGGCTGGTCTCGGCCCATTATCAAATCCATCAAGACCCAGCCCAACAGAGGCGTAGCCGGAGCCTCTCTAGCTCGCATTCGCTAGGTTCCGATCTCGCCAGCCAAATCTGCCATAGCCGAAGCTCGGAGAAACCTTCCAACAATGCAGAGATGGTGCAGTAAGCTCCGATCTCTCTCTTTATCTTCCTCCTCTCTATTCAGACCGTCTCATCCCCCTCCATGGCGGATTCGCCTTCTCCACTCCTCTCCATCTCCGGTCTCTCAATCCCCTTTTCAGCTCTCGTCAGTGATCCCCCTCGCTTTTAAAACCCTAGGAAACCCCTTCGCTTCTTCTGCTACAAGCTTGGTTCGCGGAAATGTCCTGTGCTCGTCTCGATTACCTAGCTCTGTAAGTGATGTGTCCAATTTGTAAAATTTTGGTTTTTGAGTATCGAATGCCGATTGTTTGGTGATTTGTGGTGTTTTTTGGATTGATTAGCTTGCTCTTCAAGTGCGGAATTTTTCAGCGAAGTCGAAGGAGAAGAAGTGGAAGAAGCTTACTCCGATTACTTCCAAGGTCAAGAAGATCAAAATGAAACATTATTCGTAGGTTAATCTTTACCTGATTCTTTTTTCATCCGTCCTCCAAAGAAAAATATGTGTTGGAGGTGATTGAGTTAATTGGCAATGCTCGTGGATCAGGTCCTACAAGGGGAGATTTAGGTGTCTGAGAGATGGAACAATTAGGCGGTGGAGAGAAGGCAAGCGGCATAACGCTCATTTAAAGGTATTTTTTAGTATGATTGTCCATTGTTTTGAGATCTTCTGCCGAATTCCAATAATTGTCTTCTTTTTGGATGAATTTCATACATGATTTCTGTTTCTTTCTATTGGACTAGTTGCACTCCTGGAAGCACGCGAGTGACTGTAAAATTAGCCTCTTTGCAGTATACATAATTAGTAGGCAAAATTTTGCTGCTGGTCTTTAAGTAAATCTAAATTCTAGATGGACAGTATGATCTGGGGGAGCAGAATAACTCAACATCACTTGATATTTGTAAAAATATTTAACATTCTTACACGTATAAAATATTTAACATTTGTGATCTGCAACTATGATCTGGCAAATAAGGAGGAACTGGTATCCATATCTATAAAAATTTGAGTTTTCTCCAACAGTAAGAAAAAAAGTAACCCAAATGGCAAGGAATAAATCAGATGGGGCAACAAGAAGTGATAATCATAATAGCATTCTATTGTCCAACTGCTTTTCAATTTGATATCCATATCTATAATCATAATAGCATTCTATTGTCCAACTGCTTTGACATCCAAAACTTCCCTTAAACTGAAACTAATATTTCTATGCTAAGGCGCCGAGAATTTTCTTCACTGGGGTGTTCAGAACTCGTATACTTACAAAGCATGCAGGTAATGCCCTTTGGGCACTGCAGAAGAAGAAGCCCTTACAGCATGGCTGGCAAGTTTCAGTTCTTTTAGGAATATTATCCCGATTGCTCATAGCAATCTTCTCATTACCAGTGCTACAAGCCCATCCCGGTTCATACACATTGTTCCATGAGGACAAATTACATTTCTTGTTTGGCTTCGTAGTTGGCATAACTTGACTTCTGCTGCTGTACATATTTGGTTTGCAAGATATGTTAAACCAAATTTGTTATGATCAAATACAAGTCGATATTCGATCACTGCTGTTTACCAGCTTCTTTACTAACAAAGTAATAAGAAATTAATGATATTATTAGCGAGTCCAGCTCCCTACCTTTTTGTTTATTCATGTAAGAACTCATAAAACTCATATTTGACTTAAAGTTAAAAGCTTTATTCCATTCAGCTTTCCTGCATCATAAACTCTACATATCAGTAATGCATTAGATATTTCAAAAGTATAAATTAATAAATGAAGGGCACAACCATGCAAGCTAATCAAGATTAACTCATGAAGAAATTCTAAACATCCATAAACAAAGATAAAAAGCCCTTAATATCAAAATGTAGCTTTCCTGGTCTCTCTCATATTCTTATATTTTTTTAAAACCAAGAATGTGCTTTTCTCTATAATCATATTAACGATTAAACAATCCAATTAGAGAAATAGGACTTAAATTTACTCTATAATGAAAATATGTTTAAGAAGCTCCCTCTAATTTAGCATATTAGCTTGAATTTTCAAATTTCTTAGATGTGGCAGATCTTCTGTTTCATGCTTTACTCTTGAGTAAAAATCTGAGAAAGTTAAAAATAAATCCTCTAGGAAATTCGTGCAGAAATATGCATCTTTGAAACCTGCAAGCAATCATCCAACCTGATTCAATGAAAGGCTGTAGTATGTGTTCCATAGTAACAATATGTGTTATCTTATCACTCTAATATCCTTGCACCAACAGAGGAATTAATTCTCTAGAAAAAACAGTATGCCCAAGAGCCCCCAAACCACCATAACCCTTGCAAACTTACAATCTTAAGGAAATTTTCCCCTCTGGAATTTTACCTCTTCAATTATAATGAAAACTTGAAGCATGGAAAAGGTGGTTTTCAACTAAATTTAGGCTATGCGTGGTGCACTTCATAGACCCTTTAAGTTATGAAAGTAGAGCATTAATATGCAGCTGAATGGGATTTAGGCATTCAGCTATGAACATGAAATGAAAGGAGTATGGCTGTCCAACAGGAATATAGATTGTATAGGAATTTTGACCATAATTACCCGTCCCACATTTGTCTCGACATTTGCCAATTAAGATATGACTTCCAGCTGGTAAGAGGTATATCTTACTCAAAATAAGGGTTTGTTGCTCTTAGCTGGTGCCCAAACAATGAATCTATTTCTCAAACCACACACCCTTCATCCCACATGAAAGCCTGTCCTAAGTATTCCAGCATCACTGAATAATTTTTTTATCCCACATTGCTAAAGGGCATTCAAAGAATATCCCACAGGTTACACGGTGCTTGAAAAGAACACCTATACGACGATGAATATCAAAAAATTATTGAATTGACCAAACAAAACTTGAAAATCTTTTGTTATTAGTTTTCACACTCAAAGCAGCTCACCTTTGCAATTTTAACGAGCTGATTCTGATTGTCATGTCCATAAAAGAAAGGTTCCTTGGAGAATATCTAGAAGAAGGCAAGATAATGGTTAGATTTTCCAAAACCAAAATAGTATACTATCAAGCATTAAACATAGAATTAAACCTATAAGGCTATGACACTTGCAAAAATCTATAGAGAAATTTATATGACCAACTGTCATCTTTTGTTATTTGATTCTATATATCTTCTTCTAAGTTCTAAACCCACAAGTCATTTTAAACTACACTATTTTCTGTCATGACTCAATTAGTCATATACATTATTCATTGTCTCCCCACTTATCTTATCTACTGTAATTGTCTGGCTACTTTCCGGATTGATATCTCACCAGTGACACTGATCCCATTAGGGCTTGTTAGGTATCCTGGATGTATGAATTTCAATTATCTGGAATTGCCTCATCCCGACCGTCTATGATAAATTCATGAAAATAGATTACATTTAAAATTCCAATTTCATAAAACTAACACCAATAAATCATTCAATCTTCAACAGAAAACCCTTAATTTGATAGATATGATAACAATTGAAATTGTAAAGCGATTGGGAAAAAATCAACCAAATAAGGCATCAATCTATCATTCCGAAAATACCAAATCACAACTTAACCCTAGTAACCTTTTAAGAACAAGTTGAATTAAGCAATTCAAACCAGCATAAAACAATAAAGAACAATTAGAATTAGATTAGGAATGACAAAGTCACAATCACAAACCTTGGTCCTTCAATCGGAGAGATTGAGACGCCGAGTCACCGAGAGGGAGAGGAGATGCTTTCTGGATTGGTGCAGGGCAGAAGCAGAGAATCCGAGCAACAGATATGTAGAGGGAGATTCCTATGGTAGCAGGAAGGAAGGAAAAGACGAACGGCCAAAGAATGAAGAAGACAGGGAAGAGGGCAATTAGCAGTGGGAAGAACTGGCAGAAATAGGCATCAGGATAAGTCATACGGAGTACAAATTATGGCACTTTTGTAATTGTAAATGAACAGTAGCGAAATCAGGGGCAAAATCGTAACATAACTTTTGGCCCAACTCTCCCTTTTAGATATATAGATGTGTATCTGTTTCACATGCTTTGAATGCCAATCGTGATCGCTACTAGCGATTTGTTGGTTGAATGTGTTGATTTGGCTTAATTGTTCTTCAGAGGACATGTGATCTTTCCCTGGTTGATCATGAGCTGATGGTGCCATTAGTTTCAGTCAAAACTCAAAATGAGGATGATCTGCTGTGATCCGTCCCAATTTATTTAAACTTCATTTCCCTACAACTACAATTCAAATCATGTTGCTCGTTTCTGTTGAGCAGTGTTCGATTTAAACTATATAATTCATGGCGTCCATTAAGACAAGTTTGAGAAAGCTGAAATTTTGGATACTGGATGTAAAATCACATTATGCATATAAATTTTATCAGTATCACACCCTTTTTAAAGTTTTGTCACAAACATCATTCACTTTTATGAGGAATGGGACATTTGGGGAAAAAAACAATGTAACCTAAAGTTCATTCATTTAATGCGATCTTTTTTATATCAAAATCATGCCCAACTATTAGGCATGATTTTGAAAGAACTTTATGTTGTATAGGTTTACTAGAAAGCTAAATAGGGTTGCTAATGTCATGTTCTAATCCAGATATCAGTCATTTTGAGCTACAATAATAAGGTATATGCACTGTAAGAATTAGGAACCCGTAGCTGGGGAGTTTGTGAACAATTTCTTCTTCCTTGCTGTTGTTTTTAATTCTGTCATTCCAATAGAAGTAGCTGATCCTGATCTTAGATTTATCATTTTGATGACTTATACAGACCAAGGAAGCAAAGAGAAGGCTCAGAAGACCTTCAACTGTACCTGTGGCCTATGCGAAAGTGATGAAGAAGCTGAACTTCACTGCAACGTGATGTGAAGATTGTGATGCATCATTGTTTGCGTTCAATCAATACCCATGTTAGTTGGTAGCATCTTAGCTCACATAAACGTCTCCATTTAAGGTTCTATGGAAACCAATTGTTGATCCACCATAACTGTCTTCTACGTAGTTGCTGTGTTTTTGCCCAGTTGATGGGTCCAGTCCGAAACAGATGGACGATTTTCTTGTTAGCAGCTCCAGAGCTATTCACTTTGGACAACAGTTAATCTCCAAATCTTTTTTGTTGTCATTATCAGCAATTTCAGCCTGACAAAACTGGTGTGACACACAAGTTTTGATTGTTTGCCCCCTGTTTTCTGAAGTAATCTCACAGCATGTTTCATAGGATATATCCCCCAAAAGATGATAAGCTGTTTGCACTCTGATCGTCAAGAATCCATCTGATGCTTCCATCTGATGCTCTGTTTGCATAAAATCTTGCTGTTTAAGGCTTAGAAACAGAGTGGCATTCGACATCTCCTTGTATTTCTTTAAGAAATCTACATATCCATGCTGACATATACTGTATATTGTTTAGAATACATCGAGATCTTTGTTTTGTTACCGAAAAATAAAACAATGAGAACACAAGTTTGAGTTAAAGAAATTCATGTTCATGAATGTGGCCCTTCTTGGCCTTCTTATATAGTAACCTATAGTCCCGATCCAACTCATCAAGGTCTTGTTTAGACTGTGCTGCTTGTCTCTGCCTTCCCGATTTCTTTCTCTTGACCCCATTATTAACACAAGGGTTTAGCTTTGCTGCCTTCTTTGGCTTTTGCTCTTTCCCTGCTATCTTCGCCACCAAATTCTTCCTCCTCTGCTTCTCACGGTTTTTATCTCTGCACAAGTTGAGAGGCATTGAGCGTTAGTATGAGTCACACCCTTGTTCCAAGGAGATTGAGAGTTTCTTACTTGAACTTGATCTCCTCCAATTTGACATTGGTTACTGGTGAGAAGCCTTGGACCGAAAGTGAATTAGGCTTCAGTTCGCGCATCTTTGGAAGTCGCAGTAAACCATATCCCATCGCTAACTTCCCGACCTCCAGTTCTTTCCAGCTACAAAACATTAGGCAAGTTCAATCTGAAAGATTACTCAAAATAAACATAAATTTCGCAACCACATAATAGACTTTGAAATCCACCTCAAGATGGTACTACAATGGTGCTCCTTGTATGCTCTGATGTATGACACAAATGCCCTCGCGCCTTTCTCCATAACATCTCGATCCTTTATCGAGGCAGATCTAATCTAAGACACCAAATGTGCTAGGGTCAACAACAACAGCATACGATGTAATGATAACATTGCTTTTGGCGAGCAACGCTTACCCGTGGAACAACATCAACAGAATCGTCTGAGCAGCTCTTCTCCTGAAGAGGAACCCCTATTCTTCGCAAATACTCAATGTAAGCGGCCTCTTATATCAGTAACAAGTAAGAAACGGTTCAATGGACAATCGTTGGATGAGCACCAAAACCATTAATATTACCTTTGGCAAGAGGAATACAATTCCGCTCCCTTGCCTTCCCATCCGAGCTGTTCTTCCAACTCTATGTATGAACACATTGGGATCTTGTGGTGGGTCATACTGCAAACCAATACAAGTCCAAATGGTAGGCACAATACTTTGATTCACTCTATTCTATCATATTCTAGTTATGCATAATCGTGCAAAATGAACGAAAGAGGAGTAGCTTTACTTGGATGATACAATCGACCCCAGGTATGTCTAGTCCGCGAGCAGCGACATCAGTGCAAAGAAGAACACCACTCTCAAGAGATGTGAAGGTAGCTAAAGCTTTCTCCCTAGCAGGCTTCACATACGAAATATCGCTAACTGCTTTCAGCTATCTAAACTTTGTCTAGTTCAGAACAAACACAATAAGAACTTCAGTAAATTACCTGCTTCATCTTCCCATGTAAAGTTAAAAGCGAAATTCCTTTAAGCACAGGTAGACATGGAAGGACAGCTCCCCAGTAATCGACGGAAGCACATGTCATAAAATAACTGCAGAATGCAGATTAAGTCATTACATCTTCACCATCAATCTTTAACATAGATGTATTGCTTAGTTTACCCATCAAAATCTTACATGATAATCTTTTTCAAGTTGTTTTTAACCAGAAGATCAACCAGCTGTGATGATTTCTTATCTGCTTCACATTCCATATACTGCAAACAAACAAGGTTGCAGGTACCTCAACTCTTAATACTCAAAACAATTGCAAATTTAAGGTTGCAGATACCTCAAGATGAAGGCCAGAAGGTGTCTTTAAAGAAGTCAAATCTGAGGATGACGAATCGCCGACAAGTGTTCTTCTTTCAGCTTGAACTTCAACCCTCACTGGATTCCTCAATCCAGCCTTAGCGAGCTCATGGACCGCCTTTGTCTGTGTAGCCGAAAACAGGCCAGTTCTTCGTTGCTTTGGCAAGCGAGATAAGATTGCACTTAGCTTCTTGTCGAAATTCATGTCCAAGAGCCTATCAGCCTCATCCAAAATCAGAATCTGCTCCCTCACAAAAAGAACATTGGGCAATTATAAACCCTAATTGCATGGATTTACCTAAATGTTAAACCCTAAATTTACCTCGAGGCTCCTGAAATTGAGCACATCCATGGTGTCCATGATATGATACAACCTCCCCGGAGTACCAATCAACAAATTCACACCTTCCTCCTCGATCTTGTTCATCTCTTCGCTTACACTAGCTCCGCCCTCTCCACCAACCAGAAGCATCGCTTTAACATTGGGTAGAGTGGAAATGAAAGGTTGCGAAACCTTGTAGATTTGCGATGATAACTCCCTTGTAGGGGAGATTACTAAGCCGACAACCTGAAAATTCAACAGATAGTGTATAGCGAAAAGGCAAAATTGATGGATCAAACACGAATAGAAGGAGAGAAAGGAGCTAACTTGGTGGGATTTGGGGGATGAGCAGGAACGGCGGATGATCTCGACGAGGGGAACGATGAAAGCTAGGGTTTTTCCGGAGCCAGTGGCGGCCTCGACGGAGACGTCCTTGTGGTTGCAGAGGAGGGGAATGGTGGCGGCTTGGACGGGAGTACAGTAGTTGAATCCACCATGGGCGAGAGCTTCAAGAACGGGATCGGAGAGCGACGGCGGATTGAGGTCAGCGAATCGGGTGTTCGTCAAGGCGCTGTTGACATTGGCGCCGGGCATCTCCATCTCAACTGAGGACGGCGCCGGACACCGTGGCGATTCCATAAGGTGCGGGTGGCCTCTGTGCCACTGCAGCCGGTGTGCCTGAGCCTGCCCGTGGCCAGCGATCTGGCGAGAGGAGGAGAGGTGTGGCGGACTGGCGGCAAGATGGGTGCAAGTGCAAGGAAAAGGAGGTGCCGGAGTGTATATATAGCTTATCCCACAATTTATCAAATTACCCCTATATTCCTCGAAGTGCATAAAACGCCCTTAAACTTCCACAATTAACATTAGAAAAATCCTACTTTTGGTTATTCTAAGAGCATTCACAACCCACATTTGCTTCTTGTTATTTTCATTCTGTTATTTGATTCTGGTTGTACATGATGACTAGTTCATCTCCCGACTTATGCGGACTCTCGATTTTTCTAGGTTTGTCTAGATAATCGAATTTCTTTCCTTGTATTAAAAAAAAAACCCAAATACCCATAAAATTTTCTTTACTTAAAAAAAAAAGAAAAAGAAATATTTCTATCATGTGTACGAAAATTGAAGGGAGGAGTATTTTATTTGTGAAAAAAGTTTCTACTTCAAAAAACTTTTATCTATTTAGAAACTCCTTACTAACATTTTCTGATTTTTTTTTATTTCGGTCAAAGAAATTATTTATTAACCCCCTTGTGAATGCTTTAACGTGTGCACACATTATACGCCCAAAAACTTAGAAATTGTTAATTATATCTTTTGGGTGTTTAATGGAAGAAGGTGTGAAGTTCACCAAATTGAGCTACTTGTTAAAACTTAAAACCCATTCATTGAATTTCAATTTCACTGTCTTCGGTTTGCTCATAATTTTCTTCAATTCTAATGATTAACTATCTTCTTCACAATTATGTCTTAGACTTTTCCTATGTTTTGGTGGTTTTTAGCTATCGGTAAAAAGGAGGGAGAGCGTAGCAGATGATGCTAATTTTAATGAATATTGCATCATTGTGAAATTTCTTGTGACTAATGCTCCAAGAGATTGCGATTCGACAAGAACATTAAGCGGGGTATGTAAGCCATGTATATATAGAAGAGTTCAACTTTAAAATAAAAGGAGGGACTTTCATATTCCGATCGATAAATCTAAAAAGTATTTATACAATGCTCGGAAAATGTCATGTCTCTTTCTTCAATCCAAATTTAGGGTTTGACTCAATTATAGATTTTGACACTTGTAAATTTAGCGTTTTTCTCATTTTGATCATTGTTTGGATAAATGTTGGTTTGTTTGGTAGAACCTTACCATCCGATGTCCCAAATAAGTGATTAACTGACCCACCCACACCGAGTCGTCGAGGCACACACGCACGCATAATGCGTTTAAGGATGCTCACCCGTAAATGCACGCAAAATGCACTTAGGGTGATTGTACCCAAAATAAAGATTACATCTATCATTGACACCGCTAGGTTCGTGTTTATACCTAGTAAATGTCTTTATTTTTACTCATTATAGATTGACCGAAATCACATGTCTTTTTACGTTCATATATAGTTTAGTGTTTAGAAATTGTGAATCTATTATGTTAATACGCATCCCGTGTGCGTGTGCTTAACGACCACTTCGTGCGCAACAAAGATGTACATACGGGGGAAAGTCCGCATACCTATACACACCCAGAGTGTGCATAAGGATGTAACACATTACACATCCCGGGTGCGTTTTCGGGTGTGTAACTTACCACCCTAGAAGATGAATCAAGTTTATTTCTTTGTAAACGTTACAACATCTCCCCCAATGCTATTCAATCAATCCATATGATTCACCAAACAATATCGGCCTTTGGGGAACAATCGAATGAAAAAAAGCGCACGCGGAGCGGAGTTAGTGTAAACTCCGTTCCATCTCCACCGTTTGGCTAGACTGCCTTTCGATAGGACTCCGTTTCCTTGGGGAATTAGAATCGCCCATTTTAATCACCGCACGCTCCTCTGGCAATGGAAACCCTTTGCTAACAGAATGAAGATCTACCCTGAAACCCTATCTCTTTCCTCTCCCCCCAACCCCCATTAGCGCCGCCCTATATCTTTTCCCGCCATTCAGCCGGCGATACTCCCCCGCCAGACGCCGCCAAATCAACCTAATCTCTTTCTTCTCCGGCAGCGCTGAGATTGCAGCCCCAATTTCGAGGTCGAGGTACGTTTTTCTTCTCCGGCGCCGCTGATGCCTTGCGCGTTTTCCACCGTGCTTCTGTTATTCTCCTTCTACCTCTGGAATCTCGTTTATTTAAAATTCGTAGCTGTTTTCGATTTTTGCTTGCTTGTGTTGTGGTTCCTAGATCTGAAATCTCACTATCTATCATTTGATCGTGATTAGTGTCAATATAGATGGGAGTGGGAGATTTTGTAGTGGATTGGTCTAATCTGAATGTAAAGCGTAACATAAATCATCCGTTATTCGTTTTGGGCTCTGGATATCTTGAAGGATGGTTTGGTGTGGTTTGCAGTTGATGATTCTGTTTAGTCTGCTTAATTCTGGATTCCTGATTGATTCAGTGTACATTGGTGATTTGGTCTCATACATGAATGCAAATCTGTACAGAAATGGCTCGTTTTGATCGGTTACACGAGAGGAAGAGAAAATTTCAACAACTTCAGTTGGTTTATGTAATGGTTAGTGTGTTAACTATGATGTATATGATGTGGAGCATTATGAGAATTGCTGTCATTAGAAGTCTCGACTCGGAAGGCCAGAAAAGGTCTAAGAAAAGATTGCGGCATGAAATATTGAGGAAGTTGACAAGAGAGAGTGATGTGTCTTGTAGGAGAGAGCTTGGCCTAGACAGGCATACCTTCGACGTGCTATGTGAGATGCTAAGAGATGTCGGGGGATTGTATGGAACTAGGAACATGTCGACTGAGGAGATAGTGGCCATGTTTTTGTATACACTGGTTCACAATAAGAAGAATAGATCAATTGGAAAATATTTCATGAGAAGTGGGGAAAGTGTTAGTAGACAGTTTAACCTTTGTTTGAGAGCTGTTCTTAAGTTGCATCGACATTTACTCAAAAAGCCTACACCCATACCAGATGAGTGTGAAGATGATAAGTGGAGATGTTTCAAGGTATAAATTCCGCCCATGTGTTCCATACTAATTCCAATAATACATATGCAGCCCAGTTAAGTATTTTCTTTTGTCTTGTAGAACTGCTTAGGAGCCTTAGGCAACACATACATTGATGTGTCAGTGTCATCTCAAGAAAGAATGAAGTATCGAACGACAAAAGGCACTATCTCCATGAATGTTTTAGGTGCTTGCACACCTGACATGGAGTTTGTTTACGTTCTATCTGGTTGGGAAGGATCAGCAAGCAATGATCGTGTCCTTGATAATGCTATCTCTAGGCCAAATGGGTTAAAAATTCCTCAAGGTAAATATAATTGAGAGTTATAAAATTATAACAAAAATATTGTTCTTAAGTCGGACATACGTAGTGACACATCTTTTTGTTATATGTGAAGGTTGCTATTATTTGGTGGGTAATAGATACGCCAATTATGAAGGATTTCTCGCTCCCTATGAAGGATATAATTATCATGCAAATGCATGGGATGATCAGCCGCCACAATGCATAGAAGAGTATTTCAACATGAAACATTTTAGAGCTGGCAATGTGATTGAGAGATGCTTTAGGTTGCTTAAAGGGAAGTGGGGTATACTTAGAAGTCCTTCATTCTTCCCAATACAAACTCAAGGTCGTGTTGTGATGGCTTGTTGTTTACTGCATAACTTAATTAGAAGATATATGCCTATGGATGAAATAGAGGATGAAGAGTTTGTGAATGAAGATTACAACGATGACGATGACAGTAGTGATGATGATGAAGACAGTGACGATGGTGGTGTTTGTGGTGGTAGTGGTGATACTGATGCTGAATTAATTACAGCTTATGGAATTGCTGACTACTGGAGTAGTTTTAGAGATACACTTGCACGTGATATGTTCAATATGGAAACTTAGGGCTAGATATGGTTGTTAGTTGGGTTTGTACAAATGTCGTTTGACGTCCTTGCAGGCTTGCAGCGTAAAGAACAATTTTCTGTTTTAGAAATTGTGCTCTAGGTACTTGTCCTAATGTTGGATTGTTGATGTCTATGTGAGCTGACAGTACTTGTTTTTTGACAAAAATTATGACATGAGATATCGTTTGGCTCATTCTTATTTTTAAATGTCATGTCCATTGTCCAATACGTTCTTTCTTTCATAGGATGGAAGTTGATGATCCTATCCAACAGAGTCTCATTCGCGGAAGAGGTAAAAATAAGAGGTTTTGGACTCCTCAAGAAGATAGTGCATTATTACAATCATTACTTGAGCTGGCTAGTGATTTGAAATGGAGAAATGAACATGGGTTTCGAAGTGGATACATGAATCGTTTGGAAGACATGCTTCTGTCTAAACTTCCTAATTGTGGCTTGCGAGCTGAGCCACATATAGAGTCGAGACTGAAGCATTGGTCTGAAAAGTATAGTGCATTGGCTACAATGCTGAGCTCTTCTAGATTTGGGTGGGATGATGAGAAGAAGATATTAGTAGCAGATAAGAGTGTTTATGACGAATGGGTCAAGGTACATATTTCTCATCCCTTTTCTTGTTCGCAAGAGACGTTCAACTATTCAATTGATATTGTTCACCATATTTACCAGTTTACACAAGTGGCACTTTTTCTTGCTTGACATGTTTATTTTATAGGACAGACTCATAAGAAGGCAAAAGGGTTATACGGGGTGCCATTTCAGTACTATGACATACTTGCAGAAATTTACGGCAAAGATAGAGCAACCGGAGAAAAAAGTGAATCTTTTGTTCAAGCAATTAAGAAGATAAACGTTGAGATTGCCAACGACCCAATGACTCCTGAAACCGAGGAAGACATCAGCATTGAAAGCGACTCTGAGTGTCGATTTACAGCCCCAGCCTCGAACAAAAGGTATGCTTCTCAGCCTCCAGTGAAGAAAACAAAGAAGCAGGAAACTTCGAAGGAAATTGAGCGGAAGAAAGCAGAGGATGATGTGAACCTGCAAAATCTATCTTCGGAATTTGGCAAAGTCTTTCAGGACATCAGCATGAACCTTGCTAGAATGGCCAATGCGTGGTCCCGTGCCGAAGAACGGGATCAGCAGCTGGAAGACCAAAGCAACAGGGTGCTAGAAGAGGTGCTGAAATTGGATGGTCTTGCTCCTTCTGAAGCCTTGGAAGTGGCAACTATGCTCATAGCCGAGGAGTCGAAGCTTCGGGTGTTCTATCAAGCTCCTAGTAGCCTGAAGAAGCAGTATGTGTTGGACCTTCTTAAGAATAGGCCCTAGAGTTGGTTGAACTATGTTTTGATTTGTAGCCTTGGTAAACATTTCATTGGTAGCTTATGTTGCATTTGTTGGAAGACATTTTTTTTATTATTATGTGCCCTTTTAGCTCGGTTGTATTGTATAGGGGTCTTGGAGAAGTTCTTGGCAAATCAAGAAATTCTTTTGAACGGAGTATTTTACTGCTGTATTTAGTTTTTAGAACTTCTACCCAAAAAGAATAAATTGCCTAGTCTCCCAGTAATAAGCTATGGTTAATAAGTGGATGCGGTTAGATTAGTGTCTCATTGAGAACTTCGTATTCTCGTTCGAAAGTACGCTTTTGGGGTGATTTGACACTAGGTCCAACCTCACTTAAATTTTTGTCTGTTTCGAAAAAAAAAAAAGAAATAATTGGAATGTGTTGGCTCAATTCCTTTAGTTGGTCGTTATAACTTGCAATCTCTACGTATTGCAAGATTAGGCACTTATCACCATCAAATTTCACAATTTGCAATTTACAGTATTTTTTTATGGAACTTGCCAATGAAAGAATTTCAAAATTTATAAGGAATTTACTGCTTATTATCCAATGTGGTAAGATTGGTTAAAATTCGGTCCAAACCAATTTTTTGGATTGAATTGGATCTAAACCAAACCTAAGAGATTAGGGTTGTAATTTCTAAAAAATTAGTTTTATATTTAATCTGGTTCGATTTAGAGTTGGTTCGGTTCAAATCTAATTTTTACTAAATTAAATAAAAACATGATACGACACTAGTTTAGGTTGAATCAATTCTCATAAACAGAAAGTTATAACCCACTATAAGATAGGTTATATTTTAAAGAAATTTTCTATAACATAATTTATTTTATAAAAAATCTTAAAACATTTTAATTTTTTTATAATTAAACATTTAAAAAAAAAGTTATCCATGTTCGGTACAAATTTTG
Source organism: Persicaria maculosa (assembly GCA_963922045.1). Classification (NCBI taxonomy): domain Eukaryota; kingdom Viridiplantae; phylum Streptophyta; class Magnoliopsida; order Caryophyllales; family Polygonaceae; genus Persicaria; species Persicaria maculosa. The sequence continues at coordinate 76,271,610 of OY998255.1, read as the reverse complement.
ATTTCTGTTTCGACCAATAAAAGAGTTTTTTTTTTTTTTGCATTTTTTGTAGTGCTTGATTGCAAAAAATAATGCATTGTGTTGCATTATTTTACAACATATCCTTAAGCAATGCAATATAATGCATTACTCAGTGTGACCCAAACGCAACTCTAAAACGCATCACTGTGCTAATCAGTGGTGCCACTACCCCAGTCTAAACGCATCACTTCGATCGAAAGGCTTCCCCTCCACCTAAAACCCTACACCCCAAATACTCCTCCTGCTCCGCTCCGGCGAAAAGCCGAAAACCTCGTCATCGTCCTCGCAAGCTCCGAAACCCTCCATTTCCCCTTTCCCTTCGAGATGTCTTCAGAACCTTCCCAGTAGAGAGAGAAGCTCACTTTCCCTCCTACCTCTCCTCCGATTCAATCTCAGCAATGGCGGCGGCGTCGAGAGGCCTGATTTCGCGCCTCCGAGCTCTAGTAATTGCACACAATCCGTGTTCCACTGCCGCTGCAAGAACGACGAGTGTAGCGGGTTTCAGATTCTTCAGCTCGGATTCGGTCGCGCTTGCCGATGAAAATGAGATCGATGTGATGCAAACTCGCATCATCGAGGCGAAATCTAGAATCATGACACCTAATTCGAAGAGGACGGGAGCGATTGCGGTGAAGTGCGGGATGAGTGCTGTTTGGGATAAATGGGGTGCTCGGGTTCCTATCACCGTGCTTTGGTTGGATGATAATATAGTTTCTCAGGTCAAAACTGTTGAGAAAGAAGGGATCTTCGCTCTACAGGTACTGTTGTTTATAGTTAGGTATTCGATTTATTGAGTGTTCTACGTGATTGTTCTCGTTCTGTGTTTATTGCGTGGTAGTTTTTGTTTTCATGCTCGAGCTTTGTCTGTTGTGCATTGTTTAATTGGCGTTGGATATAAATCATTTGGTTGATAACTTGATATCATTGGTTTGAGTTTCATCACTTTTGAAGCTGATGCTGGATCAGAGGTGGTATTAGTGTAGGATCTAAATTCCTTGCAACTTTTTGAGGGAACCGCATTAAGTTATAATTAGCTTCTGGTTTGTTGGGGGAAACTGCTTTCTTTGAATCACTCGTTGTGCCACATGTTCTTAGACAGGTGTATTACTCTACATATGATTATATTTTCAGATGCCAGCTCTGTATTTGTTTTTTGAGGCAGGAAGAGATTGTGTTATCGAGTTAATTGTGTGGAGATGTTTGCAATTGTGGTGCCCTTTAGGTTGGCTGTGGACAGAAGAAGGCAAAACATTTGACAAAACCAGAAGTAGGTCATTTTAGAGCTCAAGGGGTTCCTTTGAAGAGGAAATTGCGTGAGTTTCCCGTGACCGAGGATGCTCTTCTTCCTGTGGGTTATTCGATTGGGGTTCGCCATTTTGTTCCAGGACAGTATGTGGATGTCACTGGGATTACTAAAGGGAAAGGGTTTCAGGTACGTGTTACAGTGCTAGTAGTACTGTCAGGGATATTTACCATTCTTGAGTTGTTAATATTGTTTCACTTGTAATCCTTTGCTCTTTCTCCATAGAAGGGAAAATCTTGATTTCTTTTACCAAATGAAGTAGATTAAGTTCTTAAATGCGCTGTTTTGCACAGTTGTAGCAGGTGACATAATTACCTATTGTTCACTTGGATTATCACTTGCTAGAATCTAAATTCAATCAGGAAATGAAGTGACAATTGGAAATGAGTGGGATAGCTCTGTTGAGATGCCATTTGAATGTTGTACTGAAGAATACTCTTTCATACTTGATAAATTGATGTGAGAAATTTGTTCTGCAACTGCAATACTTCTCGGTCCCATTTTATCTTACCTTGTGGGTATTATGTTGTCTATGATCATGTAGTTATGTACATTTAAGGATGAACCACACTTGGCAATTAACTACCATTTAAATTTGATGGTGAACAACTGAAGTATAAATCTAGCTTGTGTTGATTTGCAAGCCTATTTTTTCAATGTATGTAATTATGTATACAAATTGTTATTTAAGAACTAAGGATTTACTTTTCCCTTATGGAACTGCTGAGATACTGCTAATATTTCTCACTTTGGACCTAGTAGTTTATCACATCTGAAGCTACTTTTATGATCTGCTTAAAAGAAGCTATTAGGAATGTGTTTGCAGGGTTTGGTACCACAGAGATATTTCTTCATGACATTGACAATTTGACATTCATGCAAATATAATTTTATTCTTAACTCTCTATTTCTGGTGGAGTATGATCTGGCTCTAGTTGTTTATAATATGCTGCAGTCATTTGTTTCATTACAACATATAGATATGCAACAACAAATGCATTTGGGTTGGTCATTTTTACATATGTGGATCATTACTTCTTAAACTGAAATAATTGTTTATATCTATATTCAGGGTGTTATGAAAAGGCATGGCTTTTCGGGTATGCCAGCTAGTCATGGTGCATCTTTATCTCATCGAAGTGGTGGTTCTACTGGTCAAAGGGATGCTCCTGGAAAGGTAGAACACCATCTTTCATCGATAGTATCCTTCTTTTGGCTATCTTAGCTGCTTTCTATTTATGCTATTAACTTTAATATCTTTTATTGCTACAATAACAAAACACAGCATATTTTGGTAAATGCATTTTTGTGAAGTGGAACATTTTAATCTGGGCATAATTAACACTCTCAAGTCTCAATGTCTCTTTTTTCCCTGTATGAACACTATCTTCCTTGGTTTATTTCTTTTACCTACAGTTCATCTTAGATGAGATATCATCCATTCATCCTAAATATCATTGTTAGGATTTGCAATTTGAGAGTAAGAATAGTTGGGACCATCCTGTTGAATAGCATCTTGGCCGCCTGATTATTAATAAATTTCTAAAATGTAATCTTTAGATCATAAACAATACTTCATTCATGGTCTACAGTTTCCAGCTTTATTTCGTCTTACATTTGTATTTTCTCAGTACCTCACTACCTCCAAACATACACATGCATTTTTGCATCTAGATATCTGTTCTCTCTTTGTTACTCGTACTAATTGTTGCTGTTTTTGTAGGTTTTCAAAGGGAAGAAGATGGCGGGTCGCATGGGAGGTAAGCAAAGGACAGTTAAGAGCGTTTGGGTATACAAGATCGATCCTCAAAGGAATCTGATGTGGGTGAAAGGCCAAGTATGCTCTCGCTTTCTCTATCTTTCTCATTTGGCACCTCTCTATGCACATATTGATGTGAATACATGTCATCCTTAGGTTCCTGGAGCAGAAGGAAACTTTGTTTACATAAAAGATGCCTTTTATAAGAAACCTGATATTTCGACGCTACCTTTTCCAACCTATTTCGCCCCTGAAGACGAGGACCCAGAAAGCTTAGAACCTCTTGTTGCAGATCAAGGAGATATAGATCCCTTCATGGCAGCTGATTAATGGCAAAGCTCATGTATTACTCTTAGAAGTTAGTTCCTTCTTTCAGAGGGAGTACAATTTGAAGATCAAAGAAACAAATTGTAGTCTGATTTCAGGACCCCACAAAAGTGAATTGTTTCAGAAGACAGATAGCAGTGGTTGAACTTGGCAATTTTAGGTTCCTTGAGTTTTCCTTGAGAGTGAAGTTTTCAGTTCTCGTTGATGCAGGAAGGAGTAATAAGAAAGAAATTTTGGCCATTTGTCCTTGTAATTTTTACACTGTTTGCCGAAGTGTCCAGTGGAGAGACATGTTTATTGGTATGAGCCATTTGATTTTGTTACAAACTCAGTGCATTTGAAGTGTGTATCACCTCACTATACAAGACTAACAAGATCTCACAGGATCATACCAACAAACACTATCATCTTGTGAGATAAATGAGTCATTTTTTTTATAAGGTAAGAATTTGAGGACGAGGTAGACCTAACAACTCGAGAGGCCGACAAAGTCGGCAGACTGTGAACCGTCAAACATATAAATTACACTAAAGTAGAAAGGTGTTCTACAAAAAAGTGGTAAGCAAACATATCTAAACAGACGAATCTAACCCGACACCGCTGACCAACAGTACATCAAGAGTCCCTGTGGGAACTGAAGACGATTCATAAATGATACAAGGTAGAAAATTAAATGTTGTCAGATTAACTTGTCATTAGTAGAGCCATACTCATTCTTCAGACTTGGATAATGCCTTGGCCGGTGAGGATAGAAGATAGGAGAAAACGTGGATAGGAAAAACATAAAAGAATTGACTGATGCATGACAATTTTAGCACTTGATATATAGCAGTTAGCTCAACACTTGAACATATATGGTTAGTTATGTTTGTCTTCACACAAAAATTCTTAGAGCACCCACAATGGAGATACTCTTGTGGGTGTCCTGGAAAAAAAAAGGGTATTTAATGTCATATTTTTGAATGGGGAAATTTCATTTATTAATGTGATTGTGTCTAGCAATAGAAACTTCAAGTACATTTGAAGACACTCAAATCTGACATTTTCTATTTTTTCCCCCTCTTTTAATTACTTTGGGAAGACACCCATGATATAAGGGTTGTGGATGCTCTTATATCGGTAAACATATATAACCAACTTAGCCAAATAACAAAAGCACAAGGGTCTAGCTAAAAAAGTGATCAAGTGTTATCCCAAAAAACCACTCTGCCCAAGTATTGTTTAACACCTCAAGTTGTCATAACCAAAAGAAGAGACCAACATCCATTGAAATTTCCAACTACCAACTACTTTGCAGTACCTCGTTTACTAGACCCATTTTCTCTTCATCTACTTGTCTGTTTATTTTTTAACAATCCCGCCTAATACACACATCACAATACTTTATCTCTCCTGATACTCCTACATAAGAAGCAATGAGCAATCATATTCATAATAATTTTGAGTATATTAAACAAACTATACACATTCTAAACCACCCCCAAAAATAATAATTGTTTGTGATAATATGATTATTGCACACCAAAAGATGAGGATGGTCAATCGCTACAAAAACACTTGATGATGGGCGACTAGATCTTTTGTTACCCTGTCCACATGGGTTTAGCTCAACTGGTCACAGGGGTGACATTTGGAATAAGAGACCAAGGATCGAGTCTCACCAGCGGCAGTGTGGGAGCAACCTCTCAAATGAGGGGGGCTCCTTGTGCGCAGTGAAAACTGGTCTTGGCCTTTGTGGCCGGTTGAGTCCCCATGATTTACCTCCTCTCACAATCCCCTTCGGGGCGGGGGTGAGGGGCGCCCGGGGTGAGCGATTTCACCTTTTTGGAACAAGATCTTTTGTTACCCTTCTCACATCCTTATTGATCAGTCTCTTAGCGATATAAGCTATCATATACGCTTTCCATATCGGATGAATCCATTTAATATATTAGTTACTGTTGTTGTTTGTTGTTGTTGTTATTAATTTATTATTATAAAATCAATAAATTATTAATAATAATAATAATAATAATAATAATAATAATAATAATAATAATAATAATAGATTACATTGGCATGGTCCCGCACTCACGCCCCATAAAAATCCCTCCAAAATTTGGTGGGTTTGTTGGATCTTTACCCGCTTCAGTTTCATATTCATTGGAAGCAACTATCTTCAAAACGATTTCCTCAGCAATCTTTCTAGCTTCCTCAGCAATCTTTCTAGTTCCTCCTTTGTGGTCGGCTGAATCACCATGATTTACCTCCTCTCACAATCCCCTTCGGGCTGGGGGTAAGGGGCGCCCGGGGTGAGCGATTTCACCTTTTTGGAACAAGATCTTTTGTTACCCTTCTCACATCCTTATTGATCAGTTTCTTAGTGATATAAGCTATCATACACGCTTTCCATATCTGATGGAAACAGATAATATATTAGTTATTGTTGTTGTTTGTTGTTTGTTGTTATTAATTTATTATTACAAAATCAATAAATTTATAATAATAATAATAATAATAATAATAATAATAATAATAATAATAATAATAATAATAATAATAATAATAATAATAGATTACATTGGCATGGTCCCGGACTCCTGCCCCATAAAAATCCCTCCAAAATTTGGTAGGTTTGTTGGATCTTTACCCGCTTCAGTTTCATATTCATTGGAAGTAACTATCTTCAAAACGATTTCCTCAGCAATCTTTCTAGCTTCATCCAGACGTGCGCCCTTCAAAACTCGTTCCTCCATTTGCGATTTGAGTTGTTTTGAGAACTTTAAGCTTCCCGCATACGCAAAAATAAAACTTCCATCATTCATCAAATGGTACTTTTTAAAGACATCCCCTAATATAAATCATTGTCAAATTATCAATACTAATAAATAAATAATAACTTAACATTATTAAATATTATTTATAAAATATAACTCACATCAATTGAGGCGATCATCAACCATCGAAGATCCACGACTGTCCATAAATAATGACATTCCTCCCTTAAAAGGTAGAATTTCGAGCGTAGTTCCCATCTCTGGTTCATTTTCCGTGTATATTTAAAAAATATATTAACACAAAGGCTACTACTAATTAATACTCTGAAATAGACATTGGCCACGGGTTCGACCCGCCGGGTCGGAAACCCGGGGGTATGACCCTAACCCTGTCCCGAGATTTCCATGGGTTGACGGGTTCAGGTCACCCGACGGGTCGGAGTCTCGGGTCGGCCACGTGGCATTGAATGGTGGAAATAGGCCGACCCACCAGGTCAGGGCCGGGTCGACCCGGTGACCCGACAGGTCACATTATTTTTAAAAAATTTTAAAAAAAATTAACTATTAAAAATAAATAAATAAATGATATATTAAGATAAAATCTACACAACACATTTTATCACTTTGATATGAAGAGTTAAAAAAATGTGGGAAGATTTTATATCTCCATACCAAATCTTTTATCCACAATGATTTCAATTTCAATGTGGGATGTAAGAGGAAAAAGTATGAGGATATATTTTTTCTCAAACTTAATTTCCAACTTCATTTTCAATGTAGAAAATGTAGGAAACAAGTGAAGTGGGCGAAATGGGATAGTGAGATACATATATATAGCTAATAGCTTCATGACTTCTCATTCTAACTCCATATTTTCGATGTGGGATGTAGTGTTGGTCTCACATTGGAAATGAGGGGATGGAAGGAAGACTTCCAAGTCTATAAAAAGAGAATAATGGGGGATAATTTCTCCCACATTGCATATTAGTTTATGTAAAATTATGAATTATTCTAAGAATAATTTATATAATTTACATAATAATTATAAATTTATTTTATTAAAAATAAATTTTTCAAAAAAAAAAATTGAAATGGAGGGTTGACCCGCCGGGTTGGACCCGGGTCAAGGGTTCAATTTCTCTCGACCCTAACCCTGACCCTCAACCCGAGCCAACCCTTTGACCCTTCGGCCCTGACCCGGCGGGTCACGGGTCAACCCGTCCGACCCGTGACCCGTGACCATGTCTACTCTGAACCGCATGTATTATTATAGTACTCCTTAGGATGTATTGGGCTCATAGGAGGTTATAAAACCTGAATTACGTGTAATTGGAATTCATTCATCATAATCAAAAACTTTTTTCTCTCTACTCTCTCTCTCCTTTTTTTTTTTGAACCGGAAATAATTTGACTACCGGACATGCCTAGTGGGCCGAGAGGCCGAAAAGATCTGAATGGACAAACCGTTATGATAAGAAACGAAATTAGTTATTAATTTTTTATATTAAAAACAAAAACTTTACTTACTCCTTGTTGTACCCCCGCAAGTATCTGTTTGAAGGTTGGTGCACAACATCACTCGTTTGATTTTTAGCAAACAATCCTGGTTCGTGGGTTTTCTTTTCATATTCTTGTTCACATAAGCCATTATTTATAATTAAAAAACAAATAAAAATATCCTTAAAACTAAATTACATTTAACCTTTAAAAAATAAAATGTACTCCATACCTAGTGCTTTATTGATCAGTCTCTTATCGATATAAGCTATCATATACGTACGCTATCCATATCTGATGGAAACATTTAATATATTAGTTATTATTGTTGTTGTTATTATTATTATTATCATAAAATCAACAGATTTAAAAGAATAAATAATAATAATAATAATAATAATAATAATAATAATAATAATAATAATAATAATAATAATAATAATAGATTACATTGGCATGGCCCCGCCCAAAAATCCCTCCAAAATTTGGTGGGTTTGTTGTATCCTTGCGTGTTTCAGTTTAATATTTATTGGAAGCAACTATCTTCAAAATGATTTCCTTAGCAATCTTTCTAGATTTGAGTTGTTTTAAGAACTTTAAGTTTACCGCATACGCAAAAATGAAACTTCCATCATTCATTAAATGGTACTTTTTAAAGACATCCCCTAATATAAATAATGGGCAAATTATCAATACTAATGAATAAATAATAACTTAATATGATTAAATATTACTTATAAAATATAACTCACAACAATTGAGGCGATCGACAACCCTTGAATTTTGAATTCTTGCTGCTACCACCGATATAGAGAGATATATGTATATACACTGTCGGCCAAAAAAATGAGAGAGAGAGAGAGAGAGAGAGAGAGATTTAATTTATTATATCATTTTTAATGAAAAAGTTATTACACATTACTCCAAAAAATGTTTAAAAAATATTATACATGACTTTGAAAAATGTGAACTTTCTTGTAAGGGCTAAGGAGAAATGGAGCATACAGAAGCCACTGTACATGCACTCGAGATTTTGTGTTTCCCAATTGAGTGAAGAACTTATCCATCTTGGGAGGAAGGTGTTTAAAGGATTCATTTCCAACCTTAAATGCAACCCTAATCGTTGCCTCCATCTCCGTAAACTCTACATAGGCATTGAATAATTTACGTCTCAATGGACACAAAAGAGCCTCATTGTTATCATCTAGGACAACCAATGTTAGGCAAGAAATTTTTGTGTGGATGAGAGCCCATCTTAAATAAAGCACAAGTCCCCTTGGTGTAGTACTTGAATATAAAACGAAAATTATCCAAAATGATTTTTTTTAGTGAGAGAGTATACACAAGTGAGTGTTAAGGGTATCAAAGATGGTGTAGAGTGTAATACAATGTTTCATCCCATGAGAATCATCGACCTCAAAGAAATCTAGTTCGGGAAGGATGTAGGGTCCCGTAGGAGGTGATAGTAATTTATGGTTGGAAATTGAATCGGGTAACAAGAAGGGTGAATTTGAGAAGTTTATTGCGCCTAAATTAAAAATTGTCCAAAGGTGATCCTCCTTTGCATAATAATGTCACTCTCACCATTTTAGAAGCTTAAAGTGTTTGAAGATCAATCTAATATCTTTCTCGAATCACTTATAAATCACTCCATACATCCTTATTATATCCGATGTTGGATGGGGATGTTACATAAACTCAGAAGACCGTTATTCACCAATCATTGCCTCATTGACGAGTTTCAAATTAGGCATCTAGGCCTAAGATTGATCGGTTGAGCTTGATGGACGATAAGGCTTTGGAAGCCACAATGCATTTACAATTTGTCAAAAATGCAACAATTTAAATAAAGTCAACCAATAAAGAATTAAAAAAGATCAAAATTTAGGAGACTACCTCGAATATGCAAGAGGCTGATGAAGCTAAGAATGTGTCATAAAGGAAATCCAAAAAATCTACATTCACCTTATTAATGAACCGCATAAAACATTTAGGAACCACCAAAATATTCTAGAATTCGGTGTGTGAGCGCCCAATTGGTTTTGTAGACTAGCTTCTTGGTTGAAACTTGTGCTCATCCCGCTTCAACTTGTGCTTATGTAAATGATGTACGTAGTTCCTCAAAAAATTGAGAAAATGAAAATAGTTAGGCCGTCAATTAGTTTCCCCTGCTAGCCCCTCAAACTTGCTAACCTACTATTTCCAAATTATCCTCCCCTGCCACAAATCCTAACCACCGTAGATATGTGGTCCACAATTTCTATTAAATTAGATCATTATGGAATGCCAAGTCTCTCACTGGTCACCCCCTCGATGAAAATGTGAACTTTCTTATAAGGGCTAAGGAGAAATGGAGCATACGGAAGCCAATGTACATGCACTCGAGATTTTGTGTTTCCAAATTGAGTGAAGAACTTATCCATCTTAGGAGGAAGGTGTTTGAAAGATTCATTTCCAACCTTAAATATATGCAGCCTTAATCACTGCCTCCATCTTCGTAAACTCTACATAGATATTGAATGATTTACGTCTCAATTAACACAAAAGAGCCCCATTGCTATAATCTAGGACAACCAATGTTAGACAAGAAAATTTTTTGTAGATGAGAATCCCACTTAAATAAAGCACAAGTCCCCTTGGTGTAGTGCTTGAATATAAAACGAAAATGATCCAAATTGATTTTTTTTAGTGAGGGAGTCTACACAAGTGAGTGTTAAGAGTATCAAAGATGGTGTTGAATGTAATACGATGTTTCATCCCATCAGAATCATCGACCTCAAAGGAATCTAGTTCGAGAAGGATGTAGGGTCTCGTAGGAGGTGGTAGTAGTTGTCCAAAGGTGATCCTCCTTTGCATAATAATGACACTCTAGCCCTTTTAGAAGCTTAAAGTGTTTGAAGATCAATTTAATATCTTTCTCGATATTAGAAGTTTGAGTACTTATACACCGTTATAACATAAAAGTGTACACATAAAACATTGTAAATGTTACATAACTACTAACAAGCATCAAATATATATACTGCGAATGAATACCACGATAGTGAGTAATAAATGCTACAATGTAAATAAGCTTTAGGGTATAAGTAGTTTTACTAGGAATATAACGGTTTAAACGCAAGTAGGCATTTCAAGTATTAAATGATAGACATTGATAAAAACACCAAGGATACAATTATAAACAATTCAATCCATTATACTCCGATTTACACTACATATGTTGGACACATTATTTGAAAAAAATGACTCTTTAGATTACAAATTTGGGTATTTCTTTACGATAAATGATACTCCTGCATCATTTTTCCCTTTTGTTAAAATAAAACGAAATTTAATTTTAGTGGTAGAAAATAGTTATAAAATGTTTACATTTCTAAAGTAATCATATCGATTGTGTAAAAATATAAGATCCTAAAAACCCATTTTTGTGAAAAGAATGTGCTGGGGCGTTTTGCCCCACGCGCCTCCAAACGATATTCGTCCTCCTCCTTCTTTGTAGCTCTGTCTTGAACACCCTGCTCACCACCACCTCTTGGCCATGACTGCCCTCCACTTTTCCGTCGGTGGTTGCTAGTGCCTTCCCGAGGTCTCTCCCATTTCGCTTGTCTTCCACGATTTGTGAAGTCCTGTGCGTTTCCTTCCTCTTCTGTAACCTAGGCTTATGGCCACCCCAAAATTATGCCTTTCAATCATCCATTTCTGCAATTGGTTGTGAGTTTGAGTTGATGGTTGGTTATGGCTTCATTGCCCTCTTGTAATTGGTGTCAGGAGGGGTTGTGTGTGTGTGGGGTGGGGTGGGGTGGGGGGGGGGGTCGATTTGGGGTGTCGAGTTCGCGGATATGCCTCCATCTCCTTCCCCTTCCTATTGTCGAATACTATTTCAGTCCTTCGGGGCATTGTCTCGATCGGTGGTGTGGAGGGGCTCGCTCCAATTCACATTTCCCCTCGCTCTCCTTCGATTCCACTGTTGCAATTGTTTTCTCATTGTCTGGCATCAATCCACTGTTTTTTGTCTAATGTCGGCGATGGCTACGACAAGATCAAAGTAGTGGACGACCGTGTTTTATCATACCCCATCTCCAGAAAGGGTTTACAAATAATTGAAGATAATCAAATTACTGAGGTGGTTTTCCCTTCTAAGGAGTCGAAATCTCATTGAAGCAGGTCCATTCCGTTATTGAGATAAACTCTCTCCTCTCTCTAGTTTTCTAGAGAGAGGGAGCCCAAACTCGGTTCCTGCCAATCCAAAACGGCTTCGGCCGCCCACTATCTGGGGCGTCGTCGCGTCTGCGCCTGGCCTAGGCCTAGCCTGCCGACGTCACCTTTGTGTCATCCGGACAACCCCTGACTGCCTCTTGTGCTTCACGGTTTTTCTGATTCCTTCAACATCTCCTTGCCCATTTGGGCCTCCTTGGGCCCAAAGGTGGCCCGTTGGTGTGTGATTTCGGCCCGAACTTGTGTTTTGGGCACAAGGCTTTGGCTTGAGCCCAAAGCAACCCGAGTAAAACATAATATTAAAATAATTATAAAAAATTATAAATATTTATGCCCGGTTTTTATATATATTTATATTTTTGGTTTTTTTTTACACTCATCATGAAAATCTAACTCGTTAGGGTTTGAACAATTCCTGAAAGATCCCGAAAGGGTTTGAACAAATCCCGCTAGGACTTGACTAAATTCTAGTAGGCAAAATCTTGTTGGCATTTTGTTCGAGCAGCGTGCGGCTCTGCTTCCGACATTTCTTGGAGGTCTTCTGGTTGGTTGAGGGGGCGTGGAGTCTGGAGTCGGGACTGACTGAGGTCGAGGCAGTGCGCTTACGACATCTTTGTTTCCGGGATTGAATCTCCTTGGAGTTCCTCTGCACTACCCACAGGAGTTAGAGTCGTGCTGTACCGTTGACCCGCGGTGCCACTGTTCGGTGGTGCTTGACTTTGTTCTTCGCCAACATCCTCAATTTTCTCAGGAGTTGATCTTCATGGCAGTTTTGTTATAAAATTTATTTCTACTTGTTCCATTTCGCTTGTTGTCTGTATTTCTGCCATTCGGTCTTATTAAAAAAAATCAAGAAATCAGAGCATCAGTAAACCAAGAAATCAGAGCGTCAAACATTACATATTAAACACAATAAATGTTACAGTAGTTTGGATGAATAAACCAATTTTTTTTTTTTAGAAAGAAATAAACCAATTTAGCTGCAACAGTAAACCAAGAAGCTGGTAAGACGAGCAATCAAAACAAGCGGGCGAATTGTAATTTTAATTTTCAAGGTCTGATCAATCCAATCCAACTCCCAACCCGACCTTTGATTTCAACTTCCCAAGTTACGTTTAACGCCCAATCGAAGAGATTTTGCCACACGAAAAGTAGAAAATCTGAAAAGGGTCGAATTCCAATTCCCCCAATTTTTAATTTCAATGGCGACAGCTTTGAGGTGACGACAGCCAGAGGATCTGCCCTAACCCCTCCCAGTTGATTACCCTCAACCACTTCCTTTCCAAGCTGTTCCATTCAATCCCTTCTCTCCTTCCTTCCTTTATTCCCCGTCTTATCGTCTTCTCTTCTGCCTTGAAGAAATACAGACAGTCGTTTCTGTGATTCGAGCTCTGAAGTGGAAAAACAATGGTTGGTATCTTCTCCAAGTTTTCAGTCGGTAGATCTGGGCATCGCCGAACTCAGAGTGCCCTTGTAAGTCCCTCTTTATTCAAATCTCTCTGGTATAATCTCCTTTCTTATTTTCCCGATTGGAGGTTTGGTTGTCCGGGTTTCTCGCTTGATTTGATGTAGTTAGTAGACCTGCTACTTGACCCCCCATTTATTCGTAGTTTTTTAAGTTCCTGATACATCTGGCGGGGTTTGATTTGGTCAGATTCCCTCGCAGTATCATCGGATTAGATTTTCCTCGAAGCTTTGGCTTGAAGATTGATCTGTGTTTAGCTGCTTATTGAAGTATAAATTATCAATTTAGGGAAACTCTTGATTGATTCTTGTTTAGGGTTCTTCAGTTACCCAATTCAGTGTTTCCTCTACTTGTGTCTTTGTGGCGAATAATCCAGATGAATTTCTGCTTTTGCTGTTCTAAGCTTTCTCGAGACTTTTGTGCTCGCGTGTCATTGGTAATCTCCATAGAATTTTTCATGATCTTTCTTCAATACACTCTCTTTGTTACATCTTATTAGGACATGATCTCTGATTTTGCTCTTGATTGTGAATAATGTTATCATTTGAACAATCTGAAATCCGAGCCATTCGATAGAAGTTGAATTATGGAAATGCTGCCATATGGTATTGCCTTGATCTTTCTATTCAGTGGCTTGGATGTAAGGTTTTCAAATGTGGGATGGTTCTTTGCTTCGTCATTTTCTTCTCAGATTGCCTTTTACTTGCGCAGGAGGAGCGGGAGGTGTTGCCTCCAAATGCGGATGCCAGTGCTGTGGCTAACGTTGCTTCGTCTCATGGGATCGATGTGGCTTCAGAATTTAAGCCGGTGGAGCACCCGATTGAGCCTCTGGACAATGATTTTCCAGTTCAGTGCCCTCTACCAGAACCATCCATTCTTAATGTAAGGCCTAATCCGAGTTTATTTTTCTGCAACTCTATTCTTTACCTATAGAAATGGCTATAAAGTCCTCTGATTTTATTCAATCCAGTATCGTTTTTGCTTTATCTTGCTTGTGGTGGTGCAAAATATGGGTCCTTAAGCCAGTTCAGTGCCTTCTTGCTTTCTTACTCTGACGAGTTCTTTGCTGACATCTTTGAAAGACTTATGTTGTCCACTGGCCATTCCATGCTGTTTGTTGGTGGTATGGCATTGCACTTGTTTTCATTGCATCTCACTGTTGCTGATTCCGTGTCATTTGTTTAGCTCATTTGGAGTCCTGCCCGTCATCACTTTGTCAATATGTGGTGAAACTTTAGACGCTTTCTAGGTGCTTTGGTGACCAAGGAGTGTTCCATATAGCTATGGATGCTCCATCTTTTTCGGCAAAAGGCGTCCTCATATTGCATTTCATAATGTTAGGTTGCTCTATTTTACGCCTATTTTAATCCTAATGTCAAACTTTCTCATGTATCCTTCAATGAAGGCCAGTGGATATGAAATACATGACTTTTTTGGTTGCTTGCTATGATCAGTTGGTTAAGAACTGTCTATATAGTGTTTGACGTAGAAGTTGCATTTCAGGATGGTAGAATATGGAAGGAGCGTGTATCTGCTGCTGGAGTTCGTAGAAGGACGGACTTGACAGTCAAGAAAGATGGAGACGCTGAATCTGAAGGCGGTAATAGGATGAAATCTCGCCAACCATCATCAAACCGCATGATTTTGCCATCCCTAAGTGCACCTGAACATAACCTCGTTAATTTGTTGGAAGAATGCAACACATCAGGAAGCTTGTAATTGTTGTCTCATGGCGCTCTTGAAAAGGAAGTCTCCCCCTGAACTGACGAAGTCGCAGCCCTCTTGAAATTTTTTGCCACAAACTACAAGGCTGAGTACTCTAGATCATATCATATGTATGTACATATATCAGGTTCCCTTAAAGAACACATTGTCGTGTATCTACGATACTAAGCTATACCTCTTCTTCTTGTTTGGTACTGTTTTCTTATATAGTTATATGCCGATGCAACTCTCCAGATTTCACGATTGAGGAGTATCTGTGCAGAATAGACATGAAAAAACGTATGTTAGACACTTAGAGACCGAAAATTGGTTTTCTGAAGGAGGGTTTGATAACATAACCGAACTGAACTGAACTTGTCCTGAAAAATATTGAAATTTGGTGCTAAATATTTACAACAATTAGGGGGACGTTTGGTAACGAACGATATCTAGATATCAAGATAAAGATATCGATATCGGGTGATATCTTTGATATCTTGATATCAAGATATCGGTATCAAGATATCGATATCGGGCGATATCGATATCAAGTGATACCTCCCAAAAAATGGGTATATCAAAATAGGTCATATTTGATATCTAGATATCAACTGATATCGATATCGGACTATTACCAAACACAGATATCATATATCACTTGATATTAAGTGATATATATTATGCATACCAAACACTAGATATCGATATCAGTTAAAGTGATATCGATATCTAGCTCTACCAAACACTAGATATCAGATATCGGGGGCTGATATCCGATATCTAATATCTAGATATCAATACCAAACAGCCCCTAGGAGATTTTTCCAATCAAATCTTAAAAAGAAATCTGTTTAAAACATGATGTACGATTTGAGGGTTGATTAAATCGATATTCGACCCGTGGGCAGGCCTAAATTAGATAAGTGCTCGTTGGTTTGATGTGGGAATTGAAATTCCCAGGAATTTACTTCATGAGAATTGAATTCTCATCAAGTTCAAATTAAAAAATGTGGAATTGAACTAAGTTGGAGAAATTTAACTTCCCAAGTACTTCCTGGGTTTTTCGATTTTAAAATTATCAACCAAACCCATATTTTCCCCTTACTTACTCGGATTTTCTATTTTCTGGGTTTTTTAATTCCTAACCAAACGAGCACTAAACTAGTTGTAATTTAATTAAATGATTTAGGTGAAGAGTGAGATTAGTTCTTGATCTAATAGATAAATTGATAAATTTGTCAATATTTAAAGTTATCACTTGAATCAAAATATTATTTTTGGGTGGAATCATGTTATGACATATAATTAATTGATTATAATAAAATATTGAAAAACTAACAATAAAAATAATATGAAGTATCAATCATGAACCAATAGGAGTATGAACTTTTATAATCACTAAAAATATAAAAATTATTTCACATTAAACCTATTTCGATATGAAAAAATTGTACATAGATTTTAGTTCATCTTTTTCACATGATTGTTCGAAAACTTAATGACGCAGCATGACATCATTAAATACTCATTGTAATTTTTTTAATAAAAACTATTTTTCATTACAAATTGAATTTTAGGGTTAATTTAATCATCTTATTTTCACTAAAATTATTTTTTCAAAATAAAATTACATTGAACACTTAATGACGTGATGCTACTTCAAACCTTTTGTTGTCATGTCAAAAAATTGGTCGAAAATATTCTCATATCAAAATAGGTTTTATACTACCTTTTTGTGATTTTAAAAATTCGTATTTATACTGATTCCTATCTAATATATATATATATATAATTCGTATTTTTTTTTGTTCATTTTTAATAAATTATTTATAGCATTAATATTTCTCTATTGTATAGATAGAAAGATATATATAGTTAATAAATAAATACATAGGTATGAAATAATCGAATTTTGGGCCGGATCCAAGTCCAGTCCAGACTATTTGTAAACCCAACAAAGGGACTCTGCCTGTATTTTTCTTCCCACACAAGCCAAGTATATTCAAGGGAGAGGCTTTAACCCAATTTCTCCCCTCCTTCTCCACCCCTCTGCAATCGAAGAGAGAAATCGGAGATACCATGGCTGCTCTACAGTACTTGGAATCTCTTCGAACCTCGCACCCGGAGCTCTCCGATTGGTACACCACGCTTGCAGATCTGTACCAGAAGAAGCTCTGGCACCAGCTCACCCAGAAGCTCGAGCAGTTCGTCGCTCTCGCCGTCTTCCAGGTTCGTTACCTGTTTTTCCCCCCTCCGAGGTTTCTGTTTCTGCTAGATAACGAATTGGTTGGTTCTTGGACGTCGTTTGCGTTGGAATTATTTGTCTTCCCTGGTTCGTCTTGATCTGTTCTGGATTGAGGCGGATTCTTGATTGTTGAGGAGAGGAAGTGGAAGTTTCGCTTCGTTTGTTATTTGTTTCCGGTTCTGTTACTGTTGTGTGGGGATTTGGGTTAAGGATCTTGAAGATTTGGTAGAGAAATTGGGTTATGCGCAGTCGGTGAAGGAGAGTTGTTGCGATAATAATTTTCTAGGGTTATATTTTAAGAACAAAATTGTTAGGTTTGTTAACTTATAGTCTAGTTTACCGATGGAATTCAATTTTTCTGTTAGTGTTCGAATCTGAGGTATAGAATTTGTAGGAGTAACATGTTCTTTTGTGTTGGGAAATTGCTAGTTGAATGTAATTGAGCTCGTGTTATGGCCGGTGTGAAGTAGGTTGAGGATATTGTTATATTGGTCTGCCCATGATTTCAGTTGATGTATGTGAATATTGAAGTGCTTTGAGGAAGAGGAAGATTACCTGCTGGAGAAGGGATGTAATATTAATATCATTGTTAGTTCCCCTTATAAACAACCAGAATAGAATTGATTTTAAAAAAAAGATATTTATGAGAGTTCTACACTTGGCTTTTTAAAAATGCAGGACCAAAAATCTTATAACTACCATGCAAGGATAATTCCATTTGCTTCAAGTCTTAAATTCTGTTTATCAAATTACTTCGTTAATGCAATATGACAGTAGTTATGGTTTTTAAGTGATTCATCTTTACTTTTCCAAAGTGCTTCGATTCGAGAAGGAGAAAGTTAGCATGTTGGAGAAGGGATGTCATCCATGTCTTAGCCACTTTAACCCACCAAAAGCGAATTGCATTTCTGTTTAGAGCTATATACGGATTTCTATGTTCACCATGG
Source organism: Persicaria maculosa (assembly GCA_963922045.1). Classification (NCBI taxonomy): domain Eukaryota; kingdom Viridiplantae; phylum Streptophyta; class Magnoliopsida; order Caryophyllales; family Polygonaceae; genus Persicaria; species Persicaria maculosa. Next base: position 76,253,371 of record OY998255.1, on the reverse strand, counting down.
AGATCTCATGATGTCCATATGAGAAAAGAAGCATATTCCCTTTTTTTTCTTCTTATATTTCATTATTTCTTTAAGTGCAAGAATTGACAATTCTGTGGTTCTGAAATTGGTTTATGAAGAAAGCAAGGTGTTCATCATGTATCCCTGACTTTATAAATATTTTGTGATTCGTGATTCTTTACTTCCTATTTCTTTCTTTAGCTTATGTTTATTAGTATCACTAACAGGAGTATTTGAGTAACTATCCTTCTACTTTGCACTTTGTTGGTTGATAAACTTTTCAAGCAGTCTTCATTAATTCCACCCTTTTTAACTCATGTAGTAATTTATATTATAAATTAGCTACATTTATCCATCAACCATCTGCCGATAGATAGCTTGTTGAATTCCTTGATGATCTTCGAAGTTAGCAAGTTAGCTATATTTAAACATGTTGGCGACTATTTCAGGGTGGCCACATTTTTATCGTAGATTTTGGATAAAATAGATTCTCTTTGTTTTCTATTCCCTAATGAGACTCTCTAATTTGTTATTTCATGTATATTTTCATCTTGCATTCAGGCTGGAGATGCTCTGATACAGTTCTATCACAATTTCATAACTGATTTTGAGACAAAGATCAACCTTCTCAAGCTCGCACATTTTGCTGTCATAGTTTCCCGACAATATGCAGAGAAAGAAGCTGCTATTAGCTATCTTGAAGGGGTTATTGAAAAGCTCAGTGCAACACGAGAAGCACGTATAGAGGAGCCCATCCTATACATAAAGATGCAGATTGCTTTGCTCAAGCTTGAACACGGGGAGCCAAAAGAATGCAAGAAGCTTTTGGATGATGGGAAAACAACTCTTGATAGCATGACTGATATTGATCCATCTGTGTATGCGAGCTGTTACTGGGTCTCCTCTCAGTATTACAAATCACTTCAAGAGTTTGCTGATTTTTACAAAAATGCTCTTCTGTATCTTGCATACACATCAGTGGACTCTCTATCTGATTCTTTCAAGCTGGTAAGCTCTTTTTTTCCTCACTCAAGTTAAGCATTTCACAGTTGGTGTGTGGAAAATGCGGACACAGTTCTGCAGCAGTTTTTTAAGAATTTTTTTTACGTTAAATGATTAAAGTCCTGCTAGATGTTTCTGTCTACGAATTGTTCCCTGTTTTACTGGTCATATTTGGAATTTAGCAATTCGTTACTTCTTGATACATGCGTGGTAGTTGGTAACCATTGTGGAGTGGCCCATTTCTGTCCCAGGAAGAATTGTATGCTACTTAGCAGTGCAGCCACTAGATTACCATTTTCATGATGCCATCCCCCTAGATATATTGTAACTGCTAATATTGGGTTAGAGCAGTGTTGATGCCTAGTTGATCAATATGTCAGGATTTTCCATTGTTTGTGGTGAATCATCCAAGTTCCAATTGGCTTCAAATAAAGGGATGATGCCTTCCTCTTTTTCTTCCCTGATGAAGATCTACAGTGTACCATCCAGCATTGATGCTTGAGACCAGGGGTGGGTTTTGGCGGGAGTGTAATTCGTTTAGTTTCCTTCCTCCTCTATGCAGCTTTGAGAATATTGGCATGTGTGCTTTTTGGAAAAGCTCTGCTGTTAGTATTTGTTATGCTGTAGTATGAGGGCTTAAGGCCCATGAATAGTTGTGACTGTTCAAATTGCTGAATAGAATATATTGATAATAATCCTGGAGTTGGTATGTGACTCATTGTCTCATTGGTCACATGTTGAATCTTATATGTAGTTAAATTTCCTCAATCATCTATATAATGTAATTGTGAGTGAAGTTGATCTTTCCTTGCATTTCTTTGCTGAACAAATAATTGTCTATCAAGGCATATGTTTTTCCTAAACATTGATAATGTTTCATACAAATCTGATTTTTTTAACATGGTTCTTATTTTGGTAATGTTTCAGGATTTGGCGTTTGATCTGTCATTGTCTGCCTTGTTGGGAGACAATATTTACAACTTCGGGGAACTGCTGGCACATCCAATTGTAAGATCCTCTGTAGCTTTGTACCCTTAAAAAAAGTGCTTTCTAGTTACTGTATTTGATCCTTTTGTGGTATTTTAGAGAATATGGGATTCTGTTCTTATTAAATGTACTAGCTCACTTTTCCTACCTGCTTCAATCTGTCTACCACATATCTGATACAAGTTCCATTGTGTTTCCATCATTCGCTGACGCCTATATACTTGTGCAGATTAAGAGTCTTCTTGGTACCAAGGTGGAGTGGCTTTACTATATTATGCAGGCGTTCAATTCTGGTGATTTAGTTCGGTACCAGGAACTTTGCCGTGTCCATGGAGCGGCTTTAAATGCCCAGCCAGCACTGGTGGCTAACGAAAAGAAGCTTCTGGAGAAGATAAACATCCTTTGCTTGATGGAAATCATATTTAGGTGCGTAAAACTCGGTATTATTGTCATTTTACACTAGCAAGCACTTTGTTTGAATCAGAAAACTGTTCAGATCAATTTACCGACTCAAGAAAACTGTTCAGATCCATCACGTGTACCTAATGTTCTAAAAGATTCGCCTGCTCTTTTTGCAGCCGCCCCTCAGAGGATCGTACCATCCCTTTGAGTGTCATTGCTGAGCGTACCAGACTTTCTGTAGAGGATGTCGAGCATCTTCTCATGAAGAGCCTTTCTGTAAGCTGTCATCTTTCTCATGTTGTAGATATTATGATCTTTTCTCCCGAGTTTCCTTGATGGTTGTTATCTAGGCGCCTGTTTACTCGGAAGAGCCTGCTAACATAGAAATTGCATTTAGCCACTCTTAAATGGAGTTTTCCTTAAATGGATGAAACGTATCGAAAATGAACTTGATTGAGCTGTGGAACTGTTTGCTGACAAATCTAGGGGATTAAAAAATGCAGGTTCATCTCATAGAGGGGATCGTCGACCAAGTTGACGGAACAGTTCACGTCTCGTGGGTGCAGCCGAGAGTCTTGGGGATTCAACAGATCAAATCTCTGCGTGACCGACTAGATAACTGGATGGGCAGAGTACACGGTGCATTGTTGTCCGTTGAGGCCGAAACTCCGGATCTAGTTGCTTCGTAAGCTTCCCTCTTCTTTTTTTTTTTGGCTGAATCATTTGTTTCTTGTAACGATTGTAGCAGTACGTAACTGTTGGGGTTTTGTGGAATCCCGACGAAATTCATGTTATATTTGTGGAAGTTTTATCTGAGATTTGATCAAATCTCAATTGCTTTATCCCTCCTAGAGAAAGTGTTAAATGGATTTGAGAATGGGATTATGAGATATTTTTTCTTCTCAGCATTGCATTTCTTGAAAGTGCTTTCAAATTTGTTCAATGTGTTTGTAAAGACGATGACCAATTTACCAAACACAGTCCTCATCATTCAAAATTATGTTTTTGGGAGTGGTCCAATAGAACCTAATTCCACCCAAACTTCTTACCTCGTTAAAAAAAATGTATACATGGCATATTTGCATATGAATATTTTGCCTAACTTCCGTATATAAGATAGCATCTTTTCTTTTTTTGTTGCTTTTTTGTTAAAAACGGATGGGGCCGGTGGGGCTAAAGACAAGTTGGATTGAGGTCGTGTGCGGGAGACACGAACAATATATAAAGTCAACCAATTAGCAATGAAAAGAGCAATCCACTAAACCTATATGTTATTTATAATATCTTAATATTTTCATTGTGGGACAACTCTTTTCTCCTTTTATTTAACCTACACAAAACAACTTATGATACTCTCAAAGGATGATTTCCACTTTATGTGACTTTCAACTTTCAAATAGGTATACTTTTAATACATGTGCCACTTGAAATTGTCTTCCTACAAAGGAAAGTTCATCATAATGTCTTTCCATGCAATGGACCCATCTAATTAAAGTGGCAAAGTGTTGCCCACATTTATCATTAATTGAAAAAATGGATATGATAGATTGTGCATCCCATAGATTAAATTAATTGGATAGTGTAGTTATAAGTTGTTGTCATTGTTGCTATGATTTTTTTTTAATATAAGGTAAAGATTCGAGAGACAAACAGACTTGACTCCTTGAGAGGCTGATAAACGGCAAACGGTGAACTGTCAGAACATATAACAGAGAAAAAATGTGCAAAACAAAGGATGAAGAGCACACAAGCGCAAGACGAATCGAAGCCACCAAAACCTCGCAAGTAGGGGACAACATAGACTACAATCGAAGCCCAGCATCACTTAGCAGTAGCACTGTTGGCTAGCGGTACATCAAGCATTCATGTTGCTATGATTATTATTATTCTTGTTACTATTACTCATTATTAAAAAATATCATGTATTATTCACAAATGATTTTTTTATGATGATCAAAACTATTTAAAATATTAAAATTTTAATTATTTTTAAAAATAATTAATTAAAAAATTGATATTTTATATTTTTTTTTATAAATAGTAATCGACATGTCTTGCTGAACGAAAGGAGTAAGGAATAAAAAAGTGACACAAGATTTGGATCCAAGACGTATATTTTCACATAGTGTGTTTTCAACTATTTAAATTCATCTAATGTTATACAAACTTTAAAAAATATTTTTTTAAAAAACTAAAATATAAGTTAAGTTTCAATATAATATACTAGGGGTGGGCACGGGACGGGACGAGACGGGATTGAGCCGGGACGGGACTCGTCCCGCGAAATTTTTACGGGACGGGATCAGGACGGGATTGACACTTTTTTTTCGGAACGGGATCAGGACGGGATGGTGTCTGGACGGGACGGGATCGGGACGGGACGAGCCTTGTCCCGCAAATAAAAATAATAAAATATTATGTAAATTTGCAAAGTGAAAAATGCTTTCATAATTCATTAATTTGTATAATATGATAAATACGGTATTTTTCTCAACTATATTATTCAATAATAAATTAATATTAATATTATTATTATTAATATTATAATACTATTATTAATTCATACAATAATTGTATAATTAATTATAATGTTCAACATATTTGGCTACATTATCTTACTAGATCAGGACGGAAAGGGATTGAGACGAGATTCACCAGATACTGTCTCATTATCGATTGATAGTTGGGAAGAATACCGTATTTAGCTATTTTCCTCTTGTAGTTTTAAATGGGTATAATAATAATAATAATAATAATAATAATAATAATAATAATAATAATAATAATAATACCGTATTATGGATGTCTCAGCAGGGTGCTCACTCATCTGACTGGTTGCGTGCAGTTCCTATTTCTGGGTTGGGGCAGACTATGAATGGAAGGACCTATCGTAGTGTGCTTAGCTATCGATTGGGAGTTCCGTTGTTCACGGTGTCTAGACCCTGTCCCGCTTGTTCTCGGGTCTTTGATGGTGATGTCTACAGTGACCATGCCGTGTCTTGCGCTGGTTCCGTGGGCATTAAACATCAACATAACCTCGTTCGCGACACCTTATTAGATATCTGCTACAGGTCTGGGATTTCTGCCGGTAAGGAGGTTGATATCGGTTTGGTTGATGAGCATGACAAGCCTCTTCGTCCGGCGGATTTGCTACTTTATTCTTGGGACAGAGGGAGGGATGTTTGTGTCGATCTGACGGGATCCTCCCCTTTGACTCAGTCTGGGATGTCTGACTTTGTGCCTGGTCGTGTTGTTGTTGATGCTGCTCGGCATAAGTGTGCCAAGTATCGAGATTTGTGCACGGCAACTGGTTATGGTTTCCTACCCTTCTCCTTCTCTTCGTTGGGAGAGTTAGATACGGATGCGGTTGCCTTGCTGAAGCGGATTCAGAAATTCTCCGTATCTTAGGATGTTGGGGCTCGTGCTGCTGCTTATATTTTTACCAGACTCAGTTTTATTATCGCTAAGGGAGTGGGTGCCCAGATAGTATCTCGGCTACCCACTAATTTCTTGTAAATAGTAATTGGTTAATAATAATAATAATAATAATAATAATAATAATAATAATAATAATAATAATAATAATAATAATAATAATGCCACGTTATAATTAAAAAATAATAATATTATTATTATTACTTATTTTTATTGTTATTATTATAAAATAATTATACTTTACAAGAAAAAATACAATATGATATAATAATAATATAATAATAATAATAATTTTATTAGAAAGTAATATTATTAAATTATATTATAATATTATATAATAATACTATTATTATTATTATAATCAATTACTATTATAAATTTAAAATTATTATTATAATTATAAATAATATTTGCTCAAAAAATAATATTATTATTATTATAAATGGAAGATTATGATTATAATTATAATTACAATATTTGCTCAAAATAATAATACTAATAATATATTGTTATTATTCTATAATATTATATTATTAGTATTATTATTATAAAAATTATTATTATTATTATTATATGCGGGACGGGATTAGCGGGATCCCATTGGGATCGTCCCGCCTTTCGTCCCGCATAAATTTTGCGGGACGGGATCGGGACGGTACGGGATTTGCGGGATCCCACCGGGATCGTCCCGCCTTTCGTCCCGCATAAATTTTGCGGGACGGGATCGGAACGGGATTCGCTATTTTGTCCTAAATCCCACCGGAATCGGGACGGGACCAAGACGGGATCGGGATTTGCGGGATTTGTACCCACCCCTATAATATACAAACATAAAGATCTATTATTCGAAATAGGCCACAAGTGAATGTCATCCAAAAGTTATAAAGGTCTAGTATTGGTCTAAGAAAAAAATTTGTAATTGAAATAACAACTAATTATAAGTTTCATACTAAATAAGTACCAAAGAATGAAAAGAAGTAGACATAAAAGTAGACATAAAAATGAATAATTGTAAAGGATAAAGTCAAGAATATCATATCTGTCCTATAATTAAAATACAATATTGTAAAATTAAATATTAAAAATAAAATTAGTTTTTTATTTAAAAGAAAAATTATACCCAATGCCGTTTCCCAAAATGGCTTGCCTTTGCGACTTATGATCTCAACACTTGGACACAAAAGACCTTGATATTTTTTTTTAAAATCGTCTTTAAGATATAAAAGACGTTACCCAAGGGCTCCGAAACTGTCTACTCCCCTCCTAATCCTTTTAAAAATTGTAAAACATGATTTTTTAAAATATAATTTTATAAATATATAAAAATAGACATTAGTAAAATAAATATAATTTTGATAATTTTTTTAAAGATTAAGGGTGTGTTAGGCAAAATGGTAGCTGTTGGAGAAGCTGAAGCTGTTGAATTATTTGAGTTAAATATTTGTTAATAAGCTAGTATAGTGTTTGGTAAACCTAACTGTTATGGTAGCTGTTAAAAACTTGTGAATAAAAAACCAAAAGCTCCGAAAAGCTTGGGTGAATAGCTGTTGAAAAGCTTAGATTTCAAAAGCTAATTAAACTAAAATCTTATATTTATTTCATTTAAAACTATAGAATATCAAAACCATAAGCTCCGAAAAGCTACTTGTTTTTGCCAAACATACCCTAAATATATGTTAAAATATTTTTGTGGTGTAGGGAGTGGAGTAAGGAGTGAAGTTGAAGATCTCCATTGAACTCCACCCTCCCCTAACTGTATTAAAAAAAGAAAAATAAATAAATTAAAAAATAGATTAAAACAATTAAAAAATTAAACTTTAAGTGAGAGAGGACAGGAGAGGGGGCAGGATTGAGGACAGACGATTTAGACCTACTTCAAAGTCTCATCACGTAGGGTAATAAATCTCATGCATGTTCTTAAATATGTTCCCCTCTCCTATCCCCAACATCCTCCCCTCACAACCTTTAAATTAAAAAATGAAATAAATAAATAAACGAACAAAGAAATTAAGAGGACATTTTCAGAGACAAAGGATTCGGAACCGTCACCTATAGAGTTGTTATTCAAGCCGAATTAGTTGAGTATTGCTTATTCATATTTAGTTCATTTAGAATATGAACGAGATCGAGCCGGGTCTAAATTTTGACTTGAGCTTAAAAATGTGTCCATACTTGGCTCGTTTAGAAAATGAACGAGCTCGAGTCGGGCTTTAACCAATTTTACTTGCTCATTATAGTACAATAACTTAAATCGAGCTATTCGAGCTTTAAGCAGCTTTAAGCCGAGCCTAAATTTGAGATATTCGAACGAGCCGAGCTTTGGACCGAGCTTAAAAGTGTGCTTATACCCGGCTCGTATAGAAAATGAACAACTTTGAGTCGAGTTTTTATCGAACGAGTACGAGTCGAATTCGAGCTATTCGTGTTCACATAACACCCCTAGTCGCCTAGAGATGAAAATCCCCTAGTCGTCTAGAGATGAAAATTTGACTAGGCGTTGACTTTCAATTCGGTGGGAGGAGTATTGATTACTCTCATAGAAAACAATCTCATGCCAAGGATCGAACCCTACCTGTAGGCTTATGGGCAAACCTAAGGCCATTGAGTCTACAAGGTTTGAGTCTACAAGGTTGGCAAACAGTGCTTCCTATGCAGTAGCTAGATATCCATCGGTGAAAGATGCTATACATAGACTTCGCCAACTAATGGATCCTTGTACGTATATATAGACTTAGTTTAGATACGGTAGACGTACGTTATTTCTGACTTTAATACAGCACCTTATATAACTCCGCGTTCCCTATATACACCGCAAATACTTCGTCGGATCCAACGTTGTAGCAGCGTTGGATTAAACGTTGCTACAACGTCCAATCCGACGTTGTTAATTGTGTGCTAATTTCACTTATCGGATGTTACAACAACGTTGAATTTGACGTTGTAAGGTTGTTACAACGTCAAATTAAATGTTGCTAATACGGGTCAGATCGAACCTAATATAATATATTAAATAAAATACATTTTTTTATTTACAACGTCCAAAAGACGTTGTGTTTTTTTTTTTTGAGTGGGAGGGTGGGTGTGATTTTTTTTTTATCCTAGCAATGTCGGATCCGACGTTGTTAGCCCGGTTCGGCCCGATCCGTTCATTCACTTCACATATTACAACGTTAGATCCGACGTTGTAATATAATTAATGTTACAACGTCGAATCCGATGTTGATTAGCAACTCTAATCCGCGGATTTACGGTGTATATAGGGACACCCTATAAATCATAATAGTATAATACTAATAAATTAATCAAATTAGACCCCATTCGCCAAATAATGTTCAGAGCACTCTAAGTATCATGATTAGGAGAATGGAACTGTGTTATTTATAAAGAAATAATGAAAAGATAGGCAAGTTAAATCCTCTCGTAACAGAAGCATTAGCTCTCCAGCTTGGTGTCACTGAAATTCTAAAAATCCATTTAGAAAAATTTATAGTGGAAGGCGACTCTTTAATCATCATCAACCACCCAAACAATAAGACTACGTGCCCTAGATTCAACTGTCAGCATTGAAAGAAATTTTCTTCCCTCACACTCTCTATTATGACAATAAAGCGACAGATAAGGTTGTACACATTTATCGTTCTATCAGGGGATGCGATCTCTACCACAAATAATGAAAAAAAAATAATGAATGGATCCATCAAAAAGGCTGTATAGGCCTCTTTTAATTTTGTTAGGTAAATATCATCAAGAGAAAATTGTATTCAATCAAAAGCAATTTAATTACAATGTTACCCTACCCTTTGATATCAGACAAAAAAATCAATGACATGACATCAACGTGTATACATATATGGTTGGGGCTTTTGATGTAACATTAAAGAGGGAGGTTGAACAGTACTCCGTATATAGTATATGGTAATGGCACCAACAACACTCATGCTGAATTAAAGCATGAGATTTAGATTATCAAAATCACTAGTAGAAAAGTGGCTTTTGACCACATTGAATTTACCACGGTTCCGGGTCTTGATGTGGTAAACTTAAAAGATATGCAAATTTACCACGGTTCATTGAATAACCGTGGTAATTTAGCATGTTAATTTACCACGGTTCCGTGCATTGGTGTGGTAAACCGGTAAGATACACAAATTTACAACGATTCCTTAATAACCGTGGTAATTTAGCACTATAATTTACCACAGTTCCTTAATAACCGTGCTAATTTAGCACTATAATTTATCACAGTTCCTTAATAACCGTGGTAATTTAGAACTACAATTTACCACTTGTAGTAAGTCATCACAAAAATTTACCACGGTCTTGAGTTTTGGCGTGGTAAATTTGAAAATTTTGCAAAATTAAAACCGTTTTAGGATTAACCGTAGTATTAGGTTAAATTTTACCACCGTTCCAAATTCATTCGTTGGGGGTGATTTTCAAATTTCAAATTTTCATTTTGGAGGTTTTTTAAATAAAAAAATAATAATTGGTGGATTAATCCTCTAGGTCTAACCCTTGAAGATCAGCCTATAACCGCCTCCACCTCCTTCTGTTCACCTTTCATCAGAAATGCACGTCACTTTCAACGTGCAACCCTTTTCCACTAATTAGCACTTTTAAAAAATTAATTAACCCACTTTAACCATGCACGTCAATTCCGACGTGCATGGCTTGAGGTGTATATAGCAGAACCGTTCACCAAATAATGTTCAGCACTCTAAGTATCATGATTAGGAGAATGAAACTGTGTTATTTATAAACAAAGAATAAAAAGATAGGCAAGTTAAATCCCCTCATAACAGAAGCATTAGCTCTCCAGCCTGGTGTCAGTGATATTCTAAAAATCCATTTAGAAAAATTTATAGTGGAAGGCGACTCTTTGATCATCATCAACCACCCAAACAATAAGACTACGTACCCTAGATTCAACAGTGAGCGTTGAGAGAAGTTTTCTTCCCTCACACTCTCCATTATGACAATAAAGCGACAGATAAGGTTGTACACATTTATCGTTCTATCAGGGGATGCGATCTCTACCACAATAATGAAAAAAAATAATGAATGGATCCATCAAAAAGGGTGTATAGGCCTCTTTTAATTTTGTTAGGTAAATATCATCAATCAATCAATAGCAATTTAATTACAATGTTACCCTACCCTTTGGGGGTCGATAGGCCGAAGAACTCGGCGACGGATAAACCGTCAAAATAAACTATAGACATAAACCAACAATAAGGCAGTACCGACAAATTTCAAGAGTGCAAATAAAGGCAAAAACTAGCATAATGATGAAAGAACCGAAACAGTGTGCAACAACTCATCCATCAGTTGGTAGAGGCAATGTAGGGGATCCCTGTAAAACTAAGTGAAAGACATGACATCAACGTGTATATATACATATATGGTTGGAGCTTTTGATGTAACATTAAAGGAGGAGGTTGAACAGTACTCCATGTGTGTGTATATGTGTGTATATATATATATATATGTATATATATATATATATATATATATATATATATATATATATATATATATATATATATATATATATATATATATATATATATATATATATCAAAGCATGAGATTTAGATTATCAAAATGACAAAATGTTGATAGTGGTATTTGTCATGTTGGCAATGACCAAAATTATTGAAAGTTTTTCCTTTTCTTTTATATCGGAAATAATCCACCAAACACTGGATACGTGACCTAGCCGTAAGAATATGTATCCGAGAAATCGGTTTTCACTAAGAAGCAAGGTATGAGGCATTTTCAGCCAAGATAATTAAGGGTCGGATAGAGCCGTAGAGACAAAGATCGAACTCATAACCCTTTTATTAACCCCTCCCTCCTTGTCATTAGGCCACCTCAATAAAAGCATAATTTCTCCTTTTTTTCTTATAGTTGAAGACAAGGAATATAATTAATTTATTTGGAGAAAGAATATGATAAAGGCTTAATAAGTTAATATCAAATGTCAATTACAACTTTATGTGATTCTTTAATAAAATGGACGGGTCTGAATGTGGTCAAATAGGAGTTGTATAAAGTAACACGTACTGGTCAATTATTAGGTGGGTTTTGGTGTATATTAAAGCAGTCAAAGTGAATATATAGACCAAAAATAGTGGAAGTTTATTAGTTCACTATATAGATCAACAACATTTATGCCTTTCAAAGCTTTTACAAATATAGATAGATATTTCTCCTAAAAAAAAGAAAAAAAAGAAGAGAGATTATAGATTGGGGATTTAAAAAAAAAGAAAGTATACCGGTAGTATTCCTCCGTTAATTAAAACTTGTCATTTTAGAAATTTACACACTTATTAAGATAAGGTTAATTTGTCAAAATTCAATTTCAAATTATTATTTTTCCAAATCATCAAACAATAAAATATATGGAATATTATTTTACTAATATGAAATATGAATACTTAATTTTTAATGAAAGTTTAAAATCTTTAAATTTCTTTTCTTCTTCAAGAGGTTTTTACAATAAATTTAGTATTAGATAAATTAAACTTCTTTAAGTAGTTCTATTCATCAAAATATTGTAAATCACGTGGCAATAAATATCGTTTTTATTTTCATACTAATATTTTTCTAAGATAGATACGTGTGCAAGTATTTTAAGATAATAAATAAATAAATAAATTATATGAAAGTAAAAAAAACATACTATAAATGTGTAAAGGTACATAAATGCATTATCATTTAAAAAAATACTCCGCAAATAAATGGATCAGGATATTAATGAAAATATTGCACCAAAAAAAGGATATTAATGAAAATATGATTATTTTAACCTATATCCAAGGACATATGTTAAAAACCTTAATTTGATAAAATTCCCTAAAATTTAATTAGTTTAGTTTTTTTTAAATTGCTATTTTTTTTAATCCAAACAACCTAAGTTTTTCTTTGTCTGAGACATTCTTTAAGGTTGATAAAACTACGATGTATTATTTTGAGGAAAAAAAAAAACAAACTACGATGTATTATTATTTTATGTCTTCATTGTACATATAACATATATAATGTAAACATAAAAATAGAAAATACGAATAAAGTTTAGCCTTTTTTCAAACTTATCTCTCAAAAACATAGATTTAGAAGTCTAATTAAAAAAAAATTATCCCAAATTAAATGAATTTAGTTTTTTTTAATATCTATATTTTATGATCGATGTTTTATTTGATAAGAAATTGGTATTAATTAGGATTTTTAATCTATGCCCTTAAAATATACTCCATCCGATCGGAAATATTTGATGTTTTAGGAGGCAAAATTTGATCAACAATATTTGATGTTTTAGAAGCAATAAATACATTTTTTTTTAACTTTTTCACTGATAATAATATAATTTGTATTTTTTTTTGTTTCGCCAATCACATTTGTGTATAATAAATGTGATGGGAGAGTAAAAGGTATTTGATAGCATGAGCAACCATGAGTTTTGCTCACCTTAATGTTGCTAAAAGGTAATCTCATTGTTGTAGGTAAAACCTTAAGATAAAGAGAGGAAAGAGGTTACCTTGGTGTGGAGAGGTAGGAAGTGTCTTGGATCATGTGCAAAAGCATGATACTTTATTTATTTTTATGTTTTTTATTTAACTAATAATATTATGATTCGTGGAAATTATATAGTGGGTATAAATAAATGGGGAAAAGAGAAGAATGAGGTAAACTCATGGTTGTGGAGTAAAAATATGAAAACCTTAAAAAGAGAGGTTGATAAAGTGGAAAATTATTTAAAAGAAAAAATAAATGAGGTGTCAAAATATTACAGGAAGAGAGGAAAAAAAATTAGATAAGAGGCAACCTTATATTTGCGGATGGTCTAATGGGGTATTTAAAGATGAAAGTGACATTTCTTAACCTTTGTGCAAATCTCTAAAACATCTTTTATTTCAGATCAGAGGGAGTAAGTTATAAAGATCGAAAATTTAACCCATTACATTTTTTTTATTCGGTAAACATTCGGATGGAGGAACCCTATCCGAAAGCATCCTGTCGGATGCAGGGGCGGATCCAAGGGTGGGCGACACCGGGCCGTCGCCCACCCCGATCCGGAAAAAAATACAAGAATATATAGGGGTTATGTAAAAAATTAAAGGAAAAATTACAAATATCTTTAGTGGCTTAGTGGTTAAGCCCACCCCATTTTAAAGAGAATCCAACTCAACCCTTGTTCAAATCCCACTAGACATATGTTTTCATTTATTTTTTTCTCAATCCATTTTTCATTATTTTAAAATTTTTATAATTTATTTGGTATTTTATAATTAAATAATAATAATTTTTCTTACAAATATAAGATATTCTCTTCATATATATATATATATATATATATATATATATATATATATATATATATATATATATATATATATATATATATATATATATATATATATATATATATATATATATATATATATATATATTAAATATTATTTCTAATAAATATAATATAAAAATTATCCATAAAAATTTGTGCCCACCCCGAAAAAATTTATAGATCCGCCCCTGGTCGGATGACTGGATGAGGTCAAGAAGACCTGTATCTAGGTATAGCTCAGGCCCCCTAGTAGAGTAGCAAAGATGTGCAACCTTATCCGCTAACCGGTTACTAATACGGAGAACATGTGATATACTAACATTCCTTATTCCTTGGAGAAGGCTTTGGATATTTGACATAACCATTTCTATTTCCCAAGGACATCCAACTTGTGATCTTAGATAATCCGTGATAATCTTAGAGTCTCACAATTTAACCCATTACAATTTATTTGAATGATGAAGTTTCCCATTTTAAAGGTAGAGATATATAAAAGGAATGATTTGGATCCTATGAAGGGTCAAACTCACGAGTAGAGTTGGGCAAATCACAACCATTAAAAAAATAACCGACGGTTAGATTTGACTCCCTTCTTCCCCCACTACTTTCCTCACTTCTTTTTTAATTTTCTTTTCCTCACTTTTTTTTTTAATTTTCTTTTGTCAGTGTAAAACTCAACTCCACATGTAAATTTAATGGTCAAATTCATGGAATTCAAACTAAAAAAAAATATACACAATCCAATGGTGAAGACAATTGCGCATTCGTTGCTATTAACACTCACGAACAAAAAGGGGGGAAAACGGTATAAACAAACCATTCCCACATCCTCGATAATTTGGGGATCAAATTTCAAAACCCTTGAACTCGATCAGGCAATTAAGATCCAATGGAAATGTGTGCCACAAAAATCAACATTTGTTAACAACCCTCTCTACCTTCTTTCCTTCATTCGCCCTTGATAATGACTGAGGAGTGAGAACCCACCAAACCCCTCTGATTGGAGTAAATATCAACACCTTCAAAACTTACCCTGAAAACCCAATAATTTAGGGTCTTTAATGCACTAAGAATCTTTACTTTATTTTTTATTTTTTATTTTATAGTGGACAACTTTGAATTCGAATCGGGAAAAGATCTCATCTTTGTATACCGGGAAGATTTGCTTCCATGTGGGCGTATTTAAGCGAGACATGTAATTGCAATTCCTCACACACACAGTCACACAGAGAGCGGCCGGTGGAAAATGGAGGCCTTACGCATTGAATCTCAGACCTCCAAACCCTCCTCCAATGGCGGCTCCTACGATGTCGATGTCCCTGATACTGCCCACCAGATCAGCAGTGGTTCGTCTTCTTGATTTTCTTTATCTGTATTGGGGAATTTGCGCAATGTGTTGATCAATTGATGTTCAATTTGGTACCAATTTGGGGGTTTGTAGATTCATGGTTTCAGGTAGGGTTTGTACTCACCACTGGGGTTAACAGTGCATATGTTCTTGGATACTCTGGGACGATCATGGTCCCTCTTGGATGGTACGGCGGGGTGATCGGATTACTCGCTGCCACCGTCATCTCCCTCTACGCGAACTGCCTTGTCGCGAAGCTCCATGAGTATGGCGGCAAGAGGCATATCCGCTATAGAGACCTTGCTGGATTCATATATGGTGATCAACTATGAACCACAATTTCAATCCTTTCAGTTTTCCTTGTTCTTTGCTGAATTGCAGTTTTTTTTGGGTTTCAGGTAAGAAGGCCTATTCTTTAACCTGGGCTCTGCAGTACATCAATCTCTTCATGATCAACACCGGCTTCATCATTTTAGCCGGTTCTGCTCTCAAGGTAGCCTTTTTTCGTGTTTCAATCCGAAATCCCAATGAAACCGACTAGCAAATTTGTGATCTTAAGCATTCGGATGCAACCTTGTTGTAAAGACTTGTTAGTATACAAGTCTTTGGCTAACCCTATTGTCAATTGGTTTTAGAATTTAGGCTATGTTTGGTAAAAAGGTAGTTGATAGGATAACCGAAGCTGATTGGGTAGCTTAAGTTCATAGATTATTTGTGTTAAATAGTGTTTAAGGGTCAGTTTGGTAACACAGAGCTGATGGGGGAGTTAAATAGTGTTTAAGGGTCAGTTTGGTAACACAGAGCTGATGGGGGAGTTGAAGCGCTGATGGGTAGTTGAAGCTGATGGATTAAGCGTGTTAAATATATATTAAATTAGAGTTTTCATAAGCTAGTAGGGTGTTTGGTAACTTGATAGAGTGGTAACCCAGATAGAGTAGTTGAAAATCTTATATTTAACTTATTTTAAACTATAAAATATTAAAACCAAAAACTCCGAAAAGCTACCTGCATTGCCAAACGGATCCTAAGAAACCTATATTTAGGGTAGCTGATTGTCATGATTCCAAAAACTAATTAAACTAAAATCTTATATTTATTTCATTTAAAATTATATAATATCAAAACCACAAGCTGGCGAACTTCAGTAAACCTTAGATTGATAGATATGTATGGTATGCAGGCGGTTTACGTCTTATTCAAGGATGATGGGGCGTTAAAGCTTCCGTACTGCATAGCCATTGCCGGATTCGTTTGCTTCTTATTCGCTTTAGGAACGCCACATTTGTCGGCATTGGGTATCTGGCTTGGATTCTCGACGTTCTTCAGCCTTGCGTATATCATCATCGCCTTTGTTCTGTCGCTGCGTGATGGTATGCATTCACATCATACGAGTTTCGTTCAATTCAACATCATTTTTATTCAACTATGCAAGGTGTTTTCTTGTAGGAATCAAGGCCCCTGACCGAGATTATAGCATTCCCGGGACAACGATGAGCAGAGTCTTCACGACGATTGGAGCAGCTGCGAACTTGGTCTTCGCATTCAATACAGGGATGCTTCCTGAGATTCAGGTCTTGTTTTCGACATTGATCCTTTTTTGAGCTCCAAACCCGAGCCTTGATGTAGATCACCTTACCATTGTCAGTCTTGTTTTCGAACAGGCAACGGTTAGGAAGCCTGTGGTTGGGAACATGTTGAAAGCACTCTACTTCCAGTTCACTGCCGGAGTTCTTCCCATGTACGCGGTAACCTTTATCGGATACTGGGCCTATGGATCCTCCACTCCGACTTACCTCCTTAATGGAGTCTCTGGACCCGTTTGGTTGAAGGCGATGGCTAACATATCCGCATTTCTGCAGACAGTCATCGCTTTACACGTTCGTTTCTCTGATACATCTCTCAATTTGAACGCAATCCCGGTCAGGATAAGTGCTGATTTCAGTGTTTTTTCGGGATCCTTTTATGCAGATCTTTGCGAGCCCGATGTACGAGTACATGGACACCAAGTTCGGGATCAAGGGGAGCGCATTGGCTCCTCGAAACCTGTCATTTAGGATCATGATGCGAGGTGGCTACCTCGCCCTAAACACGTTCGTGTCGGCTCTCCTGCCTTTCCTAGGCGACTTCATGAGCCTCACCGGGGCGGTCAGCACATTCCCCCTGACGTTCATCCTCGCGAACCACATGTACATGGTGGCCTTGCGCGACAAGCTGTCTTCATCGCAGAAGCTATGGCATTGGCTTAACGTCTGCTTCTTCGGCTTCATGTCCGTCATCTCAGCCATCTCCGCTCTTAGGCTCATTTCCGTCGACTCGAAAACATACCATGCATTCGCTGATTTGTAAACAAGTGCTCGGAAACAACTTCAGTTTATTGTTATTGTTATTATTGTTTGCAGAGACTGGTCCGAAAATCCGGTATAGTCATAGTGACCGAGATCAAGGTCGCAGTCGGTGTCTCGACCCATCCTGCGGCTAGTAGTACACGAAATCCTCAGGAAATCTCTAATAAATAGGTGTGGAGAATTTGTAATGTAGGGCATAACTTGTCAGAGTGTAAGTTGTAACTAGTAAGTGTAGTTGTTTTAGAGCTCTTTCGCCTTTCGGATCCGAATCGTTGTTGCATATGGTGTTGCTGTCATAGTTTCTCGACGATATGCAGAGAAAGAACTGATGATGCAAAATAAAACGACAAACAACAGCGGATGTCGAGTAGCTTGAACTTGGCTCGAGATTGGCTTGAAAAAAGCTCTGTTCGAACTCGTTCATTTGTTAAATGAGTCGACTATGATCATATTTTTAAACTTTATTCAAATTGAGGCTTGGGTCTATTGAAGCTCAAATAGCTTGGCTCGAGCTCGTTCATTTACTAAACGAGTCGAGTATGAACACATTTTAAAACTCGACTCCAAATTTATAAGTAGCTCAAATTCAACTTGTACTCGCTCGATAAAAACTCGGCTCGAGCTCGTTTGTTTTCTAAACTAGCCGAGTATTGAGCACATTTTTAAGCTCGGTCCAAAGCTCAGCTCGTTCGAATTAAGCTCGAATTTTATGGAATTTCTAAAATTTTCTTTTAAGTTACTGTATAATGAAGTAGAACTGCTTAATGCTTGAAAAAAGCTCGACTCAAGCTCGTTCATTTCCTAAACGAGCCGAGTATTAGCACATTTTTAAGCTCGAGTCAAAATTTAGACTCGGCTCGAGCTCGTTCATATCCTAAATGAACTGAATATGAACAAGCAATACTCAGCTCGTTCGGCTCGAATACCAGCCATACAAATCTAGGCTTTGCTCAAGCTCATTTCTTACAAGAGAATGAAGAACTCATTTTTTGGTATGCAGTCAATCAAACTAAAGACAGTAAAATTAAAGCATTTATTTTTTCAATCACAAATAGACATCAATACACCAACAAAAAAAGTTACATTACAATTACATGAAGAACAAAGGCCTCAAATTTGTGTATTTTCAGAATAAAAATGGAGTGTGAAGCTTCTAATTATCCTGTTGCTCCTGTCCAAGGTAAGGGGAAGAGCTCATATCCTCACTGTAAAAGGAATCATCGACTCCGCCATCGTACATGTTCTCTTCCTTCTCGTCGTCCCACCGGAGAACCTCCCTCACGTACTTCAACGACTCGTCCACGTTCACCGGGTCCCTCGCCTTCCCCTGCCACACGAACAGCTTCCTCCCGGTGATCGAAGCGTAGAGATCCTTGAACTTCATCGCCACGTAGAAGAACGCCTGATTGGCCAACGTCTGGGTATTGGACGACGTCCTAACGGGACTGAACTCAGTGAACCACTCGCACACGGTTAAGGGCACCCTTCCGAGCTTCTCCTCGAAGAGGTCGTACTTGTTGAGGACGAGCACGAAGGGCGTGTCGCTGAAGCAGGGGTGCCGCGTCATGGTCTCGAAGAGCTCCCTGCTCTCGACCATCTTGTTGCGAAGGCGCGGGGAGCTGCTGCTGTGGCCAGTGTAGGTCGGGGTGCGGTCAGGCGAGGACTCTGGCACGAGCGACATCTGATCGTAGTCGCTGAGGGAGACGGAGAAGATCACAGCTCGCACGTCTTCGAACATTTCGACCCACTTGCATCCTTCGCTCAATCCTTGCGCGTTTACCCGAATCAGCTGGTACCTAAAGAACATCCGAAAATCAAATCAGTTCCAAAATTTCACATACTGAAATTGTGACTATGGAGATAGGTCCTTTCATTACCTGGTGAGAGGCGGCGGTTGAGCCTCTAAATTTTCTGTATAGGTTTCGGACATGGGGCTGTGGTCGTCGAGAGAGAACTCAAGGAAAGCCAGTCCATTCCCTTGGGTGACTCCTTCTGCAAATAGAATGTCCTGTTCTGATGGTTCGTATTCGTTACTAGACACCTCCACTGCCTGAAAAAAATCCAAAACCGCAAAAATCATGACAACAAGCACTACAAAGGAGGAACTCAAGGTTTAACACCGAGTCTAAGGGCCTATTTAGCATGCCCACTATTTAAATTTAGGTGAAATGTTGAGCGCTTTTTAAAACGCTATGGATTGCGAATTAGACAACGAGAGCAGTTTCATTGGGAATTGTAAACCGCTATATAAAACGCTCCAAAAAGCTTGTGTCATACAAGCCCTACCTCTAAATATTCAATTGTCTAAGAGCTTAGCTAGTAGTTTATAAGCTAGTAAAAACCAACTTATTTTAGTAAGATACGAGTAAACTTTAGTTATAGGCTAAAAAATGGAGTTGTTAGGACATACCCTGCTTAAGAAGTATTCGGCTACATCAGGAAGGAAATGGAGTTCCTCTTTTCTCTTGTAAGTCTCCTGAACAGCAGGATCCCTCCACACTTCCTCGACTAAAGGAGCATACTCTCGTGTTGCAGCAGGAAAGAACGCGTCCAGATCTCCGGTTGCGATAATGTCCAGTAGCCAGTCAGAGAAATGCTTCAACCTTGGGTTGATGGAATAGATACATTGGACCCCTTCTTCAGACTCGGCATCTTCTTCTGCAAAACAGAAGCAGAAAATGTAATTGTGCTACAAGTAGTCCCCCGGACACGTCATAGTGACAAAGGGGTGGATTTGCTTCCGAGGTGCTGTCAAATGCTACCTGCTACTTCTCTTCCATTGCGGGAACTCTTTAACCTTGCCAAGGCCTCCTCCTCAAAGCGCTCCCTCCCGTCTAGTAAGATGCTAAGATATTTGTACATGTTGCTTTGGATCATTAGTTTAATGTCCTGAAGTTCTTCTGAACTGAACTTGTCTCCATATAAAAACTTAGCCTACAGAGAATCACATCAACAGAAAAATGGTTTACAACTTTGGGTATTGCCATTCATCAATAGATGTATCAGTGCTCTTGAAAAAATCATTCGACATAGAAAAAATATTCGCTTGTACCTGCTTGAAAATTGTGCTGGTGCCTGAACCATCAAGTCCGAGAAGAAGCAGCTTCTGGACTCGTCTCATTTCAAAATTCGGACCCATGGAGTAGCTACTAGGCCTGTCCCTCATCTCATGAGATGAACCATGGGGTACAGGTAAAGAGAACAAGCCACAAACAAAGCGCGTTGACGCCTGTGTTGGAAAGAGTCAACAAATTACTTGAATCCGTAACAAGGGAATAATCATTTATATCAATAAAAGAAAAACAGTATATCAATGCACACCTTCTCCCAAATGTTTCCTCTTATATTATTCTGGCCTTCCTCCTCATACCGGCCATCATCATAAACCCAAAAGTGAGTTTCACGGGGGCATTGAACGTTTGCCAACTGCATAAGTCATGTATGAATGCTCAGTTTTTAAATTTTGACACCCTCTTCCAATGAAAGCTTGCATATTACACGAAAACTATTAGATGGCATACTCCATTAGAACAATCCAAAATTAAAAAAAAAATTAAAAAAAAACCTTTAAGATGTTAAACCAAAATTACAATTGAATGGAGTGCAAGATCTAGACGTGAATCAAAGCAAAGCTTAACCCTCTAAATTTACACTACTTGTAATAAAGTCTGCATAAGAAATTTGACTCAATATTCCGCGTTCTTTCATATAAAAGGATTCAAGAAAGAAGAAAGTGGATACAAGATAAACATGTTGCAAGTTCCATAAGCTGGCAATAGGATGTAAGCTACCTTCAAAATTCTCAGCTCAAGCTTTGTAATTTCTCGGCCATTCATGTAAACACCGGTGTTCCCATGGCTAGCATTAGGACTGAGTTTACCCGTAAAATTCAAATTTGAACTGATAATTTGATCAGGCTTTCCTCCCTCCTGCAATCAGTGAGCACATTGAGGTAAGTTCAACTGAAAAACCTGAAGCTGTTATGACAGTTTAGGTAGAAGACAATATTGACAAACTAGTACGAACTCACCTTTCCCCAAAGACCAGACTCTTTATCGTACCAATATCTACCAGGCTTCAGTTTGCTAGGAATAGGAGGTAAAGGGCAATCGAGTAAATCAGCCATTTCTTCAGGCTTTAAAGGGTAGCTATTGACAACTACCTGCTCAGGCCGTAACTGATTGGCGGCACAATCCCTCTCGGCTTCCATTATATGCTTAACTTCCAATGGCGACAGTAAACGTGAAAGCACCCTTGAATGCTTCCCGAGATAGGGCCGATTTGATTCATCAATTGGCTTACCAATGCAAGTAACGCATTTTCGTCCTTCAGGCATCGAACCCATTGCCCTGAGTACACAGTTACTGCAGTATTTGTAACCGCATACCAAGCATGATTCTTTCGTTTCCCATTTCCCCTTCCCACATCTGCAACAAACCTTTATTTTCTTCTTCTTCTTCTTTTCCTTAGAAACAACAACATCTTCAGGATAAATAGGCATTTCCCTACTGAGATTTCTCCTCTCAGATCTTTCAACATCAGTAAAGGTAACAACCGGGTTTCTCCTTGATGCGTATCCCTGCTCGTTAGAGCGACTACTTTCAACATTATGAGTTGAGCTAGGAGAAACATAGGGTGAACCTGAAGAAGATTCCGGGTTTTCCAAAACAGACACTTCCGAATCCGAGCTCCCAGACATCCTAGGGCTTCGAGGAGGCGAACTCGTAACCCCGGAAATACGAGACACGGGCAACGGGATCGGTTCAACCACAGGAGGCTCGGAACTCATAATGCGCCTCTCTGATCCCGAAAGCGGTTCAGCAATTGAAGCAGTTGGGATTGAAAATGGAATTGCATTCACATCCACAGGTTCAACTCTAGGCACCTCTTGATCAGGTAAAGGGCCCTTGTATGGTATAGCAATCGAATAATCCGGGTTTTCGATCCCATCAGGTAAAGAAACCCCAGGTGGGAGCATCTTCTTAGCTATTTCTCTCCAATCTTTTCCATCTTTCTTGTCCATCTTCCTAAACCCAAACTCTAATTCCGGCTCTATTAACAAGCTTAATTCTCAAATGGGGGAACCCTAAAACAAGATCAAAATCGTGAAATTGACACCCAAAACAGCTATCTGGTTCCAAATTACCGTTCTTGCTAATCAACAACAAACACAGCAATACATTGAAAAAGAAGTTAACCTGGAAATTGAGAGGAAATCAGACCTAGATCAGGAACCTGCGATAGGGGTTTACCAGTCGACATGAACAGCCATAGCCAGCCGCCAGCAGAAGCTGGTAAAGTTGAAGATTCAAAAGTCAAAGCAGAAATAAATGATCAATTGAAACCCAAATTGCCCTTTAGACAATTCGCACAACTCCAAATTGAAAGAAAACAAAGACAATTACAGCGTACAAAGAGCCCTTAGCCCCTGAGATTGAACAATCGGGAAACGGAGAAATTGGTATAAAAGATGGATTGGGGGAAAAGGGATGAGGAAAATCCAGACTAAATTTTTTTTTTTTGGTCGAAATCCAGACTAAAATTTGCTTTGTAGCTAAACGTGCCCAACTTTGTAGCAGATAGAAAGAGAGGAGGTTGGAAAAAGGGTCAAAATCCTCGTGAAAGAGACATATTCCAATCGAATCTACAGACAAAAAAACTAGACCTTTTTTGTTTAGCTTTTGACACAGTAAATCCCCAATCAAAAGGAAAAAGGAATCCTGAGGAGGTTGAATTAGCTCCGGAGGTCAGTAGAAAAGAGGAAGGTAAAGAAGATGACGATAAGCCATAAACATAGGGAGAGAGAGAGAGGGTGGGGAGAGGATGAATAGATGATAGAGGGAGTGGAGAGTACAGAGACAGGTGAGGATGGGTGGCAGTTGAAACACCACCCCCACGCGCCCACAGACGCGCGTCCGCCCTCTTCCTTTACAAATTACCGGAGTACCTTTTTGTTTTTTGTTTTTTTTTTGTCAAAATTGTTATCATGTTATGCATAAAATCCTTACAAATTTGCACCGAAAATTCAATTTTTTTTTGTTGGATAAAGGGTGAAAAGAATCGACATAGGTTTGATAGGTAGAGGTGGAAATAATCCGCGACGGATAAATTATTATAAAAATAAGTAAAAGAGAATTTTAAATCAAGAAGTAAATAACGAATGAGAAGGATACGATAGCGATATTATGATGCTGGTGTAGATGATAGGGATAATGAAAATTTAGTTGATGGTTAAATACTCCATATTTCATGAATTAATAAAATATTTTTTGGTTGAAATGAATTAATAAAATATTAGGTATTTTGAAATTATATTTTTCTTCTTAATCTGAAAGTAAAATAAATAAATACATTTAATGAAATGTTCACTTTTTCATTGAAAATGGAGAAAAAATTGAAACACGTGAATAAATAAAATATAATTGAGGGTTTCTAATCTGTAAAATTAAGCTCCTTCTTGTGTTTTTTTCCCACACACTGAGATAATTTATTAAATCCATATTATGCTAATTGCTATGTACAATCTTGGCTTAATTTATACTTCATGTATGATTTGAGTGTTGAAGTTAGTTACCTTTTGGTGCAAATATTGATGTTGTTATCACTAAATTGCGGCATGGCGCCTTTATCAAAGTCATTAACAAAGAAAATGATATTTTAAGGGCTTTTAATACGTATAAACACATACATCATAAAAATAACAAAAATAAAAATACTCCATTGGTTTTTCACTTAACTTTTTGCCACACTTTTAAAAAACTAAAAACTCTCTAAAACATTAAAAAAAAATAGCATTTTATACTAATTATAACATACAGTTAATATGAGACGAAATGAGTTATAATACTAATCATTAATATTTTTCTTTGAAAATAAAATTTTATTTTCTATGAAACAAGGCATTAATAAATATTAACAAACACTAAAATAAACATAAGTTAAATGATAACGAAAAAGAATTGCATTTTTGTAGTTTAAAAACATTTTCCAATTCCAACACACGCAAAAAAAAGGGTGAAATTACAAAAAAAAAACAAAAAAAAAAAAACAAGTTTTCACAAAACAACCCTTAAAATAAAAGTTTTCAAAAAACCACCAATAAATTTATGGCAAATTTACAGAAAACCACCCTTTATATATATCCTTTTTCACATAACCACCTCTTAAATAACAAATTACAGAAAACCACCCCTAATACACCTGTTCTCAACAAAAAGCCACCCACATCTTTTTTCCTGTCCCCTGGATTGTTAAAATCTTGAGAAAAGACCTAATTACCCTCAATATTTAAGTAAATGAAACTTAATTTACCAACAAAACACGTAAATTCACGATTCAAGTTTTTTTTTTTTTTTTGCAATTTGAAATTGGTGCCATAATGATCCAAACTCATCAACAATGGTGAAAACGAGCCCAGAATACAAGGAATGGATGCGGGCATGTGAGGTTACAACCTAAGGCACCGAGTAAAAGATGATAATGGCGATGAGATTCTTCAAGAGGCTTGGTGTTTAGGGGAAGTCCAACAATCTCATGTTAGGCTGTCAAATGGATGAACAAAGAGTTCCTAATTGCTATTTGCTACTGAGTATTTTTCTCAATTTGATTTGATTTCAAATTAGGACATCAAATTGGGCACATCGGCGACAAAACGAGGAGGAAAAGGAGTGGCTCCTAGACTTGGTTCAACACCTCAATTGATCTGGTCGTGCCTGGACGACGCAACCTTGTCATCGGGGCATTCGGGGCTGAGCATGCACTCGCGTGGGCGGAAAAGTGTTAGCTCCGAATTCCGATATTTTCATTGGACACCGTCGTTGTTCTTCGTCTCCCTTCAACCTTGCAAAGTAGAGAGCCTACAAGAGAGGACGGTCGACGAGGGAGATCGAAGTTCGGGGTTGAGCAACGGAGGATGACTTTGAGCTTTCTAATGGTGGATGAAAGGCGAGTGACTCTTTCGAGGGGTAGGATGAATGAATTTAAGAGGAGATTAGGGGCGTTTGGGTCTTTTCGCATGAATTCCATGGCCCATTAGACCCAAAAGAGATGGGGGGTGGCTTTCTGTTGATGGGAGATGTATTAGGGGTGGTTTTCTGTAATATATTATTTAAGGGGTGGTTAAGTGAAAGAACATATATTTAAGGGGTAGTTTTCTGTAAATTTGCCTAAATTTATTTTTGTAAAAAGTTATAAAACAAATGTTATGTTATCATATTTTCTTAAATATTTTGATTCATTTATTGTATAATTATTTAGGTTATATTCAAACAAAAGATGAGAATTGAATATGTCAAAAACACTTTTTACATATAATGATGATTAGGGGTAGGGTTATTATATGAATTTAACAGCTCGAGTTCGGTTCGGGATCGGCTCGAAAAAAGCTCCACTTAAGCTGCTCGTTTCCTTACGTAAACAAGCCGAGTTTGAACAAGATTTTAAGTTGGGTTGAAAGCTCGACTTGTTCGACTAAAGCTCGAATAGTTTGAATTTTATGGAATTTCTGAAATTTACTTTAAGTCAACATGTTATAACCAAATAGAACTGCTTACAGTTCGAAAAAACCTCGGATCGAGCCTGTTCATTTAATAAAAAAACCAAGCTTGAACAAGAAAAAAAAACTCGTTTAAAAATTGGGTTCGACTGGCTCGAGCTCATTTAATAAACTAAGCAAGTTTGAACATGTCATGCTCGGCTCGTTTAGCTCGAATAACACCCTTAATTACGGGTGGTGTTTTGAAATAAAAATAAATTTATTAGTGGTTTTTCTCTGTAAATGTTTATTTTAAGGATGGTTTATGTGAAAACTCATCTATTTTAATGGTGTTTTTCTGTAATTAACCCCCCAAAAAATCCCGGCAACCAGCCATTATAGCCGCGCCGCCCGCGCCCGTGCAGTCTAGGTATATAAAGCCATTTAGCTACTCGTGAACGCTCAGACTCTCTCTCTCTCTCTCTCTCTCTCTCTCTCAACTCCCGGGATTTTGTCAATAAAGCTTTTACACCTTCAAACTTCCCCATTTTCTAGGGTTAATTTCTTCCATTTCGGTTTCAATTCGAGTACTCGGAAGGATTAGCATGCCGGATTTTTCATTCATAGCAGAACTCGCTACTTCGAAATTATCCAACAGTTCGCAAGTCGCCTAACAGTCGAATATGGATGTGTAAGTACAGTTCACCGACGTATTCTTGATCGCCATCATTTTGATAAATTTGGCGCTATGCTTATGATGATGTAAATTGATGATTGCTCTGAAGAATTTTACGTTTGAGTAGCTTTGATTTTCTAAGAAATGAGATCGTGATCGGCATTGTTTTGTTAATAATTTCGATTTCAATGTGCAGTGTTACTTCTCCTGGGAAGGTTTTGGTTGCTTGTGGATATCTGATTCTAGAAAGCCCGAACGCGGGGCTGGTGTTGAGCACCAATACAAGTTTTTCTGCCATTGTCAAGCCATTCGACGAGGATTTGAAGCCTGAAAGCTGTGTTTGGGCTACTTTGAGTAATTCCTTGTTCAATTTTGTACTTCGCTGAGGTAGTAATATTTTGATAGTTTATATATAATTAGATAAACATGGACATGAGCATAACCAATAAAATGTTGAATTTCTGTAAGTTCAGATTACAAATAAGTTGCATCACTTGCTATCTGCACTATTTATCACATTAGTTTACTGAAAAAATATCATTTCGATTCTCCCTAGGTTTGATATCCAATTGAAAAAGGCAAATGATTTTAGCATACTCTTGTAACTTTCTAGTTAAAAGCAAGCTTTTGAACTGCCTCTTACAAGGTTACACCAGAAGTACTGGCTACACTTCCCCCTTTAAGCTCAATTACATTTAATGCAAATGGTACAAACTGTATGCCTGACGTTGCGAAAAGTTGAAAACTGGGTCAGGTTCATCATATCTACTGCAATGGGAAGAGCTGTAGAAGCTGCATTGCTTCAGTAGCTTGGGGCTGTTGATCCTGCTTCAACTATCAACTCCCTGCAATGAAAATCCTGGAAGCAAAGACCTGGACTTGGTGCATACTATAGGCTTATAGCTCAAATTTCGCACTGTATTGCACATGGGAAGGTTGCCTGTGCCTTTGATGTTACTTCTGCAGTTTATGGAAGCTAACCTCGCGTCTGGTTTTCACATAAGCGATATCATAAGTTTAGGTTCTCTCTCTGTCATTTCTTTTCATTGTTAAGGTATCTTGGAGCTGGTGGCTCTCATGCAAATTTTGCTGTATAGAACCTGGATCAAAGACAACTTACAGATAGAACCTGGATGACGACCTCAACTTCTAAATGCTAGAATGACCATGGAGGGTGTTCTATTGCCTGGAGTTCCTGGAGGCTGGAGCTAGCGGCGTTGATGCAATTTTTGCTGTCATATTAGGAAACATAATAACATTGTGACAAGGTTACAAAAGAATGGACTGCACACAATGTTCTGGTTTTGCTTACAAGAGAAGATGCTGAAGATGTGCACTTAGAATGTGGTGATCCTCGAGTAGGAAATCACTTAAGCTTGATCATCAGCGCATATTAGCTGAATAACCTTATGTTCTTATGTATGGTGATTCCATTGCCAAGCACATTTTAGATTGATTATCAAACTCATGTGCCAAGCAGCTGAAATTGCTGAATTTTAGGGGCAAAGAATGAGTTGATCTTCATGATATGATGAAATAGTAACTTGTTGTCTTTCATCTTCTGTTCTTTGGTGTGATGATGTTTCGTGTGTACCTTTCCTCCACATTTCATTGCATTATGTGAGTTGACAGAATAATAGACTTCCAAAACTGACAGGTAACTGTTCAAATATAAGAGAATGCATGACATATCCTGCCTTTTCTGTAAATGAAATCATTGTGGTATAACTGATTTTTCTTAAGGGTGTTTTGACACAGCTATATGAAATTGGGTATCTGCACATGATATGACTACATATATTGATTCACCAATAATCCTTACAGGAACAGCTTCCTTCTTTAAAATAATGGAAATGGTTTCGATCTCTTACAATAATCTCCCGGCCATATGCCATGGAGATCAGTTTTGTGTAAGTATGACAATCTCTGCACATCCTGATGTTTCTAACTATTCTGATTGGATTCCCTTTGCAGATTTTCATTAGTGCAAAGGCAAGTGCAAGCTTTTGACTATGATGCCTTAGCCTTTGCCTTTTCTCTTCCTCGTCAACATCAAGCGGCACCTCAGATATATCTGGGTGATATCCTTCAAATTTCAGCTGCCACTCCATCTGGTGAATCATCTCATAAATATCGACACGGCTTGTATGCGACATATCTTGTGAAACAAACCTGTGCATTTTTCTCTTCACTTCAATCAAGCAAAATCCAGGGTCCTGATTCAAGCCCTTAGAAGCCATTTTTGCCCTCAACATAGCTGCATCTTCCCACATTTGGGCATGTGCATACATATTTGTCAGCATCACATAGTCACCAGCATTATCTGATTCTGACTTCATCAAGTTTCTACCTGAGATTTCTCCTACTTTCAGGTTATGGTGAACTCTGGAGGCACTCAATAAAGCGCGCCATACCACGCTGTTTGCCTCCATTGGCATACTACTGACAAACTCAAGGGCTTCATCGAGCTTCCCTGATCGTCCTAAGAGGTCCACAATGCAGCCATAGTGTTGGATGTTGGGCTCTATTCCATGCTCCACCTTCATCTGCTCGAAGCGCTGAAGGCCCTCTTGGACAAGGCCTGAGTGCCTGCAAGCACTCAAGACACCCAGGTAAACAACATCATCTGGCATTAAACCGTGTTTGAGCATTTCTGAGAAGATTCTCAAGGACTCCTCTCCCTGCTTATGCATAGCGAGCCCTGAAATTACTACGCTATATGATCTTTCATTCTTTTCGCCCATCCTTTCAAATACACACAATCCTTTCTCCACCGACCCACATTTTATGTACATGTCCATGAGAGCAGTCTCAATTATAACATTGAGACTCGTCATGTGTCTCAGCAAGTACCCATGGATTAGCCTTCCCGAATCGAGTGCTCCTAGATGAGTGCAAGCCGAGATCATATTCACCAATATGCTCTCTTCTGGACCCCAATACCCTCCTTTACTCGCATTCATTTCTTCGAAAAGACGAAGACACTCCCACCACATCCTCATGTTGGCATGAGCAGCAATCAGAGCACTCCACGAAGCGATTGTTTTGTGCTCCATCTGTGTGAAAACAGCACAAGCCTCATCCAATCTCCCACATTTTCCATACATGTTAATCAAACTGTTCTGCACAAAAACATCATCCTGAAGCCCATGCTTAAACACCTGCCCATGAACCTGAACTCCTCCTCGGATCGTTGACAGCCCTGCACATGCTTTGAGTATTGATGGGTATGTATAGTTATCTGCTCCCACACCCCTCTCCAGCATCTCTACAAAGAGAAGCAGCCCTGCTTGGAATTCAAAATCTTTGGCATGCCCTCTGATCATGTTGTTGTACTCAAAGCTACCCGGATCTTCGAGTTGCCTGAAAATCGAGCAGGCGTAATCCATGCTGCCCCAACTCGACACCGCGCAAGCAGCCATGATGCTGCTTGAGCAGAATGAGTTGTAGAAGAGCCCCACCTTCAGGACATGGCCATGGACCTGCTTGAATTCCTCAATGCTCCTGCAATTCTTCAGGAAAGACAGGCATTCTTGCTCCCTCGCCCCTGAGTTGAATCCTTCGGTTTTCGGGTGTTCTTCTGGTGGGATTAGGAGCTGGGTTGGTTGTAAGACCAGTCCTGTTATCATCCTTTCTGTTGGATCACTCCATATTGAAGCTATAGACCCTTTCTTTGAGTACTGAATTAAGCTCTTTTTCTGTGTTGAAGCTGGAGCTTCTGATTTTGAAGCAATCGTTTTCAGTGTGAAAGGAAAATGGCAAGCTGAAGGGTGAGAGAGATGGGTTTGAATCTCATCCAGGGAAATTCAGAAGGGCGAATTTCAGCCAGTTAGATTGTAGAAGTGGGAGATCTGATATGATAGGATATGGTGGTGTTGGATGCATTTAGGATAAACTACATAAGACCACCTCTTATTTAGGCAATTTTGCATAAAGGCACCTCTTATTTTGAAAATTGCATTATATACCCTTTACCTATGTTTGGTTTCCAATTCACTACCCACATTTTACCCTTTTACCTGTTTTCAACCCATATTTAAGGTTTGGTAGAGCAACGCAAACCTCCACCGTCTCTCTCCACTCCCCTCACACACCAAGCCTCCCTCTCTCATCCCTCACCGGAGTAACCACCGGCAGATCCCGATCTGAGCGATGGCGGACTGGGCACCGGTTCTGGTCGGGGTGGTGCTGTTCGTCCTCCTCCAGCCGGGGCTGCTCCTCCAGATACCCGGCTACAACCGCCCTCTGGAGTTCGGAGGCATGAAGACCAACGGCAAAGCCATCTTCATCCACACTCTCATCTTCTTCGCCATCTACGCCGTTCTCATCCTCGCCGTTCATCTCCACATCTACACCGGCTGATCCCGCTCCCCCACCGTGATCTGAAGCTTCCTCTTGTTGTTGTTTGTGTTTCCCCCAAAAATTAGGGTTTCAGAAAGTAGTCTCCTGATCTGTGTATTGGAAAATCTCTGGTTACTTGCTGGAGTATCGATTTGAGGACGAATATGATCTCTCAAGTACTCCGTGTTTCATAGTTTGTATCTTGATTTGGATATTGCAAAGCCTTGATGCTGTTGGGTTGTATCTTTTGCCCCAATTTATATCCAAATGTTTAGCTTCTTGGTTGTGTATCTTCTTTGTTGTCTGAAAATCAATTTGGAGTCCACACTTGGGAAATTGAATCATGCAAACCGATCACCCAATTGATTTGGGAATCTTTCCGCCTGCAAATTAAGCGGAAATACATTTTCTATTTCTAATCCTTCTTCCAAACAGGGTAGAAGTAAGATCACATCTTCCTGAATTCTAAACGGATTGGTGTTCTGGACTTCTGGAGGTGTGTTTTTTCATTTCATATGCTTTTTTTTTTCTTTTTTTTTTTCATTCCATATTCTTTCTATTATTGGATTGCCCCTTGGTGGAAATTGCTTTTTTGAAATTTATTTTTCCCTTGCTTTAGTTGGCTAGCAAGGAATTGATCCTTGCCTTAGCTTTCAAGGAAGAGAAATAAAAATAAAAATTATATTTATATTTATATATATTTATATATTTGAACCACTCGATTCTAATTGAGACTGGAACCCTCGATTCATCGAGATTTGAAACTCATGCTCTGCATCTTGTTCGGGTGGGTTGTGGTTGTGCTTTTTGGATCTTAGGCGCACATTGACTTGGTTGAAGATTCAGCATCCAGAGTCTGGACTGGTTGAGATCGTGGTGGTGTGATCAAATGACTCTGTTTTCGAGAGGCGCTTCCTTTTGCATAACGATCTTTGTTTTTCCTAATTTTTGTTTTTTAGTAGTGTGTGCAATCTGTTGTTGCGCCTCTCATTTATGTTTATTTTTTTTTGTAATGTTTTATAACAGCTAGTCCGTCTGTCGATCTATCAACTTCTCGAGGATAAAGTTTGTTGTTTAATCTCTCGGATTTTTAGTTATAAAAAAAACATTTCGTATTCTTATTACTGAGGAGTAATTTTAAGCTTATGAGGAATTATTGATTTTTTTTAGGCCAAATTGCATAAAATCACCATTTACTATTCTTCTCAACTAACCACCCCTTATTAAAAAAAAAATCACCCTTTATAGCATGTCTATTTCAATTAACCACTCATTTTCTCTTTTCTCTATTGAAAGACCAAAATGCCCCCAAAATTAATTACTAATGTTTATTTATTTATAATTATTATTTTGGTAGAGTTGTTTATTATTATTATTATTATTATTATTATTATTATTATTATTATTATTATTATTATTATTATTATTATTATTATTATTATTATTATTATTATAAACTCCAAATAGTATAGAAATCAAACAACCGAATGTTTACAAGAAGTTAGCGGGCAGCCGAGAAACAAGCTGCGCGCCAACCCCCTTAGCAATGGAAAAACAAACTCTGGTAAAAATATGAGCAGCTAGACGAGAACTAGAATCTAAGGCTAAAGAGAAGGAACAGATCCGTCCCAGAAGCGCAATCGCATCCCCATCCAGCTCACCAAAGGAGGAGAAAGAAAAAGGTGAAAACCCATAACCAGCAGTAGAGCACACATCCCGATACTTGGTGCACTTACGCCGCGCTGCGTCGAGAACACACCGTCCAGGAGCGAAGGAAGCTAAGCAAGTCTGAGTGAGGGGGGAGGATCCCGTGATATCAACACACACATCTCGACCCCGATCCCAAGAGTAAAGAAGAATGTCAGCGGGCCTAAGGGGTCTGCCAAGGCTGTCAACAACACCGATGTCCACTTCCTTCCCAGAGGAGATCCCAGCACGGAAGCAAATGTCGAAGAGGGTATCACGGACAAGATTATGCCGATGTTTGAGCCCAATGGAACTCGAACACGACACAGCATGATCCCCAAAAGTGTCATCCTCAAAAACCCGACCACATGCAGAGCAAGGAAGACCAGCACGAAAAAAAGGGATACCCAAACGATAGCAAAGGACAGACCTGTAAGTCCTACCATTCATGGTCTAACCGAGCCTAGAAATAGGAACTGCTCTAAGCCAATCAGATGAATGGGACCCATGCTGAGACCTCCACAACACCACCTGCCGCGGGGTCAATGAGAAAACCGACTCCGAAGAAGCCACAATCCGGGCGAAGTACACATCTGTCAATTTCTTCATAAGTTTGGGGCCAGCGAACTCGCAAGAATCACGACTGAAATCAGAACCGGTAAGACCATTGAAGTCACACAGCGCCACATCGAAAGAGGGTCCCTCACCCACGGGCAACCCAGCAAAGCGGAGGAGCGAAGACTGCAACCCAGAAGACTGCAGGCGAGAGGCTAGAAAAGAATAGTGCATGACGTCACCAACAGCATAAACACCAAGCCCACCGTACTGAAACGGAAGAGTAGCCAACCTCCACTGCCAATCACCAAACCCGGGTCCAGAAGCAGCCACAATACGCTCTAAACAGACACGGAGGGCACTGTCAAAGGTAGACTGAGCTGGGACAACGGCATCCGGCGGACAAGTACGCAAGGTGAAGTAGAGTCTAGAGATATCGGAACAAGCCCGAATCAAAAGCAGCTCACTCTGGGGATCCTCAAGTTTGGCAACAAGACCCATAAGCTCAACGGTCTTGGCCACACGAGTCGCAACAATCTCGGCGCCGTAAACAGGGCAAGTACTGACAGGACCCTCCAAAACCGTAACGCCAGAAACAGGCCGAGCAATAAGGGCAGGGAAAACACCAGGCACCAAGCCCCTAGGATCCACAACCGGCCAGAAGACCTCAGTTTTATCCACGTTAAGGTGCAACCCAAGCGCTGGACCATCAGACATAATCATATCAAGAACCTTACCAACCACAAGAGTGTCCCCTACAATAGTACCGTCATCCAAATACCAAGCCTGCAAGCATAAATCAAACGAATCCCGGATCTTGCATAACAGAGGATGCAAGACCAAAGCAAAGAGCAGCGGACCAAGGGGATCACTCTGCTGAACCCCTTGGCAAGACCAAAGACAGTGCTCCCCATAATACAGCCGAGCAGGGCTAGAATAACAGAACTCGACCCACCGCGAGAGGCCAGGGCACTGACGACGGACCTCCAAAAGCAGAGTAGTGCGATCAACCAAGTTGAAAGCATTTTGGAAGTCCACCAACAGCATAGAAAGACCCATCTCAGAGCCACGAGACTCTACAAGCCTATTTAAGGCATGCAGAATGGCCTCACCACCTCCAGAAACACCAACTCCGAACTGCAGGTCCCTAAAATACCCAGATAACTGAGGCCCAACCAATAAAGCACCCACCTTAGACACAAGGCGCCTCCAGATCGTGCCGACAGCAATAGGGCGGATACCACCCCCTGGTTTGACCAGGGGAGTCAGAGGGGCACTAGCAACATACTCCCCGAGAGCAGACGGACACCGGCCCTCCAAGAAGATGTTCACCACCCCCGTAATGGAAACAAGAAGCTCATCAGAAACAGCAACTGCGGCACCACTCAAACAATCCAAAAGATGTTGGGCCCTGAGCCCATCCCTACCGCAAGAAGTACCACGCGGGAAACTCCTTATGGAATCCAAAACAATGGGCGGGCGAGCAATAATAGAAGGCTGAGGGACGAAACCACAAGGCAAAACAGGGAGAGGGGCATCCGGGTGCTTGTCCCGAAGCGCAATCAAAGTAGAAGTAGAGTAAGGAGCAACACCGGAAGAAGAGAGAACCCGCATAGCAGCAGTGAAATGCCCATCAGAAATCTTCTTACGGCATTGACGGAGGTTGAGCTCCGGTGTGTGAGGCTCATCATCATCCCCAACACCCTCGCTGAAGGACACAGGGGCTGCCCTCAAGGCAGCCCTAAGCAATCCAATGTCACCCCCCGGAGTGCCCCAATCAACAAGAGCACTCGCAATCGACTCCTCCTGGCGAGTACGTCGAACACCCGATCGACGATCGCTACTACTCTGTGGTACAAAAGCACGCAAAACACAGATGGGCATAGCCAGAAACCGAACCCAACCAGCAATGTCATCAGGGGCGGCAATAACATGGTCAAGCACCCCTTTAAGAGCCCGAGCAAAACCAAGACGACAATGTGGCGGTATAGACTTAACCGTACGTAGTCCCTTGCCCAAAAGACGATCAAAAGTACACAAATCCCAACCAAAGTTCACCCGCGCAACCCCACTATCACATGGAGCACAACCATCTAACGAGACAGGGGGTGACAAAACAGAACTGGCGCAGGCAAAGTAGGTGGCAAAACAGGGCAATCAATATCGAAAATGAAAAACAAAGCATTACCGTCGCCATCGTCCGGCAGGGATACAACAACACCATCGGGATGACGGCAAGGAGAACGCAACGTGTGAAGGGAACAACAAACACCACATAACCACACGTTCAACCTTCGGAAAGTAGCCTCAGCATAGACGGCCGGAGAAGACGACAGAAGTGAACAAGTATCTACGGCGGCGATAACAGAACCATGCCTATCCTTGAAATGACGCAGGAAGGCGGTTCTGACAAGCCCACGCCCACCACCATTGGGGCAATTATGGAGGCTAACGAAAGGGCACAGAAAACGTTCCTTAGGGGCCTGCATAGCAGCGAAACGAAGGCGAACGATCGAAAACAAACCCGAAATCCCAGGGAAACAGAGCCGTCAACAGGGGTAGGGGTCGGGGGTAGGGGTCGGATTTTTGAAACACAGGAATTGGGGCAATTGAGGGTGCAGGAAGGTGCGGCTAGGCGAGGTGGTTCCACTGTCGGCGACGGCTAGGCCAGCGGTGGCCGGAGGTGGCGGCGCTGGTAGATTCTATA
This sequence comes from Persicaria maculosa, assembly GCA_963922045.1. Classification (NCBI taxonomy): domain Eukaryota; kingdom Viridiplantae; phylum Streptophyta; class Magnoliopsida; order Caryophyllales; family Polygonaceae; genus Persicaria; species Persicaria maculosa. Next base: position 76,217,067 of record OY998255.1, on the reverse strand, counting down.
TTATATTACTATTATTATTAAATCTCAAGTAAATGTTTTGGTAGATTCTATATTATATTTAGCTTACTTTTAAAATTTTAAACATGTATGTATATATATTCTAAAATATATTCGGTTTTAAAATTCATGGTCATGGGTTTTGAAAGTAAACTAAATACTCCCTCCGTCCAAAAATACATGGACTTTTACTATTCACGCACTATCAATAAGTTTGTAATTATTAAAAAAAATTAATAAAAAAGTTAATATTTTATATAGTTTTTAGCTCCTAAAAAAAGCATGCATGAATAGTAAAAGTCTATGTATTTTTGGACGGAGGTAGTATAATACAGACTATACAGTATATACTAGCCAATTATGTTAAAAAATTCTTATATTTAAAGTGTGAATGTTAGAAATTTCGAATTGGGGTTTTAACAACATTGGCTGGAACTGTGGAAAATGTTTGATAGTTGATAACTTTGAAATATGAGAAGGAGGTGGGTGAGAACTTGGCGGTGAAATTCCAAGACCGAGGTAGTAGGTGATGAACTCTATTCTAAAACATGTACTTGAGATTTAATAAGAAAAAAATAAATATACCAAAATACTAATGATGATAAATAAATAAACATTAGTAATTAATATTGGGATCATTTTGTTTTTTTAAATAGAGAAAGAAAATGGGTGGTTAGTTATAATAGATATGCTATTTAAGTGAAATCTTTTAAATAAGGGATGGTTAAGTGAGAAGAAAGTGAATAAATGGTGGTTTTATGCCCTTTTTTTTTTATCCATGTTGGAATTAATAGCCCATATATAGTATACAGCACATTTCTAGGAAGTGTCCCATTGCATTCAAATTGGTTTGTCTTTTTGTTGCTAGCAATTGTTAGTTGTTAGTTTGTTACCCATAATCCCATATGAGTAAACTTTACCTGGCTGGCTTGTTCCTAGGGATGACAATGGGGCGGGAAATCCCCGTTGCGGGGACGGGAAATTAAATGGGGACGGGGACGGGGGCCAAAGTAATTCGGACGGGGATAGGGACGGGGATAGTAGTCCCCGCCCCGCCCTGTCCACATTGGGGAACCCCGCGGGATCTCTGATGGGGAGTATAAAATTCCTGTTTTTATTTAGATTTTACCTAATTTTAAATAATTTTTCTTTTATTTTTAAACTTTTACCTTATAATTTACATTTATGAGATATTATATATAATATTTATGTCATATTTTTTTACATAACTTTAATAATATCATATAGTTTTCTATTAAATGAGGGGAACCAACAACAACAACAACCCAGTATATCCCGCAACGGGGAAATCCACAGGGAATGAAAACGGGAGAAATTAAGCGGGGACGGGGACCCGACGGGGATTGAGACGGGGGACATTTTTGATCCCCGAACGGAGACGAAGACGGGGACGGGGGACTTTTTACAAACGGGGACGGTACTCCCCGCCCCGTTGCCATCCTTCCACTACAACGCCACAGGTTGGGGTTCGATTCCTGGTAAGAGATGGAGAGAGAGGAGAGATGGATGGAACTTGGAAGAAGTAAACTGTTTAGATACAAGTGTATAGCGATCACCACAATACCACATTTATATCTCGCATCCAACTGTTTAGATACAGGTTATGGATCATCATCTCTTTTCAATACTAAATTGCAATTTCCAGTTAGCTATGCCTGATAAAAATCTGGACAATGAATCAAGCAAATAACATCTAGAGAGTTAATTATATAAACCAGTCCATCTAAAAAACCCTCCCCGGAATCATCTTACCCGCTATGGGAGAGCCTTCTATAGAATACAGATCGTTCTTCAGGATGGAATAACAGCATCTCCTCCCAGATCGCCTCCCTCAGCATCTTGTGGCCAACCAGATGTGGATACTCGTCAACCTCTAGCCTCACACTGGAAGGAGTTAGAGGCTCCAGTAGCGGATCGTACAGACCCGAAAAGTAGGGATGCTCCAGCGCTTCCGAAGCAGAGATCCTCTTCCAAGGATCGAACACCAGCATCTTCTTCAACAGATCGATCGCCAAGGGATCCGCCAAGGGATACAGGCTCTCGAAGCTCAGCCCCGGGGAGTACGGCACCTCCTCCTCCAGATGCTTCCTTGTTCTCTCGCATTTGATTAAGCGCAGATCTTGTGTCCCTAATACCCTGTGGATCTCCCTGATCTGGCTAATGGCGTTGGATCCGGGGAAGATCGGTAGTCCGGTGAGCATCTCTGCGAATACGCAGCCGGCCGACCATATGTCGATCGAGTTTCCGTACCAATTGGCCCCATATAGGATCTCCGGCGCCCGGTACCACCTTGTGGTCGTGTATTCAGTCATTGATTGGGCGTCGTCGTACTTGGTGCGCGCGAGTCCGAAATCGCAGATTTTGAGATCGAAATTCGCCTTCAGGAGGAGGTTTTCCGGCTTCAGATCGCGGTGAATCACGTCCGCGGAATGCAGAAATTTGAGTCCCCTGAGGATCTGGAAGAGCAAGTACTTGCAGTGAACGCCGGAGAGTTTCCTTGACCGGAGCACGCGGAGGAGGTCGAAATCCATCAGGTCTTGGACGACGTACACGTGGTGGTAATCCTCCTTTCCAGCCACCGATGACGACAGCATGACGTCCTTCAAGGAGATGACGTTCTCGTGGCGAATCTTGCGGAGGATCTGTATCTCCCGGAGCGTCTTGATGGCGGTGTCGCGGTGGCCGAGAGCGTCCGGGATCTTCTTGACGGCGACGTAATCGCCGGTGTCGCGGTTCAAGCAAGAGCAAACGACGCCGTATCCGCCCATCCCTAGCACCTTGACGGGAGCGTACTTGGCGTCTAACTCGAACGGCACATTGGATAGCATGAAAGTGCGCTTCTTCTCCGCCGCGGGATTCTTGGCTTCACCGGTGCGGCGGCGCCTGTCTCCGATGACACCGAATTTTGGCTTCCTGCGGTCTCCGATTACCCCAATTGCGCGGCTGCAAATCTTGGAGTCTCCCATGGCCGCCATTTTCTCTCTGAAGCTTCTGATAGTGCGAAAATCAGAAATTTGAGAACTGACGGTTTGTATTTATAGTCTTCCTAATTGGTAATTAATGCTTGCGTGGCAAGCATCATTTAATTATCATTTTTAATCTATCTTTGGAAATTTCTGTATATCTATTGTAGGATTTTTTTTTTATTTGTTACTACGTAATATAATTGGTAAGTAGTAAAAGATTGCATATATATAATAAGATGTCAACTTTCCAATTTTAGTATTCTTTATGAAATAATAATATCTAAATATCCAAATAATGTATCTCATAGAGATTCTACTAAATCTGAATATATAATTAGAAGTTCGAATCCCATGCCTCGAGGTTCGAATCTCCGTGGAAACATGGAGACGCTTGTGAGTGGGAGGGTCAAACCCCTTAATGGGCCTACAGTAACCCGATCCAGATGTAGAGTGGGCTAAGCCCGCTTGAACTGGAAAGGATCAAAAAAAAAAAAAAGTATGAGAATATTTATACTCGTCCATATTTTTTTTTTTTTAAATATATCTATGTTTAACTTAACAATGCTTTTCATTATATTTATAAAATGATTGTCAATTTGAGATATTTGTCAAATTTATCTATAATTAGTTACTTTTTTTATCAATTATAAAAAAAAACTATATTATTTTAGTTTATGTACCCTAATTTGGGTAAGCAATCGAGGCTATTGATTTAGATGGGTGTAAACTATTTTTTTGGTTCTTTTTTCGGTTTTGTGGTGACAGATTACGAAGGTAAGACGATTGTCTATGAAGGAATTAGTGTGGTTCTTGCTCGGTGGTAGCAGCAGATGCCCTAGCTCTTAGTTGCAAAATTTTGACTCGGTGCTTTGGATTCTCATCCGAAATGATTAATGATGTACTTGAATAGTAATTCAGTTTATTCAAACTCTTATCTTGGACATAGTATTGAAAAAATGGGACTATTGATTTTCACCAGTGTATCTTAATTACTACGCATTTGAAATTGCCACACGTAAGCCTTGATTTGTTGTTATTTGTTTTCTAAGTGTTTTAAACAAGTGATATGGGCAAAAATATGAACATTTATTTATATTAAAAAAAAACAGTTACTTATGGAACTTGGTGAAATCCTGTCACATTTATAAAAAATGTCTTGTTATTTTTATTTGTAAAATCCTTCTGCATTTCCCTCTCTCCCATCAATTTTTGTAAACATAGTGTATCATATGCAATCATATGCTAGTACAGTCGCCTCGATCGACGAATTATACATCATTCTACAATGTATTTTAAATTAAGTTCACAACAATTGATGTGAATCAAGTTCACACACTTAGTCCATAGAAGGCATTTCCTATGTCTTGTCTTTGGAATGAACTTTGCTTGTCCTTACAAAAGAATGAATATTTGCACTTGTGTTTGGGCTTATACCTTCTTCTGATACCCTTACCAAGGTCAATCCCATCCTCCACAAAAATCAGGAAACAAGATATTTGCCTTTTGTCATCCAGGAAATAGGTAACGGCTGTTTGTTTGGCTCACCTTTAAGCCCTGGAAACGGAATGCCAGGACTGGCATTAAAATTCCTTGTTTTGATTCCCAAACCAAGCTTAATGGCACTCACGCAATGAGCACAAAGCGAACTATTCTTTCGTCTTTTACTAAACGGCCGCAGTAACACCAAACCAACACCACCCACCATTGTAAGGATTTTCCTTGCAAGGATTCTCAAGCTCGTTGATAAAAACGAACCAAATCCTAATCGAGGAAACATCTTCGAAAGGAAGGAGGTATGCGGAGGGAGCAAAGAGACAGATGGAGTATTTCTAAAACAAAATGCAGTCCATTAAGGAATGAACTCAACCAATGATTCAAGTGTACCAAGCTAGTTGAAAGATGTACAAGTAAAAAAAAACACTGAAATGAACAATAGTTACAATATTGCTAACCAAAATTTTCTTCCATACAGCACAAATAATGTAAGATTACAAGAAAGATTGTGTTTGAGAAATAATTTCTTAAAGCAAGGTAACAGGTCAGAACCTGTGACCTTGGAGAGTGGATGAGTAAAGACTACAAGGTAACAACGGTGTGCAGAGCTCACTCGTATGATGGAGCCAAACATTCATTGACCATGTCGACAAGGTTGGGATTTTCCAGTGCAGCAGTCACGCGTTCTTTGTCATTCAACTGTTTATTTACTGCAAATACAATAAGAAGCACAAATGTAAATAAACAAATAAAAATGATTATGAAGTGGCTAGATGGTGCCTTCTCAAGACGCCATGAGCTAGAGTTGTGCCAAGAACAACTATCAATATGAGCTTTTTCCAGATAAAACTTGTAACAGGAAGCCTTGTTCTTCGATGCAGTGGAATTGTGTTTTTGACAAAGTATGTCACATTGTAAGGTTCCCGTACCCACACAATAAGCACATTATCACTTTTATCAGATAGTGATCACACATCCTAGCTTCAACAGTTATGCTATCAAGCAATATTATTATAAGCCTATCACACAATATTAGGCGGGTTGACTTGGGTTCAGAGTGTGAGCTTAATCTGCAGGCAAGATACCTTTTCATGTAAAACAAAACAGCATTTTTTCGGGATCACAAGATTCTATTTGCATTTCCTTTTCCACAACTTGGAAACCGTGTTTTAGATTCTCAAGAGAATCATAAATTCGTAATTTACCCAAGAAATTGCAATTTAAAGTTGATTATTTCTCTAATAACACCATAGAATATCAAAATTCTCATTTGTTTATCTCTAGTACCACAGTTTAAAAAAAAAAAAAAAAGAAGAGGAGAGTCGTTAGGAAATTGCATATATCCAAGTTCAACATGCCATGTCACACAAATGGCATATAAAAATTAAAAACTTGAAGGCAGAGAACAAGAGACAACCTGCTGCCTCAGTTGCATGAGTCCCTGGGGCAACCCTGATGTCCACCTGCAGACCAGAAAAAGCAGATGAGGGGATGCAATACAAAGTATAAAACAAGAGAACCATACTAGACGAGGCACAACACAAAGTATCAACATCTGAAATACTTTAGTGTAGATCATATTTCAACATTTCGAGATATTACGGCAAGAAAGATAATTAATGATATGCAGTTTTTAGTTTAAGACTTTAAGATACGAAAATGTTTTAATATCTACATCCTTATTCATAAGGGCGATCCATATGTAAAAAGGAAAAGGCAGATAGTCAGATACAAAAACAAAAGGAAGATGCAACAGGGAGTAGGGACAATAGCAATCATCATGTCCATTGTGGCATCAAGTAACCTCTTTTAATGATTTCAAAATGACTAGGTCATAAAAACTCAAAACAGAACAAGCAAGGAAATGATGCATCTTGGTGAATACGAATTACTAAGTCAGCCAACTCTGGAGCACAGCTAGTGCATCTTCACAGCAGGATTTAATTTAACCCCCATAATAGGCGTCGTAATGCCATCCAAAATTCTGTGGCATATTGTTACTGCCTACCAGACAACAAACCTAGATTAACTATAACCACATACAACCTGCTTCGAAAATGTTCCTTCACCATCATCATAACCCTAAATTTAATGCCTAACCAATGAAAAATATATTTTCCTGAATATTACAAGGAAAGCATTTAGCTTTGTTACATATCAATCTGTCAATAGGAGGTTTCACTAACTATTTTCAGTAAGACAGTGCAAAACGTGAACATGTTTTTACAGGGCCATCCTAAATGTTTTGCTGTCGAAATGAAAATTAGACACTACTAATAAGAGGATAAAATTGTTGAAATACAGAAGTATAATTCATTAATGATCACATTTTAAAGATTGCAAAAGTTAACAATGGAAAAGAGATTCAGAAATGGGAAATTATTCTTGGCAATCCCAAGCAGATTAAGAACTTAAGAGTTAGAGCAGTTCAGATGGCCATAAACTTGAACTCTCAAGTAATATAACCAAGGATGACAAAACATGGGTATTTGGTACACTGATAGCAGAGAGGGAAGCATCACTATCTTGCAAAACATAGAAGGTTCATAATACTGGACCGCTTTAAGCCCCCGTTTGGTATCCATATACTGATATCAGATATCAGATATGGGTATTAGATATCGATATCGAAGATATGGGTATCAAATCCGATATCTCATATCTAATATCCCGTTTGGTATGAGAGGATATGGGTATCAACCTAAACCTAATTCCCCTTTCTCCCTTCCCGTTCCTCCGGCCACAACACACAAAGTGACTCAATCACTGACCGACAATGCCCAAAATCCTCACTTCAAAAATCCAGTAGCCACCATCGTATATTTCAATCGAAGAACCAGCCCCTGAAACCGTCACCGGAAACCCACAGACCACCTGAACCGTCACCGGAAACCCACAGACCACCTGAAACCCATCCGAAGAATCAGCCCCTACAAACCAGATCTGTACAAGCGACCCCCTGAACCGTCACCGGAAACCGAGCAGCGAGCCAAGCCAAGGAAGGAGAAACGCACAGACTAACCAAGAGACCTCTTTGCCCTCATTGATGGACTTGCGAGCGAAATCGACATCAAGGTTGAAGATCCCCTCCCATGGATTGTGAAGAATACAGAACAAAGATGAGGGAAGGAGAAGCGGCTGATAGCCTATTAGAAAAAACCCATATCCCAATTTTTTGGGGTATATGGAAGTGGTAATATTTACAAAGGAATTGGGATATGAGGATATGGGGGTATATCAATTTGATATCCATATACCCACATGCCAAACAAGGATATGGATATGGGTGATATCCATACCCATATCCCATATCTTGATATGGGTACCAAACAAGGGCTAAATACTTTCATGTCTTGGTCTACGGTCACTTCTCTCAGTGGCTGAAAGCTTAAGGATTGTCATTCAGATATTTTTTTACTGCAAGGTAGCTGCAGGAAACCCCATGGATACATTTCTTAGCCAACTAGTTCCTAACAATCTATGACATCAAGGAAACTTATGAACTGACTAAGCTTAAAACCTCTACCCAGGAAAAGGAAGCACATGTATTTGAACTAGAAATATACGCGGGAAAACAAACAGACAAGGTAAACTAATATTGCCATAGAAAAATGGACACACCTTGAAACGAGAAGGCAAACTCCGTAGAAGTTTAACCCTCAGGCAGAGGCCAATCACGGTTGCCATGCTGCAATGCTCAACTGTGGGTGTAAACGTGACCCTGCATATAAAAAGTAAATTTATAACTCTTTTCAATGAAAATCTGTAGACTTGTAGACATTCTATAAGTCAAGTAGTTCATATAACCTGATATGATTACGCTTGTCGTCAATTTCAACAGAGTCCTCGGTAATTACTTTAAGCTCTTCCAAAGAATATGGATGCTCAGGGTCCTTTATGTCTCTAATATGGTGTATGAAGAGTTAAGAAAAAACAAATGTCCCTACAATATTGGCCACTATTACTAATCTTAACAAAGTAAGAAAATTACCAATAACCACAATTCATAAATAATTTACATGATATGATTCCAAAGCATATACCACACAAAAAGAAAAGCATCCAAAGACAGTAAATGAAACAAATAAAAGCCCTGAAATCAAGAGAGTTCAACGAACCTGAAACACAAGATGTAGCAAAATGGTATGAAGTGATATGTACAAACAAGTATACATGGCTAACAAGTTTATCATCCAGAAATACTGGATTCATCACAAGCACCTATTGGCTATTGTTATTAACTACTGAGAATGCTATTTTCAGAATTGAAAGCATCAACTTCATAAGAAGCCCTAAAATCATGAGTGTTCAACGAACCTGAATCCCAAGATGTAGCTATGGTAGGAAGTTACATTTACAAAAAAAAACGCAAATGGCAATCAAATTTATCTTCCAGAAATACTGGATTCATCACAAGCATCTATTGACCGTTGTTTCTGAGCATTGAGAATGCTATTTTCAGAATTAAGAGCATCCAATTCATAAGAAGCTGCATTCGGAGGGAAGGGGAAAAAAACCTAAACAGGGAAAATTAAGAAGCAAGACGAAATTCTAAATCCGACGAATAAAATTAGGTTGAAACATGATGAATAGAAGAAAAAGGATATCGAAAACTTCGAGCTGATCGATTGCGTCAGCGGAGTATTCATCTTCAACCTCGCGCACTTCAGGCCGAATCCTCCGCTCTTTCTTCTCGTATACAGTTGGATTTGCGTTAATCAATCCCGTCATCGTCTTTCTCTGTCTTGTTCGACCTCCTCTGTTAAGACGACGACGCCGGCGAGGAGGATGGGGGGCTGAGGGCGGAGGAAGTCGGCGACCGCGTTTCAACTGAGGCGGTCTTCAGATAACTCGGGAAATTTTGTTGCACCGACCCAATAAAGACGGGGAAGGAAATTTCGGAGTACTCCTTTTTTATTTATTTTATTTTATTTTATTTGGGTTACACTTAACAAGGTCCATTATTTTATCTATATCTAATATAATACTAAAACACTTGCAATTTATGACACGTGGCAGTTATACATTTAAAGTTAGAAATTTAAGATAAATCCCCAATTGCTTCTCCAATTGTTTAAAATTCTTCAATTTTTTTACGTGGCAGACTCTAATTAAACCTAGCCCCACCTTCAATTTAAATTTAAATTAATTAATACCTATAATTTTTATCATGCTTAATGTGTTTCAATTTTTAATTAATTTATTTTTATATTAATGTGTTTACGTTTTCATATTTTCATATGATTGCCATGTTCTTTTAACAAACACATCTTTTTTACTCTGTTAATTTTATTTTATTAGCACCTAAATAATTTAATTCGATTTTTTTTGAAAACTTATAATTTGATTGTTATAGATACCAAGAGTAGTTCACTGATGGGCATTTATATAAGATGGTACAGCACATAAGAGTACATGCTAAATAATTTTTCTATTAATTCTGGGCCTGTATTTAATCAATTCTAATGGAAATAATTACTGCATATTAATAAATTGTAAATACCATTAACAATTGAACTTCTTAAAATACGGTTTTCATAAATAAATAAGTTGCATTTTGATCTTTCATTGATATTTTAATCTTTTATGCCATTATTTTTTTAAAATTGTTCATTTAAAAAAATTGTTAATCATCTCTATCAAATTAAATCATATAAAACTTTTATTTTAAAAAAACATTGTTAACTTATAGTATAATTAATTTGCTATTACAAATCTTTACATGTTTGGAAATTATTTTGCATTATTTAAAATTATTTTGCATTGTTTTTTTTTACTGTTATTTTACAATTACGATCCACTTCTATAATTGTTTTTACTTCCCATTATTTAGTTTATATTTAAAATAATCTTTCTAATATGTACCCTTAAAACATACAGTAGGTTATAAAGAACCTTGATTTGGGAAGAATCCCTTCCAAAAATGGATAAACCCTAAGAAAATATTTTTTTAAATATAAAATAATTAAATTTGGAAAATTATTTCCAAATCAAAGTAATTGATGCCCTTGAAAAATTAATAAATAAACCATATATTTTTATAAAAATTGATAACGATCAATAAATGTCTACATGTTTCTTTTTTCCCTTTTTAAAGATTTTTTAAAATGGACATGCAAACAATCTACAAATTATATAATAAAAACTTCATTTTTGTTAGTATTTTCTAATAATAGTAATAAAGGTTTAAAATAAGTTCAATTTTAATTTTGTATTCATTTTTTGAATTAAAATTTACAAATATATGAAATTAAGAAAATGATCTAATATCTTCGGGGATTAGGATAAAAATTTAAGAACATGGTTAATATAAATAAATCAAATTAAACCAAACATTTTCATGTGTTTTCGAATGAATTCAGTTGTGACATTTAACATGGCCTCGCTTTTGATTAAATGATAAATTAATTATTTCTTTTCCCTAATTGTCAGATATTTTTATTGGTTGACAGTTATTTATGTGTTTATTTAAATTAATCAATTATCGATAATTGTTAAACATTAAAAAAAATTAAAATTTCTTTTCATTCTAATATTTTTAAAAAAAAAAATTAATATTCCCTTAAGAAGCTTTTCATCCAAATAGGTATTTTTACATTTTTTAATCAAATAATTTATTTTATGAGTGTATCTGGAAAAAAAAAACGTTATGAAAGGGTGTCTTTGAATTCCAACATATTTTAATTACGATTTATAAGGTATTTTATTTAAAAGATATATCATTTTAAGCACATTATATTTGTATCTTTAACAAAAATTTAGTATACACTAAAGACATAGTTTTTTTTTTGTTTTTTTAATTGTGAAAACATTTAAAGTCAAATAAATCAAATATTAAACTGAATCATGTATAGGTGAATCCTTAAAAATGTCCCTCTTGAATATCCTTCGTAACTTTAAGTTATTTTATCACTTTTTAACTCTTTTTTGTTCCATATTTTTATATCCTTCCTTAGACATTTCAAATCTCAAACCCGACCATGCTAGGAAGGTGAGAAATTGACGTTTTGCCACATATATTATATATTGATATAATATAAGCATTTTTTTTATATCCAAATTTATATTATTTTGTTATATTGTTTTCATATTATTATAATAGTATAATACATCTAAAATACAATGTAAATAAATTATGGTAATATCTTCTATAAAATATAATATACTTTAAAAATCCCGTGCGTTATGCACGGGTACTATGCTAGTATTACTTAAAACCAAAGCCTTTTGGCCACGTGTCGCATCCTCGAGCGAAGCTATTTAAGGCAATTCCTTTTTATTTAGAATTGGGATTAATTCAAAACTTTTTTTTAAAAAAATAATGTTAATATTAACTATACAATATTATTTTATTCCATATTAATTACACATTATTATTTCCATTTATTTTTTAAACAATATGATGAATTCAAAAGCATTTTTTTATATAAAAAAAATTATAGTTCCAAATATATGATTTTTCTATTTTAGGCAATTCCTTTTTATCTAACCAATGGGATTAATTCAAAACTTTTTTTTTAAAAATAAAGATAATATTAACTATACACTGTTTTCATTCTACATTAATCACACAATATCATTTCTATTTAGTTTTTAAAACAATTGGATGAATTCAAAAGCATTTTTTTATAAAAATAATAATATATAGTTCCAAATATATGATTTTTTGGAGCAGCCAATCTAAATATAATGAAAACTATTGTTGTTCTTATAATAAACTTAAAATTTGGATTTTCACCCAACCAACCTAATATAAACTACATAAAACCTTAAATGATAAAAAATTTAAACATTTTTTTAATGATTTCCTCCCGGTCTATATATATAATGAGAAATATTTTTGCTTAGATGTGATAATCACTTTAATTTTATGATTTCCTCCCAATCAACTTAACCTAGGAAAAAATCCAACTAATGACATTTGTACAAGTTCTTCAATTAATCTAGCTATATCTAACTAATAAACCATAAGAATTTTTTATTAGGTGTTACAACCACTTTTATTTTGAGATCGATTTTCACCCAATTAATCTATTCTACTCAAATCTTAAACTCATGTAATTTTTACACATTTTTCAGAAATATTATTATTATTTTTTTCTATTTTATATTAACGTTTTGTAATAGTTTGTTTAATTTTGTAATATTGTAGTAATTTTCTATACTTACAAAATTTTATATTTATTTTAAAAAAAAATAAGCGCCATGGCGCGGGGACTTTACTAGTTTTATATTATATTATTTTAGTGTATGATTTATTTTTCAATATTTTTATTAATTTCTACCTTGTAGATATCGAGGAAAAAAATTTATGAATCAAATTTTTTTTTCTAGAAAATTTGCTCCTCCTCTAGAAAAATTTATGAATCAAAATTACAAATAACTAAACCCCCAAATCTATATTATAATACTAAAGGAGAAGTCGCCTACGACATGTGGCGACTTCTCCTTTAATGTAGCGTTTTATTTATTTATTTAAGACTAATTGATTTCTTTTAATTGTTTGTTATTTTATTGTTAAGATCTAAACTTATCTAATCTAATTTAGAGGATATCCTAACCAAATCTTAAAAAATCAACGTGATGTAAATATATAGGATTGATTTGGATAAGGCTATCGGTAGTTTTTTTTGAAGATTAATTGATTAATTTTAATTGTTTGTTAATTTTTAATTGATTTATTTTAATTTTTTTGTTAATTTATTGTTAATTTATTGTTAAAATCTATACTTATCTAATTTAGAGGAGATCCTAACCAAATCTTCAAATATCAACGTGATATAAATATATATGATTGATTTTGATCCCATCAACCTGCTATCGGTAGATCTTTTGTATTTTGAAGATTAATTGATTTATTTTAATTGTTTGTTAATTTTTAATTAATTTATTTTAATTGTTTGTTAATCTATAGTTAAAATCTAAACTTATCTAATCTAATTTAGAGGAGATCCTAACCGGCTAAATCTTTAAAAATCAACTTGATGTCATTCCCCTTTCTGTGCTCTCTTCATTTAAATTCTTGAACAAATTTGTTTAATTGATTTATTTGGATCCCCTGAGACAACCGGTTGAACAAGACTAAGGTGATGTCAATCTCCTTCCTGTGCTCTCTTCATTTTAATTCTTTCGGACTAGCTATTATCCCAATATGTGTTAATTCTTTAGGACTAGCTATTATCCCAATATGTGTTCATGCTGAGATTTTTAGCATTTGTAGATAATTATGCATTCTTTGTTCTAATTGTGGCTATATGCAGAGAATCACGCGATGTCAAAAAACAAAGGCAAGACCTCCATAGAGAACAACGGTAATGTGAAAAGGAGAGGTACGTTAAATATTATATCCCTATAATCTATTATCGTTAAATACTTAATTTATTAACACTGCAATCATCTTCTTCACTTCATTGATTCTTTATTATAAAACCGATTTTTTTAGGCCATGAACAATTTCATTACCTAGACGAGTTACTACCACAACAAGAAAACACCTCAAGAATTCGATGCAATATAATTGTTTGTGTTTTAAGAATGTCGAAAACCCTGGAACAGTTCATTCGATTGACATTATTTTGATCGAGGAAAAGGTATTTGTGTTTAAAGATTGATTTTTTTTGGTAGTGAGATTGATTAGTGTGTTTACTGTTTGTCTTTAGGTTTGTTATATTTCAACTTCGGTGACTACCGTTCGGAAAATCCTATACTACGAAAACAAAAATATATAAAAATCATCATCATCATATCTGTACACACTTCATCTAATAAATAGATCGCATTTTGTTAGTCTTTTTCCATCCTTTATAGCATTAATTAGTGTGTTTAAGCAAATTAGTCTTTAGGCGTACCAATTAATGATTCCTTCGTACTTTATGATGTCTATCTTTTAATTAGTTTCGATTTATTGAAATTGGGTATTGGGCGCCTTCTCCTTTAATATAGGATTTTAAATTTAAATTATTCATTAATTTAAATTTAAAATCATACATGTCATATATTTTCTTCATTTTTTGCATTTTCTTTTAATTCCTTTAAATACAAAATCGGTTGAGATATTCTCGATATATATTTTTGTTTGTTGGTTTAGATATTCTTCGGATAAGATAAAAATTAAATCATATTTATCTTAATAAATCTTTGATTTTCACACATATCTTAACAAATTTTCGATCTTCTCGGTTGATTAAAATCAAAGATTTTCCTGTCATGCATTACATTTTCCATCTAATTTTAATTTTTATAACTTTTATTGTTTGTTTATACCATCAAGATCGATATATTTATTGATCAAAAAATAAAATCCCTAGGGCCGGCCTAGGTGGAATAGATTTAATTTCTTCATGAAGAAAATGCATTATATTTTCCATCTAATTTTAATTTTTTATAACTTTTGATGTTTATGTTGCTAATTATACCATCAATATCAATATATTTATTGATCAAAAACTAAAATCCCTATGGTCGGCCCCGATGGAATGGATTTAATTTCTTCATATAATTATTTCTATATCAGCGTGATTCATGAAGAAAATTCATTCCACCATTCTTGATTACCAAAACATCATCTACATGACAAAACATTATCACCATTATATACTTTGATCCATTTGGAAGATTCAATTTTTTTTAATTAGCTCAACTATATCTCAAACTTATTGTTTAGGTTTATTTTTTTAAATTGCATTATTTATTTAGTTTCATTATTATTCTAATATTATTAGCATTATATTGATACTAATAATATTTACAAGTTTTACCAATATTGCATAACTTTATCCTGATACTTTATTCTAATGCTTAAAGTTTCTTATTATTTAGCATATTTATTTATTTTAGTATTCAATATGTTAGAGAATGTTTATTTTTTTATTACATTGTGAATTGTGATACTTATAATATTTATGTGAAAAATAATGAACGACATTATATAAACATATATTTTAAAACAAAGATCCGTGCAATGCACGGGGTACTAAGCTAGTATAAGTTTAATAGTAGTACTAATAATAATTATCTTTTAATTTTTATCCACAAGATCCTAAAAAACCACCTCGTGGCTCAAAACAAAGCCTAATCATCCCACCACACAAATCACTTTTTCCGACGAGGCGGAAAGAGAGCCCACAAATTCTACATTGGATTTTCCAATTACTTTTTTATTTAATTAATAATTAATTAATTAATACAGAGTACTATTAAATCCGAAACATCTCCATTTCACTTCACTTAGTATTATCATTATCATTAAACGAAGACAATAAAAAAACATTTCCATTATAAATTAGCCCATGTTATCCCGTCGCATTTTCTACTCCATTTTTTTCACAAACCATACTCTTTCTAACTTCACTGGTCAAATATAAAATCATAGGTAAATGCTATATTTTCAAAACTATAATTATTTTTATTTAGTATTCGTCTCTTTATTTTATTATTTTTATCTTTTAAAATAATTTTTATATTATTTTATAGGTAGTAAATCTACAGTCTATTATTATTGAATTTAAATTATCTACTGATTTAATTGAGAGTTTCTCTCTCTTAGGAGAGAAAACTCTCTCTTGTGCACCCATCCTTCGGGATCTTGAGGAATCGCTCCAAATCAAACCTTTCTTGTCAAATCTCTCCTTCGATCTTGTGGTTTCCGGTCCGAGTCGTCCTCCTTCCTCTTTTCCAGTGAGTTTGGTGTCCGGATTTCTTTCGTTTTCCGGGCATCGTCATTCCCGGTGCCTATCTCTTGTCTTGAGAATTTTCCGGCGTCTGCGCCGCCTTGGTCTCCATCCGGCGTTGGATTCCTCGTGGTGGGTTGTGTTCGCCTCTTCATCCTCCTCCCTTGAGTCTCGTCCTCGGCTTGTTCAGCGGTGGCTGGTGTTTCCGCCGCCGCCCTCCCTGATCCATCTTTTTTGGGTGTTCCATCAGCCCTGTTTAGGGTTGTCGGGGTGGGTGTTTCGGTTATCGATTTGTGAAATTGGGTTGGGGCTTCTTTGCGTCGGAGGCTTCCGACCTGTTTGCTTCCATTGGCGTGGTCGATTAGCTTGCACTGGCCGGAGTTCATTCTTGCCCTTCAACTCCGATCGTCGGTGTTCCTCTTTGGCCATGGCGGGCCTGTTGCTTGTGCTTCGGGCCCAAGGCATAGCCTTGGGCCCGGGGCAGCCCGTAAGTCTCAAAAAAAATAAAAAAAAAATAAAAAAAAAATGAATTTTTATCTATATTTATAAAAATTCATTTATTTAAATGGTGTGTATAACCACCCGAAAGGGTTTGAGAAAATCCCGTAAGGGCTTGTCGAAATTTTGTAGGTGAAAGTTTGTTGGCGTTTTGTTTCGAGCAGTTTGCGGCTTTGCTTCCGATGTTTCTAGGAGATCTTCTGCTTGGTTGAGGGGGTGTGGAGTCTGTAGTCGGGTCTGGCTGTGGTCGTGGTGGTGCGTTCAGGGCGACTCCGTATCCGGGATAGAGTTTCCTTGGAGTTCGTCTGCACTACCCACAGGAGATAGGTCCTGCTGTACTACTGGCCCGCGGTGCTACTGTTCGGTGGTGCTTGGCTGCGTTCTTCGTTGGCTTCCTCAGCGTTTCGGGTGTTTGGTCTTCTTAAAACGTTTAGGTGTAGAGTTCATTTCTGCTTGGCTCATTTCGCTTGTTATTTGTATTTCTGTTTTTAGTTTGCTATGTTAGACGGTTCGCCGTCTGCCGACTTCGGTCGGCCTCTCGATGAGTCAGGCCTGTCTGACCTTCGAATTTTTACCTAATCGAAAAAAGAAAAAAAAATTTATTGAATTTAAATTAATAAATTTTAATCAACTCGCCGTACTAATTTATACTGTTTCGCATTTTTTATTTTTCTCTCACATAAAAATCGAAATTAAGGACGTCCAGCGCGACAACGACTCGCCACGACGACACACACCTTTACTCTCTTCGACTCCTGCGCTTTCATCTCTCTCCCAAACAGGGAAAACCAGGAACTACAAGCCCTAATTTTTTCACCCTCAAATCCAAATCGAAAAATTCCAAACGCTCTTCATTCGATCTGAGCTTCCAGTTGTTCAATTCCCGGTTCATGTTCACCAATTACCCCAGAAATTTCATCATTCTCTGTACGTGCGTGTGAAAGCCCTAATTTTACGTTTTTCCTACCTCAATTGAGGGGTTCATTTGTATTGCTGTTCTAGCTTTCCAATCCCGGGGAAAAAGTGTTTGACGCAGAGTTCGACTTGACAGCGAGTTCAATCCGGGCTGTACGGTAGTTGGAAATGTTTTCTTTGTTAGCATAGGATTTTTTTTTTTGTTTTTTTTTTTATAGTGTGGTTTGATTTTGCATTGTTCTGTGATATTGGCTTGGATTTCTCCGGTGCTTGTAGGATGAGCTTGTGAGGTGTTATTGTTTGTAGTTCGGTTATTTTTTTTCCTTTTTTTTTTCTTCATTTGGGAACCATGGGGAGTACTGAGACAGATAAATCTGCCAAGGATCCCAAAACTCCAACGCCACCGCCGGCCACTACTCAGGTTTTTTATTATATTTTATTTTTGTTACTGTTTAATCTTGATGTGGCCGTTTTGATTTATTATTGATATTGTATTTTGTGGCTTCCTAGTATTGGCACACACATATATTCTTAGAGGTTCTTGCTTTTTTCGTTCAGGAGCAATCTTCAGCTACAAGCACTGGGGCTGTTAACCCTGAGTGGTCTGGATTTCAGGTTTGTGCTTAGAAAGATTGTTTTTGGTTTGGTATTGATATCGGATGATATCTTCATGAGATATGTACCTCCCTCCAAATTAGTATATCAAATAGTCTAAAAAGGGGTAAAATCTAATATCAACATATCGATATCGGTTATATCAAACACTAGATATGAGATATTACGGGGCCTTATAAAGGTTTTTTCTTATGTGGACGCCTCTTTTTGCCGCTATTGAGGTATCTTTTGATTGAGGGATGCAGTTTTCCTTGTTTTTGATAGGCTTATTCTCCTATGCCCCCTCATGGATTTTTGGCATCGAGCCCACAAGCTCACCCTTACATGTGGAGTGTTCAGGTACTGAAGCCATGCTTTCCTTTTTCCTTGTCTATTATTCAAGATTATTAGTTCTTTGGTACCTAATTATGAGTGCTGAGTTCGTAAAAGTTAGCATTCAAGGAAAAATTGATGGTTTTTTGTGTGTTTGTTGGGGTGAGGGGGTCTTATGACAGATCTGATGGTCGAATGAATTCGCACCCCAATCTGAGATCAGAAGATATGTAGTATTTGAATTTTGAAGTGTGTTATCTTTTTTTAAAAAAAAAATATAAAAAGGAGTATTTTTTTACTAATTATGCAGTTCTCATGGACTTGCTTCTCTTAGGATGGTAAAGAGTGAGAATACATTTTTCTCCCTTTGGCATATAGTGTTTCTGTAATCGAGCTTGACTAAGACACTAACAGGTTGATCAGTTGAAGATAACATAGGATCCGGTTTTTAGAGTGTTGATATCCATATTATTTTCTCTGGATGCGTTATTAGAGATTATAATTTTGGGCCGTATCATTTTGTGTTTGTTACTATTTTTGCACACATTTTTTCTCAAGTGTGGAAAAGATTTAGTTTCACTGCTTCCTTTTGGTTTGGCTTTGCTTCCTTTGCAAAGTGCTGATCTTAGTCATGCTGTTTCTCTTTCAATAGCCTATCATGCCACCTTATGGAACACCTTCACATCCTTATATGGCAATGTATCCACATGGAGTGTATGCACATCCTTCCATTCCTCCGGTACAAATGGACACTTCAGTTATTTGTGTATTATGCTCAAGCGAGCGTTGTGCTAATCCAGTTAATTACTTTGAAATTATGGATAGGGAACTTATCCTTATAGTCCATATGCTGTGCCTCCTGCCAATGCCATGCCTGAAGCTTATGTAAGCTTATTATAGTTGAATGATTCTTTTTTTATTAATTTTAAAGGGGAAATGCTTTTGGCAAATATGTTTTGCAGTAAAAATCATAGAGACTTCTTGCAGGGAAACACTCCCATAGGCATGGATGTAGATGGAAAGGTTCCAGAGGGGAAGGAAAAACTACCAATCAAAAGGTCAAAGGGAAGTTTAGGTAGTTTGAATATGATTACTGGTAAAAAAAACGAACAGGGGAAAACCAAAGGACCTTTGGCTAATGGCGCCTGCTCAAAGAGGTATGCCTATGGAGTGTGGAGGTTCTTGAATTTGCTATTGTGTATTTGTGTCCTTGTGATTTCCTTTTATAGAACAAAACTGGCTTGCTAATCATTGAGTTATGTTAGTTTTCTTCTTGACTCAATATCAAATTTGTGGGGGTTATGGTTGTGTTATTATTTCAAAGCATATTATTAAACAGCCACTGTTCCGTATAATTAGTTAGGCACATCATTGAACCAGTATTATTCTGTTGGGTTTCATTGCTAAAATTCATGCAACTACATCTTGTCCTGCAGTGGTGAGAGCGCAAGTGATGGATCAAGTGAAGGAAGTGATGCAAATTCTCAGAGTGTAAGAATCTATGCTAAAATGATTTGTTTATGCCACACATCTGTTGCATGTTGGCACTTGGCATGGGTTCAGTTCACTTATCTTGATAGGACTGTTTTTTTTTTTTTTAATTAGTTTGAAGACTGGTTTCTATTTTTGGTTTCCTTGATCTGCTCATACCTGATGTTCATGATAAAATTATATTGCTTGCAGGACTCTCAGATAAAATCTTCTGACAGACATGAATCTTTAGAAGGTTTATCCCGGCAAGCTTTCTCCAAATTGTGACTAGTGTCTCTTCATATAAAGTGTTAAATCATTTTTTCCCCACTTTTCTGCAGCTGATGCTTCTCAAAATGGTAGCTCTATGCATGGTCCTCAGAATGGTTTATCGAATCCACCTCACGCTGTTGTAAATCCAGCAATGTCTATTGTGCCTATGCCAGCAGCTGCAGCTGGTGTTGTCGCTGGCCCCACCACGAATTTGAATATAGGAATGGATTATTGGGGTGGTGCTGCTCCATCGGCTATGCCTGCGATGCATGGAAAGGTTGCTTCAGCACCAGTTCCTACTGGAATTGTTACAGCTGGATCCCGGGATAACCTGCAGTCCCAACTCTGGTTACAGGTTTAAGTCATCACCACTCTTTGAACTATATCTCTGTCAAGTGCTAGTACTCTAGTGTAAGTTTAATGTTTTGATAAGTAGCATTAGCATCATTCTACTCCATTTCTCGATCCTATTAATACCAGACATGCTACTCCTTCCGTCTCAAAATTTAGGTCGTTTTAGGTCATGATTCTTGTATCAAAATAGATGTCATTTTAGGTTTTCTAGGTAGGAGATACTCCCTCCGTCTCAAAATTTAAGTCATTTTAGCCTTATACACAAATTTTAATAAAAACACTCATCCATCAATCAACATCATCATTCCACTAACTTTTTCATTAATTTTATTACCCACTACATTTTTTAACCAATCAAAACCTTCAAAAAAGCCAACAACACACAAATCAATACAAATCATTACTATCAACTACCTAGAAAACCTAAAACGACATCTATTTTGATACAAAACTAAAGAGCTAAAATGACATCTATTTCGAGACGGAGGGAGTATTAATGATTTATATCGATTTGTGTGTTGTTGATTTTTTTAAAGATTTTGATCGGTTAAAAAATGTAGTGGATATTAGTAAAAAACAATAAAATCTATGAAAAAGTTAGTGGAATTATGATGTTGATTGATGGGTGAGTGTTTTATTAAAATTTGTGCAAAATCCTAAAACGACTTAAATTTTGAGACGGAGGGAGTATTAAGCAGGACAAATTTGATTGGACTGTTTAGGATCTCTAGACGTAGTTTATGAAACTGATGTCTGCTGTTTAAGCTGTATCAAATATATTTTAACCTGATAAAAATAAAGCATTCAAGGAACAATATTATTCGTAACTTGTGTGACATTACATGTAGTCCCCTTCATCTGCTTTCTATAGGCTTCTTGCTGACGTGACAAGTTTGAGGGTAACATATCTTTAAACTATTTCTTAGCTGTTCTTGTTGAAAGGGTAGTTGTATTTGTTTATTAGGTACTATAGAGGAGTGAAATGAATATATTTTAAATTCATGTGCTAATTGCTGGTCACGCATGTGCATTAGGTTCTAATCTACAGGTTTTACCGGGATAATTAAGTTGCATTGTATTCTGCTCATAATGTCCAACCTCTTTTTTATGCCTCGTACTTTTACCACATCGGTTTTAGGATGAGAGGGAACTTAAGAGGCAGAGACGTAAGCAGTCAAATAGGGAATCTGCTCGGCGTTCAAGATTGCGCAAGCAGGTGGGGAGGGGACATTTCTCTTTTGTTGTTACATCTATTTGTCTGAATTTCTTCCAGGTCTGATTCTTATTGTTCTGAGCTGTGCATTATTGAACTAGGCTGAGTGTGATGAGCTGGCACAGCGAGCTGATGTTTTGAAAGAAGAAAATGCAAGTCTTAGATCAGAACTCAGTCGCGTCAGGAATGATTATGAGCAGCTTCTAGCCGAGAATAAAATGCTTAAGGTAACCCTTTGTCATCGCTCATCATCCTTTTAGTTAATGATCTATCAGGTAGGTGAAAAAAAGGCAAGTATCTTGTTCTGGACTTCAGGTGATCAAGAGTTCTAAGCATTTTCATCTCTTGTTCAATATGTTTTCATTCAGCGCTGAATGTTAGAACTGAAAAGCGATCTTCCCTAGGGTCTGGTTGAATTCCAAAAGAATGCATTTTGGCCACTTATCAGTATAAGTGATCTTATAATGCATTTCAAGCAGAAAAATGTCTTATAAGAGTGATATTTACATAGATTCTCAGTATGTCAGCAATACTGCCAGCAAAAAGAGTTTTTTTTTAATGACTCGAAGCAAACCTCGTAGACAACTACAGAATATAACAACTCAAAATACTTCGGTTTAGGATTTTCTAATTTCTATTACCTCCTCCCATGATTGACAAAGCCTTGTGATTGCAGGATAAGCTTGGGGAAAACTCTGACAATGCGGAATTGGTTAGGACTAATCATCCGGCTAATGAAAGCCAACCAACCGGGCAAAGCGAGCAAGGGGAAAGTGGTCACTAAAACAATAGTCCGTCCCCGGTTTAGACTGCCTACTTCAGTAGCACGGACTGACCCAGTATCTATAGTTGAAACCCTTACATCTAACACAACCAACGTGTGCTGAACCTGACCCAATTCTAGGTGCAGGAACAGGTATGAATCCTATTATCCTCTTGAACTCTGCAATTCAGCAATCCAATCTTGGTGATGCCTGTTTATTTAGGGCTGCGATGCTATGCACGACATGCCATGTAGCGTACGAAATTAGTGTTACACCAACTCCTAATTGTTGTGTAGAGAGGTATGTTTTGTTACCTATGCTGTTAATTGCCTGGAGTGTAGCTTTAAAAATTACGCGGTGAGATATGTAGAAGTCTGAACTCGGGAAGGTACAATTTTAGATAATTTAGTTCTGTATGGCAGATGATATTTGATGTTTTGCCATCGCTATTTATGGTCATAAAACCTTAGTAGTTTTATGATCTAAAACTCCCCTTTGACCGCCTATACGAGTAGAAGCTTCTGTAATATCTGGATTGTTTTTTTCGGTGTTATTGTTCCGATTTGCCATGGCTTGTATGTGAAATCCGAGTAGAAGCTCATTCAAGGCATGATCTCACAGGAGTGACTTCTTCATCCTATTGGATAGATGTGCTATTCGACGTGAGCCGAGTCGCATTGGTTTGGTTGGCCCGATGAGTGGATAAAACGATAAAATGCTTCCTTGCAGGTTTTAAAGATGCACTCTTTACCGATCTTGAACTTGAAACCCT
Source organism: Persicaria maculosa (assembly GCA_963922045.1). NCBI lineage: Eukaryota > Viridiplantae > Streptophyta > Magnoliopsida > Caryophyllales > Polygonaceae > Persicaria > Persicaria maculosa. The sequence goes on along the minus strand of OY998255.1, from coordinate 76,193,734 downwards.
TGGTTAAGAGAGAACCATTGTTGTCAACTCACTCATCTTGCTCGAAAATTTGTTCGAGGAATGGGTGTGTATATTTTGACCCCTAGATCCTGACAAAAAAAAAAGATCATTTATTTTGATGTAATAAAAGTTACTCCGAAAATGATTTTTCAATCCTATGTGCAAAATTTGGAAATATTTTTCAAATTTTAATGAGTTTAGTCGATTATTTTTTTGGTAGAGAATATTTTTCCGATTTGGGATCTTATCATAGGTCCTTATTATGTATTAAAAAAAGAGCTGATTAATGCAACTTTCAAATAAACTAGCCTATAGCCCGTGCGCTACGCACGAGATTTTTAACATAGTAATGATGTATAAAACATAGTACTCGACTGAACCTTACCTTCGACTAATATGATACAAGGAGCGACACATAAATTATTTTAACATGGTTTCATAAAGTAAAATAAGTCAACTACAATCCACGCAAATAAAAATCAACTAAGTCATAACATCTGCATGCATATGTCCTCAACACAAGTTTCTACAAACTATACGTTGTAAAACCCTCTTTATATACTACATTAGTAGGATACATAATCCACGTTCTTTATATACTACATTAGTAGAGTACATTGGAGATAAGATAAAACTCGACAAAACACCACGTCTTAAAGAGATGAAATTTTGCTAAATTCCAACAAAAGAAAAGTTAACAGGCTACATAACCCACATGAAAACATTTAGTTTATGCTAAAATGATGTCAAATGTTACTAATCACACTGTTGTGTCGCCTCCGGTAACAACCTTCTTGGTTGATGACGATTGACCTTCACCACTCGTAGTGCAAGTGTACTCATCTTAAGATTCATGGGATCGCTTTGATGGAGTGAGGACAATACTTGAAGCATTGGAAGGAGCTTCGGGTTGAGGAGACAAATGATCTGAATCATAATCCTATAACACCAGACACGCATGAACGATATATGCATGCACTTAGTATTCTTTAAACCATAGAATAAAAGAAAAGGAACAACCACATGTAATAGGTAAAAAAAAAACCACCTTCGCAAAAATCAGGTGATTTTCAAACTTCTCAATCAATGACTCATCCTCACTGACTCTCTTGACAGAATACGCATCACGTGGATGCTCAATATTGTATTGTCCAACATCAACAACGAACACATACTTACGAGAGAGAAGCTTGTTGAATTCGGGGGGAAATGTAAGCTTGGAATCTCCCTATAAAAAAAACAATAACAAAACAACACAATTGATATGATGCCAAGTAGACTAAAAAACACAATAATTACATACAAATATGCATTAGATCGAGGGAGTGAACCATCTGAGCACGTAAAGTAGAAACATCCTTTTTAAGTAGCTGGATGGCTGCTTGATTGAACAATGTCATCTTGGCAGTCCCCGTAGCACCCTCCACAATAATCCGAAGCAGATATCTAAATGGTAAATGAATTAGCATCAGTCATGACAGCAAGGAACTAAAAATAGTAAAAGAGCGTGGGTAATTGAGATGCTTTGCCAAATATTTAGGTCGTTGTTCCTATTAAAACAAACATACAAAACCTATGCAAACATATGTAAACTGACATGAAATACATCATCATACATACCTTTATTCAGGGAACTTGACATGTATAGAACAACTATTACACCAAAACATAGAGTCCTTATATATAGCCTTTTTGTTGCAAACTTTGCATCCATTATACGCCCAATCCACATCTTTGCATATTTGGGCGATACGTCCAACAATAACTACAGTACACGGTTGTTAACCAAAAAAATGTAAGCAAAAATAATCACTTAGGGAACTTTAATTTCATACAGTAACTAATAGTATTTGAAAATGAAGACGAAATAAACCTCGGCGATTTTATGTAAGGATTGGATGCATTGCTTAGAATCAATTGGAAAGGGATCTTGCACAGGTGTTTGAGACAATTCTGCAATGGTTGATCTCACGAGAACATTTGAATTTCCATCACACCACCTACATTGCACAACATGTGAAAATAGGTAAAGAAAGTTCATATTCGACAAGAGTCCTATATCAACTTGACATATAAAATGATAACCTTTCTTTGAAGGTTGCAATCTCCGGTATTGTTCAATCAAAATAGAGCTTTGTTCCGTTGGAAGCATTATTCAAGATAAATCCACCTGAAGTTATTAGTTCAGAGAAGACATAATGATCATTTATAGTGATGAACGATAAAGGCAAGTGAATGACCAATAAAGTAAAGAGGGATCGGTGATACGAGCCTCCAAACTTCTTCACCTTTGCAAATTTGATGTTTACAAACACCTTTTCTTCTCCAACGCTCGTCAAGTGATTATTCAATTCATGCGCATACTTATTCCACAGAGTGCAGTTCAGAGTTTCATTGCTGAAAATGAATTAAAATGAAAATGATAAATTATAAGCATTAACCATGTAGTTCTTAATACTTGTACAGAGTGCAGTTCAGAGTTGGTAATGTAAGCGATACATAACAAATTTAAATGGAAACTAACACTTCATTTTCCAAGGCGAAATCAAGTTTCGCAGGTGAAGACGAATCGTTCACGTCAGCTTGAAGGGGAGAGAACTTGGTAATGTAACCAATCACATCTACATTAGAGAAAACACAAGCTGAAACTCATATCATCAAACCAGAAACAACAACATAACCAATAAAAATATTTGATGTAGTGAATATACACAATTACCAATAGCAGAATCATGGTCAAAAACGTTGCAGTTGATGTCCCTGAGATCAACAAAGGTAAAACTATGCAGAGGAATGTTCAGCCCTTCAATCCGAGAAACAACGGTCTTGAAAGTGAAGATAAATTTGTACTTGTGAGGAGCAAATCTGACGAAATCCTTGTTCTCAGAGAGAAGAAAATTATCGAACGAATATAATCCGCCCTCCTTGATAAAAGGTGAAAATTTGGCAACATTCTTTTTTGTTATCATCCCCTGAATGGTATCCCGATGTGCAGAAGATCATATATTGTATAAATGTATAATAAATATATATGGGATGAAAACAAAAAACAAATCAATTTATAACCAGTTCATCCATGATAATAAGTTGAATTCCGTCAACGTCCTTAGAGTCTCGATAAGACGTTGTCCAAAGAACGGTAATCCTTCCCCTAATTGTCCAAATTTTGTCTGTGGATCCATCTAAGGTGTTGATGGTATCTACGGGTGGTGCCATTTGAAACCTGTAGCACGTAACCAAATAACGAAGTCAAATTAACAACACAAACATCGAAATGTTTTCACTCGAAACACATCATGTTTGCTGAAAAACTAAGTAAACGTACATGCGCACTCTAGGATGGATGTTCGGAAATCGATTGAGCATCAACTGAAAAATATAAGTTCAAGAAGTTACACAACTGAACAATGATTCCAAAAAAAAAAGGTACAATGATACCTTCAACAGATGTAGAAATGAGTAGGAAAAACAGAATACCTTGTTTGTGGTTTTTGTTCCTCGGATTGGAAGCCTCGTTATGAGCTTAGTAGGCGAGTGGGGGGGGGGGGGGGGGGGGGGATAACTAAGTAACTAAGGTAATTCAGCTTTAAGAGAAGGGCAAAAATGTATTTTTTATCCAAATATTTCAACATAATTTTAAACTGACGGAAGTTACCATGTTGCATAACTAATTTGAAGGTGGGGTGATTAAAATAGGTAGTGGGATTAGTGGGATAAAATTTGGAATATTTCAATATAATTTGAAACTGACGGAAGTTACCATGTTGCATAACTAATTTGAAGGTGGGGTGATTAAAATACGTTTCGGCTATATACACCGCAAATCCCCACGTCCTTAAGGACGTGCAGGTGGGGTGTACTTTTTTTTTTTTTCAAACCCGGACGTGCAAGCCCGTCCCTTAAAGACGAAGATGACGTGCCTCTTCGTCTTCATCGTCTTCTTCTTCGTCAGAATTGAGCGAGAGAGAGCCGGAGCCGGAGCGAGAGAGCCGAGCGACCCAGAGAGAGAGAGAGAGACCCAGAGAGAGAGAGAGAGACCGAGAGAGATGGAGACAGAAAGAGAGAGAGACCTCGAGGCGGCGGTGGCGGCCTTGGAGGCGGAGGCGACAGGGATGGAGGTGGAGGGTGGTGGTGGGGGTGGAGCATCGGGGGAGGCGGTGGCGCCGGTGGCTGAGGGGCTGGTGGTGCTGGCGGGTGTGGCGGCGGAGAAGGGTGGTGGTGGTGGGGCGGCATCTGGCGCCGGCGAGGAGGAGGGTGGTGGTGGTGGGGCGGCGTCTAGCGCCAGCGACGGAGGCCGAGCAGTGGCCGAGGAGGAGGCGGAACCGCCGCGGAAGCGTCGGTCCATTGAGGTGTCCCCGATCCCGACTCCACCGGTACGTTATTTGAATTACTATTTGTTTGATTTATTTTTAGAGTTTTATAATAGAAATTTATAGAATATATGATTGATAATATATATTGTTTAATAGAATATAATTGAAAATAGATTTTTTGATTTATTTATATATTATAATATTTTTTTATAGTATATATTTTGATAGAATAGAATATATTTGAAAATAGATTTTTTGATTTATTTATATATTATAATGTTTTTTTATAGTATATAGTTTGATAGAATAGAATATAATTGAAAATAGATTTTTTGATTTATTTATATATTATAATGTTTTTTTATAGTATATAGTTTGATAGAAGAGATTATAATTGTAATTTGATAGAATATAATACATAGAAAAAAATTACAATTGAAAGACAATAAAAAACATTAAAATATATTATAATACTTCAAAAGTATTTAATTAACATTAAAATATATTTGAATATATTAAAATATATTCAAATACATAAAAATAAATTTATATTGAAAGATAATAAAAAACATTATAAAAAATATTAAAATAATTCAAAATACATAAAAATATAATAAAATACATAGAAATAAATTTAAATTTAAGAAAATAAAAACATTAAAATATAATAAATTATAATAAAATACATAGAAATAAATTTAAATTTAAAGAAAATAAAAACATTAAAATATAATAAATTATAATACAATACATAGAAATAAATTTAAATTGAAAGAAAATAAATACATTAAAATATAATAAATTACATTAAATTATAATATAATAAATTATAATAAAATACATTTCATAATAACAGGCAGGGAGGCTTCTGAGGGGGGACGGTACCCTCCGGCCTGTTACATTCGCCGACCGGGCAGCGGTCAGCCAGATTCCAGCCACAGTCGACGATCTGCTCGCGTCTGCAGATCGGTTACAGCAGTCGATGGGGACCCCCCCGGCCGACGAGAACGACACCTTCTGGTCGGGTATGCCAGGTTGGGATCCTTCTGGCGATGCGATGATGGGGTTGCAGCCCTCTTTAGAGCCCCTAGAGGTTTTGAGTAGCTGTATCACCGACGTAGTCGCTGGGCGACGGGCCGACATGGGTAGAACTCCTACTCGTGTTCCACCCACCATCCCGGAGGCATCTTCTTCAGCCGTTCCGGAGACTTCTGCTTCAGTCGTGCCGCCGGAGGCTTCTACTTCAGCCGTGCTAGAGGCTTCTACTTCAGCCGTGCCAGAGGCTTCTACAGCCGAGCCTTCGACCTCCGCCACACCAGCGGCGATCTCCTTGGGGTCTGCAGATGATGTGATCCCTGACGTCGTTGAGAAGGCTGATGACGGTCAGGAGGGGCAGGCTCAGGGCCAGGGGGGCCCACAGGTAGAGCTCGAGCCCATCCCTGCGCAGGCTGCCGCACCGGCTGCGCAGGTCGACCCTTTGTTGCCGCTGGGAGATCTGCTACTGTCTTAAAGGCATCACCGGGCGTACCATGTGTGGAGAGATCCTACGGTGGAGCTGCCGCTGCTGAAGTTCCACCACCGGGCGACTCACTTGGTGCCTTTCGAGCCCTACATATTTGAGGGACCGGGGACATGGGTGCAGGATCTGCTCCCATCCGGCGTCCCCCAGCTGAGGTCACTCCATTGGCAGTGTGTCGACGAGTTCACCTGCACGGCATTTTTGGAGCATTGGCACCCGGAGACCAGCTCCTTCCACTTTCCATGGGGCGAGATGACCATCACGCTGTATGATGTTGCGTGTCTGATGGGACTTCGGATTGATGGCCAGCCTTGCACGTCACATCTACCCGCGGGAGCTCTGGTCCCGGCCATCGCGGAGTACTACCAGCTCACCCCTGCGACTCTGAAGTCGTACAGACACGCTGGCGGCCCTCCAGTTACTGAGTTTACTCGCCGGTGGCAGCAGAGACACGGGCCGCTCGTCGACCCCGCCCCCGCCGATGACCCAGAGGCCGCGGCTGATCCTGAGCAGATTCGGCTGCGCACGCATGTTGGAGGTGGGCAGCCCGAGGATGACCCTGCACAACGTCTGTTTCTGCACAGGACCTACATGGGCATTGCTCTCGCCGCGACTTTGTTTGTGGACAAGTCGCAGAGCCGGATCCCATGGAAGGTATTGGGCCTTGTTTGGGACATCCCACGTACGACCACCCTTACATTGGCTGCTGGTGCCCTCGCATGTCTCTACAGGGGCCTAGGCGAGGCTACCCGCTCAGGCGCGAAGGGCATAGACAGCTGCACGCCGATCCTACAGGTACGAGACCGTTGATTTAGAGTTTTTAGTTTACAAATATTTAAATTATATGCTAACGAAATACTTTTTTTGTGTCAAGGCTTGGATATGGGCGTACTTCCCTCGCTTCCGAGGTGATTTCTCCAGCGACCCGGCTAGGAAGGCTGATCCTTGCTTCTACGCGAAGTTCATCGGTCCAAAGCAGCCACCGCGGATGAAGGACGACGCGAAGCTGACGAAGATGCGGGAGCTGCGGGACGAGGTGGACCGTCTGACCGTCGATGATGTATGTATTCGAGACTCTATCTATATCACTTATAATTCTTAGCTGTGAATTAAATCTGATTTGTTTAATTGTAGGTTCGGTGGATGCCTTTTGGGCGTGATCTGGACTTCGACGGCCAGTACCGTCAGTCCACCTATCGGGGCACCATCACCTTCTGCGGGGAGGAGGAGCCGTATATGCCCGATAGGTGCCTCCGGCAGTTCGGATGGGTCCAGGGGATCCCGCAGGCCGTCATCGCGCCGGTTCAGGTCTGCCGCGACACGACCCTGAAGAACTCGAAGTACGTGGCCGTGTTCGCCCCGGGCCACAACAGGTGGCAGGACCTGCAGGACGAGGGTCGCTTCTGTAGGCTGGCCGATCACCGGCGCACCAGCGAGGATTGCCAGGCCGGTGTCACTGCAGATTACTTGCCTTGGTACGCGTCGCAGAGCCGGCCGTACGTGCTGCCGACCACGCCACCGCATCCCGACCCGTCGGCGCCCGTCCACCCGATCGGCATGGACCCATGGGTGGACCTCCCTCAGCCTCCCGTCATCCGTCCGGCGCTGTTAGCCCGCTTTCGTGAGGTCGAGGGCTATTTGAGGGCCCTGCCGGACGACCCTCGCATTGAGCAGCTAGTGGACGAGCTGACGAAGATTTTGGATCATGCTGTACGCCATCCACCTGGCCAGTGATGTACTTTTGTAGTTTGTATGTTGATATTATACATTTATATTTCGGATTTTGTATCTATCTATATATTTCTATTAGACTCTTCCCATTTCTTCAGAGTCATATTGAACGTAAACATCAAAAACGAAAACGTAAATATGATAAGTTTGCCCGATAACGAAAACGAAAACGTTAATATGTTAAGGCTGCCCGATACTTTCAAGATTGGCTAGGGTTTAAGGGTTTTGGGTAGGGTTTTAGGGTTAGGAAACTGCACGTCCTTAGGGACGTGCAGTTTCCTAACCCTAAACCCTAACCCTACTCAAACCTTAAAACCCTAGCCAAACCCTAAACCCTAGCACGTCCTTAAGGACGTGCTAGGGTTCTGCTTACAATTAACGCAACAGTGCCTATTTGAAGCGATGGAGCTTGATTCCGCACTCCAAAACAAAGTCCGACTTCTTACAATTGAAGCGAAGGAGAACATCTAGAATCGTTATGGCCGAGCCGCAAAGCAATCCTCGTATCCAAGTCTCTCAGGTACGCATAGGGTTTGGATACAGTTTAGAGTCAACATATTTCGTATTCGTTCCGTTTTGTTCATATTTTCAATTATATGAATATAGTTTAGAGACTTTACGTCTGAGTTCTCGGACCCAAGGGTTTGGAATGACTGTGACGAAATGGTTAGGCATTTCAAGGACTTGGGTCGGAGACACTGCATGATTTTAGTAATCAAACGGTCTTGGACGGGGGCGTCGAATCGTCCAGGCGGGGTTCTCCTTGCTTGCGAGCAGTTTGGGGAGTACCGACCACGCGGGAGGAAGCTCCGGAGCACATAGTCGAAGATAAGTGGTTGTCCATTCTCTCTACACGGACACGAAGCTCCGCCGGGTCAGTGGCGCATGACGGTAACCCATGGTGTTCATAACCACGGGCTTTCCACGAGCTTGAAGGGTCACGCCATCGCCGGACAGATGACAGAGGGGGAAAAGAAGATGGCGAGGTGGATGAAGGAAGTTGGCACTCCTCCAAAATCCATTGGGTACGGATTGAGGCAGTTGGATGATACGAGCGTCACGTCAAGGAAGAGCCTTACCAACACGCTCGCCACGATGGTCGCCGAAGAAAGAGGTAGTCGGACGATGACCCAGGATACCTTGCACCATCTTCGGGAAAGAAGGTACTACTACGACTTCAGACGACATCCGGATGACAACAACGTCTTGAGCGACCTCTTCCTCGCGCATCCCGACGGGATACGCCTTCTCCGAAGGTTCCATTACGTCATCATAATGGACAGCACATACAAAACAAATGCGTAAGTTACTTAATTACGATTACATTATTGCACATATAGCCAATTATAAAGTATTTTATATGTAACATATTTACACCTGCAGATATGGGATACCTTTGTGCGAGGTGGTCGGGTTCACACCCTCAGGCAATACTTACTGCATCGCCTATGCCTTCATGTCGCAAGAGAACGAAGACACATACGCCTGGGTGTTGCGACAGCTTCAGATCTTGCTTGGGGGCGTTCAGCCTCAAGCTATCATGACTGGTCGAGAGCTAGGTCTATTGGTGGCGCTGAATGTTGTCTTCCCCGACGTCCAACATCTCCTTTGTTGGTTACACGTGACGAGAAGATGCGAGGAAGCAGCTCTGAAGATCACGAAGAATTTAAACCACGCTGGCATCTTTAAGGGCAACTGTTGGGGGTTGTTCGAATCGAGGTCGGAGGAATCATTCAATCGACGTCGTCGGGCGCTACGAGCTGCATGGCACCCATTCCCAGGTGTGGTGGCGTATTTGGAGTCGGTTTGGCTTCCATACAGCAGGAGCATAGTTCGGTGCTACGTAGATAATGTCTTCCATCTCGGCACCCGTACGACAAACAGGTACAACCTTACTTCATATCTCCCATAACAATATGATATGATATCGAATACTTAGTGGTATGCACTTCAATGTGTACAGAGTTGAGGGTCAACACAAGGTTCTGAAGGAGGCACTTCACTCATCGACTGGTGACTTCCGCATCGTGATCGATGCAATCCATAGAGTCAATGACTGTCAACTGCATGAGCTGCAAACTGCTTTGGAGATCGACCGCTTCAAATGGCCAACAGCGGCGTATAAAGTCAACCTTTTCGATGAGGTAAAGACTTTAATCTCCAAAAAGTGCTTCGATTATCTGTACAAGATGTGGCAGGACGTCGTGAACCAAAAGGTTCCTCCGGTATGCACGGACCGACATTGGAGGGTTTGTTACGGGATCCCTTGTGTCCATGAGATTCAGGCATACGTCAACTCCGACACTCCGATACCCGTCGAGGACATCCACCCGTTCTGGATGGATTTGACATGGACTGACCTCGACGACACCCCACTGCCGTATGAGCTGTCATCTTCATACACGCCTTCCAACGATGTATGCGAGGATGAGCTGCACCCACCCTCATCAGCAAGCGTCCGAAGGAAGGGGAGGCCTCGGGGGTCGAGGAATGCCTGCAGAACCAACCCGTTGCCATACGAGGAGGTAAGGGAAAGGTTTGAGAGAGAAGAAGCGCGTGCTGCTCGAAATGCTGCTCGGCCTCGTCCACAAGCGACCTCAGCTCGACGTGGACGTGATGATGTGTTCGGAGGGTTCAACTGGGGTCGAAACAACGTTGATCCCTTCATGTTCGGTCATATTGACACGGTGAGGGACACTGTTGGAGATGGTCATTGTGGCTACCGTGCTTTGGCGGCTTTGACATCACCGATCGGCGAGACTGCTTTCCCGGAACTCAAGACGTTACTATGCAATCACTTGGAGGATCACGCCGATCTGTACGCCGGTTGTTATACGGGAGAGTACCCATTCCAGCAGTTCGTCGACTACCAGAGATGTGCCGGAGCCACACATGGTGATAGGAGACGGTGGATAGAGCTCCCCATCATGGGTTTAGTATTTGCGACGGTATATCAGATTCCTCTCGTCGTCCTAGCTTGGCATCATCCGTTCACATGTCTCCCCATGATCTCGCCGGCATCTGCTAACAACCCTCCCCAATCAGCAACTCTTGGTGTAGCCTGCATCGGAAACCAAGACCATTTTGCCGCGGTACGACTTCAAACGTCTTTTTTATTACCTATTCATGCTTTTCATACATATGTCAATACTCTAACTCTAAATTGTTGTTCTCATAGATCTGGTTGCGTCCTAACGCTTCTCTTCCGCCGCCTCCACTAGAATGGGTCGAACATCATCATCCGAGTGTCGAAGGATGGGATGCTCCGTTTCAAGCTCAGATTGAGAGATTTAGAGCCTTGCGTGCCGATGCCGGCCGTCCTTTACTATTTTCCTAGATTGTATTCCACAACTTTATTAAACTTATGAATGTAAACCTTTTTTCCGTTCCTTGTAACGTTATTCGCATATTATCCGAATGAAAACCTTAACAATTCTTGTGTTTTGTTTAATTTGACCCTAAATCCTTCAAATCCACTAGCTAAACACTTCAATTTTATCAATTAACATTACAAAACCGTCAGAAAACCTAAACCCTAACCCTAAACCCTAAACGCAAAACCCTAACTAGGGTTTGCACGTCCTTAACAACGTGCAAGACTTAAATAGTGGACGTGCACAGTCCCAGACTTGCACGTCCTTAAGAACGTGCAATTCCTTAATCCGGATTTGCGGTGTATATAGTGACACCCTTAAAATAGGTAGCGGGGTTAGTGGGATAAAATTTGGAATGTTAATTTAAAATAGTTATTTTTAAGGTGGAGGAATTAAAATAGGTAGTAGGGTAGTGTTAATTTAAATTTGGAATACTAAATTTGAAAAATGAAGGTAACTTCCAGATTTTACGTGTGTATAAGAAAAAATGGGGGAGTGGGGGAGTGGGATAGCTTCCATACTAATAAAAATTTAATAGTTATTATATTGCTAATATCAAAAAGAAAGAAACGTGGCTAGATAGTTATTATATTTGAAAAAAATACTTTTGAACATAAAGTAACGTGGCTCATATTTTTAAAATGTGTTCCAACTTAAAATTATTTAGAAACGTGGGTAGATGTTTTTATTTTTATTTCACACCTGTTGAATTTTCCACCACCCGTGATGTGTGATGTTAAAAATATTGGAATCAAGTAACACAAACCGATACAAAACTAAAAGGTAACACAAAATCAAGTAATATATACTCCGTATTATTGATCACCGGCAACAAATATTCGCATGTATTTACAAGCTAAACCTAGTTTGTACAACATTTCAATTGTTCAACAACTCAAGGAGCATCGTTGGTAGCCATCAGCAACTTAAACCAACACATTGGGCAAGAGTTAGGAATCAAGGAGTAAACCTTTCTCTCTACAGGGCCTTGTTCTTTCAACGATGGCTGCTTGAAGAATTCCAATCGAGTAGTGGCATGGTCGACATACGGTGACGCTTGCATCTCCCTCGCTCTTCGCCGCTTGCAATTTGCGATGAGCTCCGTTACCTTGATCGACGACGGACGGCGGCGGCAAAGTTTCTCTTGATACCCCAGCCCCGAATCCGACCGTTTTCTGCTTCCTTGTTTTGGTAGTTTCAGATCGTGGGAGAGAGAGCTTTTCTAGAGAAAGAGAGAGAAAGAAAACAGGTCCTTCAATTTTTTCAGACAGAAAGGGGGAGAGAAGGGCAAAAACAGAAATGATAAAAAAAATTGGAGAAGGCTCCACGTGGATAGCCTCTATGCTCTCCAAAACACTTAGCTTTAAGATATAAGAGAATGGTGCTTTTATGCAAAATGATGTAAATAAAGGGTGATTCTGTGAAATTTACAGTGAAATGTAAACGCAAGCGAAGAGGATTTATAATTTTAAATGGACACGAAAACTAATTTGTTTTTCCAGTTAGGAATTTGCGCTGCAAAAATATCCCAAACCCAACACAACGCTTCAGTTCACACGATAGAGAAGTTTCTCGCCGGCCGGAATATGCAGGTCGCCGGAGCCATTACTGACTTGCCGGTTACTCTTCCCTCCACCGCTGGCTACAGGTTGAGGGAGTCTAGAAGCTGCCATTTCCTTGCTGATTCTAAGCCCCTGGGAGTTGAGTTCCTCCTGTTTCTGAGTCGAATTTTGTTTTTTTCGCATGCTTGTAGTTTCAATCAGCAATTCGAGTGGTGTTTCGAGATTGAATTCGGTGATTTCGTGTTCATTTGAGTTTCTTGTTAGTTCTAGGTTTTGCGATTCAATTGTTAAAATTGATGGCCGAAAAATTTCTACCTTCTGTTTTCAACTGTAGATGGAAAGTCAAGTTGTCGTGCGTTTCAGAGACGGTGGAAGTTTGGTTTAGGAATTTTTCTGACTGAGGCATTTTAGTTCATTCTTATGCTGATTTTGGTCAGGAGGACGGACAGATAATTGAGGTTTCATTGTGGAATCGTGATAAAGCAGGAGCTTGGGAATCCTTTCAGACGTCTACGAAAGGGGAAAATAGATTATAATGATGTTTGCAGTTGAAGCACTTCATAGAAATTTGGAAATTCAAGCTAATCTATACTGAATTTGAGGGAACTTCTGATATATATCTCATTATTGAGTAAAGTTGATTTGAGTTATTTTATATGCTTATATGAGTGTTATGGGATTGAATGAGAACTTTATTCTGTGTGAAGTCAGTAAGGAGTAAATAGGAATTACAAAACAAAGATATGCTGTTGAAGGCGATGCAAGCACGCCATGGTTGAAGTCTATGATCTCGATTTGCTTGCTTGGGAAAGATCTCATTAGTTGAAATTGTTCATGTTATGTATACTTTGCCTGTAGAAGCTCCCCTAAACCTCTCAGTCCTCACTCCTCAGTCTGGTTGATTGAATGATTGAGATCAGTTCAACAATGTGTTTGCTTGTCACCTGATGTTCCATAGCCTACATTTCCAATCCTTGACCTAGCGATTTTTATACTTTAATTTTACTGTCTGATCTCATTTCTGCATCCTCATATAGTTTTTGCCATCCAGAGTTGCCTATCATATGGCATTTCAAAGGCTGTCAGCGGGATGGGTAGGTACCGAACGAGGGGATTCATTGTGAGAGCATCCGGAATTCCTACTGGAGATTCAGAACCAGTCGCTCCAGTTCGTTTGGAATCTCCGGCTGGCCAGCTTTTGTCACAGATACTGCAAACTCATCCTCACCTCCTCCCAGCAGCAATTGATCAGCAGCTTGAGGAGCTAAAAAATTATCGAGATGCTCCAAAGGAAGAATCATCATCACCTCAAGATCTCCTATATAAGTATGTTTTACAACTTTTACTCCTTATCTTGAGAAGAACATATCATGCAGTTTGCACATTTACACAGTCACTCTTGAGCAGTAAAAGAGACTAATTGAGTCACGGAGCTAGGATCTTCCTGCAATGACTATAAATGCAATTTTATCCGTGTTGGTTTCTTCATCAATAGCTTCTGGGTAGTTGAATTTATTCTGTTTTGCATCTGGAACCTGGTTTTTATTTTTCGCTATTATAAGTTCCATTTGGAAATTTTAAATCTCGTACTGCATATTTCGAGCTACTTGAGTCTAAGTACTATGAATGTGTATTGAATCTGACACTTCAGGAGAATCGCTGAAGTGAAGGAGAAGGAAAGGCAGAAGAATCTGCAAGAAATAATGTACTGCTTGGTTGTGTCCAAGTTCATTGAGAATGGCATCTTAATGATCCCCAAGCTTATGCCGAGCTCAGATCCCACCGGCAGGGTGGACTTCTGGCCTAACCAAGAGATGAAACTCGAATCTGTTCACTCTACTGATGCATACGAGATGATACAATCTCACATATCCCTTGTACTTGGAGATCGCCTCGTAGGCCCCCTACAGAATACCACCGAGATCAGCAAGATCAAGCTAGGGAAGCTCTACGCGGCTTCTATAATGTATGGCTACTTTCTGAAGAGAGTTGATCAGAGATACCAGCTAGAGAGATCCATGAACACCCTCCCGAAAGAATTCAGTGAAATGGAGGCCAGATTTGATGCTGCGCAGGCTGAAGAAGCTATGTTGGGCCCGGATTTCCCATACGGGCCTCGACTTGGCGAAGCCGGAGACGGGGATCTGTACACTGGTGATGAAAACACTAATAAGCTAAAATCATATGTGATGTACTTGGATGCAGACACCCTCCAGAGATATGCAACCATAAGGTCCGGGGAAGCAGTCTCCCTGATTGAGAAGCAGACACAAGCCCTTTTCGGAAGGCCCGATATCAAGGTCGCGGAAGACGGAACGCTCGAGACGGGGAGCGACGAGATGCTTGTGCTTTCATTCGCAGGACTGACAATGCTGGTCTTGGAAGCTGTCGCTTTCGGGTCCTTCCTGTGGGACACGGAAGACTATGTCGAGTCGAAGTACCAATTCATCGGATCCAAGTGATGTAGGAGCCTGGTTGTGCAAGATGTATATTGTGTGGTTTTGCCAAATTGGTGAATGTTCAAGCAATAAAAAAAAATCAAAATCAAGAAATTTTGTATGCATACATATTATATTGATACTAGTCAATTGTAATTTTAAACTAGCTTCTCAAAATTGTCAAAATCTATGGGGATTGGATGGTTTCATATAGTTTGCTGATTCTAGACAACTTCTCCCTAACTTTAGTGGTTCTCTGTTCACATGTGTTCAGAGAGATCAATCAGATTGCAGACAAGGTGACCCATCTTATGGATCTACTCGACTACGATTCTCCCTTGCATTATTATGAGGTTTAGGTGAATGCTCTTGGGTGATCAGCATGAACTGACACCGCCTAAATACTTACCTTATTAAAAAAAAACTTTTTAATTGAAGATGAAAATGTGAACATGTATGAAACAAGGGAATTGGATAAAACATTCCAATGCCTACTATCATGTACAATTAGCTAAAGTTGGCCTAAAGCCATGTGCAGATCACATTAATCCACACCTTATCCAGGATTTTAGCATTTTTTATATTGCCAATTTGTCATAATTTAGCATTTTATTGCTTCATACTTCAAATAGTCCAAACATTCTTCTTCTTCAATTTAATATTATAATTCGATCTATATTATTATGATTGATAACATTGTGTACGTTAAAACTCAATTTAGATTCATTTGATACATTGTTTGATTATAATGAATTGATAATGTACGTTAAATCTCAATTTACATGTAAGTTGGCGTTGGTTCGCTTAGACCTTCCTCTGTTAATTCTTACGGAAGAAATAATTGGATAGAGATCATTAGACAAGGAGAATTCGAACATCTTTTAGTGTCAATTGTTGTCGTTTATGTCTTTCCTATAAGGTGGTTGTTAGACCGACCTTGTTGTACGGCTCTGAGTGCTGGCCTATCACTAAAGCGCAAAAACAGAAGTTATCAGTTGCAGAGATGAGAATGCTGAGATGGATGACTGGGCACACAAGACTCGACAGAATCCGAAATGCTGACATCAGAAGAGAGGTTAGAGTTGCGAGTATTGTGGACAAATTGCGGGAGTGCAGACTATGTTGGTTTGGGCACGTCAGTAGGAGATCTGATTCGGCTCCGGTTCGTAAATGTGAAATCCTGAATTTGGGAGAAATCCATAGGGGGAGAGGTAGACCTAAGAAGAATTATTAGACATGATCTTATTCTGCCGAACCTATCAGAGGATATGACTTCGGACAGAGACCACTGGAGGAGGAGCATTCGAGCTGCTGATGTTTAGTGTCATTTGTTATGGTTTTGATTTGAGTTGTGTCCTCATGCCATTGTTTACTTTCATGCTTATTCCGTGCGCCTTCCCTTTCCTTTTCCCTGCTGTATCTGCTCCCTTCTCTGAGTCATATTACTATGTGGTTATTGCCCTATCGTTTTGGGTCTATCGGAAACACTCTCTCGATC
Source organism: Persicaria maculosa (assembly GCA_963922045.1). Classification (NCBI taxonomy): domain Eukaryota; kingdom Viridiplantae; phylum Streptophyta; class Magnoliopsida; order Caryophyllales; family Polygonaceae; genus Persicaria; species Persicaria maculosa. The sequence goes on along the minus strand of OY998255.1, from coordinate 76,177,299 downwards.
TGTTCGGAGTATGAGTGCGTACATCCTGACCCTCAAACTCCGCTTTTTAGCGAGATTAACTGGGTTGTTGTTGCTGCTGCTATCGTTTTTTCTTACTTTATTTCCATTTATTCTAATCATGTTTGATTGTGAAAAATACGGTTTATTGTTGTATTTATGCATATTAATAATTTAATATATAGGGTGTTTGTCTTTGTCAAATGTGATCAACACTTGAGCTTGAGCTTGAGTTTGAGTTTGATCGAAAGAGAAGTTGAAGGAAATAAGGCAGGGGGTAAGGATTTGACTCATATTTTGATAGGCCAAGCTACTCTTGTAATAAAATAAACATATAAATAAGTAGTAGTTGAACTAATTAAAATCAATCAACTTTTTGAACATTAATTAACTATGTATAATCTAATGAAGTCCACACACACAAATATAATTGTAAAAATGGATCATCAAAAAATGACATATATAGCGGTTTACTCATTGTAATACCTACAAAATTAGGTAGGTACTATTTTGGCCGATTTGCAGAAATACACCAAATCGGTGTTCGGTTTGCAAAAGTATACCTATTTTCTGAGAATAGCAAAAATAGAATAGGTAGGTCATATGTGCTAAAAAATAGGCTATTTGTGCTAAAAAATAATGACTGATTTTACCTTTAAATTTAAATATGAAAATCATTAAAATGAGTATGATGAATTAAAAGAAGATTAAAAAATATATAAATATAAATATATATATTAAAATAATGTTTTTAATATATTTTTCTCGGAAATTTAAGAATAATAAAACTAGCCGGATGAAAATCATTCCTTATTAAGAGAATCAATTATTGACAAGGATATATTTGTTGTTGACAGGATATATGTTTTTGATGACAAACCAGATATCTAATAATGACAGGATGAGGTCTATAATAGGGAAGAGAATAAAGATACGATTTTATCCATACCATAACTAGAAATTAAAGGTCTGCCCAAGATGACAAAGTTATTTGTTCCAAATGACAGGAAAAATATTTATAGTGAAAGGCTTCATGTTAATTCTGACAGGATTAAACCTATAATCGGGGAGAGAATCAATGAAGATACGGTCAATCATATCTTTAGGATTATTAACCATATTTACAAAACGATTGTCAATATATATCTTCAGGATTATTATCCATAGTGACGGGATACATGAGGTTCTTGACAATCTTAAATATGAATACTGACAGGATTTGATCAAAAATCGGCGGGAGATTGCGTAAAGATACGGTTTTAACCTAAATCATAACAACCATATTTTTAACCCTAACCGCTTAGTAGGACCGCCCCCAAGAGGAGGAGCTCGATTGGAGAGTAAGGATGAACCATGACCCAATTAACTGCCTTTTTGTACACAAATCCACAAAAGAAATGAAGAAACTCGGCACTACAACCAAGCGTGGCCAAAACAACACAAATCTTACCAAATTGGAATTAAAATCAAGGAGATCTGGACAACAATTACATAAATTCAGCAAGGCATATGCCGAAATTGCTAGCATGAGGAGATATCGGAAGAGATTTGGACAGAAACCTAGGGTTACGTTTGAGTGGAATTTTCGCACCATTGGTTGGGTTTTGGTGTGCGTAGCTGTGAAACACAGAGGGAGTGGATTCACCGTGACCGGAATCGGATCCCGGGGAACAAGATGTGGCTCCACTACGGATCCATGGTGAAGAACCTAAACCATGGGGGGCTGCAGGGGGAGTTTGGGGGAGGGCGGATTGGACCATTGGAAGGCTGATTCCACCAACAGAAGGTGGATAGGGCAATCCAAACCACATCTCAGCCATAGCGGAAAGAAGCCCCAAAACGCATCAGACGCGAGTAGACGGATCGAGTTGCCAGAAAAGAAGGGGGACGAAGCATCCTCTCCGGACTCAAAGGGAACCCAGGAGGAGAGAGGGGGACGAGGCCCAACGCAAAGGCAGCCAGGGTTGGGTTGGGGCGGCCGAAGCCGAGGTGAGGTGGCCGAAACCGGAGTTTAGCGGCCGAAGCCAAAACCGAAGTGATTTGATTGAGATAAGAGTGGTAGCATATCACATCATTATTAGTCAATGAAAGAAAAACACTCAATTGGGTATTATTATTTGATTATTTTATATAATTTAAAAATACCAGAAAATTGAAAAATACTTAAAATATTTAACTTTTATTTTTTCTGATTTTTTGGGGTGGTGGATAGTTTTGATAATAAAATAAGGTATTTTTGCAAATTTTCATATATTGATGCAATTGTTTTCAAACCTAGGTATTTTTGCAAACCAAATATCAAAGTGGGGTATTTAGTAGTAATTCCCCTACTATTTTTTGGTCTGCAATTAGCTAGCTAGGTGGAGTATCATTTTTTTATATAATTTTATTATCATCAGAATTAAATAGGTACCTCATAAGTGGGGAAACGCCCAAAAGTTCAGAGTAAAACCTAAAGTTGATTAATTAAACACTTTATAGCATGATTAATTAGAAAAAAAAATACAACAATAAATGTAATAATAATGCAAGGTTAGAGCCAAGGGGCTGCTTAATTACAGTTGACGTTACAAAAGTCTAAAAGTAGGTATGTATATATTTCCTTTTAACGAGGTAACTCATTTTTTTCTGGTTAAATCTCAAGCATATGTCTCATATGACCCAGTTAATAAGAGTTATATCCAATGATAAAAAACAAGGTGAATTTTAATTTTTACCCAAAAGAAAAAGGACCGAGGCAGAAATCGAACCAGAACCTCCTATTAACACCTTAGTCTTATCATTTATTGTTTTAGGAATCACAATAATAAGGCTCTCTAATAATTGTCATATTTGCACATGCATTGATGACTGTCCCAAATAGCTCCCCTTTTTTTTAGTTGAATTTAACAATGGAGATTAGAGAGTCTCTTGTGTTATTAACTAGAAGAGTTTAAGTAAGACATGATTAATTAATCCTAATTAATTTATATTATACCTTAAGTTGAACTTGAAGCTGAACAAACAAAAATCCAATTTGGTCATCTTAGGTACTATTAGTTGTCTCCCTTGTGCAACAAATGATTGTGTATTGCAAAGTAAAGCCATCATAGCGGCCACATGCCCACATATATATCGCAACCTAGCAAACTTAATTCAATTAATATAGTTAACATTAATTTGCATATATTAATCCCTTATTTGGAGATGACTTTTGTGTAACACATATTCTGCACCAAATATCACTTGGAAAATTATTTTAATTTGGCTCCGGTTTTATTCCGGCGAGTATATATATAACGATACACACTTAATTTTCTATAGATTTAAAAAAGGTCAAATTTGACATGTTATGTAGTTTTTTAGTTAACATGTACCATGAATAATATCATTGTTTTAATTTTACTAATAAATTAAGACCTTAAGAAGTAGAAAATAAAAAGTGTAAGATCACGAGATTGATTATAATATCAAAAGGGAAATAAATTAAATTTTTGGTGTAAAATGTACATGACTATTATATTTTTGTGAGTCTAGAGAAGGAAAGACTTCACTATCCGATTGTAGACAACACAACACTACGGGTGTTTTTGGCGATGCTTTGACTATTGAAGGTGCGGCAATCTGAGTCGGGATTAGCCGGAATCGAGGTGACGTGTTCATGACGGCTCCGTTTTTCGAGAAACACTTCTTTGGAGCACCGTCTTCACTACCCACAAGAGATCGAGTCTTGATGTATCACTAGCCAGCGATTCTACTGTGATGGCATGGTGTTTCGCTTGGTCTTCGTCTGTCTCTTTGACTAGTTGATTTTCGTTTGGCCTTGTATTCACTTGTAGTGTTGTGTACTTGTGGGTTTAACCTACTCAATGAGTTTTTTCTGTTTATTTCTTCGTGTGTGATGATTGTATTTATCTATGACAGTATTTCTGTCAGTTGATTTTATCAGCATCTCGATAACCAAACCTATCTGATCTCGAATTTTTCTTTTATCTAACACAACACAACGAACACAATTACACAACACAACAGTGGCAGACAACGTAATTTTGAGAACACAATTACACAACACAACAGTGGCAGACAACGTAATTTTCTCAAAATTGAAGCCTAATTCTAAACACCTACAATCCAAAAGCCGCATATATATACCATCTCCCCCTTCCCTAAATTTAGTCATCGTCTGTTACGGGATTCAACAGAAAAGCTGCCTCCATTTTTTGGGGTTGCGGAGACTAAAAATAAACACATCAAAAGAGAATTTTTTTTTTAATGGCGATCTACTTCCGATCTCTCTCGGAGATCATGATCGCCAACTGTTTTTTCATCCTCCTCCTCCTTCTGGTCTCCTCATTCGTTTTGACCGGCGCCGGAAGTATCCCCGTCGTCAGAGCCGCCGCTGGTCCCCTCCGCAACCTCTCCACAATCTCCTTCGACCAAGGCTACGCGCCTCTTTTCGCCGATTTCAACATCCGCCGCTCGCCTGACGACCGCACCACTAGTCTCCTCCTCAACCGCTACGCCGGTAACTGACTCTTTTTTTCTGCTCTCCGTTCTGTCGGTTTTCGTATTTCTCCGAGAATTTCGTTCTGATTTGTGTCGTTTTGGAGGTTTTAGGTTCTGGATTTATTTCGTCGAAGTATTACGATTATGGATTCTTCAGCGCGAAGATCAAGCTGCCAGGAGCTTACACCGCCGGCATCGTCGTCGCGTTCTATGTAAGCATCGTTGAAATTCAGTTCTCAACAATTTCACATAATTATAAATGAATTTTCCGGCGCCGTTGGAGTAAAAACAAATTAAAGCTACCGATCACTTCCTTTCTGGAATCCGCTTTTTTGCATGAATTGCAAACTAACGCTTTTTTGGTGTTCTTCAACTGGATCTGTATAGTATCTTGCACATCCGTTCAAATTAGCTTGTAACAAACTTTTCTTTTTCTGTTGCGATAGAGACAAACTTCTATTGTAGGAAAAAAAGAAAATCCAGCTACTAAAACGGTCTAAGTAAAGCTGATGAGTTCAATTGTTGAAACCAATTCGATCTACATATTCAATTAAGAGGCGAGAGAGGTCACTCAATCTTGAAATAAAACTCCTGATGTCTTAATTAGCCTGGAATTCCATACGTCCTTTCGTCAAGCTGCTGAAATCGACGCGGAATTAACTGAATTTGTTATTCATTGCTGCTGCTGTAGATGTCAAATGGAGACGTGTTTGAGAAGACTCATGATGAGCTGGACATCGAGTTCTTGGGGAATGTGAAGGGGAAACCATGGAGGTTCCAGACCAACGTGTACGGCAACGGAAGCACGAGCCGTGGGAGGGAGGAGAGATACAAGCTCTGGTTTGATCCCACCAAGGACTTCCACCGTTACAGCATCCTCTGGAGTTCTCAGAGAATCATGTAAGTTCACATTCATTCACAACTTTAATTCATTTCTTAATCAATTAATCTCAACATGATTCCTTAATTTGCACCAAATGAATATTTTGATTTTCATCGATCCCTCGGCCCTCCCCAAATTTGAGGTGTGATTGCGATTTGCGTGTTGAAAAGTAAAGCCGCTTTTCGCCGTTTCTGCGTGAATATTTACTTTCCATTTTCTGGACTTTGGAATTAATTGAACAAAAAAATAGGCGGAGGGATTGATTTCACAGCCCCACTTGTAAGAATGTTTTCTCTCCTGTTAGGTATTTATTCAATAAATAACAGTGATATTTTTTTAAAAATAGTCCAACTTTTTTTATGAAGAAAATTAAATAAGACTTACTCTAGGGTTGAAATTACACCGAATAGCGCCAACTATCACGGAATTTAATTGATCAACAAGTGAAAACAAAAGAACTGACACAAAATTTGACTATGGCAATAGGCGTATGATGTACAATGTTAAAGAGGCATTGGTAAATTTCAACCTTTGGAATGATGAATTTCACACTGATCATTTTCGCGTATCACTTTATTGGAGATGAATGATTTTGTTACCATAGTTGATGTGTAGAGATTTTCTAAATTTGGCAACAAAAATAAATAGCACATGGTATGGAAACCATGGAGTACAGTAGTTTTTGCTAGCTGGGCAATTTGTGCACTTTAACCACCAAAAGCACAAATGTCCCTTTCAACTAAAGAGTAAAGAGTGGCTCTCATGGAGTTTATGGTATCCCTTCATTTTCTCCCATGTCATTATATATATGTTCACTCGTTTGTGGTTCATGGCCTAATCCTTGTTTGGTGAACTAGCATATTTATAAGTATCACGCCAAACAATAGACTCGAATTTCAAAATCAAAGAACCCTGCATTGCTTCTACCAACTGTGAGAAAATTGCTCGCACGATGTGTTTCTTCTTTTGATGTGTTTTTAACCATTTAGTATGCTTTTTTCGACCTCTCGATATGTATTGAACCAAATTTTATTTCATCTATTTGGGGTTCACCAACTTGTGATGGTCATTGAATACAGATTTTATGTGGATGAGGTGCCCATACGGGAGATAGTCCGGACCTCGGCTATGGGCGGTGACTTCCCATCGAAGCCCATGTCAGTATACGCCACCATATGGGACGGCTCCGACTGGGCCACATCCGGCGGGCGCTACAAGGTCCGGTACGAGAACGAGCCCTTCGTCTCCGACTTCACCGACTTCGTCCTTGACGGGTGCGCTGTCAATCCCCTCGAACAAGTCCTGGCCAGGAACTCCACCCAGGACTGCAATGCTCAGAAGGCGAAAATCGAGTCGGCCAACTACTCGAAGATCACCCCCGCGGGTCGGGCTGCCATGAAGTGGTTCCGGGAGCGCTACATGTACTACTCCTACTGCTACGACACTGTCAGGTACCCGGTGCCACAGCCCGAGTGCGTGATCGTCTCCAGCGAGAAAACCCGGTTCAAGGAGAGCGGAAACCTCAAGTTCGAGGCCATCCCGAGGCAGCAGCAGAGGAGGAGGAGGAGGGGACGTTGGGGCAGGCTGGAACGGCCTGTGGCTCCTGCGGTGGTGACGCCGACACCGTTGAGGGCAGCTCCGGCGGAGGCTGGGCGGCAGGCTGATTTGTGAGGACTGATATGTAGCTAGCTAGCTAGAGAGCTAGGGAGGTGTTGTGATCATTTGGTACAAGGATGTAAACAGCAGCAAAATTCACTCCGGGAGTGCTTGCTATATGTAAATTTACTCAAATCATGGTATGTGATTAATGCCAGGTAACTTGGTTAGTGTATGACTATTAATTTTTTTTTTTTTATTGTTCTCTTTACCCAATTTTTTTCTTTTGCATAAAATATAATCAATTTGTTCCTCTGTCAATCCGTTCGCCTTATATGAGTCGAGTAGCTCGAGCTCGGCTCAAACTCAACTCGATAAACGCTCGGCTCGAGTTCGTTTATTTCTTAAACAAGCCGAGTATGAACACGTACATTTTTAAGCTCGAGTTCAAATTTAACCTCAGTGCAAGCCCAACTCATTTCTGAACGAGCCAAATATAAATAAGCAATACTCGACTCATTCGGCTTGAATAACAATATTCTAATGATCAAGTAGTTTGTTTCTCTCGAATTTTTTTTCCAAACAAAAAAGTTGCCCCTTCCATGAATTGAATATAAATGATACATGCATTAATATAAATTGATTTACTTTAGTGATAACTTGTACTTAATTAATCTCTACCTTATTTCATGATCTCATATTGTCATCCAACCTCCCGCTAATTTCTCAAGTTTGGAGTACTTTTGGGATCATATATATATTGGTACGGTGGGGTCCGTTGTGATGCCCCCTGCCTGTTGATTTTTTTTTAGCAATATAGGTGCAAAGATACATGAATTACTAGGTATATATATGTAGAGTCCCAGAGAGTAAGTCACATTCATTAGTTAGAGATATTATACTAATCAAATGAAACAAATTAAAGTTCACATGTTATTGTTTGTTTCCCAAAATTGTCAAATGATTCAAAATATATATAAATTTGTCTCAAGTCACAAACATATATAACAGCTATACAAAATATTCAAATTTTTTATATATCCCCAATCAAATTGATTAGTTAATCCGTCAATTAAGTTCGGTTGAATATAGATTTTGTGACTATCTTTATATGAGCATGGTCAAATAGAAGCTTTATCTAGTAAAATAGGTACCTTAACGATTTTAGTAATAATAATAACGATTTTTCTATCACATGTCCAAGGGTATAGGATAAGACCTTAAATTTATTTTTTTATTTTTTTAAAAAAAATTTAGGGTTTTATCCTATGCCGCATATGATAGAAAAACCATAATAATAAAAAGAATAAAGTTGTAAATTAATATTTTGAGTCCACAAACCATCTTAGAGATTTGTCCTTATTTTAATCTTGGTAAGTGTAAATTATTTTAGTCTTTTTTAATACAGTTTTTTTGTGTTCACTTATTTTTTTTATATAGATATATAGATATAAATAAATATATATAGATATATAGATTAGAAAGTAAAGATATTTTTATACCATATATGCTCGTAGGGATATTTTAAATAGTTTTCCAAAAAAAAAAAGGGTACAAAGGATTTGCTGGAGAGTTCCCTTCGTCTCCTTCCTTCTCATGTTTGGTGAATTTCAATAAAAAATCAATTTTACAGTGACAAAGTTGTTCGCCTTCTTTACTGGTAATTCTCCACCTGTTTTATTAATTTGTTCTGCTAATTAATTTTATTTCTTCTCTGTAAGTTGGTTGAAAACGTTTATACTTTATAATCAAGTTTGTGTTTTTCTTGAAATATATATATATGCTGTTTATTTTAACCTTTTTAGACCTATTTAGAATGGGATGAAATCGGACAATGGAATTCATATTTACTGCGTTAAATTGGAAGCATATAGATAAAAATCAGACTGGATTTGACCTGAGTTTACCTGAATCTTGACCTGATTGATAAATTTTTAATTGTAGGCGATATTGTGATTAGTTTATATGTTGAATAGCTTATGGTTATGCTTTTTTTTTCGTATTAACACGACGAGTTTGTGTACATATATAGTTTAGTAGCAACTAGCATGTGTCTTGTTTTAATTTCATTGATTATGTTATATAAATTTGATTGAATAATTTTTAAGTGCATTTTTAAATTCTTAATACTTAACAATAATATAAAATTGATATATTGGAGGTCATTCTTGAAGATGGGAAATTGGAGGTCATTCATGAAGATGGACCCTTCAGGCTCGGATTCCGATTCCGATTCCAATTCCAAGGTTGAATCTCCAACATTGCATTTCGAGTTTGCGTTCAACAACCCCGTTTTGTCTGATCGGGTCCTCTACGTCGAGCTTTTAGACAACAAGTCTGACCTTCTAAGTTACGTATTGTTCTTTTTTTTTTTGTGTATTGATCGTTTTGGTTTTTCCTTTTCCTTTTTAGATGTTGTTCCCTTTCTTTGAAAATATATACTTAGATGTCTTGAAAAAGACATAGAGGGATTTTTTTTTATGGAAAAATTTCAGAGAAGCAGTTAGGAAGCAATCCGCTGCTTTCCGAGAACATTTTTGGGTGTGATGAGTGGTGACATAGGCGTGCAATCTTGTCATCCATTAATCCAGCCATATATTACCCTCACGGAACACGTGCTTGATAGTAACAGTGCGGAAAGAGGATAAGTGAAACAAGGCGTCCGAGATGATCATTTCAGACGCGAGAAAGATCTGATATGCGATTTTATTTATTTTTTGTGGCTAAAATATTTTAGTAATTCTTATTTTTTAGCCGAAGGAAGTTAATATATGATTCAAAATGTTGTGCAGTTGTTGAAGTTATAACTTATCATGTAAGTTCTCTCCTCCTAGCTGCACATAGTCCCTTTTTCCTAAAGGTAAACACTTTCTATCTTTTTTTTTTCTTTTCTCAAGTGATAAAGATAAACTGTGTTATTTCCTTTTCCTACCCCTTACTAGTAATATTAATCTTGTGGCCTAGTTATTCAAAAATGGTATGAGAGAAACACAACAAAAGGGTGTGAAGTTGACAATCAATGTATCCGGTAAGTATCCTCTATTTACACTCCTTCAGCAGATGAATTTCTTCTTGTATCTATATGTTAGTTTTTATTGTTATGGTGAACAGAGAAAGCAGCATTTATCGACGTCTTGGAATTTATGTACAAAAACACCCTGATTGCAAATACAATTCCTGATTTGTTGGGTGTGTTGATCGTTGCGGACAAGTTTGAGGTTAATGCTTGTATGAGATATTGTAGTAAGCTATTGGAGAAGATGCCCATGACACTAGAATGTGCACTTTTATATCTTGACCTTCATGCAAGTGTTCTAGTCGCGGAGCAAGTTCAGCCCCTAAAAGATGCAACAAAGAAGTATTTTATTGCACGTTACCAGGATTTCGATGAGTAAGTATTTTGTCTTTCATCTTCTACCTTGTGCATGTTGATTTACAGTTAATTTGATTCATATTTGTTGAATGCTTTTGAAGTTTCGTAAAAGAGGCGATGGATTTCCCTCTTTCTGCGGTAGAGGTTGTTCTTGGGAGCGAGGGTCTCCCAGTGACTCCAGAGGACTTCATTTTCGACTTTATCTTGGAGTGGGCTAGGGTTCACTATCCTAAAATGGAAGAGCGCCAAGAAATCCTCACCAAGCGCTTGTCGCAATTGATATGTTTCCCTTATATGAGTTGCTCGAAGTTGAAGGAAGCCCTAGTTTGCCCTGATTTTTCTTATGACCAAGTGTCCAAGCTTGTGCAAGAAGCCCTCTCATTGAAGGTAGATGTTCCCTATGGGCAACACAGATATACCTCAGAAAACCAAGCAAGCATCGCTGAGTACAGTTTTCTTAGACGCGTCTACAAGCATCATCCCGTCAAGGTGGTGCAATTTGAACTCAATCAACCTCGTTATGTCATCTACTTCAACCTAAAGAAAGAAGAATGCGAGAATATATATCCACTAGGAGTCCTCGATTCTCAGGCATTTGACTTAGGTGGACGATGGCTTTTCCTCTATGCACAATGCAAGAAGGATCCAAAAACCAAGGTCCGCCATTTAGGCCTATTTGTGTGTTTGGCAAAAGAATCGGAAACTTGCAGTGCAGAAATTGAATTCGCAGTGATGAACTCATCAAAGGAGTTTCAGCACAAGCACAAGGATAACAATACTACTTTATCAAGCATAGGTAAAGGGTGGTCGAACCTGTTAGGAATGTCGTGGGCAGACTTCATAAGTAACCAGAGCGGCCATTTCATTAACGACTTCCTACATATACGAGTTCAGCTTACCATCCACACTTCTGAGGAAGACTTGTAGTTTAGTTCTATTTTATTTTTTGATATGTAAAGAATTAAGTTCGACAGTTAGTAATATTTTGAGTCCACGAACAATCCTAGGGATTTGACCTTATTTTAATCTTGGGATTTTAATTAACTGATACAATTTTTCTAGGGTCGTTTCTTTATTTGGTATGAAAATTTTCTCGATTGAATTTCTTAAGCTATGCCCTAAATTAAAGATTGATTTATTATTTTATATTTTTCTAACTTTATACTATTGTAAAAGAAATTCTAAATTAGAGGTCGGGTGAAGATCTCTATCTTCGCCAATGTCTTCTCATCAATCTCTCTCTTTTTCTTCTTTTAGGAGTGTCTTCTTTCTCAATATTATTGGCTTTTGCTTTCTTCATGTTTACAACAGTTTGTCCGATGTCGATTTTAAGATGGGCTCTTCAGGCTCCAAGTTTGATCCAAGATCGACTTTCCAGACATGTTAGGTTTGGTTGAATTTCGTGTTTGACCCTGTTTTGTCCAATCGGATCCTCTACATCGAGCTCATGTCGCCGGACCCTTTAGGTTCCAAGTCCGACCCTGCATGGTTACGTACGTACCTAGCTTGAACTATTTTTTTTTAAATAAAAAAAAAACAATTTTTAGTCCAAAACACCATCAAGTTACCAATCGGATTGAACTATTTTTTTTTTAAAATGAAAAAAACAAATTTTCTAGCAGTGATAGTTTAGTAGCAACTAGCTTGTGTCTTGTTTTAATTTCATTGATTATGTTGTTTTGTTGTTCCTCCTCAAACATTATATTAATTTGAGCGTATTAGTCAAACAAAGCTTTTTCAAGTGCGTTTTTAAATTGTTCTTCTAAAAAGTTAATATTCAGATTTGAACCCTTGATTTGTAGATTAAAATACTTCTCATTTACCAACTAAGCTAGAGAAATTATTTGTTAAAAATACTCTTTTACTACTAAATACAATAACAAATTTTTTATATATTACATTAAATTTTTTCCTTCCAGAGGGGTCACGGCCACCTCCCGCCCCAAGAAGTTCCGCACCTGGTGACATTGGTGTGTGATCTTGTCATCAACTGATCCACCTCATTACCCTCACGGAACACTTATTGTGCAGAAAAAGGATAAGTGAAATAAGGCGTCTGAGATGATCATCTCAAACGCCTTGTGAAAGAGGTGTTCAGTTGAAAGAGAAATAATGATGTATTGATGTGGAATTTTATTTTATTTTTGTAGTTTTTTGTGGCTAAAATATTTTAGTAATTCTTTTATTTTTGAGCTAAAGGATGTATATATAATGATTCAAAATGTTTTGCAGTTGTTGAGGTTATCTTATCATATAAGTTCTCTCCTCCTAGCTGCACATAGTCCCTTTTTCTGAGATGGTACGTATACTCTTTCTATATTTTTAATTTATTTAAGTGATGAACTGTATTATTTCCTTTTCCTACACCTTAAATTAGTGATAATCGATCAACCTTTTGGCCTAGTTAGTCAAAAATGGCATGAAAAGAAAACACAACAAACGGATGTGAAGTCGACAATCAATGTATCTGGTACGTATCGGTCTTTGCACTCCTTCAATAGATGAATTTCTTGTGTCTATATGCAATGTTCTAAAAGCCGCTAGGCGGCCGCTAGGCGGTGGGTGGCCGCCTAGCGCCTAGGCGGCGAGGCGGGTGCCTAAGTGGCGCCTAGGCGGACTTAGAAGAAACTTGATTATTTCCTTATATTTCAACGCATACCACATGTCAATAACTTATATAATGTAATAATAATTCATAATATCACTCATAAACCCAAATTTACGGTGTTTAACTAACACTAAAGTAAATAAACGCAAAAAGTATGCATCCGACTAGTGACTCTAAACCTCCTAAAATCTAAAACTATAGGTTCGACTCAATGTCAAATACATTCCGACTTGGGGGATAAAAAACCCTAAGTCGGCTAATCACATGCCTAGAACCTAAAATTGAATAATCGTTGGGCTAGGCGGCGCATAGACGGGACTAGGCGGATTTCCGCCTAGAAGGCCGCCTAGGCTTAAAAATTCATAGGTGCCCTCCCGCCTAGCGCCCAGGCGGCGCCTAGGTGCGCGATTTTTAGAACACTGTTTATATGTAAGTGTTTATTACTATGGTGAACAGAGAAAGCAAAATTTATCGACGTCTTGGAATTTATGTACAAAAACACCCTGATTGCAAATACTGAGAAGTTAATGATCTAAACAAAACAAACACTGCATTTACAGAGCAACAGTGTGAAATATAGAACAAAGAAGTAATGAAGCCACTCCCCTTTTCTCATTCATTGATGGCGGCCATTGGCCCCTTTAGGTAAGCTGCAATCCCAAAAACAAAAACCCTACCTGAATGAGGTGACATCTAATGATTATATACCACATAATCACGTGAGCCGCACACACACTGATGCACTAGAGTCCAAGCTGCAAAGCAGCTCTTATTACAGCAAAAGCAGGGAAATAAAAGGGAATGAAACAGTGAGCAACATTAAGCTAGAAATTACATAATTTGACCCTTATTCTCCATATCCCCCCTTCAAGTTGGGCTTGGTGGAAATCCAACAAGACCCAACTTGGCAGCAAGAAAGTGATGATGTTTCTCTCCCAAGGGCTTGGTCAATATGTCTGCAATCTGGATACCTGTCCTGATGTGTTGAGGCTGAATGATACCAGCTTGTAACCTTTCCCTAATAAAATGGCAATCAATCTTCAAGTGCTTGGTACGTTCATGAAAAACTGGGTTCTCAGCTATATGCAAGGCAGCCTTGTTGTCATAGTGAAGAGGAATGGGTAAAGGAATATTGGACTTCAACACAGTTAAGACTCCCTCAAGCCAAACTATCTCACTTGAAGTCATAGACATGCTTCTATACTCAGCTTCTGCTGATGATTTTGATACTGTGTTCTGCTTCTTAGTTTTCCAAGACATTAAGGAATGTCCAAGGAAAATACAATAGCCTGTTAGGGACCTAGCACTGAATTGACAGGCTCCCCAATCTACATCACAATAAGCAACCAATTCAATGGTTGAAGTTCTTGGATAATGTAATCCAACTGCCATAGTACCTCTGAGGTATTTAACAACATGAAGGGCTGCATCATAATGAGGTTCACGAGGCTCTATCATGAACTGACTCAAGTGCTGTACAGCATAAGAAATATCTGGTCTGGTTAAGTTTAAGAAAAGTAATCTACCAACCAACCGTCTGTACTTCTCAGGATCTACCATTACTGTCCCCATATCAGTTGAGAGCTTTAAGCCCCTTTGCAAAGGAAATTGAGCTGGCTTGCAATCAAATAAATTGCAGTCTTGCAAAATATCCATAATGTATTTCCTTTGATGTAAATAAGTTCCTGAATTGGTCTTAGAGATTTCAAGACCTAGGAAGTATTTGGCTATTCCCAGATCCTTAATAGTGAACTTCTTGTTCAAAGCTTCCTTCACTTTCTGAATTTCATAGAGATCATCACCAGTTAACAATAAATCATCAACATAGATCAAGGCTACAACAATTCCCTTTTTGACTGATTTTGTAAATAAGGAATAGTCTTCATTGGCTTGCTGATAACCCATCTGTGCAAGAAAGGTACACAATTCTGCATTACATTGCCTTGAAGCCTGTTTCAATCCATAGATTGATCTCTTCAATCTACAAACTTTGCCCAGACTTCCCATCACATAACCTTCTGGAGGCTGCATATAAACTTCTTCATCAATGAATCCATGTAGGAAAGCATTGTTAATGTCTAACTGGTACAAATCCCAATCTCTGATTGTGGCTATAGCAATAAGCACTCTCACTGTGGTGAACTTTGCCACAGGTGAGAATGTATGTTTGTAGTCCTTCCCCTTTATTTGAGTGTATCCCTTGGCTACCAATCTAGCCTTGAATCTCTCAACACTCCCATCTGGTTTATACTTAATTTTATAAACCCACTTACTTCCTATTGCCTTCTTGCCTGGTGGCAAATCAATCATTACCCATGTCTGATTTGCTGTAGAGCATTCACCTCTGCATCCATAGTAGCAACCCATCTTTTATCTTGCACTGCTTGAGAATATCTGTATGGTTCCTGAATACTGGCCATCATACAAAAAGATTTGACAAAGTCTGTATTCTGATCATAGGTATGCTCCAAGCAAGAGACTAGAAAGGATTGTGACATAGAGTCTCTTCTAGGATAATTGCATACAAAGTCAGTCAACCTTCTTGGCCTTGTCTGCTCCCTGATGGATCTTCTTAGAGGAGGAAATTCATTTAAATCATGAAGAGGGACATAAGCTGTCTGATTCACCGAATCCTGGGGAGAAACTGCTACTGGTGATGGGATAACATTATCTGGACTAATGGGACTAATACTGTCTGAGACATGAATTTTAGAAGAGGCATCAATAATTGGGGAAGGAGGAATCTGGGAAGTGGAACCTTGGGATGTACTGTAATGAGAATCCTGATAATCTGAGGCTGGATTCACCAAAGGTAATTAAAATGTATCTGGCTGCCCAAGATTATCTGCTACATAAGTGGGAGTTTTGAAGGGGAAAATGTTTTCTTTGAATACTACATCTCTGCTGACAAAGGTGCATTTACTGTCTATGTCCCAAAGCTTGTAAGCCTTTTGTCCATAGGGATATCCAAAAAAAAAAACACATTTCCTTGCTTTTGGTCCTAGTTTATCCAATTCACCAACAGGGACCTGAGCATAACATAAGCAACCAATCACCCTAAGCTCATCATAGCTTGGTGATTTCTTAAATAATCTTTCAAAAGGAGATTTCCAGTTTATAGTTTCACTAGGCATTTTATTGATGACATAAGTGGCTGCCAGTACACAGTCTCCCCAAAATCTCACTGGTAAGCCTGCATGAATTCTCATTGTTCTAGCAGTCTCAATCAAATGCCTGTGCTTCTTCTCCACCCTACCATTCTGTTGAGGGGTGAAAGGAACAGATCTTTGGTGCATTATCCCTTCTTTAGCAAAGAATTCTTGACACTGAGTTGAAGTGAACTCTGTGCCATTATCAGATCTAAAGCATTTCACAGTTTTATCAAACTGTTTTTTGACATATGCTGCAAAGTCAGTAATGGCCTTAAAGACATGAGTTTTGCTTTTCAACAAGAAAGTCCATTTGACTCTTGTATTATCATCCACTAAGGTTAAGAAATACTGAAACCCATTATAGGTAACATTTCTGTATGGACCCCAGACGTCCATATGCACAAGATCAAAAGGCTCACTTGCCATGCTGAAACTCCTTTCAAAAGGTAACCTGTGATGTTTACCAATAGAGCAAGATTCACACATGAAATCATTCATCTCTTGCTGATTAAAAACATGCAAATGCCTTAGTTTAGACATAGAACTATGCCCCAGTCTGGCATGAAAAAGGTTTAAGCAACAATTAAAATCCTTAGAACTGCTAGAAGCAAAAACTGATCTAAATCTTCCAACTTCATCTTTGTCATGCTGTTTCCACCCCTCAGCTTGTTTTGAAGAAAGAACTTTGTACAGTCCATGTTGCCTCTCTCCAGCCAACACTATATGCTCAGTTCCTGGGTCCTGAATAAAACAAGCATGTCTAGTGAATATGGCAATCAAATCATTATCATCAAGCAACTTCCCAATAGACAGCAGTCTGTGTTGGAAATCAGGCACAAGTAGCACATTGTTCAATGTCACTTTATCTGTCAACTGAAACTTTCCCATTTCAGTCACAGCTTTAATAGATCCATCCGGCAACCCTATATGTACTGGTCTGTCAAGCTTAAGAAGCACTGAGGCAAACTGATTTTTGGGCATCATATGATCACTAGCTCCAGTGTCAACAATCCAATCAAAAGACGAGCCATTAATAACAGAAATATTAGTAGTAGAGGTAAATATTTTACTTGCAAAATTGGCAAAGGACATGTCAGCCATTCCTTTCCCTTTCATCTTCTTCATGACTTCCTGAAAGACTGCATTCACCATAGCTGAATCCATATGTCCTTCACATTGTTATTAGAATCCTGATCCGGATCTTTAGAATCTTAAGATCCTACGATCCTACCTAGGGCTCCGATCCGGATCTATGCATAGGATCTTTTTTGTGTAGGATCTACAATGAGATCTTTAGAATCTTAATGCATCGATAGGATCTTACGATCCTACACGAAACTAAAGATCCTATTTTTATTAGCAATATGTGTTTTTTAAACATTTGTTTTGTTTCCTTGGTTGATTTTAGGGTGTTTAAAAGTACACATTCATGTAAGGAATATGAAAAATAGCTTAGAGACAATTGTTTTCGAGTCTTTTAACAAATATGACAAGTTCTAAGGTCGTAAATGTAGATTTTTATGTCTTAAAATCAAAATATATTGTGTAACTAACATTTTTTCCCCTCATTCTAGAACTTTAAATTAAACAACTTTGTTATATATATTTTTTTATTTTATTATTTAATTATATTTCGAGGATCTTACGATCCCCTAATGGGATCTTACGATCCGATCCACAGACCCTATTGTGATTCGATCCTGGAATCCCGATCCTAATAACCTTGGTCCTTCACCATGTGGCTTGTCCATACCATCTTCATCTAAAGGACTTCCCTGCATTCCTCCTGCACTCATGTTTCCCACAGCATTAGCAGAGCTCTTGCTTCCTCCATTGGTCCTTTCCTTCTCCTTCAAGGCCTTGAACCAATCTGGCACCCCATGCAGTTTGAAGCATTGATCAGCACTATGACCCCTGTATCCACAATGGCTGCACTTGGATTCATACTTTATCTTCTTCAACTCTTTCCAGTCCCTTTTAAAAGGCTGAGAAGACTGAGTTCCTAGAGATCCACTCTGAAACTTCATATTCCCAAACTTATTGGCTGCAAAAGCACTGCTCTCAGTAGAAGCATTTCCAGAGTCATTAGAAGCACCTTTTCCTCCTTCCACTTGTTGAAGAATATAATAAGCTCTGTTCAACACAGATAATGGATCCATAGCAAGGATCTGATTCCTTGCTGCATCATAGTTCTCATTCAAACTCATCAGAAGCTGCATAACTTTGTTCCTGGAATCCATGTCTGTGAATTTCTTAACTGCATTACAAGTGCACTGTTTCATAGCCCCACAACTGCACTCAGGTATCCCTTCAAGGACCTGAAGCTCATCCCAGCATCTTTTAAGATTGTTGTATAGATCTGCTAGGGACATATTCCCTTGAGTGACGTTTCCCAATCTCTTTCTTAACTGATAGATCCTAGGTGCATTTGACTGACCAAACCTTTCCACAATCTCATCCCATAAGGCCTTTGCAGAATCAAGGAACATGAAACCCTCAGCAACATTTTTGCTCATAGAATTCAACAACCAACACCTTACCATATAGTCAGCCCGGATCTACTTTTCCTCATCAGTGCTTGTGCCTGCAGGCTTAGCACATCTACCATCTATGAATCCCAGTTTACATTTAGCACCCAGAGCCATCACGACTCCCCTACTCCATGTCATATAATTTGTTCCATCAAAAGGAATTCCCACAAGTTGTGTACCAGGATGATCAAAATTAGACAAATGCATAGGATCTCCAAGGTTACCTGAAGGAGATTCATTAGGCGGTGTCCTCTCATCGGTACTCATGTTGTTACTGCTACTGAACATAAATTTCCAAGCAAGAAAACATTAATGTGAAGGATCTACTCCCTCTCGCTCTGATACCATGAGAAGTTAATGATCTAAACAAAACAAACACTGCATTTACAGAGCAGCAGTGTGACATATAGAACAAAGAAGTAATGAAGCCACTCCCCTTTTCTCATTCATTGATGGCGGCCATTGGCCCCTTTAGGTAAGCTGCAATCCCAAAAACAAAAACCCTACCTGAATGAGGTGACATCTAATGATTATATACCACATAATCACGTGAGCTGCACACACACTGATGCACTAGAGTCCAAGCTGCAAAGCAGCTCTTATTACAGAAAAAGCAGGGAAATAAAAGGGAATGAAACAGTGAGCAACATTAAGCTAGAAATTACATAATTTGACCCTTATTCTCCATAAATACAATTCCTGATTTGTTGGATGTGTCGATTGTTGCGGACAAGTTTAAGGTTACTTCTTGTATGAGATATTGTAGTAAGCTATTGCAGAAGATGCCCCTGACACTAGAATATGCACTTTTATATCTTGACCTTTCTGCGAGTGTTCTAGTCGCGGAGCAAGTTCAACCCCTAAAAGATGCAACGAATTAAGATCGAAGTACCTTGTTGGACGTTACAAGAATTTCGACGAGTAAGTATAATCGTGTGTCTTTCATCTACCTAATGTGGATATATTTACAGTTTGATTAATAGTTGTTTCTTTTGAAGTTTCGTAGAAGAGGCGATGGATTTCCCGACCTCTTCCGCGGTAGAGGTTGTTCTTGGGAGCGAGGGTCTCCAAGTGACTCCAAAGGACTTCATTTTCAACTTTATCTTGGAGTGCAGTGGGCTCAGGTTCATTATCCTAAAATGGAAGAGCGCCAAGAAATCATCACCAAGCGCTTGTCAAAATTGATATGTTTTCTGTTGTGACACTTGTGAATCCCACATCGAAAGTGAGAGGATTCTGAATCTCGTTGTTTTTGGTATGTTTCCTGCAATTGGCAGGATTATGAATCCTACTTGTGAATCCCACGTCGAAATTGATATGTTTCCTATTGGTACACTTGTGAATCTCGTTGATCGCTCAACGAGTCTGGGGTCCAGGGAGCGACGTGCCCCTGACAGGGGGCTAGGAGGGGCAACACCACCTCGTCTTTACGGTATGCAATGTTTATTGAATTGTAAACAGACCTATCGTCTATCTGTTTTGGGCTTTTAGTCCATTTTCTGTTTAGGGTTTCATGAGTCTCTTCATATACTCATGAAACACCAACCCCTTATAACCCTAATCCGTTTTTGCTTCCTCTAATACAAAACTGGTTCTCTGCCCGTGGACGTAGGTAACGCATTGTTGCCGAACCATGTAAGTTTGTTTGTCTTTCTTCGCTATTATCATTCTCATTACAAGAAACTAGTATCAGAGCAGGTTCGGGGTGGGCCAGTTGCACCGAAGATTGAGATGGATTCCACATTTGTATACGATAACGGGCTAGTCGAACCTGTTGCGTGGATGTCTCAATTCCAATCGGGCTAGACTTGTGATGGATATTCACAAGTGAGAGGGGGATTTGTTGGGACACTTGTGAATCCCACATCGGAAGTGGGAGGATTATGAACCTAACATATAAGTGGATGAGCTACTCCACCTAATACCAACTAGCTTATATGTTGGACTTTCTTATCAGACCCAACATTTACCATACATGAGTTGCAGGAGACGAGTGTCCAAGCTTGTGCAAGAAGCCCTCTTATTGAAGGTAGATGTTCCCTATGGGCAACACATATATGCCTCAAACAATTAATCAAGCCAACACCGTCGAGTACAATTTTCTTATACGTATCTACAAGGACCATCCCGAGGCATTCGACTTAGATGGACGATGTCTTTGCCTCAACGCAAAATGCAACAAGGATCCACAATTCCAGGTCTACCGATTTAGCCCATATGAGTTTGACAAGAAAATCAATTCCAGATCCACAATTCCAGGTCTACCGACTTAGATGTCCAAGCTTTTGCAGTGATGAACTCATCAAAGGAGTTTGAGCGTAAGCACAAGTTTAACAAAACTACTTCATTGAGCATAGGTAAAGGGTGGTCGGACTTGTTGGGAACGTCGTGACCCGACTTCATAAGTAACAAGAGCTAGCGGACATTTCATTAACGGCTTCCTACATATACGAGTTCAGCTTACCATCCACGCCTCTGAGGCTTAACTTGTAGTTTTATTTTATTTTACTTTTTGATATGTAAAGAATTAAGTTCGACAGTTAGTAATATTATTTTAAACTTATAATTAATAAGTATAAAATTATATTAAAAAGTTAATATTTTATACTATGTATAGTTTTCAGCTTCTTAAAAAATATGCTAAAAAATCAAACGACACTTATTTCTGAACAGATGTAGTAATTTTTATGATTATTTGGAAATTCATACGAAAAAAATTCAAATAAACTATTTTATAATCTCCAGATAAAATTTAATTAAATTAAAAAATGATTTTAATATTAGGGTAACAAATAGTCAAATACTATGGTATTTATTACATTAAAATCTCTATTTCATCCTGAATTTTAGTAAAACCTCTCCCAAATCTGAAGGGATTTTCGTTAAAAAGCAAAGATATTTTTCCAAAAAAAAAGGGTAAAACGATTTGCTGGAGAATTCCGTATTGATAGTCGATCCCTTCATCTCCTTCCTTCATATTTGGTGAATTTCAACAACAACAAAGTCAATTTTACAGTGACAAAGTTGTTCGCCTTCCTTACTGGTAATTATCCACCTGTTTAATTTGTTCTGCTAATTCATTTTATTTCTTCTCTGTTGGTTGAAAACGTTTATAGTCAAGTTTGTGTTTTTCTTGATATATATATGCTGTTTATTTTTAGCCGTATTTGGAATGGGATGAAATCGGACTTTGGAATTCATATATAGTGAGTTAAAATTGGAAGTAGATAGCCTGAAATCGGACTGGATTTGGCCTGCGATAACCTGAACCTGACCTGATTTACCCGATTGATCGATCTAATTGTAGACGATATAATATTGTGATTAGTTTATAATTATATGTGTGTTTGTTTGAGTGGGTTATGGAGGTTTGCTATGTTGAATAGCTCATGACTGTTGTTTTGGTTCCTCCTCAAACATTATATTAATTTGAGCTTATATTTGTCAAACAAAGCTGATTTAACAATTTATTGAATAATTTTCATGTGCGTTTTTTAAATTGTTGATGTAAGGTTGAAGATGGGAAATTGGAGGTCATTCATGAAGATGGACTTGGGCTCAGAGTTCGATTCCAAGGTTGAATCTCAAGAAATGTTGGATCCAATATTGCAATTCGAGTTTGCGTTCAACAACCCCATTTTGTCCGATCGGGTCCTCCGCATCGAGCTTTTAGGCTCCAAGTCTGACCCTCTAAGTATGTATTATATTTTTTCGATTTTTTTTATGTATTGATCGTTTGGGTTTTTCCTTTACATTTTTTCATGTTGTTCCTTTTCTTTAAAATATATATTTATGAAAAAGACACAAAGAGGTGTTTTATTTTTACGAGGAAAAAGTTCAGAGAAGCGGTTAGGAAGCAATCCACTGCTTTTCGAGAGCATTTTTGCCTATGAGGTCCACCAAACCTAGGCGATTCACAAGTTGTGTTCCTTGGGTACGGTGTAGTGGCACATTATCAGCCACCTCATTACCCTCATGAAACACGTGCTTTATAATAACACTGTGGAAAGAGGATAAGTGAACAACCAATGCGTCTTGTAGTTGAAAGAAAAATTGTGAAAGAATGATGTGCAATTTTTTAAAAATTGTAGTCTTTTATGTCTAAAATACTTTAGTAATTCTTTATTTTTCTTTTGAGCCAAAGTATGTTTAAAAATGATTCAAAATGTTGTGCAGTTATTGAAGTTATAACATATCATGTAAGCTCTCTCCTCCTAGCTGCACATAGTCCCTTTTTCCAAAAGGTAAATTCTTTCTATCTTCTGTTTTTCTAGAGTGATAAACTGTTTTATTTCCTTTTCCAACCCCTTAAACTAGTGATGATTTTGTGCCCTAGTTATTCCAAAATGGTATGAGAGAAACACAACAAATGGATGTGAAGTTGACAATCAACATATCCGGTACGTATCGTCAATCTTTGCACTCCTTCAATGGATGAATTTCTTGTGTCTATATGTTAGTTTTTATTGCTATGGTGAACAGAGAAAGCAGCATTTATCGACGTCTTGGAATTTATGTATAAAAACACCCTGATTGCAAACACAGTTCCTGATTTGTTGGATGTGTTGATCGTTGCGGACAAGTTTGAGGTTACTTCTTGTATGAGATATTGTAGTAAGCTATTGCAGAAGATGCCCATTACACTAGAATACGCACTTTTATATATTGATCTTCCTACGAGTGTTCTAGCCGCGAAGCAAGTTCAACCCCTAAAAGATGCAACAAAGAAGTATTTTGTTGGACGTTACAAGAATTTCGACGAGTAAGTAGTGTGTCTTTCATCTACCTAATTTGGCTTTAATTATAGTTTGATTCATACTTGTTGCTTTTGAAGTTTCCTTGGAGAGGCGATCGATTTCCCTCTTTCTGCGGTAGAGGCTGTTCTTGGGAGCGAGGGTCTCCAAGTGACTCCAGAGGACTTCATTTTTGACTTTATCTTGGATTGGGCTCGGGTTCACTATCCTGAAATGGAAGAGCGCCAAGAAATCCTCACCAAACGCTTGTCGCAATTAATATGTTTTCCATACATGAGTTGCTCGAAGCTGAAGGAAGCCCTAGTTTGCCCCGACTTTTGCTATGACCAAGTGTCCAAGCTTGTGCAAGAAGCGCTCTTATTGAAGGTAGATGTTCCCTATGGGCAACACAGATATGCCTCAAAAAACCATCCAAGAACTGCCGAGTACAGTTTTCTTAGACGCGTCCACAAGCACCATCCAGTCAAGGCGGTGCAATATGAATTCGGTCAAGCTCGTTATGTCGTCTACTTCAACCTAAAGAAGGAAGAATGTGAGAATCTATACCCATCAGGAGACCTTTACTCTCAGGCATTCGACTTAGGTGGACGGTGGCTTTTCCTCTATGCAAAATGCAACAAGGATCCACAAACCCAGGTATGCGAATTTGGCCTATATGTGAGTTTGGCAAGAAAATCAGAAACTTGCAGTGTAGATATTGAAATGGCAGGGATGAACTCATCAAAGGAGTTTCAGCACCAGCACAAGTTTAACAATACTACTTTATCGAGCATAGGTAAAGGGTGGCCGAACCTGGTAGGAACGTCGTGGACAGACTTCATAAGTAACAAGAACGGGCATTTCATTAACGGCTTCCTACATATAAGAGTTCAGCTTATCATCCACCCCTCCAAAACTTGACTTGTAATTAAATTTTTTATTTTTTAAGTAAGGAATTATGTGGGACATTTAGCTAGTACTGCATATATCATCTCCTTTAATCAACCTTATCAGTGTCATCATTAAGGACAATTTTTTTTTTTTGTGAAAGAGTTTAGTCTTTTTCTCCGATAATAAATGTTATCACCTCATCGGTGTTACAACTTATTACAATGTTTTTGGTGTCACACTTTTATTTTGGGTTGGAAGTTTACTTTAGGTTTTTTTTAAAAAAAATTGTGATGTTTTCTTTTTGGGTTATAAGCTTTGTAATTTTTTTTTTCGATGATGTTTAATAAGGTTGATGACACAATTTTTTGGTGCCATTTTCATTTTGACTAATAAGTTTAGGGTTTTTTTCCCGAATGACCAATGTTGATGACACAATTTTCTTTGGTAACACTTCTATTTTATCGATATGGAAAGTTGGTGTCGATAAGCTGTTTTCAGACATGAAAAAAAAAAGCCACATCAAAAGCTAACGATAATGATAATAATATGTTTAGCGAAAATTTGGACGTACATTGGGGTGCAATTATTTACCCCGGGAAAATGACTTAATGTAACAAAAAAAAAATAAACAAATATAATATAAATGTACAAATTTTGGAAAAGTTTTGAAATGAACACAATCCAATTTAAATCACTTTCTAAAAGAAACGGACGATTGGATTCCATGAACCTCAACAAGTCCTGTTACCCTAAATTACAATGGTATTAAAAAATGTAATTAAAAAAAAAGAAACAAAATTATAATTTTTTTGGGGTAAATTGCAGCAAACCACCCGTTAAATAGGGCAATTTGCAAGAAACCACCCGTTAAATTCGAAATTGCAGAAAACCACCTCTTAGATATCTTCTGTTAGCCAAAAACCACCCACTGCATCTCTCTCTTTTGACTCCGTCAAAAAGTGAACGAATCAGTCGAGGTCTTCTCTAATACCCAAAAAAAAAGCCTTCTTCATTCATGGAATAAGAAAGATTTCATTACAAAAAAAAAAAAAATAAGGAAAAGGGACATTGCACTGGAAATTTTCGTAGAGGTGAGACCTGAAAGATAATTAGATGCGTTTAGCGGAATTTCAGATCATATCTAAACATCTAATTCATAAGGATCTTCATGCATAAACGATAGATCAATCATTGTTTAGAGAATATACCTTTGATGCGTGAATCGGATCGAATCTGGATGGAATCGGAAGAGATCGAAAGCCCCAAGCGTGACTTCTCTAATTAGTCCATACGAGCCCGGCTTCTAGATCTCCCTTGTCTTCGACTGCTAGGACGAAGATCGAAGGGGTAGCAATCAAATTGCTTGGATTTGATTTGTGATTAGCTCTTACCTACAAGAACCAACAATTGGTCTCACGTGTGTTTTCCTCCAAATAGGCAAACTTACTTTGCCTTTCTTCTGTGTGATCTCACGTTAGAAAATCCACAAAGTACATAGAGCTAATTTGTCCCTTTTAATTAGTAGTGGTGTCGATGCATCTTCCCTTGATCATAATCAGAAGGTCTTTTAATTAGAAGGTTTTTAATCAATTAATTGGGAGGAAGACCAAACGGTCACATACACATTACTCCATTAGCAATTGTAACTCCCTATATAAATATTGATCAAATTGTAACCGTACTCCTAATTACACCCTTTAATTATTTATTTTCAAAATAAACAATATTACTTATTAATAATATATCATACATATCAATCAATTCATCAATCATCAATCAATCAATCAATATCAATCAATATCAATATCAATATATAATACTAAAACAGAGGCGTGGAAATCCTATGTGGCGGGCTCTGGTGCGATTCGCTCACGTGTCGTTTTATGGTGCATTCTGGCCGGGTTTTTCGCCATGTCAATTAATGATGATCCAATCAATCTAAGCCATGTTAAACGATAACCTCATCTATTTATACACGTGTCATCCTATGTGTCTATTTAAATTAATGATTAAATTATATTTTATTATAAATACTCAACCTCATATCTTACAAATCTTATCATTTTACCTTGAGTTATTTTATAAATATTTTACCTAGAAAAATCTACATAATCTTACAAGATTAGATTAATTTATATAATCTATTAGTACTATTTAACATAATCTAATACGAAGTATATTGAATTAAATCCTATCTTTTTTATTACGGTATATAATATATTAAATCAAATCTTAAACAGCCGGAGTGGTTTTTGAAAAATTGATTCAAAAAAGAAATATATATACTTATCCTTATATATGAAGTTTGAATATATTTTTACTAAATCATATTTCATATAAATTTCATATAAAATAATAAAAAATTATTCTCTATATCTTATTATATAATACTCCAACAACTAAGGATTTATTTCATATAAAGTTTATACGTGTACAAACATGTATGCATAATTATATAATTAATATAGATAATATATGCTTATCATATGTTGGTTATGAGATTAAAAGGTCCAAAATAATATTTATATACTTTTTATGATCTTATACAATTTATGCAAGAATAATAAAAGTCATATAAAAAAACCGCGAAGATCGCGGGTAATGCGACTAGTATATATTAATAACAAATCATCAATCCCATGGATCTAGTCCGTAAACTCTAAGTGTGTGACCTCATAGGACCCGTTTATAATAGTTATGGGCTTAAACCGTTTAACCCCATTAATCGTAGTTGGCTTCTAACAAAGCACTACGACTCTTAAAATAATCGGATTGAATATCTCTATCAATTGTCCTATCCCATATTTAGTCATTGCACGTTTAATAAAGGACACAATTCCTTCAAGACCAAGACCTGTTTTCCTAGTTGAAGTCTTGATTTTTGGTACTCCGCAAATTTATTTAAAAAAACAAGTAAATGCAAAAATAAAAATGGAAATAGTTTGCTTTGTACGTGATTTTTTTTTTAGAACAGATAAATTTATTTTGTTTTAGAGTTGTTTGAATTTTGGATGATGAAATTGATGGACTAATTTAGTAAATGATGAATCGAAATCGAATTTATTTTTTTCACTGAGGCGGAGATTAGTTGTCACTCGTGGGGAAGGTGTTCGGTGTTGCAAGCGGTAAGCACAACTAGGGTAGCATTGTAGGCTTGTAGCGATTTATTGGTTCTTAAATCACTGAATCTCAGGGAATTTGAAGTGTTTTAGGAATTTTTTCAGTCATGCTATTTGTAAGGGGTTGGCTTTTTTCCAGATCTCAAAAGAGGGTAAAAGACCCGATTTTTATAGTTTTGAGAACTTCAAATCTATTAGCTGGTTGTTCGTTTCCCAATGCTCATGACAGATTTCATAGTTTCATGGCCTAATTAATTGGGGGAAAGGAGTGTTGAATGGCAAACAAAAGGAAATTTGAATCAACACTAAGGGTAATATGGTAATTTTGTCCATTTTCCCATTCATCTGACGGAAGTAAGAGATTGGGGTGGTTTTTGGCTAACGACAAGTATCTAAGTATCTAAAGGGTGGTTTTCTGCAATTTCTAATTTAACGGGTGATTTCTTGCAAATGGCTGTATTTAGCGGGTGGTTTACTGCAATTTACCCCTTTTTTTTTTGTACCCAATATAACCAGCCAAAAATAATATGACAGAAAGTAGTTTTACCTGACAAAGAATGATACAAACCTTTAGACTTTGGATCCCATGGAGTTGCTAAAATAACTCCATATGAAGTTGGTTAAATCCTAACCACTTAATTCTAAATAAATGGTTTAGATTTAAATGCATTTAGCCATTTTTTAATTTATTTTTTAGGGTCGATGCATTCTTATTGGGTAATCCTACCAACTTCACAGGGTTCAACTCCACGGGATCCTGACCACTGAAACATGTATGCTTAGTTCTTCTTATATATGTTCCTTCAAGGCAAAGAGAAGGTGCCGCCGATGTCGGTCTTGCCGGAGGGCGGGCTTACGGCGACCCACAGCAGCGAGACGGTGATGGCGATGAGCCCGGCCCACACGTAGACGATGGTCGGGGTCCGGCCGCGCCTCCCCATCAGCCCCTTGGCGAAGGGGTAGAGGTTATATTTTGATATATATATAAGATTTTGTAACTTATTTGAATAAATTTAATTAATTTTATCTATTCATTAATTAATGAGTATAATTAAAAGGGTAAATTGCATCTATCATTCCTAACCTTTCACCAATGTTTCATTTAAGTCCCTAAGCTTTAGTTTGTGCTAATATGGTCCTCAATCTTGGGTTTTTCTTTCAAATATGGTCCTTCCGTCAAATTGGAAGTTAATTACCCGTTAACTTGCGTATGTGTGACTATGATGTGGCAAGTATTTGCCTGTTAACTTGTATGTGTAGATATCTTACACTATAACACTTAATTATTCCAAGCAAAAATTAACAATAATTTTTTTTTTAATTTTACTCTTTAAACTTATATTGAGATACTTATAAACTTTTATTATGAAAAATTATACTTTAAAAATTATCGATAATAAAACAAATTGTTTATTTTAGAAAATAAATATTTTTTTCTATTTTTCTAAAACATAAATTTGAATAATAAAAGTTTATAAACATATCAATATAAGTCTAAAGGGTATAAATATATTTTTTAATTTTTTAATGATAATATATGCCCAAAATAATCAAGTGTTATATACCCGGTATAAAAAGAGATTTCAACTTAGGTGGCATCGCTAACATAATTTTATCACTTTATTAAAATTAAAAAAAAACTAAATTTATACTAAGTATAAAGGTTGGAGATTGACAAATGTAGTAAACCCCATTATAATTATATGATTATTATTCATTAAATAAAAAATAGGATGATAAGTAATAATAAAAAATTTGGCTAATAAGAAATATAAAGTGGGGAAAAAAATACAAAAGAGATAAAGAACAAAGATAATAAAATAAGTAAAAATATCGGGTAGGACCAGTCTACCCGAATTTTTATCTAATAAAAAAAAGTAAAAATATAATTAATGAGAATATATAATAATAAATATAATAATAATTGTAACTGCTATTTTTTCATAATAATAATAACAACAACAATAAAAGTCAGCGGTTGCTACATGATTTCTTAGATGGGGGATGAATGTCTTTATTTTGGAGAATTTAATTTTTTTTAATAAATATTGAAAGAAAACCATAAATTATGGTTTATTTATGACATTTTTAAGAAAAATAATAATATGAACAAAAATCATTAAAAAAACAATTGACAGAAATGAAAATTATTGTAAAAACGAAAACAATAAGGTTTGAACCCATAATCTCTTGCATTAATTGTTCACCCTTTAACATTAAAATTAGACACTCCTGTGATCGTTACCGTTAACTATTCGAAGAAAATGTAAGTAATAATATTCTTTTGAAAATGCTATTAAGATAACAAAGAGGGTAGTTTAGATAAATATAAAGTGAGATGATATAATATATTGGTGAATCTCTCAAAAGTAGGAAATTATTGTTTTATTAATTTTAATACTCCCCTAAAGGGATAAAAATGATGTTAGTGATGTGGCATTCACATTGGACAAATAATTGCCACATCACAGTCACACACGCAAGTTAACGGGCAATTAACTTTCAATTTGACGGAAGGACCATATTTGAAAGAAAAATCCAAGCTTGAGGACCATATTAGCACAAACTAAAGTTTAGGGACTTAAATGAAACATTGGTAAAAGGTTAGGGATGATAGATGCAATTTACCATAATTAAAATTTATAAATTAAGTGGTTACAAAGCTTATTATATTTGGCAGGTGGTTGAAATAACACATATAAGTTCTTAAGCCATATATATGCTATAAAATTCACGTTAATATTAAATTATAAAGTAAGCCTCATTAGTAAATTAATTAATCATATATGATCAATCACCAATCTAATTCTGATAAGAATATATATTATCCATTTAAAACAATAAGATTAAATTTGAATAATATTTTATCCAATTTTATGTTAACTTTTATATATAGTAACAATCTAAATTTAATATTAATATCATTTAAAAATAACTGTCAAATTTATCAATAGATTTTGTTTTAAAAAATAACATACGAGAATATAATAGTAAAAAAAATTTAACATGCCGTGCAAGAATATAATTTTGGAAAAATTTGATCTAAACAAATTGAACAAATTCGACCAAAAATGGATGAAGAAAAACACAGATTTATGTGGAACAAGAGAGCACAAAAACTCTCAATGCAGAATGAATGAAATGTTCAAGTGAGGAAGAGAAACAAACTCCCGCCTCTTAACCACAATACAAATTGGTTAGAGGTCTAACAACTTGCCATGTGAAATTACATAAATGCCCTTCTGTAACCAACTAAACTAACTTGAGCTCACAGCTGCTACTTAGCTTCAATGTTCACACAATATAACACCAATATCGACATACCCCCCTCAAGCTGGGCCAGTAGATGGAAGAACAAGACCCAGCTTGGCACAAAGAAAGGAGTGTTGTTTAGCTCCAAGGCCTTTGGTAAGAATGTCAGCTAGCTGAAGTGCAGAGGCAACATGATGAGTTGTGATGAATCCCTGCTGTACCATCTCTCGAATGAAGTGTGCATCAATTCTAACATGTTTTGTACGCTCATGGAAGACAGGATTTAATGCTAGTTGCTGAGCAGATCTATTATCACAAGGAGGGATGTGAGGAGAATACTGTCTCTGAGATTTGAAGGGAAAGGTGTGTTCCTCAAACTTGACATGCCTACTAATGATCACTGTTTTCAAATTTAGATCAAACAGTTTATAGGCCTTTTGGCCAGGTGGGTAACCCAAGAAAATGCACCTTCTAGCAGTGGTGCCAAGCTTGTCTCTGTAGTCATTAGGTTGCACAGCATAGCAAAGGCAGCCTATTACTCTCAACAGATCATATCTTGGAGCAGTTTTGTACAAAACTTCAAAGGGTGATTTCCATCCCAGTACTGAAGATGGCATTTTGTTTATAAGGTGGGTAGCACTTAAAACACAGTCTCCCCAAAACCTGATTGGAAGACCAGCATGTAGCCTAAGAGCCCTAGCTGTTTCAAGTAAATGTCTATGTTTTCTTTCAACCCTTCCATTTTGCTCATGAACACCAGGAGCTGATCTTTGGTGCACAATACCTCTAGAACTGAACAATTCAATGCAACCTTTTTGAGTAAATTCAGTCCCATTGTCAATTCTAACCACTCTAATAGACGACTGAAACTGATTGTCAACCATATTGACAAAACCTGTAATAATCCTCAAGACCTGCATTTTATCTTGCATCAAAAACACCCAAGTACACCTAGAATGATCATCCAAGATGGTCAAAAAATATCTGGCACCACACATAGATGGAGTTTTATAAGGACCCCAAACATCCATGTGTACCAAGTGAAACAGCCCTGCAACCAATGATGTACTCTTATCAAAGCTTAACTTGTGTGCCTTAGTCATAGCACAAATGTCACAATCAAAGGTACTGAAATCAACATCCTTACAAACAGAAATGTGTTTTGAGTTTAGAAAGGCCCATATGACCCAATCTGGCATGCAACAACTGCAGCTTATTACAATCCATACTAACTGTATTACATTCTTCATGAAGCACGGCTTGGTTAGAGGCCCTCATCTTGTCTCCTTGATGGCTCCCAGACTTCAACACATACAGGCCTCTATCCATACTGCCAGTAGCTATCATACTCTTAGTTGAAAGGTCCTGTAACCAGCATACCATGGCATCAAAACTGAATCTCAGAGTCTTATCATGCACACTCTTAGATACAGACAAAAGATTATGTCGAAATTGAGGTACTAATAGCACATTATGCAAGCACAAACCATTGGTAACCCATACAGTACCAAAGTGACAAACTGAAATGCATTTCCCATCAGGAAGGCCAAGATTAATAGGACTATCAAAATCATGGATTTCAGAAAAAATAGCTCTATCAAATGTTATGTGATCAGTGGCTCCAGAATCCACTATCCACACATCACTTTGAGCTTTATCCACTCCAATGAGAAAAGAAGCACTTAAAGTACCTGCAAAGTGGACCATAGCCTGATTGGCTGAATTGTCAACACTCTCAACAGAAGTTTTCCCTTTCATCATTTTGAGAACTTCCTGAAAAATAGCATTCGCAATTGCCTGATCTGGCTTGGGGTCAGTAATTGAGTGATCAAATGGACTTTCTTGCTGAGGAAATTCCATTTGAGCAGCAAATTTCCCCGAGCCTGAGCCTTTGAACTTGTCATCTTCCTTTGGTCCCCTATACCATTCAGGGTAACCAACAAGCTTGAAACAATAATCCTTGGTGTGCCCACACTCACCACAATGATCACACTTCCTTTCCAACTTGGCTTTCTTATAATCTCTCCTAAGCTGATCAAATTGCCTAGACTGATCAAATTGCCTAGACTGATCACCAGATTTGAACCTATTAACAGCATTGATATCAACATCAAATTGATTCTGAGAGAATCTAGAAACAGCTAAAGCACTCAAATCACTCTGAGGGACTCCAGTTACTCCCTTTGAGCGCTCTATCTGTACAGCCATTTGATATGCCTTATGAATACTAGGAAAAGGCTCCTTAGACAACTCATTGCTTCTAAGTTGTTCATAAACATCATTAAGCCCCATCAAAAATTGCATCACCTTTGCTCTTTCTTCCCTTTCTAACATTCTCTTAACCACTGCACAAGAACATTGAGCAATTCCTCCACAAGTACAGTTAGGAATTGAATCCAACAACTGTAATTCGTCCCAGATTTTCTTCAATTTCACAAAATACGCGCCCACAGACATGTTGTCCTGCTTCAGGTTAGCAAGACCTCGTCTCAATTGATAAACTAGCGGATTATTAGATTCATAGAATCTCTCCCTAATCTCATCCCAAAGCTCTCTCGCTGTTTCAACATACATCAATCCCTCTGCAACCTCACTAGTCATCGAATTTATTAGCCAGCATCTCACCATCGAGTCTGCTCTAGCCCACTGTATAAACTCTTCACTATTTTCTAGTGGTTTCACACAGCTACCAGTTATAAATCCAAGCTTAGCTTTCGCTCCTAATGCCATCTTAACACTACGACTCCAGCTCGCAAAATTAGCTCCATTAAAGTGTGTAGAAACAAGGACCATACCTGGATGATCCGAATTCGAAAGGAAATACGGATTGACATGTGCTCCAGTCATACCTTGCATCATGTCTCCGAATTGAATGCCATTCATGTTCCATCCGCGTCCAGCAGAAGAAGTAACAGACACAAAAGTTCCTCTTCCAGCGCCATTTGCATCGCCTCCAGGTGCCTGACCATCAGCACCTCGTCCTCGTCCAACCATGGCGTCACACACCACAGATCTGGCTGGATCTCAGCTTTCAAAAAAACGAGTAAAACCACAGGCGATCAAGCGATCGTCCGCTCTGATACCATTTGGAACAATTTGATCTAAACAAATTGAACAAATTCGACCAAAAATGGATGAAGAAAAACACAGATTTATGTGGAACAAGAGAGCACAAAAACTCTCAATGCAGAATGAATGAAATGTTCAAGTGAGGAAGAGAAACAAACTCCCGCCTCTTAACCACAATACAAATTGGTTAGAGATCTAACAACTTGCCATGTGAAATTACAGAAATGCCCTTCTGTAACCAACTAAACTAACTTGAGCTCACAGCTGCTACTTAGCTTCAATGTTCACACAATATAACACCAATATCGACAATAATAGTAAAAAAAATCTACATTAAAATCTCGATTTCATCATTTAATTTTCACCCTGATTCTTTTTGTAAAACCTCTCCCAAATCTTACGGGATTTTCGTTATACAGTAATTAAAAAGTAAAGATATTTTAATTATTTTTCCAAAAAAAAAGGGGTAAAAGGATTTGCCGGAGAACTCCGTTTTGACCGTCCCTTCATCTCCTTCCTTCATATTTGGTGAATTTCAACAACAAAAAATCAATTTTACAGTGACAAAGTTGTTCGCCTACTGGTAATTCTTCACCTGTTTTATTTGTTGAAAATTCATTTTATTTCTTCTCTGTTGGTTGAAAACGTTTATAGTCAAGTTTGTGTTTTTCTTGATGTATACATGCTGTTTATTTCTTGATATATGGGATGAAATTGGACTATGGAAAATTCATATATAGTGAGTTAAAATTGGAAGCAGATATATATAGATTGAAATCGGACTGGATTTGACTTGAAATAACCCGAACCTGGCCTGATTTACCCGATTGACAGATCTAATTGCAGGCGATATAATATTGTGATTAGTTTATATGGATATTTTTGCTATGTTGAATAGCTCATGACTTTGCTTTTTATTAACACTACGAGTTTGTGATTAGTTAATATGTGTGTCTTGTTTTAATTTCATTGATTATATATATGTTGTTTTGTTTCCTCCTCAAACATCATATTAATTTGAGCTTATTTGTCAAACAAAGCTGATTTATCAATTTATTGAATAATTTTCAAGTGCGTTTGTTAAATTGTTAATTTAAGAGTATAAAATGTATATCTTGTGAAGAATTGGAGATGGGAAATTGGAGGTCATTCATGAAGATTGACTCAGGCTCGGACTCCGATTCCAAGGTTGCATCTCAAGAAATGTTAGATCCGATATTGCATTTCAAGTTTGCGTTCAACAACCCCATTTTGTCTGATCGGGTTCTCCGCATCGAGCTTTTGGGCTCCAAGTCCGACCCTCTAAGTTACGTATTGTTTCAATTTTTTTATGTATTGATCGTTTGGGTTTTTCCTTTACAATTTTTTATGTTGTTATGTTGTTACATTTATGAAAAAGATACAAAGAGGTGTTTTATTTTTATAAGGAAA
This sequence comes from Persicaria maculosa, assembly GCA_963922045.1. Taxonomy (NCBI): domain Eukaryota; kingdom Viridiplantae; phylum Streptophyta; class Magnoliopsida; order Caryophyllales; family Polygonaceae; genus Persicaria; species Persicaria maculosa. The sequence goes on along the minus strand of OY998255.1, from coordinate 76,142,179 downwards.
AAGTTTCGGTTAGGAAGCAATCCGCTACTTTTCGAGAGCATTTTTGCCTATTAGGTCCGGTGGTCCACCAAACCTCAACGATTCACGAGTTGTGTTCCTTGGGTGTAGTGGCACATTATCAGTATCAGCCACCTCATTACCCTCATGGAATACGTGCTTTATAATAACACTATGAAAAGAGGATAAGTGAACCAAGACGTCTGAGATGATCAGCTCATATCCCTTGTAGTTGAAAGAAAAATTGTGAAAGAATGATGTGCAATTTTTTAAAAATTGTAGTCTTTTATGTCTAAAATAATTTAGTAATTCTTTGTTTTTCTTTTGAGCCAAAGTATGTATAAAAATGATTTAAAATGTTGTGCAGCTTTTAAAGTTATAACTTATCATGTCAGTTCTCTCCTTCTAGCTGCACATAGTCCCTTTTTCCGAAAGGTAAACACTTTCTATCTCTTCTTTTTTTTCAAGTGATAAACTGCATTATTTCCTTTTTCCTACATCTTAAATTAGTGATACTTTTGTGGTCTAGTTATTCCAAAATGGTATGAGAGAAACACAACAAATGGATGTGAAGTTGACAATCAGTGTATCCGGTACGTATCGTTGATCTTTGCACTCCTTCAATTGATGAATTTCTTGTGTCTATATGTTAGTTTTTATTGCTATGGTTAACAGAGAAAGCAGCGTTTATCGACGTCTTGGAATTCATGTACAAAAACACCCTGATTGCAAATACGGTTCCTGGTTTGTTGGATGTGTTGATCGTTGCGGACAAGTTTGAGGTTACTTCTTGTATGCGATATTGTTGTAAGCTATTGCAGAAGATGCCCATGACACTAGAATATGCACTTTTATTTATTGACCTTCCTGCGAGTGTTCTAGTCGCGAAGCAAGTTCAACCCCTAAAAGATGCAACAAAGAAGTATTTTGTTGGACGTTACAAGAATTTCGACGTGTAAGTAGTGTTTCTTTCATCTACAATTCTACCTAATGTGGATATATTTACAGTTTGATTCATAGTTGTTGCTTTTGAAGTTTCCTTGGAGAGGCGATGGCTTTCCCTCTTTTCGCGGTAGAGGTTGTTCTTGGGAGCGAGGGTCTCCAAGTGACTCCAGAGGACTTCATTTTCGACTTTATCTTGGATTGGGCTCGGGTTCACTATCCCAAAATGGAAGAGCGCCAAGAAATCCTCACCAAGCGGTTGTCGAAATTGATATGTTTCCCATACATGAGTTGCTCGAAGCTGAAGGGAGCCCTAATTTGCCCCGACTTTTGCTATGAAGAAGTGTCCAAGCTTGTCCAAGAAGCCCTCTTATTGAAGGTAGATATTCCCTACGGGCAACACACATATGCCTCAAAAAACCAACCAAGAACTCCCGAGTACAGTTTTCTTAGACGCGTCCACAGGCACCATCCAGTCAAGGTGGTGCAGTATGAATTCTCTCAAGCTCGTTATGCCGTCTACTTCAACCTAAAGAAAGAAGAATGCGAGAATCTATACCCATCAAGAGATCTCTATTCTCAGGCATTCGACTTAGGTGGACAATGGCTTTGCCTTAATGCAAAATGCAACAAGGATCCACAAACCCAGGTCTACCAATTAGGCCTATATGTGATCAGTTTGGCAAGAAATTCAGAAACTTGCAGTGCAAATTTGGAATTCGCGGTGATGAACTTATCAAAGGAATTTGAGCGCAAGCACAAGTTTAAAAAGACTTCTTTATCGAGCATGGGTAAAGGGTGTTCAAACCTGCTGGGAACATCGTGGGCAGACTTCATAAGTAACAAGAGCGGCCATTTCATTAACGGCTTCCTACATATACGAGTTCAGCTTATCATCCACACCTCCGAGGCTTGACTTGTAGTTTTATTTTATTTTATTTTTTGATACTTAAAAGAATTAAGTTCGACAGTTAGTAATACGTATTATTTTAAATTTATAATAAGTAAATAAGTATAAAACTATCTAAAAATAATAATAAAAAAGTTACTCCCCCGTTCGCGAAAACATGTCGTTTTAGAGTTTTGATTTTGTTCGAAAAGTTGTGTCATTTTAGACATTATACCCGTTTATTTTCTAATTTATCTTTACTTTTTAGCATTTGAATTTGTCTTTTGTTTTGAAGAATTTAAAGGCTACTAAGTACTATGGAGTAGGGCAAATTAGGTAGCTTTAAATATTCCTTAAAAATTATGTCCGGAGGCAAAACGTCATGTTTTCATGAACGGATGGAGTAATATTTTACATAGTTTTTAACTTTTTAAAAAATGTGTTACAAAGTCAAACAATACTTATTTTTGAACGGATGTAGTGTTTTTTATGATTGCTTGGAAATTTTTATTAAAAATTTTCAAATAAACTATGTTAATCTTTACCTAAAATTTAATAAAATATATATATATATATATAATTTTAATATTACAAAAACGCGCAAAATGCGGGTGCCGGGTAACAAATACTATTATATTTATTAAAACAGCATAATGTCATCCAATCTGCATTAAAATCTCGATTTCATCATTTTCACCCTATTTTTTGGTAAAACCTCTCCCAAATCTTACGGGATTTTTCCTTAGAATGAAAAAGTAAAGACATTTTTCTACCAATCGTAGTGATATTTTAATTATTTTTCCACAAAAAAAAAAAAAGGGTAAAAGGATTTGCTGGAGAATTCCGTTTTGACACCCCCTTCATCTCCTTCCTTCATATTTGTTGAATTTCAACATCAAAAAAATCAATTTTGCAGTGACAAAGTTGTTCGATCGCCTTCTTTACTGGTAATTCTCCACCTGTTTTATTTGTTCTGCTAATTCATTTTATTTCTTCTCTATAAGTTGGTTGAAAACGTTTATAGTCCCATTTGTGTTTTTCTTGATATTTAATTGTTTATTTTAGCCTTTTTAGCCGTATTTGGAATGGTATGAAATCAGACTTTGGAATTCATATATATAGTGAGTTAAAATTAACCCGAACCTGACTCGATTCACCCGATTGACAGATGTAATTGTAGGCGATATAATATTGTGATTAGTGTATGTATATGTGTGTGTGTTTGAGTGGGTTATGGATGTTTGCTATGTTGAATATGTGTGTCTTGTTTTAATTTCATTTATTATATATGTTGTTTTGGTTCCTCCTCAAACATTAGTATTAATTTGAGCTTATTTGTCAAACAAAGCTGATTTAACAATTTATTGAATAATTTTCAAGTGCGTTTTAAAATTGTTTATGTAATAGTATAAAATGTATAGACTGTGAAGGATTGGAGATGGGAAATTGTAGGTCATTCATGAAGATGGACCCTTCAGGCTCGGAGTCCGATTCCAAGGTTGAGTCTCAAGAAATGTTGGATCCGATGTTGCAGTTCGAGTTTGCGTTCAACAACCCCATTTTGTCTGATCGGGTCCTCCACATCGAGCTTTTAGGCTCCAAGTCTGACCCTCTAAGTTACGTATTGTTTGGATTTTTTTTTTTTTGTATTGATCGTTTAGGTTTTTCCTTTACATTTTTTCATGTTATTCCTCTTTTTTAAAATATACGTCGTATATATTTGTGAAAAAGGCACAAAGAGGTGTTTTATTTTTACGAGGAAAAAGGTCATAGAAGCATTTAGGAAACAATCTGCTGCTATTCAAGAGCATTTTTGCCTATGAGGTCCACTATACACTGTGGCACGTTATCAGCCACCTCATTACCCTCATGGAACACGTGCTTGATAATACACTGTTTTTTTTTTGTCAAGGATAATACACTGTAGAAAGAGGATAAGTGAACTAAGGCGTCTGAGAATCTGAGATGATCATCTCAGATGCCTTGTAATTGAAAGAAAATTTGCGAAAGAATGATGTGCAATTTTTTAAAAATTGTAGTTTTTTGTGTCTAAAATACTTTAGTAATACTTTATTTTTCTTTTGAGCCAAAGGATGTATAATGATTCAAAATGTTGTGCAGTTATTGAAGTTATAACATATCATGTAAGCTCTCTCCTCCTAGCTGCACATAGTCCCTTTTTCCTAAAGGTAAACACATAATACACATTCTATCTTTTTATTTTCAGTGATGAACTGCATTTTCCCTACTCTTAAATTAGTGATAATCTTGTGGCCTAGTTATTCCAAAATGGTATGAGAGAAACACAACAAAATGATGTGAAGTTGACAATCAGTGTATCCGGTACGTATCGTCGATCTTGCACTCCTTCAATAGATGAATTTCTTGTGTCTATATGTTATAGTTTTTATTACCTTGGTGAACAGAAAAAACAGCATTTATCGACGTCTTGGAATTTATGTACAAAAACACCCTGATTGCAAATACAGTTCCTGATTTGTTGGATGTGTTGATCGTTGCGGACAAATTTGAGGTTACTTCTTGTATGAGATATTGTTGTAAGCTATTGCAGAAGATGCCCATGACACTAGAAAACGCACTTTTATATCTTGACCTACCTGCGAGTGTTCTAGTCGCTAAGCAAGTTCAACCCCTAAAAGATGCAACAAAGAAGTATATTGTTGGACGTTACAAGAATTTCGACGAGTAAGTACATAGTGTGTCTTTCATCTACCTAATGTGCATTATTTACGGTTTGATTCATACTGGTTGCACTTTTGAAGTTTCCTAGGAGAGGCGATGGCTTTCCATCTTTTCGCGGTAGAGGATGTTCTTGGGAGCGAGGGTCTCCATGTGACTCAAGAGGACTTCATTTTCGACTTTATCTTGGAGTGGGCTCGGGTTCACTATCCCAAAATGGAAGAGCGCCAAGAAATCCTCGCCAAGCGCTTGTCGAAATTGATATGTTTCCCATACATGAGTTGCTCGAAGTTGAAGGAAGCCCTAATTTGCCCCGACTTTTCCTATGAAGAAGTGTCCAAGCTTGTGCAAGAAGCCCTCTCATTGAAGGTAGATGTTCCCTATGGGCAACACATATATTCGTCAAAAAAACAAGCAAGCACTGCCGAGTACAGTTTTGTTAGACGCGTCCACAAACACTATCCTTTCAAGGCGGTGCAATATGAATTCGATCAACCTTGTTATGTCGTCTACTTCAACCTAAAGAAAGAAGAGTGCGAGAATCTATACCCATCAGGAGACTTCTATTCTCAGGCATTCGGCTTAGGTGGACGATGGCTTTGCCTCCGTGCACAATGCAACAAGGATCCACAAACCCAGGTCCGCCAATTTGGACTATTTGTGAGTTTGGTAAGAAAATCAGAAACTTGGAGTGTAGACATTGAAATCGCATTGATGAACTCATCAAAGAAGTTCAAGTGCAAGCACAGGCATTACTATACTACTCTATCGAGCTCAGGTCTAGGGTGGCCGAATTTGTTGAGAACGTCGTGGACCGACTTCATAAGTAACAAGAGTGGGCATTTCATTAACGGCTTCCTACATATACGAGTTCAGCTTACCATCCGCACCGTGTTGACGCTTGAAAATTTGTTTTGAGTAAACAGTTGAGTTAAGTTCAATAGTTAGTAAATCTGCTTCCTTTTTTAGTAAGAAGTTTAATTATTGTTTTTTCTTCTTATGTCATCTAGCTTATCGGTGTCACCGTTAATGACAATTTGTGCTGACTAAACAGTTTAGTTTGCTTTCTTTTTGGGTTATAAGCTTTTTTTTTTTTTTGCAAGGACGTTTAATAAGATTGGTGACACAATTTTTTTGGCGACACTTTCGTTGTTTTGACTTGCAAGTGTAGGTGAATTTTTTTTCATGACTAGTGTTATCAGTCTCATGATCTCATCGGTGTCGAATTGATGACAATTTTTTTGGTAAAACTTCCATTTTACTGGTATGGGAAGTTGGTGTCGATACATCGAAAGCCAATGATTATATGTTTAACGAGAAATTGGCGTGCATATAACAGGTCGGAAAGAGGGCTAGAATCAACTGCAGTAAACAATGGTGCTATATTTACCACAATAAAATGACTGAATGTAACAAAAAAATTTAAACAAATATAATATAAATGTACAAATTTTGGAAAAGTTATGAAATGAACACAATCCAATTTAAATCACTTTCTAAAAAAAAAAATTAACAAGACTACTTCATCGAGCATGGGTAAAGGGGGGGTGGCCAGACTTGTTGGGAACGTCGTGATCTGACTTCATAAGCAACAAGAGCGGGCATTTCATTAACGGCTTCCTACATATACGAGTTCAGCTTACCATCCATGCCTCCGAGGCTTGACTTGTAGTTTTATTTTATTTTATTTTTTGATATGTAAAGAATTAAGTTCAACAATTAGTAATATTATTTTAAACTTATAACTAATAAGTATAAAATTATATATAAAAAAATAATTAACAAGTTAATATTTCATATAACGTATAGTTTTAAGCTTCTCAAAAACTGTGTTAAAAATCAAACTGCGCTTATTTCTTAAAAGATTGTGAAAGCTCTGATGATTTGATCATTCAGAGGATATGATATTATATAGACACTAAAGGTTACAAATGGGATAGAGACAAATCTATACAAATCGTAACATACAAGGAAAGTATAAACAAGAGTATATTTTATCTCTAATACCCCCCGGCAAGCTCAGGCGGAGGGCCGACGTGGAGCTTGGAGCGAAGTAGATCAAACCGACGAGAGCCAAGGGCTTTGGTGAAGATATCTGCAATCTGATCATGCGTACTGATGGGACGAACAAAGAGCTCACGGGCATCAACCTTCTCACGAACGAAGTGAAAGTCGATATGAATGTGCTTGGATCGGCTGTTGAGGACAGGATTGCGAGTCATGAAAGTCGCACTCAGACTATCACACAATAATGAAGGAGGCTGAACCAACAACTGCCGCAAGTCTAGAAGCAGAAGCTGGATCCAAGTGAGCTCTGCGACAGCTGCTGCAACAGCACGGTACTCGGCCTCAGTGCTTGACCTGACAACGACACGCTGCTTGCGGGAAGTCCAGCTGACAAGCGAGGAGCCGAAGTAAATGGCATAGCCGAACTAAGACCAGTGATCATCAGTGGGGCGATGTATATACTGACACACACGGTTCACCGCATAAGAGATCTCGGGGCGGGTGATAGTAACGTACTGGAGGGCACCAACGATGCTCCTGTATAACGAAGGATCCGACATTGGATCGCCAGACAGGGCCAGACGGGAATGCGGCTCGGCAGGAGTGGAGATGGGCTTCACATCTGCCATTTTAGACCGCGTCAAGAGATCCCAAATGTAGCCCTGCTGACACAAGTGAAGGCCAGACGGCGTACGAGTGACCTCAATGCCGAGGAAGTAATGAAGATCCCCCAGATTCTTCAATGAAAACGAACGGTTGAGTTGTGCAATGAAGCGATCAATATGGGAAAGAGAGCTTCCTGTCACAATTAGATCGTCCACATAGACAAGAACATAGATGGTGCAGGGGAGCTAGAATGGACAAAGAGCGAGCAATCAGATTGGCATCCGCGAAAGCCAGAGGCGAGAAGAAAAGCCTTCAGCTTGCTTAACCATGCACGGGGAGCCTGTTTCAGACCATACAAAGCTTTTCGCAGGAGGCAGACATGAGAAGGGTGAGCAGGATCAACGAACCCCTGTGGCTGCTCCATGTAGACATGTTCTGCTAAGTCGTCATTCAGAAACGCATTGTTGACATCAAGTTGGCGAATCGGCCACTGACGCGACAGGGCAATGGTGAGGACAAGGCGAATGGTAGTGGGGCGAATGACTGGGCTAAAGGTGTCGAAATAATCAACACCTTCCTCCTGATGGTAACCCTTCGCAACCAGAGGAGCCTTGTACATGTCAATCGATCCATCCGCTTTCCGCTTGATCTTGTAGACCCATTTGCACCCAACAATGTTGGCCCGAGGAGGGCGGGGCACTAGAGAGCACGTACCTGTGCGACGAAGGGCATCAAACTCGGCTACCATGGCGGTGACCCACCGTTGGTGAGGGGCAGCTTGGCGGAATGTTTTGGGTTCAAGATCAGGGTGGGGGTCGGGTGGAAGGGGATGGCGAGAGGAGGTGAGGACCTTAGGTTTGAGTTTTCCAGATTGGGCACGAGTTTTCATGGAGTGAGTGCTCTGGTCAGCAGGGCGGAGGTGGTGTAAGGAGGCGGGCGGTGGTAAGGGATGGCCAGGAGAGTTGGCGTCGGGTATAGGGTCGGGAGCAGGCTGGCGGGTTGAGGAGGGTGAGGTTGTGGCTGTAGGCGAGGACGACATCACACTCTCGCTAGGACGGGTCGGTGAGGCAGGCTCCGGAGCGATCAGTACAGGTGAGGAGTGAGGCTAAGGTGCCTGGGGAACGGCCAATGCCGCACCAAGGAGATCCGGCGACACTGGCATGTGGGTAGAGACAGACTGATCGGACACAGAAGGGGAGGAGGAGGGTGACTGACCAATAGATGGGAACTCAGACTCATGGAAGATGACATGATGACTGATATAGGTGCGGTTAGTGGCGGCATGGAAGCAAATGTAGCCACGGTGTGAGGAACTGTAGCCAAGGAAGACACAAGGCAAAGTTTTGAATTCCAACTTGTTGGATCTGTAGGGTTCCAAATATGGGAAGCAAAGGCAACCAAAGGACCGGAGTGCCTTATAGCCAGGGAGACGCTTGTAGAGACGGAGGTAGGGGGAGTCAAGCTGTAAGACTGGGGTAGGCGTTCGATTGTAAAGATAAATGGCAGTGTGAAACGCATGCTCCCAAAACTGGGATGGGAAGCGAGACTGAGCAAGCAACGTAAGGCCTTTTTCTTGGATTGTACGGTTGCGACGTTCAACCATACCATTATGAGATGGGGTGTGGGGGCAGGATACGCGATGAACAATACCCTGTTGCTGAAGCATAGAGGTGAGGGGCCGAAATTCACCCCCCCCCCCCCCCCCCCCCTTCCCCCCCAATCGGTTTGCAGCTCTTTGATGGTGGCATTGAATTGTGTTTTGATCATTGTTTGAAAGAGACGGAAATATTCCAAGACCTGGGATTTGTGGGTCAAGAAATAAATCCAAGTAAAGCGAGTGCAATCATCAACAAACAACACCAAGTAACGAGAACCATTTAACGATAAAGTGGGAGTAAGACCCCAAACATCATAATAAACCAATTCAAAAGGAGTTGTTTTGGGAACATGAGTTGACACAATGGGAAGACACTTGCTTTTGCCTAACGAACATGACTGGCAGGGGCCAATGGCCTTATTTGACACAATAGGTAAATGAAACTGACGCAACAAAAATTGGAGAATTGCAGGACTCGGATGACCGAAACGATTATAGCAGTGTGCCGGAGATGTGCTCTCACCCACCAGAACTTGCTGAGGTGGGGGCCGCGCTCCGGAGGAGGGCCGCGCTGCTGAGGTGGGGGCTGACCGGAGCGGGAGGACGGGCGATCAGGACGACGAGAGCGAGACTGACCGTAGTTGGCCGCTGGTTGATGATTCTAAAGGTAGCGACCAACCTCAAGGAGGCGTTCTTCTTCCCGGAGTAGAGACCCAAGAAGATTCTCAAATGCCAGGTTGTCGATGCGCACGTTGATGGCGGCGTAGAAAGGGTCGTATGACGGGTCAAGGCCATGGAGAACAGAGGCGATAAAATCATCCTCGGAGACCGGCTGAAGACAATCAGCAAGGGCATCAGCGATGTCTCGCTTCTTCTCAAAGTACTCAAGAATTGAGAGATTGTCTTTCAGAAGGGAGTGTAATTGGGATTTGAGGTGCATCGATTTAGCACGGGATTGGGCTTGGAACATGTGTTCAAGGGTGAGCCATGCCTCACGCGCAGAAGTGGCGCGAGTGACATAGCCGAGTAGATTAGAGGAGATGGTGGTTCGGATCCACACAAGAACAAACTTGTCCCTGCGTTTCCAGGTAAGAAAGTCAGGATTAGGGTTGGTTTGAGAGGAGGATGACTTTTCAGAAGTGACAGTAACAGTTTTGGGTGGAGAGGTGTCAATGAGGACATGGTCCTGAAGTTCATAGGCATCAAGGGTATCGGTAAGATTGGCTCGCCAGATCGTGTAGTTGGAACGATCTAGCTTGATGGAAAAGGTAGGCAATTGGAGATTGGAATTGCCAGATGGGTTCAGGGCTGCAGCCGGGAGGGACGCACCAGAGGAACGGGAGGAGGAGTTGTCGTCGGTGGGAGGGGTTGAGTTGTTGGGCGGAGGATTGATGGGCGGTGTTTGGCCGTTGGGAGTGCTGTCGGAGACGCTGTTGTTGGACATGGTGGCGGGATGAGGGCGGTCGGACTGGGAAGGAGATTAGGGTTTTAAAAAACCGGCTCTTGATACCATAAAAGATTGTGAAAGCTCTGATGATTTGATCATTCAGAGGATATGATATTATATTATTATATAGACAGTTAGGGTTACAAAGGGATAGAGACAAATCTATACAAATCGTAACATACAAGGAAAGTATAAACAAGAGTATATTTTATGAGGTGGGATCTTCTACTCCCTTCCCTACAACTCTCCCTACAACACTAAATTTTTTTAACACTTATTTAATCTTAAAAATAAATATAAAAATTATATTTATATTCCTAAGTCCTAACCTCTATTCTTATATATTTATAAAAATTTATTTTGAAAAATTATGTTTTAAAATTTTTAAAAATTGTATTTTGTAAAATATTTCCTTTTTAATTTTTAAAAATTGTAAAACATGATTTTTTAAAATAAAATTTTATAAATATATAAAAATATAGATTAGGAATATAAATATAATTTTTTTTAAGATTAAATAATTGTTAAATATTTTTGTGAGGTAGGAAAGAGAGTAGGAAAAGGGGAGTAGGGGATCTTGGCTGTATTTTATCTCTAATATTTCTAAACGGATATAGTAATTTTTATGATTGTTTAAAAAATTTTATTAAAAAATATTAACTAAACTATTTTAATCTTCACATAAAATTTGCCGGTAACATATACTATAGTATTATTAAAAACAGCATGATGTAATCCAATCTACATTAAAATCTCGATTTCGTAAGAATAAAAAAAAAAAAAATCTCGATTTCAGCATTTTCACCCTGATTTTTTTTTGTAAAACCTCTCCCAAATTGTTCATCAAAAACCTCTCCCAAATCTTACGGGATTCTCGTTATGGATATTTTAACTATTTCCCAAAAAAAAGGGTAAAGGATTTGCTGGAGAATTCCGTTTTGACAGTCCCTTCATCTCCTTCCTTCATTCTCATGTTTGGTGAATTTCAACAACAAAAAATCAATTTTAATAGCAATTCATGTGTGTGTCTTTATTTTAATTTCATTGATTATATATGTTGGTTTGGTCCCTCCTCAAACATTATATTAATTTGAGGTTATTTGTCAAACAAAGCTGATTTAACAATTTATTGAATAATTTTAAAGTGAGTTTTTTAAATTGATAATGTAAGGTTGAAGATGGGAAATTGGAGGTCATTCATGAAGATGGACTCAGGCTCGGAGTCGGATTCCAAGGTTGAATCTCAAGAAATGTTGGATCCAATATTGCATTTCGAGTTTGCGTTCAACAACCTCATTTTGTCTGATCGGGTCCTCCGCATCGAGCTTTTAGGCTCCAAGCCTGACCCTCTAAGTTAAGTATTGTTTCAATTTTATTTTTAATGCATTGATCGTTTGGGGTTTTCCTTTCCAATTTTTTATGTTGTTCCTTTTCTTTAAAATATATATATTTATGAAAAAAGACACAAAGAGGTGTTTTATTTTTTATGAAGAAAAATTGTGAAAGAATGATGTGCAATTTTTTTAAAATTGTAGTCTTTTGTGGCTAAAATACTTTAGTAATTCTTTATTTTTCTTTTGAGCCAAAGTATGTATAATATATGATTCAAAATGTTGTGCAGTTGTTAAAGTTATAACTTATCATGTCAGTTCTCCCCTTCTAGCTGCACATAGTCCCTTTTTCCGAAAGGTAAACACTTTCTATCTCTTTTTTTTTTTCAAGTGATAAACTGCATTATTTCCTTTTTCCTACATCTTAAATTAGTGATACTTTTGTGGTCTAGTTATTCCAAAATGGTATGAGAGAAACACAACAAATGGATGTGAAGTTGACAATCAACATATCCGGTATGTATCGTCGATCTTTATACTCCTTCAATAGATGAATTTCTTGTGTCTATATGTAAGTTTTTATTACTATGGTTAACAGAGAAAGCAGCATTTATCGACGTCTTGGAATTCATGTACAAAAACACCCTGATTGCAAATACAGTTCCTGATTTGTTGGATGTGTTGATTATTGCGGACAAGTTTGAGGTTACTTCTTGTATGAGATATTGTAGTAAGCTATTGCAGAAGATGCCCATTACACTAGAATATGCACTTTTATATCTTGACCTACCTGCGAGTGTTCTAGTCGCGAAGGAAGTTCAACCCCTAAAAGATGCAACAAAGAAGTATTTTGTTGGACGTTACAAGGATTTCGACGAGTAAGTAGTGTCTTTCATCTACCATTCTACCTAATGTGGATATATTTACAGTTTGATTCATACTTGTTGCTTTTGAAGTTTCCTAGGAGAGGCGATGGATTTCCCTCTTTCCGCAGTAGAGGTTGTTCTTGGGAGCGAGGGTCTCCAATTAGTGACTCCAGAGGACTTCATTTTCGACTTTATCTTGGAGTGGGCTCGGGTTCACTATCCCAAAATGGAAGAGCGAAATCCTCACCAAGCGCTTGTCGAAACTGATATGTTTCCCTTACATGAGTTGCTCGAAGCTGAAGCAAGCCCTAGTTTGCCCCGACTTTTGCTATGACCAAGTGTCCAAGCTTGTGCAAGAAGCCCTCTTATTGAAGGTAGATATTCCCTATGGGCAACACACATATGCTTCAAACAATCAACCAAGCACCCCCGAGTACAGTTTTCTTAGACGCTGTCTATAAGCATCATCCTGTCAAGGTGGTGCAATTTGAACTCAGTCAGCCTCGTTATGTCGTCTACTTTAACCTAAAGAAAGAAGAATGCGAGAATCTATACCCATCAGGAGGCCTCTATTCTCAGGCATTCGACTTAGGTGGAGAATGGTTTTGCCTCTATGTACTATGCAACAAGGCTCCACATACACATGCCTACCAACTAGGCGTATTTGTGTGTTTGGCAAGCAAATCAGAAACTTGCCGTGCGGATACTGAACTCGCAGTGATGAACTCATCGAAGGAGTTCGTGCGCAAGCGCGACCATAACGATCCTTCTCTATTTAACATGGGTCGAGGGTGGCTCATCCTGTCGGGAACGTCGCGGACCGACATCTTAAGTGACAAGAGCGGCCATTTCATTAACGGCTTCCTACATATAAGAGTTCAGATTACCATGTTGTAGTTTAATTTTTTATTTTTTAAGTAAGGAATTAAGATGGACATTTTCATTTTGACTAATAAGTCTAGGGTTTTTTTTTCCGAATGACCAGTGTTAACAACAAGTTAATGATGCAATTTTTTTTGGTAACACTTCCATTTTATCGTTATGGAAAGTCGGTGTTCATAAGTTGTTTTCCGACAAAAAAAAAAAAATAAATTTGCCCACATCAAAAGTCAAAAGCTAATGATAATGATAATATGTTTAGCGAAAAATTGGACGTACATTGGCGTGCATTTATTTACCACGGGAAAATGACTGAATGTAACAAAAAAATTTAAACAAATATAATACTCCCTCCGTTAATTAAAACATGACGTTTTACTATTCATGCACGCTTTTTGAGGTGTCAAAAACTATATAAAATATTAACTTTTTAAATAACTTTTTTTAATAATTTCATACTTATTATAATTAAATATGAATTTATAAAAACAAATGTAAAAAAATGTTAATATTTTATATAGTTTTTATCATTCTAAGAAAGCGTGTATGAATAGTAAACGATAAGTTTTGATTACAGAGAGAGTATAAATGTACAAATTTTGGAAAAGTTATGAAATGAACACAATCCAATTTTAAATCACTTTCTAACATCGATTGGATTCCATGAACCTCAACAAGTCCTGTTACCCTAAATTACAGTAGTAAAAAAAAATGTAATAAAAAATAATATATAATTTTCTTTTTTTTTTTGGTACTCAAATTTGCCAATGTGACCACCCAAAAATAGCTTTACCTGACAAAGAATGATACAAATCTGTCTGCTTAGTTCTTCTTGTGTTCCTTCAAGGCAAGGAGAAGGTGCCGCCGATGTCGGTCTTGCCGGAGGGCGGGCTTATGGCGACCCACAGCAGCGAGACGGTGATGGCGATGAGGCCGGCCCACACGTAGACGATGGTCGGGGTGCGGCCGCGCCTCCCCATCAGGCCCTTGGCGAAGGGGTAGAGGTGAGCCAGCACCCAGAAGCTGAAGAAAACCCCTCCCAGCAGCCTGCTCCACTGGGGTATTGTGCTGTAGAGCGTCCTGCTCAGGCCGACAGCGATCGCAATGAGGTTCACGACGATGATCACGAGGGGCGGGATCATCAGCGACGTCCATTTGATCTCGTAAAGGTCAGCAAACTCGTCGTCGATGTCCTCTCCTGAGGACTTTGAGGTGAGGGTGAACGAGATTTCGATGCCCGCGACCACCTTTAGGAGGCCCTGTATGACCGCGGCCAGGTGGGCGCTGACTCCTCCGATGAGCCAGAACTGCTCGTTGCGCCACCACTCCTCGAGGTTGATCTTCGACCACTTGACCTCGAGGAGGGCAAGGAGGCAGAGCGTCAGCGAGATCACGAGGAGGTAGAGGAGGAACGTTATGTTGAGCTGCGCGACTATGAACTGGCCGGAGAAGAGCGAGAGAGCGGGGAGGAAGCAGTACATTATGAGGAATATCGACGTGAAGGGATAGATTCCGACGTTAAGGTACGCTACGCGCTGCAGGAGCTTCATCCGAGTGCTCGCGAAGAGGGCGTTGTTCCTCGAGAAGAAGATTTCGACCGATCCTGTGGCCCAACGGAGCACCTGGTGGAGCCGATCCGTCAGGTTGATGGGCGCGGTGCCTCGGAAGGCGTCTCGTTTGGTGACGCAGTAGATCGAACGCCACCCACGGTTGTGCATCCGATAGCCCGTAACGACGTCCTCGGTGACGGAACCGTAGATCCAACCGATCCGGCCGCCCCACTCTGTCTTGTCTTCGTACCAGCAGCTGATCACGCTTATGGCCTCGGCCACAGTGGGGGCGTCGAGGAGGTCGCGGGGGATGGTGAGAGCGCCGGGAGGGCGGCCGTTCTTGATTGACGGGTGGTCGGCTAGCGGTCGGCCTTGGAACTCGGCTACCGGGATGGAGTCGACGAGGAAGCTCGAGTTGCCGAACCGCTTGGGGAGCACGGAGAGGTTCATGGCCTCCAAGCCATCGTCGTCGCCCATCCGAAGAGACGGGTTGTCGGAAGGATTCGAGCCGGCGTTAACCACCCTCTTACGTCGAGAGCAGCAGCAGTCGCAAAACCCGGGATGCTCCCTAGAGCGAGGAGGGTCGAAACCATAGAGTGCAACACGACGGAAGAGACATCCAGTTCCGACATAGACAGGGCCCTGGAGGCCGTCAAGTGCACGCATATTGATGTCGAAGAACACGGTGTTGTGATTGGCATACCGATCGGAGGGGTCGATGCCCTCGAACCGCTGCGGGAACTGGACGTAGCATATCCGATCGCCACCTCGATCCATCATGAAGCACATTCCCGAACGGATTGCCTCCGAGTTATAGATGTAGTGATCACAATCAAGGTTCAAGATGAAGGGGCCATTAGACATGATCGCTGAGGCACGAACCAAGGCGTTCATCGCACCGGCCTTCTTGTTGTGGTCGTAACCCGGGCGCTTCTCACGGGAGACATACACCAGCATCGGAAGGCGGATGTCGACATCACTGAAGTCGACCGGAATGGCATCCCCACTCGTAGTCCCATTCAGAGGCTCATCACTTGGAGGCTTCAACATAACCTGTTTCGATGCATTCGAATCAACCAAAACTCGATAACAAATCAAGCTTAAGGAAATGCCAGAAGGCTAAGTGTGGTGTACCTGAATGATTCCGGCATGGTCCCCTTTAGAATGCTCGGAAGACGGGTGGAGCCAAGTACCGGGCCAGTGGGTGCCATCAGCCATCCAAGTCGCCTTCGGCCCCTTCACTGGCTCGGTAGGCATGTCGTCTCCGCCTTGCTCCCGCTGCATCTTCATGGACTTGATCTCCTCCCGGGTGTTATAAGCATCCGATCTCCTCCTAATCGACTCCGGCAACCCGTTGATCCTCACTTTAAACTCGTCGTACTCCCGCTTGATTCTCCTCCGGTCCCTCACGAAATCCGACTTCACCTTGTTCTTGTAGGGATCTCTCCTGAGGTTGAAGTAAGAGTCTGGGTTCCGGGGCTCAATGTCATGCTTCCTACAGAAGGGGACCCATAGATTAGCGAAGCTGGCTGCCTCGGCCATGGCCTCGAAGGTCAGCAGCGCACCACCATCATCGGAGATGTAGCAAGCGAGCTTCTCCACAGGGTAGTCCGTGGCCAGGATCGAAAGAATCGTGTTGGCAGTGACAAGCGGAGGCTCCTTCTCTGGGTCCGCTGTGGAGACGAAAACGTCCATACCAGGCAGGTCAGACTTCCCGGTGGGATTGTTAGGGCCAGGGGTCTCGAATTTCTCCTTAAGGACAATGAGGTCAACAACGCGGTTGACCGGATTGAGCTTCGGGAGCTGGTCAAGAACCCAGGAGAATGAGAACCAGAGCTCGCAGACGATGGACATGAGCCAGAGCCATACTGCGTCGTGGTTAGGATGCATTATCCGCCACATGAGAAATAGACAGAGAACTACCAGCCGAATGGCGACCAAAAGCCTGTAAAATTGATACTAGAATGTCATTGCGTTTACAATCTCCGCATCATTGTTGCCAACAACGTTAAGATGATGTCGAAAACATATATGATCTAAGATCAATACAGCAACTATCTTCATCTAAACAGCATGACAATGTTGCCAATTTGGCATTTAACACAGCAAAGAAGTCAAACTAAATTACAACCATTCAGTTTAATCTCTTTTCATCTGATGAATTCAGATTCTTAACACTTCTGTCTACAATCTGAATTTCTGATGTATAAAGATTCAGCATCATCAATGATTCAATGAAGTCATGCCAGGCTTTTAACGAACGATTTTCGTATCACTATCCATATCATTTGCTTAACAAATTACAATAGGAAAAACTGAGGTTTTAAAATAGCAATTTGACAGTGTTCAAAGACTTTTTTTTTTTTTTTTGCAATATTCTAAACCATTGATGAACACAGTAGCAAATATGATTAAAACATTTATGAATAACAAGTTGTGCATAAGAAAAGGACAATATTGATATGAAATAGATAATCTCATGAGATCAGAAAAGCCATAACAGAATCAACAGACAGAGGAAAATAAGGTCTAGGACGTTACCGATAAGGGCTGATCACACCAGCTGATATCCTCAGCTTACGGGTGAGAGGACGCCAGGGCTTGTTAAGAAATGCAGTAGGCTCACCCATGCCATCATCACTGTTTCCATGGTTTCCGAAACCTCCAGAGTCATTCGTCCAGATAGCATTTCCATACCCATAAGTACCCTTAGTCTCAAACAGCCACCTATTGTGATCAAACTCGCCTCCTCCAGCCTGGCTCCTAAAGCCGGATTTAGTTGACTTCATCAGCGACATCCTCCGCTCTCCCTTTGAAGGCCCTCCTGATGAGGGCAAGGGCAAGGGACGGCTCTTACTACCCACCGCCTTCTCATCCAAATCGGTCTGCCTATAGGGCTCCTTACAACCGGGACACAGGGCGCCCCCACCCTTGACAGAATCAACATAACAGTCCCTACAGATTTTAAAATCACATTCACAAGGGAGTATGTCCATCCCACGCTCATCGCTCATCACCTTACCGTCACAGCCATTGACAGCGCAGGATGATCCCTTCGCCCCAGCCATCTGAGGATGGCTAGAATCAGAATCAATCACCTTGTCCATCAAGTGGGCGCGTGTAACGCTATTGAAACCACCTGTAAAGAGGGAATTCGACACATATTGCTCCTCCACCCTCTGGGAAATGGACACATCCATTGGCTGGTTATCTGGTGTGGGAGGGATGTGCACCGTGTAGTTCATGAACTCGTTGTCAATCTCGCTATCGAGATCATCCCTAGAGTAGCTGACATAGCGACCAGACGGTGTTCGCTGCGTATAGGCAGCCTCGGATTGGCGCATTGCTCTTCCTGGTGGCAAATCAGATGCATCAGACAAATCTGACCCACTAGGCTTATACATGTTGAAAGCAAATGAAATTGCTGAAGCTATCAACTACTCTCTAAAGATTGAATCTTTAATAGATCAGACAATTAACAAATGGATTGATCCTCCAATTGACCCCATTAAAACCTAAGTTCAACATCAGTGCCAATTTGTTCAAATTGACACCCCTCTAACCCTAAACCCTCCAAGCCTCCCTCTTTTTCCCCTAATTGGATCAAATCAAATGAAAGCACAAGCTCAAATAGCACAAGGGAAAGAGAAGAAGAAAGTGAAAGCAAGCAAATTTATCCCCTTCCACAAACCCCCAAAATTTTCTCCAACATAGTTCATGCCCACGACTTGGAGAGAGCTAACAAATCAGATCACGGAAAGGGGGAATAAACAAATCAGGTTCACCAAATCAAGGAAAAAACGTGCAGTACTCAATCAGAACCAATCAAGAGAGAGAAACAGGTACCTTGTTTATAATGGCGTTGAAGTTGAGCCCCACAACTCTTCAACTACGATAAATTTAGCTTCTCAGCTTCCTCAATAATAAATGATATAGCGCCCAAGAAATTCAAAATTGGGGTGCTCTTCGTCTTCACCAAAACTCCGAAGAACAGTTCAAGATGACTGGGGAGACCGAGTCCACCTGTAACCCAGCAATTTTACAGCCTTGAAAGCACCTTCGTAAAGATCAATACTTTATTCAGAAAACCCAAGCAAAGTGATCATGGAGACCCAGTACGTGCACACCAGGCGAAAACAGGGGAATGAGTGCCGGCGATCAAACAATAATCAATTGAACCCAAAACCCCCTGAAATCAGTCGTTCTTCCAATAGATGAGATTCATGAGGAATTCGGGTTTGATGGTTTTGACGGGTATGGTCAGTGGTGTGACAATGAAGTTTGTGTAATTGTTTACTCGCGCGAGGAATTTCGGGTTGAATTGGCTCCTTTGCTTGCGATTTTGAAAGGGGTTTTTAACAAGTGGGAAGTTGGGAAGAAGAAAATGATGGAAAGGGTAATTTATGAATTTATTTCTTTATTTATTGTATGTCTAAAAGAGAAAAAATATATTTATAATGATTTTAGATTAAGGTTTTTTTAATTTTTATAAACGGTCTTTCTATGGGTATGGGATAAGAACCAATTCGGAAAAGATTTTCAACAAAAAAACTAAACGTACCCTAAGAATTTAATTTAAAATTGGGCTAAGGCAATTAAATTAAGAAAATGTTTTTTTTTCTAAAACGGGAATCTTTTTTTTTATACATGAAAATATTCAATGAGATCGAGTAATCTGATCCTTGAGAGACCGACGAATAGACAAACAGACTAATTGTCATGATACAATACAATCATAAAATTAAAAACAATTAACTTTAATAGTGTGACTTCATCTAGATTATAATCCCTAAAACACATTTTTCTATGCCTTTAAATCATTTATATAATATAATTGTATGTTACATCTGATACTCCCTCTGTTAATTAATAATTGTCATTTTAGAAATTTACACACTTATGAGAAAACAAACAAAAATACACTTATACCCCTAATTATTACTCTACTTTTTTACTTTCACAAAAAATACAATTATCTAATCATTATAAGAGCAACTAGTACGATTCCCGCGCCATGGCGCATTTTTTTTTAAACTAAAATATTATATGTAAAAATAATATAAAATATTGACAAATGTTAAGATAAAAATCATAAAAAAAACTTTATGATAAATGTATCTTATAATTATCTCATAAAATTATTATTTTTTTAAATCTTATGTAAAGTATAATACATAAATATAGATATTTGAAATTACTCTGTAATAATAATATCAATATCATTATAACATTGTTTAAATGTGATGTGTCATAATCAATAGTTATATTCAATGTTTTGAATTAAGCCCAATAGTTAGTAAATAAATTTGATTAAGCTCAATAGTTATATTAGATTGAATTCAATGTTTTGAATTAACCCCAATAGTTAGTAAAATTAAAGAAAAAAGAGAATTGAAGGAAAAAGAAGAAAAAAGAAGAATGAAAGAAAATCCAAGAAAAATAGCAAAAAAAAAAATGATTAGTTAAGACTCCTAAAATCCCTCTAAGATTGACACATCATCCTAAACACTTCTAAAACACTTCTAAATTAAGAGTTTATATAGATATAGATTTCACAAAGTAGATGACAAAATACCTAAAAGGGCGAGTTTTTTTTAACAAGATTTACTTCATAAAATGAAAAATTTTAATTAAAAGATGGAGTATAAGTTTGTTGGGACTCTTTCATCTCTTTTGGATTATTATTTATTAGTGGTAGTATTTGTAAGGAAAATATAAATAAATAACTTTGGGCGAAAATAAAATAAAAAGTTGGTTGTAATTCATAATTTTCGGAAAGTGAAAAATGGCAAGTAATTAATTTATTGATATGTTGAGATACCATACCAATGTAAATGAGGGGTAAAATGGTAAATTAGAAAGTCAGACACGGGGTTGGTCACTTGCTCCGGGCTGAGGGTGTGGACACGTTGGAAGCGTGTGCGCTCTTTTTCCACCGTTGGGATGTTTTTATTCCTTCCTTTTTATGGGTATGATGGGCTGTAATCCTCTACGCTCACGTGTACGCACGAAGATCTCATCCAAGGGCCCGCAATAGTTAGGGCCCACACGATCCAATCCATCAAGAACAACAACAAAAACGTAGGCATAACTGAATTAGTTGATCAAAAGGTATAGCCCTATAGGAACTAGATGGATCTCCATGAAAAGGGAATACCGGTTGAGAAAATGATAGGGAATATACCAAAATTTTGGGCCTCTTGCAAAAATGACACCACCCTTTTAAAATTTGCAAAAGTAGCAATTAGGTCCAAACATTGGCAAAAATAACCGGTGGTCATCACCTCCTTTCACAGGTTACTCTTCCTGCTGAACTGAGCCCTCACCGCCCCGCCTTCTCTCCGGTCGTTCCCCACCCTCCACGAGCCACCTCCGGCCACCCAACCACCTGCGTTCGAACCCTCTCTCTCCGGCGCACCCACTGAGCCCATAACCCACCCGGTTCGTGCCCACCCAACCACCACCGTTCGAACCGCCACCCTCAACCGCCCACCCAACAGAGAGAGAAGCCCGGGAGGCGATTCCATAAGGGAGAAGACAATGAAGAAATTAAAGGAAGAAGCTTTGGTAGAGTTTCGAAGAAGAAGAAGCCCCCCCCCCCCCCCCCCCCCCGAGAAATATTGAAGGCGATTGAAGAAGAATAATCCCCCGCCCACGCATAAAGCAAGTAAGTACTCATCCTCCCTCTATTGAACTCGAAAATTTTGTAGATTGTCCTATTGTAGATAGTCAGCCAGGTTGGGGAGAAATCGGATTGAAATTTTTTTGAAACCCTAACTTTGTGGGAGTTGGAAGGTTTGGGGAAATTGAGGAAGTTGTGATTTTCAAATGGACATGGAAGTCATCGGGGATCTGAAGACGAAATTGAAATTGAAGGTCTGAACATGAGTGAATCGAACTGAAAATCTCGATTAATTGGTGGATTTTGGAATGGGGAAATAGTTAACGTCACTGATTTTTTACTGTCATACATTTTTCTGTCACGCATTTTTTCTTTATTGGCACATATTTTTTCTTTACTGGCACGAATTTTTGTTTGACCTGCAACAATGGTGATATTGTGTCTTTTCGTGTGTGTTTTGTTGTCCTGTTGAGATGGGTATGGAATGATGTTGGATGTGGTAAAGGGGAAGGTGAATGGTAGACGGAATGGGTGCGTATTATTTTGAAAATCGAAAACTTTTTGTGGATTTCAAGATTGGGGGTGTTTAGTGACTAGTTGCCTTTAAAATATAATGCTAATAATGGGTTATACTTGTACATCGTTGTAAGTTTGTTTCTATGTGTTGAAGTATGTTGTGATTGAAACCATTAATGTTATATTGGACGATGTCATTTGAGAGTAATGTAGGTTTGTTTCTAGGGTTGTCATATGTGTATTACATAAGTTTTTTTTTTATTGTTGACACTATTGTGTAGTTGTGTATGTGTGGTGTTTTTTCATTCTTTACTTGTGTCAGTTACCATTTTGAGATTATTTGAACATGTGTATTTGTCGGACATATGAATATGTGAACATTTGTATTCGTGACATTTGTGTAGTTGTGTCATTTGTGTAATGTTATCTGTTTTGACATAAACATTATTTTGACTGGCTAGACATATGTATATACTGGCCAGGATTATTGTTAAAATGGGTATTATCTGAACACCTGTATGACAGATTAAGTAGACAATGAGAAAATTGAAAAGAAAAAAAGTAGCGACGCCATTGAACAACAAGGTATTAACTGTAATCACTTCTCGGACAGATTAAGGGCCTTCTTTTTGTCTTGGTGATGTTAAACATGTCGTGTCGTGTGATATTTGTGTAGCCGACACTAGCCCATTCCTCTGGAAAAGTATTTCAGAGATGTGAGACATGGTACGAGCTCCAGAGGCGACTCCTCCGGTTTTCCATCAAGGAATTTTGCCTCGTCACCGACCTCAAATGTGCTAGAAGAAATCGGGACTTTGAGGAGGATAATCACAAAGATGACATTCAAATCTTCTTTGGAAGGGAACTTTAGTACTTCGTAGTGTTTGGTTTACTTGTTAAACATTTAGTCGTTTCCACATTTTAGATGACTTGTATTTGATGACTGATAAGTTATGTTGTGGGCACTTTTTTATATTCATTATGGATGGTTGTTGTGAATGTTGCGTTATAACGCATTTCATTTGGGTTTAATGGCCGATATTCTTAGGTTGAGAAGTTTCTGAGATAGATAAAATATGTCAGGTGATATTCCTTTATCGGCTAACACATCATTGTCACTGGCTAGATAATAGTATTTACTGGCTAGTAAGCATACATTGCAATGGGTTATACTTATACATCGTTGTAAATTTCTTTCTATGTGTTGAAGTATGTTGTGATTGAAACCATTAATGTTACACTGGACGATGTCATTTGAGAGTAATGTAGGTTTGTTTCTATGGTCAGTTATGTACATTCAAAACCACCAAAACCCTAAAGTGTCAGTGAGTTAGAAGCAAACTAACAAAATACTACATTTGACTACGCAAAAGAAGAGTTATCCCACTAGACATCGATTTCTTCACCTTACCACCACACTCTTGCTTATGTCCTCCGACGCTTCCGACGAAGGAACTATCCTCGAGACGGGTACCTACTTGTCTCCATTATCTTGCGCCTGACGGACCCAAACGACATGCTCTGCTCTATGAGCATTGTCCCCTCCTCCATGTCCACGTCGGCAGCTTTACCTTTCATCTCCGGAGCAACGATTGTCGGTTCTACCCAGATTTTCTGGTTTATCTTGCCAGTTGTGTGAATTTAAGTGCCAGCAAATTGTTATCTTTGCTATCCAAATGGTTATCCATGCCATACTCCAAATTGAGATCAAGATACGATGTACACCAAACTTTAGTTCGAAATATTTTTTTTCATAAACATATATAAAATGGGTGTCTATAGATAGATAAATTTAAATTAAGTTCAAAAATAAATTTATTTTTTTATTTTAACAAATAAAAATGGCTGAAAAATAGTTTAAAACAATTAAAAGTTAAGTTTTGCCATTTGTCACCATCCCATTTGCCCTCTCTCCCACAAATCTTTTTGTTTTTTTTTTGACCAAGTGACCTGCTACCTGGTGAGAAAAATTTGCAAAAGTAACATTTTGACACTCCCTTACAATTTTTACACCCCATTGACATTTTTGCAAAGTTGGTATTTTTTTGGTATATTAGTGCAAAACATCCATACCGGTTTAGGATAATTTCATCAAATTATTGAAACGCATTAAAAACTAAAAACGGTTAATTTCTCTAATCAAATACTACATCCGTTCAGAAATAAGTGACGTTTGACTTTTTGACATGCTTTTCAAGGAGTTAATAACTATATAAAATATAAAGTTTTTAACTGATTTTTCTTTATGATTTTATACATATTAGTTATAAGTTTAAAATTATTTTAAAAAATTAATAAAAAAGTTAATATTTTATATAGTTTTTAGCTCCTTAAAAAGCGTGCCAAAAAAGTCAAACGACAATTATTAATGAACGGAGGGAGTATATATTATATTTGGCACGTTTTTTAAGGGGTTAAAAACTATATAAAATATAAAGTTTTTAATTGATTTTTTTATAATTTTATACATATTAGTTATAAATTTAAAATTATTTAAAAAAATTAATTAAAAAAGTTAATATTTTATATAGTTTTTAACTCTTTAAAAAAAATGTCAAATAGTCAAACAACACTTATTCTTATATCTATTACAAGGGGAAAAAATCTTTTATTACCAAAATACTATCAATGTAGGAATCGAAATTAAATGGACACATACAACTCAAAGAGCCAGCCATTAACTGAACAAAGTAAAAAACTATCCGACCAAAAAAACTGTAAAAAGTAACAGTAAATTTCCATAAGGTAAAAAAATCCCACAATGTATAGTATAAGATCAAGTAAAAGCCCACTCGTTCTCCTTGCGGAGCTCCGCCTCTTCCTCCGGCGTGAAGTCATTCTCTATGTTAAACATCTCCCGGAGGCCGGATCTCCTCCGGCTGCTTGTCCTTAATATTGTCCGCGACAGTCTGGCAAGTGAGGTCCAACAAGCCCTTAATGTTCAAGTAGTTCGCCGCCAGTATGACGTCGAAGAGAGTCGCACTGTCGACCTTGGCGAACTCCTTATCCCAATCCTTGAGCTTCTCTTCCGGTTCCTTGGACGACGACGCATCTTCCGCGGTGGTGATCACTTCGACGTGCTTCTTGCAGTACTCGATCACCTTCGCTAGGATTTTGCTGCTGACATTCGGGAGTGGAATGACGTTGCTCGCGCAGTCGTCCTCGATCATGTTCTTGATTGTTTGGGACTCCGCCACCACCCTCTCCTCCACCTCGAACGTCTCCCCGTCTGAGCTCTTCAATGTGATCATTGTAGTGCATAAAATTTGCATCATTGTGGTTGAAGGAGATCGATCTTGACCATCGACTCTACCCGAACCGTAACCTGTAAAACAAGAACAAACGAGGTCGGGGCGGAGCTTGTCTCCTCTGGAGGACCCTCCGACGCTCAAGTCAGTCCTCGTCCGTCCTCAATATGTAACTCTCTCCTCATATTTATACTAGTTGAGTATTAAAAAGAAACGGTTACGATATTAAATAGAAGAAACCGTTACCGTACTTAATTCAGTCAAGACTCTTTAATGCATGAAACCGTTATCGAATTCAATAGGCGAAACGGTATCCACATTAATGCTGGTCAATGCCGTATTGAATATTCGATATTGGTAAAAGACCAAAATGCCCTTGTGCTATGATGGCGGGATTTTCCCTATCTCAATCATCTTCGTCGACGACTCGGTCTTATCGGAGGCCATTGATTTCTGGATGTAATTGAACCCTAAAGCGAGAGAATCAATACGGTTGAAATAGAGCAAATTATCAAAGTAGTTGCAAAAAAAAAAAAAAAAAAAAAAAAAAAAAGATTATTGTGATGTATATATAGAGGAAGATTAAGAAGTAAATCTATCTAGAAATATATCAAAGATTTACGTAATATATCTAGAGAATGGGATCCGGATCCTCTCCTAATAAAAAGTTACCTAATATCTTCCTAATAAACTAATCTCAACCATTCAATTAAATTAATGGTTAAGATGTAATCTTCTCTAATTAAACTTAATTCTCTCTTATCAGTTATCAGTATCACCGTGAAACATAACTCGATCATCGATCTTTCTCCTGCATCCGTACAAAACGGCAACCACCGTGCTTTCTCGGTAAAGTGACCCTAATATCATCGTCAAGCGATTGGCCTTCCCACGCCTTCCACTGTGCTCTTCCCGCTGGAGTGGCGATGGTGGTGGGCTACGGGGCAATTTTGGCTGAATTGACCATCGTTGCCCATCCTGTTATATCTTAATCTATCTGATTTGTAATCCTAATTAAAACGGATTTATCTAGGACTTTTTATTTAAATTTAAACAGTTTTTTTTTTGTTTACAAATATTCGCACACATCATACGTTTAGGAAGATAAAAATTTACAATGTTAAGACGAAGAAACAAACGCAAAGAAAAAAAAATTGTATATTATGTAACGGGTACCCGGTTTGTTTATGTAACTCGTATGAGGTTATCTTTGGGCGGCCCATAATCCATAATTATAAGATGCACTAATAAGGAATTTTGTTACCCTATCCTCTCATAGATCATAATGTCCTTTGCTGACTTGGGAAAATCTTTATTTCAAAGAAAAGTTTCAACATTGCACTAAAAAAAGAAAAGTTTCAACAAATTATATAGTATATACTTTATATATAATTAATGTTACACAAAATTACCTGATTGTAAATTCGTAATATATAAAATAATTACTGGGGTGGGGACATGTTGTGGTTGTTCGAGTAACAATCCATTTTATTTTATTTTTTATAACTAAGGATTCGTTTGGTTAGCTACTGAAAAATCCAAGAAGTAGAACAACTCAGGAAGTAGTCGAAATATATGTGTTTGGTTGAGTTTTAGTCACAGGAAAATCCAAAAAGTTAAATTACCAGGAATTTAAATTCCCATATTCCAAGGGAATTTAACTTACCTACTCTCCTAGATAAATTCCAATTCCACCTTTTATAAATAGAAATTTCCAATTTTCTTATTTTAATTCATACTATTTAAAATTCAACCAAACATATTTTTTCAATTCTTATGAAGTACAATATGTGAGAATTGAATTCTCGGAAAGTAACTTCCTGGACATTGTTCTTCCCGTGTTAAACCAAACGAACTCTAAGAGAATATAGTCATTTTTAAATTAAGATTCTTCTGTTTAAAGTCATTTTTCTCTTTTTATAATTTTTTTTCTTCGTCTTTCGAGGACAAGATGCCTAAATTATCTCAGCTCACCCACAATTTTGCCACACTAGGAACACAACCATTTTTCAAGTTTTGTTAGTCTATATGTTTATAGAATTGTCCTTTCCCATCTCAATATGCCCTTCAAGTAAGATTAGGATTGTCTTGTCTAGTTAAATTTGCTCTGATACCATGTTATATTAAAGTTCGATTCGTATCCACGGAACATGTGTGCTAATTATCTAGCACACAAGTCGAATGAGGTTCTATTCTAAAATCAATTGACAATAGGTCTATCATCTTATATATTAAAACTCGTTAGGCTCAACTTTAAATGTGAGACACTTTATCCTTTCACATCTCAACAACGTTAATTAGTAAACTGCTTCTTTGATTAGTTGGTTCCATTAGCTTCTTTTTTTGTTGTTCGATTTTTGGCATTTTGCTTGTTTTATTTGGCCTATATTCCTTTATTTTATATCGATTTATTCATTTGTTGTTTATTCGATTCATATTTTAAATTCTTATATAAAGACCAATATGCAGGCCCGTCCATTAGGGTGTGCAAACAACCAAACAGAACAGGGCCCCAATATTTTATGGGGCCCCAACTAATACTCTTTTTATACTTGGTATATTTGTTGCCATAAATTTTACCTTGTTTTCTCAGCCTAGTGGTAAATTAACCCAATGAATTTTTAATTCAAGCGACCAAGCGGGAGTTCGATTCCTATCACCCGCTCCATTCATTCAAATTTTGGCCCTTTTTAAAACACACTTCTTTATGCTATGTTACGAAGTTTAGTTTTTATTTTCTTTTTTTTTTCAAATAATTTTTTTTTCAATAAACTCTTCTGATTCGTAAGAAAAACAAATGTTTTCCTCCTCTATTACTAAATTAGCAATTAACTGTTTGAAAATTTCTTGTGCAAGAAATTTTGAATTGTAAATTAAAACTTGACTTAGTCAATTAGGATTAAAAATGTGAAAAAAAGAAAACATATATGGAGTATGTAACAATATAAATACAGTGAGTTAAATTCTAATATTATGTACAAAGTAGTCCTATATTAAATTTATTTTAGCCTAGTTTTACTATTTTTAAAAATTAAAAATTAAAAATTAAAAATATTTATAATACTAATTTATTCATATTTTGTAATTTTTTATTATTAAAATTTAGTATACACTATGGATTGAACAGGGCCCCCAAAAATCATTGGACGGCCCTGCCAATATGGCATGAACAATGGATTCCCGTCATGATTGGGGAGACGAAAATTTGATGCATTCGCACATTATTCATATATACCGTGTTTTTACCTTTTTTGTAAAACCTAGATTCGTCTAGAAATCGGTTTTGGATAGCGGAAGCGAAATAGATCTAAAGCGATAAACGAAAGATCAAACAAAGAATCACATGCAATAGAACACTCAAGCAATTTTACGTGGTTCGGTATAATACCTACATCCACGGGGCCTCAAGAGTTGGCCGAATCCACTATAAGAGAGTTCGTACAAGGGATGATACAAGCAATGAAAGCAAGCAACCCTAATCTAACATGCATGTGAATCAGAGGTACAAGGAAGAAGAAGAAATCCCCCTGTATGGGATAAAACCAGAAGATCGATAGAGAAATCGATCTCTAGAACCCGAGATCTCAGAAGACGAGGAGAGCGGCCACCCAGGAGGACGCCGGAGCTCGATCCACCTTCCAGAGAAGCCACCAGCAACCTTTCTTCTCCGAGCGCTCAAGAACCGACGGCAAGAGAAGGAGAGAAAGCTCCAAACCCTAGAAACCCTAATCGGAGAAAGAGAGCGTTTGTGAGGAGAGAGAAGACAGAAGCTGAAGTGTCTCAACCCGAAGCCAAGAAGCGAAGCTTTATAGCTAGGTCAAGCGCCCATCACCAAAACGCCGCGTTCCAACTAAGAGAGGTAGGTCAGGCTTCTAGCGTCGCTGGACTGGGCTACCACTCAATCCGGGTTTCGAGATCTCTGGGCCAGTAATGGGCTAAAAGCCCAATACCAGGTTATGTTATGTTCTTCCCTTCATACCTTATACAAGATATATATAGTATATTTATATGCATATATGTTAACTCCGCTATAATATGGTCTCGTTAGAGGATCAAGCCTAAGTAGGCTCAATACGACTCAGTCGAGACACATACTTATAGTGCAACATATACGTATAACATATACTATAACATACCTGTATAATCATCATACACACATACATGTCCAAGCATACATATAAAACAATATTACATGCCAAAGGAAAAGCTTAGGAAAGTAAACACATAACATTACATTTTTAATTTCGCATTTTCCGGTTAAAGGTCATTTTCACTACGAAAAATATCTTTTTTTTTCTATGTTCCAAATGAATCTATGTCTAGATATATTAGGATTGTATTATATGCACCGGGGGCAGGTGCTATATACACTACTAGGACGGATCTATAATCCGTCCGTTGCAATTTTTTTAGAAAATACACGGACGGATCTTAGATCCGTCCGTATTTAAAAAAAAATCACAAAAGAAAAAAAAAAACAAAGCTTGACAGCTTTAAAAAAAAAAAGAAGATTAACAAGGGCGGATCTATGATCCGCCCTTGTATTTTTCCCATCAATCAAAAAGTAAAAGCTGCTTTTGCAGCTTTTACTCCCTCCTTTTTTTTTAATAATACATAGGACGGATCCTAGATCCGTCCTATGTAATTTTTTGTTTTTTTTTATATAACGGACGGATCCTAGATCCGTCCGTGTATTTTTTTTAAAAGCTTACAATGGACGGATCATAGATCCGTCCTATGTAGTGCATATAGCACCTGCCCCCGGTGCATATAGCCAAGCCGATATATTATTGATATTCACATTGTCTCGGATGTCATCACTTGATTTTTATTGTTATGCTCCCCAACGATGAGAGATCATGAAAGTTCTTATTATCTCATGTCGTCTTTTTATGCTATGTCAATTTCTGAGTCATCACCATCCTCTTCTTTGGTTTGACTTGACTGTATCTTATTTGATTAGAATGATTCTTGATTTTAAAAAAATTTCTCTATATGTTTATAATTGTTTGATGTTCTTTGTAACATTAAAAAAATTATATTTTTGAAGAAATCTTTCTTTTTATAAGGTAATAATTCGAAGGTCATACAAGTCTGACTCATAGAGAGGTCGACAAAGTCGGCAGACGGCGAACCGTCAAACATACAATCTAAGTGGACAGAAATACAGACAACAAGCGAAATGAAACAAGCAGAAAAACTCAAAACAAGACGATCCAAGAAGACCAACTCCCAATAAAGCTGAGGATGTCGGCGAAGAGCAAAGCCATTTTTGAAGAAATCTGATTGATCACAAAAAAAAAATCTCTATAACTTTTTTAAAATTTATGTTTTGAATTAATCTAATTGGTTTGTAGAATAAAAAATTAATATTTTCTAAACTTTATTTTTTTAATATTTTCTAAACTTTATTTTAAAAAAATAATATTTGAAATTAATCTCATTGGTTGCTAATAACATATTTTTGAATTTTATTTTAAATTAATCTCAATGGTTAATGGTTAGTTAAATAATAAAAGAAACTAATAAAAACTTAAATCTGGTGATTGGTTTTTTTTTTTTTTTTTTTTGATAATATAAAGTGATTAGGTCTGACTACATTATGTCCGTAGTCCAGCCTAAAACATCCTTACGGATGAGAACTTGCAATTCTATGTTGCAATTAAGGTTAGCGTTAGGGGTTATATGTCCCAGGTGGGTCAGTCTATCCGCAACGCTATTAACTTTCCTAAACACGTGACGAATACGGACCGAGGAAAATTTCAGTAGGTCCAGTCGGGAGTCAGAGATGAGCATTTCGATCTCCCATGGGTAGTTCCAAGAGCCCAAGAGTGCGTTAATAATGCATTGATTATCTCCTTCAATTTCAATGTTTTTAATATTTTTATTGAGTGCTTCTTTAGCACCTTTATATACAGCCAGGGCTTCGGCACCGATTACAGTGTTGCAGTTTCCTTTCTCAGCTTTTAGGGATATGCATTGTGGTCTCTTAGAACGTAGTAGTTATGTTGGGGGTTTTCCCATTTGATATTTTCCCTTTTTCTCGAGTTGGCATTTGTTTCTTTATGCCTTTGATTCTCCCTTTCGTCCTCTTCAAGGTCTTTCTGGGAGGAGTTCCAGTACAATATCGTTCTTTTGGTAAAGGTTACCATGAAGTTGATATTCTCGGTATCATTTCTAAAAATTATTTGGTTTTCAAAGTACCACAAACTCCACCAGATAGTTGCTAGATTGGTTAAATTGTTGAAATATCTAAAAATAAGTTAAGAGTGACACCAAAAGCTTTTCAAAAGTTTATGTAGATATAGATTTCCTATTTCCAATTAAGATAATCTCAATCTCTGCCAACATGGACACCCAAAGATTAAGCAATTAAACCTCTTTTGGTTAAACCAGCCCATCACATTGCCCTTATACAGTGTTATTTTACACCAATGCTAAACAAGCTTTGATTGTTTCAAACAAAACTCCTAAATCCAAAACATCAATTGTTTCTAAAACAAATTTTTTTGTTGGAAAATGCAAAAGAAGTAACCACTCAATAGTCAATATCATACAATTTTTTAGAAGACTATGAAATCAACTGACAGCTTTAAGATGACAAATCCAACATGAATCTTCAAGCTTCAACCAAAGCATTACAAACAAATTCATCTTTACCCTCACAATAAGGCATCAGTATTTTCCAACAAATACAAGCATTTAAAACACTGATCACATTTAACTTATGGTTCATTTCATGCTCTTCAAACAACAGTAAAATCTCCCTAATCTTTTTTTTCCTCCTGGTAAAAAAAACTTTCACAAAGTCGAGACGAATCGGGTTAGCTCACCTTTGTTCTTTTATCGCCGAATCTGTACAAACCGAGCCATGAATTGCGCGTTCTGCATCACCCGCCGTCTTGCTTCTTCTTGCTAGAGCCACTGCCGCAACACGATGAGCAACAACAGGTAAAAGGGCAGAAGCATTTGTAGAGGGAGCTCCAGCATGAGCAGCTGGGGCAGCTCGGTTTCGAGCATTTTATGCTCGGGAAGCACAAGCATCCCGAGCACGAGCACTTGGGAAGGGGGCAGCAGCAGCCCCTCAAGCAGCTGCAGCACGACGAGCAGCTGCAGCACTTTGGCAAGCTGCAGCACGACGAGCAGCGGCAGCACTTAGGTAAGCTACAGCACGACGAGCAGCTGCAGCACTTCGGTAGGCTGCAGCAAGTCGAGCAGCTGCAGCAAAGTGCAGAGCAGTCTGGGCATTCTGGGCATTGGAGTTTAACCCTGCAGCTACATGTGCAACAGTTGAAACAACTCGAGCAGCTGCAGCACCAGCTGGTGGACGGCGTGTCAGGGGGAGAGTGAGATCGCGGTCCCGTTTTTGGCCGGAGGCGGCCCTTTTCCCGGATCTTTTTTATCCGCTTCTCGGTGGTCATGTTCTCCATTTCCTGGACAAACCGACAGAGGTGGCGAATGTAATCTGGGTAGAGTTCAAGGTTGCAATGCCCACCGCCTTTGATCCATAGGGGCTCGTAGGGCTCCCTTGCCCTCTTCCATAATCCGTTGCCATGTAACCAGTTGACGACATCATCTTCAGTACCCTATATAAACACAAAATACATTATCAACCATCCAATCTCACATCATTTCAAGTTCAAAACCGTTCGATTGGAGTATACAATATCCATGAGAGTACTGAATCATGACAGCTGCAAACTATAGCCAAAGTTACTGATAAGCCCACAAATTAGACCTCCTAATGTAAACTGTTATTAAGACTACAGTGCGTGTCGCAAATAAAGTCTAATAAGGATATAAAATAACCATTTCGGAGTGATTCAGCTAGAAAAGACTTGCAGGTAGTACCCAAAGGTCACTGGATTCGAACCCGGATGACTGCTCTTTATTTACCAAATCCCAATAGAATATGCTCTATTAAAGCTTCATTCCTCACGAATGAAGCTTAGCTTTGAAAGCCACAAGATATAATACCAGTAAGGATGCCATTAGATGATGGTCAAACTGGGTTTGACTTCCACAAATTCTTACCTTAGAGCCTAAAAATAAATCC
Source organism: Persicaria maculosa (assembly GCA_963922045.1). NCBI lineage: Eukaryota > Viridiplantae > Streptophyta > Magnoliopsida > Caryophyllales > Polygonaceae > Persicaria > Persicaria maculosa. The sequence goes on along the minus strand of OY998255.1, from coordinate 76,108,926 downwards.
AACAAGTATAGGTGGGTCCAGTGAATCAATATAAAAATCAAGAATGTGGACCATCATACCACCAAATTCAAATAATCCAAAAGGTTGAGTGGCTTAAAAGCTTGTTCCTCAATCTCAGTAGTGATCAGCAGCAATCAGTAACAGTGATAGTAGTTATTACAATAGTGAAAGTAGAAACAAATTACAGTAGACACTCTAATTAGCAGTAGCCAAGCAAGGTTGAGGCACATGGCTTTTAACACAAGGGCAGTAACTGGTCCCGGTTCGCCAAAAAGGAATTAGGCAGTTAACAAAACCACAAAGACATCTTATGGAGTTCACCGAAGATGTTAGTGAGCCAAACAAGGGAATAAAAAGGCGAAGAGCGAAATGATCTTATCGTTTAAGGTCAGCTTTGGCAGCTAACAAAACTTTCAAAGTTGTGTAGAAATTTTGAAAGGTTAGTTCGGTGGGTTTCCACATGTTCACTATTGATGTGATTGCTGTAGAGTTTTTCCCTCTAATTACGGTCCTAACTTGAATAAATCAGAAATTAAAGGGCCTTAATCCACTTTATGTGTATGCTTTTCTTTACACTAACTATTTTGAGTCACATTTGTAATCATTCAAACTTCCTTTTGATAAAAAAGAAAAAGAAAAGAAAAGCAACAGCAGCTCGACAACTTCATCGAAAATCATGCTTTTCACCTCCTCAATTACAAATTGCGGCATGGATTTTCTTGTACTGCTGATTTGTTCAAGATCCGAATCATTACTAATCAGCTAAAGTAAGCATGAAGATTGAATAGTACACTGTATCAGGTGAATGAACCAACCAATGCCATTAGTCTCTCCCTAATCATAATTGATCTTTAATGAGATTAGGCATAGCTTCATAACACAATGCCAAAATAAATAAGAATTTTAAAAGCAAGCAACAGAAAAAGTTGGTTAAACTTTAGCATGAATGTAGATACTTACATGTATGACCAGCACAGGGCACTTCACTTTACGAATTTTGTGTATATTCTGTGTAAGCAATGGGCATTTTAGACAGAAAAACTTGTCATGATCGAGTGGATTGAAGTAATGCAAGGAAACGATGCAGCTGAAGGATCACTCACTCGGTATATATCATAGCAAAACCGAAACTTGACATGGCAGAGCACCCTGAGGCCGGAAAGGATTGCACTGTGCAAAACAACACCTCTTAGCCTCGGAAGTTTTGAGGCTAGGTGCAATGTGGGCCCACTTCCCACCGATTGCCCGTATAAGATCAAGTCTTCTTGACTTACTCCGTATTCCGTCTGCAGACACTCGTAAACTGCCTCAATATCTGCATATGTATTGGCTTCACTTGGCTGGAGAACAATCAGAACATAGAAAAGAAAAAAGGAAAAGACTTAGTACTTGCACAACCCTTGAAATATCATTCTTGAATCCTTGGAGTTAATCACTTGAAATTCTAAATATGAATTGCTTTGGAAATTATCATGGATTCGATACAAGTGAACTTCAAGATGGCAGCTGAAAAAATGTATTTGCATCGGAGAAAACAACCTACCTTACCAGTTGAGGAACCGTATCCAGAGTAATCGTATCTGCACAAACGCAAACCAAAGCACATTCTAATCAAAGAGTATTCCTCACACAAACATTGCAACACAACTAAAACGTCGAAAACATAAAACCATTCCAAATCGCAACAACGTTTGCGCGATATCAGAGATGGGCTCGGAAAATGGAAACAAATTCCTGAAGTTCACTTGCATATTTCGCATTTTTTAAACCGATTCTGGATTCCCCAGATCCTGAGAATCGGGTTTTCCATTCCCTAGCTCATAAGCCACTTGTCATCTACTAAGTTTCAATGAACTTACTCATAAGCTCCTCCTCAAATTTTATCCAAATGCAACCAATGGGAGTTTTTAAATAATTTCTAAGCCCTTCATCCTCATAGTGGAATTAAAAAAAAAATGTAGATATCTTCAACTCCTTGAGATTGTAAACCTAAGATTTAGATCACACAACAACCAAGCAATTTTCTTGGATGTGTGATTTTTCAGCTCTTATTACAAGTGTGCCAAATTGGACAGCTGAATGAGAAACCCAAAGAGGATATCAAAACAGTAGGGATAGCTAGAAAGTTAACCAAAAGATCCAAGCAAGAAAAATGGGTATCACAGCAATGACAACAAGAGAAAAGAAAACAAGGTAAAAAAAAAGAAAAAAAAAAGGAAAACTCCCAAAAGCAAAAGACAAAGAATATCAGTGTCCCACGAGGCACAGGCATCTAAAAGCACAGCACCACACCCCAAGCAGAAGCGTATGCACACGCCCACTGTCACGCTCAGCCTCTCACACCCTAAAAGAGTGAAAACTCAAAAGCCCATCATATCCACATTTCACTTTTCATCCACACATTTACAGCAGCACCACAGTGAAAATGTGATGCAGTAGTGGTACATAAAGGTGAGAAACTTAGCCTCCAAAGGTGATAACTTGTAAGAGATAGAACCCAATTCAGTCTTTTGTCATTGCCCCATATACTCAAAAGATTCTCAAAGCCTTATCAAGGATTAATTTTTAGGGAAACTGAAAAAAGAAATCAACTTTCTTGTAGTAAAAGTCCTTTTCCTAAAAGTCCTTTCTCAAGATGAAAAGTGGGCATTTTCCCCGGGGGGGTTATGGTGTAAAAAAAACATAAAATTGGACCTAATTACCCCAAATTTGGGGCTACATTGTCACGGATCCACGCATTTAACAGAGCAGTAAACCATGGTGAATGTGAATTATAGCTGTCAGTAAGTAGGCCTTCTGCTACTGCCAAGATTAGGAAAACATGTGACATTCACAGAGATCTACTTCCACATAAACAAGACTCCATTTTTTTCACTGAAGCTGAAAACTTGAGAGTTAGATCCATTCATTCACCTTCAATTTTAATTTTTTTTACCTTTCCTACCAAAAAGCTCCAACCTTTAGAGAGAGAAACTAAAATCCAACCTCATGAACACCTCTTTTCATCAAGGACATGAAATAAAAGGAAAGAGCCTCACATACAGCCATATGGGTATGGCCGTATGGGCTTTCTAAAGTTCTAAAATTTCATTTCAATTAGCCCAAACCCATAAATGCACAAAACCCCATTAACATAAAATTGCAAAAAAAAAAAACAGAGAAAGAAAAAATTGAAGAAAAATGGCATACCCTATCAAGTTGACCCTGAGATTGATCTTGAGCTGAACAAAGAGATCATAGAGCTGACCGAGATCAGCTGCGTTTCCATGGGAATAAAGCACAGTAAGCCTCGCATATGGGTTTTTAAGGTAGAAAGCCACAATCTTGTTGCCTCTTTTGGTCTGAATCACATGTATATTCAGCAAACTGTCTTCACCGCCGGCGCCGGTTTGGGGGATGGGTACGGAGGTGGCGGTGGAGACGGCGACGTACTTGCCGTCGACCTCCCTCTTCTTAACCTCGTAGGTCGGCGGCGATGGCGGAAAGAAGGCGAACTTGGCGGCCAAGTTGGAGACCGTACACCCCATTGCTGTTTGATCCCCTCCACTGATAATGACAGATCGGAGGAAACCCAGTTCATGAATGCATGTGAGGAGGAGAAGGGTAGCTCTGAAATCAACAGAACTCAAATGGGTAGTCGGTTTTTTCTGGGTTAAAGTTTGGTTCTTGTTGGGTTGGGTTTGGGTGATTTGGGATTTCTGGACGGGGAGAGAGAAAGAGAGGGGGATCAAACGGCTATGGAGCTTGAGCCTTGAGGTTCAGTGCAGTGAGGGGAGAGGAGAAAAGAAAAGGGTTTTAATTGAATGTTGATGTCAGAGAGGGAGAGAGAGAGGTCAATAGGACAAGTGCAGTTCAAAGGCCATGTGAGAGTGAGTGAGTGTGGAAGCTGCTTATTAATATATTGAAAAAATTGGTGGAGTTTTGGTGTTTTGGGGGCAAATTCAGAGAGGGAGTGGGAGGTAGGAAGATGACAAATTCACTAATTCAGTATACTTTTTCTAGATATATAAAAAAAAAATTGATTTGGATGGATTAAATTATTTATCTGTATTTATATAAAGTCATTGTTTTTATATTTTTCTAAAATTTTCAATCGATTTTTTCATTTTATTTTTCTATTCTTCTTTTCATTTAAAATTTTTCTTTGCTTTTTTTTAATCTTTTTTCAACCAATTACATTTTCTTCTATTTTTTTCCATATATGAGAAAAAGCAGTCATTAGTAAATTAACGAAAATTTTTTAATATACTTTTGATGTGAATTTTAATATGTTTGGTGGAAATTAAGTGTATTATTTATGCTGTCACATTTAAAGATAGATTTTAAATACATATATGTGATATTTTCATGATTGTTCTCTTTTGTCAATCTGTATAACTATATCCTAACTAGTTTTTGTTTTTTTTTAAAGTATGACAAAAAAAAAACCAACATGAATTATATAGTTTAATAAATTAAAATGTATCACATCTAAATTAGAAGTAAGTTATAAAAAAATGAAATAAAGGGTCCCTTTTTTATTTTTATTGAGTAAGTAAACTGTTGAAGTTTACTCATCAATCATGACCAATAGAATACGGAGTAGTAGAACTGTAGGAGTAATAAATGGACTTTTACCGTCATTCACATTTATTGGGTGTTTTAACTCCTAAGACTACAATATTACCTCTGATCTAAAATAGATGTCGTTTGACTTTTTTACACGTATTTTAAGAAGGTAAAAACTATATAAAATAATAACTTTTTAAAAATTATTTTTTTACAATTTAATATTTGTTAGTAATAAGTACTAAATTGTAAAAAATTAAATATATTATATAGTTTTTAACTATTTAAAATACGTGTTAAAAAGTCAAACGACATCTGGATCGGAGGGAGTAACATACAACCACTCTATGCGTTTTGAAACGAAGTTATGGTTAATGTGTGCATTATTTCACCAAACTAGTTAAAAGGATATTATCCATTGAAGTAGAAATAAATAAGGAATGAGCAAACCAACGGAGTAACGAAACAATAGACAAGGCCAATATATACAACGGGAAATCAAAGATGACTACAAATACAAATAAAGACCATCAAAGATGACTACAAATACAAATAAAGACCACAAAACGAATACAAAAACAAAGACAAGGACAAACAATACTAAACATCCTTAATATGAATGCGACTCCACCAGTGGTCTAGTTCGGTCTATAGTCGTATTCTCGTCGAGGATCAAGAGGGTAAGATACTGAGATCTTGTCGAATAACTTTCATTCAACCCTTTTTCATCTACCTCTACCACGTTGAAAATTTTTTAGATTCAAACTCTCACACAAACAAACGCCATACGTAATAGTTAGGTTACCTCCATTGAACATGTTTGACCAACAAAGTCTGAATTTCCGCATCTTTTTCCCAACATCCAACCTTGATTCGTATGTCTTCATTATGATCCTGTTCAATCTCACAGTTTTTTTTAAATAATAAATAAGAAATGAGCAAACCAATGAGGGTAATGAAACAATAGAGGATGCCAATATATACAACAAAAAACAAAAGATAACTACAAACACAAATAAAGACTACAAACGTAAATAAAGACAAAACGAACACAAAAGCAAAGACGAGGACAAATAATACTAAACATCTTAGTATGGATGCGACTCCACCAGTTGTCTAGCTTGATCCATAGCCGTATTTTCCTCGAGGATCAAGAGGGTAATTAGATACTAAGATCTTTTCGAATAACTTTCATTGAATCCTTTTTTGTCTACCTCTACCACATTGAAAATCTTCTAGATCCAAACTCTCACACAAACAAACATCATAGTTACGTTATCTCCACTGAACATGTTTGACCAAAGCCTGAATTCCTGCATCTTTTTCACGACATTCATCACTCCAACCTTGATTCGTATGTAATACTCCGTAATTAACTATTTTTTCTAATATGATTGACATATATTAAAAACAAAAACCTAAAAGAAAATCGATCTTAATTTCAATGCATTAGAGACTAATGCGTTTACAAATATATTTCTCTAAATGAATTTTTTAAAACATGATTTTTGTAGTGTGCCCTATTTAGAAAATTCCAATAATTATTACAGTACTAAATTATGAGGGTTTCTATATATATTAAAAATCACATATTGATCATTTTAATGCCAATTCTATTCGATCATTTATTTCTTTTTACCATGAGTTTTGTAATTAAATTTAGAAAAAAAAAATTGTTTTATTTTTGCTTAATATAGACATCAAAAATATATATAAAATGACATCTTTTTATTGACAAATAAAATAAGCTATTTTATATTTTTAGATGGTAAGTAATGTGAATTACTATTAAATTGGAATTCATGTTCTATGATATCTGTTAGTGCATAAATCCGCACCTTCTTCCTCCTCGGCCTCGATCGATCACCTGCGTAGTGGAAATTCACCATGTAGTGGAAATTCACTCGTTTTACATGGTGAAATCACGCAGGATCATTTAATAGACCTATATAAGTGTAACTGGAGCATAGACAAATGCTACTGGACAATCCTATCCTATCCAGTAATTAGGCGTGTAGGCTTAAGACAACAACCAACCGCTTTTCAAACGATCAAATACGTGTAAACAAATAGAGTAGACTCTACATTTTTTACTCATAAAGACTAGCTAGAAAGGCTAATATATGTTAAGAACGTACTATTACTATCAATTAAAAGGTAAATAATATATATATCACCATCTGAAGAACATGTCTCAACCGCCTCTTCCTCTCTTTCTACGCAGGTGATCGATCGAGGCCGAGGAGGAAGAAGGTGCGGATTTATGCACTAACAATATCTTAATTAATTGATGGGAGTTAGAAAAATATTTTTATTTTAAAAAATTGCTCCTTTTAATCATTTTTTTAAAATAAAAATACATTATAAAAAATTATCACTCTTCCATCATAGACTTTTTGTTAAAACATGCTTAAAATTGAAAAGAAGAATCAATTTAATGTTATCGATAAACATTATAAAATTAGGTACCTCTTTATCTGCGCTAAAAAGAAAACACTAGCTAATACATTTACTACGTATAATCTATATTCTATATCTAGTATAAGAAGTATATATTACGGATTTACGGTGCTACGCATGCGACTATTGTGTGTAATGTGTCTAAAGTTTCAAGTGGCCCTAACCTTTAATATTTTCTCCAAATAACTAGTGAGGAAAAATGGTTAAAATATATCAAAGATTGCATGTAAAACATTGGAAACTTCATGACTTAACATTATCTTTTTGTACACATCCTTAGTTCCATATAGACAATCATATATAGCTATATAAAAGATTCTACAACACCTATCTATACAAACATATGGATCTATTCATCTAGCTTCAAGTGCAATAGTTGGATTTTGTTCAATCCAATCACCAAAAATAAAATATTGTATATTCCAACTTACTATAATAACTGTTTTGGGGTTTTATAAGATAAGCTTTCCATGATATGAACCAACAAAAATAAAACAAGAGGAATTTTTGTTGCTCATTATGTCCCAAGAAATTAAGGCAAAGCCCATAGCTCTCATTGGAGACATGGATGGGCCCTTTTTTTTTTTTTTTTTGAAGTAGGATGAGTGAATATATATATGATCCCATCATTTGCATTTGTTGGGGTTCGAAGAAGAAGATCACACCCATAACTTTCAATCATCTATTTTTGACTTGGGAAAAAGACATGGGTTTATGATGGGTCCATCAAATTTAATTGTACTTCAAGAATAAATTCCAACAACTATAGTATATTTTTACTCTTATAAGGTTTTTTTTTGGTAGCATAAATTATTTTAATTTATTAGAATGTAGACTAAGTCGTTTTCGATCTTTTATATTATTTGCAGTATATATTATACATAAAGCTATGTAAGTAAATATATCAATAATATTTTGAACCTATATTTTTATAGAGGTGATTAATTAGGCCTCTATGACTGTCTAAATTAATATTCCCTCCGCTAATTAAAACTTGACATTTTACTATTCACGCACATTTTTTTAGGTGTTAAAAGCTATATAAAATATTAACTTTTTTAATAATTTTTTAAAATGATTTCATACATAATACAATTAAGTATGAATTTATAAAAATAAATGTGCAAAAATGTTAATATTTTATATAGTTTTTATCATTCTAAAAAAGTGTGCATGAATAGTAAACGATAAGTTTTAATTAACAGAGGAGTATTAAAGAAAAGTAAAATATATCTCAATTGATTAATTTGGTCTTAGTCCAGTTCAATTGAGTTCGATATATAGAGTTTTTTTATTTGACATTATTTGGGGACGGGGGGTATATTACTCCGGAATTAACCACGAGATGTGATATTCAGTCATATAAATCATTATATATCGGTTTTACTATTATATACGGAGTACTCCGTATAAAATAAGATTATAGAACTTATTGCTTGCGAATATTTTACTTATTCACATTCTTCATTTATTTGACTTCCAAATAAAGCAAATTAAAGCCGATTAAGTAATTGACGCCAATCTATTTTAACATACTATATTAGAAAATCATATACACTAATCCGTATAATATTTTATAAATTTCGTGCATAAGCTAGTACAGCCCTTATGATCAATGTATTGCAATTAGAATATATTTTTTATTTTATGTTTTTAATGCGTGTATATATATATATATATATATATATATATATATATATATATATATATATATTAGAAAAAAAACTGTTAATTAAAATAGATCATGGTCGGACAGACCGACTGCATGGCTGGTCAAGATCTGTATATTTTACTAGATTTTATTGCATTTTATAGCTTTCTATGTTAAGTACGGAGTATAATGTTATTAAGAATTCAGTGTTTCCCCTTTATATTAAGCTTAATCTTTTTTTTTGATCCTTTCCAGTTCAAGTGGGCTTTGCCCACTCTATATCTGGATCGGGTTACTGTAGGCCCATTTAAGGGGTTGACCCTCCCACTCACAAGCGTCTCCATGTTTCCACGGGGATTCGAACTTCGAACCTCGAGGCATGGGATATAGTCCCATAACCACTACATCAACTTGTGATTGGTATATTAAGCTTAATCTAATTACATGGAACACAAAGAGGGATTAATATATATTGAAAAAAATCGTACATTTTTAATTATTAAAATTATAATTGTAGGCATTAAATATTGTGTTGATTTCCAATGAGAAAAATATTACTACTCCGAGTAGATGTGCATGTGCCAGCTAAGCGCTTAATGAGTCATGATGGAATCTCTGCGTTTTATTTTTGATTGAATGAATGAATCAAAGCGTTTCTGTTCGTTGATTTATCCAACGGTTGAATTGAACCCTCTTCAGCCAAATCAATGGTTCATAATCATTTAATTCTTGACCGTTGTAAACTTACTACGGAGCGCCAATTTCCTATTTACGTACTCCCTGCAATGCATCATCTGATCAGTGTGATTGATCCCAATTTTATTATTCCATCTGATTGAAAATATTATGTAATTTGACTTTTTGATACTTATAAAATGAGCTATATTTTAATTTAATTTTTAACTTCTTAAATTACATATTAAAAATTCAAACAGGTTATATTTTTTTGTATAACTTTTATTAAACTCTTGTCAAAAATATAATATAGCTCAATTTAAAATCAGTAAAAAATAATACAGTACTTATTAAATACTCTGTATAATATAGTAATATTTATCAAAGTATAATGTATATCAAATTTTACTTTATACCATTAAAAATGCTGTCCATTTTTTAATTAGGTACACAAGTATGATTTTTTGATACCTTAACAATGACGATTTTACTAACATATAACATAATTTATACTCCGTATATAGTTAATGTATGATTTTTAATTTAAAAAATCAATCAAATACAATATTGCAATAATTGAGACCGAAATTCATTAAAATCGTTTATTGAAGGGAAAGTCAAATATTTCATAAACTCATTTATTGAAACTAAGACTGAAGAGAAAACTAAACAATTTAATCCTATTAAAAAGACCTTACATAGGAACCTTTTTTTTTTTTTTTTTGGTAGGCAGAAGGTAAGGATTATTAATTCACCCTAAAAGCTTTTACTATTCGACTTTAGAGTATTTTATTCAATTACATTAAGAATATTCTATTTTGTCTAAAAAGACAAGTGAAAAACTTAGCAATCTTTGTGCAACTGTTATGATTTAATCCGTATTAGATTTGTTTATAGTACGTCAACTAACTACCAGGGCCCTAATTCAAACCAACCTGGATACAGCATTGAAAATTGAAATATCTATTTGGCCCAACGTCATTCCATACCCAACGGCCAACACCAGACACCACCAGCAGTCCAGCACCACCGCAGCCGCCACCAGTGACTTCCGCTGCCACCACCTCAGGACGACTCCGCGCTAATATGCTTAAAACTTAAAAGATATCAAGGGCTGGAAAATTGTATTCAGCAACGGGGAAAAGTAGGAAGAGGTACAATGTGAATGGGTGTAATAAAAAATCTAAATGCTACAAAGTCTATTATTTCCAAGATTTTGATATGGATTGGCGATTTAAAACTATACAAAGATGCGTAAGAGCTCCAGTCCCGGATGACCTAAATGCAAAAACAGGTCCAGGAGATGGCTCGGTTGAGAGGGTAGGCGTGCGCTACACGCACGAGATCGGCCTTCGGGCTGGTAAGTTGAATTATAAAAGAATTCTTTCTGCCTGCAATATGAATTTAACCGAATGTCAAATGACCTCAAGGCAATCTCCCGACGTAATGTAGACCGACGAAAGTTGACAAATTAATCAAAACGCAACGTAAAGAAATGAGATGCTTACCTAATAAGATGAACAAAATAGATTGGCTGTAATTCAGTCATGTCCAGGGTTGTGACAATGGAAGAGCTGAAGTGGATGCACTTAATCCTTGTTTTCCGTAAATGGCAGCTTTCAAGATGTTGTACTGCTCATTAACAGAATCGTATACTGCCTTTGTGTAAGCTGACTTGGCCTGCAGTTGGAGACAAGAGTGGTAAAACAGGTCCTTGAAGTAAATTCTAGCACATATACAATGGACATCAATTGTGCACACAGATATCAAATACTCCATATAAATGTCTCCATATCCTGAAGTTCAATTTATACCCGAGTAACCTAAAATATATGCACATGAACTTTAAAACCTATCTATATATCAGAAGAGACGCAGGAAATTCATGTATGGAAGACAATCAGAAATGACTGTCCACATCTTCCGTTCAACCGGAAAAAGAAATGAAAGAAGAATGACTATCCAATCCAAGCACACAAGATATGGCTTAAAAGGTCATCCTCTTGTACATTATTGAGATCCTTGGGAATATTGAAATTTTGCTTCCAGCTAAATTGCCCACATACTGAAAGCTTTCTTTGTTATGGATCTGCAAATGCATTTTTCTCCTCTAGAATCATTTCTATTATATTTTAATCCTAGAAATGACAACTTCAAATATGATTTTGAACAGGTTGTCTTTTCTAATCAGATGTCCTCGTAAATTTTTGGTAGATGCACAAGCAATGCTCAATGCATTCTCTAATCAAACAGCATGATTTGTTCCTTTAGCAACATAACCATCCCATTCTTAAGGTGATAACACATTAAAACCAAGACAATGAAATATGACGGGCACCAAACAAATTTTACACCAACAAACCTCTTCCTCAGTTCCACAGCGAAAAGCAACATCATCGTAGTTAATTTCCGGTGCCACTGATAATCCAGTACCGTGGAAAGCCACCATTCTTTTCTCCCCAATTTCCTTTTCAACCTGAAAAGCAGTGCCTTGAGCAATCATATGGTGATAAGAAAAGACACGCAGTACGATGGAACAAACCTTTAGTGGAGGCGGCATTATGTCATGGCACAATAGAGATAATGGATAAATATGCCCAGGGACACCAGCATGCTCTATAAGCCTTCTCATGTTATCCACTGAAGAGACATCAAAGGGTGCCTGATCCCCTCACGTTAATAGGTAGTAAATAGGAAGGCATGTGAAACATGAATAAGATGTAGAAACTACCAAGGATATTGAAGCAAATGACACTATTTGATCGATCTTAAAGGAGATTTCCTAGAAATTCCGGACTTTAATTAACATAGAAACATTACAAAAAAGATTGAAATCTTCAGCAGTATCTGGGTAAACATGCTACGTGCACAGAAAACAGAAATGGACACACATGCAGGGAATTGACATTGGGGAGAAGGACCAGCATTGTTCAATTATCGTTCTCATATTTTGTCCAGTGGGAAGAAAACAGGGCTAAAAGCCATGTAAAAGTACATATCAATAAGGAAAATAAGGAGACAACACCCATTTGACACCATTTCAAAGTAAATAATATAAATCAGATAAGAAATAAATAAAATTTGACACAACAGCCATTGACACCATTTCACAATAAATTAGGGCATTGTGCAACAAAATCAGAAGGTTATTATTCTTAAGAGAAGAACAATGGAAATCCAAAAATGCTACAAAATTCTACAGACTACAGAGTATAACTTACTGGATACCATTCGTTAGTGTTAGGATCTGGACGGTCTCTACCCCCACTTGGTGCAATCCATATGATTTGTGATCCACCCCTGTTCACAGAAGATTGAATCAGAAAGAGAGAAATTCAGAGCATCCATAAAAAATTAACAGTTTTTACGTGTGCTCATGGTATACATTATAAACCCCGAAAAGGAAAGAAACCCTAGGTTTCAATGCATTAACCCTATGAGATAATGCATTGAAAAAAGGGAAAGACACTTTTATAAAGGAATATTTCCTTTTTGGGGTTGTCCATGGCGCACATTAGAAAATTCCAACAATGAATCCTGTTACAGGGCACATTTAATTATCCATTCATGTATTTATGCTCAACTAATTACCAATGCTTTTTTAAAACATATCTGAATCTTGTAAACTCCACTTAACACCATTTCACATATTATCAAATCTACCCTGGACCTCTGCTTCTAACCAAAACAAAAGCTGAGTGCCTATTGACTAATCAACGACTTTGTCCTCCACCTGTTCCCAGGCATGGTGTTCCTCTATGTGTATGCGCATGCATGACTGCATGAATAATCTATATATGGGGAAAAAATACCTTAAGAGCAATGCCATTTCTTTTAGGCTTCTAGTGTTTGCACGTCGCTTCATTTCAAAAAGCTCAGGAACATCATGCATGTGCTTCTTTGAATATACACATAGAAGATTCCTGGGACACCATAAAACTATGATAAAGTGAGATCAAACACCAAAAAAATAGAAATGCATATGACAAGTATAAGCCCAGTAGCACCCTCAATCACCTTCCCATGCTGAAAGGCTTGCATAAAGGGTCAGTTACAACTCTATCTCCTGCTATATAAATCTGTAGCAAAGGGAAGGTTAAATTCTGTTCAGATAAAAAATCATACTAACTGCATCGAACTGTGGAAGTACAAAACATGTGCAGGTTGAAACGCCTATCAATATCACCATGTTCTCAGCGATGTAGGGATGAGTTTTTTCCAATAGCAATGCAATAACTGCAGGATCTGCTTCAGTTTGGTGGTTGGACATAAAGACAATGTTGTGTCCCTGCAACAAAAGATTCTTTTCAAAGAAGATGTACCAGAACAATGAAAAAAGAGAATTCTTTGTAGCAACAAATGAGATACAGTTACAAGAAACGTAAGGGTAAGTGGCCCAATTTCTAAAATTCAGCATTGTTGTAGAGCTAATGCGTGAGTAAACAGTTGACCAAAAACACACTGGGGTAATATACCTGTTGCTGCTTCTCCTCTATTTCAAAGAAAAGTGACGTGTTGCCAACGTAAGAATTCCTGCGAGAAAAGGGAATTATAAGAAGCTATTAAAAAGTCATACATGAGTACATGACAGTGGGGGAGTGGTGGAAGATCAATAGAGTTCATTACATTTTCTATACTACTATATATTGTCATACACTTCACCAACAGAGCCTACAAAACTAATCACTTTTCCATGCTTTTCCATATTTCAAGCTTGTAATACAGAAGCATATTTTCCATCAGTTGAGCTAGATAGAAGTTCATCAATGAGAAAACGAACACAATAATGCCATATAGAAACAAAAAGATTAAGTAAAAAGATCAGGCTGATAACTCACTGAAAATCAATTAAAGGGCGGATGTAATTTTGGCCGAACATATAATAGTCAAAGGGTTCGCGAACTGCTCTGTGATGTGGTGGAAATTCAAAAGGATCCTGAAAAGCTGTTGTTACATTCATGAAAAATGTGCAAACAAAATGCATGACTAAAATTCATCTACAGACTGGAAGTGTGAATATACCACAAGAGACAATGCTTGATTGAGGAAGGGACCGAAAATACCTCCACATCAAGCAAAACACGATCAAGGGTTGCACTCATGTTTGACAATACAATCTCATCTACATTGGGAATCCCACTCTGCATAACCTGGAGCAAAATACAGTTTAAAATAATACAGAACAATTAGAGTAATATAATATCAACATTTTGCTATTTGCATCCAGTTCAATTAGATATACTGTACAACTTAAAGAGTAATACATTAAAAGACTGGGAAAATAGGGACCAGAAAATGGAGAAAGGGAATCTCAAAAGTGAAAAATTGTTCAGAACTGAAAAATGACACCACATAAGCAAAGAAGGATGTAAGCTTATATAGTAAAATCCTGTCAATCCCAAAGAGCAGCAAATGAGCAAACACTTTCCACAAAGATCAAGAGAGCAAATAAAATCTAGAATCATCAATCATCAACCTTAAGAAAGAAGGAAAAATTGGTATATACGGGAAAAAAGGACCAGAAAAAGGAGAGATACAAAATGCTCAGGAGGTAATAATCTCTTCAACAACAAAAAAAAATGCATGCAACATCATGAAATTGTAAAGCATGAAGATACAAGTTATGCAACAACAAAAGCAAGATAAAGCTACATTTACAAACACTGTAATGATCAATTATAGCCGCTCAAATTTCAAAGAAATATAACTCATTACATCTCAATAATACAGAAAATAGGATCAGAGGAAAATATTTCTTACTGCATTTCGGTAGTTCCTATATAGTTCCTCCATCCCATCAGCTAAATTATCAGGCAACCTCCCCATTTCCCTCTCTTTTTTTATTCC
This sequence comes from Persicaria maculosa, assembly GCA_963922045.1. Taxonomy (NCBI): domain Eukaryota; kingdom Viridiplantae; phylum Streptophyta; class Magnoliopsida; order Caryophyllales; family Polygonaceae; genus Persicaria; species Persicaria maculosa. Next base: position 76,093,745 of record OY998255.1, on the reverse strand, counting down.
ACAGAGCAGTTCTGTACACCAAAGTGCAAGTGAGAGAAAAATAATCCAATTCAAAATCAGTATAGCTGATGGCTAACATTAGATTGGAAAGACATCTATGTCGAAATTCAATTTTCTTCTAGGCACAAATTTTCTCTTACTTTCCTTGAATAAAAAAAAAACTTCAGATAAAAAAAATACACCTGTCTAAGTAAACAGTAATCCTACAAATTGATCATTCAATGCTAATAATTAAAAGCAAGCGAGCGAGCATTAAAACCTCACAAATTCTCTACGCTATCCAATCCCAACGATCAACCTCAGCGAGGCGCATACAAAATCGATCTCCCGTATACTGCTTCCAGAACATTCTGAATCGAAAGACAAAAAAAATACAGAGAGAGAGAGAGAAACGGAGACCTTCCTCGGAGGAGACATGGACGAAGGTGCGAGAGTGAGAGGAGGAGTCGATCTCAGGCCTGGCAGTCTTGTCAGCTCCATCCGCCATCAGCTTGAGCTTGGAGGAGCAGAAGGAGCAGTGGTAGGGGAATCGGCGAGGAACAGCGGCCGATCGAAAGCGAAGCAGCGAAGGGAAGGAGGAGAAGGAGACGGAGTGAGGAAGGAGAGAAGGAGAAAATCGTTTGTGGAGATGGAGGACGACAGGAGGGGAGGGGGAGAAGGCCAGCACCATAGTAGAGTGATGCAGTGGAGATAAGGGAGAGACGATGGAGAGAGAGAGAGAGAGAGGGAGGTGCGAGTGAAACTGCGGTTGCTTCTTTCCACGGGGTTCTCGTGGGGATGAGAGAGAGTGTGAGAGAGAAGTTTCAGATGAGAACGAGTAGAGACGGAGACGAGATGGTTGGGGCCTGTGTGGGCCGTCGGTTTTAGGTTGAGGTGGGCCCGGAATTTGGGCCGCACGTCGGTGGTAGAGGGTAAGGATGATGGGTTCGAGGAATGATATGGCATTTTTATGATAGAAGTGACTTGTATATGAATTCATTGAATTGTTATAAATTTTAATCAACACCTCAACCTCCCAATTTTTAATACAAACTTTTGTGTTTTGTTTTGCAAAAATGAGCATCCTTATCATTTCAATTTTACCCACAAATCCCATAGAATACAATTTATTTATACAAAATTTGTTTCTATTCTGTTTAACTTGTGTTGTTATACCGAACGAGCACTAACTCTATGCAGTTTGTGGTATTTGAATCATTGTTCTAAAAATCCCGCTAGACGGCCCTCTTCCATCTGAATTGGCTAGACGGCCCTCTTCCGCCTAGAGTTAGGTAGACGCCTAGGCACATCTAGACGTCTACCTTGACCGCCTAAGATCTGCCTATCGTTTTTTAGAACATTGATTTGAATCCTTCGCTTCCGTCAAATCCAAAGTATAAACAGATCGGTTGAAGGAATTTAAGTACGGAGTATAAAGAATATTTGAGAGATTATTAGAAAATAAACTGAAATCGGAACGATGTCTGCAGTGATATGCGAAACCGTGATGGTTGCAGCACAAGAAACGCTGCCATCGTCGTCTCCTCCATCCTCAACCACCGCTCAGACTGAGATCGAATCGGTGAAATGCGACTGCTGCGGGCTGACGGAGGATTGCACGCCGGGGTACATCGGGTGGATCCGGGAGCGGTATGCCGGGAAATGGATCTGCAGCCTGTGCGTAGTGGCTATGAACAACGAGATCATAAAGTCAGAGTGGCTTATCAGCACGGAGGAGGTGCTATCCCGCCATCTCAACGTCCTTTGTGCACTTGATCTCCGCCTGGAGAGCCGAGAGGATTGAGGTCGTCTACACCTGGAAGCCCGATTAGAGGCGGCAGTGCTGGCGACGAGAAGGTGTTGCAAGGGGTGAGTCTGGTGAGGTCTGAGAGCTGCTTCCCTACTACTCCCTCTAGCTGGCCGTTGCTTCTGCTTTGTATCGATTTGATACCCTGTTGAGCTTCACAAGAAGGTTAACTTGCCTTTCTCGATACGAAATCATATAAACACACGTGATCAATTGCTAAGCCAATGTGTGATGTAGACCTCATCAAACACGGGCTGGGAGGTAAAACGAATCCCGTGGTATACTCAATTCAACATCAATTTGACTATTTACAAGCCCCTAGTTGCTGATCGGATGAAAACAAATCAACCTGCAACTCTTATTTTGAATCTTTACTGCACATTGATTTCCCTACCAGCTCCAATATCCCAATTCAACATAAACATGTTAAACCATCAGCTAAATGTAAATCTTCAATTCCAGCTAAATCTGCATTTCCTAGTTCCATAAAAGAAAACAATCCTATGTTTTAGTGTCAATTTGGTATAGATACAGGAATAGGACATTTCGGAAATCAGGCAATAACGCAAGGCATCTACATATGAATGTCAAACTATACATGACATAGCAATTGTGCATCTAATTATCTAGGAAGAAATTCACCTTAAAATGTAATTACAGTAAAGAAATAGACTTACAGAGAACCTTGGATCTGATCTGAGTCAACCTTCTCGCTGAGACAACAATCAAGCGCCAGCAAAAAAAGAAAATTACACAGTTAACAGTTCACTGATACAAAATTTTATCATCAGTATACAAGGAAGTAAATTACAAATAAAAAGTTAAGGTAAAAAAATGCATCAAGAACCTCAAAGTCACATACAAGTGGCTGTTGCATAGTCATGCATCAAGCTGAATGTTTCTTTTGTCAAACAAATTCATAGTGTACCCGAATTGCCTAGCAAAACAAGAAATTAACTGCTCATGAATCACTTCATCTGAAGGAAGCACCAAGTTTGTCTCCCTACGCAAAGATGTAACATCTTTGTCTGCAATCCCACAAGGAATAATGTGCTTGAAATAGCTAAGGTCGGGATCAATGTTAAATGCTAGTCCATGAGAGGTAATCCCAGATTGAATACGAACACCAATTGCACCAATCTTTCTCTCCCCTACCCAAACTCCAGTTTCACATTTTCCCCCGGCAGAAGCTTGAACGCCATACAAAGAGGCCAGTTCAATCATTGTTAACTCAAGTTTCTCCACATAACTCCGAGCACCAACACCAACATCTCGAAGGGATATTATTGGATATAAAACAGCTTGAGACGGACCATGGAAAGTAACATCTCCTCCCCGTTCAGTATAGTGAAGCTCAGCTCCTATGTTCTTCAGCTCAGACTCTGGAATTAGTAGGTTGTGATCAGTTTTCCGTTTGCCAAGAGTGTAAGTGGGTGGGTGCTGCAAAGACAGCAGAGTGTCTGAAATCTTCTGTGCTTTTCTATCTGAAACCAACCTCTGTTGCAACTTGAGGGCGTCCGCATAATTAATAGTGCCCATCTTCCATACTTCAAGACATGAACGAATTCTCATTCCCCTGAAGATCAAAGAATACACAAGCTCCACATCCTTACTAGACAGTAATATCACATATCACAGTAGTCCTCCATTAAATAGATCATCTCTTGAAACTATCTCTAGGACGAAAGTCAAATATTTTGCAAGAGGTTATAATGATTTTTTTTACCAAGGTCTTGCTTGTAATTGTATACTTATGTGAATAGTTTTGGCACCAATAAATAATCACTGCAATCTCTTTGAATCAAAAAAGTTTATAAAACAAACATGTAAGTAAAGGGCATCTGTTCTCAAGGTGTGCGGCATCAAGTACAAATCGGACACAAATGTTACAACCCCCTTCAAAACAGTATTTCAACCCAATATTAGAAAAATACAAGATAAAGAGATATCAAAGAGAGCCCAACAAAATAATTCAAAAGAGGACCAGAATCTGTCAGGATTGATAAATCAGACATCATTTGGAGAATAAACGATAAATAAGTTGGAGATTACTGGCATGCAGTGTGCATCATCAAAGATGCAACCTGCATTGTTGAGCTTGAATTTCAAGAATCGTCAGTGTAAGACTGCAATTTGGAGATTAAAAGATAAATAAGTTGGCCTCAGAGATCTTGGTGGAAAAAAATCATCAATTTGAATCTTTACAAATCCAATCAAGAGTAGCAAATATAAAATTCTTACATCACCGGCCATTGACTTAAATCGGGGAATTACAAATACAATTTCATTAGATAAACAATTTTCAAAACAGAGAGAGATAAATGAAGCAAGAAGGATCAGAAGTAGCTCGTTAGTAATCAAAATCCCCAGAATACCAGAAAATCGGCAGGAATCCGTCTGATTTCTTTCATTATCCCAAACCATGAATCAACAATGAATTTAGAGAACATTAAAACGAGTGGGAAAAACCTTAGAACAAAGAAATTTCATTCACCGAAGAAAGCAGAAATTTATCTACCTTGGCGCAAAAAATTCCTATGCATCACAGAGAAAAAAGAACAATTGGAGCTAAACGAAGACTGAATTTGGTATGGCCTAACGATAAATCCCCTGCACCCATTCATACTCGGATGCGGGAAAGCAATTGCAATATTAGGCAAACAAAGCAATGTAGTTGTAGACGAAAAAGCCAAACAATGAACAATTGTAGAAATCAGTAGCAGCCCTAGGAATCTATGGAGGGGAAGAAATGACACTTATAAATTTAAGTTCCCAAACACGCCAATTAACACAAAATGTTCATTACCACAGAATAGCATACAATACTACAAGTCTACAAATAAGTCTATGATTAGGTATATTGATAGGTCTTTTTTACATATGATAAACAAAAAATTAAACAAACAAATGAACAAAAACCCCCAATTCATATTCCACACCTCAAATCTCAAACCTTAATCTAACAAATCCATTTCAATTATCCAAATCAATTCAACATTTCAACAAAATCAATTCAATAAAGTGTATAAACATTCTCAAATATCAATCTGAATGAAGAATTAGGGGAAACTTACAATATTATCGCCTGGTGTCTCGCCCTTGCCCGGAGAAGAAACGCGCAGCAGAGCCCAGCAGCACTCTCCCGGAGACGCCCTCGCTCGGAGCCTGAGTCGGAGTCGGGGACGCTTCGCCAGCTGGTCTCAAGTATCGACCTCGACTTCTCTCTGTCTCACGCCCAGTCGCCTATCTTCGTCCCTTCTCCTTCCGTGAACTCAACAACATATGTGCGGATCCTCACCCGCCCGCGAGGATATGGATGGTGGACATATCTGGGCCGTCTAGTCTACTCTAGCCGATCCAAATTACTCCCTTCCATTACAAGCGTCTTTCGTTTGTATGAACGTTTTTCAATAAGTTAAAAATCTATAAAATATTATTATTTTAGTACTACATCCGTCTCACAATATTTGTCTTTGGACTATTAATGCACGTTTTTAATGAACTAAAAACTACTCCCTTCATTTGAAAATATTTGTCGTTTGTCTTGTAGTGCACGCTTTTTAATGAGCTAAAAACTCTATAAAATATATTTTTTTAATTAATTTTTTTTATATAATTTCATACATATAAGTAGTAAATATAAGATTATGAAAAAAATTTAATTAAAAAAATTATATTTTATAGAGTTTTTAACTCCTTAAAAAGCGTGCCGAAAAGTCAAACGACAAATATTTTCAAACGGAGGGAGTATATAAAATATCCATTTTTTAATTAATTTTTTAAAATAATTCTATACTTATTAGTAATATGTATGATATTATTTAAAAATATTTAATAAAATGTTGATATTTTATAAAAATTTTAGTTTCTTAAGAAAACGTGCATAAATAGTAAAAGACATCTATTGTGTGACGGAGGGAGTAATAATTATGAAATTATATATAAAAAATTGATTAAAAAAATAATATTTTATAGAGTTTTTAATACTTTAAAAAAATGTATCGAAAAGGAAAATGACATTTATTTTGAAACAGATGGAGTATTACTTATATACGGTATGTTTTAAAAAAAACACCTGCTTACAAAAAAAAAATCACCGAGTAACCACAGGATTTGACCTTTTTTAGGATGGTGTTCAAACTTTTCAAAAGTTTTGCATGGTTACAGTTTTGGTCACGAGATTTGGATAAATTTCTTACATTAATTAAATCGATTAAAAGTCTTTTAAAATTTACAAGATAATCATAAAAATAAAAATTCACAAGACCATCCAATTTTAGTTTTTTATTTTTAAAAAGTTAAATACAGCCATTTAAATGCTTTATAGTGCTACACATTAATTGCATGATAAATGAGCAAATTATACAAAACAACAAAAAATAATGGTAGTTTTTTTTTATAAAAAAAAACTTTAACGTTTAAAGAAAGCATACAGAATTGTCCATTTTAGTTGGTTGTTTTCAAAGAATCATTAATAATCTTTCTAACGTTTTAAAAAGATTACATAATATATATATATATATATATATATATATATATATATATATATATATATATATATATATATAATATAAAATTTTATTTTAACCAAAATATTTTAGGATATTTTAGAACAAATATGGATGAATGATGATTTAAAATATATACTTAATTTATAGATTTGAAAATAATTGAAGTGAAAAATATAAATAATTTACTTTCTTTTTTCATTTTATGTGATTTGTTATAATTTTACTCATTCTTTAGCTAAATAATTTAGTGCCTTTAAATACACAAATACTTCCAAGTTTCTCTTTACAAGGCACTGCAAGGAGTAAATCGACATGCGATCTTGAAGCCATCCGAAGATGACTTGTTAGACCCTACGCAGAGGGTCGGCAAACCAAAGAAAAAAAATAAAATAAAAAACAACAACAAAAATAAAACTAAAACAACTCGAAAATTAGAACCCTAGTGTCTTGAGATCTTATCCGAATGCGGCTAACATGCAAGACAAAGCAATAGTTGAGATGATTTTGGACAGTTTCAACATTTCAGGCCACCATCAACAGGGTAATTTTGGGTTATTTGAATTTGTGTTTTTTTTTGGGGGGGTTGTCAAATTTGGAAGTCTTTGGGTCTTTCTATTTTGTGGATTAGGGGATAAAATCATATTTGGGTGAAGGAGATGGGTTGGCATATTGACAACTCCAATTGAATCAGAGGAAAGGAGAGTTGGATCAAGGAGCGGTCAGTGGAGCGGATATGCTCGGTTCAGTGGAGCCGTTGGAGCGGATGTGCTCAAGGACAGTGGAGGAGTGCGAAAGCATGGATGGCGAGGCCAGAGCCTCAGGAGATTGCTCATGAAGGAGGCCGCACGTCGCCCACAAAGCAGGGCCACGAGCGAAGCGCCGAGGCCAGGGAGACGGAGAGCGGCGGCAATCAAGCAGGACGCCCGGCCGTGGAGACGTGCAGAAGGATGCTTGCGATAGCCGGAAGGAAAGAGGAGGAGATCGCCAAGAGAAAGCGAAGGCGGTGGAGGGATCAGCACCGAACGATGGAAAAGGAGCCAGAGGCGACTGGATCTAGGGTTTGAGCTTGGATTGGGTTTGTATTTGGCTTGATTTATTGGGGTTCTCTCTTTACAAGGATTGAATTAATCGGAAGACTTGGTTGGATTGGCAACGGTGCATCATTAATTTATTACCCATTAATCCATTATCCAGATAACTCGAGGGAAATTGTGGAGGAACCGAACCAGCTATTCACCTCTCTGCCCAAATCTAACAAACGATTTGCACATCAATGTAGCTTTAGGAACCAGCTCGTTCGAGGGGTGACCAAAGTTCCTGAACCTCGTAAAGGCCTAAACCTTCAATTTCTGGAACTAGAACCTGCAATTCAAAACCGGTAGATCGGTTCCGATCACCCCGGTTCCATGGAACCAGCTACTTCCCCTTGTGTATCCTTGACCATAACCTCAAGGGAAACCGTTCCGAACCTTGGCTACCCCTAGTTAGCAGCATGATCCAATGATCCATTACAATTTTTTAAATAACCTTTATTTTACCTGCATACATTATTCATTACAATTATAGGCTCATCATTATCACTAGTAAGAAAACTGAACATCATACCATACCAAACAAAATCTTAATCATAACTCCCAAAGGCAGGCATATAAATTGACTCATCCACTTGCTTCCTATGAGGAGGGAAGGGACAAATCATCCAAATAAAACCGAATTGCTAGTTGTAATCAGTCAATCACAACTGAGTTTCTAATAGCAAAACATGGAAGAAAGTAAACTCATAAGAGCTATGGCTATCAAAGTTTCCGGATGCTCTGGTTCCTATCCCATGAAATTCATTATCACCAAGTGGAGCACCAAATTGCAGAGAATAAAGTCCGCAAAAGCACGCTCTGGAGGTAAATCCTGCAAGTTTTCGAAGGGAACATGTCCGATGTCAAAGTCATGAACATACAAGTAGTCTTATGAGCATAACAGAGGCAGCGGACAAAAAGAGGATTGAAATTTGAACAATTGTAGTCTGTATTGAGGATTGTAGTTCTACATATTTAACTTATAGTGAAGAAGAAATCAATTGACTTAAGCTCTCTCGAGCTTGAACAAGGAAATGTTTTATTCGGTGAAAGAAAGAATGTGGTGTTCAACTGAGAAACACCATGTCACGACTCATTCCAGTCTATACAGAGCCAAAGAGAAAAAGGAAAGTTGTACCGCAGAAACAAAAATACCACAGGTTGGTCAAAAGAAAATAAATCAGACATGCAAAGCTCAAAAACTGATTAAAAAAAAATTATTAATCTAACTTAGAGAAAATAAAAAGGTTCAACAGTTCAAGTTGCAGAGGAGAGAATAAGACCACAGGAAAGGATCTTTACCTTAAATTCTTTGTTTTCCTTGTTCACTTGAATGCGAAGACAAACTGCAGCAAGAAGCAGCAGAGTAAGAAACAGCAAATGGAGAGCATACATAAATCAAAACATCATATTCATAAATAGTTGAATACCACCAATAGTACTTACCAGCAAGTACAGCTGTGCCTACACATGAGAGTAAACCAGATAGAAAGGAATTGAAAGGAAACGAACCAACCAGTGCCATGTAAGCCACCTGTTCAAGGAAAGTGGAGAGAGTGAACAAAGAGGATGCGCATTAGGTAAAATTTGTCCTACAAATTTCAAAGCCACCGAGCTTTATACTTCCACTCATCTATCATATTCACAAAATACACCTTTAAAGACCAAAACAAAGATAAATTTGTTCCTGCAACTCCAAAAGTTAAAAACAATACAGAGGCCACGTAAGTAACTAGGTAAGAACTAACTGTACGAGCTGCAGCAAGGGAATTATTGAATTGGAGACAGTGGGTGTTCTCAAGCCTACAAATTTGGGTTTGTCTTTGGATAATCAATTTTCATCGACCATCTACCAGTTCCAAGTTTGTGAATGAATAGATACTCTAAATATTACGGTACTAGTGAACAAATATAGAAAATTTGATTAGGCTACATAAGCGTTCCAAAATGCATCTGCTCCAAGTTTACATAAAAAGAAGTAAAATTCCCCATCTACAAGACCATTGCCTACAAAACCATGCCACAGCAATTTCAAGTTGAGAGCCGCAACGCCTAAACCAGCTACATATCCTTGTTCAGAAGAACCCATTCCTTGCTACATATTTTCTTGTATAACCTTAATCTATGTCCTTGCAGGTCCAGAAATTCTGCCACCGGCAGATTCAAGCTTCAGCTGAATCTATCTTGTTTTATGGGGGGCCTATATGAGCTATGTTTCTACAACAATGCATAGATATAATTGCCATGGACAGCAATGGATAAACACTCTTGCAAGAAGGTCTACAGATTTAGGTGTCTTCTTATCCATCCATCCATTATGATCTATCCATATGGTACCATGGCCTATAACTCAATTGCAGTGCCGCAAGGAAAATCAAATCAGCGCAATGCAACCAAATTACTAACTCAATTTAAGTGGCTTTTCCGCCCTGAATTTTTCGCCTGGGAATTACAAGTTAGTCCTACTCCAAATAAATATCGGCCTAAGTGGAACCAATTGATGTCCTACTCCAACGAAGTTTCGCCTGAGAGTTTCAATTTTGCGGCGAAACCAATTGATATCAAGATATGAGTCTCATCGATCCAGATCACGGTCAACCCTCTCAGTGGAGACTAAACAAAAGCAGATCTGGTAGGAAAGTACCTGAATCAAAGCAGTAGACACTGCAAAGACGATGTACAAGTCGATGATCTGGAAGACGAGTGACGGGGGAAATGTCAGATTCAAAACTAAAGATTAGGGGAACGGGAAGAAACGGCGAATTGAGGACGGAGAGGAGGAGTGGGGAGGCGAACCTTGAGAGTTGTTGCAGTGGCAGCGTATGCGGAGATGAGAGACTGAAAGAGTGCTTGTGCATCCTTGGTGGTAGCCCTCGCCATTGGAATGGAACTGCTCGCCCTTGATCTCTCTGGTTTCTCTTGAATTGTCGAGGTAGGGTTTTGGACGTGAATGTAAAATTGTAAACACACGTTTTTTGGTAAATTGCACTAATTATCCTATTTTTGTGGGTAATTACGATCAATATCCTGAACTTATAATAATTCACGAAATGAATTAAGTATTAACAATTTCGCAAGAGTTATTGACAAAATAGTGAGACACGTTTTTTTGTTTTTTTTTTTAACCGAAAAGAATTGATAGAACCTAGTTCTTGGTCGTAATGTGAGGAATCGAAAAACGCTAAGTTGACGTGCGAGAGGAAATTCGCAGCATGATTAGCTTCTCGATAAATATGGCGAACATGGAAGGAGCTGAAGCAGCTCAAGAAGAATAGAGCGTCAGAGATGATCATTTCAATTTCTCTTGGGAAATGCGGTTTATTACGGTGAGGTTATCACCTTTAATTATGAGCTGAGACACGTATATTGACAGGATAATTTTAAAAAAAAATACAACTTTAAATCATTTTCTAATTTATTGAAGATTTTCATCCTTATATGTTGGGCCCGGTGGGAGACACAAATAATCTCTATTCCAACATGCCCCTTGTCACAGGGCCGGCCCTGATGTTTTTAGGGCTATAGGCGGGGAAAAAACAGGGCCCTTTACTACAAATTTAGTCACAAATTATATTTTTAAATAAATTATTTTAAAATATAAATTTTAAAATTAATTTAACAATGCTAAACTTGAGTTATATTTTCATCACTAATTAATGATTCGTACCATACATCTAATGTTATACATTGTCATTATACGATTCAAAACAACGATTTTATGTCATTAATTATATTTATTTACTTGGGGTTAATAGATTTCCCTATTAGTGGTATAAAAAGAATGCGAGACTTTGCTAGTGATAAATAAAGTTCAAAAAATATTTTTTATAATGTCTTCGTTTTTCGATGGTAATTAAAGTTAAACTTAACACGTATCAATATCAAAATTGTCCATACAAATAAAATATTTTTTACTAAAAAACCACCTTGTATTATTTGTAAAAATCGAAATTAAAATAAGGTTATCTTGGACTATCCGTCATTTATTCATTTATATTGAAGATTAAGCAAGTTAACAAGTTATATGTGACAAATGTACGTGTTTTGTTTATATCCTAACATTAACGAGTTTATTTTACTTATACATACAAAAATATTTATATACATATTACCTTAATTATATGCATTATACATTTTTTTTATGGGGCCCTTAATGAATCGGGGGCTCGAGGCGACGACCTCTTTGGCCTATACCCAAGGTCGGCCCTGCCTTGTCATCTCATTCATCAATCCATCCAATCGATAGTTGCATAGCCGAGGCCACCGACGGGCGGATCTTTGAGTACAATCTCGGCATCACCTGGGAGTCACACCAGCCAGTACTGTTATGGAAATCGCTCCTAAAACCACAGAAAGAACGCGATACCAAAAATCAAGCAGACAAGGACACACACAAATGTTTACGCGGTTCGAGTTTAACCCTACATCCGCGGAGCCTCAGAGGGGAGACTCGCCCAATGTCCACTAGATCAAAGGTTCAAATAAGAACTCGGTTTACAACATACACAACTAGCAGAAACCAAAGCAAAAAAACCCTAAAAGACATGAGAATACAAGAGCAAGACAAGATGCAAGAGTAAGAAGGGATCGGAGATGAGAATCTCTCTTTTCCGCTAGATATGTGCTTCTCAGAAGAAGCCCCACTCGGATCTAGGAAGACGAAGCTAAGTTGTGTCGAGGATGTCCATCTCGGAGCTTGGAACGCCGTCGTCTTCTCTTTCTCTTCTTCTCTCGATCTCAGACTTCGCTCTCTCTTTTCTAGGGTTTACCTCGGCGCTTCTGAAGTATGCTGGCTCAGCTAGGGTTAGCACCTTTTATATAGAGGCACTTACCAAAACGCAGCGTCTCATATCCTTCATGTGTTATCTGGCTTTGGGCTCAAATCCAAGTTGTAACAAGAATAGGCCCAAAATAACATATAACAATACTAACCCACATTGTCACCTTCCGAACTGGCCCATGTGAGATCCTTCCAACCTGGCTAAGCCAAGGGTTGACCTCTCATGAGTCATGGTTGCTCCAATGTGGGTGCTAAGGTACCTGTTCTAGTGTGCTGTTGTCATACACGAGTACTCTTAAGAGTTTCTCAGATTACAAGGTTTTACAATTTGCCCCCTTAATCAGAAAACTCTTAAAACTTATTTAAAACTTTGATCTTATGTGGACATTGGCGAGGATGTATCCCACACCATCATAGGCTCAAGTCCTTCTCCTATCAGGGAACATCCCTGATTTGGAGAGCATCCCTGCAAAACAAAAACTTGTTAGAAGGAACCACCTTGGTTCCAAAATCAGTAGGGTTTACTTCTCCTTTTATCTTCAGCACCTTGACTAAACCTTCTTCAACCTTCTCTCGTATAAAGTGGTACCTTACATCTATATGTTTGGTACGCTCATGATACATCGGATCCTTGGAGAGAAACAATGCACTCTGGCTGTCAGTGTGGATCTCAGGGAGGTAAGGTTTTCTTTCAATTTCCTTCAGAAGCCCTCTTAGCCAAAGAGCTTCCTTATAGCAGCTTCGGTGGCAGCTATATATTCAGCTTCTGTTGAAGATAGCGCCACTACAAGTTGTAGTTGAGCTTTTCAAGAGATACAGTTGCCCCCCCCCCCCCCAAGTGAAGTAGTATGAGGTGGTTGACTTCCTGTTGTCTCTGTTGCTTGCAAAGTCTGAGTCCACAAACCCAGTTAGCTTTATATCCTTTTGCTCAGCAGAAAACATCAGTCCCAACTTCTTGGAGCCCAATAGGTACATGAGAAGATACTTCATTGCAAACCAGTGATTTTCACCTGGATTTGACATAAATCTACTTAAAGCAGATATTGCAAAGGCCAAGTCAGGCCGAGTGCACAACATTGAATACATTACAGAACCAACAGCCACATCATAAAGGTGTATTGGCCATTTTCTGTATGTCTTCCTTAGTGGTGGGGCAATCCTTCTTGGTCAGAATAAGATGCCCACCTAAGGGAACAGATGTGGGTTTACAGTTAAGCATATTGAACTTGGATAATACTTTATGAACATAATCAACTTGAGATAGCCACATCATCCTTTTACTTCTATCTCTTATAATGTTTATACCCAATATTTTCTTTGCCTTACCCAAATCCTTCATATCAAAATATTACTTAAGGTCCTGTTTCAGATTTAAGATAGCCCCCAAAATCTTACAAATCAACAACAAATCATCCACGTAAAGCAATACATATATATAACCAGAGGATTTTAACTTCCTGGTATAAGCAAGTGTCAAACTTGCTCCTTTTGAAGCCCAGCTTTCTCATGCAAGCATTAAACTTCAAGTTCCACTGCCTGGGTGACTGCTTCAGTCCATAGATAGACCTTTTCAACAAACAAGCATGGTTGGGATTAGAGGAATCAATAAAGCCCTTGGGTTGCTTCATATATATTGTTTCAGCTAAATCACCATGCAAAAAAGCAGTTTTTACATCCATTTGTTCCAACTCCCAATCATAGACTGTTGCCATAGCCAAAAGCAGTCTCATAGTTTTATATTTGACCATGGGTGCAAAGATATCATTATAATCTATGCCTTCTCGTTGAGTAAAGCCCTTAGCAACAAGTCTAGCTTTAAATCTAGGAGGTTCAGTTTCATTTGTCCCTTCCTTCAGCTTGAAAACCCATTTACAATCAATGAGCTTAGCTTTAGGCGGTTTAGGGACAAGCACCCATGTTTTATTAAGTCTCATAGACTCAATTTCCTCATTCATAGCTTGCATCCAATGTTTAGCATGCACAGATTTCACAGCAGACTCATAAGTTTCAAGAGTAACAGCATGTACAATCTCATAAGCAAGTAAAGTATACTCCACAATATAAGATGAAAATTTCCTATTAGGAATAGGGACTCTAGCTTCTCTATCTCTAGTAAGCATCCAATCATTCAAATTTGAAGAAGAAGAAGAACTGGACTCAGAAAACATAGATGGTAGAGAAGAAGAGGACTCCCTATTTTCATCAGTGGCCTCCCCTAATTGGGGTGTATGCTGTAGGATTGCCTCATCATTTCTTGGTACACCAGAGTCAGGGGGTTCAAGTGCAGCATTTGGTGCAGTATCTGGTGAGTCAAGATCCAAGTCCTCATCATCCTCTGGTGCAGCAACAGGATTAGTGGCTGTGCTATCTGCAGAGGGTGCTTGAGCTCCACCATTTTTGGATACAATCATGGGAGAGTGACCAATGTCAAACTCATCCCCATCTTCATTTTCAATCTCCTCAAAGCTGACAAACTGCTTGTTTTCATCATAGGAGTCTTGAACATAAGTACCTGCAATCTTAATGTCAGCAACTTTCTTGAAATAAAACTCATCTTCATTAAAGGTCACATTTCTAGAAGTTATGACTTTATAACCTCCAGGCTGTATGACAAGAAGCCTGTACCCCTTCACACCTTCAGGATAACCAAGCAGGACACATTTCAAGGCCCTTGGTTGCAGCTTACCTTGAGAAATATGTGAGTAAGCTGTGCAACCAAAAGGTCTAAGGTATGTCATGCTATGTTTCCTGCCAATCCACATCTCCTGTGGTGTTTTAAAATCAACCACAGAAGATGGGGATCTGTTAATCAGGTATGCAGTAGTAAGTACAGCTTCTCCCTATAGGGAGTGTTTCATCCCAGCAGACAGAAGCAGGCATCTAGTTTTTTCAAGCAAAGTTCTATTCATCCTCTCAGCAGTTCCATTCTGTTGAGGGGTGCCAGGAACTGTGAGGAGTCTCTTTATGCCATTTTTCAAACAATAAGTGTCAAAATCTTTATTACAGAACTCTAGACCATTATCTGTTTTAAGACACTTTAGTTTATGTTCAGATTGACTTTCAACCATGGTTTTCCAGTTAACAAAAGCAGTAAAAGCCTCATTTTTATGTGCAAGTAAAGTTATCCAGACCTTTCTAGAAAAATGATCAATAAAGGAAATGAAATACTCTTTACTTCCAATAGTTCTAATCTGGACAGGGCCCCAAAGATCAGAGTGCATATACTCAAGAGGTTTATCGGCTTTGTAATTGGAAACAGGAAAGCTATGCCTAGCAGATTTACCAAAAACACAAGTTTCACACAAAGACAGTTTAGCAGGTTTACCAGGGAGCAAGCCATGTTTATATAGATAATACAAACCCTTGTTTCCTATATGACCAAGTCTATTGTGCCACTTTTTAGTCAAATCAAAAGACATATCAGCTTTACCTTCTGTCATGTTGAGTTCAGGAGAAGCAACTACATAGTAAAGACCACCCCTTCTTATGGCCTTTACAATTACCTGATTACCTTTGCTTACCAATCCGATCTTGTTCTTTGAGGTCATATGGCAATTTTTATCCTCAAGAACAGATTCTGACATTAGGCTCCTCCTCAAGCCCGGTACCCACCTGACTTCTCCAAATTTTCTCACCTGGCCATCATGCATTTTGAGCGAAATGGTACCAATACCTTTTATCTCAAGACAGGTATGGTCACCGAGTTTCACATGACCCATTGATTTTTCCTGCAGGTTAGTAAAGAACTCTTTGCAAGGAGTAGCATGCATTGTACACCCAGAGTCTAAAATCCACACATTTTTATCAATGAAGTCATCACACATGAATATTTCATCTTGACAATAAGATTCACACACATCATCAGTTTCATCAGTTTTGGTTTTATCCTTTTCAGCTCTTTTCTTCTTTCTACAATCTTTCTGCATATGACCCAGATTACCACATAAATGGCATTTTACCTTGCTCATATCAAAGTGATTCTCAGATGTGGGTTTATCATCTCTCTTATCCTTATTTTTGTTGTTTTTCCTTTGTTGATTGCCCTTAGTAAACATGATCTCAGATTGGTTTGGTTTGGTGCCAGGTTTAGCCTTAAACACCTTCATTATCTCATTTTTTTCAGTGATAACTTCATTTATCCTAATTCTAGTGAGCTCATCTCTACTAAATTGGATCACATCACGAAAACTAGCAAGTTGAGCAGGCAAGGAATTTAACAACAAAACAGCTTGAAAAGAATCTTTCACAGTTTCACCACATCTTTCAATATCTTGGGTCATCCTTAAAAATTTGTCCAAGTTTTCTTGCAAAGTCAGATTAGTTTCCATCTTAAAGGTAAATAATCGACATAGCAAAGATATCTTGGAAGGCAGAGATTTAGAAAGGTAAAGCTCTCCTAGAGCCTTCCATAGAGATTGAGAGGTAGAGTAGGTTACTACCTATCTTGCTACGTCATCAGAGAGTCTTAACATGATCTCTGAATGCACCATGAGATCGAGCTCCAAGTCTAGAATCTCAGTCTTGGATCCAGAGCCTTCAGGGATCTCAGTAAGCTTTGAAGGATCTGGAGTAACATCAATTTTGACTCCTCCCTTCCCTTTCTCATCGCTGACAGTAGATGTAGCTCCTACAACAGCAGCTAAGTCCAGAAAAACAGCTTTCCAGTACTTCTTGGTGATGAGTATGGTCCTCATCTTGACTTGCCACATGGCGAAGTCCATCGTTCCATCGAACGGCTTGATCTTGAATGCACTATCTCCCATTGTTCCTGAAATGGAGACGAGTAAGTTCAAGAATGCACAAACACAGCAGATGCAGCGGAAGATACCTAGTGAATAAACCTAGGGTTTCAAAAACCGAATGTGATTTATCAGTAGCCAAGCTCTGATACCAAGATGTTATGGAAATCGCTCCTAAAACCACAGAAAGAACGCGATACCAAAAATCAAGCAGACAAGGATACACACAAATGTTTACGCGGTTCGGGTTTAACCCTACATCCGCGGAGCCTCAGAGGGGAGACTCGCCCAATGTCCACTAGATCAAAGGTTAAAATAAGAACTCGATTTACAACATACACAACTAGCAGAAACCAAAGCAAAAAAACCCTAAAAGACATGAGAATACAAGAGCAAGACAAGATGCAAGAGTAAGAAGGGATCGGAGATGAGAATCTCCCTTTTCCGCTAGATCTGTGCTTCTCAGAAGAAGCCCCACTCGGATCTAGGAAGACGAAGCTAAGTTGTGTCGAGGATGTCCATCTCGGAGCTTGGAACGCCGTCGTCTTCTCTTTCTCTTCTTCTCTCGATCTCAGACTTCGCTCTCTCTTTTCTAGGGTTTACCTCGGCGCTTCTGAAGTATGCTGGCTCAGCTAGGGTTAGCACCTTTTATATAGAGGCACTTACCAAAACGCAGCGTCTCATATCCTTCATGTGTTATCTGGCTTTGGGCTCAAATCCAAGTTGTAACAAGAATAGGCCCAAAATAACATATAACAATACTAACCCACATTGTCACCTTCCGAACTGGCCCATGTGAGATCCTTCCAACCTGGCTAAGCCAAGGGTTGACCTCTCATGAGTCATGGTTGCTCCAATGTGGGTGCTAAGGTACCTGTTCTAGTGTGCTGTTGTCATACACGAGTACTCTTAAGAGTTTCTCAGATTACAAGGTTTTACAAGTACACAAGGGACGAGGACGGCGGCGGAGAGAAACACCAGCCAGTACTGTGAGTACGACAGCCAAACCCTAACGCTTTTCACCTCCTCCCTCTAACTCGTCGCGCCGCTCTCATCGTTGGTGGCGGGCCCCATTACCAGGCGATGGGGCCGTCGAAGGTCCATGTTTATCGGAGGAATCGTCGTCAACGCGACTACGGTGAAAGCGTCGGGGCTTGGCCTCGTTGTGCTTATCATTAGAAGGGTTTTTTTTCGGTGTCGGTTTCGCTAATCAGTTAGTGCCACTATACGTGTCGGAGATAGCGCCACCGAAACACCGGGGGAAATTCAACAACCTCTTCCAACTGTCCATCACTCTCGACATCTTCATCGCCAACCTCATCAACGTCGACACCGCCAAGCTTATATGTTGTTCATGTCCATCACCCTTGACATCTTCATCATCACCCTCAACACCGCTAAGCTTATATGTTGTTCATGTTCATCACCCTCGACACCGCCAAGCTTGAATTTTGTTCATGTCCATCACCCTCGACATCTTCATCGTAAATGTTTGTTCATGATATCTCAATAAATGGGAATCAATGCCCGCGACATGTCAACAAGGCCAACAACCCCACTAATCTGAAACCCAGACCGAAAATAGCCGAACCCGGCTTTGATACCATGTTAAGCCCAACGAGGTTTCATCTCAAAACCAATTGACAATGAGATGATTAACCCGTCAATCTTATATGTTGTTCATGACATCTCAATATTTTTAACGTGGGATAACCCCATATTCCAACACTGTATAGTTTTGATATTCATGACCTTTGAAGTTTAGACTATATTTCTACAACTATTTGGAAGTTTGGATTCTTTATGGAAATTCGACATATAAATATTACTCCAATATTTACATTTCCAACCCTCCCTATGTATAAAATTATACAATCCCTTGCTTTCGAGTTTCCTTGTATTTCCTTTTTTTTTTTTTCCAGATACAAGGCGATATACGGGGTAAGTTAACCGTGGTTATACCACCACCTAAGTGCGTCATTTGACTCGTTTCGGATGAAATCGTTGATCTCAGCATGTGATCTTCAATCTAAGTGTCTGAAGTCAAACCTAAGCATGTCAACCGATCAACAATCTGATTGTCTTCTCTAAATATATATGAGAGAATGGTATCACATACAAAGAATAACACACGGCGAGCAAGCCAAAAAAGATTATCTTGATATCCCACGAACTTCTCCAAACTCCTCTTAAGGTGTTGATAACTGTCAAAGAGTCACCTTCAACCTCGATTCGTGTGACCCCCCTCCTATGGGTTTCCAAAAGGCTACTATGTAAACTGAAAGTCTCGGCTTACAACGTTGAAGCCTTCTCGCATCTTCACGAACCACATGCAATTACCCTACCTTGGTCATTGTAGATGACGAAAGCTTGTAGCTGTGTGAATAGAAGGGACCTTTGCTTCATCGAAATTTAGTTTCATGAAGCCCTCGTTGGTTTTTTCCCAGCTTATAATCTTCCGTTGTACGGGGCTATTTTGATGGTTGCCGAGTCTTTTAGCTGGATTTTCCTTTTTTGGCTCCTTTATCTTTGCCTTTTTTCGACTTACCCAGTGATGTTTGATAGCATTTAGCTATTTATCCCTTCTTCAACTCCCTCAAATTCATGGTTGTCAAAAAAGAGTTTATTCCTTATCGTCCAAACACCCCATAATGAGAAAGCAAGAACAGATTTTGCCCTAGCATTAGTTTTGTAATGATTTTTATCAACAGTTCATATTATTATTTCGATTTGTTGCTCCATCCTTCCAATAAATCTAAGGGTTACATATATTACTTTGTTCACAAGCCTAATTTTAATTGGTGTTCCATTAAAAAGATTTTTTTTTAACTTTTTGATAAGCAGTCAATTTTTCGAATCCTGTCAAACGATTCAGTTGTATTTCCACTCGTCTTTGTAACCTATTTTTGAACGTTTGATTTTGAGAATCATCAATTTCTACTCAATTATCAATATAATCTATTTTCAATTTTCATTTGATGGAATATGAATTTCATGTTTTTTTATTTAGATTTATACAGTGACGAGTGAACTCATGTTTCCTTCCTATCCGTCAGATTTTGGGCCCCCCCTTCTCTCCCCAAAAGATCTCCGTTTGAGTATTTTATTAGGCTACCATTAAATTTAACACCCCCTGAAATTTGTGAGAGGAAAACCAAAATAACTAAACAAAAAACCGAAGCGTAAGAAGAGGGGGAGAACGAGAAAGACACGAGGTTGATAATGGCGGCCTTAGTTGCAGCTTCCACCTCTCCTTTTCCTCCCTGCAAATCCATTTCTTTCACGCGTTTCTGTTTACCTCCTCAATCTTTTCGTACTCGGTATCCCTGCCATAAAAGGTTAGTTCGATTGCGAATTTGCTCGCTTAATAATCTCCCGATACTTCAGTTCGCTGCATTTGTTTTGAAATTGCGTTTTTCCTTGGCTGAGTTTTGTACCTATTTGATTCTAGAGATTGGTAGAGTTTTTTAAATTGCTCATTTCTCTGAATTTTATGGTTGCTTGGTAGGGTTTTTGTGTAAATGAGATTGTTTATCTTTTACGACTCCTAGAGAACAGCTTCGTTAAACTTTTCTGCTCGCTCGAACTAGGCATTAAAGGCATTTGTGATCTGTGTATATGCAACGAACCAAATCATGGGAAAGAAGTATATGCTTGGTTGATCTGTTTTGATTTTTGGTGATCAGTGTGATATTTCGCTGATACTATTCGGTGCCAGCATATTTTGCTCTTGATATGGTAGTTGGAGTCAATTTGGCCATTTATCCTTCGCTCTGTGCTTTAGTTCTGTGATTGTGTAACTTATGCAATTTCTCCTGTTTGGCAGGTTACTAGTGAAATCTAGTTACGCAGAAGCTAACATAAAGAGTGACTCTAGATCTGCTACCATCGACGTTGTGGCTGATGTTAGAACTGAAAAGGTAAGGGGCTGTAAGAGTTGCAGGTGTTCCTCTCAATTTTGAGTCTCCATGTGTCTCTTATTTCTTCAAGTTATTGGATTTTGATGCTTACTGGGAGCTATTTTGCACACTAGCTAGTCGTTCTAGGAGGCACTGGCTTTGTTGGATCCGCTATATGCAAAGCAGCGGTATCAAAGGGCATTGAGGTCACAAGTGTAAGCAGGTCAGTATAGTGCTTCCTTATGCTGCTTTTCCTCGTTGCTTTGCCTTTAATTAGTATGCAAAGCGAAGGTATCGTGAAAGCAGTTTGATAGTATCTAGTCTTGTTTAAGATTTTCCATTTCTCGTGGACCTTGATACTGTTTGTATTTCTGTTTCACTTGTATCTGATTTCTGAACGAAGTTTTTTTCAATTTCCTGAATGAATAATTACATGCCTGATACAACTTTTGCAGATCAGGGCGTCCTTCTTACTCAGAATCTTGGGTAGATCAGGTTTCCTGGATTCCAGGCATGTTTTCTGCTATCATTATTCAGTGCTAAAGATCTAAGGTGTGGTTGAGACACCAAAATTGATAATGCTTGCTTATATATGATCTAACAATCAAGCATGCTAGGTACATGCCAATTCTTTGATAGGTTTATTAGGTTAGAATATTCTAATACCAGCAAGGAAGAATGGTGTCTATTGCTTACAAACCCTTGAGTCATACTTTGACGACCAAATGTAACCTTGTAAAAAGAGAAGGAAAATATGAAAAATATACTTCTGGTGTTTGAATAGGATTTATGAATGCAGTGATGGGAGATGCTGATCCTGAGAGATCTGGAAGGAGCTCATATTAGCTCTATTATTGAAATTAAGTATTAACTTCAGGAATGGGGTGCAAATTTCCCTTCAACCACCAATGGAAGTGTTGCATCCTGTCTCTTCTCTCTTCGTCCTCGTCATCCCCTTCCTTTCTCCTTTTGCACATAAAGCTATGTAAATGAGCTATCGAGCTAGTTAGAATTACTTCTCTTCTTGCATACAAATTTGAGCTTTCCGTTGTTGTATCTACAAGATGTTTCCTCAGGTTGTCTGTGATTTACATATGCCACCTCAGCATCTTTTTCTCAGTTTCTGTGGATGCATACCACTAACTTACTCTTGTGTGCAGGGGATGTTTTCTATGTGAACTGGGATGATGTACTCTTAGGAGCTACAGCTGTTGTTTCTACTCTAGGAGGTTTTGGAAATGAGGAACAGATGAAAAGGATTAATGGTGAAGCTAATGTTGTGTCTGTTACTGCCGCAAAAGAGTATGGTGAGTGACAGTTCAAATTCTACAGAGCATTTTGATTCTTGAGGATATGCCATCTACTGTCTTTATAGGATTTAAAAATTGAAGCTGCTGCGGCCGTTTATTATATGACTGCAGGTGTTCCCAAATTCATCTTGATCTCAGTCCACGACTACAACTTGCCATCATTCTTACTAGAAACAGGTTACTTCACTGGGAAGCGGAAAGCAGAATCAGAGGTTCTCTCTAAATATCCCCGCTCTGGTAATCACAGACTTCTTACTAATATTTACCTTATGGCTTGCTGTTTTGTGATTATACTGTGATGTTTTATATTTCGGTTTTCTCATTTCCGTAATGTACAATTGATTATTGCTGACAGAATTTCTAGATAAGCGTACACCAGTCCATATTGATTATTAGTAATAACTATATATTGACAGAAGCGTAGTTTACTTGTCACAGTATCAGTCTTGAAAGAGAAGGAGGGTACATATTGTAATAATGGATCGTCTCTCCAATTGAAAATTTTATTAAATGTTTCGATACTCAACCGCAGGGGTGGTACTGAGACCGGGATTCATATACGGGAAAAGAAAGGTAGATGGCTTTGAGATTCCTCTCAACTTGATTGGGGAGCCACTGGAAAGAATCCTGCTCGCCACGACGAACTTCACAAAGCCCTTAAACTCTCTTCCTGCTTCAGACTTGCTTCTGGCACCACCCGTAAGTGTTGATGATGTTGCTCTTGCTGTGATAAGTGCTGTCAGAGACGATGACATGTTTGGCATCTTCACGATCGAGCAAATCAAGGAAGCTGCAGCCGGTGTGAAGGTATAGTATAAACTCCGTCGATTCACAATCTCGAGTTTTCGTCTTACAGAGAAGGGCTTCCCTTGTTTGCCAAACAGATTTGTACAAAATTCCCAGACATATGAAGCAGTAGTCTATATTTGCATTAACGCAGTTCCTCGTGTCTAAGCTGTATATCCATGGCGTGGCTCATTTTTATACTGTGGAATCCCTATTATCTGAAATTACTTCAATCTCACCTCAGATTAACTTATATTATCAGAAACACTGAGAAATAAGAAATGGTAGCAGATCTAGAGTCACTCTTTATGTTAGCTTCTGCATAACTAGATTTCACAAGTAGACTGCCAAAAAGGAGAAATTGCATAAGTTACACAATCACAAAACTAAAGCACAGAAACGAAGGATAAATGACCAAATTGATTCCAACTACCATAAATATGAAATCAGGAGTTCGGAACAAGAAATCCTTATCAAGAGCAAAATATGCTGCCACCGAATAGTACCAGTGAAATATCACACTGATCGCCAAAAATCAAAACAGATCAACCAAGCATCTACTTCTTTCCCCTGATTTGGTTCGTTATGCAGAAGAGTCTGTACATACGGTTAGGGTGTCGCGGTGATTGGCCAGATATCAAGCCGCCTGGTTGGGACCCATCCAGTGAAGATCCAACTACCGCATTATAGATTCAACTGTACAAGAGCAAACTGTCGAGAAAATTACAAATTTTCTGATAAATGAAATCAAACACTTCTGTTTAGAATTTGATAGCTATCAAATTCCGGAAGAAAAATAAGTTCAACAAAGAAAAATACCCGAGGATTTGTACAAGAAAGTAGTAGCACGTACCTCAGGTGCCATCAACAATGTCAAATGCCCTTGACAGGATTATTAGCTCTAAGAAATTTGCTTGCAGATTGCTCAGTGCTGGCAATCTATGCAACACTCATAGCTCAGAATGCAGAAGGTAATATGCCAAACCAACAATAAACCAATACCCATAGCTCAGAACGCAGAAGTTGGGAAGCTGCAAGTGAATAAGGTGATTGTTTATGAAGGAAATCCACATATTTATCTCTATATTGACCAGGCTGTGTAACTTTTGATGCCAGCTACTGTCTTTTACAAAAGAAGAAGAGAACAAACACCTGGTAATATTCACAGCCTCATGTCGACACATTTCTACCAGTCGCTAAATTTACTACCTGCCCCCCAAACAAGTGCTCCTGCCTCGTCTCAGCCTCCTGCAGCACTTCTGCCGTGGCCTTGTTTTCAGATGTCCCCTACAGTGGAACAAGAAAATGCGTCACCAGGATGGAAATTATAATACTCCCTCCGTTAATTAAAACTTGTCGTTTTAGACATTTGCACATTTTTTAAGAAAGCAAATAAAAGCAAACAAAAATACACTTATACCCCTAATTATTACTTTACTTTTCCACTTTATTGAAAACTACAACTAACAAACATCTAATCATGACAAGGGTAATTTTGGAAAGTGAACACTAAAATATCTAAAACGACATGTTTTTCTTAACAAGATTTTACTCCTAAAACGACATGTTTTTCTTAACGGAGGGAGTAGCATCTATGAGAAATTGAAGTAGGTGATATGAAGGACTCCAGCAACTAAGAGAATATCTAAGAGAATACCTTCACCTGCAGCGTATTGATTATAGACATCAAAAGAGGATCTCCAACCCTCCGTCTCAGTTCTCTAAGCAAATCAATACGACGAATTTTCCCAGCCTGGGAGGTTGAGATGGAAAAAATTTAAGCAGTTAGAGAAAAGGTTTATGCAACAAAACAGACCATGTACAGCTCATGATGTGCAGAGATCAACTTCTTATCATCAGCAGACAATTTATTTGAAACAGCGGCAAACAAGACAGGGAAGGGCACCCCGGGGCATGTAGTTGTCCTTACCGGGGTGGAATTCAAGTTCATACTTGTTTCCTTGCATCCCTCATTCCCTTGTAAATCAAGTTCAATTGATAATCACTTCTCTGGGAGAAAATCCCAACGAAAATACAAAGTCAATACGATCTAGTCAGCCCTTCATCATGCCCTTGGTGGTTCCTCCAGCAGTTGCTCAGTAAAAACATAGCATGCCTTGCGGACTGTATAAGGAATAACTAACCACTGCTCTATTAAAACAAAACAGGTTCCCGAACCATATGGGCTAGCAGCAACCATTTTGTATTAGGGCTTTTATGCTATCTTCCTATACTCTCCTCCCTGATTCAACTTCTTCAGACTTGCTTCTGGCACTGTTGATGATGTTGCCTTTGCTGTGATAAGTGCTGTCAGAGGCTATGTCACATACATATATGTTTGATGCAATATCCTAATTGCTGATAAGGAGTTATGAACCAAAATTGTATAGGATTCTTCAAGGATGATGTAAGCAGCTAATTGACAATTGTTTTCCTTACTGTTTCAAACATGGTTCAATTGATTTGATATCTTGGAACAAGCCACTTGCAATGCAGCCTATATCAAGTCATCGTTTATACGGAAATGTGACATCAAGATCGATAATTGGGGACAAAAGGTGGTGCTTCATGGTAAATAAAAATCAAGACCATCCCAAACACAAGCATCCAAGAATAGACTAGTGAAATACTATGCTAACATTGCAAATGCTCATAAATCAACATTGTGTTTTTGTTTACTAACTAATGAAACGCGAGCTGAAGTTGATTAGATAGAAATCATTATTAGATACAGCAGCAGTTCACTTCACAGACTTCAGTCTGATATACTAGTAAAGTACTAGGAAGAGTACATAACAAACCAGCAACGACAAACCAGCTACGACTTGACTACGCCTGTGACTCGGTCTTGGTCTTGGCCTTGGCCAGTTCGGCCAGTTCGGCCAGTCTGGCCTGTTTGGCCTTGCCCTTGAATTCAGACTTGCGGGGGCAGTCCTTAGTCCAGTGATCAAGCCACTGGCCACAGTAGGCACAGTGCAGCTTTAAAACATAATCTTTGGAGGTATCGCCAGGGCAAAAAGAGGCCCACACATGTCCCTTTGGTAATGGATCATCAAGCTTGTAATCTGGTTGATCTGGTACCCCTTCACTAGTCTGTCCTGGTCTAACTGAACCACCACCAATTCAAATCAAGAAGCAGAACCAATCAACCAACAAGGTAAGGTTACAATTCGAGATTGCTAGAAATTAATTCGAATTTGATTCAATAATCCCCAAATGCAACGCCAACAATTAAGAAACAAAATCGATAAGCACATACCTAAATCTTTACTGTGATCTCTTTCGGGGAAGTTTAGTTCCGCGCAATCAATAAACCAACTCTGTAGTGCTAAATCGCCCGCATTTATAATCACGGCTGGAGGGTGGCTTGACAAATGGGTTACTATATACGTCAATTCAAAATCATCAAAACCGTTGTACTCATCCTTGAATTTTCGCACCAAATTCAGGACAGTTTGCTCATCGGCGTTCTCGTCGTATTCAGCCTTAAAATCTTCCATCATCTTCTTCACATCCGTTTTTCTCTGCTTGAACTTCTTCGCACCGCCCGCTGCTGGATCCACATCCGTTTTTCCCTGCTTCAACTTGTTCGCATCGCCCGCTGCTGGATCCGCCTGCCTCTTGGGTGAGGGAGGGATTGCTGCATCCTCCGCCATGGAAGCAGGTTGGAATTCCCCTGAACCGGACTGGTGGAAGCTCAACACTGATGGGGCTGTGTCGAAGAGTGGAAACGCTGCTGCAGGGGGGCGTCTTACGAGATAGCAATGGTAACTGGCGATCTATGGGGAGGGATCTTCCCTTTGTTTGCCCACCAAAAAAACATTACGATTATTTTAATTTTTAAAGTTAAATTCAAACATAAAATCACATAATATATATATATATATATGTTTTCAAATAAACATCACAATCCATAATTTATACATTAACAAAATAAAACAACAAAAACCAATCTTAAATAAACCATCGTAGCACCAAATATCAAGCATTTTGGTGCCGCTAACCTACGTCAAACGTCTCGACGGTATCAGGACGTCAAGAGCGGTTTTTAAAACCATCATATCGCCAAATGCAGTTTTTATTCGTAAATCACTTGTTGTTGTTACATAAGTGGGCTTGGTTTTTGCAAATAATAATAAAATTTAGGTCACCTGAAAACTAGTATCAGGTGGACACTTTACTATATAGAATTGTTTGTGATGTACGTTGATAAAGATTGCACTTTGAAGCAATCAACTGATAATCAACCGATTGTGTTAACTTATTGTTGTGTACACCAGTTGATCCAAAATTGGGTACCACCAACGTTTTTATCAAGCTTGTTGAATTCGTGTCTAGAGTGAATCATGGATCGTATAATTGGTGCTAAGTTCAAACTAGGGAGGAAGGTTGGAATTGACAAGTTGTATTCAGGTACTTCATCTATATAATCTTACGCAGATGCTCTTTTTTTTATATATAATTTCCTTCATTCCAAAGATCGTCTCTTAATTTCATCTCTTTCTTTTGTGTTTTGTTTGGAAGGTTATGATATACAGACTGGTCAAGAAGTTATAATCAAGCCGATCTAATCTCATTTCGTTATGATAGAAACCACTAGGAGCAAGGATCTCGCACCTAAGAAGACCACTCAAGCAAGGATCTCGCTAGAGGATTTGTGTAGGAACTATCCCACTTTCAACACATATATTGATAATTCAAAACATGATTACAACTGACTCAATCTAGGACTTAAATAGGCTGCTGAGAAAACTAACTACTAAACCATGAGAAAACTAACTACTAAACCACTAACGTAGAGGTGTGCCTAGTGGCCTTAGTGGTCTGCTAGCATGATCCTAGGAAATAGGGAGTAATTGGACTATTCTAACTTCTACTAACTGCCCTAGAACAATATCTACTGGAATTAAAGACAATTTAATTAAACTAACAAACTAACTGCTTGCTGGGATCTGGAACCAATCACGTTATATGTATAATCTTTGCCCCTATTTCATTTTATGATTATTTGCAAGAATGGTGATAAAATCCCGTGTTGCTGAATCCGCTTCACTTTAAAATACAGCATATTTTCGCCCATTATATAAGTAAGCGCATCTCAGTAACATCAATTTTTGCTATCGGCCTCCTCTCTTGACCATCTCATAAACGGAACCATGCACAATTTAAGCAGAGCATTGTATATCGATAAGTATTGTTTTGAGGAAACCGTTCTGATTCCACGGACTGGATGGATCAGTGCTTTAACTGCTACGAGGTTTGGCAAGAGACTTTTCTGTAAGATACCTGTTGCAAAGAGAAGAATTTAAGTCAGAAAGGACGAACCGACATTGTTAAATCATTTCAAATTTTGCAAAGATGGAACATAAGCATTTGTGCTGCAGCTCAGAACTTGATAAACTTCAAAACCAATCAATGAATACATAGCTTGATGGGAAAAAATTCCTGTAATTCATGATCTTTGTACATGGAAAAGATAAGTTAGACACCGAACAACATGTGTAGGTAGGTGGGCATTTTTAGCCAGCGGCTGCGGGAACAAATGGATGTTTAAAACTTTAATAGTATTTGAAAAGGGAAAATCGGGGATAAGAAGAGACTGAAGAGTTAACATAAGTTTACAACTTGACAATTAGATGGGCAAAAAAGGATACTTACTTGCCAGTGTAGAAACCTGCAGAATACCAAGCATTCAGCACTTCAGTAAGATCAGTTTCACCATTAGTGTTTGGTTCCCTTTGACTGCAACCTTGATCTTTCAACTGATGGTCTGTGTCCAAACACCATAGAAATGAGTGATAATGTAACATTTCACAATAACAAGAGGGCAATCGATGCAGATAAACTTGAGAACAAAAGCAGGTAGCCATGTAAAACAAGTAAGTCAGAACCTAAGTTATGCTTAAGGACTGGATCCTCAAGAAGGGCCTTGTATACATAACCAAGCTGAGATAGAATCTCTGGGTAATTCTATCTTCATATTCAACATAGTGAGATATGCATATCTATCTGGAAACATAACTTTCTTCATCCACTCTAGACATAGGGAACCAAGTTCAAATGCGCAAAAATGTCAGCTATGTAAGGATAAAAATCCTAGTCTCACACTCTCACTATAATATGTCATTAGTTAACTACGATAAAGCAGTTCAGCTTAAAATATACTTAATCATGGAAGAGCGCATTTGGTTCTTAAACACATAACTTAGACCATTTTCCCTAACAAAAGACAAATTCAAGCAAATACGGAGTACATACTTTTCAGGGCCTAAAGCTAAATTTTTTCCCCAAAAAGTTTAAAAGTCATATATCATTAACTGAACATCCAACCATCAAGACATCCTAAATAATTAAATCGACACACCTTCAAGTTGAGCCAAAAGAACTTTGCTTACCAGAAGCTCCTTCCTTCGATGTAGATAATGCTTTCTCTGCAGCTTCCATGCCCATTTTAACGATATCAGCATCTTCTGACACCCTTCCACAGCCTGTTGCTAGTGAAGAATTCATACACAGACCAGTAGAAGTCTGCAAAGAACAAGAAGGCAAATAGTCGAGGACTGGCATTTGCTGGGGCAACAAACAACAGCATAGGCAGGAGAACAAGCCTGGCTGGAATAGTATTGATCTTGAGAAGCAGGAACGGTAGACAACAACATACAAGAACCTGAGGTTCCAACAGGATAATTATTATAATCCCACTGACCATATTGTTGAAGCTTCTCCCAGATCTGTAGCCTCTTCTCCTTAATCTCATAATATTGTTTGCAAAGTGATTCATATTCTTCAGGAACTTGTGAGCTCGAGTAGCTCTGCGTATGGTTTTGCAAAGGATTCACATTTGGTACTGATCAGTGGCGAAGCCAGCCCGTAACATAGGGGTGGGCGAGATTTAGGCTAGAAATTAAGTAATAATGAAACGAGTTTTACTAAACTTTAAATAAATTTAATTGTGAAGGATTATGTAATTAAATTTCAAATATTTATCCATATTATTAGAAGTGAATAAAATTTATAATTAGTTAAAAAAAATTCAAGGAAACCCCTAATGAATGACTAAAATAGAATTCAAACCTTGACCAAAAAAAAATAAAATTGAATTCAAACAATACTAATTGAAATTAATTATTCTCAATTTAAAAAGATATTTGAACTTATATATAAAAAAGATAGTTAAAAATAAATGAAGAAAATGTAAAAAGTGGGAATTGAACCTTGGGCTCTAGATAAAGAAGAAAAAGTTCTCCATTTATTATACTTACCAACTAATCAATTTTCACTTCTAAATTAATTTAGACTTTTTTATTTTTTATTTTTTATATATTTAACCTTTCATATTTTTTTCCGGGATTGGGGTGGGCTCGCGCTCATACGAACCCACCCCTAAATCCGCCAGTGGTACTGATAGCATCTATTTAGCGATGATTATAGGGCATGTTTGCATCGGGTTTAGGGCCTTAATTTGAGTAAGTATTATACATATTTTTGGCCCTTTTTGGTTTAGTTTGGTGGAATCGGTGTCTACCGCTTGTTTGTTATGATTTCAGGTGTTGCGAAGCGGTTTTGGTGTCGATTCAAGAGTTTAAGGAGAAAGAGGTGGTTCGATGATCTTCGCTACGCTAAAAAGTCGTCAAAGATGAGCTAGGAGGCACGGGATCAAGGAAACGTGCCAAAAGAAGCGAAGCAAGCTTGGCAAAGTTAAGCTCCAGAAACCACTCGGTCGAGTGGTGCCAGAGTGAAGTCAAGATGAACAAGCCAGAAGGCACTCGACCGAGTGCAGATACAACTCGAGACTGCTTTTCAGAGTCCACTCGACCGAGTGCAGAAATCACTCGACCGAGTGTTTCCTGTGTTCCGAATTAAATTCGTTTTCTTTTCTAAACATTAGGGGGATTCGAAAGGTTGGAGTTCGGATCAGTTTTGTGGCCGAAATTCTGAGAGGGTTGGAGAGCTTTTGGGGAGCTTTGGAGACTAGAAATTTTTGGGGAAGAACAACTTGTTCGATTTATCAAATTCCGGTAATTCCATTTCCATCTCCGTTGGTCTATGTTTCCATGAGTTGCTAGATCTCTTGTTCTAGGGTCGGGGTGATCCCAACGATGCGAAAATGGACTTGTGCTTAGTATTGTTTGAATGATATTTGTTTCTATTTGGTGATTTAATCCTATCGCGCCAGCCCTAGTTGACGAGAGTCGATTAGAACTGATTTTGGGGTTTGAAATTGAGAGACTAAGACCCCGAATTGGAACTTAGATGGTGAATTTAGGCCGAGAGGCTACTGGAATCATTGGACCCATAGGATTAAGCCTGAAGTTTAGTTGATCGAAAGAGAAATTGAACTTCTTGTGGGTCTCTAGATCGTCATAGATATTTTAGGTGATAATTGTATCGACTGAAACCGAGATGGTTATGTTTGCACGATTATTACCCAGAATTCTAAGCACGCAAAGAGTCTAAATTGGTTAGTTGAGACCGAGAGGCGACCATTAACCAATTTAGACACATTCGCTTTGATTCCGAGAGGAGCTTTGCGATTACCTTACGATCTACCTTCACATTTGAATTATATATCATTCAAGCAAGAAAATATTTTTGGTCTATCGATGATGCATTGTTGGTAATCCCTTGTCCTAGAACGCTTTCCCATATTGATATTTCTCTACACTTGATCTGTTTTCGTTGTTACTTTAAAGATAAACTCTCAAATCTGCTTGTTACTTTTGAACTTGGTCGAACTAGCTCAAGTGGATACGACACTTGATTACTACAACTGAACCCCATACACTTGTGGGGGTAGGTTTTTAGCCTATCAGGTACTTCTACGTATTCTTGAGGCTCTTGAGAATCCAGGGTTTCGTTTTCAGTAGCAACTGCTAATTTGTCTGCCTCACCTTCAATGGTATCAAGCATCTGACCACTACCACCATCAGTTTCATGGAACTTCATACAGGAAAAAACAAAAGGCAGAACTTAAAATATGAAGATTGATCAACACCTTATGCAATCAAAACTAAAAACAAATTGTTTACTAGCAATAACCATTGATGACATACTAGAGTCGAGTGAGTATCACAAATTATAAGAAAGACAAAGGAATAAGAGTGGCATTCCAAAGACAGCTTTCACTGGCAATGCCTTTTGGGATGAGCCTCCACCACATGCTAACATTGCAAATGCTCATAAATCTCAACATTGTGTTTTTTGTTTACTAACTAATGAAACGCGAGCTGAAGTTGATTAGATAGAAATCATTATTAGATACAGCAGCAGTTCACTTCACAGACTTCAGTCTGATATACTAGTAAAGTATTCGGCTAGTTCGGCCAGTCTGGCCTGTTTGGCCTTGCCCTTGAACTCGGATTTGCGGGGGCAGTCCTTAGTCCAGTGATCACGCAACTCACCACAGTAGGCACAGTGCAGCTTTAAAGCATAATCTTTGGAGGTACCTCCAGGGAAAAAAGAGGCCCACGCATATCCCTTTGGTAATGGATCATCAAGCTTGTAATCTGGTTGATCTGGTACCCCTTCACTAGTCTGTCCTGGTCTAACTGAACCACCACCAGTACCAATTCAAGAAGCAGAACCAACCAACCAACAAGGTAAGGTTACAATCCGAGATTGCTAGAAATTAATTCGAATTTGCTTCAATAATCCCCAAATGCAACGCCAACAATTAAGAAACAAAATCGATAAGCACATACCTAAATCTTTAATGTGATCTCTTTCGGGGAAATTTAGTTCCCAGCAATCAACAAGCCAACTAAATAGTGCTGAATCGCCCGCATTTATAATCACGGCTGGTGGGTACCTTGACAAATGGTCACATATTTGCCTCAATTCAAAATTATCCATACCGTTGTACTCGTTCTTGAATTTTGCGACCAAATCCAGGATAGCTTGCTCATCGGCGTTCTTGTCGTATTCAGCCATAAAATCTTCCATCATCTTCTTCACATCTGTTTGTCTCAGCTTGAACTTCTTCGCATCGCGCTTCTTCACGCCCGCTGCTGGATCCACATCCGTTTTGGTTTTTCCCTGCTTCAACTTCTTCGCATCGCGGTCCTCCTCGCCCGCTGCTGGATCCGCCTGCCTCTTGGGTGAGGGAGGGATTGCCGCGTTCTCCGCCATGGCTTTAGCCTTTAGGGTTTCTCTTTTCTTTTGAGATTAGATTGTAACAATCAGAATGGTAAAAGATGGACGATGAATGACTCTCGCAGGTTCGCATTTAATCATCCAAATCTGGATTTGGGCTTTGGGCTTCGGCCGGGTCTGGATTTGGATTTGTGATTTTCGGAATGAACCTAGACATAAGTTGAGTTCAGATACGGAAGATGTCTGCTATGTGAAAAACTTGAACAAAATCAAGCTATGGAACAGCTTGAATCCAGAAAAACCAGTACACGAAATGAAGAAGAAGATGAACAGGAAAATGGGAGCCCGAGAGGGTTTTCTCCCTTTCATTTCAGAGTGAAACAAAATGTGTGAGTTAGTTACAACTGAATAACCCAAATCTGTATTTATAGCTAAAGCGCGCATATTACAAACAAGCTCCAAACGACGTCGCATCAACCCTTCCTCTGCTTGTCTTGTTGCTCGATCAGACTCTGAGCTGGCAATGTGGATCCCACTGCTGCTGAGCTGTCCTTCATCAGCTTGTGAAGTCACTATAATATAATACTCCATCCGTTTAAAATTATAAGTCTTTTTAGGCTTTTGCACACATATTAAGAAAAGTCTAAAAATATTATTTTTATACCCCTAATTAATTATCCACTGTCATTATCAACCAATAACATTTCACAAAACAACTCAAAAAGTTACTTTTCTCTTATCTCAATGCCTCGAAAACCTAAAATGACTTATATTTCTAAACAAAATTCTAAACTTAAAAAGACCTATATTTTTAAACAGAGGAAGTACATGTCATTTGTAAACTACGATAAAGCAGTTCAACTTAAAATAGTACTTTATCATGGAAGAACGCATTTGATTCTTAAACACATAACTTACACCATTTTCTCTAATAAAAGACAAATTCAAGCAGATACATACTATTCAACTGGCGTGAACTAAAAGTTTTTATCCAAAAAGACTAAAAGTAACTTCCACCTCCAAAATAAGGTTGCCAAACACTGCCTAATATCTGTCCGTTGTAGATAATTTGACTAATTTCATTGTCACTATATTCAATATTCATAAAGTCGATCACTAACTTCTTTCATCTTTTCTATACACGAACTCTTGGAAAGAAAAATTGAAACTTGAATCGCTAAATTAACGACTTGATTACGTGTTCCTAAATGAGTAAAAAAAAACTTACCTAATAACGTTATGAAAAAGGGTTAAGATATGAGGTTACATGACTGGCCATTGGTGATCCTCAATGAATTGAAAGTTACTCTACATAGATATGAGGTTACATGACTGACCAACTAATTCAACAACACAATGCCTAAAATAGCTAGGGTTGCGGGAATCCCGTGATTCTTTTTCTGGGGTGGGAGGGAGATTCTTCAAAATGGCATTGGCCTTGTCACTATCTCCAAATGTAGCTTAGTACACCCGATAATCTTGCATGTCGGTAAGGCTAGACGAGCAATGTGCTCCATCCCTTCAAGTCCAAAAAGAGTTAAGATAACTAATAAGCAACAACATACCCAACTCGGGGAATTATTATGAAATGAGTTCAGGAACAAAATGGGCCTATGTAAAATAAGTATAAACAGTGCACAAACTACATATGTGCTGCGGTTCAAATATACCTAAAATCAGGAAGAACACATCAGGGTACAAATATAGCAGAAAACAGGTAACACTCAGAAACAAACTAGATCTAAAGTTAATAATCCTTTGGAGTTTACTTCTGAAACCAGTAGTGAAATTCTCAACCAAGTGGAGAATTTATCAACCAATTTCGTTCCCTTTTTCAATCAACAGAAGAAATAACCAATTCTGTTTTCCAATCAGCTAGCACAAAGGCAGAAACAGATATAAAATAGTAATAATTTTCATTTAAGAAATTTTTAAAAAGGAAAAAAGAAAAAAAATACCAGTTAAAAGGCACACTTCGCTCAACAAAGCTATACATGCGCGCTCTTTAGGAATGATGAAGAGGAGAACATGACCATCATACATTGTATACTTTTTGTGATTGTAACCAGATCAAGAATATGATCCAACACCTCTTTCAAATCATGTCCCTTAATTCTTCCACATAAAAACTGGAAAAAAAATATGTATATATATTTGTTAGTATAAAGGGTTGCCACCAAATACACATTATCTTGAAGGGAGTGAAAGGAGTAAAAATGGACTTATCATTCAATGGCCCACCGCTTCTGCATGTACATAGATACAAATAGAGGGCCTTAGAGCATCATCACTCGTGGGCTAACCCCATCCCTCTCTCTCCTCGTAATATTTTGACACCTCATTTTCCACTAACTCTACCCCATCCTTTAAGAATTTTAACTTTTATCCCACATCCATAAGTTTACCCCATTACGATTTATTTAACTTTAATTATACTCCACCACATATTTTAACCAATCAAAACTTAACCCACTTCATTTTTCCACCAATCAACACATTATTTACTAAATAAAAAAATAAAATTGTGGAAGCCCACTGATAGCATGCATTTAGGTAGGCATATTAGGTTGCATTTAGCATGATTTAGATGTGCATAATGCATAGTTTAAGCTAGATTTGCATTTATACTCGTTTTGTTGGTGGAGTCGGAATCTATACGCTTTTATGGATTATTTCAGGTATATGTGGATCCGACAAGGAATGAGGAAGCTCATGGATGAAGGAAGAGTGACTAGGAGGAGGAAAAGTGAAGAGCACGGGAGCGGAGTCGAATTTCGAGAGTCTAAGTGAATAACAAGTCAGCAAAAGTTGTCGCCAGACATGCTGAACTTGGTTATCCGATTGACTATTATGACCATGCGTTGGCAAGCTCTTTTCGAGATCTACAACTTTCGTGTTGACATCGGGACCAAATTCGAAGAGGAAAAATCGCTGTGAACAGTAAAAGCCGCCCCGCGGCCAAGCTAGCCGCCCCGCGGCCCGAAGCTCGGACGAAGGTTTTCGCTAATCGCCGTCCGCCCCGCGGCCTAGGATGGCTGCCCCGCGGCCCTCGCAGAAACACACCGTTCAGAATTGGACTTTAATTAGGGTTTTTGTTTTATTCTTTGGCCGACTTGTAAAAGGCTTTATAAAAATTTTCTAGTTTATTACCTTTTGCACTTTACACCATTGTTGAGAGCGCCGTTGAGCATGAGCAACTAAACTCTCGAGGTTTCGCCTACAGTTTGGATCTTCGATTGTTGAATTGTGAGTTTCTTAATCTAGTTCTTATTCCTATTGCAATGTTTTGACTTCCTTGTGCTTAATTGCTTGAATGTGTTTTATTCTCTCTGGCCTGGCCGACTAGTTAGAGTAGATTCATTCAATTGCTAGGGTTTTGTAGATTCCTCGTAGCGAACCTTAACCCAAGTGGCAATCATATCCCTTTAGGACTCGTAGGACTAATTGGATGTGTAGGAAGTTGAATACATGTTGAATATCGACTCGTAGCTTGATATTATGTGTACCTTGGTTAATTCATAATCTTAATGCTATCTCTAGGTTGAATTTTAACCGTGTTAGGGTTATTTAGAGATAAGGGTTGCTAGGACTCGTAGGACTAGTAATTTACCTAAGATCTGGACAAGGACATTGATAGGAAAAGACAAGAACTAGAGGCTGAAACAAGGATCGAATTCATCAATCGAAGTGATAAATTGTAGGTGAACCTATTTCCCTCAACTGAATTTTACAATCAATTTATTTTGTTTGCTTGCTTCTGCTTTGCTAAAAGGCAGATCTTTTCACACTAAAAACTCCCCCTTTTCTCTCTTAGCAATTATAATTAGACTTGAATTTGATAGATTTCCCTGTGGATCGATCTCTTACTTGCACGCTATACTAGTTAGTGAGTTTGAGTATTCTTTGGCAAGAACAACGACAGGTTTTCCTCTTGTCACCCACCATTAAACAAAAGGAAAGAAAGAAGGGGAAGTGGATGGGGTAACCCCTTGGTACTAAGGTTGCCCCTTCCCCCTTAACTTAAGAGGTTTACTCCACACCCATAGTCTTCCCCTATAGGAAGAAAGATAAGGCTATGGGGTAGATCAAAACCCACCACTGCTGATGCTCTTAGTTGTGATGTTAGCAAAACACGTCTCTAAAGTATGTGAGGGTTCAATGTCCCTCGTAGAAAGTTAAAATGTTAATCATAAAAACTAAAGTAACCATTAACAATTTTCAAAAATTGATAAATAATTAAAAACAAAACTTAAAAAACTTCTAATTGGTCCTTTGTCGTTTTCGTCATCATCACAGATCTTTGCACTGTAAGAGAAAGAGAACCAATATACCTTTTATTCAAGCTTAAAACTAAAAGCTAAAACCACATATCAACTCTACAGTTATTTCAAGTACACATGCATGTGAACGTTCAATGAAAGAATTTTAGTTACAAAGACTCTCATCAAATCTTCCAAGTACTTTGCACTTAATTGCTTGTTCAGACAGACAATGAAAATTAAACATTTTCTGCTACAAGTTACAAAGACGTTAATTCTCAGT
This sequence comes from Persicaria maculosa, assembly GCA_963922045.1. Lineage (NCBI taxonomy): Eukaryota > Viridiplantae > Streptophyta > Magnoliopsida > Caryophyllales > Polygonaceae > Persicaria > Persicaria maculosa. Next base: position 76,056,227 of record OY998255.1, on the reverse strand, counting down.
TTTAAGTTCACAAAGACATCAAGGCATTTCTGTATAGCTAACATGGAAATGATTAATAACACAAAGGGAAGAGAAAGGAAGGGGAGACGAACCATTGTGAAATTTCCACCGTATTGTTCAAGTTAGCTTCTTCAAAAAAAAAGTAATTATTAATTGTACCAGCATATCATCCTATCCATCTAGTTCTAGTTACATCATGTGTGAAAGTAAAGCTAAAAACTTTGCACTGTAAAAGAAAGAGAACCAATCTACCTTTTATTCAAGCTTAAAACTAAAAACTAAAACCAAATATCAACTCTACATTCACATGGGGTATCACTCGCATTTAGGTGTGATGACTGATGTGCTTGATTCTGATTCATGTAACTGATGTACTACAAAATGCACAAGTGATGTCGAAAAACTTTACCCGGATCGAGGTTGATAGTAATAATAACCCAGCTCTTCGGGTTGGGGCGGGGGTTGAAAAGAGTGAGCTTTTGGATTTGTAACTCATAGTCAACTGTGTATGCTGTTGAAATGTGTCTAATTAGCAAGACATTATAGACAAGATCTAGCTTGAACCCAAATATTTTATGTTAGCAAAACACGTCTCTAAAGTATGTGAGGGTTCAATGTCCCTCATAGAAAGTTAAAATGGTAATCATAAAAACTACAAGTATCCATTAAAATTTTTCAAAGAATTGATAAATAATTAAAAACATAACTTAAAAAACTTATAGCTTTTCAATACCTTCATCTGCCTCTGAACCGTATGCAAAAAATGATTTTTGCCCAGGAATTTCAGGTTGAATTGCTTTATTTCCATTACAACTTAAAAAGTATACATTATATTCCTATAATATTATAATTTAAAAATAATTGATAATGGTAGGGGACCACTATATGACCTGATGTCTTAAAAGGTGTCAGCCCATGCCACCAAACCCCTTTAGATCTATTGTCCTCACTTGAAGCATAAATAAGAAGAGCTCTTGTGAGTTGGGTAGGGCTTAAATTACTTATAAATCACTCCGAACATCCTTATGATATCCGATTATCCGATGTGAGATGGGGTATTACAATTTCCGAACATCCTTATGATATCCGATGTGGTATGAGGGTGTTAAAATCCCCCGTCCAACAAAGTTGCCAAACACAGCCTAATATCTATTCGTTGTAGATAATTTCACTAATTTCATTGTCACTGTATTCATAAAGTCGATCACTAACTTCTTTCATCTTTGCTATACACGAACTCTTGGGAAGAATAGCTAAAACTTGCGTCGCTAAACGACTTGATTACGTATTCCTAAATGACCTAATAAAGTTGGTGATCCTCAGTGAATTGAAAGCCTTCCTTACTACACATAGATACATACATCATTACATATTGACCACCCAATTCAGCAACACAATGCCTAAAATAGCTAGGGATGTGGGAATCCTGTGATTCCTTTTTGGGGGACGGGAGGGAGATTCTTCAAAATAGCATCGGCCTTGTCACTATCTCCAAATGTAGCTCGGTACACCCGATAATCTTGTATGTCGGTAAGGCGAGACGAGCAATGAGCTCCATCCCTTCAAGTATGAAAAGAGTTTAGATAAGTAAGCAAAAATACACCCAACTTGGGGAATTATTATGAAATGAATTCAGGAACAAAATGAGCATCTGTAAAAATAAGTATAAGCAGTGCACAAACTGCATATGTACTGCGGTTCATATCGATCTAAAATCAGGAAGAACACATGACAGTGCAAATAGAGCAGAAAATAGGTAACACTCATAAACAAACCATTTCCAAAGGTAATAATCCTTTGGAGTTTACTTCCGAAACCAGTAGCGAAATTCTCAACTAAGTGGAGAATTTATCAACCAATTTCGTTCCCCTTTTCCAATCAACAGAAAAAATAACCAAATCCGTTTTCCAATCAACTAGGAAATGAAGAAACAAAAAAAAATGCATTTAAGAAATTTTTAAAAAAGAAAAAAAAAATATTTTCCTTACTAGTTAAAAGACACATTTCGCTCAATAAAGCTATACTCTCCTGTGCACTCTTTAGGAATGATCAAGAGGAGAACATGACCATCATACATTGTATACTTATTCTTGTGATTAGTAACCGGATCAAGAATATGATCCGACACCTCTTTCAAATCATGTCCCTTAATTCTTTAACACAAAAACTGAAAAACAAAACAAAAATATTTGTTAATATAAAGGGTTGCCATCAAATACATATTATGTTGAAGGGAGTGAAGAGTAAAAATGGACTTACCGTTCAATGGCCCACCGCTTCCGGATGTACATAAATACAAATAGAGGGTCATAGTTGTGATGTTAGCAAAACACGTCTCTAAAGTATGTGAGGGTTCAATGTCCCTGTAAAAAAGTTAAAATGTTAATCATAAAAAACTACAACTATTCATTAAAAATTTTCAAAGAATTGATAAATAATTAAAAACAAAACTTACAAAACTTCTAGTTTTTCTATAACTTCATCTGCCCCTGAACCATATGCAAAAAAATTAAGAATTTCAGGTTTAGTTGTTTTTATGTCCATTACAACTTAAAAAGTAAAGTTTGTGAGCTGGGTAGGGTTTGAATTACTGAATTTATTAATATTTTTTTAATTAATCAATTAATTATATGCGGGATGGGACGGGATGTGCGGCATGAGAACTCTCCATCCAATGTATTTTTTGTGGGACGGGATATAATTTTTTTTTTCCAAATCCCGCTGGGATCGGGACGGGACGAAGTTTGCTGGATTTGTGCTTACCCTTAATTTTAACCATTGTTAAATTCAAACATAAAATAACATAAATATATTCAAATAAACATCACAATCCATAATTTATACATTAACAACGTAAAACAACAAAAATCAATCTCAAATTCTAACCAAATTAACCATCAAAGTGCCAAATGTCAAATACTTTGGTAGTGTCTTGGATAGGGAAGAATTGCAGCATATGATATGATAATAAGTTAATAACATCATCGTTAAATAGTTCTTCGTAAATAGCTTATTGTTGTTACAGAAGTGGGCCCTTTTTCTTTTTTTTTTGCAAATAATAATAAAATTTAGAACACCCAAAAACTAGTATCAAGTGGACACTTACTGTATAGAATTGTTTGTGATGTACATTGATAAAGATTGCACTTTGAAGCAATCAACCGATTGTGTTAACTTCTTGTTGTGTACATCAGTTGGTCCAAAATAGCTTATTGTTGTTACTGGTCAAGAAGTTTGCACTACCAATCCAATTGTAGACTAGAGGATCCTTGCCGATTTTGTATGGCTTTCTAGGATGGCGCTCATAATCAATTCATCAATATATGTATTGGGTGCAAGCATGAAACTGTAACTCTCTCAATCTGTCAGCACCACAAAACCCTCAATTACGAGAGGCAACTTGCCACGAAATACCCAATTTTGGTTCATTCAAAATTTGATCCACATGATACTATTGTCCAAAAATATATGGAGGAACCAAAATGGAACTCATGCAACTAATACCACAGAGCCATTGTAACAAGATTGATAACAACTCAAATTCACTCTTGGAAGATCTAGAAGAAAGTACTGCAAAATGCCTACTTGATGCAACTGAAATTCGACGACTATGCACATTTTAAGCAGCATTGTATATTGATGTGTATTGTTTTGACTGAGGAAACCGCTCTGATTCCACGGACTGGATGGAGAAGTGCTTTAACTGCTTCGAGGTTTGGCAAGAGACTTTTCTGTGAGATACCTGTTGCAAAGAGAGAATTTAAGTCAGAAAGGACGAAGAACATTATTAAATCATTTCAAATTTTGCAAAGATGGAACATAAACATTTGTACTGCAGCTCAGAACTTGATAAACTTCAAAACCAATCAATGAATACATAATTTGATGGGAAAAAATTCCTGTGATTCATGATCTTTGTACATGGCAAAGATAAGTTAGACACTGTAAACGGGACAACATGTGTAGGTGGCCATTTTTAGTCGGTGGCTGCGGGAACAAATGGATGTTTAAAACTTTAATAGTATTTGAAAAGGGAGAATCGGGGGTAAGAAGAGTTAACATAAGTTTACAACTTGACAATTAGATGGGCAAAAAAGGATACTTACTTGCCAGTGTAGAAACCTGCAGAATACCAAGCATTCAGCACTTCAGTAAGATCAGTTTCACCATTAGTGTTTGGTTCCCTTTGACTGCAACCTTGATCTTTCAACTGATGGTCTGTGTCCCAACACCATAGAAATGAGTGATAATGTAACATTTCACAATAACGAGAGGGCAACTGATGCAGATAAACTTGAGAACAGAAGCAGGAAGGAAACCATGTAAAACAAGTCAGTCAGAACTCAGAACCTAGAGTTATGCTTAAGGACTGGATCCTCAAGAAGGGCCTTGTATACATAACCAAGCTTGAGATATAATCTCTGGGTAATTCTATCTTCATATTCAACATAGTGAGATATGCATATCTATCCGGAAACATAACTTTCTTCATTCACTCTAGGCATAGAGAACCGAGTCAAATGCGGAAAAATGTTAGCTATGTAAGGATAAAAACCCTAGTCTCACTATAATATAATACATGTCATTAGTTAACTATGATAAAGTAGTTCAGCTTAAAATACACTTCATCATGGAAGAACGCATTTGGTTCTTCAACACAGAACCTAGACCATTTTCCCTAACAAAAGACAAATTCAGGCAGATACATACTTTTCAGCTAGCTTGAAGCTAAATTTTTTATCTAAAAAGTATAAAAGTCATATCATTAACTGAACATCCAAGCACCAGACAGCCTAAATAATTAAATCGACACACCTTCAAGTTGAGTCAAAAGAATATTGCTTACCAGAAGATCCTTCTTTCGATGTAGATAATGCTTTCTCTGCAGCTTCCATGCCCATTTTAACAATATCAGCATCTTCTGAAACCCTTCCACAGCCTGCTGCTAGTGAAGAATTCATACACAGACCAGCAGAAGTCCGCAAAGAACAAGAAGGCAAACAGCACGAAGTAGTCGAGGACTGGCATTTGCTCGGGCAACAAACAACAGCATAGGCAGGAGAACAAGCCTGGCTGGAATAGCATTGATCTTGAGAAGCAGGAACTGTAGACGACAACGTACAAGAACCGGAGGTTCCAGCAGGATAATTATTATAATCCCACTGACCATATTGCTGAAGCTTTTCCCAGATCTGTAGCCTCTTCTCCTCAATCTCATAATATTGTTTGCAAAGTGATTCATATTCTTCAGGAACTTGTGAACTCAAGTAGCTCTGAGTATGGTTTTGCAAAGGAGTCACATTTGGTACTTCTACGTATTCTTGCGGCTCTTGAGAATCCAGGGTTTCATTTTCAGTAGCAACTGCTATTTTGTCTGCCTCACCTTCAATGGTATTAAGTATCTGACCGCTACCACCATCAGTTTCCATGGAACTTCATAGAGGCAAAAACAAAAGGCAGGACTTAAAATACCAATATTGTTCAACACCTTATGCAATCAAAACTAAAAACACATTGTTTCAGCATATCCTTAATCATGACTTATAGGATATCTCACCAGAATTCCTTTGCATTGAAGATATCAACACACTCCGATAAACATCCACAATCAAATTGGCTATTTACCCTATATAATGTTCATGCTATACCTATTGAAACTCCAATCCACAAAATATAAAATTAGGTCTATGGATAGAAAATAAATCGCCATACCTAAGGGCATCCAGGTTTTGCTCATTGGCATTTGCTGCAGCAGAGTCACTTGAGATCTCTTCAAAGCCCTTAATATGCATTTTCTGCAACCAAATAAGGTAGGAGAGTAGTAAGAGCAAGAGAGCGATAAAAAGAAATGGACGAAAGCTTCATCCAGATAATGCAAACTCCTGATTCAATTTCACGGTTTTTGGAGCAGAAAGAGTGTGTGAAGAACAGTACAACAGTAACAACATCATCGATCGATCGGGGGGGAGAAAGAGAAATTGGTGATACCTTATACTTGGACATGGCCTGGTCGAAGGCGTCGGTGAGAGCGGAGTCATCCCAGAGGTCTCCCTTCGTCATCGTTGCTTCCTCTCTTCAATTCGCTCCCACACTCCAAATTGCCGTCAACTTTAAAACCCTGCTCGTCACAGACTCCATTTTCTTAGGGCAGAGCTTTCACAGATAAAAAGGAGAAAATAAAATAGGGTAAATTACATACAACTTCCTAACGTTTTCTTCTTGTCCCAAATGAGTCCTGAATGGGAATGAGTCTAACTACTAACACTATGTATTTTTTTTTTATACAAGTATAGTACACCAAACAGTGGCGGATCTAGGATTTTTGACAAGGGGGCTGAAAAACGCGGGTAACAAGTTGCAAATCGAGATCAATGTTAATATAAAAATCAAATTAGTAGAGCTTTTTTGTTCTTTGCATATAAATAGTCATACACTTCTGTCATTACATTATGTGCAAATTTTCAGATGTCTCCGAAGAGACATTATTATGTGTAAATGACATTCATGAAATACCTGTTACAATCACATATAATTTCATTTTAATATATACATAAAACAGATAGATGTAGACATATAGTTCAATCAAGTCATCCGTAGCACCACTATATAGTCTTTCAGTACTTCATTTTTTCATTCTGATCATGTTCACCTCATATCATGTATTGTGTCAAGAAAGATGAATCTTTGGTTGACTTTTGGCCACCTTTAAGGCATTATTATTATGTTTTTTCAGTTATTTTTTAACCTAAACAGAGATATACAAGAGACGTACTTATTCTGAGTAAAAGCAACATATCAGCGGAACAAGCAAGCAAATAGACCCACTCCATAGTGGAGGGTTTAACCCATACACTCGCAAAATCACAAACCTTAATCTAAATTTACCCCTAATTGATTCTCAAATCCACAAATTTTAATCTAAATTGATTCTCATCTCAACGAACTGAACTTAAAACAATCAAATTAAATGACCCTAATCAAAATTTACCCCAAATTGATTATCAAATCCACGAACTCTAATCTAAATTGATTATCTCGCGAATTGAAGTTAAAAACAATCTAATTAAAATGTAGAAGAACAAAACTACCCTTGGTAGAGTTGGACTTGACAAGATTAGAAGAACAAAAACACTATGAACTGTGAGAAGGTCGGCTGCACTGCGGTCTGCGGGGGTTCGCCACCGAGGGGCTGGGAAGCTGTGGAGGCGGTTGCGGTTGTGGAGGTCGGCGCCGGTGCCAGGGTCAGCCTCAGGAGCCCGAAGGTGGAGGTTGTTGCTTGCGGCGACTGTCTGTCTGAATGTCTGAGGTTTCGGAAGGGAGGTCGGGCATCCCTAAAAAAAATCAATTGTAAATGGGTATTAAAGTTTATTATAAAAAAAATAGAAAAGGAGCAAAAATGGGAGTCGAACCTGGGTCTGGACTTTACATAATTCTATTACAAGAACACAGGATATATACAAAAATACGTAGTATATATAAAAAAAAAATACACTTCGGTCGAGAATATGGTATGCTAGAGAAGAGACACGGGGATATCACAAGTGATCGCCAATGGGAAAAACAACACATGAATAACTTCTGGGAAACTACTAACGTTATAAGTTGAGTTCATTTATGGTCCTTTTGTTGAATAAAAATAAAAATTATGCACCACTAAAAAATACATCAAACATTGCAAATATGCAAAATATTAGGCTTCATTTCGTCTAACGTGGCAACGAAATGACTATTGACAACGCATAAACTATACCTCTTCGATCGGGGTTAAAAGGTTGAATATTGATTATAATGGTAAGATGTTTTAGAATTATGAGATTTTTTTAAAAATATGCATTTATTAACTTCACTTTTTCAGACTCATTTTTCAACTTTTGACGCGTTGGTTTTTCCATTTGAGAGATTTCACTCTTAGAGCAAGTAAGAATTCATTTTTACAAATTTTAAGTGGGTGTATTTAGCAGATTCAATGCTAATTATGGAGTACATTGTTCTCAAGAAAAATGTGCATTGTTTTAAAATTGGTGTTGAAGCTCCGAAAGTCTTACAATCCCGATTGGAGGGACTGAGGGAGTACTTTTTTTGCTTTGAATTAAATTTTATAAAAAAAAAAATTTAAGGAATTTCTCGTATTAGCTATGAATTTATATAATTTATTCACACCACCACCCTAATTCGGTGCTATGTTTAGGGTTGTTATATGAACTGAATAGCTCGAGCTCGGCTCGAAAAAAGCTCGACTCGAGCTCGTTCACTTACCTAAACAAGCCGAGCCTGAACATGATTTTAAGATCGGTTGAAAGCTCGGCTCGTTCGATTTAGGCTTGAATAGCTCGAATTATATAAAATTTCTAAAATTTTTGTTAAATTAATATGTTATGACCAAGTAAAATTACTTAAAGCTCGAAAAAAGCTTACTTAAAGCTCGAAAAAAGCTCGGCTCGAGCTCGTTCACTTACCTAAACAAGCCGAGCTTGAACAAAAAAGAAAGCTCGTTTAAAAATTGGGCTCGGCTCGGATCGAACTCGTTTAACAAATGAACAAGCCTGAACAGGCCAAGCTCGACTCGAATAACACCCCTAGCTATGTTCTTAAATACCAACACAAAAACTTTAAAATGTTTCACGAGGACATTGGATCCTAGCTATGTTCTTAAATACCAACACAAAAACTTTAAAATGTTTCACGAGGACATTGCATAATATTGAAGGCTAATTTAAAACAATTTTGATTATATATTATTTTGACATTTGTTTTAAATACAATATATTATAAGTTGTAAATATGTGCGAGAAAAAAATTCCAAAGTTGGTAATTTTTTATACTAAATAAATGGTTGCTAAAAAAAATAAAAAATATGGAGATGCGGGGTATTGATCCCCGTACCTCTCGCATGCTAAGCGAGCGCTCTACCATCTGAGCTACATCCCCATTTGCTGTTAATAAGACGCATTATAACTATATTAATACTGTGTTGGATCGGCCCAACCCAACAAGACAATCACACGAATATGCATACTCCAGAATCCAGCCCATGAACTTCCCGTGTTAGGGAATCTGGACTTGCACGACACGTGCCATTGTAACCTCACCGGTGACGGACCACTAATCTCTTGACAGGTCATCATCCATCACGTGGCGAAAGTTCCCGACGATCCAGAACCGTCGATCTTTGTACTGTGAGGAAATTTCTGTGACAACTCTGTGATCTTATCAAACGAGAGCTACTTGTAATACGGAGTAGCTTTCTGTACAAGCAAATGCAGGCGGAACAAGAAAAAAAGGAAATTAAACAAAAAAGGACCCACCTAGTTACGAGCCGTTTGTAAACCTTTCATCAGTTCCCTCCTCCCACTTCACCCCCTCGCTTCCCATTTCTCCGAATTTAGGGTTTCTCCGATCGTTCTGCGTGGGTGAGAACCCCTCTCTCTCCGGATAATCGACTAAGGAGACGGCATTTACCGATATGTATATATCTTTGATCTAGATCTATCTCATCGGGCGGGTGTGATTTTGCGTGATCAGTTCTTCTTTCGGGGTTTTCGGTGACGAATTTGGTTCGTAAAAGCTCTGTATCATCAGCTATCTTCTCCGAGTTTAGGGTTCTGCACTTCTGCATGAGTGGGAACCTTGTTTTCAACGGTGTATCGGGCTTGATTTTGCATGATCAGTTCATTCTTCGGGGGTTTTATGGATGATTTTTTTTTTTTTTTAATAAAGGTCCTGTATACAGAAGGTATTTCCTGTAGACGTTAAACGGGCGATCTTTGGTGTTTTCGGATGATTGCTGATTTTTGCTACTGTTCTGAGATATTGGTTAGGAGTTTCTTATTATATGCCGGCCTGGTTTTTCTTGATATGATTGTTGTAATTGCAGGAAAGATTGGATGTTATCCACGGCTCAGGTTTGTTCAAAATTGAAGTTGTGTATAGAGTAGTTGAACTTTTGGTTTTCAATCTGCTGGATATTTTGAGCTAGAGATACATGGAAGGAATTTTTGAGAAGGTAAGGGGAAAAGGTTCTAGCGATAACGTTGATGTGAGGAAAAGGAAGGCATCAGGATGTGCAGCTTACTTGCTTCAAGGTTCTTGCTCTGTGGCTCCTCAACTTTCAAAGGCATCATCAGTCAGGCTTAACCACAAGGATATATGCAGAGGGTGTAAATGCGCTTCCCAAAGAGATTTGTACCGGTCTTATGTAAACTTCATGAGAAGTAGGACACCGTGTCGTTTGATGTGCTTTCAGAACAATGAATGGGTAGATCTCCCTTCTGAAATTCTTGGATTGGTTAGAAAGGATTTTGATCTGAAAAAAGGAGTTATTGAAGTGAAGTTTAGCAGCCATCATCTGCTTCTAGATTTTATGCACATGATTCACTTGGATGTGAAAACTAATTTGGAGCAGCCTATGGCATGGATGGATGAGGTTGGAAGCTGCTTTTTCCCTATGCTTCTTACAATGGGGGGTGTACAGGATGGATGTTGCCAATGTTATGCTGAAAAAGAGGATTCTTCCTTGCTTTCTGGTAATCAGAGACAACAGGAGATCAAATTGCATATTGATATTGAGATAAACCGCGGGGACATGTGTTCTCCATTAGCGGATTACTGCAGAGATTCAAATCCTATTATCAAAAGGGTTAAAGTTGGTGAACATCATCCTAGCCATCACCTTGAAACTGAAGTTGAAGATAGTTGTGGCATGGTGTTTAAGTCAAATCCTAATGTGGAAAAGAATTTTGAACATTCAGAGAAGATTTTAGATTTGGATAGTCAGTCTTTTGCTGATACTTTGGCATATGAGGAAGTGATAAAGATGTTTCTTAAAGGTATACAGTCAGTTGGTTGTGCTGATATAGTCTATATTTCTCGATGCTCTGGTTCTATATTCGAAGCTTGTATGGAGCTCTTCCAAAAGCAGCTTGAAATAACAAAGAAGTACCGTGGGGATGCAAATGTACGGTATGCTTGGCTTCCTTCATCTAAGGAAGCTTTGTCGAGTGTAATGGCCTATGGACTTGGCCTTTCAAAATTTGAATCCTTTCATGGCATTGGTGTTCCCCTTGCAGCTGCAGATTTCTCTGGCACCAGGTTATAGCTAGCCTCTTTTTATTTTGGATATAGATGATTGCATTGCCACATGAGTGAAAATCCATAAACTGGATTCATATATATAATATATTTTTAACTATTATAGACATCTTTCATTTATAAACAGCTTTGTTTACAGTACATGTCAGTTCTGGTGTACTACTTTATTCATATGCTCATGATTGAATGTGCTTTTGATGACTTATGTTGTCCTTCTCTAGTGGAGGGGGGAAAATCTAGTATTTCAAGATGCTTTCTTACCGGGCATGGGGGTATCACTCGCATTTAGGTGTGATGACTGATGTGGTTGATTCTGATTCATGTAACTAATGTACTACAAAATGCACAAGTGATGTCGAAAACCTTTACGGAGGTTGTTAGTAATAATAACCCAGCTATTCGGGTTGGGGCGGGGGTTGAAGAGAGTGAACTTTTGGATTTGTAACTCATAGTCAACTGTGTATGCTTTTGAAATGTGTCTAATTAGCAAGACATTATAGACATGATCTAGCTTGAACCCAAACATTTTATGTGGATATCAGTGCTTCAATGTGAACTGTACAGTTTCTCTGGATTTTGTAGCTGATTTTAATGCTATTAGGTTTGAGAATTCATCTTGTTTTTTTCAGATTAGAGACCAGATGATTGATGAAAATTGTTACCATTTGTGACAGTTTACCTATCTGTTTTAACAAAGTTTTTAGCTTTACTTTCACACATGATGTAACTAGATGGATAGGATGATATTCTAGTACAATTAATAATTACTTTTTTTTTGAAAAGGCTAACTTGAACAATACGGTGGAAGTTTCACACTGGTTCGTCTCCTCTTCCTTTCTCTTCCCTTTGTGTTATTAATCATTTCCATGTTAGCTATACAGAAATGCCTTGATGTCTTTGTGAACTTAAAACTGAGAATTAACGTCTTTGTAACTTGTAGCAGAAAATGTTTAATTTTCATCGACCGTCTGAACAAGCAATTAAGTGCAAAGTACTTGGAAGATTTAATGAGAGTCTTTGTAACTAAAATTCTTTCATTGAACGTTCACATGCATGTGTACTTGAAATAACCGTAGAGTTGATATTTAGTTTTTAGTTTTAAGCTTGAATAAAAGGTAGATTGGTTCTCTTTCTCTTACAGTGCAAAGATCTGTGATGATGACGAAAATGGTATAAGGCACATGATCCTTTGTCGTGTGATAATGGGAAAAATGGAGCTGATTAATCCTGGATCCAAACAGTTCCATCCAAGTAGTGAAACTTTTGACAGTGGAGTTGATGATCTTGACAATCCACAACAGTACACTGTGTGGAGCATGAACATCAACACACACATTTGTCCTGAGTATGCAGTGAGCTTCAAGATATCTCCGGCACAAGAAGGTGAGGTTATGTAACTAGCTTAAGAGTTTAGGTCAATTTCTTGTTGTTTATTTGTAGAGTTAACCGTGGAAATTTCTGAAGATTGCCCCTAGTGCATGTTCTTGTTGATTTTTCTTGTGCAGGCGCTATTGCTGGAAGTCACAATATCGATTTTTCAGGCATGATGGCTGGGCAACAGGTTCCTGAGCTTCAGTCAAACATTGATGCACGTGCTTCTTCTGTTAATGCGGTGAGTAACGTTTTCTGGCTTTTTTAGTATTTAAAGGAGGTAAAGGTTATACATTTTAATAGAGCAGTGATTAGTTATTGCTTATATAGTCCATAACGCATGCTATATTTTTACTGAGCAACTGCTAGAGGAATCACCAAGGGCATGAAGTTAACATCTCTTGGAATGCTGCAGCCTGTTTTATTTCAGCACTCGAAGGAATCATCAAGGGCACAGACTTGTACATGCACTACAAGCTAGCTATAGGGTTAGCTTTTGGCTGACTAGATCGTTTTGACTTTGTATTTAGAGTTTATAAACGGAAAGGGTTTCCTGTTTTGGAGTCAAATGTTAGGGAAACCCATATGGTTCTTATCTTGTCCCCTTGTGCCTGAGAATGCCTTTTTATTTCATTACATTACTAACATTCTTGACCATTACGCTATAGCAATATCAGTACTTTCTTTCGGATTCTCTCTCGGAGAAGTGATTATCAATTAACTTGATTTACAAGGGATGCAAGGAAAGAAGTATGAACTTGAATTCCACCCAGGCAAGGACTAGTACATGCCCTGGGGTGCCCTTCCCTGTTTTGTTTGCCGCTGTTTCAAATAAATTGTCTGCTGATGATATGAAGTTGATATCTGCACATCATGACCTGTACATGGTCTGTTTTCTTGCATAAACATTTTCTCTACCTGTTGGTTATTTGAATTTGGTTTATTATTTTTAACTTAGCTAACACTAAATTTCGTCCATCTCACTCTCTCAGGCTGGGAAAATTCGTCGTGTTGATTTGGTTAGAGAACTGAGACTGAGAGTTGGAGATCCTGTTTTGATGTCTATAATCAACACACTGCAGGTGAAGGTATTCTCTTAGATATTCTATTTTGTTTTGATGATTTAAACCTTGTGTACTTTGTCTGTATAGTTGCTTCCTAGGTTTCATATCACCTACTTCAATTTCTCATAGATGCTTATAGTTTCCATCCTGGTGACGCATTTTCTTGTTCCACTGTAGGGAACATCTGAAAACAAGGTGACAGCAGAAGTGTTGCAGGAGGCTGAGATGAGGCAGGAGCGCTTGTTTGGGGGCAGGTAGTAAATTTAGCGACTGGTAGAAATGTGTCGACATGAAGCTGTGAATATTACCAAGTGTTTGTAGTTATGAAACTCCAGACTCCAGTAGTGTGTGTTCTCTTCTTCTTTTGTAAAAGACAGTAGCTGGCATCAAAACTTACGGCCTTGGTCAATATAGAGATAAATATGTGGATTTGCACTCGTCGTAATTGTAGTTAGTAAACTGCACTCCACAGCAGATTGCATAAGTGGTTTATTGTTGGTTTGGCTGCTTTGGCATATTACCTTCTGTCTTTTTTTTAAAAAAAAAAATTATTTTACTGCCTGTTTGATCCAGCTATAGTTTCCTATATTTTAGTTTATGTGTGTTGCATAGATTGCCAGCACTGAGCAATCTGCAAGCCAATTTCTTAAGAGCTGATAATCCTGTCAAGGGCATTTGACATTGTTGATGGCGCCTGAGGTACTTGCTACTACTTTCTTGTACAAATCCTCAGGTTTTTTTTTTTTTTTTGTCGAACTTATTTTTCTTCCGGAATCTGATAGCTATCAAATTCTGAAAGATTGGAGAGGTAAAATGTTATACAGAAGTGTTTGATTTCAATTATCAGAAAATTTGTAATTTTCTCGACAGTTTGCTCTTGTACAGTTGAATCTATAATGCGGCAGTTGGATTTTCACTGGATGGGTCCCAACCAGGAGGCTTGATATCTGGCCAATCACCGCGACACCCTAACCGTATGTACAGACTCTTCTTACCTGCCAAAAACCAAAACCAGAGAATGACACATGATTTCTTATTCCAATAATTCAAATTGTTGGTTTGATTATCATATGAAAATCTAGCAAAGGAAATAATGTAGTAGCAATTCAAATGACACCGCCTTAAGGAATGATTTCATGTAAATGTAGTGATCATTGCAATGGCAGAATTCAAATTTGCAAATGTCAGTTCAGTCAACAAACCCGAGTTTACTAACGCCTCTAGATGACAATGAACCTGAAGGATGCCGATAGATGAATAACTAGTATGCTCAGGTACCTGGAAGCTTCTTGTCGGAGAGGATCAGCTGTTTCAGAGCACTCAAGGAAGCCTGTGCCACGGCTTTAGCATGATCCGAGTCCCAACCACCAAGCTTGACCACAACATCCGCTTTTGAATAGGCTTCACTACCGTCAGATACTTGCCTTCTTGCCTCCTCCTTGGCTGCATCTTCATCTGTATGTAATCCACAAAAATATTGTAAGGAAGACTAAAGATGTATCCCCAAACCTTGAGATATTATGTAAAGACACGTTTCTCACAAGATGCTAAAGTCTCTCTGAAATGGTTCAACAATAAACTATGAACCAGGTTCTCATATGAGGCTGCAAATCCATTGCCAATGGTAGGAATTGATAACGATTACCTGCTGCTTCAGATAGAGATAACCAAACAGTAAATCCTGAATAAAGATGCCGCCATCTATCAACCCTCCTCGCAGCACCTTCTTTCCCTCCTAATGTAGCAACAACAGCACGGACATGGCTGCGACACCATGCAAAACGACTTAAATATTTGCTTTACTTGTCTGAAATCACCAAGTGAACGACTGATGCCTAGCGAGTACTGTACCTGCTAAGGCTTTCCAAAACTGCAGTTTCAGCTTCAGCTACCGAATCAGATCCATCAGCCGCCACCCCTGAAATTAATTTCATACATACATCAACAAATACAAGACATCTGCATGGCTAGGTAGTGCTATGGTCGCCAAAGAAGCCCAAGAAACAAAGTATTGGATTTCTTTATATTCCTATGCTGCAATCAAAGACAGTGTTTGAGTTTAGATTATACTCACAAGAATCAATGCTCTGTTTGGTATATGCTTCCAGCAATCCTTTAGTATCAAGAGGAGTGTACCTGACCAGTCAAATCGAACCAAAACAAAAAAAAAAAACTCATCAATAAAAAAATACCCAACAGAGTCATTCTTTCTGCTCTCGTAATACTAGCAGCACTATGCTATTATCGAATGGCTCTTGGCTCGGATAGGTCCCAAAATCAAAGGCAAGAAAGGATATTGTACCCTAGCCCAACAGCCAGTTCTCGGGCAACTTTCTCGTTGATTTCAGTAGAATCTCCCACCAGGTAGACTGCGGTCCCTTTAAGCAGCTGCATAACACCGACAGTAAGGGATTCCCAGGATTCCACTATATCGGGCCATTTCAACTCTGAGTCATGTTTCTTCAAACTTATTACAAGCTGATTGTCATCCAAGTACCTGCTTGAAACAATTACAGCTCAATGGACAGTCAAAAGATAGGCAGACTTAAACTCATTCTAGTTTCACTTCAGAGACCATATTGTTTCACCGGGCTTTATCCTGTCATAAAGCTGGTTCGTCTCCATCAGCACCCTGAGCGACCCAGATGACTTCACTCCGACTACTAACGAGCATTCATTTGCATCAACATATACATCCTTCGCATCCTGAACATTCGCGCCTTCTAACTGCACTCTTAGCTCCACCTCGGGCGTTCCATCATAGAACTGCATCGTGCTCAATAAGAGAGATAATCTTTTTACACAATCTAGCAGAATAAGAAAGACTGGCCTCAAAACACCGCGTAATCTAGAGGCACATAAACCTATCAATAGAATGTAAACCTCAATTTCTATAAGCCAAACAGCTATAACATAAGTACATAACCCCTCAGTACAAAATTCAATGAATGTAATGTAAGAGCTTAATCAGAGAGTGATCCAATCATATATCTAGGACTACACAGATGGCGCGATATGCTGATTTCTTATAATGAGATGATAATGAACTTAAAATGTACATAATAGGTGCAGGAGCTTATAATGTACTGTAATATCTAACTGCACAAAATGAAGATGGCATAAATACTCTTAGAACTCCTATCATTGCATTGAGCAATTAAGCAATACAGAGAGAGATTGATTGCATCAGACAGGTAAATTAATCTACACTGATAAACTGGAAACCTTCAAAAACATATAAGCTACAAATTTGAAACCCCAACCATCCCCAACTGAACTGAAATCACATTAAATAAAGAGGGGTACCTCATACTGGGTGGTGTTTGGGAAGCCAGTGTGGACGCAGTTGCAGTAGAAGGGGCTACCGGTTCTTGATCTGGAGGGACTGAAATTTCTAGCCCCCAAAAAGGGGATTATGAAAGAAGAAGAAGAAGAAGGGGAGAAGGAATTGGAAAAGGAAGGAGGGAGGAGAGAAAGAGGGGTTTTGGAGAGAGAATTAGGGAGGGTTTTGAAGGGGTTTAGGGAGAGAGAGGAGAGATTTGCCATCTCCTACACTGCACTCTCCGTTTACAGGTTTGGCTGGTGGATACACACCTCAATCACATTGCCCAACAAAGGGATACAGATTAAAGATAAGCTTTTTCTCCCATTTTTATTCCCTTCACCAAATACCCACAACTACAGACAGGGTCTACAGCATCCACACAGTCGACTAAATGAAGCAAACGACCCACCAAAACAAACATTAAAGGCCCAATACTATCTACGGCCCAAATATTTTATTTAATGGGCCGGGCCACGGCCCAAAAATTCAATGGGCTGTCATTTGGATCCACAAAAAAAGGCCCACCAAACCGGCGCTGGTGGAATAAGAATTTATAAGCTGGTTTCCTTTGTACGACTCCTATCATATGATATCCCAAAAAAAACCCTCTTTGGCTATCTGCATTGATACATAAACATAACAAGGACTTTTCCTATGTCTTGCTGAAGCCATAATAGATTCTACTTCCACCTATAGCGAAGCTATAATTGAGACGAACACTATTCCATGAAAGAATAACTCGTACATTCGGGTGTTCCCTCAGCGTGAAACTTGTTTCTTGTACCATTTTTTTCGTCTGGGTATCACATTGGCGGTATATGCTTCTGAATCGTTCTGATAGTCGATTGATATGTAGAAATTGTTGCAGTATGCGCCAAGTACTTAATCTTATCGCGACATCAGTTTCGAATTTCAAATCTTCTTTTTTTAAAAAAGGGCAAGGTATAAGTTTCAAGAACTCATTATACATATGTTGAATTAAACCAATCTATAGATATGGTGTGAACATGTGTGTTAGTAACAAACATTGAATTGGGAGGCTGATTTTTTTTTTTTTTTAAAAAAAAGAATATATATAAAAAGCCAAAAATGAAGGGGGGTGGGAGAGGTCACATCAGAGGGCAGCACCCCCACCCCCAGGAGGATATTAAACAAAGAGAGAGAGAGAGAGGGGAAGTAAAAGGGATGGATCATAGATGGCATTTAAAAAGGCAGGTAATAATGAATGAATGATTCAAAATGGAGAGTGAGTGAGGAGGAGGAAGGAGAAGCACCCCCACCACAACACACCACTATTACCATAGAATGCACACCCACATAGTCATAGTCTTACCTTTTGGTAAAGCCAAAGGAAATGGGAAACAAAAGAAAGGGAGCAGTTGACAGAGAAAGGTAATATGTGCAGATTGCAGAGAGGAGTTTTAATGGCAGTAAGTGAGTGAGTAAGTGAGTAAAGACTCCTCCTACTCCCTACTCCTCCTCCTCCTTACACTCTTACAGAGAGAGATAGAGATAGAGAGAGAGAGGGGAGAGTGTAGTATAATTGTATAAAGAAAGAAAGGAAGAAAGACTCCTTTTGCTGTGGGGTGTCAGTAAAGCTCATTCCATATTTCAGTCTTCAGTAATGTCTGTTTCCTTCATTAATTCCCCACCTCTCTGACCTCTCTCTCTCTCTCTCCCTCTCTCCTCCATCTCCATTTACTAGTCTTCATATGTGTGCCACCTGCTACAGTACCATTTATCATACCTAACCTGACTAAATGGGTCATCATGTCATATATACAACTTAATTGTGTTGCATTTATACATTCCTTTTACAAGGTGCAACTAAAAGTCTAAAACTATAGTTGTTAAGGAATAACATTTCACTTCATAAAGTTCATTGGATTATTTATGCTGCCTCAGTTGTGTAACATTAATTAAAAAAAAGTATACTTATATTCATATAAAACACATCATTTTCCTGTATTAATTATATTATTGGGTCATGTAAATTATTGCAAATCCATGTGTAACTACTAACTAGCTAGTAAAAATGCACAGGACAAAAAAAGTTGAGATGTTAAAGAATAATTGTTCCATATATACTTCCATGTTGAGAACACAGTGAAATCAAACATAGTATATAAGGATTGTTAGGAATTTGAACTTGTAACCTTAATATACATAATAAATTCCCCTCTTCACAAAATAGACTAAACTATTTTTGTGATTCTTTATTCTTTTTAAACTCTTTTATCCCTAAACTAGTAAAAATTACCATAAAAATATGTAATTTTTTTTCTTCAGTTTTTCTTTTGGACTAGGGGGCCTTCAACGACCTTGAGTACCCATAAATCTGACACTGAAGATGGTGGACTACTTCTCCTATTATTGATTGATTTTAGGATGAAACTCAATCAGACTTATAGACCTAAATTTATCATAAAGGCAAGAACAACAAAGTAATCACAAAAGTTAGTTATAGTAGATCCGTGGATGGTGGGGGAGATGCAAGACAAACAACAAGAGAAAGGAAACAAAAAGGGTGGGAGGGGGTTTGAACTTTGAATAGAGGGTGTTAATCAAATCTGTAAATACAAATTAACCAAAGGAGAAATAAATGTTGGCGGGTGTGAGTGAAGTGGGTGATTAGTGAATGAATCCAATGCAACCCGGCGTGGATCCGGGCGACCGATACGGCTTAGCCCAGAGGGTAGCTTGGGACTGCCCGGGGAGAGAGGTAGCTGCCCGGTGGATTTGAAAGGACAAAAAAAAAAAAAACAGCAGCCCTCATTTTGAGAAAGAGGAAGAAGAAGAAAGGAGGAGGAGGGGGGAGGTGTCACTGTCAGGAGTAGTCAATCATAAAGCAATGGATTACAAAATGATAAGGGTGGGTTATGTAATTTGTGCTTTGATGGGGCTGCTGCTGCTTTTTCTGTTCCCTCTCTGTCACTCCTTTGCCTTGTTGTGCCCACCCCTTTTCCCCTTTTACCCCCTTTGGTATCTTTCATCTTTGTTCATCCTCTTTAGCTAGGTTTAAATTAGTGAATTCAAGTACTCATTCAATCGGAGCCATGCAGTAAGCACAAAGCGAACTATTCTTTCTCCTTTTACTAAAAAAAAGTACTCATTCAATCAATATATATATGGTTGTTTACCCTTCCAATTTGCCTTCCATCTTTAAATTGTGGTGGAACTTGGTAAACAAATGTATGTGTTTATATTTTGGCCTTAGAGTATAAGCCGATATGCGCAATAAGTTTAATATATCATTCAATTTGTATCCAGGTTTTGGTGATGTCTTGTTTTAAAAGGGGTTAATTGTTGGTGGTGTTACATCTTGTCTTTAGAGAAAATAGTTTAAATAATCCTCTTTATAATATAGGTAGTTGTTTGTGAGTGATAAAATCCAACCCCTAAATTACTATACAAACGGTATCGATCTAATAGTCAGATGAAGACATTATATTTTTGTTTATATGGTCACCACTTGTGTAAAGAGCAGTCATTCCGGGGTTCGAATCGGAGACCTATAGGTACTACCCACAAGTCCTTTCCGATGAGCCATTCCGAAATGATTTTAAGATTTTATTTTCCCTTGTTTACCTTTTTCTCAGAGTGGCATAATTACCCTACTCCCAACATTTCGGTTCCTCTTTCCAACTAATAAATTAAATAGACACCGTATAATTTGATTTCCAATTAAAAATCAAAAGTATTATTTTAATTAAAAAAAAAAATCAAAGTATGGAGTAAGATATGGTAAGAAGTAAATGAGGGTAAGGCGGTGTATAGTTTTGGCCGCTTTTACAAAACCCCTCATACGTCCCTTTCAGTTGGCACGTGCGACGGATAAGCCAAACACGCTTTTAATGCCCCCAACTGTACTCCTCCTTCTGCCCTTCTGAGGGTATATTATTTACACCAATTTTGTATGGGCCAAATACTGAAAATTACTCTTCATTCAGCGCTATAAACGACATTTCGCCCAACGCCTACCCCCCGCGAGAATCTCGCCGTATTATTCGCATGTTTTCTTTCGTTTACGGTTTTCTCGCTTCATCTTCTTTATTTTTATTTTATTTTAAAAATGGCAATAAAAAGAGGAAATAAAAATAAAATAAAATAAAAGCACAGAACATGGGGTAATTTGAATTATTATTGAAGAACAGAGGATTCATTAAATTGGCAGTTGAATTGGCACTGCCATTTTAAATTAAATTAAATTAAATTAAATTTATTTATAAAAAAAAAAAGTGAAATAGGGGGAGTGTGTAATTTAGGTGAACAAAGGGCATTAAATTAATTGCGACGGTCAAAGTGAGACGAACCTAATTTGGAAAATTGGGTTGAGTATATAATGAAGCGGTCAATGCTTGGTTATTTTGGTGTGCTTTCACTTCATTCACATCATATCAGGATGTGTGTTATAATACAGTAATAAATGGGTCCGTCGCATTAAAGTGATGAATGTTTTATAAGTAGTACCGTGGTAATTAATTAAATGATGGATCAATAACACATTGATCCGAGTAGCCCGACTTAAGTTGTATAGGCAAAAAATTGATTAATGAATGACTCTATCTATCTAGCATTCTTGCGGGTGCAAATGCAAAGTTCCATATCTTGCATCGGATCAGCCAAGGGTGAAGTCTGGAACAATCGAGCGACATGGTCCGCACATCGATTAATTTCCCTGAAGACATGAGAAATCGAGATTGTTAGAGATGTGAATGAGGTCAAAAGTGTTCCACATCGGAAAGTTGAACATATCAAACCCTAGTATATGAGTCGGTGGGCTACTCCTTCTATTGTCAATTGGTTTTAGAATGGAACCTCACTCGGCTTGTGTGCTGGGCTACTAGCGCATGTGCGCCGGTGCACACGACCCCCAGTAATCGGTCCGCCAGGTGGACCCGCACACACGACCTCCCTCCAGCTTGTCTTAACACCAGGTCTACTCCTCTCATTGCCAATTGGTTTTGAGCATGTGGACCCGCACATACGACCTCCCTCAAGCTTGTCTTAGCCCCACCAGGCCCAGCCGAGATCATTTGCCTTCAGCAGACCAAGCCTCACAACAAACGTTTCAGACTCTACAGCGTTCTTAGGCCCTACCCGTGCACCACCGATCGCAATTGGGGAACCCATGTGGTTCCGAATGATGAAAGCATGCAGAAGAAACTCCAGATCGAAGAGATGAGGCTTCCATCAAAGTTTAGTTTATACATATTCACAAGTTGTTTTCCCATCTCAAGTTTTTTTTTCTTGTAGGAGCTGTTGTATTGTTTAGTATTAGTGATATTTGTGTTAATAGTTGATATACATATACCTTGACCTGACCTAAAAAAACAAAGGTTTGTAGTTGAGGAGAATGGCAATAAAGGTGGGTCATTCAGACAATGCAACCTTTATAGGTTTGACCATTTCAAATAATCATTTACAAGTCCATCCATTTTTCTAAAGTCTTAACGATTTGACTAAAGCAAAGAGTACAGTATGATACATGGATTTTTCTGTTCCATTCACACACTCTAATTAAATTGCATGTATTTAAATCACTTTTTTTATATAAAAAAAAATCAACAAATCACATTAATTATTATATAGGAACCACTGAACTAGTACTCCTTCCGTTGGAATATATCTTGAGAAACATATAAAATTGAACATTTAATATCAAAATTTATAATGATAAATTAATGAAAATAGATGGAGGGGTGGTGAGTTGTAAGTAAAAACCATTTAAATGGTGATTTTCTGTAATTTTGAATTTAAGGGGTGGTTAAGTGAAAACACACATATTTAAGGGGTGGTTTTCTGTAAATTTCCCTTTTTAAAATGATAAGTGTTAAATTTCCCTTTGTAAAGTTTTATTAAGGCAGTCTCATACAAACAACCTTCAACTAAACTAAAGATAAAACCAATGACTCTTGCCCTAGTGGTAAGAGAGAGGTGACCCTTGCAAGAGGTCAAGGGGTTCAAATCCCACTTCTTACACAACTTGTGTAATTAGTGGGTGCTCAAACCTTCATTGACTTGAATGAGCCTGTCTGGTGGCTAGCTGCCTGACTTAACCTTCATTGACTTAACCTGTGAGAAACTAGTCGATAACCTCGAAACCCCCATGTCACAAAAAAAAAAAAAAAAAAAAGTGTAGTGGACCCATCTTTCCCGTTGATTTTTTTTGGGTGAGTTATTCATCCTTTATATCTTTTCCATGCAATGCAACGTCCTCGAGCTACTCAAATCACTGCCATCCATCCACCTTTCACCTTTGTGTGAAAACAATGCTCTTGTTTTTTTTTTTAAAAAAAAAATAAAAATAAAAATGCTGTACTCCGTAATTATTTTGTCTAAGTGATTTTTATTGGGTCTTTTTGAAAAGCAATGAAAATCAATCAATCAATTATAATACTAAAACAGAGACGTGAAAATCTTATGTGGCGGGCTCTGGTGCAATTCGCTTACGTGTCGTTCTTTGGTGCAATCTGGCCCGGGTTTTTTGACACGTCAATTAATGATGATCCAATAAATTTAAGCCATGTTAGACGATAATCTCATCTATTTATACATGTGTCACCCTATGTGTCCATTCTACTTAATAATTAAATTAATTTTTTAATATAAATATTCAACCTCATATCTTGAGTGGTTACAAATCTTATTATTTCACCTTAAGTTATTTTATAAATATTAATTTATCTAGAAAAAAAATCTAGATTATATAATTAATTTATATGAAAAAATGTTGGATTAGCTTTATCACTAACGAAAATTGATTATATTATATATAGAGAGAATCAGTTTATATATATATAATTAAACGCTCCCTTTCACCAATAGAGATAATTCAAGTATATATAAGTGTTTATCTTTAACAAACAACTAACTACTAATCTACTCACCTTTCTTAAAACTCTATACTCCGTATTAACTTACTCAACTGTCAACACTAAAGATATTTTCAATTATATTTTAATCTATCTTATCTTAATCATAATATACATTTGCATATTGTTATGAAGATTATTTTAATGAAGATATATGTACCGGCCTTTGCAAATTTATACTCCGTAATAAAGATAGATCAATTTGATCTAATTTATTAATTCAAATGATCACATACAACTATTAGATCCATTATATATATTGCTTTATTTGGCGATAAAAGAATTTTTTCTATGAAAAAAAATTAGGAAAAGAATAATGAAATTACGTCATACAAATTTAAAATTAAATTCCTTTAAATCGGCCTTTAGATTAAATTTTACCATTAAATATTCATATAATTTATATATATATATTCAATATAATTGTCTTTTTATTTTTCTATAGCAATAACTTAATTTTATAGATGCGTATGATATTAAAGTATATATATATGAAGTGGATCAAGAGAAAGTATGTGTTTTATAATATTTTAGCAATTAAAGTTAGTCGTTCAAAAAAATTTATCACCAATAATAAATTGCTAATAAGTAGGAAATTAAAAAGTCAAAAAATATTTTATATATTTTTTATAATCTTACATAATTTATGCATGAATAATAAAAGTCATATAAAAAAAGCCGCGAAGATCGCGGGGAATAAGACTAGTGTTGTATAAAGTTTTTAACTGATCCTTTAAAACACAGATTTTTTACTATTTATGCAAGTTTTTTTAAGGTGATAAAAGATTAAAAACTATATAAATTATTTATTTTTTAAGAATCTTATTCATAGTCCTAAAGACTATTTATCCTTTAAAATACATCTTATTCTGCAAAAAAAAATATAAGTCGTTTGAATTTTTTACCTGCGTTTCAATGAGTTAAAAATTCTACTCCGTATAAGAAATAAATTATGTTTAAAAATTAATAAAAATATTAATACTTTATAGAATTTTTAACGTGTAAAAAATTCAAATAATCTGTATTTCAAAATAAAAAAAGTATAAAATTTTTACACACAAACTCCTTACAAACAAAAATCTTCCTTATAAACGAATGGAGGAGTAGGAAGAAAAAAGGGAAAGAAAAAAGAGGGACAGACTCAAAAGTCATTATCCCACCAACCAAACAGAGCCTTGACAACTGAGGCATACAGTACTAGCTAGTGCATGTGGTCGACAATTTTCCGTTTTCCTTTTTTCTTTAAAAAAAATTCTCAAGAAAACAGATGGGTGATCTGACGGCTGCAGGCGATCCTCGAAGAGATCGGGTAGCGGATACTGCGCCACGTGTAAAGGGCAATATGGAAATCATGGTGTAATGATGGTAAAATAATTTGACATTCCTCGGGTCCACCATTAAAGCATATAGGCTTTCGCAGTGAATCACTCACCACTTTCCCTTTTTCTTTTCCTTTTTTATTCTTATATTTGGGCTGCTGACGTCCATGTGTTAGGGGATTACAGTACTCAGTACAAGAATTTCGGATTTATTTATTTATTCATCGAGAATATTCTATACCAATCCAAAAAAAGAAAAAGGAAATACTTAAATGGTTTTGTAACATGTCTTATATGCCATCTTGCAAGTCCTTGTTTAAGTACTTGATGTGTAATACACATGCACCCTATTTTTTTTTAACATTATTTAGCAATAAAATATTACTCCCTTCATTAAACACAATATGTCAATTAAAGATACTAACAAATACTCCATCTGTTCGACAAAATATGTCATTTACTATTTATGTAAGCTTTTTTTAAGAGTATAAAAATTATATAAAATATTTATTTATTTTTATAAATTTTGTAGTTACCATTTCGAAATTGTTAAAAAAATTAAAGAAAAATGAGTATTTTATTTAGTTTTTAGGAAAAACTAATTAAAATACCCCCACCTTTGGGGGTATGGTAAAAATATGTCCTCAACTTTCAAATGTAATAAAAATATCCCGACCTTTGAGGGTAGTGGTAATATATTACCATGGGTATTCTCACGAGTCAAAAATGCCGACAAGGCAATCTATGTGAAAGCCTTTTTACAAATTAGCACTAAAATTGAGTTTTATTGAACGATTTCCTTAGGAAAAAAAATAAACCGACAACAAAATTAAACCCGAAAAACGAAATTGATTCAACCAAGCAACTAATCCTGTCAAAATTGCATCAAATTAACACACCACGACTATTCTCAACAACCTCTTTATTTTTTTCCTAAGGAAGCCATTAAAGAAAACCCTTGTCAAAGAAATCCACGTAGGCTATCTTGTCAGCATTTTTTACGCGTGAGAAAACCCATGGTAATATATTACCACTACCCTAAAAGGTCGGGATATTTTTATTACATTTTAAAGTTGAGGACATATTTTTACCATACCCCCAAAGGTGAGGGTATTTTAATTAGTTTTCCCTAGTTTTTATCATCCCACAAAAGTGTGTATAAATAGTGAACGACATGTTTTGCCGAACGGAGGGAGTATATAATTATACAATTAATTATTGCTCTACTTTTTTTATATATTTTTTCAAAACTATAAACGACTATTCCATTGTGTTTTTGTATTTTCTTCTTGTATATTTTATAACGATTTGTTTGAAATGATTTTTCAGCCTCTCGATCTATCGGATACATCCAATTCGTCAAATTTCTTTCTTTTAATTTTTTTTTTTTAAAATGACAATAGGTTATATAATGAACCCATAAACATATGATCTAAGTTGTAAGTACACTAGTTAAGGTAGGAATTAAAAAAGGCCAATTTGATCACATCAAATAATTTAAACTTTGTACAAAATGTGGGAAGCTAGCTAGGGACCATACACAAAATTTAAAACCTAGCTAGGGTACAGGTTGCTGCAATCCTCCTTGTGGTTTTGCAGACTTTGCAGTTGTCAAAGGGATTGACTTCTTGAAAAAAATAAAAAACCAAATTGTACTACTACACATCCTCTCTCTCTCTCTTATCTCTCTTCCAAGCTCCCATTAAAGCTCCTTGGCAGTTGGCCCCACCACATCTTTTTAGGGTGTTCATCTTTTCTTGTTTATTGGCTCCTCTTATCTCTTTTGCTCCTTCTTTTTGGTTTGTTTTATCCATCTTTATCATAGAGGAGATGAGTTGTTGATCTTAGCTTTGATCAATTAAGGTATAGTTTCCCCAAGATCTAACTAGTTCTAATTGAGGCAAGGATGATGGTATCTATTAAAAATATGATAAAAATAAAAATAAAAATATGAGGATTAAATTACGCAAAAATATAAAATGATACAGGCTATGTTTGGTAAAAGAATAACTAATGAGGTAGCTTAATCTGATGAGATATTTGTGTTAAATATATGTTAATAAGCTAGTGTGGTATTTGATAAACCCAGTTGTTAGGGTGGTTGATGTAAACTTGTGAATAGAAAACAAAAGGCTCCGAAAAGCTTGGGTGAATAGTTGTTGAAAAGTGTCGATTGCAAAAGTTAATTAAACTAAAATCTTATATTTATTTTATTTAAAACTATAATATCGAAATCAAAAGCTCCGAAAAGCTAGCTAATGATGCAATTTGGTACCAAACAGAGCCATAAATAAAATAACAGCTATTAAATAATTAATTTCAATATAAATAATTATTTTCATCAAAAAAGTAATATAGATATAACTAAAATCATAGCATAAAAAGAAATATCGACAACAAACGAAATCATTACTCCTAATTGTGTTGATCAATCTCAGAATGCACGATGGCGAATATACAGAGCCAGTGATTGCGATAAAAAGAAAAGCCAACTATGGATAATGCTAATGTGAAACTTATTAGACACCTCGGATTTGAACTCGATATATAAACATTGAGAATTGATCACATTACATTCACGATTTTCCCGAAAAGGAAACCTCATTCCATTACATTGCCATTGAATCGTTGGCGCACAGGCCAAACAGTGCAACACAAAAGAAACTTTGTCCTTAATCCTTGATTGTATGCAATTGTATATATTGTGAGCTAAAAAGTTGCTCTAGATAGCTATGCATATATATATTTTTACAAAATTTTCTTCAAAAAATTCGAAGGCGAGGATACATTGATAAAAGATATTTTCACTTTGACTAGAGAGTTTGATCTCTTAATTAGAGTTTTCGAATTCGATGCATCATCATAAAACACCTCTAAAATACGGTCTGAATCGTAATTGAGCAGAAAATTATGTGACATATCTGAAACTCGAGAGATCGATAAATCAACAGAATACTGTCACACAATTCTGTTTGTGTTATATTCAAGTACTGTACATAGTGTATAACATTGATTGAAAATTCTGTTTACATGAAAAAAAGGTCTGTTTGTGTATTTATTTGGGTGTTAGTAAAGGTTTGTTGGTTGGAGTTGGTGCTAACAGAAATTAATGGCTTCCATGAAATTAATTGAATGCATGCATGCATGCTATTTAACTTAACGTACATTATTTATTGTTTTTTCTGTTTAAGTTTGTTGGTTGGTGTCCATTTTTTAGGACTTTCCCTCAAAATGCTCATTTTTTTCCATATAAATAATTTTAGCTTTAAGTTACCAAAACTTGTACCACTATATTTATAAAAGCACAAATATCTTTTATTTATAAGTAAAATAAAACGGAAATATTAAGTATAATCAACTAAATTAAACATGTGACATCAGCTAATGTTTACTCTAAGTAATAATTATTTTTAAAAAAAATTAGTTGAATATTTTTTTATTATACTCCCTCCGATCCAAAATACACGTCGTTTGACTTTTTAACACGTATTTTAAGGAGTTAAAAACTATATAATATATTAACTTTTTTTTTAAATTATTTTTTTACAATTTAATACTACTTATTACCAACAAATATTAACTTGTAAAAAAATAATTTAAAAAAAGTTGACATTTTATATAGTTTTTATCTTCTTAAAATATGTGTTGAAAAGTCAAACGACATATATTTTGGATTGAATTGGAGGGTCAGTTAGACCATATTAATGATATATTTATATATGTATCAGAAAATCTGAAGCTTCCTCATGTTACTTCTCAATCTCATCGCCAAAATCGGTGACCACATACCATAATTCTGAATATATATTTTTTCCTCTGACATAGTAATATATATACTCTGATTTAAAGGTACTATTTGAGCTTAAAAAAATGAATAGTAATATATACTAGTGATGCTGTAATGGGCCAAGTGATGTAAAAGGCCCAACTCTGTGTAATCTGCCGCGCTCCTTCTATTTTGTTTCATTTTATATTTGGAATATTTTTTTTTAGTTTCCGATTAGTGGAGAATTGGAATTTCTATTCTATGTCCTTATAAGATCATAAATTAAGAAAGATACTCTAATAAAGATTATCGACTCTAGGAATCTAATTTAAAATTTGGCTAATACATTTGAATTAAGGATATATTTTTTCTAAAAGATAATCTTATCCTATGGGCATATAGGATAGAAACACCGATTAAAGAAAAAGTTATTATAAGTTATTCTTTGTGGCTCATGGATATTTATAATCCAACCAACAAAAAATCTGATATTTTTTTTTGTAAGGACGCGAACTGATAAGCCATCATCCTCACCTAAACCAATGAAGGCGTAAAGAATGAGATTTGAACCATCTTTTACAATGGTTACCTCTTCCTTACCACCGGGACAATGGGTCATTGTGTTATGGCCCAAGCCTTACAGAATCAACTGAAAGAAAGGGGATGAGGAACAGAACAAAGAGCTTGAGGTGAGGAGAGAATAAGGAGATAGGAGGTAGAAGAGAGAATGTGATTTGGAGGAAAAATATGTCATTTGTTGCATACCCATCCTCTATGATGTATAAGTCTATTTATAGACTAAGCCTTGGTTAGGCCATAACAATGCCTAACCCTTATAAAGCCTTGTCTCAAGGCTTGTAAAAAACACAATGAACATAAGGTGTACCAAACCTACATACAGATTAGAGAGTGAAATTGGGAAATAATTGAATAATGTGGGCCGCTGGCTCCCAGGTAGCCTCCTAATCTGGTAAATTGGTCTATTTAACCAACCACTCAGTGACTGGTTCGCCACTGCTTAAGTGGTGCAGTCTTGTGTCTAAGATTGCTTCTGGCATGGCCAATACTTGACCATCATCATCTGTCACTGGAGGTTGAACACTTGCACTCATTGGTTGTCCCTTTTTCAGTTTAAGTTGAGATATGTGAAAGACAGGGTGAATACGAGCAGTGTCAGGCAATTGCAAACGATACGCCACTGCACCAATTTTAGCCAGCACCTTGTAAGGTCCGAAGAATTTAGCACTGAGCTTGACATTCTTCTGAATAGATGCAGAGGATTGACGATAAGGTTGAATCTTGACATACACCCAGTCTCCAATTGCCAAAGAACGACCAGTCCTGTGACTGTCTGCGAAATTTTTCATCCTTGTCTGGGCTTGTTGGAGATGATCTTTAAGTTGCAAAATCATGTGATGGCGAGATCGAATCCATTCCTCTACAAGAGTACTAGATGCAAACAAGGTAGGTAACCCCAATTGTGAAGGAGGATTGCCATACAGGGCTTCAAAAGGAGTCATTTTGATTGCTGATTGAAAAGTGGTATTATACCACCACTCTGCTAAGAACAACCAATCTTTCCACTTATTGGGATTGTTTGCAGTCAGACAACGCAAATAAGTCTCTAAGCAACGATTCACCCTTTCGGTTTGACCGTTTGATTGGGGATGGTAAGCTGAAGTCATGTCCAGTGAAGTATGCAGCGATTTGGACAAATTTTGCCACATATGACTGATGAACACCTTGTCCCTATCCAACACAATGCTACTAGGGAGACCATGTAACTTATAGATGTTCTCCATGAACAATGAAGCTACCTTAGCTACAGAGAAGGGATGGCAAATTGCAATGAAGTGAGCATACTTCGTTAGGCGATCTATAACCACCAAGATGGTATCCATGCCTTTGGAGCGAGGAAGACCTTCGATGAAGTCCATGCTGATGTGGCTCCAGGCACGATCAGGAATAGGCAATGGTTGCAAGATTCCCGGAGTTGCTACAATTTCAGGCTTACTCATTTGGCATGTATCACAGATAGTAACAAACTCCTTCACATCAGCTTTCATGCCACACCAGTAAACTAGGCTCTTCAAACGCTGGTAAATAGCATGAATACCCGAGTGACCTCCCACTGGGTCCTCATGGAGGGACTGCAACAATTTGAGCTTTAAATTGGTAGCACTACCAATGAACATCCTTCCTTTATACCTTAGCAACCCATTGGAGACCGAGAAATGACCAGGAACTTTAGACAAAGCTGTAACCATTAGCTCATACACAACCTTGTCATCCTTGTAGCTTTCAAAGACCTCAGTTAACCAAGATGGTTGGACCACCAATAAGGCTGCACAGTCACCCTCCTGGTGCTCAAACATCCTTGACAAAGCATCTGCTGCTTTGTTATCAACCCCTTTTTGTAAGCAATATCATAATGCAACCCCAATAGCTTCCTTACAGCTTTCCTTTGAACCTGAGTTGACAGCTTCTGATCAAGCAAATGTTTAAGAGGTTGATGATCCGTTTTGATAATGAATTTACCACCTTCCAGGTAGTGTCTCCACTTTTCCATATCCATTAGAATAGCTATTAGTTCTTTCTCATAGATTGGAAGCAATAAATGCCTCCCATGTAAAGCCTGACTCAAAAAAGACAAAGGCCTACCATTTTGCACCAAAACAGCACCTATACCAGAGTCACATGCATCTGTCTCAACCACAAAAGGACAAGAGAAATCAGGCATTGCAAGCACTGGAGGAGAACTCATGATATGTTTCAAGGCAACAAAAGCATTATCTGCAGCCTGGGACCACACAAAACAATCCTTCTTAAGGAGATCAGTCAAGGGCTTAGCCACACATCCATAGCCTTTGATGAACCTCCTGTAATACCCGGTGAGGCCCAAGAAACCCCTCAATGCCTTGAGATTCTTAGATGTAGGCCATTCCACCATATCATCAATCTTCTTTGGGTCTGTGGAAACTCCATTCCCCGAAATAATATGACCCAGATATTCCACTTCCTGCTTGGCAAATTCACACTTTGACCTTTTAGTAAACAACCTGTGTTGCCTCATGATAGTCAATACCTCTCTCAAATGCAACACATGCTGCCTCTTAGAGGAGCTATAGACCAAGATATCATCAAAAAGATCAAAACATACTTCCTTAGTAAAGCACCAAACACATCATTCACGAGACTTTGGAATGTAGCAGGAGCATTGGTCAATCCAAAAGGCATTACTCGAAACTCATAATGCCCATGGTGTGTTCTAAATGCAGTCTTAGCCACATCATTCTCTAGCATTCTTACTTGATGGTAGCCAGCTCTCAAGTCCAATTTGGAGAACACAGAAGCACCATGGAGCTCATCAAGAAGATCCTCAATGTGAGGAATAGGGTACTTGTCTTTGACAATAATGTCATTAAGCTTTCTATAATCAATACAAAATCTCCATGATCCATGCTTCTTCTTTACCAACAAGGTGGGAGAAGCAAAGGGGATGTGGCTTGGTCTAATCACCCCATTCAACAACATTTCAACTACATGTTTCTCTATTTCAGTTTTCTAAAAATAAGGATATCTGTAGGGTCGAGTAGCCACTAGAGAAGCACCTGGCTTCAATGTAATCAAATGCTCATGGTTCCTTAAGAGAGGAAGTTCCTTAGGCTCATGGAAAATATCCTCATATTCCAACAGTACCCTGGAAATATCATCTGACAACTGGGTCCCTGAACCTTTGACATTGCACACCTGAGCAACCTGTGTCAACAACAAGGGCCCTTGCATCCTACAAAGCTTCTGCAATTGATTCCCAGTGATCATCTTTACACAAGCATGATCAGACAACATCTCCTTCTTGAATCCTTGTAAAACCACTTGTACCTCTTTTCTTACAAAAGAGATTTGCACTTTCACAAAATCAAAGAGGACTGGGTTGAATCCTACCAACCAATCAGTTCCCAAAATCATATCACAACCCTCTATTTTGAGTAACCTAATGTCATGCTCGTACTCACACTCTTGCATTTCCCAAACAAAATTCTTGCAAATCAAGTGACTCATCATTGTGCCACTGATGGTATTCACCTGCATAACACTTGCCTTGACTGCTGCAAACCCAATCTCACGAGCTACCCTTGAATCCAAGAAGTTGTGCGTGGCACCACTGTCAATGAGGATTGTGATATCCCTTCCTTGGACTGATCATTTAACTCGAATTGTGCTCCCAGTCTCACCACCAGTAAGAGCGTGAACATACACATTTGTTTCCTCGGAATCATCTTCTTCTGGGCTTACTTCTTGCACTGAATCCACAGTACCCGTCTCTCCATCCTGGACCTCTTGAGCAATCAAACTGAAAAGCGACTGGGTCTTGCATCTGTGACCATGGAAATATTTTTCCCCACATCTGTAGCATAGACCTTTCTTGGATTCAGATGAACGACCTGTACTGATTTCAGATGATGGAGCTACCTTGGAGCTACCGGCAGTGCTCTT
Organism: Persicaria maculosa; assembly: GCA_963922045.1. Lineage (NCBI taxonomy): Eukaryota > Viridiplantae > Streptophyta > Magnoliopsida > Caryophyllales > Polygonaceae > Persicaria > Persicaria maculosa. The sequence continues at coordinate 76,022,922 of OY998255.1, read as the reverse complement.
AGGTTCGAGTTTGTCAGTCTTGGTTACTGGATCTCTCGTCCACGAAGAAGCTTTGCCGCTTGACAAAGAAGAATTGTTCCAAGAAGGCTTCCATGGTGGTTTAGAAACTCGAACCAATGCCTAAACTGCCTTGTAATGGAGACGATCTTGCTCCAATACATCCGCCCTTGAATTCGGTCTTCCCAGTTTCACTAGGGACTGAATTTCGGCCTTAAGTTCCCTAATGTAACTAGAGACAAAGTATGATTCTGATAATTGGGGATTGAAGGACAACATACCCGCGCGCAGATCCTCAAAACGCTCGTTGTAATCCTCAAGATCGTCCGGTTGCTCCAATTTGTTGAACTCCCCGACGATCTCAGCTTCGCGACGGTCTCCAAACCTCATACAAATGTCATCACAAAAACTTCTCCAATTCACTCGAGGATTCTGCATCAAATATCCCTGAAGCCAAGTGTCTGCCTTGTCTGTGAGATACATGGCCGCGATCTCGACCTATTGAGTTTCAGGAACTGCAAAAATCCCGAAGTATTTTTCGCGTTTTCGGATCCAATTTCTTGGCTTCTTGCCATCAAAACTGGGGAAATCCAGCTTAGGAAGACGATGGAACCTCTGGTCGTATCCCCCTTGGTTCTGGAATCTCCGATCATCTCCTCCTTGGCTCGCGCTCGCTTGACCTCCATTGAAACTCTGGTGCCAGCACGATCCCGGGATTTCTTGATCCACAGGGCCTGATCCAAACAACGATCGATCGCCCCGAGAGTGTTGTGAGTCCTCCCTCCCTGCCTCCGGTGGTCGTCCTCTCCGGCCACCAGGATCTGGAGGATTCCTTACGAAATCAGCTAGTTGCTCCATCCGTTGATCATTTAGTTTCTTGAATTCTTCAAACTGTCTCGCTTGTTCTTCTTGAATTTTTTGCAAATTGGCCAAGGATTGCGATGTCGAATCCATGAATGCCTTTGTGTTATCACAGAACTCCTGAAATTGCAGCTCCGAAACCTTTGAACGAGTGCCTTCTGCCATGAAAACGCGCCGAGGATTGAGCTTTGATACCAAAATTCTGTTATAGCCCGAGCCTTACAGAATCAACCGAAAAAAAGGGGATGTAGAACAGAAGAAAGAGCTTGAGGTGAGGAGAGAATAAGGAGATAGGAGGTAGAAGAGAGAATGTGATTTGGAGGGAAAATATGTCATTTGTTGCATACCCATCCTCTATGATGTACAAGTCTATTTATAGACTAAGCCTTGGCTAGGCCATAACACATTGGTTAATAAAATTTAGTTATAATCCAATTCTTAGCAAACAAATCAATTAATATTCATCAGAAGTTATGCTTTTTGGCTCATGGACATTTATAATCCAACAAACATCTAATTTAGATTCGAAATTTGTAAACTAGTGGACTAACCCTTACTACTATCGAGTATCAACTTTTGATTGTAAATGAGTTTATACCTTTATACTTTAGTTCAAATAAGAAATTCAATCAAAATTCAAAATTAATTTAATCGAAACTTAGTTTAATCTATTTGATCTATTTTATGTATGCTTTTAAAATTAATTATATAAATGTTATTTTCCATTTAGATCATGTTAAGACTATTTTAGTTTATTTTTTCTATAAAATAATTTTTTACCTGTAAACTAAAATGAAAATCGGTTAAGCTTATTGTATGTTTTAACCCAAAAGCTATGAATAAATTTATTTAACATATATGTAATTATTACAAATTTTGTTCAAATCAATATTTTACTTTATAATCTAGTTTATTAATGTTTTCACTAATAAAGTGAGTGTCTCTCCTTTTCCTCCCTAACAGTTTTTTTTTTATTAGGAAAGAATTCGAGCGAGCGAGCTCTACCCGACAACATCATTTTGGATGAGATCTAAAAGACCTAGATCGTTGTGAATATCGACACCCCAGGCAGAGTGATAAATGTGTGCAACCTTATCAGCCACGTCTCTATTGCCTAAACGGGGAACATGAAAGAAAGAAACTTCTTTCAAAGTCGATAGATGGAGTTTAACATCTGACATGATCATTTTAATTTTCCAAGGACATTTAGATGTGGATTTTGTCAATGTGAAGTCGATAGAAGTGGTTTATAATTATACTAGAATCACCTTCAATGTGGATTTTGTCAATGTGAAGTCGAGTAGCGTGTTGGATATATTCCCAGTTTTAGAGCAAGAGCTTACGCTTTTAGGTGACTTTGTTTACCAAGTTTTTGATAGCATGTTTGTATTGGGCGTCCTTTCTAATCCCGGAATCCGGATTATGGTTCCAGCTGAGGTGTCATTGTTTGTGATTGTGGATCCATCAAAATTGAGCTTGAGAGTTCCCCATGGGGGTTTGCGGCTTGCGCCATGTAACCTAATTATCATGCTTTTTTTTCTTCATTGGGTGGTTGGGGTGCTGTGTGTAAGAGAAAATCCTCATCTAGACTACGCTCCAATTGAGAGGTTTTCCTCCAATTCTCCTTGTGAGTTTTAATAATACGTAATGAAGTATCTCTAAGCGGGATAGGAACCTGCTTGAACACATGTTGGTTCCGAATGTACCAAGCTGACCACCAAGTAAATGCAAGTTCCACTTTAGCGCAGAAGCAAGATTGTTCCCAATAAATGAAATGATAGGTTTAATATCTCGAGAATGAGTTATCGTACTGGATATTGTTGAGTTTATGCGAGAAGGAAGACTAACTAAATAACGCCCATAATGACATTCTAACAAAAGGTGTGAATATCATCTTCGGTCGCACAATTTCACAAGCTATAGGTGGAAGGAATCGAGGTCCCACGAAAGGCCAATAATAGCACTAGAAGATGATTCCTCCCTAACAGTTTCTCTTAATTAGCAATGAAGGTAAAAGAAATAAAATTTACCTTTTTTTGAAATAAAATTTACTTTATAATCTAATTTATCAATATTTTACTTTATAGTATATTGATTGACATTTAACTGCCGATATTTGTGCTTCGTTCTTTTAATTAGCAGTGAAGGTAAAAAAAAAAAAATCATTTCTAACTATATAGCTGAGGAAAATAAAGTTTGACTGATGAATGGTCAGAAAACATTAAAAACTTTTTTTAAATGTTTGATTTTTCGGGAAAGAATGTCACTGTACGTTTAAACGTACTCCCTCCGTTGCTTAATATTTGTCTTTTTTAAATCTGTACGTTTTTTTAGAAAGGTAAAAATTATATAAAATATTAATTTTTTATTTAATCTTTTTTAATAATATTATACTTATTACTAATAAGTATGAAATTAGTATAATATTATTAAAAAAAAAAATATTTTATATAGTTTTTAGTACCTTACAAAACGTATCAGAATAGTAAAATGTCAAATAAAAAAGAACAGAGGGAGTATATACCAAGATCTTCTTGTCTTGCCTTTTCCTCCCTAATGTACACTTTCATCTCTAACTGTCTCCCCATATTAATTGGATGAGGATCATCTCCTAATAACAAGTTCCTTATATCTTCCTAATGAATCAATCTAATCTAAATCGTCCAAATAAATTAAAGGTCATGATCTACTCTCCCTAAATTAACTCTCGTTTCAATTGGCATCAAGTGATCGACCACTTTCTTTCTTTCCCTTGTAAATTTGCAGAGTAATTTGGTTAGTGAAAGAACAATCGATAATGAGCTACGGAATATTAATTTACTTTATTAGTTTATGATCACATAATCAACATAATTTCAATGATATGAGATAATTAATTTACAATTAAGAAATTAATCGATTACTTCATCTTCTTCCTATTTCAAAAACAAAAATCAAGAGAGATTAATGCGAGAGTTGCTTAACAGAGATTATCGAGAGTACTTTGCCTGAGGATCTTCAACTTACGTTTAACGTTTGCATCGATGACTGGCTTTGAAGAGATCTGCAGCGACGAAGCATCGACTAATTGCTAAAAATCGCTGAACTCAACACTCGTCGGGCAATTTGGAGCGATTTCGACTCAAATTCCACTACTTGCGTTCTTCTCGCCCTTTTGGCTAAGATCAAATAATCTCAAAATTGAAGTGTATATAGCGCAGCGATTCGGAGGGCAAAGGTGATGAGAGACTTTGGCGAACACAAATATGGTGATGGACTATTGAGGAAGGAGCAGACGGACCTTGGCGATGGAGCATCGGCGTCCAACTCGCTCCCTCTCCCTCTCCCATCGAAGTTGCCCCCTTTCTTGTTTAGAGATTTACCGAACCGGATCGACCTCGACAATGGTTCTGGAGATGGACCACCAGGGCCGACTCGCTCTCACTCTTCCCCATCGGACCCGACCTCTACTTGTGAAATCAGTCGCCCTGAATCGCCGAATGCACATTTTTTTTTTTTTGATTAGGAAAAATTTCGGGCGAGCGAGCTCTACCCGATGGCATCCTTACGGATGAGGTCTAATAGACCAGAATCATTGTGAATATCGACACCCCAGACAGAGTGGCAAAGGTGTGCAACCTTATCCGCCACTCTATTGCCTAAACGGGGAACATGAAAGAAGGAAACGTCTTTCATCGTCGATAGTAGAAATTCAACATCTGATAAGATCATTTCAATTTCCCAAGGGCATTTAGATTTTTTATTTAGGTGGTTTATGATTATCAGAGAGTCACCTTCAATGTGGAGTTTGTCAATACAGAGTTGTAGAGCCTGGTTGATTCCCAGTTTAAGAGCCAGAGCTTCCGCTTTCAAGGGGCTTTGAGTTCCAAGGTTTTGATAACAGATGTGTATCGGACGACCTTCCCAGTCCCGGATTATAGCGCCAGCCGAGCTGACATTGTTGGAAATCGTGGATCCATCAAAATTTAGTTTGAAAGTTCCCTTAGGAGGCTTGCGCCATTTAATGCTAGCCTGCTTTCTTTTCGTCCTTGGGTGCTTAGGGGTTTGTGTGCGTAAGGGGATGTCCTCATCCAAGCTAAACTCGAAGCGAGAAGTTTTACTCCAATTTTCCTTATGGGTTTTAATAATGCGCAATGAGCTGTCTCTATGAGGTATGAGGACTTGTCTAAAAACAAGTTGGTTTCGAATATACCAAGCCGAATGCACAATATTGAGACTTGAGAGAGAGGAAGAAGATTTTGATTTTGGGTTTAATTAATTTAGGAGATTTAATCTCAGCCTTCCATTTCAATCGACGGGTGAGATCAATCTATTAGGAAGATATTATGAAAGGTTTATTAGGAGAGGATCCGGATTCATATTAATTTAGGTTTTGTAATTGGCCGGATTTACGACAACAAGTTCAGTATATCCCACTTAGAGTAGAGTCTGAAGGGTCTTATTGTACGCTCTCTTTCTCCTACCAGGTCGAGATAGAGTTTTCGTATGACCTGTACTTGTGAAAGAGTCCAAACCTGACAAAGTATGAACAAAAAGGGCAAATATGTAGTAACACGCATAGACACGCAAGTAGAAAAGATAGAGAAGTAGAGCTAATAAAAATTATATATGCTATATCGATTAGTCTAGGCTAACCCTCGTTCACCCATAGCTTCACTTCATTGTCTTCGATCCCTCGTTAAACCCTCGGGTATGTGTAACAAAGTAAGCTCCTGCCTGACGACCTCCCTCCAAGACTTCTTGGGTCGACCTCTGCTACGCCGCAAACGCTCGATCAAAAGAAGATCACATCTGCGTACCGGAGCTTCCGAAACTCTTCTACACACATGCCCAAACCATCTAAGCCTAGATTTCCTCAACTTGTTCCTTTATACAACAGACTCCTACTTTTCCATGGATTATCTCGTTTCTGATTCTGTCCAAATGAGTGTGTCCGCACATTCATCTGAGTATCCTCATTTCAGCTAACATAAGACTCTCGTTCTGATTCAGTCCATGTGCAACAATAAAATTTTATTCTTTTATCGAGTCATTTTGGATTCATGTTTGTTTTCTGATCGTAAATTTGATTTTTTTTAAACAAAACCAATTTGAATTATTTTTTTTAAATTGGATTTTTATAGACCGGGTTAAATTTTATCAACTCTATTTATTTATTGTGTTATATTTATTGGATTGATTTGGACACAACTTCCTTGGTAATATTTGGAGAATTGGATGGTAGCTACTAGTTGCCGACAATTATACACATGACCTTACAAAGAATAGCTAGTCTTGTTCTTGTCAAGATTGTACTCCTATTCCAAATTTTACCATTTTTCATCACCTCACTGTTGTTTTCTATCACATAAAACGACAACCGTTAATGTCGTTGCAAATTAATAATCGATCTTAGGCTACATTCCCTTGAAGTCCTTCAAATCTTTTCCTTTTCAAAAAAAAAATAAACCAAAATCTTAGGTTACCTTGAAGAGAAAATGGCGATTAAAACACTATTTAATTTACACGGTTTTTCTATCCTATTTCCCATAGACATATGATAAGAAACCCAGACAATTGAGAAAATTTTAAAAAATTACTCCATCCGTTTCAAAATAAATTTTACTTTTCTTTTCGGCACGTTTTTAAGGTGTTAAAAACTTTATAAAATATTATTTTTTAATCAAAATTTTTATATAATTTCATAGTTATAACCAATAAGTATAAAATTGTATAAAGATTTTAACTAAAATAATAATACTTTATAGATTTTTTAACTCATTGAAAAACGTGCATTAAAAGACAAACGACACTTATTTTAGAACAGAGAAAGTATTAGAGATGTTATATATATATGCTCGGAGAACTCTTCTCTAATGTATTGAGTTCAACATAATGGAGTACTTGTAAACTAATCTTAGGCTTAAATATTACCTCATTCATCCCAAAATATTTATAGTTTAATTTCCCAGCATACTTAAAAAAATAAAATAAAACCATTTAAAATGTCAACTTTTTTAAAAATAATTTTATACTAATACTAAACATAAATTGCATAAAAAATATTAATAATCTATACAAAATTAAATTTAAAAAAACACAACAAAAATTCAAATGATTACTATATATTTTGAAACAGAGGGATTATTTTGTAAAATAGATCAATGCTGTTTTTTTAAATAAAAAATCATCTACCTTATATTTTAATTGACAAAAAAAAAGGACATGTAAATATTTGATAAAATGATCAAATCGATGTTTATAAGCAAGGTGCATTGTCCACATGGGAGGTTTCCATGCATAGTAACTAAGTTGTCCCTAGCTTCATTAATACTACATTCCACATTTTTTTTCTTTTTTTTTTGTACACAAGGAAACATATGGGATCTAATTAATCAATTTGCATAGAGAATTAATTATAAATGTAGTTACCTCCAAGCTCAAGTTGCCAAAATGTACACCTAGTTCCAAACACAATAATACAATGGGATCTCTCCCAACAATTTGGTACTCTCTCTCTCTCACTTTTGCATTTGTCTTTTCTTTATATATGATTTTTTTAATTTAAAATTTTGTAACTTAGGGTGTTTTTGGCAACACAAGTAACTTTTCAGAGCTTTTTTTTTAATATTATATAGTTTTAAATGAAATAAAATTAAGATTATATTTTAATTAGCGTTTTGGAATTGAATTTTCAACAGTTAGACCCCCAAACTTTTCGGAGCTTTTCTTTTTATACACACAAATCTATCCAGGTTATCAGCTACCCATCAGCTAAGATTGTCAAACACATTACTCTAGCTTATCAATAATTTAATTTAGCATATATTTTACACAATTAATCATTTAGCTTCAACTATCCATTGAGCTTCAGTTACCAAACACACCCTTAGACACTCGATTGCCATCTTGTTTGTAGTTTCATTATTCACACACACATGTGTGTAATGTGTCCAATGTATCCAATAATACCAATGCACCTCAGTTACCAAAGCCTTCCGGAGGAGCTAGCTAGCTAGCTAGATTCCGGACTTGGAATGCACGGGGTGCTATCTTGATCGACAAGTTCGTTGATTGCGCGCCCACCCATGAAATCGGGTCGGCCATCCACAAAGAAGAAGCATCGATCAACATCGATCACCACCACCATCCACAAAGCGTCTCCCTCTGTATTGGTTGATGTCCCTATTTTGACTCATTGCCTACTTTCATTCAAAGTTTTCGAAAACTTTGAATGAAAGTAGGCAAGTCGATGATGGTTGAAGTATGGTGTCAATCAATTCGATTCATAAGGCTAACTAGCTATTATTATCAAGATCGGAATCCGAAAAACCAAATAAATCGATGACAAGTCGATGATGGACGAAGTATGGTGTCAATCAACACCATTTAATCAACATAAGGTTTGTTCGATTGAACAACTATAAACGTTTCAGCCATAAACGTGGCGTTTTGAACTAAATAAACCCCAAACTCAAGCGTACAAGGGTACGTTGCAAATAAAATCACTTTTTTTTTTCTTCCTTTCATTTTCTCTTTTCCAATATCCTCTGTTCTTTAATATTTGACCTTTTACTATTTAGATACGTTTTTTTTAAAGTAAAACTATATAAAATATTAATTTTTAATTTTTTTAATAATTTTATAAGTATCAGTAATAAGTATAATATTATTAAAAAAAATTAAATAAAAAATAAATATTTATATAGTTTTTAACTTTTTAGAAAAACGTACAGAATTGAAAAAGACAAATATTAAGGAACGGAGGGAGTATTTATTTTGGTGTGCGTGTGTTATGAGTAATAATTTTTAGGAGCTTACTTTTTTTCTTTTTTTTTTTGTTTAATGTCATACTTAACTTTCCTCTTTGTTGGGCAAGTGTAGAGCATGTGACACTCATCCGGATTATCAAATCTATATGCCATAAAAATGAACATATACAAATATCCCTCTTAAAGTAACAATCTCCATCTTTACAATAAAGAGATAAAGAATAGTTAGGACCACTATAAGAAAGACAACCCTAATTATTAAGGTTTACCAAATGTTGAATTTTAAATTTAAATCTACTAATGTACCAACATCTCCAACAACTTTTTTTTAAAAATAAAATAAAGAAATAAATATAAAAATCTCTAAAGAAATTTATAATACAACTCCAGCCATTCTCTATTTTATAAATTTGTATATTTATTATACAATATAAATACTCTATATTTAAAATAAATGTAATTATATACTACAAATACTTTCTATTTAAAGTAAATTTTACATTGTTATTGCAATTTTATAATTCCACATAAAGAAGCTGTTAACATTTTAAAAAACCATATTTTCTCCAAATTCTCTATTTTTTTTTTAAATGGAGATGCTCTAATTAACACATATGTGCTCTCTATATCACAATAAAACACTTTTTACTCGATCAATTAACATCTATTTCACTCAACTTATAAGAACATCTCCAACAGAAGCTGTAAAATAGAGAAAATGGAAAATTTAGATAAAAATGGGGTTTAGGGTTCCAACGACTACTCTATATTATTTTGTAAAATAGAAAATTGAGAAGAGAATAAAAATGTCTCTATATTTAGAGGAAGAGAGTAATCTCTAAAATTAATAAATTTTCATCAGGCCCCATGCCAACCACTCAAGTTATAAATTAGATTAAAATGGGATTCAACATATAAAACTCGTTTGGATTCATAATTTCCTTATATAATTTAATATATTATAAATGTTAGATAGTACGAAATTATAAAAAAATGTTAAAAAAGTTTGATATTTTATAAAGTTTTTATCGTTCTTAAAAATGATACATGATTAGTAAATGACAAATAATAAAATGAAGACATTAATATTTTCAACAAAAAATTATAACGATACACATTCGAATTTATTTATTTTATGGGATAAATACTGTACAAGGTACAAAGACTATACTAGTTACCTTATGTTTAATAAATACATTTATTATATTATAAATTTATGTATTTAGTATATATAAAAATGCAAAATACTGTATAATAGAAAAACTGTTGGAGTTGGGGTAATTTTTTTTTTAGATTTTGCTATTTAATACTCTATTTTAGAGATTTTTTAAAAGAAGATGTCGAGGATGGTGTAATAAAATAACGGGTATACTATTTACATAACGAGTTTTCGCCAAACGCATAATGAGAGGTTGCTGACATCAGCAATCGATGACGGAGGTTGGCGATGGGAGGGTTGAGAGGGCAGTAGGATGGCGCGGTGGTTGTCGACTTCGGCTATTGGTGTCGGTGCAGACTGTCAATCGAAGGGAGGTACGTGGTAGGTGTTGCTGGAGGGGAACTCGAGGCTGCTGGATGTGGGAGGTGGCTGTCTGTCAGTCTGCTTGGGCCGATTGTTCTACCCAAGTCCGCTTCTTTTGCCGAGTGGGTTGGGCGGGCTGGGATTAGCCCACGTTTGCTTAGGTCTAGCTTCCGTCTTCAGCTATCAGTGTCGATGGCGCCATTGTCGTCTCTAACTCCCTAGTCATGTCGGTGGCTCGGCGTGTATTTGATAAGAAATTGACCGTCCATATAACAGGGAAGGGATATAACAGACCCCTAAATTAAACTCCGGTCCCATTAATTAAAGGGCTCGATCAAATTCGAGTCTTGGGAATTAAATGCACTAAATTTGAAATATGAACTTTTCCTCGCTTATACTCACCCATTTTAACATTTTTTCAGAAAGTAAATGTTATAATCGAGATAACGGATAACCCTGTAAAAGCCTATAAATTCTTTTGTTATAAGCCCATTTTTGCTGGCTTCTATCTTTTTATTGTCTCCTTGTCAATTTCTTTTGCTATAAATCACAGTTTCCTTTTTTTCCCTTTAGGGTTTTCCTCTCCATGGGTTTGAAATTTGGAATTGAATCCCTCCCAAATCTCAAATAAACTGGGTATCTATTTTACAGTATCAGATAGCAAGATCAATCTCAAAATCTCTAAGCAAAAAAAAAAAAAAAAAAAAGAGAAATTTTTATAAAAAAAAACTTCAAAATGATCAGTAGAAGTTTTTAATATGTTAATAGCCCAGGACCAGTGGAAAGTTACAAATATTTTGTTTTGACCTTTTTAGTAAAAAAATGTTGAGTGTTGATGCTATTGGGGTCTCCCTAAGCCTAAGGTGAACTCCAAATTGGGCTTTGCTGGGCTTGTCTCTGCTGAATGGTTTGCTGAGTTTACTTCTGATAATCTCTCATAGCTTAAGCACCTTGCATCCAATTCCTTCTGAATAATTTAAAAAAAAAAAAGAAAAAAGATTCATTAGATTTTCCTCATAAGAAAGATATGTATGAAAAAACAAATCTTCACAAATAATAGTTTATTAAGTAATTATAAACAGTCTCAAGGTTAGGGTAATTGTTTATTAATTGCATAATTTATAATTAATGCAGTGGTTAGAAAGCTAGTAATTGGAATCCTATGGACACATTATTTGATCACTCACACAATACAACAATTAAAAAAAACACTTGGATTCTCACACTCATAATTAATGTTAATCATCACCATTAAGTGAGCTGAAAAACATCAAATTAATATTCAGCATGCATGGATTTATATATTGACTGATTTCTCACTCCCTATATATAAAAAAAGAAAATACAATAGTATAACTTATAGTCCATATAATTTACAGACCAATTTTTTTTTTTTTTATGTGAGGAAAGCAATTCACTTCTTTAGACAGAAACGAGAAACTGGACAAACGGATAGATGAACTAATCATCATGTACATACTAATGTATTAATACATTATACATGTGTGTATTTCCTTTTTCTTTATACTTTAATTTGTGGGTTTTCTGTTTTTTAGTAAAGTATTTTTAGGGTCTTTTTCAAAGAGCTTTTCTACTGTATATTACCCTCTTTGGAAAGAGAATGACAATTATACCCCTAAGGAAAAAAAATAATATGGTTAATCAAAACATGACCAGCAAGTAAAAATATTCCCCACCTTTTGTAAGGCTTTTCTACTTTGCAGCAGGAGATATAGACTTTTGCATGAAAGCAAAAGGCAAAGGCAAAGGCAAATTTAAAGGCAAACCAAATTTTTTTTACTTGTAATTCAATTCCTTGAATTGTTTCCTTTTTCTTTTCTTTTCTTTCCTTTTCTACTTTCACTTTCTTTAGGTTGTTTTTATCACCTTTTCCTTTATCACCTTGCACTTTCTTTCATTCCCATAGGAATCATATATAATATCTTATAACTAACACAGCAATTATGATACCAAATGTTGCCACATTGGAACTAATTTATATTTAATTAGACCCTCCACAAATGCATACAAAATAAAGGTATCAATTAATGGAAAATTCACCTCAAGAGATTGCATGTTGGCTCCTGAATCTCTTGTCTTTCCATGCAGCCAAGCTTCCCTACTAAAAAAATTTAATAGCAAACAGATAAGGTAAACAAAAAAAGGAGAATAAAACTTTTTTTATTTTTCCACCACTCAGTGGAAGTCCAAAGAACTATAAACATAAAAAAGTAATGTAATAAAAAGCTACAAGAGTAAAGAAAGGGAGAGCATATGTATATATAACATATATTCATGCATGTGTAACTGAGAGAAAACAGAAAGCAATCTTTCACAAAATGTGAGTATAAGCTTCATTCATGTGTAAACTTTTTTTGTGATTTTTTTTGTTCTGATTTTTCTAAAAAAAAAAAGGAAAAAAAGAAGTGGAAATGCACCCATGTGAGCACAAGCCCAATTCCCCATGGCAAAGAGGAAGGAGGATCAGTTCAGAGGAAGCTTCATCAGATGGGTTACCATATTTTTCCAACCATTCTATTTTGTGGGCTCCATTTTTTGCTAAAGCTAAATGAGCCCACAAAATCCCCTTGGAAAGAGATTGATATATATATAATTTATTTATATATATAATATTATTAGATAGAATGAAATTTCAATAATTATTATGGAGGAGTGAGGTGAAATATTAATTCACAGTCAAACAAGTAACAATGAATCAAAAATGGTGAAGGCTAGCTAGCTCTCTAAAAGTATAACATAGTAGTAGTTTGCTTTATTTGCACTTTGCAAAACCATCATTGCAGTGTATGTTTTTATCATTTCTTGCCTTCTTTTTGTAGCTTCTTGTTTTTGAAAGTGTCTTCACTCTTTGATGCATAATGCATCATACATACTTTTATGCCCTAAGAAAAGGCCACAAGTGCTATATACTATATTTACTCAACTCTTAAGACTGAAGCTATAATTAATTAGGAAAGTCAAACCACTGATTAAATTTAATTTGCAGTACATAAAATACAGAAATTTACCTTGAAGAGTTGCTCCAAAGCCCATGGTTGTAATTAAGGTCTTTGTCTTGTTGCAGATGAGGTGGTCTTGGTTGTTGTTGTTGTTGTTGTTGAGAACTGCTAATGGGAAGCTCAGAGGCCTTCTCTGAATTCCAAAAATGTCCTCAGAAGAGGTGTCTGCTGATGACCCATTCTCAAATGCATCAGATTGTCCTTTACCAAACAGAGAAAAGCCACTCCTCAAATCTCAGTTTCACATTCATTGGTGAAAATGCTAAGCACATAACATAACCCTTTTTTTTGAACCTCAAAAAACTTTAAAAAAAAAGGGTAAATAAGAGATTCAAATAAAGACAGATGAATGGGGATGCACTAAATAGGTACCTGATGAAGCAGCTGCCCTATCTGTGGTCTTTACTGTTCTATACATCTGCAGTAAGATTACAGTTTCAAAACAATTTAAATCAGAAAAGACCCACAAAAAACAGCACAATGCAAAGTAACCATACATATGTTCATTAGTACAAATGGGGAAATTGTGTTACTTCCATAGGTTTAGCAAGTGCAAGTGCCTATATTTATATAAACAGCCCCAAAAAAGAAAAAAAAGGATTATCTGTTAGAGGCTTAATAGTTTTCTGATGCATTTTAGTAAATGAAGGTTAAAAAAAGAAGAAGAAACACATAAGCTATAAATGTACGGACAGACAGGCTAGGTAGCTGTAACTGTAAAAAGGCCTTGGAGTAAGAGAAGTTTATGAAGCTGTTTGATTTCATTTAATTTCCTTTTTACCTAATCAACAAAATCTGTTTTAACCATGGTTAAGAGTGGAAGCAAAGAACAAGGAAAGATGCAGAAGGAGAGAAAGAGGGGGGAAAACATATCATTGAGAAATGATGGTGTTTCTGTACTTGCCCCCCCTACTTCCAAATTCCCATATCTTGCCTATCTGTATGGAGATAATATTTTCTAAAGAAATTTTCTTTTTTTGTTCAATCAAGGAGAGGGGGGAGAAAAACTAATAATAAATGAGATGAATAGAGAGAGAGAATAAAAAATGATTAAAATCATCAGTGGACTGATCTGAGTATAATCTGATGAGGTTGTTTCAATTTGCTCAGAGATTTGTCTTACTTAGGGGGTTCTAGCTACCTTCTAATTAAGATCAATGGCTTATTGGCTTATTCCTAATTTAATTTACTCTCTCTCTCTCTATATACCTTGTTTGTTTCTCCTTTCTCTTTCCAAGGCAAGAAAAAGAAGCCATGACAGATCTAATAGGGATGATGAAGAAGCTCTCTTCACCCCAGGAAGAAAGAGAGGAAATTGAAAAAAATTCAACATTGGAATTTGAAGTGCAATGCACAGTTTTTGTAGTATCAAACTTTTCAATGATGTAAGATTGATGTAAAGAAAAGAAAAAGAAAAAAAAAGCCATTGGAAAGCTGAAGACTCAAAAAAAGCCCCCATTTGAAGAAATGCATTGCATCCCTTGAAGCTCTGCTGAAATTGGAAGCAGCAGAAACAAGAAACCTAAAAAGCCCTTTGAAAATTTCAGTCATGGAGTGAAAACTGAAAAAGGAAAGACTAAAGGAAGAGGGAATAATAAAAGGAGGGCAAAAGCTTATGCAGCAAATTAACAAAGGGCTTCAAGATTTACTGATCTCATTTTTTTTAATTGATTGATTTCAGTGAGAAATTAAGAAGGGGATTGATGAATGAAGCTTTGAAAGATCAAAATTTTCACCTGTAAATGGGACTTGACATGAGCCAAAGTGAGGTCCTTCACATCCATGAGTTCAAGCACCGACTTTGGTGTTGCTCCTATATAATAATAATAATTAATTAAAATCAAATCAGAATTTGAATTTCATAGATAATCACTGCAAATCAAAGCCCTAAAACCAAAACCCCCAAATCAAAACCCTAGAATGTATCCTCTTTGCTTGTAAACCTAAAATTGCTAAAATTAAAGGAGAATTAATTGGTTGGGATGGAGATGGAGATGGAGGTATATACTTTCATGGCCGCCGAGGAGCTCAACGGCGTGGACGAAGCGGGCATGGAGGGTAGAAGTCCAGCGCATACGTGGGGCCCGCATGCTCCGCTTGGCCGGGAACCTAGAAGAGGGCGAGGTTAAGAATCTGGACCTCATCATACCGCCATGATGGTGGTGGTGGGGCCCGTAGTAAGGGTTGACAGGGCCTCCATTGGCGTTGCCGGGTCCAAGCGACGTCGTTCTGGGTGTTGACGACGAGTCAAAGGGTGCAAATGGGAAGGACTGGAGGTGGTGATGGAGGTGGTGCGGCGGCGGAGGAGGAGCTGATGACGTCGCAGCAGCAGCAGGAGGTGGGTTTTGGTACACTGGAATGCCTCTAATGGGCCGGAGAAACCCCAGCTGGTCACCACCACCACCACCACCTCCTCCTCCTTGGTGGGGGTACAGTGGGTGCGGCTGTAGAGGATTGCTGCACCCGCTGCTGAGCAGCGGGTGGTGGTGGTAGTGGTGGTGGTGGTAGGGATGTTGGCTTGGGGCGTCTGATTGCATCCTTGATGGGTTTGAGAGGGAGAGATCAAAGGAGGAGGATGTGGTGGTGGTAGTGTTGTTGTTGCTGATGTCATGATGATGGTGTTTGGGTGCCATGGAGGAGGAGGAGGTGTGTCTGGAATCAAGGGCTCTTTTCCAGAACCCCAAATCCATCATCTGAACATGGTGGTGGTTGCTGTGGTGGTGGTGGGGAGTGGGGTGATCTTCATCATCTTGATCTTGATCTTGATCTTGATCCTCAGCAAGGTGGTGGCGCTGGTGTGAAGTGGGTCTCCTCCAGCTGCCTGCAGAAGTGGGTTTGTTGTTTGGAGGGCTGATTTGGAGGGACAGGTCAGGCTGTGCAGGAAATAACTCCATTTTTCTTCAAACTAATTCAATTCAAAGCTCCAAAACCCAAAAACAAAACTTTGAAGAGGGAGATCTGGGATTTGAAGTGATTAATAGGTAAATTCCCTGAGAAAAGGTGTGGGCTTTGTTTTGTCTGGGTGGGTTTTGGGAGGATTGAAGAGGGCTGAGGGGTTAGTGGGGAAGGGGGGAGGGGTTAGTAGTTGCAGAGGTTGAAGATGAGAGAGAAAGAGAGAATGAGAGAGGACAAGGGGGTATGAGAAGAGAATGGTTGTTTCTTTTGTATGAAGTATATGTGAGAAAATGACACTCCTTCAATGATCCTTTGAGGGATTTTTAGGGAGAGATAAGAGTGAGAGAGAGAGAGGAGTGTATTTTGTTAATGTGGACGTGGGGGTAAGAAAAAGGAGGAGGGTGAAGGGCAAAAGTGGGGATGAGATTGAAAGGGGAAAAAAGGTAAATATGTTGGGCACTTTGAGGATTGCTATGTTTTTATTCTCATTTTTAACTTCTTGCTTTCTACTTTCATTTTTATTTTATTTTTCCTTTTTTTTCTCTCCACCAAATATTTTGGGTAAGTTACCCACTAGAACTGTGGCAACTTGATTGTAAATCTATATTTTTAATTAGATATTGAGTGTGAATTATAAGGACTGAGGATTTAAAAAAGAAGAAGCTAGGGAGCACTTTCGATGTGAAAAACATAAGTCTAGTATATAAAATCAATGGAGTAATCAGTCGATTTTACAATAAAATCTCACTAGATTTTTGTGTTGAACTACTAATGTATACGGCACACGACCCTATATAATTAATCTCAATGGACTTCAGTTTGTTATAGAACAGTTAGCCAAACTGTTTGACTCTTGATCATAACATCTCTTGATCAATGGACTTAGACATTGAACTCGTGCACTTGATCCCTGGTCATCAATCCTAATGAACTTCAGTAAGCACTTTAATCTTCTTATTGACTTACCCTATACAAAATAGAATAAACCAATGGTTTCAAGGAAAAAAATAGAAGAGGGTAATCATTTATGGTTAGGGGAGGGTGTTCAATTAATTAAAATAATTGAAACATGATCTTAATGTGTAGGAGAATTAAGACATTTTACTTTAGAGGGTTATAGTTAGGGGAAGAGGTACGTGCTAATAGCAAAATAGTGAGGGCTGAGATTTTCAACTATGTTTCAATTAATTTAATTAATTAAATTAATTTCCACCCCTCCTAGGATCACTTACAGAAATTAATAGATTGTACCTCATCTATAGAGTTCTTATCTAAGAAAATTAATAAGAAAGGACATGCCTATTCTCATCGATCAACTAATCAATTAACAGATATTGAAACTTTTACATTCTTTTGGTTGGTGTAAATACATTGTCATTGATGAGAGAGTTATCATCTTAGTAGTATTTTACCCATTTAGAAAAAAAGCTATAGGAATTTACTATCATAATATATGATATTGCAGAGATGTAGTTTGGCTGAATTCGCATTAATTGTATTGAGATGTTTATAATATTTACTATACATATATATTAGCCACTTTTAATTATTATGAATATAAAAAAAATTATTATGAATATAAAAGAAATATTTCTTATAAATTAATATAGAAATACTGTACTTAATGTCTTTTCACTATTAATTGCATGCAAATATTCTAATATTCATACAATATATATTCATCTTTACTATTGGCTAGCTACTACTATATACGGAGTATATTTTAAGTATAGTACTAACCCGTCTTAAATTTGACATTATTTAATTAAAATTTATTCATATTTAAAATTTGACATAGTCACTATTATTCTAAGAAAATTATTACAAATATAACTATTTCAAATTTAATGTGGTACTTTTCCGAAAAAATACGGTTAGAGCATCCCCCACGGCCGGTCCCGTTCCGGTAGAGTTGAAGGAAAACTCTACAAAGGTAGAGTTTCCTTTTCCTCTCTCAAAAATTAAAATAAAAGAAAAAAAAATGGGGATGGGGGTGGGGGAGAGAAAGGAGGGGGGAGGATTTTTAACCACTGATTTTAAAATCAGTGGTTGAGATCCTCTCAACTTTACACATAGAGTTTTTCACAAACTCCACCCAAACTGGATCCCCCAACGGTGGGAGCCAATCTCCCCATTTTACTTTTTTTTTTTCATTCAATTTGGACAATTTAAACATTGTGGACAATCTCTACACTTTTAGGTCCTTCAATATATTAGAAATCTTCCCAAATTTGAAACCAATTAAATGATGTCACGTGCCCCTATAATAAATTATTTTTCTTTCTTTTATCGGGGGTGAGATGGAAAAAGTACCGTGGTTTGCAGAACCCAACTATTGTTGGAAGTGAAAAATGAATTAGAGAAGATTGAGAATAAAGTTTGTGAAAAGTCATGAGTTGGACGAATGAAGAAAGGAAGAGAGAAGTTTTGGGACACTTCGCCATTAGGAATGCTAAAACTCGGTTTTAACATAGAGTAACAATGATCGACCAATTGAACATATTGAAAGAAAAATAGGAACAATAATAAAAAGTGAGCTAAAAATGATTCTGAATCTATAATCTAGATCCTAATTAAATTGGCAGTATATCGAAGGTGTACCCCACTGACTTATATAAGGCTTGTTATGCTCAACTTTCGATGTGGGATTTTTTTTGGTCTCATACACATCTCTCAACAATACATTAAGAAATTTGATATTTTCATTCATACCTTAATGATTGAAATAAGCTTTGTGATTTTCACATAAGAAAAACAAAGGGAAAAAAATAGAGCTAGATGTGTTTATTCTCACCAAAAAAATAATTAACATGACTGAAAATTATTTAGCTTCAAGTATTTAAGTTCGATAATGCAGAGTGACAGATGTGTGGATATAGATATCAAACATCGGATTCAAAGAGAATGGCAGACGTGGAGGCTAGGGTTGCGTCAGGGGTTTATGCGATAGGAAAGCATGTGCCCTCAAAGTTCAAGAGGAAATTCTACAAAATGGTAGTTAGGCTTGAATGTTGTATGGGGCTAAGTGTTGGGCGACTACGAAGGCACAAGAGCGAATGCTTATGGTGGCAAAGATGAGGATGATCAGATGCATGAGTGGATTTACTAGACTCGACAAGATCAGAAATGAAGTTATCCGCGACAAAGTAGGAGTATGTCGTATCCGAGATAAGTTACGGGAGTCAAGGCTTTGTTGGTTTCGCGCGCCATGTGCAGAGGAGAGACCTGAGCGAGCCAATACGCAACTGTGACAGTCTGGAGATCGATAGAGTTCGACAGAGCAGAGGGAGATCGAAGAAGAGTTGGAGGGAGGTGAGACAAGATTTTGCCCTTCTGAATCTTAACGAGAGCATAGTTATGGATAGAATACATTGGAGGAGCATCGTTCATGTAAGAGAGGGTTACACTGGGCCCCCGGGGTGTTGTAGTAACACCCCCCCCTCCCGGTTCTCACACCATGTCATCCCTTAATCTTCTTCCTTAGTTTAATTTGTTATACTTGTCCTTTTGTGTTTTTCTATGATTATATGTTGGTGTCTGAGCTACTAGGAAACACTCTCTCGACATATCGAGGAAATAGTGCATACAACTTGACCCTCCGGACCCAGATCCCGCGAGAAATTGAAAGTGTTGTTGTTGTTATACTTCACTACAACATATATTAATTCTAAAATGATATATTAAAATATAATTTATGAAGAAAGGTAATAAAATTAGTAATGTGTAAACCCATCTATGCATGGGCTTGCAATGTACATAGCCCACACATATATACCGATCACAATCAATTTTCTAAAAGAATGTCTTTAATTTGATTAAATAGCATTTGCCATTTATCAGCGAAATAGTACGTATCATGCCAACTAATTAAATTGAAGCAATTTTCAATTTTGTGTGTTATATCAACAAAACAACGTACAGTTGTATTGTATTATAAACCTTCAAAATGAGGTTGAAAAAGGAATAGTACAGTGGTCCAATATTTATATTTTCGGATGAGTAACATGCTAAGGTATAACATGTACGATATGCAAATCAAAGCCCCAATTAACTTACACTTCTATTACACACCTTAGTTAAGACAAAGTGTACTTATACCAAATGGTCCATCCATTTACATATTCGACCGGGACACACTTACTCAAATAGTATATGTATAGATATAGATAATTGTCAAAGTTCGATGTTGCCTC
Organism: Persicaria maculosa; assembly: GCA_963922045.1. NCBI lineage: Eukaryota > Viridiplantae > Streptophyta > Magnoliopsida > Caryophyllales > Polygonaceae > Persicaria > Persicaria maculosa. The sequence goes on along the minus strand of OY998255.1, from coordinate 76,002,683 downwards.
TCTAAACCCACGCGGAATGAGTTTGGGATGGATCGACACACCTTCTAACCAGTATGATAGATGTTATCAAAAATATGATGAATCGCAAATCTAGTGTTAAGTTTGTCTGGGTCATGTAACGAGGTGGTTCATATATCTGACCTTAATTCGAACAAACAAGACCAGTTGTTTATCTCATTAGATATATGATCGAGAGTATGTGGGTGTGAGACTATATGGCCACAAATGGCTCGGTGAGTCGGTGACATAGTTGGGTTTAAGAGGGGTATTTTGGTCTTTTAACACGCTCAACTTGCACCTCTCTCAACTGCATATATGTGTGTAACAGATGCGAAAAAATCAGTTTAATTTTGGTTTTCTTAACAGAACTTCGATTGTAATCTCTCTCTTTCAATGGAGTTTGTTTGAGAATTTTTCCTTTTTTGTTGTTCAATCTTCCATGGTTTTCAGTCGATTTCATCTTCTTCAAATGGTATCAGAGCACTTTGATTGGCGATCGATTGTGTTTGATTCGTCGATTTCCGGTGTTGGTTACATAGATCTTTGCTGTTTGGTTTTTCATTCTTCGATTGTTTTTCGCTCATCATGGTTGGTCGTGATACTACGTCTCTTCCAGGCCAAGGATCAGGTGTTGGAGACGATGGAAATGGTGTTAGGAGAGGGATGTTCGTTTATGTCACTCCTCCAACGACTGGTGGTGGTAATAACAGAGCATGGAATGTGAACGAAATTCAATTCAATGACATAATGCAAAGTATGACCGGTGCACATGCCAATCCTTATTTTCTATCCAATTCAAATCATTCAGAAATGATCTTAGTTTCTATGCATTTTAATGGCTCGAATTTTACTAGCGGGAGCCGAAGTGTGAAAATGGCTTTAGGTGCTAAAGTGAAGTTAGGGTTTATAACTGGAAGTTGTGTGAAACCAGCTCAGAACAGTGAGGATTTTGAGAAATGGTCGAGAGCTGATTCTACGGTGATGTGTTGGCTAATAAATTTCATGACAAGTGAAGTTGTTGAAAGCTTCATGTATGTTGAATCCGCTAAAGAGCTTTGGGATGAAATTAAAGAACGATTTTATGAATCAAATGATCCCTTAGTTTATCAGTTAAGGTGTGATCTAGCTAATCTCAAACAAGAAAACATGTCTTTTGGTGCGTATTTAATTTGGAAAGTTAAAAATAATTTGGGATGAATTGCAGTTGCTTGATGTTATCCCCAGCTACACATGTGGTGGTATTAGTCAATGTGTGTGTGGCTTGTTGAAAAAGATGCTTGAAAGAGAAGAGAGAGGAAAGAATATGCAATTTTTGATGAGCTTAAATGATGTATATGAACATCTTCGTAGCAATGTGCTATCTAAAGATCCAATGCCAGGAATTCATAAGGCTTTTCAAATGGGTGTTTAGATTGAGAGATCAAAGGGAGTGACTGGAATTAATCAGGGTGATCCTAATGCTCTAGCTGTCAATATATTTAGTCAATTTAAGATTGATGCTAATGCTGTGAACATGTTTAAGTTTGGGGAATAGTCTAAACAGATGGATCAAAACAGGAGAGATTTTTAGAAGGCCAAATTTGACAGAAAGTGTGATCATTTTGGTGAACGAGACCACACTAAAGACTATTGTTTCAAGCTAATTGGTTAGCCTGAGTGGTTCGGGGGGCCAAAGGAAGATGATATACCTAAGGCTTCTGGCAAGTTTGCTGCACAGATGAAGTGTGCCCAGCAGAAGAGTTTTTTTGATCATTTTGATCATTCATATGTTGATACTAAGCCAGATCAAGCCCATGTTTAATGCTGAAAGTGTTGACAACTTAGCAAATAAGGTTATGGTACACTTTGCAGGTACCTTAAGTGTTTCATTTCTTATTGGTATTGATAAAGCTCAAAATGATGTGTGGATAGTGGATTCTGGTGCCACATACGTACCACATTGCTTTTGATAGATCTATTTTTTATGAGATTCATGATTTTAGTTTTGTTATCAGTCTTGGTCTACCTGATGGAAAGTGTATTTTAGTTTGTCGATATGGTATTGTCAGGATAAGTAGTGTCTAAGATTATGCATGATTAGAACTTCAGATTTAGTTTTGATGTTATGGCATGTTGGTTACAAGACCTTACAACTAAGAATGTAATAGCTCGAGGCAATCAAGATAAAGGGTTGTATGTACTGAAGTCTCATGGGAAAGAGAAGAACCAGCTACAGTCTCTTAGTTTTCTGAATTCTGTTAGTTTGAATTGTAATAAGTTGCAGCTATTGCATGCTAGACTTAGCCATATAGGCTTTCTTAAATTTCAGCATATTCCAGATTGTAAGACTGTTGATGTCAAGGATTTTGCATTTGATAGTTGTGCTATGACTAAAGCTCACAAGTTGTAGTTTGATACAAGTACATCTTTGGATGACATTCCTTTTCAGTTGATACACATCGATGTTTGGGGTCCTTATAAGACTCCATCTATGTGCAGAGCCAAGTATTTTCTAACTGTTTTGGATTATCATACTAGATCTACATGGGTATTTTTGATGCAAGATAAGATGCAAGTTCTTAGAATTGTAACTAGTTTCCATGATATGTTTGATAATTAGTTCCAAACATCTGTTAAGATGATTAGAACTGATAATGGGATTGAATTCACTCAAAAAGGATGTGTTGAGTTGTTCAGATCTAGGGGCATTATTCATCAAAGATTTGCTCCTGGTGTGTATGAGCATAATGACAGGGTAGAAAGAAAACATAGGCATTTGCTTAAAACTGCTCATGCTATTAGATTACATGTTGGTCTTCCCATCAAAATTTGGGGAGATTGTGTTTTGAGTGCTACTCATTTTATAAATAAATGTCTTCTCCTGTACTACATTGGAAAACCCCTTTTGAGTTGTCGTATAGGGTTGCTCCAAGGTATGATTTGTTAAGGGTTGTAGGATGTTTGTGCTACAATGCTCTTCAACCTAATGATCCTAAGGATAAGCCTGGGACTACTGCAAGGAGATGTATCTTCTCAGGTTATCCTCTTGGCCAAAAGTCCTACAAGTTGTTTGACTTAGACAAAAAGATTGTGATTGTTAGTAGACATGTCATGTTTAAGGAACACATTTTTCCATTCAAGCAGTTGAGTTCCTCAGTTCCCTCTCATGCATCTTCTAATCCTCTATGTATTGAGGATGATGGGGATATTTTGTCTAGGTTTCTTGATTTGTCTTTGCCTGGATATGTTGATCCTACGTCTCCATCATATCCTAGCACAGCTTCTAATTCTCTCGCATATGCCAGACAATAGTCTAGTTCTAGCACTGATAATGACATAATTGTAAGAGACTTCTTGTCTCCTGATGATCAACATATTATGCTTCGAAGACATGTGACCAAAGCCTGCTCGTTTTCAGGACTACATTTTCTCTAATCTCCCATCCAGAGGTGGGCAGAAGGCTTCATCTTTCTCTGAATCCTTTGTTGTCTTCTCAGTTCAACATTTAGCTCATTTGTCCTTCTCTTTTATTAAATATTTTGTCAATGTATGTGATACTTTTGAACCAAATTCCTATGCTCAAGCCAAGGGAGTGCCAGAATGGGAACAAGCTATGGTTTCTTAATTAAAGGCACTCACTGACAATCATATTTGGTTTGTTACACCTTTTCCTCAAGGCAAAAAGGCTATTGGGTGTAGATGGATTTTCAAGATCAAATATAGACCTGATGGCTCTATTGAGAGATTCAAAGCAAGGATAGTAGCTAAGGGATATAACCAAGTTAAGGACAAAGATTATAAACAAACTTTTTCTCCAATAGCAGAGTGGTCAATTGTGATGGTTATCTTGGCTCTTGTAGTCTGCAAAGGATGGGTTTTACATCAACTTGATATCAACAATGCTTTCCTCCATGGTTTTAGAGGAAGAAGTTTATATGTAACCTCCTTCAGGGTTCAGTGTTCCGTTGGTCATTTATGCAAGCTAAAGAGATCACTATATGGTTTAAAACAGGCCAATTGGTAATGGAATTATGAATTGACTAAATTCAAGCTTAGGCTTGGATTTGTTCAGCCAGCTCATGATTATTCTTTGTTTGTTAAATCTGGTGGTGGTACCATGACTGTGGTATTGGTTTATGTTGATGACATGTTGCTTATGGGAAATTCGAGCTCAGAGATTGTTTCAAACCAAAGCTGCTCTGTATAGGGAATTCACCATCAAGGACTTAGGAGTTGCTAGATATTTTTTGGGCATGGAAATTGCTCGGTCCTCGGCTGGTATTCTATTGAGTTAGAGGAAGTATGTGCTTGACATATTCAGAGATGCTCAAATGGAAGGATGCAAGGTTAATGATTTCTAATGCAACATGGTGTTAAATTGTCACCACTGAGTGGTGATCCTATTCCTAATCCAGAGGACTACATGAGATTAGTTGGGCGCTTATTGTATCTCACTCTGACTAGGCATGACATCTCTTACACATTACAACAGTTAAGCTAGTTCTTGCAGAATCCTCTCAAGCCACATTGGGATGTTGTCAATTATCTTCTTAGATACCTCAAGGGTAGTTTCAACTATGCTCTATCTTATCTTGCCTCTTCCTCCCTCACAGTTCAAGCGTTCAGTGACACTGATTAGGGAAATTGTCTTGTTACAGGCAGGTCCTTATCAGGATATTGTGTTTTTCTCGGTTCTTCCTTGATATCCTGGAAAACTAATAAGCAAAAGATTATGTCTAAGTCTTCAACTGAAAGTGATTATAGGAGCATATCAGCTGTAGTTTGTGAGCTTGTGTGGCTACAAGGTTTGTTATTTGATTTGGGCATCTCAGTGACTCTACCAATTACCCTCAATTGTGATAATAAATCTACCCAATAACTGGTTGTGAATCCAGTTTTTCACGAGAGAACAAAACATGTTTGTATTGATTCTCACTTCATCAGAGAGATGGTGCAACAAGGTTTCATCACAACTCGTCATGTCTTCTCTTCTTTCCAGATTGCAGACATTCTTAATAAAGCTCTAAGGGCTAAGCAACATTTGTTTTCTCAGGTCCAAGTTGGGCCCATTCTTTCCTTGTATAGGTCCAACTTGAGGGGGGTATGTGAGACTATATGACCACATATGGCTCGGTGACTTAGCAGGGTTTAAGAGGGGTATTTTGGTCTTTTAACACACTCAACTTGCACCTCTCTCAACTGCATATATTTGTGTAACAGAGGCAGGAAAATAAAGGTTTCGTTTTCTTAACAGAATTTCGATTGTAATCTCTCTTTTTCAATGGAGTTTGTTTGAGAATTTTACCTTTTTTGTTGTTCAATCTTCCATGGTTTTCAACCGATTTCATCTTCTTCAAAGTGGGGTTGGATTATAAATGGTTAAATTTATACTAGAATTTTTCTTTTTTCAAGGCCCAAGTAAAAATACGGGGTGCCCTTAACACTTAACACCCAAAAAAGGAGAGATTGTTTATCTCAAATTAGATATATGATCGAGAATGTATGAGATTGGATTACAAATGGTTAAATTTATACTACGAGACTTGGATTGACTTGGTTTATAGATCTTTAACACTTAACCATTGTAACTTGGATCTTACAATTATGCAAATATATGAATTCAGCTATGCCTACCTAAAGAGGATCATGTTATTGTTACGATGATTATCTCATTATAAATGCATGGTCGTTGTCAGCGATATTGGAAGTCGATGTCAACAAAGCAGCTACTCTCCGATATCCAAAGTCAGAATGTCTTTTATGGCCATCCAAGCTACTCTACCTCATTTTCCACAACCGAAGTACTTGAGTTGATGATATATATCTCACCCTTCCATGTTTCTATTTTGTATATTGTTCTTATTTTTGTTGGTTTTTGAGGTTTTGATCCTCCTCAAATATTATCTTGTTTCTAATTGTCCATATGCACCACTAGATAGTGGCCAGTTTTTTTTTTTTTTTTTTTGGTTTTTAGATAGTTTTTTCGAAAATCTCGGTGATTACCCGCTAAATGTTTCTATTTGTTGTTTGTGTATTCTATATTATTTCTCCTATTTGATCATCAATTTTTTGTATGCGGTCTCTTGTGCCTTGACAATCTATGAATAAGTGAATCGAGTCTTTCTCATATTGGTTGCATAGGTTACAAGTTAGGGGGATCGCCACCCCTCATCAAGCTTATTGTAGCGGACTTAGATTGGCTATAACCCACCCCTTTTTTAAAAGAGTAAAAATAGATCAAAACTTCGAAAGTGTAAGGCCATGTTAACAATATAAGATCGCTTATTGCATAACATAAAACTATCTTGATCTATTCAAGTTTTTATTTTTAGTTCTATTTTGGCTAGATCCAACATATGTTCGTTGTCAAGTGCAAATTACACTTGAGAAGTGTTGAGAAATTTATTATGTGAGTGTCCCTCCTACATTGATTATCAAATACTAAAAAATAAGTGAAACTCTATACAATAGTTTAACCATTTGTGTTAATTGGTAGATTCCAACCATATAACAGTAAAAAGAATAATAAATTGATATAATTCGATATGTGTTTGTTCTGAGTTAACAGACCATCAGATATTTTCGGACCCTAGATAGCCGCTCTTTATTTATCAAATTCAAAGATGATCAGATATTTCACATATTTCGTGGTGGTGGAAGGGTGTAGTAGATAGAGCAGTAGAAATTAAAAAAAAAAAAACCTAAAAAACTGCAAAAACATGGGTTGATGATATAAATTTTGGTCCCATATTGTAGCGGCAATTTATTAATTGCACTTGCATAATTGCATTATTCTGTTCTCTCTCTTCAATCTACTCACTAGAATTCCCATTGCACTGATTTCAGTATTTCACAATCATCCAAATTGCATTTATGTTTATTTATTTGATGGGCTCTATCTAGCTTTCATTTCTTATGCGTACTTCATCATTGTTTAATTTATACTAATCTCCTAATAATGGTTAAATATAAAAGGTAAGTAAATACGTACTAAATTTTATGATTGATTTTTTTTTTTGATTAGGAAAGAATTCGGGTGAGCTCGCTCTACCCGATGACATCCTTACGGATGAGGTCTAAAAGACCAGAATCTTTGTGAATATCGACACCCCAGACATAGTGGCAAAGATGTCCAACCTTATCCGCCACTCTATTGCCTAATCGGGGAACACGAAAGAAAGAAACTTCTTTCATAGTCGATATTAGAAGTATAACATCTGATAAGATCAGTTCAATTTCCCAAGGACATTTAGATTTTTTATCTAGGTGGTTTATGATTATCACGGAGTCACCTTCAAAGTGGAGTTTGTCAATACGGAGTTGTAGAGCGTGGTGGATTCCCAGTTTAAGAGCCAGAGCTTCCGTTTTCAAGGGGCTTTGAGTTCCAAGTTTTTTATAGCAGATGTGTATAGGACGACCCTCCCAATCCCGGATTATAGCTCCAGCAGAGCTGACATTGTTTGAAATTGTGGATCCATCAAAATTTAGTTTGAAAGTTCCCTTAGGAGGCTTGCGCCATGTAATGTTAGTATTCTTTCTTTTCGTCCTTGGGTGCTTGAAGGTTTGTGTGCATAAGGGGATGTCCTCATCCAAGCTAAACTCGAAACGAGAAGTTTTACTCCAATTCTCCTTATGGGTTTTAATAATATGTAATGAACTGTCTCTATAAGGTATGGGGACTTGTTTAAAAACAAGTTGGTTTCGAATGTACCAGGCCGTCCACCAAGCAAATGCAAGCTCCACCTTGGCAACGGATGAAAGCTTGTTTCCAATGAACGAAATGATAGGTTTTATCTCATGTGAATGAATTATCATACTTGATATTGTTGAGTTTACCTGAGTAGGTAAACGAAAGAGAGAGCGCACATATTGACATTCTAGTAAGAGGTGAACATCATCTTCAACTGCACAGTCGCACAATTTACATGTGGAAGGAATAGAAGTCCCACGTTGGGCAAGCCTGACGGTAGTTGGGAGGCCATTCTGACAAACTTTCCATAGAAAATTTTTGATCTTAGGTGGAATATCCAAATTCCATATCCAGACGTTATATATTGTTTATGTTCAAAGAGGATTGAGCTGTGATAAGTTTGTATGCACTCGACGTGGTGAACCAACCAGCCCTATCAGGCCACCAATATAAACGATCCTCAAAAGGAGAAACGGGAAGTGGAATGTCCAAGATTTCTTTGACTATGTCATTTGGTAATGCATTTCTGAGTTTTTCCGTCCACCATCTACCACCTAAGATATAGTCACTAACATTTTCCTCTATGTTATTATTTTGGGGGCAGTCCTCCCTAGATAACAGAGAGGAGGTTGTAATCCAATTATCCGTCCAAAATTTGATAGACGCTTCATTTCCTACTGACCAAATAAGACCAGTCTTAAATCCAATTTTATGATTGATTATGATCAGTGTTCTAAAAATCGCGCCTAGGCACCGCCTGGGCGCTAGGCGGCAGGGCACCTTAGAATTTTTAAGCCGCCTAGACCCCGCCTAGGGGACGCCTAGTCCCGCCTAGCCCGACGATTATTCAATTATAGCTTTTTAGGCATGTGATTAGTTAACTTAGGGTTTTTTATCCCCCATGTCTGGATATATTTGTTCTTAAATCGAACCTATGGTTTTGGATTTTAGAAGGTTTAAAGTTACTAATTGAATGCCTACTTTTGCGCTTATTTACTTTAATGATGATAGTTAAACACGACAAATTTGGGTTTATGAGTGATATTATGGATTATTATTATATTCTATGAATTATTTACATCTGTTATGTGTTAAAATATAAGGAAATAATTAAGTTTGTTCTAACTCCGCCTAGGCACCGCTGATAGCATGCATTTAGGTAGGCATAATAGGTTGCATTTAGCTTAGTTAAGATGCATTTCATGGATTGATTAAGTACAATTTTCATATTTGCTCTCTATGTTAGTGGAGTCGGAATCTACACACTTTTATTGATTATTTCAGGTAATCGTGGATCCGATGATGAGATAGGAGTCGTTAACGCATTAGATGAGAATGTCTAGTTGATCGGAGAAGCTTACATGAAGATCTCAAGAGGTCCTGAGAAGAAGAAGCAAACCTAAACGAAGAACAAGTCTGCAGAAGTTGTCGCCAGACATGCTGAACTTTTTTTGCACTTTCTGGAGGCCTCGGTTGTCCGATTGACTATTATGAGCATGCGTTGGAAAGCTATTTCAAAGAGCTATAACTTTCCTGTTGACAAGAAGAGCAAATTTAAGACGAATTTTCCGTGAAAGGCCCCTGGCTGCGGCCGCAGCACCCTTGCGGCGCCCGCGGCCAATCAATTGCAGCGGGGTACGAAGAAACAGTGTGCGGCGGGCGCAGCACCTATGCTGCGCCCGCAGCATTGGTCATCAACGCAGATGCGCAGCGTTTTAAATATAAAAAAACCCTAGACCTATTACTTTATTTTATGGCCGACTTTGGATGATATTTAAGGCCACTTTTAGTTATTTTTCCATAACTTCTATTCTATTCTATTCATTAGACGCTTTAGAGATTTTGAGCGATGTCTTCCATGAGAAACTAAACTCATCTATCCTGCCTGCAATTTGAAGCTTTATTCGGATTGATTGTGAGTTTCTAATTGTCGTTCCTTATTTCCTATATTTGAATGTTTCAATTTCTTTGTGCTTGATTGTTTATTGATTTGTTCTATCTTGTCTGGCCAACTTGTTAGATCAATTCAATTGCTAAGGTTTTGTAGATTCCTGGTTGCGAACCTTAACCTAAGTGGCAAACTTGTTCCTTTAGGGCTGGTTGAACTAATTAAATGAGTAGGAAGTTGAATGTGTTGTTAAATCCCTCTTTAGGGACTGCAAATACCTTGGCTAATCTCTGAACTTAAAGCTATCAATTGGGTTAAATCCTTCTCTAGGGACTGTTCGATTGATAAGGGTTTCTAGGACTGGTTGGACTAGTAACTATATTAGGTCGGGACAAGGGCATTCATAGGAAACTTAATAGGACGAGAAGAAGTTACAAGGATCACTTCAATCCAATAAAGTGGAAAATTGTAGGTAGAATTGCTTCTCTAAATTGTCTAAAACAAATTCCTTTACTTTGCTTTCTTTACTTCGCTTTGATAAAAGGCGGAACTTTTACACACTCAAAACCCCCTCTTTGTTTACTTGATTGACACTAGAATCACACTTGAATAATAATTTTCCTGTGGGATCGACCTCTTGCTTATTGCTATACTAGTTATAGGTTTGAGATTTACTTTGGCGGATCAACGACAGGTTTTCCCTCCGTCAACCGCCTGGTAGGGCTGTTACTTGAGCCGAGTAGCTCGAGCTCGGCTCGGGCTTGGCTCGAAAAAAGCTCGACTCGGGCTCGCTCGAATTAAATATGAGCCAAGCTTGAGCAGAATTCTGAGCTCGAGCTCGGCTCGAGTAGCTCGTATAGCTCATTTTATGGGTGAAATTACAGTTCTCCCATTATGTTTTATTTAACCCCATGTAAATAGGTTTTATTTAACCCCTTGTAAATAGGGCGTATATCTCGTTTCATAGGTGAAATTACAGTTCTGTCCCTAGGTTTTATTTAACCTCTTCTTCTAAAGAGTCTGTCAGCCGCTTTGCCTTTTGGACTCCATTCACTTTGAATTACAGATCTACATTTTGTGAGTAGCTCGAGCTCGACTCGGCTCGGCTCGAGAAAATGAGGCTCGAGCTCGAGCTCGGCTCGTTTGTAAACGAGCCAAGCTTGAACACCCACTACTCGAGCTCGTTAGCTCGTATATCAGCCCTACCATCTGGGCACCCGCCTAACCGCCTAGGCGTTAGGCAGTCACCCACCGCCTAGCGCCTTTTAGAACATTGATTATGATAATGATAAATGAGAAAGTTGTGGCAAACAAAAACTAAAATAAATTAAATGTTTAAATTAATTGCTTACATTTATTAAAAAGAGAAGGAAACCAACGAAGAACAAGATATATCGTTAATGTACGTACGTTTATTAATTATTAATTATATACCTTTAATATAGAATTACAGTGTATATTGACTATTTAGTACATTAAATTCCTCTTTTCTCTCTAATTTTCTAGAGAGAGATCGAGTCCCAACACCCTTTTGGGCAATAGAGATCTCCTACATCACATTATGTAACACTTGGTGCATCACTTAATTATTTTGTGTATAATTTAACACTGAAAATAAAAATAAAAATTATATTTATATTCCACACACTTATATTTACATGTTTATAAAAATTTGTCATGAAAAATTATTATTTAAAAATTATAAAAAAAATATTTTTCAATATAATCAATCTGTTAATTATATGTAATTTTCAAAATGATTTTTTATGATGAAAATTCATAAATATGTAAATATAAGTGTATGAAATATGAATATAATTTTTTTTACTTTTTTAAACGTTAAATTGTACATAAAATAATTAAGTGAAGCACCGAGTGTTTCACCGTGTGATATAGAGGATCTTCACTGCCTTTTGGGACCTCCGCCCCCATTCAACACTACCTCTTCCGTGCCACCTTCTTCCAACTCGGTGTCGGAGTCAGATCACCCTCTCAATTGGCCTTTGAACCACCGTCCTCTTCTCTCTCTCGTTTCTAGAGAGATTCCCCCCTTCAGGGCCTCTATTCCCCTTTAACACCACCTCTGCCGTGCCGCCTTCATCCAACTCGGTGCTGAAGTCAGATCGCGCTCTTCGGTGGCCTTTGAACCACTATTGATGGGGAATCTCACGCCGAAGGGTGCCCAATCACTACGAATAGGTAGTCGAATTCGATTCCGCAAACGCCCGAATCTCATGAACGTCATTGCAACCACGGGTATCGATCCTTGTAGAATCTCACGACAAGAACAGATCCTCAACATCGCTTCTCACGATCCTTAGTGTTCGAATATGTCGAACGGTTGAAAGCTTCTCGCCAAATATCCATAAGAAATTAAATCAAATCAACAAGTATTTCGATCTTTTGGAACAAAGATTGCAATTTCGAACCACTGATACGATGAGACAAAATATGCAAACCCAAAAGATATGATGGAATAAGACTCAACAAATCAAAATACATTAATAAAGCACTTTAAATGAAGCTTCTCTGAAAAATATACTAGCAAAACCTGAAAATCTATGGGTTAAAATCATCAAAGAAAAATACAAGGATTCGACCCTATGGGAATATGAAAAGAAGAAACAAACATCTTGGCAATGGACAAAACTTGTTGAAATAAGGAAAGACTTCTACGATGGTTTTATTTGATAAGTATAAAACGGGAAAAGTATAAGATTCTGGAAAGATGAATGGATGAAGTGAGGGAAATTAATGGGACAACAAGCGCCGAATTGTACCATCAATAAGGAAGTTAAGGTCGAACGATATATTGGAACAAAAAAACATTGGAAAGTCAACCAGCTATTAAAAAAAATCGTAAAACATTGTACAAAAGATCTAAAATATTAGAATCCCGTCAGCAGAGATTGAAGATCGAATTTATTGGAAGTGTCGCAATCCTAGACCAAATTACAAGACATTACTGAGCCCAAGAAAGTGATATCGCGTGGATATGGGATATGAAATGTTTCACAAAGGTCAAGAATTTCATTTGGAGAAGCAATTAATAGATCCCCAATGAAAAAAAGATTAGCGGAGAAGGTGGTGGCAGTGCCGACCCTTACTTGCATATTCTGTAATCATACAAAAGAGGATGTTGAACACCATTCACTAATTGTCCTCTTAACATGATTAAAAAGATAGACAACAAAATCAAACGAATTATACAAAGTGTGAGCAAAATAGATGAGAATATATGACAAATTACAAATGATATATTCGTCAAGCTTGACAAATCTCAAAAGGACACTATTGCTACTACTTGATGGGGAATCAGTGAAAGACGCGTTCAAAATTAACTTTGATGGCTCTAATCTCCCTTTCGGATTGGCAACTGCCAGCCTTGACGGCTTCAAATACCTTCAATATCATCCTTTTCATAATAAGAGTAATTACATTTTAAAACTCCTTATTTTAATGAATGAGAGAATAATATAATAAAAAAAATTGACTGAAATTTAGAAACCAGCATGACACATCGGCACAGTATGATGAATTGAACATTTTGGAAGTAACATCTAAGAGATTTCATGTGGTTATATTTTTTACTATGTCTTTATTAGTATATTTAAATGTTTAATACGAGTATTGATAAATAAATAAATAAATATCAAGGTAGATGTAGATAGGTATAGGTGAAAAGTAGGAACAAGGGAACAAGGGTGTATAGTAGAGGCTTGTGAGGGTCAATGTCAATAGTAACATGAATGCCAAACTTTGTAGTGTGTAGTCATTTCCCTACACCAAGGGAGCTTTTAAAGTTGGGAGGATGTCTTCCCCGATTTAACACTCAATTTTTCTTTTCATTAAAAATGAAATTAATTCTTTTTCTATGACCTCGGAAAATTAATTTGTCATAAATTATTATTATTATTATTATTATATATAGATACCTCTTTTTTTTAATTAAGAACATGTACAAATGATATATGTTTTTATGTTAGCTAGTTTTTGTTCATTTAATTATTTGGATAAATAAATTATCCATGTTTTTTTACAATAATGAACAAGATAAATTAATAGACATTGGAGAATCGGGGGCTCGGAGCAGTTAAAGCCCCCTAGTTCGGAAGAAAAATCGGGGACAAAAATTTATATGTATTTTTTTTTTGGTAATTTTTACTGATTTTGGGGTTAAAGAGTATAAAATCATAAATATGGCTTAGCTTAGTTGGTACTTGGTAGAGATAAGTATTTATTACCTTAAAGTCATGAAGTTGAAATCTCTTTAATTAGTTTCACTTTTTTTTTATAATTTTCATCTCTCTTAGTGTCTTTCGACTAAAAATAACTAATTAAATTACAAATTTAAGGTTTTTTCTAATCTATTTAAACAATAATATTTTTTTATATATACATACAAAATATATTTCTCATTTTTTAATAATTTTATTTTAAAAAAATATACTAAAAATGTCTATTTAAATAACAAATTTTATTTTTTTTCCAATATATTTAAACAAAATAACTATTTTTCAAATCTATAAATATTTTAAAAGTGTTTCATATTCACGACCGAAGCGGTCAAACTATAAGACTCGTGGATAGTGTAAATATACAGGGGAAATGTCAAACAAGACTAAAAGCAGAGTCCATGTTTTAAGGTGAATAGTGATAGTAAATAGTACGTACGTGAAGGAATATAAACAAAGGATAGGATGCAGGCAAACCAGCAAAAATATAAATGGAGAGTAAATTAAGCATGGTCGGTCCAAATCATATGCCAACATGTATAAACATACATATCTGTTGTGATGTCTTGGGATTGTCCCACATCGAAAAACACGATAACCCGAGCCTTGCATATAAGTCAGTGGGCCACTCCTCCTATTGCCAATTGGTTTTAGGATGGAACCCCGCTGGTCTTGTGTGCTCGGCTTGGGTGCGCATATGCGCTCTGCCGTGTGGACCCCCCACGGTTATATGGCCCACCGAGATTTATCAATATCGTTTATTAATGACATCGTCCTCCTGCTCAATGTTCTAAAAATCGCTTGACGGTAAGGTAGGAGTATAGGACCTTTCAGAATTTGAGAATTAGATTTAGAGAGAGTAAGAGAAAGTCATGAAAACCGAGAAACTCGATCTTAGATTTCGATTGAAGGAAGTAGAATCAGTGATCTGTTATAGAGGAGGGATGATATATTGAGCTCAACACGTGCTAATCAAGTGAGTCACAAATAACAGAAAAAATAACAAACTCAAAGCCTTGATCAACAACTTTAGATTGACTCGATCTCAATATCCTCATCCACAAGAATGTTTTTAGGTGTTGGTCTAGTAAAGACTGCCCTCACCCAAACTCTTATTTATATATATATAAAGAGCAACTTGATCGCACGAAGGTATGAATCAGAAATTAAAATTTGGGTGGGCTTGATAGATTAAAATTATATTTATAATTTTCATTAACAAAACTCTTATTCTAATAAACAAATATATAATTTTTTTTATTAATTTTCTTCTTCTTGTTTTTTAATTTTTTTTAATAAAAAAATGGGACAAGGTAGAGCGGACCCAACCCGCCTCTAATTCTGTACCTGCTCACATGCTTCCTAGTGACCACTTCCCTTAGCTTATTTATCCACATTTTTCACAAGTAATACTCCTTTCGTTAATTAAAACTTGACGTTTTACTATTCACGCACACATTTTTATGTGTTAAAAACTATATAAAATATTAACTTTTTTAATAATTTCATACTTAATACAATTAAGTATGAATTTATAAAAAAAATGTATAAAAATATTAATATTTTATATAGTTTTTATTGTTCTAAAAAAGTGTGTCTGAATAGTAAACGACATGTTTTGATTAACAAAGGGAGTATTAGATTTCGCACTTCTATAAGCTCAATGAGATTCCACCTTAAAATTAACTTATAAATATAATTAAAAATTGTATAAAATATCGACTTTTTAACTATTTTTTTATATAAATTTATACTAATTAGCTATAAGTTTTATAAAAAAAAATATCTTATATAGTTTTTAGCTCCTTAAAAAATGTGTCGAAAGTCAAACGACACTTATTTCTGAACGAAAGGAGTAATATATATCTACCTTTTGAATGACCTTGACCTAACAAAATCCAAGTTGATTTAAAACACATGTCAAATTACTATATAA
Source organism: Persicaria maculosa (assembly GCA_963922045.1). Lineage (NCBI taxonomy): Eukaryota > Viridiplantae > Streptophyta > Magnoliopsida > Caryophyllales > Polygonaceae > Persicaria > Persicaria maculosa. Next base: position 75,986,955 of record OY998255.1, on the reverse strand, counting down.
GCTAACATCAAATCTGGAACACACATTTGTATGTACATAACATACCCATATCTTGATTCTTGCATAGCTAAAACAGCTTGCAAGTTACAACGCTTTTTCATGGATTTATGCTTTATCTCATTTAATTAATTACGTCTATAATCTGAAAAGTTAATAAGTGGGGTTACGTCTTAACCATAATTTTCTATGTAGCTTCATTAATGTTCGTCCTACGTACCAAGTTGTAATATACTCAATTGTTGCACGTTTTATTATTTGTGAGTGCTTTCTAGCCATATATTATATATATAGTTAAAATTTTGAAAACCTAGCTAAAACAAGAAATTGACAATAACACATGATATAGTTTCATTAATTTAACACCTCAAAAAAAAATTATCACAAAAGAAGTGTAATCACCAAATATTAGCTTTACACCTAATACATTTTTTTTTGATTTAAAAGCGCGGAAACTAATTAAATACACCACAAATCACCACGTCCAAAGCAATATGGTACTACGTTGGTTTCAACGTGCACTAATTCTCCGTACTAAAGATGATTAAAAGCATAATCAATCAAAAATTCAACCATGTTGCTTTGAACGTGCACCACATTGCTTTGAACGTGCGTGTAGGAGAAGTGGATTTGCGATGTATCTAACAAGACCCTTTCGAAAGTTCAACAATTAATTATGCCTTTTTTTTACCAGGTAGATCACTTTGCAGGATTGTGTCCTTCTTGATGGCTAAAGCCCTTATACTCGGGCACATTCTTCTAGCGGTTAAGATCTCGGATCGCAGCGTGTTGAGATTGAATTGAGGTTAACAAATCATCAACTCTATCTATGAGAAGTGTATGAAAATGTTCATAGAAGATTGAAATGGTCATCATAGACATTCATCGTCTCCCTTGGTGTTTTATACGAGGTCAAATGAGTAGCAGACAAGGTGGCATAACTTAAACATGCGATGGACCATGATTTGCTCACATCTCATCCGGTCTTTCTTTCTCTCGTCCACAAAGACGATATTGCATTGGATGATGGGTCAGCAAGAATGTTTTACCAAGTCGAGATTTGCATAAACTTCAAACTCAAAACTCAAAACGAATTTCTTTTAACTTTGCTGATAATAAAGATCGATGAAGTAAATACAAAACATGAAAAGCTGAAGAACAACTCATTATCACTAGTAAAGATGAATTTTGGCGAAAATGGACATATGACTATGTACTTGCATAGAAACAAGGGACGAAAATACTTGACAACGAATCGGACAATCACAACTCCATCTATCGATTCCGTGGACATGAGTTCACATATAACATTTCGCGGGTCATACAAGACTTTCATAAAAATACATGGCTGAAAGGAACATGTGACGCTTGCTATTTAATGAGGTTAGCCCAAGCATGAAAGTGATCAATCATGTAACTTGTTAACAAAATTTAAAATTAAAAAAAAAATAGTTGCTTGCCCTCTATACAAATACAATAGTTCTTAATTTGAATTGTACCAAACTGTTCATAGAATAGTTTATATATGGATGAAGTTGCATATGGGAAAATTTGTATGGATGTGAAGGAGGGAAAGGAATAGCTCTTAGTTGTGGGCCAATGCATTTTTTTTAACGCTACACTTTGTATGCACCTAATTAGCATTTTTGGAAATTTTTCTTGAGTCTAAATACCCACCTTTTTTTTACTAAAATATTATCAAATTCAACCTAGCTATATATTTTTTTTATTATGAAATAATTCGAGGCCAGACAAACCTGAATCTCGAAGGCCAACAAATCGGCAGATGGAAACCGTCAAAAAGAGACAAAATACAACGAGGGTGCCAGAAACAAGCACAAGAGCTCTACAAAGAGAAACAAGCCCCACTAAAGGACGAGATGCGGACGTAGACGAACGAACGAAGCCAAGCGCTACTAACAGCAACACCGCAAGCCAGAGGTACATCAGGAAACACCTGTGGGCAGTGAAAACGAACCTCCAAGGAAGCAGCCTACCGGGAAAAGGAGACGTCTCGATATACACTGCCACGACCCCAGCCTGACCCGACTCCGAACAGCCAGAACCCCATCAACCAAAGAAGAAAAGCCAATCTCCCGTAACTGCAGAGCAACACTGCCTGAATCGAAAACGCACGAAGAACCCAAACGAGGGATAAACTAACCCACCCCGGGGAGTGATTTATATATTGTACACCATCTAGAAAAATGGAAAATGATAAAAATAAATAGATTTAATAGAAATTATTTTGAATAACTAATTGGATAGTTTTTTACGATGTAAATTGTGAACATATTTATTATTCGTAAGACGTAATGTAATTATTCAAATGTAACTATCTCTTCATATAAAAATTATTCATGTGTAGCAACATGATTATTCATATGAGTTAGGCATGAATAATCATGTTGTTACCAATATATGAATAATTTTGTTGTTTAAAGTTTTATTTAAATATTAATAGTTGATCTTATCAATCCAATGCTTCAGATTTAGTCGCACACCAAAGATTAATCTATCTGAAAATTAAAATATAAATTAAATTTTTAACGAAATTCTAGAGATATATCAAAATTCTAGCCTTTGTAGATAAATTAAAAGAGTAAATTCTTATTTGGCATGACAAATTATACAATGTTGTGTAAAACCATTTTTTTAATAGCAAAATTTTTTACCACGCCGCTTTAAAACACTTTAATAAGCATGTGCCAAAGAGGCCCTAACATATAAATACTTAATTGGGTTTTATTTTATACTCGTAATTGATTTTTAACATATAAATTTTAATTTCTTGCCTTAGGAAAAAAAAGGTTTGTTTATTAGTAGTTATGACATTTTCCACTACCTTTTAATAATATAATTTAGACGGTTCTCCCATCTGCCTACCTTCGAGTTTCAGATATGTCCGAAATTAAATTTTTATCTAATAAAAGAATATAATTTAATTTATGGATAAATTGGATGATTGGTGAGTTGCAAATTTCTTATAACTAGCGGGTGATTTTATATAATTTTTTGTTTTTGAAAAACTTTAGGTTACTTTGAACAAAAATTCTTCGGAATCTTCTATGGTAAACACAAGTTAAAAAAAAAATAACGGTACAATCGTAGCTAGTGTTGGTTGATGCACGAATTTTAAAATTTTCTTTATAATTACCTGAGAAAAAAGGAAAAAGTTGAGAGAATAAAATCACACACCAAGGTTTTATAGTGCGTTAGTTGCAAGAATGAAGACATTCGTGTAAATTAAAGAAAGCTTTTGTCTGCTTTAACTTTTAACCTTTGTGAAATCTCTTTATCCAAAAAATAATCAAAAACAAAATAGAAAGAATTAAAATGGTAGCACTTTATTGCTGATTTTGTGTTTTGTAGATAGAGAATGTAAAACCATTAGAATGAACGACAACTTATCTACCGTACTATAAATTAACATCATGAGTATTGGCTGAAAAAATAGTGAAATGATATATGTCAAGGTAGCTCTGGTATGGACTAGTTCGGCCTCTTAATTTCTCTAGACTTATTTAGAAAATCGAATGGTAAATTATATAAAATCACCCACTAATTATCAAGTTTTTTCACTTAATCACCCATTAAATTAGAAATTACACAAAACTACCCATTAAATGCAATTTGTTAATAAAACACCACCCATGGTAAAATTGTGTCAAGATTTTTTGAAAAAAATATTATAAATGAACAATTTGCCCTTTTTTGAGAGATTGAATATATGCATTTATACATAATAGATGCATATTATTAAAATTTTGCAATGTCAATGTCTTATTGGTGTATGAATTATAATGGTGAATAAAGAAATATTTTTTGTTTTCGGCTAATTACAAGTTTGAGGTGCTTCAATAGCTATAAAAAAAAGAAATTTTGATTTAAAAGTGGGGGTAAACTAGTCATTTTTATTGATGTTTTGATAGTTATTTTTTACTTGGGTGGTGATTTGTTAACAAGTCGTATTTGATGGGTGGTTTTGTGTAATTTCAAATTTAATTGGTGGTTAAGTGAAAAAATTAATATTTAATAGGTGATGTTATATAATTTCAAGTTTAACGGGTGGTTTAGCGATAGATAGATTAAGGGGTTTTGATTGGTCCTATAAACTAACAACTCATAAATTTGAGATCAAACAGGCATGAAACTTGATAGGCCGACAAGTCGGCAGACGGAAAACTATCGAAATGTACAACAAACAACCAAAGAAGAGCGTACGTAGTAAAATAGGCAACACGCACTCTACGACAAGACGAATCAAAGCAGACCTAAACCTAGCAAGTTGGGGATGTGGACTAAGGACGAAGTCAAACACCACCAAGAAGTAACATCACTGGCATGTGATATACATCAGGAATCATCTGTGGGCAGTGAAGAGGAACCTCTAAGGAAACTCTTTCCGAACACACCACCACGACCCCAGTCAATCCCGACTTCGAATGTCAGAACCCCAACGAAGAAGATCGCCCCGACGACACACCTGAAGCAAAGCCGCACACACCGCCCGTGCAATATACAAGTTAAAGTAGAATTTGAGTGCTAGATTATAATTGATACATAAAGGGGAAAAAAAACTTGTATAACTGTTCTTAAAACTTTTTCAACATGCATCTTAATCAGTTCAAGAACTTATTATGTGCCAATTATTCAAAAGCTTATTCACCTCACCCTGATAATTATTGATCAAGATCCATGTAAGAGTTCATTGATGGAGATCAATTATTTCATATACATGGGGATACAAAGGGGGGGGAAAGGTGAAGAAAAAACCTATGTAGCTAATTAGGGGGCTACATAATGAGAGATTGATTCATATGGAATTTTTTTTTTTAAAAGAAATATATGCTTGGATGTAACCTATAAAGCACGCAAAAACCTCTTTAATTGCAATTAGAAGCCTACATGAATAAACCAATTAATTGTTACATTATATGCTTTTTATAGATATAAAAAGGTAGGTGTTAATTTGATATGACCTATGTAAATATAAGCAACACACATATATATTGTGTGTGTGTGTGTATATAGGTAGCTAAACTAATAAGGTTAAAGCAGATAGTCAAAAGGTTGAATAGGGGAGGAGATAGGGGTGTGACTTTAATACTTTATCATCCATTAAAATCTGATTAATTCCCTTTGCATTATGTCCAAAGTGTTGACAGAAAGCTACCTCTTACATCTATATATCCTAAAGCAAAAATGTACATTTATACACCATTCATTTTTTTAAAAGATGAAAGATACTCATATGCTTATGCATCATCCTCTAAAAATTGTATGACATCTAGCTAGCTAGCTAAATGCTAAGGAGTATATAAAGTAAAAATGTCATTTCTAAATGATTCATATAGAATTGAGGTTATATAGGGAATACATGAACTTGTTTAGAAACATAAATTTTGATCCAAATAAAGGGTTGGATCAATCCGGTCGATTTTTGTCAGCTCAAATTTTTTTATCGATCTGAGTAAATATTAATGAATTAAAAATATATTTGTTAAATTAGAAATGCAGGGATCAATCATGCTGTAATAGTATA